>JAREYC010000005.1:41530000-42787500 GCA_030015325.1 Cryptoblepharus egeriae | reverse complement strand
TTAGAATATGGGATATGACGTTGCATCTGCCCCCCTGTTAGGCAAAATCTACCCTCCATCCCTTGTCACTTCCCCGTTCTGCTCCCTTTTACTCCCTCCCCATCCCATTCTACCCTCTGTGTACCCTTCCATTTGGTGGGGATCCCCAGTTTGTTGGAATGAAAACCTGGCTACTAAAAATTGAATAATAATAATAATAATAATAATAATAATAATAATAATAATAATAATAATAATAATGAAATTTAAGGGATGAACGATTCAATGCGAATGACAATTTATGCAGGTTCCACCAGTGTAAACTAGGACAGAATGACTAGATCATTTTACAGGACCTGGCTGTTACCACAAGTAATGAGTAGCCATTAGCAGGCATCCATCAGTCTTGAGAGACTATGGTATCATGCTCGGCGCTGCATACGCTGCAGGCAAAACGAAGGCCTGGGTTAGATTGATATGGAGGATAGGCTGTTACCCAAGCAGCAAATCCCCACTCTCCACGCCACTGAAATAGTCCAATGGAAAGGCAGAGCCAATACGATTGGTTTCAGTTGTGTTGCAGAATTGGGCTAAGGACAGGAGCTCACCCTGTCTTGTGGGGACTGACCCGTGTCTCGAACCCTGGCCTGCTGGTTAACAGGCACAGTGTCTGTTTTTATCCCATGTTTCTTCCTTGCATAAGGAAATCTAAGGAAGCTAACAACATTAAAAAAACAATAATAAAACGCAATTAAAACTGGATAAAAATAATAAATACAATTCAAATACAATTAAAACACAATTAAAATACAATTAAACTATGTTAAAAACAGCAGCAGATAGCAATAAAAAACAGGCACATAGCAATAAAATAATCTTAGTTAAATAATCTTAGTTAAAAGTGATCATAGGCCTGTCTAAATAAAACAGTTTTTAGGCCTATGGGCAAGACAGTAATGAAAGAGCTTTCCTTAGATCAAGTGGAAAGTTTCATTACTGAAGTTTTGCTGTTTGGAAGTCATGGATTATTCTCAGAATGAAATGGCCCAATTGTGTCACTGATCAATTAAATACCTATTAACACTCTGGCAGAATCCCTTGCCTCATTCACTATGCTGAAGGGCGTGTGTGACAGGTAGGGCATGAAGTTATATACAGACCTAGGAAGAGCAATGGTGTTCCTTACACTGAATAGTTCCAGGGAAAAGGCCCCAATTTTTATTAACTCAACTGCATTGAAAATGTGATGAGCCCCAGTGGGTGAAGATCTGTAATCTTTACCTAAGAATTCAAAGACCAAGGAAATAAAGCACCAAGGTTAAACCTACTGCTAAAGAGGAGGTTTTTATGACCAATTTGCAACAGATTTAATAAAAATGAGACCCAATAAATACATAACTTTTGCATAATAACTCAGTCCAAAACTGCTGCTGTTAGCATATTTCATTGGACACACACACGCTACAGCAGAGGCAAGACATATAATTCCAAGAACAAGAGTGAATTTAAATTGGGAATAATAATAAAAAATAATACCAGGGAGGACATCCTATTCCAAAAGGCTTCATTTCTTTCGACAGCAGTTTCATTTCATTGTCTCTGAGTGTGGACAATCCCTGGGAGACACTGAATGAACTTTATAGTTCAAGACGTACTTCAAATTTATGAACAAATATTGGACAAGCTGGAAATGGAAAGGAGGAGAATTTACGTGACACTATAATAAGAGAAAAGAATCCCATCTAGTCTGCAATCCTACAATTAGGCCGGCCTAAGCCCTGGCATAATTCAGGTGCTGACCTGGGGGTGACACAAAATTGCTTTAAGACACTTCTGTGCCACTCCTGTGGGGAAGTTTACATCAGAGCACAGATATGCACTTGCCTCCCTACATCATCACGGGAAAGGGAAGACTGATGAGTTGTGCCAACCTAGGTTAGGATTGCACCCTTAGTAAAACAGAGGCACTAGTAACTATAAAAGGGCAATGAATAGTCCTGTATTTACTTGAATCTAACACTTACCGGTACCTTTTTCAGCCAACTTCAATCTCCAAAATCAGGGTGCGCATTAGATTCAATGGTTAATTAGATTTGAGTAAATACAGTATTTTGATTATAAGGATAGGGTGTGCATTAGATTTGATGACGCATTCGATTTGGGTAAATATGGTAATATTCAAGTCTCCTAGATTACTCCCACCTCCGTTTTGGTTTTGTCTGATGAATGTATGAAAATTATTAGAAGGGATTTTTAAAAAAATTTAAGTCGCAAATGGATGAAACATGGCTCCCTCCTTCATGCTGGTCCCCCTCACCTTCCCTAAAAGGGCTGGTAGAGATGGCTGTTTTCCACACAATACCCTTTCACAATAGCCTAGGACTTGTGACTAGGAGTAGGACTTCAAGTAGCCAGTTTGAATATTGGTAATCAGATTCCTGACACTAATGGAAGAATCCTTGCGCTAGGGCTATTTGAGTAAGTAGAACTTCCCCGTTTCTCAAAGACAGCTTGCATTCACAGTAGTGCTTCCATAAAGTTGGATGTGACTGAAGTGCAATCCTAACCAATTTAGTACAACTCACCTGCTTCCTTTGGTGGTGTGTGGAGGCCAGCGCATGCTTCTGCACTAGTCTAAACCCTCTGGAGTGGTGCAGAAGTGCTTCCAGGCACTTTGGAAACACTTCCAGGCCAGCACAGGACTTGCGCTGAGACGTATGCCTGCCTAACTGGGGATTAAGATTGCAGCCTGAATTTGTGGACATGAAAACATTTTTAAAATAAGTCTTGACGTTAATTACTTCCAAATCTTGATTGGGAGCCATTCATAAAGTAAAGCATATTTTGAGTTAGGGAGGGCATAGCAAAACAAAGAGAGATTTGTTTTTGGTTAACACGGGATCATAGATAGAAAAGTTACTAAACATGGGATCCCTTTAATATAAAGGTCATGTTTTAACTATACTATTTATTTGATTCCTTTCTGCACATATCAGCGTATGATGATTGCTGACTTTTCCCTTCTTTGTATCAGCCAGTCCACTCTGTAAGAACCTGTCTTGTCTTGTAGTAAGGAACTAACAGATAAAACAGGCAAAATGATACCTGCTTTCTCAGGAGAAATTTGACTTTGATGGAACTGTAAACCAGCTGAAATTCAAATTAATCTGTGTGCTATGGGCTGATTCAGTGCTTATGTGCCTAACAGATTTAAGAGAGAATGCAGAGATATGTAAGTGAACCATTTGCCCAGGGATGAATTGTTACCCTAAGCAAACTATTGATCGCTTGTAAGTATATGACAAAAATGAATGATGATTCATCTGTTATTGCTCTGATGTATGGGGGAAATAAGAGCTTAGCTAGTCCAGGGAAGGAAGGACCAAATATGGAACTAGACTTTGAATTACCATCTAATAAGTGAGATTGTACAGAATTTTTAAAAATATGCTCTATGTATTTGTTACATCTGCAATAATTCAACTGCTGCCCACTCATCAATGTTCTATCTACTCCTACTCCTACTTTCCAACTATATTCATATAAAGAAAATGGAAAGCAAGAATACACTAGATCCCAGAATCATCAAATTAAACTGGATTGAAATAAACTTAAATACTTTGGCTGCAATCCTAAGCACACTTTCCTGGGAGTAATAACTATTGAACACAATGGGGCTTACTTTTGAGTAGACATGGTTAGGATTGTGCTCTTGGAAACATAAGGTACTACAGTGGTGCCTTGTAAGATGAACACAATTAATTCTGGAAGCATGTTTGTCTTACAAAGCATTCTTTATACAAAGCGGATTTTTCCATAGGAAATAATGAAACACAGACGATTGGTTCCACAATGCAAAAATATTCATATAAAATATGAATATAAATGTATGTAAAAATGATGACAAAACACTATAATTTAATTCAAAACGCTAATATAATAAAGAACACAATTACTGTAATATTAATTAAAAAACACTGTAATATAGTGTACAGTAAACAGAACATACCTTTATGGCCAAGGATGACTGAAAGAATCACTGGTGTCTTTTTGAGCAACTTTAACAAGGAACCTCTCTAATGACACTTGCTTTTGTCTCCTTTTGAGATTTCACAGAAATGTGACATTGCATTGTCATTCAACAGATTCATCGCTTGCACTGCTACATTATTTGGGTGGTGCTTTCTACAATATTTTGCAAATTTCCCCAATGTTTACAAATGTTCTTAATCTCATTTAATGTGAAGGATTCCTCCTTCTTAATCACCTCCTCCTCTTCATTTAAGATCTCCTCCAAAAACCTCTTGCTGTTGCTTACGATGCAGATCACTCAATTCATTCATTTTACAATGAATTTTTGTTGTAAAACTGTTTGTCTTACAAGGCAGAATTCCTTAGAAATTTTAGTTTGTCTTACAAAGCGTTTGTCTTATAAAGCATTTGTTTTACAAGGTACCACTGTACTTTATTCTGATTCTTGGCCCATGTATCTCAACATTATTGGTTATGATTTGAATTGATATCCCATGTGTTCATTCAAAAGGAAGAAAATTTGGGTGCCCCTCTATAATAAGCACTGTGGTCTCCACAAGGATATCTGCAGCCCAATCCTTCCTTGCACTGGAACAGATAGGTTGCTTGTGGGTCAGCCCAAGGCAAGGGGAAACTTCCCCCCTTACATCAGGGAAAGCCACAGCAGTCTCAATAGAGTTATTCAGATCTCTGCCACTGAAATTGGTGGCACAAATCCAAGCAGCCCAGAGGTGCACCAGGCAAGGGATCAGGATCAGACATGAGTACTGGATCATTGCCCCTCCTCCTGCTCCCCTCTTTCCCCCAATAATGCCCACATCCCATCCTTCCCTCCCACCTCCACCCCGTCCTCCCTGCACCCTGAAGACCTCCATGCTGTTCAGTCTTAGCTGGCACAAACATACCTTCCCAAGGGCCCACAATGACACAGTAATAATGGCCAGTGGAAGGGACTTGCACCATCTCCTCCTCTGGTTTGTGCCCTTAGAGTATAAATGAAAACTATTTTTATTTTCTCTTCTATGTTGTAAACTATCTTCCTGTATGTGCATGATGTACAGAAGTGAAAACAAGAAATTTATAAAGTTCCCATGAAATATCATTATTTAATAATATCTGGCAATTGAATGTGTGCATTAGTCTATTGCATTGGAGAAAGCTTGGTTACCTTTGCAGACAAATCTAGACCAAGAGAGAACTGTAGAGGACTTCACATTGAATGGACAAATTCAGAATAATGAACAATTCTGAACCAAATGACATTTTGTTTTAACAGTGAATACGGCAAAGCCACTGTTCGTGGAAAACCTCAAAAACAAACAAGACATTCAAATCCCTCAATATTGATATTTCAAGGCCAAGAATGTGTAATACTTAAGTTTTAGCTCTCAGAAGAATCAGCAGTCTATAAATAGAATGTCATGCCATTAGTGATTTGTACTAAAAATATTCTGTAGCACTTGAATAAACACTCTTTCTGTTTTATATTCAGGCGTGAAGTAGGAGGAAGGATGGGGAGGGGCACATAAGCCGTTTTCAAAGTGGAAAATTCAGCTCATACAGTTCATGCAGGTCACCTTTGTAGCCCTTTTCATATTTACACCAAAAGATATTTAGAAGTTACTATCTTATCATTGCTATTCTGAGATGACAACCTCTCAACACACAAAGAAGGTATTTTGAGGGGTTTACAGCTTTACTGTCTTACTGACATTCTCCTATGAATTCCACCCACCAGTGATAACAACTGTGCTATTAATTTCCTTGATCACTCATCCTAAGATGAAAGGGTGGAATCAAAATTCTCCGTTTCTTACTAAAGATTTTCTGAGTAACTCACACATTTTAATTCATGCCCAGTTATGTAAGCAGACTGAGAGCAATAGTGGGTTCAGCAGCAATTCCAGGATGAAGGCCCCCATCATTTGCAGGTAACCTTGCTGAGGGTGCTGGAGAGAAGCAAAAGACCCTGTAGTAGGTATCCCAACAGTGAGGCTCCAGGCAACTCATAATTGGCTAATTTATTATTTCTTCATTCATCACAGAAGGCTAATTGTGAATGTGAAAGGAATGGGAAGGTGTCCCAGTTGGCCATCTTGGCTGTGAAAGAGAATAGGGCAAAATTCAGAGCAGTTATGGGTCCATGCAGTTATGTCACACTCAAATGTTATCTTATGGAAAGTGATCTTAACTGCTCCAGAGCAAAGTGCTTAATTTCACTTTAGGATATAGGCCTAACTATATATAGGCTCAATACGCTGAAACAGGTCAGTGGTGGGACTGCTGCCTTTGAAAGTGAAGGTATGATGCAACCAACAGGAATACATCTCATAAGTATAGCCTAGTTCTTACCAACCTGTCCCTACAAAGGAAAGAGGCCATAGAACCAATTTAGCAAATATAACTTGGAGGAAAGTGGGGCCATTCTATGTTAATCCATTGATTGAACTCATCCTCAAATGTGATCATTCCTATCTGAACCTATAAGTGTACACAGACCATCCCCCACATGAACCTCACTACCTTTCTGCTCCAGCTCCCCCAGCAGTTTTTGGAAAGTGATTCAGTAAAGGGAATTCTAGGTGCCAAACACCTTTGCTCTCAGGATTTGTTAGAAGTGTAAAATGTATCTTCCACCTCTACGCTTTTTCCCTCGCAGTTGTTCATATGATTTTAACCAGACTATGGTTAGTGGTCGGAGTAGTATATGGCAATCGGAGTAGTATATGGCAACCAGTGATCCAGAAGCATCACATTTCAGATAAATTTTATTACAATGAGTTGCTGTCATATTATTCTAAGCTAGTACCAACTGTGATGTGACATGTGAAACAAATATTGGTGTGAAAACAGATATTATGAATTACTGTGCATGAAGTAATCACAGAAATATAGAACTCCATTACATGAATGCAGGAAAAGAATAGATGCGTAAGTGATTAGCTTCTCTGTTCTTCACTGTATTTTGTGAGATTCTGTGAGCTTCACATGCATCTGGAACGCTCATGAATAACATGCAGAGTTGAGGTGATGTGCAAAAAAATTGTTTTTCCTGATACATATTGGGTCAGTTTGGACACCATCTGAACCAGGGACATTCTAACTTGATTAGACTCATGCACAAGGCCTCCTGTTCCCTCATCTGGCATAGCATTCCTGTTTTCCTAATCTCATGGAGGACATCATGCATATCGTGTCAATACCAGTGGCATTTAGTTTGCCACTAAAAGTGTATGTATATTCATTGTTTGTAAAGGGGGATTTGGATAAATTCTTCCATATTTACACAACAGAAAGCAAGACATTTCAGTCTTGCACCGAACCATTATGAGATCCAGCTTGGAGAAAATGGAAACTTAATGGGCCAGTAGGACCTGAAAGAATGAAATCTTCTGAAAGAATGAATCAACCCCTTCTGATAGAAAGAAAGAAACCCCTTTTGTACTGAAAGAACAACTCCTTCTGAAGGAATGAATCCTTCCAGACCTCTACATTATGATCATTACAGATGAACACTTTTGTCTTGACTTGTAATCCAGTGGTTTGCAAACTGCAGACTGTTTAGTGCATGAGCATGGCACAGCACTTTCCACTCTGTGTCATAGCCACCTGTCTTCTCACCTGATCACCCCAGAGCCTCATGCAGACCAGTTGCATTCTCCTAGTGAAACTGGGGGTGCAGAGGTGTTTGGGGCAACAGGCATCAGAAGCAACTACCAAGTGTCAGGCTCTTGGATGATATTATATATTGTATTGAAGGCTCCTGATCTAATCCATCTGGTCTCATTGATTTAATATTATCAACCAACCTTAATCCAGTCAAGTTAATGCCATCAGATAGGAGAAAAATGTTCCCATATAAGCCTCTTCAGATAATTTAGACTTCTTGGGTGGGTCCTGCTTCTAAAGTCTTTCTTTGCATAGACTTGGGGAACCTCAGAGTTGTAGATGACCAAACTTGTTTGCAATACTGCCTTCATAGTCCGTGCACTTTATTAAGAAAAATTAAGTTTCTGAGAATTTTTACATAAGACTGCTGACTTTTCTACTCATTCTGCAAAATGAGTCATCTTTCCAACTTCGATGTGAAAACCTGCCTTAGCAATTTCTGTTCACAGTTGGGAAGAGAAATGCAACTGAGTTTATATTACTGAAGGCCAGATGGTTATGAAAGGCCAAGAGTCATGCGTTTGTTGAACTCTCACTGCTCTTTGCATATCTGGAAGACTTGCTGGGGATATTATGGCTTTCCTTGATGAGAGGAACAGGGGGCTCCAAAGCTAAACAGTTGTCATTATGTGAAGGTCAGGTCAGCTGGACAGCATTTACATAAAATCAATTGAACTTTATAGAGATTGTGTGGTACTAAAATAAGACAAGGCTGTTCTTTTCAAAATATCGCCTATGGGTAGATAAGCACACGTAAATGTGCAGATACAAAATCCTATGATTTACATTTCACTGATATATACAGAGTTGTGTGTCTACTCCAAACGTTCTTACCAAGTGGCTACTACAGAGCCATTCTTCTCACTTGCGCTACTCCAATAAATGGTCCAGCTACTCCAGTAAATGGTCCAGTAAATGGTCCAGTGTTAATTGTGCATTTCAGCCTGAGACCCTCTTTCACACATAATAATCTGTTTGGGACCCTCTGTCAAACTGACCAGGATGTCAACTCAGAATTAAATATTGTGTTCAATGAGATTTACTCCCAGGTTAGCCCAGTGCCAGATTCCAAAATGGTGGATCCCACCCTCTCACAACCCTCCTGACCCAAGGTCATGATACCCCAAGGTGGTCCCAACCACCACTTTGAATCCTTCTGAAACAGGATGGTGTAGTGGTTAGGGAATTAGACAGATCTGGAAGCAAGGTGGCCATATAGCATGGAGGACAGAATGCTTCTATCTTTAAGCATTGTACAGAAGAGCAGGGTTTCCAGACATCCAGACTTGCCCACACGTGTCTTACATTTGGGCCCCTGGTCTGGGCCCCTCAAGAAATGGAGGTGTCCCTGGGGTCCTTTGCGGCGGCAGCAAGGCTTAGATCTGGTCACCACTTTCTCCAGGGCATCTGTGCGGTCCCACAACTGCCGAACAGCTGATGGGTCTTCCTCCAGAGGGGGGAAGCCAGGCAGGGGCTGAACTTCCTCTCCCAGCTTGGCCATGCCTCCCCAGGGTTTCCCCGTGCAGCTTTGAAAGCACTGAGGAGGCGAAGTTAGGCTGGGAGCAGAAGTTCCATCCCTGCCTGGTTCCCCACTACGGAAGAAGCCCTATCAGCTGGCTCCCTGGACCACAGAGCTCAGAATGCTGAGCGTGAGCCTCCCCAGAACCAGAGCCTCCAGCTAGGAGGGACATCCCAACAAACCCTCCCTGGACTCCCTTCTTTCCCCCACCAACCCCATAGAAACCCCAAACACCCTGCCTGGATCCCCCTTCTTCCCTCTCAACCTGGGGAGCTGCACAGTTTCTCTGGGGGGAGGGGGAAATGTCCTCCTTCCCCCAGCCACCCACCACCAGCCAGCCCTACTGCCTGCCCTGCACCCACTACCCTCACCCACCCTACACCTTTCCAAACCTAATGGTGCCAAAAACTCAACAAAGAAATCAGCAAAAGTCAGATCATTTAACCCCACATTAGTTCCACAACATGGGATGTTTTTGCTGTGATAGTATTACCATCTCTATCAGAGCCATTAGCTTCCCCTGCTAACTGGGCAAGAGGCAGTCTTTTGAGTGGGTGTTCCTCCTTTATTTAGCAGGGGGAGAGTAACTGGTCCTACACCCCCCACCCCAGCAATGTCTGTTCTAGTGATTTCTGTTGGTGTTCTTTTTGCATTTTAGATTGTGAGCCCTTTGGGGACAGGGACCCATTAGCTATTAATTTTTCATTTTCTTGTAAACTGCTTTGTGAACTTTTTAGTTGAAAAGCAGTATATAAATATTGTAGATGTAGATGTAGAGCCATTACATCATTACATTACATCATTACATTACATTAGTTAAGATTGGGCTAGAACTAAAAATAATGGGCACATCATTTCCCTTTAAGAAGGAGATATAGGACACAGTCAGAAATGCACATCTGCATGCTGTAATATTTATTGTATATGAAATCAGATACAGTCACCATTCATGTAGAGTCGTGGTTGAACTGAGATTTCAAACTCCCATTTGATTGTCAGTACACTAGGCTAGGTGCTAACATATAGCCCTGTGTGAAGCTTCCCTGGGTGGTAGACTATGGGTTGGAACACCCTAAGGCAATGTTCTTCAATATTGGAGTCTGGACCCCAATAATGTCATGAAGCCTCAGTTCTGGTGTCACAGCAACTTATAGGAATGGAAAAAAGTTTAAGAGCACTTGAGTACAACCAGATAAAAGGGAAGGCGTCTGGTATGTACCAGGAGATTGTGTTCCAATACTTCTCAAGTTCTTAACAGTTCTGCTAAAACAGCTTTCACTAGTGCAAAACTTCATGGTTACCTTTTCTACTCTCTCTGATAATAACATGTGGTTACAGTGAACAGTGCTGGGAGGGTCTATTGGGGATAAGGAGTGGGTGACGATGGGGCCAGGTATGGTAGTGTCCTGGGGTGGATGAGACCAACATTGGTTGCCCTGTCTTTTGATTGATGATTGATTGATTGAATGCTTAATTTATTGATTGGGGTCATGACATTAAAGAGAGCACTGTTCTAGGGTAAGAAAAATATTCTCATACTCTGGATGGGACCCAGCTATCCAGGCTGGCTTTCCAGGTAGGACATTCTATGCCAGACAGGCCAGAGGGGCAGCACTGTGTGGGCCCAGTGAAGGAGCAACCTCACTGATCTGCCCCATTAACTCTCACCCTTTCCTGTGCCTCTCTACTCAGAAGTAAGCCCCTTTGCAGTCAAGGAGCATACTTCCAGGAGAAGAATACATCCTTAGAGCCCAATCCTGTGCCCATCTATTCAGAAGTAAGTCCCTTTGCAAGAGGCATGCCAAGGATAGGATCCGGCTGTTTTTAAGCATCTCCAGCTCCCGCAGCAGTGCAGAGATGGAGAAGCTCTTGGTGGCTTGGCCAGCTGAGGAAGCCACTTGCTGGCTGGAAGACAGAAAAGCCCCAAGAAGTGATCTCTGCATGCACATATTTAACTCTAGAATCATGTCAGCATGTGGAATAACACTGTAACATTAGTTTGGCACTATACAACCAAAAGGCTGCTGATCTCTGGGTTACATCATTATTCTGCATTCTCATAGGGTGCAGTCCAGAGTAACTATGGGGAGTCCTTGCTCCGACGTAAGAACAATTTACTCTGGAGTGCAATATTAAGTTCCCATAGGTTTTCACTAGGTGGTGCCGTAACTACGTTGACGTAAATGTCTCTTACATGCTCCCATAGTTACTCTCAATTGTAGGGATAGTTGGCCACTGGAATTCTTGGTGCAGGAATCAAAACATGCTTGAATGGATCATATGTGGTAGGAATAATTAGGTTTTCCTATAAACATGCCAGTTGGCAGGTGAATACTATTTACAGAGTGTTAATCCTATCCAACCTTCCAGCCTGGCACAGCCAGGCTTTACCTTTGCAGCCCTTGATCTTGGGGAGGTCTCTGTTACTGCCCCACCACCATCACTACAGGGTGCAGCAGCACTAGAAAATTGAATAGGATTGACCCAAATTCATTAAATGCAGTGAGAATGTTCCTATTCTTTGAATAAACAGGTTTGGCAGTAATACTCTTCCACATGATGATGTGATAAAAGGAACTTTGATCTGAGTTGGGTATCACAATCACAGACAAGGGTCAGCCTCTGATTCTGGAAAGGTTGTGTGTATGTGTATGTTTTCTAATGACTTCTAAATCTTGTAAGACGAGGGACTAATGAGGTGAGGAACTATAACTATAACCACATTAATCCCAATATTATTATCAAATAATTGATCATTTTAAGCATGTTGATGCCAGACAAAGCCATTTAATCCGTAAACGTGCATCTATTTCATTTATTTGCTTTTAATGATCTGAGAATCCAGAAGTTTCTAGTTTAGCCATTGATTTGTCTCCTCTGCTTTTAACCTTCAAGAACTTTCAAAATGAAAGAGTGAGGCAAAGGATGCAAGGCAGATTAGCTGGATGTAAATTGGAAAGTAGGTCAGGAAGTGAACTCTCAACGATGACACTTGAAGCAAGGGAGTCAATGGGGATTCCTGAAGATGGAATGGTTCAGCCAATTGACCTAATACATATACTGCAAAGGGGATGATGAGCGGAATAAGAGCAACTGATACGCTGATGAAATGATAACATGAGACTGTCTCTTTTCTTTATTTATTTCACTAACTTTCTAGCCTACTTTTTGAAAAGTTTCATTAATGATGTAACCAAAAGATTCTAACAACATTAGAGTGAACCCTCAATTTAAGAGATGAATGAGGGAATGGATGTCCATAATGTTGAAAAGTTATTCAATCAGAATATCCCTCCTCCTTTATTCTGCTAAACCCTACCTTAAGAAGATTGCTTGGTGCTGCTGCTGTTCTGCTCCATTCTCCACCAGAGTGCTCTAGCAATGAAGGAAGTTGAATTGGATGTTGGGAGAGTTAGGACATACAAAAGAAAATATTTCTTTACCCAGCATGTGTTGGTCTGTTGACCTCTCTGCCACAGGATGTGGTGATGGCATCTAGCCTCAAAAGCTTTAAGAAGGGATTGGACAAATTCCCAGAGGAAAGGACCATTACAGGTTACAAGCCATGAGGGTGTGTGTAAATGTGGACAACCTCAAAATGCCAGATGCAGGGGAAGGCACCTGGATGCTGGTGCTATATGTGCTCCCTGAGGCATCTGGTGGGCTGCTGTATGATATAGGAAGTTGGACGAGATGGGCCTTTGACATGATCCAGTGGAGGATCTTCTTATCTTCTTATGTTCTTATGAAAGTCTCCATTCCTCAGTACCCTGATATAATGGAGATATTCCAATGGAGACATTCCTCTTGGAGCAAACCCAACCAACTTTCCAGCATTGAGGTAATGCAGTGCAGCAACCACTATGGGTCAACTTGGACCTACACTAGCTCAGTCATTGGTGCAGTGGTGCATATGCCTGCTGACCCATGCAGGTGAATCAAGACTGAAAAGGGAGTGGGGATTCAGTGCATTGTATTCAGTACTGATTCTGCCATCTCTTAAGCCTGACCCACCTTTTCCTCACCCCATTGCCTGCTTTTTCTTCAGTTCACCCCTCACTGTATTCCACACTGGCATTAGTCTTACATCCTCCTGACATCTGTAGGTGTGCACAGGAAGGCCTTCCTGTATTTATGGCTGCTTTGTGCCAACATTCTTCTGGCATAACATATGCATTCTGCTGGCACCCGTACTTTTATATGTAATTGGGCCATTGGGCATACTTTTTGTAAGTACTTGAAAGAATTTATTTTGATTTCATTTTCACCTGCTTGAGAAGTATCAATTTGCTTTTTTACTGGAAGGAAATTCTGCTATTGCTGCAGCTTTGAATCTCCCCAGTATTTCAGTCTTCTGTGGCTCCAATCTCTACAACATTGTGTTACTTTAAAATACAATTCCGTCCTACTGAGCAGAACAAGAGCAACGATTGAAGTGTAAAATATATATATACAGCATAGGAAAATTGAGGGCAGTAAGGGCAAATTATTTCTAAAATTTGGCTATTTCAGCGTAACTCCCAAAATTCACTCAGGACATGTTTCCAAACATCTGCTCTTATGTTATAGAACACCTCTGCTAAGTGACTAATATAATTTTTTTTGAGAAAGAACTTATTAAAAGTTAGCTGGAAAAATAAAGTTGCTTTTGCATATGGGTCTGATTATTTAGTAGAGTAGTACTTCAGTTAAGCCTCTAAAAATTATATATTTTAATATAAAGTATAAAACACATCAGTTGTACTTCAGGAACACCACTGAATATTTTCCATTGTTTGCTGCAAAGAAGGGAGAAAAGTACTTCTTAAAAATGATTCTTACAATGATTCTTAAAAATGATTCTTAAAAATTGAGTCTTACAACTCAATCCTATCTAGGCTATTGGCATAGTAGCTGGTCCATCTTTTTGCAGGCAGCTGCTGCCAGCCCAAAGTCTCAGAAACTGTACTCAAGTAACAGTGGCCCACAGAATTTCTTTCGCTGCTGGTAGTGGTGATGGGTGATGCGACATGGGAGTTGGCTGAGGCACTTATGGTTTAGGGGGGATGAAACAACAGCAGCCATGCAATCCAGATTCTATACGTCTTCCTAGCCCAGACCTCCCATCAGAGGCTCTTCAGCTTTATGCAAGCAAAACTGCTCATGTCAGTCTGAGGACACCCACTGGGGACTAGGCCACCTATGATTAGATAAATAAAAATGTCTTTACTTGCCTTTGCATGGCTGTCTTATTCCCAGCTAGCCTCTAGTTTGCAGCACAGGCAAACACTGTTGCTGTAAAATTGGGTGGATTATGAACAGAAATCAGGGCTGGCAAGGTTTGTCAGAAAGGACAGGGAAAAAATATCGGTGGCAGCGCCACCACTGATATCCTATGTACTGTTCCTTTACTTGGCACACTTCCTTGGGTCAATTTGACTTGCATATTTCAAAGAGCTTGAGCGGATCTGTTTCGGCTCAGTGGAGACTATGACATGATAGACTAGATAACTAAAATATTTTCTTACTTACCACTCTATTGCATCATTGCCCACAGCCAGCCCATACTATGCACCAAAGCTTACTGTAGATCAGCTAAGGTTAGGATTGGGTTTTTAGGCTGCTCTCCTATACATACTTGCCTGAGAGTAAGTTCCATTGATCCCAATGGAAGTCTGAGTTAACATGTAGAGAGGCTTTTTCTATTACACCCATGTAAATGCATACAGATATTCTTGTAGATGGAATATATGTAGATGGAATAAATATTCTTTTTCATGGAATTTGAACTGATTGAGAAAGAGGGAAAAAAAGATCAAATTTAATGTAGTGCTATGCAAAGATGTGATCTTGGCACACTCCCACACATTCAACAGTCTTGAAAAGAAGGTTTCATAAAAAGAAAATAATGATAACATTCAGTCCAATTAGTTTGTGACTAAAAAAAAACTTTCATGAAGAGTGGGAGCAATATGCATTAATTGAAGATCACTAAGATGTTAAGAGTTATGTAAATGTCAAGGAAAAAACATAAGTTTTTATGTTTTATCATAACAGAAAAATAAGTTTTATCATAACAGAAAAGAGATATGTTGCAACTCATCCACAGCGAGAAAATGGGAAGATAGGGGAGCAACTAACAATTTCCTTAGAGAAAGAATACATTAAATTCAAGTATATCTACTAAAGTTGACTATTGTAAGATACATATGTTTATTATTTCTGGCAGTGCAGGTATTGCCTTGAATATGCAAATACTCCAAGCTGTTACACTGTTTTAAAAAAGTAATTTATTGCAGGGGATGCTTCATTTTGGACTTGTTTATCTCCTCTTTCAAAATTTCAGGAACAAATGGCAAGTATTTTTTGGTTCTGTTTGGAAATACTGTTTTCCCCAAAATAAGACCTACTCTGAAAACAACACCTAATGCAGGTGTAATTTCAAGACTGACCAGCAAATAGTGCAATTGTGCACCCAACACTTCATATACTTGAGTGGAATGAGTTCTTTTCAATGCACTTACAACAGAAAGGAAGGAAGCAAGTCAGTCCTTTGCTTTATGTTTTCCCTTCCTTAGTTTGTTCTAGTGTGTATTTAAAGTGCATGTGAGAGGCTGCAAGAGGCTATAAAAACCTCCACTTGTACTTGCTTGATTGTGATCACTCCTTAATTAAACAGCCTAACTGTTATAGAAAAAACTTTTAAAATATTTGTTGCCCTGAAGATTTCCTTTCCCTATCCAGAGCCTCATTTGAAGATTAGAGTCTTAGCTGACTCTCTTATTCTGCACTGTTTCATTTATTGGGTATTTATGTTTTCCATTCATAGGCCACAGTGGAAGATAACAGGCCCTAACCAGAAAATGTGGGATTGTGACTCATGCTATAAAAGTCAGACCTTTGTGCTCCAAGTAGCTCTGGTTCTTCATTCCCTAGAGTACAAACCAAACCCAGGCACAAGTGTGCAGTGACCTCACATTGTCTTTTTATCAAGTGCTATGATTCTAACCACTAAAAGTGACAGGACTGAGATTGGCCTCAACCATAGATAGCTACTATTACAATTACTTATGTGTTTTTCCAGACTGAGCCTGGTTTTAGTGGGCAATTTTGCAGCTGAAGAATGGATATCTATTGAAAGGAATAAGATTCCGTGGTCATTGAATCACTTTCGTCTATTTCTGGAACTGAGGATTAGGGAGCTATTTTTCCATTCTTAGTCAAAGAAAATCTATTTTTCACTCAAGGAAAAAAATATATGTCTGCTAACTCTGTGCCTTCCAGAACAATGTAATATGAACATGAAGCTTGGCATTTCAGGCTGTCTCTTTGAATGTACTCCTTTTCTTCGAAGGAGAGTGAAAAGAAGCAGTATTCCAAAATTAGCTGATTGTCATGAGCACAGCTCAGACCAGAACATTCAATAAATTTGTTCATGAAATGCAACTAAGGATGATCAATAACTATCGACACACCCTTCCTCCATAAATATTTGTAATAAATGGTAGACACAGTTTCATTCGTGAAACCATTTTCACTCCTGTTAATCTGCCACCGATCATCCGTATTGATTTTCAAGGACTGGGATTGAGCTTTTGAGTCAGGACAATGTGTTGCATTGCCCCTTAGTCAAACTTGGCATTGAATCAGGATAAATAACAAAGTAATCACAACAGTCTATTTTTGACACAGCTTTCGTTATTATCCTCAGCTGGGGAGAACTTGTCCTTATCTTTACAAAGCTCTATTCCCATGTGCCTTGGGCTTACGTGGTAGATAGCAAAGCTGCTCTATGTGAAACCACCATACCTTTCTAGCATCCCGGTAAGCACTTCTGATTTCATCAATCTATCCATTCAGCATTGCATAATGTAAATGCCCAGGAGTGGAACACATGGGATTTTTTTGCCTCTGGGCATTGAGTCAGTGCTTTAGGCAGACTGCAATACCTGCAGGCAGTTAACCTCACAGAGCATCCCTTGGCTGACGTGCATTTTTGTTCTACGTGCCACTTGACTTGGTTTGACCTTCCAGTTGTTCTCCTTGGAGACTCAAGTTCTCCTTCATCAAGAGGTGGTACCACATTGACAGATTTTTGTAAACTGATGTCCTTTCATTGGACCGAGATTTGTCCTTAGTTCCAAGATTGATATCTCCAGGCATTGAATGGCAGTCATGTGTTTGTTGCCTTTATACTTAAGACACAGTGTCAGTACAAAGACACAAACTCAGCTATAGTGGCTTTCCTTAGAGACTACAATTTGAGCTGAAATAACTTACATTGTTGTTATAAACCGTTGTGCAGGTTAGAGGACTGGAAAATAACAAAATAGGAAAATGCCACTCAATTACAAATTGCCTGTCTTTGACCCTAAGGTATAAAATGAATTAAAATGGTGTTTTTTGGTTTGTATTTTTTACAAAAAAGTTGAGCTTCCCCCACAGATGTTACAAAAGATATAGTAAAATTTTAATATACTCCATTTGACATAGAAATGGCCTTTAAACCAATGGTTCTCAAACTTTTAAGGAGTTTTAATCAATCAATCAGTCAGTCAATCAACAGTATTTATATACCACTTTTCAACAAAAGTTCACAAAGCGGTTTACAAAGCAGTTTTAGAAAAAATGAAATAACTAATGGCTAATGACTCCCTGTCTCAAATGGGCTCACTTATAAAAAGATGCCAAGGAATACCAGTAGAAACTATGATAAAAGACTTTGCTGGGGTGCATAGGGCCAGTTACTCTTCCTCTGCTAAACAGAAGAGGAACATTCACTTGAAAGAGTGTCTCTTGCCCAGTTAGCAAGGGTAAGTAAGTATGGTAATTTACTCCCTAAGAAAATTTTTGTGGTGGAGGGGAGTGGGGAGAGACATGATCCCCAGGATCGCATCCTTATGGGAGGATGAAGAGGGGTTGTTTCACTAACTTTACCTTAAGGAAGGCTGTTCCAGGAGATGTGGGGAGCCCTACGCAGTACTCCTCAGTGCTCCATGAGCTTTGGAACATACACAGGCAAGTGTTTAGTCTGTGTTTAGTGTTTAGCATCTCCTAAAAAACAGAAGTGCTTTGGGAATGCTGAGGGTCACTGTGCAGCTCCCTGCACCTCCTGGAGCCTGCTACAATACTACATAAGTGAAAGTTAGTGAAAGAATCATACTTCCTTCTCTCTTAGCAACTGGGAATTGCATCTCTGACCTTGTCACTTCCCCCACTTCAGTGGCATACCTGGGTCATTTGGCATCTGGGACCCACAAATTTTTTGTCACCCTATATTTAAAAATTATTTAATTAATTATTATCAGTATTAATACATTTAATTATATATTAATTAATATTTTCATATTTACAAATCACCTTACCAAATAAACCTCTGTTTTTTTGGATGGGGTGAGGGTGGGGGAAGGAGGTGAGGTTGCCTTCTGGAGCACTCCACTTTCATTGGGTTTGGGACTTTCCTGATGACCTTGCATTCCTCTGTACCTGACCTGAACACAAACCAAGGCACCTTTGGTTTCTCATGAGTGAATGTAGTTGTGTAGCTTGGCCATAAAGGTTTTTCTTTTCTGTTTTACTGTATAGTATAGTACAGTGTTCTATTACAGTAATTGTGTTCTGTATTACAGTGTTTTGAATTTGACTACAGTGTTCTGTCATCATTTTTACATACAGTTAATATTTTTATATGAATATTTTTGTGTATTTGAAATATTTTTGGGTATTTTTGGGAATATTTTTATATCAGTATTTGTGGAACCAATCATCTGAGTTTCCATTATTTCCTATGGGAAAATCTGCTTTGTAAGAAGAACATTTGTAATACAGACATGCTTCCGGAATGAATTAAGTTTGTCTTACAAGGCACCACTGTATTTGGCTTTAATTTCCTGGGCTTTAAAACTATAAATTTATCTTGCTTTCTAGTCTTCTATCTAGCCTTTAATGGTTTAGCCACTCATCATCATCCATGTGTGACATTTTAGATATGTGTGATTGGCATCTTGTGTCCTAGAAAGATTATTATGTGCCATAAACTTTAAGCTATTCACCTGTAAAATGAAAATCCACTCATCCATATTAATTGCATCATATTTTCAAACATGGCAAAAAAGGAGAAAATAAATTAATCTATGCTTCCTTCTACATGCAGCAGTCGTACCCTCTTGATCTATCTGTGAGGACTTGTGCATAGGCCTGTTTGGAAGTGTGACAATCCTTGTCGAATTGACATCTACTTTGACTGCTTTGCCTTTCATTTGGCACAAGGTTTCAAAGGTCTCCAGGGGAGGCACAAATCTCAGCAGGAAATCTCACAGGGGGGAAATGGAAATCATTTATCGTTTGTCCTTTCATACTCATTTTAAGTGAAGGATCAAGAAATGCAGTACAAACTGCTGAATGACGAATATTGAGTAGCTAATTCTTCTTGTAGTGTCTCAAGTGGAAGGTACTCATGCTCATAAAATGAAATTTAAAAGACTGTACCCATCTAGCTCTTTCAAGTAGCTTTAAGGGGAAAACTCATCCTTGATGTTTGCTTTATATACCTTGCTGTAGCTCATCTTCTTGTGTTCTTTCATCATGGAAAATGCATAAGATGATGAAACTATGAAACCTTGACTTCCACAAGAAACATAGTGCATTGTCCATCCACTCACACTGTCCATCCACTCACTTCTCAGAATGATTTAAAAATATTATTTATGCATTGTGACCAGGGAGGAAAGCTAAGCAGGAAAAGATCTGGACAGCTCTTGGATGGAAACCTGAAAGGCTGATAAAAGATGTCATGAGACAGCAAAGCCAGAGGTGTAACTATTTACAGCTTGGCTGACCTGAAAACCCCAAGCTTCCAAGGAAGCTTGGAAGACATTCCCTGATGTCAGATGTGATGGTGACCATGCTGTGAAGGATTCCACCTGGAATAGAATACTTATACAAACTGCCCATAGAAAAAATTACCTATCTCACAGGGTTGTGTGAGTACAAAAAAAGGGGGTACATTGAATGGTGCCTCAAAAACTACTGAGGAAATGACATTCTCAGCAGTTGGGCACATCCTGGGCAACACTGGAAACTTCACCAAATCCTATATTTTCCTACCACCAGAATCTCTGGACTTGGTAAATACAGCAATACTAGGGATATGTGGTGTGGGGTTGTCAAGTGAGGCAGAACCGCTCCATTGTAGTCCATGGAACAGCACAGCATCTGCCCTCAATGCTTACACCTGAGAAAGAGTGTGTAAGGAAAGCCTCCTCAGGTGTAAGCACATTGTAAATTCATCTTCACAGATGACAGGGCAATTCAGCCTCACCTGCTGCCCCCATACCACATGTCCCTGGTTGTGACAATCATTTCCCTTTCTTTAAGAACTGCTTTCATGTTTATCCTTTTTGATCTCCTTGTTTTGTGCACTAAAATATTCCAAGGCAGATTGTTTCTTCTTGTAAAAGGAACCTGGGGATAATCTCAGAAAGATGCATTCTGTTGCTTTCTAAGCCCAGTCTAATACACTAGGATCAGGGCTTAAATTGAGAAAGATCTTGCAAGAAAAATCAATCGGCTGAGTGAAGCCCTCTTTTTCTGTCATTGGGCAGGTCACCATTTATTGCATGGAAAAAGAAACCGAGGCAGAAAAAACCGGCTGCATCACACTCAACAACAAAACTTCTTTTGGCCTCTATAGCAAAATCCTAATATCATGGATTACATGAAGGTGTAAAGCTTTAAATGACCAGACTCAGAGCCCAATTCTTTTCAACTTTCCAGTGCAGATGCAGCCATGCTAATCCTGTGGTGCTGAAGCAGTGACAGAGGGTACAGGAATGTTTGTCCCCTTATTCCACTGCTGCACAGTGGCTACATCCATGGTAGAAAGTTGGTTACTATTGGACACTGATTAAATAATATGGTCTAATATTTTACATTTTAATTTTGCCCATAGCATACAGGAGTTCAAACATGACAAATAGCTAGGGAAGAAGATAGGAAAGCCTTAACACTCCCTGCTTCTGACTGTAATTCTGATTCCAACTGCACATCCCTGCATGCAACATTTTTTCAAGGGAGGTACCTTCAGTTGAAAACCAGTGGAAGATTTTCCTTCAATAGCAATAGTGCAGGTGGGAGAACTACAGTCTGCATTGGAACCATACTTATTTACTTGTTTGCAGTGTACCAGTGAATCTAATTCTTATGCTGATTTTAGAGACCTGTGCATTGGATTCTTTTTTTATTTGTGTCAGAAGCACATAACGTGAATAAAAAATTTACAAAGAACATTAAAAGGCATCTAATTAGATGTCATTTGCCCCAAACCAGACTACATTGAAAGCATTTTCCTATACCAACATAAGATCTTCTTCTGTGAATATAGAAGGGCACTATATGGACTAGAAAATATATGGGATGGTTTTTTCTTCTCCACCTTCACACAGCCCATCTTTCATGGTGTATCCCTATTCCCTCAGGTTGTCCTTAGATCTTCCTACCCCAGCATGCAATCTATTTAAGGGCTTTCATATAGGCCATGGTTGTTCTTGGCCAGGTAGCAAGCATACATATGATTGGGCCCATTCACACAGCATCTCCCCACTCTCTTTCCATAGGTCCATGGCAGTCTGTGGCAACCAACAGTTAGGAGGGGCCACAGTTCTCAAGAAATTATTCCTTGATCTCAATCTCATCAGTGGAAGTTGATGGCCATATAGTGGGTGGGTTTGTAGAGATGTCACTTTAACCCACACTTTCTGTGCTGAAATTTCCCAAATGAATTTGGGGGAGGGAAACCAGCTAAATAGTACACCTTTTGTATTGGTATTGGTTTTAAACATCCCATGACCACTCTTGCTTTTTCATTTAAGGCCACTTCTACCTGCTTTGCATGTTTCAAAGGGAGGCAGGCTGCATTCCTGCCTGGCCAACCCAAGATTATCGTATTTGTGTGATTGTAATGTGCCAGAGAATCTAATGAACAGACTGATTTTGGAGATCAAAATCGGCTGAAATAGATGACCATTAGATTATACAATACTAACGCCTACCTAAGGTGGTTTCACCCCAGTTTATGTTCCTCTCTAAAGTAGGTTAAAACAAACAAACAAACAAACAAACAAACAAACAAAAATACAATAGGCCTAGCCCATTACATCAGGTGCAAAATGTAGTTTGGTCCTAAGATTTATGGTTACTTACTTTGCAAGCCTTCCTGGTAGATGTTCTTTTCTCACCAATAAAGAACTATAAAATGTTATGAGTAGGACAACCAGTGCTTCCTCTTCTGTTGTAGATAATCCCTCTAATGAAAATTAGCTATCAAGGCTAGAAGATTGATCCTTATTCCTGCAACAGTCATTTTTATCACATTAGGTGGCATGGATAACTTCATCGGAAATTCTGCATAAAAACTCCTTTAGCTCTATTTGGCATTTTAAAAAAAACAACCATGCTTAGAACTATTTTGTGAGCATAAGGTACGTGTGTGCGTGCGTGTGCGTGCGCACGCGCGCGCATAATCTAATAAAATCCATACAAAAGTAATATCATGTTTAATATCTGCCTGAGGTCAATTTTTTACCACATGTCCCTTGGCTGCCATCCAAGCCTGCCTCATTAAATCACATAGCACACTGAGTAGCATTTCTATTGATAGTTACCCTGTCATTATAATAAGTTTGACACTAATTGTACACTGAATAGCGTATCAAATAATATCTTCGAATGAATCACTACAGTTGTCTGTAGCTTGACTGCTATTTTCTGAGAGAAAGGAAAAAGGATTTATCAAAAATTGATCCAATTATAAAGCTCTATCATGAGATTATGACAATTCTTTTTTCCTTTTGAATATTTTTTTTCAGAATCTTTATATTTCTTAAAAAAATAAGAAGTTTCCATACACACCCTTAGAGGGCAAATCTGCACTACAAACTTTTGTCAATTTATACAAATATAGTAATTAAAATGGCTTCTTCCAAAGAATTATGGAAATTATGGATTGAGAAGAATCCTTCGTTACAAATCTGTTTCAAAGATCATATTTTTCTAATGATAGAAGAATCTTCATTAGAAATCCATAACTCCTATAGGCAGTGGCAATTTAAGATTGTGATGTTCCAATGTCACATGATGTGACATGTTCTCTAGGAAGAGAAGGTGATGATACCTTTGTGATGTTCAGTCTTTTGAGGCTGAACTTCCAAAGGAAAAGGAAAGGGGCAACAGTAAAATCACAGAACAGGAGGAAATGGTGCTCTCTGTATACCTACAAGCATGCTGATGCTTCTGCTTCTGCTTCCCCCACTACCATCTTAAGAGGGCCTCACTTCGTGAGGGCCTCACCAAGGCAGCCCAGACCAGGTCCCCCAGTTTCTAACTCCATTCATATACTGAACTACTGTTTCCAGAGTTTCTTGAATAAAAATAAGCCATATATCTGTGATACAGATATCCTAAATGGAAATCCTTTGGTCTGTCTGTCTGTCTGTCTGTCTGTCTGTCTACAGTATTTATATACCACTTTTCATCTAAAAAGTTCACAGTGTGGTTTACAAAGAAAAAGAAAAAAATTAAAGGCTGGGTCCCAAAAGGGCTCACAATCTAAAATGGCAATAAAGAACACCAGCAGAACATTAAGCATATTAAAGTCAAAAATGCTGTTGAGTGATGTTTTGACTAGCAGTGCTGAGAGGCTATCATTAATCTCAAACAGTTTAAAACTTTCCCAACTTTCATTTGATTTAAGTCAGCACTATACTAGGTCAAGAAGCTAGACGAAGAATGACTCAGAAGACCATTTATTTTAATCAGAAGACACCAACTGCAGCTGTGATACAAAGCAAAATCTGCCTCTGAGAATTTTGCTGTGTAAATACTAGCAGCTCTGCCACAATTAATGCAATAACAACATACTGCATTACCCATAATTACACCCATATTAGGACAAGAAATAGCTAAAGTAAGTCAGTTACTTGCCAAATCTGTTTCCTGAGGGATGTTTATTTTGACAAATATTCAAGTAAAAATAAAAAAAACCAATCTGGTCTGCTTTACAACATTTGTTTTTCCCCGTTTTGTGAAGAGTTAAGGGAAAAAAGGGATAATCACAAGCCACTGGAAACCCTGTGTATGTGTTTAGTGTGCATGCGCTTTTATGCTGAAGTGGTTATTAAAGTAGCATTCACTTTAGGGTGAGCCAGGACCTAATGGAGCAAAATTATGGTATTCAGAAAGGATTTTTGATCCATCATATGTGATTTTTTATTTGACAGATTTAATTCTTCTCTCAAGCTTTTTATACCACACTTCAATCAGTCTTCCAAGGTACTTTACTTAACATCAGCTGCCAACATGCTGTCCCAACTGGATTCATTGAAACATATTCTGTCTTCACATATTTAGGGAGCAGCTACACCCTGACATGATGGGCCATTTAAGGTGCTGACATTATGCTTAGCAAAATGTGTTGCATTGTTGCACTTACTGATGTTGTTGTTTAATTGTTCAGCTAACTCTGTGATCCCATGGACTGCAGCACACCAGGCTCCCCATCTTCCACCAGCTTCCGAACTCCATCCAAATTTATGTGCATTGCCTCCCAAAACTCCCATATGCGATCTCCATAATGTTGTCCTCTGTCAACAGGACATTACTATGATGGTTGCATGTAACACTCCCATATTCTCTTACCTTAGAATTTTATCTATCTACAGTATTTATATACTGCTTTTCACCTAAAAATTTCACAAAGCAGTTTACAAAGAAAATGAAAAAAATTAATGGCCAATACCTTCCAGGTTACAGTGGGCAAGGCTGTACCCATTCAGTTTTCATAGTGTTGAAAGAACTGCATAATTCTCCTTTTTTTTCTGTGTATAACACTATAGAAGATATACTAGAAGATAAACTATAGTTCTCGTTAGCAGAGGAAACCCTGAGAAGTTGTATACAAAATTCAGAATGTATCCTTTGGGGCACAGCCTTAGATCTGCTGATCTCTTGGGCCATTACATACTTACAGTGGCTCCAAGAATGAGGATGCAATCCTAACCAATTACACCAGCGCAACTCACCTGTCCCCCTCTTCCAATGGTGATGCAGGGAGGCTTGCACATATCTGTGCACTGAATTAACCCTCCTAGAAGTGGTGCAGAAAACACCCCTAGACCAGCACTGGACTTGTGCCAGGACTTATGCCAGCCTAACTGGGGATTAGATTGCAGCCTGAATGGGTACTGCCTCCAGGTTCATGCTATAATGCCCCTTTTAAAAACAGGCACCTCTCTATGGAGGGCTGTACATGTGACTGTTCCAGTTTGCATAATCATGGTGGCCCAATAACAGAGCTGCCATGATTGTACAAATTGGGATAGCTTGTGTACATCCCCCATGTAGAAGTGTCAGTCGTCACTGACACTGGACAGCCAAATAAATACTGCCTGGATGCTGTGTAGACCAGCTTGATGATTCACATGCTAATTCAACAAGCCAAAGTTGAATATATCATGGCCGCAAAAAGTAGATGGAAATGGTTCTTAATGTCTCAGTATGAGTGAAATGGAAGAGACAATGTGGCATATGAGTCAGAGCCATGAATCTGCGGTATACGGTTCAGCTTGGGCACCTCACATGTCTTGTTAATACAGCACTGCAGAGCTGTCTCTTTTTATGAAATGTCAGCTAATGTACAACAGAAATGACTCCAGCTGCAAAGAAAAGAAACATAACTAGACAGAAGCATATGTCTACTGAAGAATACACTAGCTGATAATGTCCTGGAACTGTTTTCTCTCCTTCCCTGATTTTTCTCCAAACATTTTAACGTGGTAGAAGAGGAGGACAATGTTTCCATGGATTTATGAAAGGGGAATCATGAGGTTTAAAAGCCAGAAAGTTTTCCTACTTTGGTAACTTCAACCACTGCCATTTAAATTTTATTCTGTGCCAGACGTGTGCTAGGCAGGATGATACAGAATGTATGTGACATGTTGTCCTCTCAGAAAGGCTTTGGTATACATTGGAAGGATGCTACAAACAGGAATGGGTTTGGAAACCATGACAGATAAGTATCTGAGAAATATGTAGGAGAAAAGGAAGTACAGTATATGAGGCTAGAGAAGAGCACTTCCTTCTTTCCTTCAATCAATCAATCCATCAATCATTCCATCCATCCATCCATCCATCCATCCATCAACTCTATTTATATGCTGATTTTCAACATAAAGTTCACATATGTTCACATATTTAGGAGAAAAGAAAATATGTGAGGTGGGAGAAAAGCACTTTCTTCTGTGAGAAACATAACATGTCTTTGCTTCCAGATTTTACACACACACACACACACACACACACACAGAGGGTCAACCTTTTAAAGCCTGATAAAGCCTGATTCTGTCGCTTGTGAAATTATGACTTTGAAATATGGGCATATGCATGACTACACAGTCCCAATCTGATTGGCAGGTAGTTTATAACGGCTGAGTTTAAAAAAAAAAACTCTGGAAAGGATTTAGGATTACAGTATAGCAAAGTGATGAGGGGACATGTAATGAAGTTTGGGCAGGGAGTTTAAATTGGAAAGCCTCTCAATTCAGATGGGAAGCAGGTGTTCAAATGCCCACACTCGGGTGACTTATTTTCTATTTCTGATAATGAAGTCCACCCTCACTAAAAAATGCCTCATTATGCCTATCAGTTTCTGAATCTAAATAGAGCAGTGTCATCCTTCCAGTCTCACTTCCTCTGTCACACTCTTCTCCCCCTGGCAAGCCATCTAAATATCTCTGAGTTGCAATGACATGCAGGAAGGAAAAGAGAAACCATTTTACATGCATTTTATATTTTTGATTTTTATCATCCCTTGCAGGTCTTTCTCCCCTCCCCATCCCTCCATGCAGAACAACATTACTTCAAGGATGTGTGAACTCTATGGATCTGCTGTGGGTCAGTGCCTCAGTTTCCTTGAATGTGACACCACATATCAACATTCCAACCTAAAATCTGTACTGAATGGTATAATAGTCTCCCTGAAGATCTACACAGATAATTTATTTGGATGGCCAGATAAGGGGTTAAATGAAGCTTAGAGTACAGTCCTAAACTAGGTCAGCCTAACTCACTGATCTTCCTGTTCCTATGGTGTTGTAGTGGGGTAAGCACATGGCTGTGCACTGGCCTAACCCTCCCCCAGGAGTGGCACAGAAGAGTCATACGGCAATATTGTAACACCCCCAGGTTAGTACAAAATTTATGCCAGAGCTCAGGCTGGCCTAACTGCAGCTTAGGATTGCAGGCTCCAAAAGGTTTCTCCCTCCAAAAAAATATCTATAGAAAAATGGTCTGCTTCAGAATTTTTTAAAATTTTATTATCTTACTGAGCTCCTCACATGTAACTAACCCTACAATCCAGAGTAATTACGGGAGCACATAAGAGATATTACGTGCAACCATAGTTATTGCACCACCTAGTGAAAACCTATGGGAAATTCATATTGCAATCCAGAGCAAATTGTTCGTACACCGGAAGGACTCCCCGTAGTTACTCTGGATTGCGCCCTAAATCATGAGTATCTCTATAGATTTGACACGGTCAAAACAGATATATTAATACTTTCAGTGGACAGTCTGTTACTCCAATTCAAACTTTTCCTTTTTCCGGAAGGAGGTCTTTTTTCTTCAAAGCAGAAGTGCCCCAGCCCAGCCCAGGGACCAGATGTGACTCAAAGCAAGCCTTTGTGCAGCTCTTGGACACATCTGACCTATCTAGAGTTACCATAATTCTCTTCCACAAAACTGGGTTAGGACCCCCCTGTCAAACTTGCCAGTACGTGAATGCAATCCCCCCAAACTGGAACAATTCCAGTTTTCCAGGGCATATGGTGACCCTAAACCTAGCTGACCCACAGACTCATCTGTGGATGAGCACTGTAATCCTCTGGAAACAAGCTCTGCTCACCTCCAGAGGGTGATCTGAAGGCCAGGGAGGCTGCACATGACTCATCTCTCAGTGTGTGAAAGTGCTTATGAACTGATTTGAGTTCATTCATTCATTCATTCATTCATTCATATAAGTTCCAACTCTAATATAATTTATGTAAATTTATTCAAATTTGAAATCTAAATTGATTCTTTGTTCCTAGTCCCTGACACAGTGTCAGTGAGATGTGGCCATCTTGCCAGAAAGTTTAGGTACTTCTGCTCCAAAGCAAGAACTTCCTACAGAGGAAGGAGAACTTTGGATACTGCCCATGGGACATGATTCACTCATGCCATGCATAAAGCATTAACTATGCATAGAGAAATCAGACTCAAGAGAGGCCTGTTTCCCCCTTCATAAACCTGCATGCATAAGTGAAAGCATGCTAAGGAGAATGGGAGGTTTGTGCTTGTCATTCATGTTTCCTACCCAGTCATCATGCATGGATGGTTGCCCCTGCTATGAGTGAATTGTTTATTACTTAATTGTGTAAGAATACTGAATTAGGCTTTCAGACAGCTTGTTCCTCAAGCATTCACACAACCACATCAGCACAAGGCTGAGGCAAAAAGTCTTCCAGTCCAAAAATCAAGGCACATCCTCTGGAATGCCAAGGTCTTCAGACTCCTCTGGAATTTCAGGCTTTAAAAATATAAGTTATGCATAGCCACAGTGACAAACAACCCAATCCTCTCATACCGATGCAGTGGTGCCAGTATGAACTATGCTACATCTCATGGGGGAGAATTTCAGATGTTGGAGATCTCTTTGGAGCATTTGTCCCCTTGCCCCAGGGTAAGCACCAGCATCTTCAATGTGTTAACTTGGATTGTTGGCACAAGTCTGTGTTGACCTCTGTTGGTGGGTCAGACTAATCTAAATTCTTTCAGAAGTAGATAAATTAAGCACATGTTCATTGATTCTATTTTTACTCTCTTATAAAAGAGAATTCCCAGTTACACTTACGATTTCACACAGCAAGAAATGTGTTCATTGTTTATATTACATTGGATTTCTGCCATTTGGTGTAGAAGATAGTCTCTTGTTAATTCACATGTACTCATGACACAGTGAACTATTTGTCATAATGGATCATTGCTGTTGAATTATACTGGGAATTCTGTAGTAGTGTTCATGACATTCACATTAATATCAAATGAATCAATTAAGATGAATAGGATGATGATGATGAATACTAAATATTTAATGATGTGTTTAATTAATACCGAATTACGTTGAAATCTCAAGGGAGAGATTGTAATATCCTCATAGATATCAAATAAATTAATGATTATTGAAATGACAGGCAGTATAAAAGTATTCATGGTGATAAAGCACCTAAAATTCCACCAGCAATAAATTGAAAGTGGTTGGCATTTGCCTTTAATAACATTCATCAAGCTGATTTCTAAGAAGATAATTCATACAGAATTAATAGCTGAGTTTATGGAATCCAAATTGTGCATGCTTTCGTTTCTTCAATATTCTTACTGACGAATATTGAAGAATATTCTTCAATATTTCATCAACATACATGGTTGATCAGTCTTCATACATGGCTGAAGATGGTCTATAGCCATGTATGTATTTCAAAAAACAAGTTATTAGCTCAAAATCTCTTCAACTCTGTTGGCTCTTGAACATATTACGTATCCAAATCTCAAGGGCAGCACAAATCTTGTGCCACTCTTTCATTCTTACAACAAAATACTTGACACTTTCTATGCTCAGCATGGCGTTCATGGTAAATGTGTCTCCCGGAGGTTGCCCTTCTGGTCGTGATCAATTCTAGGATGTGGTGCTCATCCTCTATTTCTAGGGCCATGGAGCCAGAATTGTCTGAAGATGCATGGAAATGTGGCCCGCATGTGCACATAATGCTGTTACCTCTCCACTGAGGTGGTATCTATTTATCTACTTGCATTTGCATGCTTTTGAACTGCTAGGTTGGCAGGAGCTGTGCTAAGGATAGAAGTTCACTCCGTCTTCCCATATACAGGTCTCGAACCGCTAACCTGATGATCTTCAGATTGACAGGCACAGTGCCTTTAACCACTAAGCCACCTCCAAACTGGCTTTCATGTAGTTAACAAGAATTTGAAAGTATAAAACTGGCAAAATCATTCTCAAACAATTTGACAGTTCCAAAGGGTCTCCTTAAACCAGTTCCAGCTCTTTAAGTGGCATAAGTCCAGGAGGACAAAGGTAGTATGTTAGTTCTTTCTGGAGCATGTGGTGCAAATAGCTCACATCTTTCCCATGACTGATAATAGCCTTGATCTGATCCTTCCTCCCCATTCTGCCCACCACACCAACTTACTGACCTTGGCAGGTTTCTTCATTACCACTAATGCATTCAAGGTCCTCTCTGCTGTTTGCAGTGGTGTTCTGGAAGTGCCACAGTCTTCATGCTTCTAGAAGGTTTTCCATGATGCCATAAAGAATCAACTGGCATGGGATCTAGCAAAGTAGGTTAGGGCCTGATAGCAATGGGCAGCTACAAGAGTTCCTGCTGCCTGCAGTGCAGCAAGTTGGCACAGCTGTAACTTGCTCGGCAGCAGCAAGAGGGATAGTGGTGGTATCTGCTTGCTCGCTCCAAAAATCTGCACAATCTGGGATTGTGTCTCACACCTGCAAGTCAAAATTAACATATGAAAACACACCTTGTTTTTCTACCCATACATACTAGAAAGTAAGTTGGTTGGCACTTTTTCACTGTATAATGCTTTAGCACATGCTGTGGTGTAATCATGTTCACTGGCCCATCAATATTCAATCATCATTTATGCACATGTTAAAATATAAATACATGCTAGCTTTCTGTCATGTGCCAGTTGGCAGCGTTAAGTGGATGTTTAAAAAATGATGTGCTTTAATAGCCTGTGCTTTCCTGAAAAAAAGAAGCTAAAAGAAGCTATTTGCTATTCTTGTAATACTACTACTATAATATTTTGTTGTGCTTATTGATAGCTCAGTCCTAACTATCCAGCAGCAAAGCAGTTGTGACGACGGGTTGTATGATGCATTTTAAAGAGGGGAGCAGCTCTCCTACAGATAAAGGAACATTTGCTCCCTTCCCCAGGTTTGTGATAGGTCAAATTTTGTTGGTGCAAGTTGGACTGGGACTGTGGATCGGGACTGGGAAGATGAATTGGATTTTGGCAGAGCTGCTAACCATTCCTTCGCTCTCTGAACACACACCTCGATGCATACTCTTTCCCACTGCTGACCCCTCTGTTCTCTGTTTTGGCTCCCTCTCCCACTACTTACTGGCACTAGAGCTTTATGGGAAGCCTTTGGTGTGTGGCAGCATCTGCTCCCTGCTTGTGGCAATGGTTTGCCTGCATAGAATGAAACCCACATAAGTATACTTGTACACCCACTTAGGTATACTTACAGAGTAATGAAACAAGGTTATGACTTTCCTCCGCTATGTTATGTTCTTTTTGAGAGCTGTAATTAACTGGAAGTTATTGAAAAGAGATTGGACTGAAGATTTGATTACAAGGAAAGCTTATTGGAAAGCATTTTGATGCACACATCTCTGATTGCTTCATTCCAGCATTGTAACACACTGCTTCAGAGTACTCTCCAAATGATGGCAGCATCAGTTTGTTGAGAGCCCTAGAGCAAAGCCCTACTCTATTCCCCATTTTACTCATTGCACATCCCTTGATGACATATTGGGTACTGCCACCAGTACTGAAAGTTCAGAGATTGGCCAGACATAGTGGCCCTCTGATGGTTGTGAGTCCATAGTCAATGCTTTTCAGTGGTGGTGGCACCACCCCCTTTCCCCAAATCACTGGACTAGCTTGGGAGAGGCATGAAAACTTGCTGATGGAGTACAGTTGTTGCTTGCCTGTTTATGCATGAGTGCACGTGTGCTGTTCAGGAATGAAGTTCTTTGAATAGTCAATAAAACTTACTTTTAGTGTATCATCCAATCAGGAAACCATATGGCTCTTTGTAAAGTCCATACAAAGTAGTATTTCAAGATCCAGAATCTAGAGTTTATCCAATTTTTGCCAAAAAAGCCTTCCCAGTTGCCTAAAGAGCCAACACAAAAACAAGTTTGTCATTCTGCCACATTTGTAATCCTGCTCCCAAAAATTCTTAGGGTTGTATTAGAGCATTAACTTTCTCTTTTGAATTCTTTTTAGCTGTACAACTATTGCATCTTTGTAAAAGTAAGGATAACTTTTTTGCCATTTTTGTTTACTAGTCTAGAAGATATTATATTCTCTTTTTGTTCACCGACACACATTCTATTCAGTAGCCATCTTGGGTACCTACTGTGCTTAGGAAAGGCAGGATAAAAAATACTTTAAATAAATACATAGTTTTAGCACTGTGCAAGATACGAAAAGATTCCATGATTCATTCAGGCTGGAACAGATCAGCAAGTTCAAAGATATGCATATTAGGATCAATGGTCACCATAGAATTGAAGCCGCCTCTGAGTCTATAGGTGATATTAGAGCTCCACATTAATGTTCTCTCTCTCAAACACTTGTAAGAATTTAGTGGATTTGGACTGTCAGCTCTTTATTCACTATAGAATCCCTTTGCTTTTCAGTGCCTTATCTGTATGGCAGTATAATTTCCACATACAATGTATTGGTAATATGTTTTTGCTCTCTTTCTTGCACATGCAAAGCTTTAGAGGAAAAAGGCTTTCATTCCAGAGATGATTTGAAATCATTCAGGTGGTTATAGGAGGGAAAACCCCCTCTCATAATGATATTTCATGAATACTGGAAGACATGTGATGTAAAGGCTTAATTGAAATGCCAGGAATAGTTGGGAGAGCAGGTCCTTCACATCCATTTACTTGCTACTTAAGGAATAATGAATTGTTATGACTGTAGAAAATACAGCACTCAAGTGAGATAAAGGGCATGACATGTAATATTAAAGAGCTAAAATATGTCTTTGTAACCCTTAGATTCCCAGGTGGGTCGATTTGACCCACATTTTTAATTTATGCAAATTAGGCAATTTTTAGATGGGAAATTAAAGGATTTTTGATACTTATAGCATAATATTTAGCATGACCATTACAATTAATATTGATCCACAACTTTGCATTAGCCCTCATCGGAGCCTTTTGTGAGCCACAAAAAGTCCCACTTAGAAGTTATTCCCTCCACCCAAAATGTGTAATTAATACATAAAGGTGAAACAGGGGTATGCTAGCTAACTATGCCCCTCTTCAGCCAGTGGGAATTGTGTATTAATTAATCTGAGACCTGTAGTAAAGCAGACCTAGAACCATCACAATTCCAAGCCATGAATATGCTCTCAGGATCTTCACTGCTCAGGCAGTTTTGAAGAAATCCTGGATGGCAGTGAAGGTAGAGGAGAAAGTTCTGGCACTGCTGGACTCAGAAAAAATGAAGGTGGAATCTGACCATTGTTTCAGGCATTGGTTAGGTCCAAAGGCAACGTGAAACTCTACACAGTATCTATAACTCTCTATAGTAACTGTATAGCTGGTACAGGTCCAAGTTGCGTGTAGTTGGTCTGTGGAACTCTCTGCCACTGGATCTGGTGATATCATTTAGCCTCAATGCCTTTAAGAAGGGATCTAACAAATTCCTAGAGGAAAGGACCATCACAGGTTACAAGCCATGAGGGGTGTGTGTTGATGTGGAGAACCTCAAAATGCCAGATGGAAGGGAGAGCACCTGGATGCAGGTGTCAAATGTGCTCTCTGAAGCATCTGGTTGGCTGCTGTGAGCTACAGCAATGAGATGGGCTGATCCAGAGGAGGCTCTTTTTATGGTCTTATCTTTTTAGGTAGACCAATTCTATTGGTGAGGCAATCTCAGTTGGAGGAGACCTTCAGGGCCTGAAACTCCCCCATGCAGTAGAGCATGTGTCCTTTTGGCATGGCTGCATCACCATGAGGGGAGTTGAGCCATAAAAATGTAAGCAACCCATCACTGTTTGGAGGGATCCCACACTGATAAGGTGAGCAGAGAGCCCGCACCTGCAGCCAGCATTTAACGCTGTAGCTGATGCTCTGGCATACAGTCTTCCATGCCGAGGGATTTTGATGACAGCATGGCAAGTGGAGGATTACCTCTGTGTCTCTCTCTTGTCCATTTTTGAGTCTGATGGGCTTGAAATCTCCCCAGATCAATTGGTGGTGACACTGCTACCAGATGCCTCTCCTCCACTGCGTATCCTGGTGAATAGATAAGACATGGAGGTGCTCCTCTCTCGGGCTGGCCTTGGGATGTCACAAAAGTGCTGTAAGACACTTCTGCTCCACTCCAGGGGGAGAGTTAGGCCAGTGCACAGACAGGCACTTGCCTCCTTACATCACCACAGGAATGGGAAGACTGATGAGTTGAGCTGGCCTAAGTTAGGATTGCACCCAAAGTAAATATGTCTAAGGGGAATGAGATTGGAGGGAAATGTTTTGTGCAACTTTTAAGAAAATAGATGTTTCTATTTTGACCCTTCATTCACTCTTTTTGGTTCAGTGGCAAGTCAGAAACCAGTAGATGTGCCCTTTTAGACAACAGTGAGTACAATAAATCAAAACAAAAGACAGCATGCTGACAAAGATGTCTTCCTTGCTTACAGGGGTTGGTTTGCTTGGCTCACTCAATAGCCTGAGGCTAACTTCAGGCTTCCCCTGCATCTCCTCTTTTCAGTTTTTAGTCGTCAACCAGCTTCCCAGCATCAGTTTGATGATTTTCCCATCAGGGGATATTAACTGAGAGAAAAATGAGGAATATAAATGGTAAAGACTTGGATTTTATTTTTCCTCACACTAATATTTTTCTTAGAACTCTTCACAAGGATTCTGGCATCCTTTTAAAATTTCCTTCTTTCTTATACCATTGATTATTTTTTGGTAAGTCCAAATTGGCTCCCTTTGGTAAAGAGCCTTCGGGTCTTAGCAGAGTTGGGGAGTGATCATTTGCCACTACTGCTGGAATTATTATTGCCATTTCAGTCTATCCATTTGCTTAGACACCCAATCGCCCTATGCAATTCTGACCCTCAGGCTATTTGCCATAATAAATGGTCCACCTTACTGGAGAAAAGGGTAAAGTCAATTCTGGCCACTGAAAAGCTAGTTCTCTGGTGCAGAATTATTGTCGAGAACTCCTGTGAGACTGATTTATTAACAGCATTTGATTCCATCATTCAGGAGTTACAACCACTTCTGATTAGTAGTAGAAAGCTTAAAAGCAACCCGCTATGCTGGACCCCCAAAAAGTGGTTTGACTTGGAATGCCAACAGTCTAAACAGGCTCTCCTTACTACCTATAAGGCCTTTAAGAGGGCATCTGGAGCTGATACCCATTGTCTGTGTACTCAGTTGTGTGCTCCCCCCCCCCAAAGCATATAAAAATTATAAGGGAGAAAAAGAAGGCGGAGCAAAGGGCTCTTTGGGATGATTTAATTCGGGCAGCTAAGCAAAAAAATTCCCAATTATTTTGGAAATTAGTCTCTGGTAAAGTCTCTGCTGTCCTCTTAAATTCTTATATTCCGGTCCAATGTTGGGAATCATACTTTCAAGGCTTATACGATGACCCAACCTGTCCTGAGCTGTCCCCGATGGAAGATACCATCCCCTCTTGGCCCACAGTCTCAGTCCAACAAATTCAGTCCCTAATAAGGCAACTCAGAAATGGTAATGCTCCAGGGACTGATTATATCCCCCCTGAAATGTTAAAACAAAATGTTGAGTTTTGGAGTCCTCTTCTGGCTTCCCTCTTCACTAGAATTGATGCCACGGGGTTTATCCCACACAGTTGGAGAGAAGCAATGGTGGTTCCTTTCTTCAAGAAGGGGAACAGGGGGGACCCGGCAAATTATAGGCCTATAAGTCTTTTAAGTGTGATCAGTAAGGTGTATGCAGGTCATTTGCTTGAAAAAACAATGATTGGCTGATACAATCTAACTTTATTGCGGAGGAACAAGCAGGATTTAGACCTGGTAGGTCAATATGTGACCATGTTCTGGTGATGAAACATCAGAAAAATATGGTTTTTGTTCCTCAGGTTCCCTCTATGCTGCATTCACTGACCTGAAATCTGCTTTTGATTCCATCTCAAGAACCAAATTATGGGAGAAACTAGAGTCAATGAATATAGACCACAGATTATTATATCTTTTACGCGCACTCCATACTAAGACATCTTTGAGAGTACGTTGCTCCCTTAAGGGGCACTATACTAACCCAATCCAGACTGCTAAGGGAGTTAAACAGGGATGCGTTTTGGCCCCAACATTGTTCAATATATATATAAACGATCTGGTTGACTATGTGAGATCCAATGATTTCCATCCCCCCATTTTGGCTTCATGCAAGATGTCTGTACTTTTATATGCTGATCAGTGGTGGGCACCAGCAGGTTCGCACCTACTCTATAGAACCGGTTGTTAATGAGAGACAGGACATATAAAGTTTAAAAATAGCCATTTAAAAGTGGCTGCCAGATGGGCAGAGAACCGGTTCTTAATTTGTTTGAAGCCCATCACTGATGTTGATGACACTGTAATTCTGTCACTGACCCCTGTCGGTTTGAGGAGGGCTCTAAACAAGTTTAGTCAATACTGTTCAAGTAACCCAACTCTCAATTAATTACCAGAAGACCAAGGTAATGGCCTTCAGCAGAAGGCCTAAAGTTAGAGCCTGGAGCATATGCGGACACAAAATTGAACAGGTTTTAACCTACAACTATCTAGGAGTTATGCTCAGTAGTTCAGGGTCTTGTATTCCACATCATGATTATGCAGCAACAAAAGGATTACAATCCATTCAAGCTATTATTAAGTTTCTAAGATCAAGAGGGGGGAACTACATTCCTGCTGCTCTCAAGCTGTACTCTGCGAAAGTTTTACCCCAACTTCTATATGGTTCATCTGTGGGTTCTCTGCTCTCCTGCTATACCCATTTGGAATGTGTACAATCTAAATTTTTGCACTCTGCTTTCCAGGTGGCAAGCCACGCCTCAAATAGTAGCTTACGCCTGGAATCTGGATTAATTAAAGTGGAAGCTGTTGTACTTCTCCATTCTATTTTCCATTGGATAAAACTTCAATATTTAAGAGAGGGTCTCGCCCAGTTGGTTTTGAGTGATAAATTCCAAACTTCCTGGCTAAAGTTGATTCTTTTTAAATTAGATCATCTGGGATTTACCCCTGAGATGTTTGTAACTCTAAGCATGGACCAAGCAAGAAAACTTGTCAAACAGAGGATCTATGATACCGAAAGGCAAAATGATGTAAGCTTTCGCCCAAACTTCATTGCCTCGGATGATAGTAAATATTTGATCAAACCTTCAGCCTTTTTAACAGTCCTACAGGTTCCTTCCCATAGAAGAGCCTTTTTCTTGGCCAGATGGGGTTTACTTCCCTCAGCGATCCTTGAGGGCAAATTCAAAGGAATTCCAACTTCTGACAGACTCTGTCCCTGTGATACCAGAGATATTGAATCTTTGGACCATGTTTTATTGTCTTGCCAATTCTATAGTGGTATTCATGAATACTTTATTCGGCCTTTAATTCGGTCCTTTCAGCCTTCAGGAGTTAGTGAACTATAGTGACGCCTCACGTCAAGAACGCCTCACGTAAAGTAAGTTTCACGTAACAAAAGAAAATTTCTCTAGGATTCTGCTTCACGTAAAGAAAGTGCTTCACGTAAAGAAAACATTCGTTGGCAGTTAGGGCAGACGCGCTGGCCAGCAACCTGTTTAAAAAGTGTCAGGGCTGCCTAGCGCACCTGCCCATAGTGAAAGCAACACTTCCATGCTGTTCTTCCTGTGGCCAGACATCCGCTGGGCAGAGGGAGAGAAGAGCAGTGGAGAAGAGGGAAGCAGCTCAGGGCCAGCCAGAAGGGAGCAGAGAAAGAGAGAGAGAGAGAGAGAGAGAGAGAGAGAGAGAGAGAGAGAGAGAGAGAGAGAGAGAGAGAGAGGCTCAGGATGAAGAGAAGGAGAAAGTGGGGAGACACTTGGAAAGTGTCTTGGATTACAGAAGAAAGTGTCTTTGATTGCAGCCTACTACCCATGTCTACCCAGAAGTCTACCTCATTGTGTTAAATGGGCCCTACTCCCAGGAAAGTGTCTTTAGGATTGCAGCCTAAGTAGACTTCATAGGATCATGCCCATTAAATGCATGTTTTGAATTCAATTAGTGTTTTGTCATCATTTTTACATCCAGTTAATATTTTTATATAAATATTTTTGGGGTTGTGGAACCAATCATCTGCGTTTCCATTATTTCCTATGGGAAAATCCGCTTCACGTAAAGAAAGTTTCACGTAAAGGAACTGCCTCCGGAACGAATTAATTCTATTACGTGAGGTACCACTGTAGTCAGATGGCTATTGGCTGGTACAAATGACACTTTGACTAAATCTTGTGCCAGCAATCCAGAAGTGCACTTGGGCTGCCCTATCTATTACTGGGGTGGCCCAAGTCTAAGATGGGGCACCCCAGTTATGCTAGAGAAGGTTTGGGGCAGCCTAAGGCAACATAGGCTGCCCCAAGACAGGGGACCTGGGATGCCCTGGGCAGTCCAGGAGAGGCATGTTGAGGGCATGTTTAGCATTGCCTAGGCAGAGCAGTTACTCTGTATCCAGAACCTGTTTCCAGGGCAGAAATGCCCTCTTCCAGCTCCTCAGAGTTATACCATGTCAGGAGCAGGTATAACAGTGAGTAGACCCATAAGGGTCCATTATAAGGCAGAGTAAGAATGGCAATGTTGACAAAAAAAAATCCTCCTCTACAAGTATTGCTGTACTGGAGTCTCATGCTGCTGCTGTTATTCATTGTCAGGAACTTCTGGGCTTCCTTCTAAGGCAGGCACCACAGCTCAGTGGTGTTCAGTGTGATCTAAGGGGGGGGGGGTCTCTTACAGAGCAAGCCCTCCGCAGGTGTCACTGACTTGGTGCCTACTGAGCATGGTCTGGAGCAAGTAGGGCAGTCCAGGCTTCCCGACTTTCTGGATGCAGCATAACTCTCTGCTCTGGATTCAGAATAGTTGGGGCAGCCCAGCTAGTGCTCTCTGCACTGCCCTTACTCTGGATTGTGCCCTAGGTCTTTATTTCAAGTGACTTCCTTGTTTCTGAATCACCTCAAAGTCTGGATTAAGGGGGAGAAGTAAGAAGGCCTTATGGGGTGCAATTGCCTTCGTGACTAAAGGCGAGGGCCTGCCCATCTGAGTACTGCAAACACATCTATTCTCCATTATGGGTTTGCTGTGCTCTCATCCAAAAGGAAAAAAGACATGTACCAAAGTTCTTACTAGAAAGAATAAATATGGATATAAAACTAGAAATGTGATATTAATTCACTTCACTGGTTTTAATATTAAACTATAAAGCACATTATCATACCAAGACACCTCTTCTGACACCCTGAGGCACTTCACAAAATTAGTTTATGAAATCTTAATGGTACAGCATGCTCTGTCAAATTAGAGACTAAAAGCAAGAAGAAGAAAAAAAGAAACCTAAAGCAGATTGCCATTATTTATACTTTGAGTGGAAAGATCAGGACCAAGTAAAATCACATCAGAGTACATTGAGGTTATAACAGAATAACAGAAGCTGAACTGTTGGCACCACTAAGGCATTACCAAATCATCAAGAAAGAGATAAAGAATGGCGCACCAATATTAAATTGCTCTATATACCAATATGGTACATTGACATTTGGAACACTGGTGTAGTTCTGGTCACCTATATAACTCAGGCAAGTTATGGTAGAGTGATTTAGTAGAATGGGTGCAAAAGAGGGCAACCTAAATTATCAGAGGGCTGGAAGACCTTCCTGATGAGGAAATGCCGTACATTTGAAGCTTTTTTTAATTTGGAAAAATGGTGATTAAACAGTATGATGGTATGATGGAGATTTGTAAAGTAATAATGGTGAGGAGAATAAATAGAAATTTTTACTTCCTTGTTCATAATAAGAGAATTGGGAGCAGGCTGATCATAAATCTGGAAATGACCGGACAAGACTGGAAATGGGGCTCTTTATTCAGGCACTTTAACTGCTCTTTATCTCGTTAAGAGCGCCATTATCCAGAGCACCATTTTGATGCAGTGCATGTTCTGGAACTTTGTTGCACCAGGATGAGAGAGGCGGGATGTGGAGTAGCGTATCGTGCCCTCCATGCTGCCTCTACCTTCTCCCCCAGCTGCTCCAGCACCACCTGCAGCCTCCACCAGTGCCTGGGTGCCTGTCTGACAAGGGCAGTACTCAGTCTGGGCCGGGGGTCAGCCGGATCAGAGAGGCCTTGTGTCAGGTTGGAGGACTAAGGCAACCCCTCTACCACCCTTCCCCCTCAAAAGTATGCATTTTTGATTTTGGAAACAGGTCCTACAAAGACTGGATGCCTGCCTGAGAAAGGATGGTAGCTTTGGACCACTTTGGATCATGTAAATTTTTGGTTTGTAAAGTTGTCTACTTCCTTTCCTTTTGGGAACAACTACTGTGCTTATATTGTGATTTTTATTTATCTATTTATTTGCACTGTGATAGAAGCAACTACAGCTGTAGAAGAGCACATGGTTGGTTGAAGTATGCAAAAAAAGCCATACAAGGAGATATAATTTTACAATACAGTTTTCCTACTCTGCCACAGATTGGTTTCTTTGATTTTCTTTATACTTAACTGACACATGAGAGTTGCATAAACAAGTTGCTAGACCTACTTGGGTCATACAGCAAACTTCATTTTTAGAAACAAATTTTGAATACATTTTGTATCTTTGTCTCCTCAGTATAAAAATCACAAGGTTCTTTCACTTCTTCTGATTTCCAATGCAGTGTGGATAAAGCTGTCTTTGCTTTTCTGTGGTTGACATTTCCAGGCATAATTAAATAGCAACAAACAAGTCACCATCAATTGTGGAAATCTGTAGAATGGGATTGTTCCTGATGCTTTTTTGGAAGTTTTTTTGGTGCTTACTCACCAAGATTTGCCATATCATATCCACACGGAACCAGAAGAACTCTAGATCCATGAGATTCAATGTGTTTTGCATGTGTAGTAACCCTGATTCATTACTTGGAATCTTCATTTAAAATAATCTAAAAAAAGGATGTATTTCAAATAGGAAAGGGTCTTGATACACCTCAGGATCGGATCCTATGGAATAATTTTGCCACCAGAATGTATGTTTTGATGGCACAATGTGACTTTGGGAAATAATAAAAAGTGTGTCAATAAGTCAACATGAGATTTGCCATTAGGGAAAGACAGTAATAGGATAATAGGGAGTAATGGGGTGTGACAAACTGGGGGAAGACTGGAATGGGGAGGTATGTGTGTCAAGACTAGGAAAATGGCAATGCCAGCTCAGCTTATATCCTATCCTCAATCTTGATCCACCTACCCAGGTCCAGTAAGACTTGTGCTAGCAAAATAGCTGACAGAGTTCTGAATAGACCCAGTAGGGCAGAAAGACTTACTCCTAGAAAGAAAACAATGTCTTCATGGCTTGAAACTCTCCCACAGGATGCAAGGTGTGCTATGTTGGTGTGGCTGCATTGGTGCTGGGCTGGGGCAATTCCACTGGATTGGGCTGCCAAGACTAACAGTTTTTTGTGGCAGATATTTTCATGGACAACTGCTTAAATCATTTGACTTTTGTCTTTTGGGGTTATTTTGTTCTGAACAGCTGTTCATCAACCAAAAGTGTGAAGATAGGAAGACAGAAAGATAGTAGAGGGACAGAGGTAAAAGGAAGACATTAAAGTTCAGGATGGCAATTTCACAGTCAAGAACCTTGCCTATCAGCACGAACTGAGCACTGAGTGTGAAATTCTAATAAAGAGTAAGGCCAACATAAGTCTCAGCTCAAGTCCCGTGCTAGCCTGGTGGTGGTGTCACCAAAGTGCCGCTCAGGGTGGGGGAGGTAGGTCAGTGCACAGGTTTGTGCTGGTCTCCCCATGCCTCTATGGGAACGGGAAGGTGGTTGAGTCATGCCAGCCTAAATTGGTTGGATTGGACCCTATTACTTTACCTATACATTACTGATCCATATAATTATTTAGGACACAAACCTAACTAAGCCCTGGGCCAGTTCAGGCCTTTGCAGTAGACCAGGAGGGAGAAACTGTGCAATGGTAGAAAGCTATGCTGGCACATGGAGGTGCACTAGCCTGCAGAGGCCAGATCTAACCTCTGTGGCAGCAGCAGTGGATGAATCCATGCCAACTGAGATCAGCCAGCATGGATGTCTGAGGGACATGGGGAGGGTGAGGAGGATATGGGAGGAATCCTGCGGAGTGAGGGTGGGTGTGTGAAGGACATTCTTAGAGGGAGGCAGATTGGTAGGGAATGAGAGGTCGGGCCAGGACCCAGCAGTTATGCTGGATCCTAGGCCCATTAACTAGGTAGCACAAAGTTGCTCTAGGATGCTCCATTCTGCTCAGATTTGCACCACTTCATCAGGTAGTGAAGATTCATGTAGATCAATTTGTAGATATGAGTAGATCCACATACTCCCCACTGCAGATCTTTCTGGAGTAAGGGGAAAAAAGATTTGCCTTTGACTGAACCTGCCTATTCCAGTGAAAGTGAGAAGTGGGCTACCTATAATGTTTTAAATAGCTTATTTTTTTGAGAATTCATCCTTTCAGATTACCAATTTGGATTGGGTTTTGTTGAAGGACACAATTACTCGTATTCAATTCATGAATTTCCAGGGACCAATTTTTCCCCAGTTCTTCTCCACCTGTCGCAAATGACTGGACCTATTCTCAATAGAATGACTGTGCTGTGTATCCACTAGGCCATTCCAGCATGCTATATAGCTCAGGATGGTCTTGATTTCAATCATTTTCAGTAGCTACCGAATTGTGTACTAAGGTTATCAAATGCAAAGTAACATGTCATGGTGACCACCTTCACTTAAAAGTAATTTCAGACAGTTCTGGTGGGCTTTATCAGTTCTGTCAGGACAAGAAATGAAACCTTGAATGAAATCGTTTTTCAAAAAGTACAAGAAATTTGCAGCCAAAATGACATGAATAATGTATGCTATGTACACCAGAGCACATTTGTCAAATTCTGAAAAAGATTCTGTATGAACTGCTAAATGGATTTCGTGGAACTCTATGAATATTATGGAAACAAAACAAAGGTAGTAGGAAAAGAAAAGGAGTGCACAGGCAAGTCATCAATATGACTTAAGTTCAGCCTTGCAAGTTGGATGATTTTATAGGTATAGTATATAAAATCTGGCAGCCTACAACGTATCACTACAGTAAATTCCTTTCCTTCCTGCTTTCCAATGCCCGCTCACTTTGCTGCTTCACCAAGATTTTGAAGAACGGCATTCTTGCTCTCTGTTTAGCTCCTGTGGGAAATCATAGCTCAACTAATCTAACCTTCATTCTCCCCTGGCCTGCAATTACTGACCCTTCTTCATGATTTGATTGAAGCTTGTTGTTGTGTTCCAGTGTACAGTGCTTTCTAGGCCAGCTGTCTATGTGTTGCTAAACTATTAAACTCATCCTCTTTTTTCTCCTCTCTGACATTGTACCCATGTTCCTTTTTTAAAAGCTGATTTTGATGATCGCTTCATGCACTCATCTTTTTATCCTTTTCTCTCTCTTCCTCTTTTATTAAAAGAGGGCAACTTATCTATTTTAGACATTAACAATTGGAGGCTACTCAGGGAGAAATCTTCACAGCTCCCTAGGATGGCACAAGTCCCTAACAAGTCCCTTGTGCCATCCTAACAGTGTCTTAAAGCACTTTTGCACCACCAAGGGAGGCTTTAGACTGATGCACAAGCATGCATCAACCTAACTCCGCCAGCATAAGCTCTCCAAAGGCCAGGGCAGTTTGGGGACAAGGCAGGTGAGGACAGGGAGAAGGAAGCAGGGGGGATTCTGGGGCAGGGTATGGGCAGGTGAAGGGCAACTGAGGGTGAGAGGGAGGGAAGAGAGGGGGAGCCAGGGCCAGGATCTGACATTAGGTCAGATCCTGACCATGTTTTGAGGGCAGGCAGGAGTGGTGCTTTGCTGCTACAGTCTGCTCGGACTTGTGCTGCCTCCATAGGTGGTGCATGTCAAGAAGACCCATAGAGACTGCTGCAGCCTTACCCTGGGGAAGGGGACAAGCCTCTCCTTATCAGGGTAGCGTGGCAGCAGCCTCTGAAACTTGCACTGGATACAGTGTAGGCATGCCAACCTTTTGATTGCACTGCCCATTTTTCCTAAAAAATTATATAATCTATCAATATAGGCTCTGTTTTTGATTAGGCAGCTATCATTAATTCCTCTATAGATTCTCAGGGTAGATTACTAAGGCCTAGGACATCACTAGAAGGTCCAGGCCATCACTAGCCCATTTGGTACCCAGGGGCACTTCTGCCTTCCGCTCTCCAATTTCAAGCCGGCCCACCCCTAATTGTTGGCAACCCAAAATGGTAAATAAATGAGATAAAATGGTAAGTACTTCTGGTGCTGTAATGCAACACACAGGAGTCACTGCTGTGTACATTGTTGCCCCTGCCTGGAATGGCTTCAATGGTGGTGGGAGGGGATACTTAACAAGCCACATTGCATTACCTGCAGTACTTACCATTTTTCTCCTACCTCTAACTATGCTACTGCTATCTAATTCAGTGTTGCCTGTATTTTCCAGATGAATACTGTATATAGGAGTGTGGGTGAGTCCAAGCATGTTTGGCCTTTTCTTCTGTTACAGTTGTATATCTCCTTGGTAGGGTACAAACCCAAACCTATCCAACTTTCCAATCCCATATCCCATATCCCATATTCCAGCGCCAAAATGGTCATGCCAATGAGGTATGACAGCTGCATCAGCACTATAAAGTTGGATAGGATTTGTCCCTACATTTTTTCTTCTCTCCTTCTATGGGGTTATCCACTGATAAATAGGCATATCTGTAGTTTCAGCAGTCTAGGACGTTCCAGAAAAAAAGAAACATCTTGGTGTTTGTGAGTGGTTAGGTGGGTTCTGCTAAGGCATCCATAACAAATCCCTCCCAAACCCTATAAAATAGATTGTGCAGACTTACCAGTTTTGCTTTGCTGGTTGATGGAGCTACATGGCTGCCATTATAATTCTGGAGAGTTTGTTTCAAAAAGGTCATGTATATTTGTCATGTTATGACAAATCTTTCTGAATGCTATGCTAAAAAAATTTCTAATAAGATTCTCAAAAACTATCCAACTTGTCAGAAGATACTGCAGTACTGCCCTAGTAAATGCCTGCTTTAGAACTGGGGTGTGATAATGCTTTCCCTCATACAATTTTCCTTTTGAAAAACCACCCTTCTCTGCCAAAACAAACTGCCTTGGTTTGGTAGGAAAAGTAGTTTCTGTCCATACCATCCCTTAGATCAACAAGCAGCTCTCTAGGGGGAGGACTATTTTCATCAGGAAATTGGGGCACAGGCATCCAAACGGATCATATTTTTAAAAAAATTACAAGGATAGAAATGCAACACAGTATTTCCTGTCATGTCTAATGTGACCTTGTATGTCACAAAGAGAGGAAAACCCACATTGGTAGTCCTGACAGTGAAAGTTCTGGATTCACGGATGTTGTTAATGAGATTTTAGAAACAATTTAACCCCACAGAATATGGAAAAGCCTAGAAGTAATTTGTTGAATTAATTTCACTTCAACAAGGTTGTATTTAAATGCAGTGCACGTTCATTACCTCAGTAATTTATTTATTTTGTTAACTTTGAAATGAACATATGAATTTTTGCTTGAAAATAACATTATGACAAGCTTCTACATTTCCATTTAGAATTTTAATGTTTGAGGCTGGAATCCTAATCCCTGTTAGGTCTGCATAAACCCCAGCACAAATCCCATGCTGGCCTGGGGGTGTCACAAAAGTGCCATACGACACTTCTGCGCCATTCCCTGGGGAGGGTTAGGCCAATGCACAGACATGTGCTTGCGCTTGCCTTCCTACATCACTATGGGAGACCGATGAATTGTGCCTTCTCAGGTTAGGATTGCACCCAATCCTATTCTACTTCACCCCACCACTAATGCCAAAATGGCTTCTGCAACATTCTGCAGCAGTGGGGGGGGGGGAGGTGCAGTAAACACCTTTGGATAAGTAAACAACGATTCCCTTACCTGGTGATTAAGTCACCATAATACAGGGGGTTCTACTTGGACCTGCATTAGCTAAATTAGGGTCCTCAATTCCTAATCCACAGCCCAGTGCTGGTCTGCAGTGCCTTGGCCACTGGGCCGCACTGGCACTGGGCCCTGGACCAGAGAAGGAGCCCTGGGGGCTCTCAGCACTGGCCCAGCCCAGTTTCTTTCCAGCTGCAAAGCGAGCCAGGCTGTGCCCAACTCACCTCGCAGCTGGGGAGAAACTGCACAAGTGCAACCCAGCTACTGAGCTGCGCCTACGCAGTTCACCCTGTCCAGTGGTGGGCACCAGCAGGTTCGCACCTACTCTATAGAACCGGTTCTTAATAAGAGATAGTACATATAAAGTTTAAAAATAGCCATTTAAAAGTGGCTGCCAGATGGACAGAGAACCGGTTCTTAATTTCTTTGAAGCCCATCACTGACCCTGTCTGTGGGGCGAACTGCACAGGTGCAGCTCAGCAGCCAGACCACACCTGTGCAAATTCTCCCTAGCTGCCAGGCGAGCCAAGCTGTGCCTGCGCAGTTCATCCTATCAGTGGGGCGAACTGCTCAGGCACAGCGCAACAGCCAGACTGTACCTACACAGTTTGTCCCCAGCGGTGAGGGAAGCCAGGCTGTGCCCAGCTCACCTTGCAGCCAGGGAGAAATTGCGCAAGCGCAGCCCGACTACTGAGCTGCGCCTGTGCAGTTTACCCTGTCTGTGAGGTAAGCTGTGCAGGCGCAGAGCGACACTGGGCTGTGCCTGTGCAGTTTGTCCTGGGGCCAGGGCAAACTGAGCCTGCGCATCCTGCCCAGACCATGGGAAATTTTTTGCTAACTAACTGGTGCATGTCTGCATGGACTTGCAGCATAGGTTCAAGAGTGGAAAGGGGATTAGGATGCAGCAGCCACCGTGCTACTGAACCTGTACCCTTACTGGACACAATCAGTGATGGGATTCAAAGAAATTAACAACCGGTTCTCTGCCCATCTGGCAGCCACTTTTAAATGGCTATTTTTAAATTTTATATGTCCTATCTCTCGTTAACAGTTGGATCTATAGAATAGGTGTGAACCTGCTGGAGCCCACCACTGGACACAATCTGCCAAGTTTCGTCCCTTTCCACCCATTTCCACCCTTCCTGCCATCTCCCACTGTCTTACCTGCTCCAGTATGTGGTGGAAGAGCTGCAACACAGGCAGAAAGTTTCTGGCCCACCCAGTAGCATCTCTGGCAGCTTGCTGAATAGCACACTGCAATCTGAACCTCCGGTTAGGCCGGCACTTTGATGACACAACCAGGACTTACACCAGGGCTTCAAAGTGCTGTAAAGCACTTCTGTGCCATTCCTGGGGAAGGGTTAGGCCAGTGCACAGACTTCTGTTTGCCTCCTTACATCAAGGCAGGAACGGGATGACCCATGCGTTGTGCCAGCCTAGGTTAGGATTGCACCCATAGTTAATTTGCAAGATGCACAACAAAAACTTTTCAAGGGGACCAGTCAGACAGCCAAGATATAGTAATTCTTTCTTCATTTCTTTTCAGATTGTAAAACAGACTGATGTTCTGGGCCTTTAGCAAAATTGCATATTTAGAGAAGCTAAAAAAACTTAATGGAACTGAACAACAAGAAAACCAGAAGAACATCACATTTGGAATTGGTTGTTTTATGATTTAATTTATATCAGCTCCTTTCAAATCTCAGTTTGCAGGCTGGATTCAACATTCAGGAGAAGCCCTCCACTCTGTGAGTGAATCTTACTGTATTTGCATGCCACAGCTCTTCATGTCTGAAGAGCAGGACCGCATGGCACTCAGGACTGCTTTGGCATTGTACCATAAATGTCACTCCACATAACTGGGCATCATCCTAAACTGGGCACATGAAGTGCCATGGTGTGCAGGAATCGTAAGTTGGGTAGCATCAGGGAAGACTTCCCAGTGTGCAGTGGAGACCATTTGGAGACCACTGTTTTCTACCAATTAAGGATAGACTGCTTTGCTACATTTTGGACAGGAATGGGAAAAGTCTGCATAATACACCATGACCAGCCCAGTGCCTAAACCATTAACCATTGTATAGAAAAGGGAATTTTGACAGTTTTTTCAAACACTTCCATAAATACTTATATGAAAATATAAGCTGCTAACAATGGAAAACAATCCAAGAACAGCAGTACAACAGACTTAATGTGAGCAGGCCTGACTCTATCGATTAATCTTCTGTGGGGATATTTTAAGGGACAAAGTGTGCAATCCAGAGTAAGTATGGGGAGTCCTTGCTTTGGTGTAAGAACAATTTACTCTGGATTGCAATATGAATTTCCCATAGGTTTTCACTAGGTGGTGCAGTAACTATGGGTGCACGTAATGTCTCTTACGTGCTCCCGTAGTTACTCTGGATTGAAGGGTAAGAGTAGCACGAGCACATAGTACACAGAGGCCACGAATATAACAATTTTGAGTGCCAGTAGATAACACAGATAACAGCAGATAATGCGACTCAAATACAGAAATAACCCAGTGCTACCCATAAGCAGAAACTGAAATACAGCAATAAAAACAACATCCTCTGGAAATGTGAAACAAAGCTGAGAGGGCCAAAGTTAATTTTGATTTTAAGGATGATCTTCCCCAACGGGGCTTCTTGTCATGTGGAGATGTAATTAACAAGAGAGCATTAATGTTTCCCTAATCTGCATTTTATTACCTTGTAAATCTGAAGTGTGCAACCTCCAGTTTTCCCACCAAGACTCTTATTTTTGTTAAAAGTAGCCATTTCTTGAATTCACTCCCCTCTTTTAAAGTCAGAGCATACTCTTACAATTATCTCCTCTTTATGAAAATCATATCATTTATTAGCATTTTTTCATCCTGTCTTTACATGTGGGTCATAACAAGAAAAAGTGTGAAGAGCCCTAAAGTTATCGATCCTGGACCGAACAGGAAGCTAGCAGAAAACTGAAGCTGCAATCCTAAGACACTTTTCTGGGAGTAAGTCCAGTGATGGGCTTCAAAAAATTTAAGAACCGGTTCTCTGCCCATCTGGCAGCCACTTTTAAATGGCTATTTTTAAACTTTATATGTCCTATCTCTTGTTAAGAACCGGTTCTATAGAGTAGGTGTGAACCTGCTGGAGCCCACCACTGAGTAAGTCCCCTTGAACACAATGGGACTTACTTTTGAGTAGACATGGTTAGGATTGTGTTCTAAGCTGTGCCAAGAAGTTTCCTGAATCACCCACAATGGGGCACGTGCATTCTAGTGTCTTCATGATAATACTGAAAGAAAGAAAGAAAGAAAGAAAGAAAGAAAGAAAGAAAGAAAGAAAGAAAGAAAGAGACTAACCAGAGTTAAATGCAAATGAATTAAATGGGATTCACCTGTAGGTAACAGTGAGTGCAATCCTAACCAATTTAGACGAGCACAACTCATCTATCTCCCCATTCCTGTGGTGGTGCGGGGAGGCTGGCAAATATCTTTGCACTGGCCTAACTTCTACCAGCACTTTTGCAACACCCACTGGCCAGCACAGCACTTTTGCTGGCCTAACTGGAGATTGGGATAGCAGCCTGTGTATACGATTGCAGTTTTAAAGAGGGAAATGGAAGGCTAGTTTAAAAGCATTACTGCCATTTGAGAGAGATACTGATAAACTGGAGAGGGTCCAAATTCTCTGGTGCTGCTTAACAGACCAATTCTCTGGACCTGCAGTACTGGTGGAATGTGTGTTTCATCAGTGCAAACTGTCTTATGGAAATTATGAAAGGCGGTATGAGAGCTATGGAGTTGTGTGTTCTAGAACCATGTATGGCAAGGCCAGAGCTGTTGGTGCACGTCAGCAAATCCCCGAGAGGTACTGAAGCAGGAAGGATGGTGGGGTACAGTGGAATGAGGTGTAAGAGGGTGGGACTGGGTGACAATGGGAGAGAGGGAGGGAGGAGAAGGTGGAATGTGGCAGTGATGAGGTGGAGAGACAGGATCAGATCAAGGAAGGAAACTGATGTGGTAGCAGTGGTGGTCACCACAGTGGTGTAGCTAATGATTACGTAGTCTGGTGCAAAGCTCAAAACGTTGCCCCAGAAGTGATGTTACAACTGGAAGTGATTTTATCCCCAGGTATTTCTAAAAAGAAAATTGGAGAAAAACCTGCCTCCTCCTCCTCAGCAGTTCACCACCCATTTGTTCTTCTAGTAGCATAACTAAAGCAACTTATTTGCTATCTGGAGTTGAAGAAGATTTTGTTCCCCTTCCCCACACCAAAAATTTTAATTAAGTAAACAATAAAAATTGTGTGCCTCATTGGTTAGGGAAACTGTGCTGGAACAAAGATGAAGGGTTATTCTTTCCCTGCTAAATATAAGAAGAGCACCACTTAGTATTGGCATTGATCAGGCTTGAAAGACTATGGTATCGTGCTCATTGCTGCATGTGAAGCACAAAGTCATGGGTAGATTGATATGGAGGATAGGCTGTTACCCAAGCAGCAAATCCCCCCTCTCCACACCACTGAAATAGTCCAATGGAACAGCAGAGCCAATATGATTGGTTCCAGCTGCGTCGCAGAGCTTGGCTAAGGACAGGAGCACACCCTGTCTTGTGGGGACCTGGATCTTGACCCCTGGCAGTGCAATCCTAAGCAATCCTACTCATAAGTAAGCCTCAATGTGTTCAATAGTACTTACTCCCAGGAAAGTGTGGTTAAGATTGAAGCCTGAGTTACTGAATTCTAGTCTCCTGCCAAGATTGGATTCTGTAGTATGGGCTGCATGGATCTTTGGCCTGATCCAACAGAGCTCTCCTTATTTTTTATTTTCTCTCTCAATGATGTCACATGTGTATCTTTTCCATTTTTAAAAAAAGATTGTGAGACCTTTTGGAAACAAGCAAAAATCCACATATACTGCTGTTCAAACCATTTTGGAAACAATTAAGCTTATGAAAATAAAATAATGAAGGCCAATTTGACTTGTCCTGGCATTCTACTGAACTACAGGTCCATCCGTCCTAACGAGGCTTTATGACAATATGAAACAGATGTCTTCTAAATTGCAAAACTAACATCTTTTTATAAATAAATCAATATATTCAAATGTTCTTGGCACTTTGAACGTACATTCAAAGTGTCAAGCTTGTTTGAAATTAGTAATTTTCATTTGTGTCTGCCAGCTAAGGTTTGCCAGGCTAAGGTTTGCTAACTCTGCCAAGTTTCAGTTTGAAGAAAGTTTTACAACCAAGATATAAACCTTTGAATGTTACCGTTCATAATGAAATGACAGTCCTCCAGCGCTGAAATTATGATTGCAAAGTTACACATTTTTTGAAAAATAACCTCTGCCTTTCTACTGCATAGCTTATTACTGGTTCTGTTGTATGCCCTAATTAGCACTCCACCTCAAGCATGTCCTTGTCACGCTTGTCAAAATATCAGAGTAATTTAGAAGCTCCCAAAGGAAGAGGCCTGCGCAACCGCAAAGATCAGTGGAATGAATGCTTTTCCTCTTCTTTTCTCCATACTGAAAAGAAACTTCAGAAGACTCCTTTGATATGTATTTCACCTGCTAATATGCCAGGTTTTTCACTCAAGGAATTCTTTCATTTGTCATAATTTTTCCTAGTTATTCCACATATGACAAAAACGACCACCTATGAGGGCTGGTAAATTGATCATTATCAGGGTTGTTCAAGGTTTGAAAGGTGCACAGGAATTAGGAATCTATATACAGTGGCACCTCACATAACCAGTTTAATTCATTCCGGAGGCATGCCTGTTATGTGAAATGCTCTTTACCTGAAGCGGATTTTTCCCATAGGAAAGAATGGAATGTCAGACGATTGGTTCCACAACCCAAAAAATATTCATATAAAAATATTAACTATGTAAAAATGATGACAAAACATTGTAATTGAAGTCTACTTAGGCTGCAGTCCTAAAGACACTTTCCTGGGGAGTGAGACCCATTTAACACAATGGGGCTTACTTCTGGGTAGACATAGTTAGGTAGGCTGCAATCAAAGACACTTTCCTGGAAGGCTTACCTGGGCTGCTGCTGGAAGTTCAAGGTGGCCGGTGTGGGCACTTGGGGGCAGGTAGGGGCAGCTTCCTCTGGCATCCCCAGGCAACTGTCCCCAAGTTGGGAGCAGTTAGAGGCAGCAGTGCTGACCGGCAGCTCTTTTAAACAGCCTCCGTGTGGAGCATCAGGGCTACATAGCACGCATGACCATTGGGCGCCAGAGGGATTTGCTTGTTACGTGAAGCAGATTTGTTACATGAAGCAGGATTCCTTGGAAATTTAGACTTGTTACATGGAACATATTTCACATGAGGCGCTTGTTACGTGAGGCACCACTGTATATAAAACTGAAAATTTTTCCGTTTGATTTTTCAGTGACTTTTCAGTGATTTTTCAGTTTCAATTTTTCAGTGACTGATTCACTGACTCAGCAACTGCCAGACAAAACCACCGGGCCTAGAAGCATAACATTTGGGGAGGGTGTTCCTTCGATGGTGAAGGCACCCCTCAAGAACCAGTTTTCGGAAATTCCAACTAGAAGGGGGTGAAAAGGGGCACAACGCATTTTCCTCCCTATACTTTCCATTGAGAATTCCTGACTGATCACTGCCCTGTCTCAACCCCTGGACCAAGAAGCATAAAATTTGGGGAGGGTATTCCTTGTGTGACATCAACATCCACCAAGAACTGATGTTGAGAAATTATCCCTTAAGGCGGTGAATAGGGGTGCAATGTGTTTTTGTCCTATACTTAACATTGAAGGCTCTGATCGGCATCCAGCCAATTTGTTGCCCAGTGCCTGATGCACTGGGAGGGAGGGTGCACTGGGGGAATGTTGTGCATGGGGGAGTTGATGTGCGGGGGGGTTTGTTGCCCATGGAGGGATGTTGCACATGTGGGGCTGTTGCACTGGTGGGGATGTTGCGCATGGGGGATGATGTGCATGGGGTGTGATGCACATGGGGGAATGTGCATGAAGGAAGTTTTGCACATGAAGGGAGTTTTGTGTATGGGGTCGTTATGCATTGGGGGATGTTGCACATGGGGGGTGTTGTGCATGGGGGGTGATGTGCATGGGGAAGTGATGTGCTTAGGGATTTTTACTCCAACAACATGGGTACATTTTGCTAGTAAACATATATAATACTTATTTATCATAGTAATTACCCTATAAGGACCCCAGCGTAAAATTACACAGAAAGGACCCCAGTGTAAAGCCTCCTTGACAATGTGGTCAATAGCCGGCAGTAAAAATCACCCAATGAGGGGGTTCTCCATTTCCCAATATAAAGTCAACCAGTCTCTTTGAATTCAGTGGCCTGCCAAGAAACATGAATTATGTAAAATGTGACACCAATTTCTCTCATATATGCTGCTGTTATCGGGCCCACGGCATGCATCAAGTGGAGTCCTAGTTTCCCCTTGTCTTCATTATTATTTTGATACAGCATTGCTAATGGCTTGCAAAAATTATTGACCAAGAACTGGGAGTCTTGAGAAGAATTCCTGCATTTTGGCAGAACTGGAGGTGGGCAGCTGGTGGAGTCTGTGACACCATCTGGATGGCTTCTTTTTCAGACTCTGCAGGGAGGGGGATTGTAAATCTTCCCTGGCTATTTTCAAAGGGTTAACAAAAGAATTAAGAAGTTGCCTTAGTGTTGGACAAAGAGGACAGCTCAGCTACTCTGTTTGCATACTTAAGATTTGAAAAGATTTTGTCACCATGCAATGGAAGCAGCCAAAAAAGAAACTGAAAAAGAATAACAATGAAGAAAGTTACAGAAGCAGAGAAAATTAAGGAACACAAAATTAAGGAACACAATGCTCTATTGTGTAGCAAATTCAGTTATGATGGCTTTTTTGTAAACAAAGAAAACCTGGACTTGGGAATAAATCTGTATTTTAAAGAAACTGGTTTATTTCTCTTATCTGAGGAAAAATGCTGTGCATTTCCTTATCCACAATAGTTATAATTTGGAAAAATGCATATAATCTATGATGCTTAGATTTTGTCTGCCTTACCACACTGACACAGGCCACAGATTTAAAATGTATTATGCCCCATCCAGCTGTATATTCAGTGGAGACCCCAACTTGGGTTTGGGCTTTGGTGCCAGTCTCTGTTTAGAAGTCTAGTACATGTGAATTCATATGCAATTGCTGTAATCCCAACCTTCAGCACTGGCATAAGTCCTGTGCTGACTTGAGGATGTCACAGAAGAGTCAAAAGACTGTACTTTTACTTTTACTTGTACTTTTACTGTATCTTTTAGCCTATATGTTTTAATTGGTTTTACTGTATTTAATTATTTGTGTTTTTAAGTGTGTTTTATGTTTCTGCCGCCTTGAGTCGGGCTAGACAGCCTGAGAAAGGCAGGATACAAATTTTTAAAATAAAATAAAATAATAAGACACTTCTGCACCACTTCTGGGGGAGGGTTAGGCCAGTGCACAGACATACCTCACCATGGCAAAGGGAACAATGATGAGTTATGCCAGCCTAGGTTAGGTTTGCACCATTGTTTGATGAAAACTTATTCAAACTGTTGCCATTTAAAAAAAAAATTTTATTTCCATGTGGTTTTCTGGCATTGCAAATATGAACACTGGAGTCAGTATCTGAGAAGGACATTATGGCCCAGTGGTCAGAACGATCCTGTAAGACATTGTAAGTACAGTACAAGGAGCAGAAGATGGAGGCCTTATAAACAAAAGAACTCCACCCCCCAAAATATATATATGTCTCCAGTATTTTCTGAATCACTTTGTATGCATAGTGTTAAAGTTATCTCAAAACCAGAATTTGTTTAAACAACAAAGTTATGGGTATATTCTGTATTTGATCCAGAGGAAATACTTTTCTTGTCCTCTGCCAGTCTTGAGTCTTGAGGCTTAGCTCAGAAGAACGGTTAGAATCGTTTGATAAAATAATGCCTAAGACGACAATGGCTGCAATCTTAAAGACACTTTCCTGGGAGTAAGACCCATTGAACACAATGGGGCTTACTTTAGAGTAGACATAGGATTGTGCCCAATGTGTCCTTAATCTAGCAGGTGAAAAGAAGAAAACTTAAATGTGAAAAGAGAAAAAGGATCACTGTGGTTTCCATAATATTTCTGAGAACCATAAAATTCCCCTCATGGAGGACAAGGGACCCTGTGGGATCATTATTCTACTTAACTAATCCCTGGCCAGATTTTTTGAATCCTGCCTTCAAACACCATAGCAGGATGTATACTGTCTACTACAGCAGGCAGTAACCTAACACAAAACTGATAATCATAAATCATACAACATTTTGCCAGAGAATTAATAAATAACTTGAAAAGGGGTGTAATTAACAACCTCCTTCTCCACATGTATCTATTCTTTCAGTCTGCACTTCCAAGCCAAATCCATATTCATGATTCCCCACAGGTGGAAGAGTAAAACTGAATTAATACATATCCCCCAAAAGCCAAACACGTGGCCGAGGTGTTGCAGTTCTCAATTTACTGGCAAATTCACATTAAATATTTCTTGCAGTCCAGTACTAAACACGTTTATTCAGAAGCAAATCTCAGTGGAATGTACACAGCTGAGGTCTGCATTCTTCAAGTGTGTGAAAGTTTTCTAAGAAATATTATGCAATCTGAAAAATGTTTATTGAGAAACAGGTCCCATTGATTCAATGGGTGTTATTCATAGGTATGTGTTTTCAGAAACATAATCTTTGTCTCAAAGAAATTGAATATGACCAAAATCTGAGGCATTATATGCTTTTGAAAAGAATGGGTTGTACACTTTGAATGGTGTTCTTATGCTTCAGTAGTGCTAGTGCAGCCACTGTTGTGTGAATTAGCAGATCTTTTCCATATGAGGTGTTACCCACCCACTACATGGGAGGAGATCTATCATGGGGGTGATGTGCTAGCCTCATGCACCAGGTGATGCAAACTCTATGACATCACTGATGATGCTCAGAGTGTTATTAGGACTGAGATTGCTGTGGGTGTCAGGGGTTTTAGACCTGTGGGAGATCCTGATCTGGCTCCTATTTAACCTGGAAAATAAAGCTTCAATTGGCACCAATTCAAAATTAACAGAAAGGAAATACGCTTTACCTTCTTTGACACCCTAATCCTAAATACATATAATAGCATAATTTGTGATGATGTCACTGGTACAATCTGTCCTAAACATTTATTTGCTGGTGCAAAATGTATTAAGAGTGGGCTGTAACCTTCTGCCTGCCGCTTCTCAAGTTTTTTTTTACTTTATATGCAAGGGAGGGTCTGTCCTGGCAAATAAAAATTATATGTATGCACAAGCTCTGTGCAGATGATAGTTGTCAATCACCTTGCCTTTGAGAAATCCCATGAGGATAGCCACCTTAGGTCTTTTTCATCCTATAATTGTAAAAACAGTTGAATATTCCTTCTGACAAATATCAAATGCTTCAGAGGAATAACTACTCTTACAAAACTAGTTCTGCCAGTGTTTCTGGGGAAACCAAGTTTTTTCAAGCTCAGAAAACATAATTTGGGCGAGACGGCTTTCAGAAGAATGCATTTCAATGGACAGTGTTTTATCTTGGGCATTGCATAGCACACGGTTTCATTTAGGATGCAAAATGTTTAACACTGGATTCTCATAACTTTGGTGAGATGAATGGATGCCGTCAGATTGACAAACAAAGCAACTGGGGCACCAAGAGGCATCCCTGCAGCTGGTGCAAATTAGTGCAGCTGCGCTAAACTCAAGTGTGGCAAATCAACGTAGCCAAACAAATATAATCCAGCTGTAGCTCTGACCCAGAAGTTTAGCTTCCTTAATTCTGCGCATCAAATCACTGGCAGATTGGGAAATGTGTCTTTATGCTGCTGCACCCATTAAGAAGCTAGAATGAGAACCCAAGCCAACGCCTTGCTGAAAATCTCCAACGTGGATCTAAGTTTACATCCAAATGAACATACAAATTTGGCTCCTGATCATTTCCAAAATAACAATTAGACAATGTCACATCTCCATGGCTGAAAATGGTCAAATTCATAGCTTGACATTGAAACCTGCAGAAAATTGTTTGGTCAAAGAACTGAGCTGGTCTTCTCAGTCTCATAGGACAATGTTTGGGTGACTCACTTCTGAATGTTCACTTTGTAATAAGCAAACCGTTTTCAAGGCCAAGACACAAATTTCTTTAAAAAATAATAATATTTTTTTAAACTGAATTTTGGGGTGATGGGTGAGAGCTCCCATCAGAGATGAAAGAGGAATAAACTTGATGACGTATAGTATTGTATAATGCTGGATGGTCTAGAAGTGAGGAAAAAATTAGGAAAGACTTGAAGCACTGCCCAGTTGAGTGTGGTAGTGTAGGACACTGACAATACTGGATTATATTCTGCCATTGACTTTTTAAGAGCTTGCTTTTCATACATGTGGAGAATTGTGCTGATAAATAAATCAGAAGAATAGCTAATAAGATTCCGTTGGCGGCAATCATTCTCCAGCAATGACCTCCTTGTCTCCTTTATTTCAAAAGCCAAAGAAAGAAATTGCTTATCTTCTGTAATTAACCATTCTTCATGGGATGTAATTACAATATCTCAGTGAAATAGCTTCAGTGCCAGCAATCTGAATGAAAGCCAGTGTTGGCCAATCTTTTAACATAGCTAGAAATGAACGCTTTCACAATACCACACACATAGTTCTGGTCTCTGCTATCCAAACAATGTACATATTTCTATTCAGGATCTGTAATTTTCTAGCTTATGTAAATTTGAAAAGAGCTGTGGTAGCGCCAGGAATGGTCTGAGAGCAGTAGATGTTGTTGCAATGCTAGAGATGGCCTGGAGATTTCATTGGTAATATGTCTGGGAGACCATTGGAAGTTCAAAGTAGTGGAAGATGGTATACATAAACATTGTGTTCCAGAACTGATAAGTGGTTCACAAAAGCCTAACACTGACATGGGAACTTACGTAGCTCAGGGGTAGAGATGCAAAACAGGTCTTCTTTGTTTATCAATTATTTTTCCTCTACCATGAACTTACTAGGTGGCTTTTGGCAAGCTACTCCCTTTGAACCTCTGTGCAGACAGCACTTAGTTCATTGGTTTTTGAAAGGATGATAAGACATGTGAAGCACTTTGAACTCCAAAACTTAGGGCTGCCATCATTCTCTTCCACACAGTCAGGACAGGACCCTCTGTCACACTTGCCGGTATATGGACATAAACTCCAAAAATTGGGACTGTTCCTGTTTTCGGGGCATATGGTAATCCTACCACAACTGCAAAACAAAAGCTGAGTATTATTATCAACAATGTTTTAACGTTAACTGTCATTAACAATGGTAAAAACATGTGCATGTGTGAACATATGCTTCTGGAGCTTTGTGACTTGATCGGTCAGTCCAGAGGTGGGCATATTAGTAATCCTAATCTTTCATTTGTTTGAAATGTCAGATGGTTACTGAGTCAGCTGTGGAGTTTTCAATGCCATAACTCCTTATTCTCTGCAACTACACTAATGTGCTCTGTGCGCAAGCCAACGTCGAAGCAAAAGTCATATTTCAAAAGCTTCCTGCTGCTTCCTTTGCCACCTGTTCCTGAGCAGCTCTGAATGCTCAGAGATGCTGATGCATCACTATCGATTTGACAGTACCAATAATATATGGAAGGCAATCTCCCAGTCAAGGTCTGTGTTGTCACCTCCCATACAGAGAGAAGTGGCTAATATTTCTATCAGTTTGCCAAATCAGAGATGCCTGCCTCCTGGTCAAGAGAAGCAAAATAATTTCTAGACATGACATTGCTTGGCTATACATACAGTAAATGAAATTTTTGGGTTTTTTTCTAGTAGATGCCTTTATGGAGAGATAACATGACCAAAGCCAAACATTAATCAGAGCAGTGGTCTTCAAAGTGGGGGTGGGACCCCCTTGGGCCACTTGGCTCTGACTTCATGCCGGGGGTGGGGTCGCAAAAAGCTGGATGCAGCCATCTTGGAATCTGGCACTGGGCACCTTTTACACTTCCAGCTACAACATCACTTCCAGGGGTCCCAGACAGATGGTCATTCTCAGAAGGGGGTCCTGGGCTGAAACGCTAGAATACCACTGAATTAGGGACTCCAGTGATACACCAATATAAGTTGCCTTAGCATCCACTCCTTCTTGTTTCCAGTACATGAGATTACTCCTAGTGGAGCAGTAGACAACACTAATTCAGAAAATGATTCATAACATGCTGCCCTCTCACATCGCACTGACCCCCCCTCTAAGTGTGCACTTACCCAGCTGAGACTCGCATTATTCTCCAAAGTGCTCAGAAAGTCTTCTGGCCCAATGTTAAATGGTTTTTCAGGGTTTGTTTTTGATTTTACAAAACTTGAAGTACTCTAGAACATCATGCTAGAAGCCTCATAAAAAATATTTTTTTCCTATCCAATTGTTAATGTACAGGAGGAGACTCTTTTGCATCTGGTTGTATTCCTTATGGGTCTGTCAGTACATCCTGATAGTCTAACGGTTAACATTAGACTAGAAACAGAATTCCAAATGTTAGCTTCTATGCACTATTTTATTTATTTATCATTACACTCTATCAACCAGCGTAGCCCAATCCTGTGATGACCAGCTTATATCTGATCTGGCAGCAGGTATAGTTTGGTAGTTGAGTGAAGGAAGTTGAGTGAAGGAAGTTGAGTGAAGAAAGTGGAGCAGGGAAAGACCTTGGCAACTCCTGGATGGGAGACTGCAAGCTAATAAGCTGTCATGAGTCAACAGAGCCAGAAGATGTCACCGTTTAAACCTTGGCAGACCTGAAAACTCAAGCTTGAAGGCATTCTCTGATACCAGATGTGATGATGACCATGATGTGAAAGATTCCACCTGGAAAGAGAAGAGTTCTATGAGTTGTTCCTACAATAACATAGACTAGCCTGCATCCAGTCATAAACAGTCTATGCTTACTGGCTGCTGGACATCACAAAGGATCTCCCAGGAACTGTCATTGCCGTATACTATATAATTAAAAAATCTTCATCCTCTGCATCATAAATTTCATGTAATTTCATGTAGCAGCCAAAAAAGCATTATTTTAGGTATATGTTAAATGTACTTGTAGATTTATATATATCTGGACCCAGAAATTGCTGTATTTTTTCGCTCGGTTTGGCAACACTAACATTAATTAGTATGATAGTTGCCTGATCAGATAATCTTTCTAGCCCAACAGCTAACTTTTGATTTATCTTTTTGATATAAAACTATGTTGCAATTTGCTATCACAAACTTCTGATTTATTATTGCTCAGAGCTAAATTTTACACCATAAATTTGAGAAGCCCTGTGCTGTGTATAAAGAATTTCCTGACTGTTTTATGACATGAAATAATCTATAGGAACATAAAACAGAATTTTTGTGCAATTTCCCGAAGAAACTGGAAATAAAACAGGAACTGTTGGGATTTTTCTGACACAATAGTTATGATTTGGTTTCTTAACTTTTTCTTCAGTGTGACTTGATTCTGGCCACTTGAGAACATCATAATGTTAAACAGTACTGCTTGGAAGTTTAATTCTGTTCAAGTCAGCATGATTACCAGAAGAACCCTAGCCAGGTTTATGTTAACATAAAAAGGCAACCGAATCATAACAAGTACTGTTGTAAAGTTGTCACACAAGGGTGTTGTAAGGTTGTCACACAAGGGTGTCCCTTACCCTGTGTAAAGCCCTAGCTTGCTCAATGGGGCAATTTAGGTATGTGTCTGTTAAATACCTGGTGCAAACTATATCAGGTTTATAGATGCAATTTACCCTACAATCGAGAGTAACTATGGGAAGATGTAAGAGGCACTTACTCTGGATTGCTCTATGCATTTCCCATAGGTGGCACCATAACCACGTCAGTGTAAAAGGTTCCATAGGTACTCTGGATTGTAGCCTTGGGGTGCAATCCAGAGTAACTTCGGGGAATCCTTACTCCTGTGTAAGAACAATATATTCTGGATTGCAGTATGAATTTCCCATAGTTTTTCACTAGGTAGTGCAATAACTATGGGTGCACGTAATGTCTCTGGATTGTCTCCCCCCTCCAGTAAGCTGTCATCCCCCGATACTTGTGCAATGCTCACAGCTTCTGAGGCTTCTTCCGCTGTTTTAAGAATACTATTGGTGTCCTGATGAAGACTCAGAAAATTTTTTGCCCACTGCCAAGTGGCACATGGGTTCTCACCTGCCCAGCTTAGATAAGCAGACTGGATGGTGTGGCGGGCAGAGGCTATATCGGTCAGGGTGTGACAAGAGTAGCTCTATGGTTACTTCTGCCTTCTGCCCCAAGTCTGCCACTGGAAGGGAGATAGGTTTTGGTGTGCGACAACATTGCCAATCCTCCTTATATGCTTGGTAGCACATGTATAAATGAATTACTATATCTCTGACTGTGATTAACTAGCAAAGTGAAGCTGTTTCTCATATCATCACAGAGACCTACTGGCTACTCAGCCAGTGGAAGGGAAGAAGATTGCATTATACTCTTCAGAAACTGAGTAGCTTGATCGATTCTGACACTACACAGCTAGCGCTGTCAAGCTGTAACTGTTGCCACCATGTATTGCACAAATCTGCATTTTTGTTGCTGGCAGTTTTGAGACAACTTTTATAAATAGAAACAGTAAATAATAACAGCAACCAGGAGACCACTGCAAACATTCATTTTCTTCTGTCCCTTCTTTGCAAGGAAATTACCATTTCAGGAATGCACTAGACAAGAAAATATACTAATGTATACATTTGTTTATCCAGGTTCATCCAGGCCTGATTTTGTTTTTTCTCTGGAAAGTCAAAAAAGATTTCTGGAGCTGAAAAAACAACAACAGAAAAACCATATATTTTGAAGAACACTAGGGAGCAATCCAGAGTAACTATGGGGAGTCCTTGCTCTAATATAAGAACAATTTACTCTGGATTGCAATATGAATTTCCCATAGGTTTTTCACTAGGTGGTGCTGTAACTACGTTGACGTAAATGTCTCTTACATGTTCCCGTTGTTACTCTGGATTGTAGGGTATTTGGACCAGCCTCACTTTGAGAAATTCATTGCAGTTTGTCATAGCTCCATTGCCAGCAGCCTTTCAGGATGAATCCTTCAGAACAATGTATTTATGATATTAGTTTATTTATAATGTTTTTATCCCTTTTGGAGATGAGGCTGTAGCTTAGTGATAACAGAAGTTGCTTTGCATGCAGAAGTTTCAGGTTCCTGGAATCTCCAGGTAGAGCTGAGAAAAACCAGTACCTGAGACACTGGAGAGCTGCAGGAAGTCCAGTAGTCTAACTTGTTATAAGCCAGTTTGCTGTACTGTAGATAACAGCTTCCCACGTTGGTTTACCAAATTAATAACAGTTGTAAACAATGAGAATGTATTTATTCTCTGAATATTGAGAGGAATATGGAGAGCAATTATAAAGGAAAATCTGGCAGAATAAAAGCAGAGTCTATAAAAGAAGTAACATGGCCAATTTGGAAAATAAAAGTAAAAATGATTTCATATAACACAGGTATCCCCCACTTTCTGGTGGTTCATTTTCTGATGATCTGCTTTTTCACATTTCAGTTGTACCCAGAAATCAGACATTCAAGTCAGACAGTCTCTGCTGTTCTAAAGGCTGCAATTTTCCTCCTCTGTGTTGATTTTGGAAGATTGGGACAGGAGGCACGAGGTTGCTGAGAGACCTTGGCAAAGCCTTGCATTGGGGCCTCAGTGGAATTTCTTATAACCCCTATGGTGCTGGGCTTTACATAATCCATTGGTGGTGAAGGTCAGGGTTTGGGCCTGGCAATGTACATATATCGTTATATAAATTGCAGGCCTCCATCTGTCTTAGTAGACTATGGTATCGTGCTTGGTGCTGCATACGCTGCATGCGAAGCACGAAAGCCTGGGTTGGATTGTTATGGAGGATAGGCTGTTACCCAAGCAGCAAATCCCCCCTCTCCATGCCACTGAATTAGTCCAATGGAAAGGCAGAGCCAATACGATTGGATCCAGTTGGCATTGCAGAGCTGGGCTAAGGACAGGAGCTCACCCTGTCTTGTGGGGCCGACCCGGATCTCGAACCCTGGCCTGCTGGTTAACAGGCACAGCATCTTAAAATATATATGTTATATGTTATACATATATAATGTACAGTATATATCTATCACTTTCATTTCCTTAAACACCATATTACATATTGAATTTAATTTATTACATATAATATATTACAGTGGTACCTTGTTTAAGAGTGACAGATTAAGAGCAAAATTTTCTCAGAAATTTGACTTGGTTTAAGAGCACTGTCTTGGAAGATGAGCACTTCTGAGGAAATATGGAACAGGTGTCAATACCAGGGAACTCACAGGGTGGACTGGGAGAGCTTGAGCTGGGGTGGGGCCCTGGGAAAAGTTTGCACGAGGGGAGGTCTGGGGGGAGCAGCCTGTGCCAGGTGTGTACAAGTATGTGGGATCTGTTGGCAGTATGGAAGGTGTGCCTTATCAATGTTCCAATACTGCTCCCCATCATCAGGATGGGTATGTGAAAGTTGCACAAAAAGACAAAGATTCCGTTGAGCCTATGGAGAGCAGTGACTCTGTTAGTGATAATGAAACTCACCCTCATCTCTTGTCTCCCTCACACCAGCCATGAAGGTTTTTACAGAACAGATCAATACTGCACAATATTTTATTACATTGTTTTGTATTATATTAGTGTTTTGTAATCATTTTTATATATAGTAAATATTTCGACATAAATATTTTTGGACCTTGGAACCAATCATCTGAGTTTCCATTGTTTCCTATGGGAAAATCTGCTTTGGATTACAAGTGTTTTAATTATAAGCATGCTTCTGGAATGAATTATGCTCATAAACCAAGGCACCACTGTAATTACAAGAAGGCTACATGCTGCTCACTTACAAGGAAAGGGGGGACATCAACATTTTTATCAGAACACAAAGCTAAAATCCAGGACATGTCCTGGGAAAAGAGTACATATGATCACCCAGCCCCGAGCAGTAGACAATATAAATGTGATAATAACAAAGCTGATGGTTCTGATACCCCTGTCTTCCCTCAACTGATTTAGTGATGCACTAAATCATATGTGCAGTGTAACATATATAGACTAACTGTGAAACCTCCCGCACACTTGACCTTGATACATAACTGTATTTCATTTTCTTAGCCTTATTCCCACTCCTGGCAGGGTCTGCTTTAGTGAAATCATTAGAGACATGGTGAAATCTGCCAGCCTGACACGGGGCCTGTAGACAGGATGTTTCTTCATGTAGCACCCCAGTCTCAAACATCTGACCTGCCAATACAGACACAGCGCCTTTAACCACAGAGCCACATGGGGTCCCCATCCTGAAACCTATTTATTAGTTACAAAATAAAAACAAAGGAATTTATCAGCACACTGGTTGAAAATCACTGTACACTGTACAGTGGCAATGCTGTGGATGTCATTTATCTTGACTTCAGCAAAGCATTTGACAAGGTCCCACATGACATTTTAATTGGGAAGTTGGAAAAATATGGGCTAGATGGGGCAATTGTTAGGTGGATCTGCAACTGGCTCAACGACCGCACACAAAGGGTTTTGGTAAATGATTCTGTGTCAACCTGGAGGTCGGTTTCAAGTGGGGTACCCCAGGGCTCTGTCTTGGGACCGGTTCTCTTTAACATTTTCATTAATGACTTGGATGAAGGGATACGGGGAGCCTGATCAAATTTGCGGATGACACCAAGCTGGGAGGAGTAGCAAACACAACAGAAGACAGGAGAAACCTCCAGGAGGATCTGAATAAACTAGAATACTGGGCTGTAACAAGTAGAATGAATTTCAACAGGGAGAAGTGCAACGTTCTGCACTTAGGAAATAAAAACCAAAAACACAGGTATAAAATGGGGGATACTTGGCTTAGCAGCACAACATATGAGTGGGATCTTGGAGTCGCCGTGGATCACAAGCTGGACATGAGTCAGCAGTGAGATGTGTCTGCAAAGAAGGCAAATGCCATTTTAGGCTGCATTAAGAGGACTGTAGCTTCCAAGTCACGAGAAGTTCTAGTTCCTCTTTATTCAGCATTGGTTAGACCTCACCTTGAGTACTGTGTTCAGTTCTGGGCACCTCACTTTAAGAAAGATGCAGCCAAACTGGAGCAAGTCCAGAGGAGAGCGACAAGAATGATCAGTGGGATGGAAGGGAAGCCCTATGAGGAAAGGTTGGGGGAACTTGGGATGTTCAGCCTGGAGAAGAGGAGGCTGAGGGGAGACATGATTGCCCTCTTCAGATTCCTTAAGGGCTGTCATAGGGAGGAAGGGGCTCATTTGTTCATAGCTGCTACTGAAAGCAGGACTAGAACCAATGGGTACAAACTGCAAGAGAAGAGATTCCGGTTGGATATCCGAAAAAAATTCCTGACGGTTCAGGCGGTTCAGCAGTGGAATAGATTGCCAAGGGAGGTGGTGGACTCTCCCTCACTGGGGATCTTCAAGCAGAGGCTCGACGAGCACGGGTCAGGGATGCTCTAGGGGGATTTCCTGCTGCAGGCAGGGGGTTGGACTAGATGACCTACTAGGTCCCTTACAACTCTATGATTCTACTAGAGGTTGGCACATAGCATAAGGGGCCATCTGGCCCATCTATGGGTTGGAACTGCACCTTAGCTGTGTAGCTCCAAATGTGTGCATCTTGAAAATTGTGTGTTACTGTGGCATTAAACTGTCAATTTTATTCACTGGAAGATCAATTCTGACTTAAGGTCTTGACATTGAGAAATGTGGCTTTTAATATGTAAAAATAAGTTGAGTGGAGTAGTTGTAAAATGGGAGAAAAGCAACACAGACAAGCTCCAATACGTCTGGCCTATTTTCCTTCCAGCTTACTGCAACGTTGCTCTAGATGAGTAGGTATATTGATAGCAGCTGAAATATAGATCTCATAAAATTTTTAACATGGGAAAAAGATGCAATGGTTTTCTGAATATAGCAATACCTGAACAAATCTAAATAGCATTTCGCAACTGTAGTATGTTTTGAGGGGAATGAAATGTCTGAAGTCCCTGGATAATTAGCAAGTCACCCGACTGTGTGTTCTTTCCAAATGTTGAATTAAATAGATATTATGTGGAATCTTGTTTAACCTTTAGATTGGAGTCAACCTAGCTTTCCATTTGCTTTTGCCTCCGGTAGATCATTGTCTTTGTGGCTGGAATTCTTCCTGCTGCAATATTTTTACAGATGCTCCAAGGGGAGTAAGCAAACGCAAACTGCAAAATTTGACTTTCAATTGTATCATGTCACTCAAAACAAAGAACTTGTCTCTCTCTATGTGTACCAAAGGGCCAGTCATTAATTACCAATAAACAAGTTTTTGCCAAGGAAACTGATCCCTATGCACTCACTTGTTTCTGAAAAAAATATATATAATGCTATTGATTTTCTAAACTGTTGAGAATGCTTTATAATAGCAATAAGCTATGTGAAAGCAAGCATTACAACAGTTAACAACCAGTTTATTAGAACATTAACTTGTGCTTCAGGCAGTTAAGTCACTAACTGGGCATTTTTTAGGAAGAAGAAAAAGGAGACTTATAAAACTGATAATTATTTGAGTATTTTCAGATTGTTGTTGGGGGTGTCACAAGGAGCCATCAACATGGAAGTCAGGGAACACTTGTTGAGTTTTCTACCTACTTTGAGTTGCCTTGGATGAAGGAGAGACAGGCAAGTGATAGTAGAAATCAAAACTACATTAAATAAGTATCAAGACAAAAGGATCAAAGCCTAGGTGGTATAGAATCTGCAGGTCCTTGCTTTGGAATGGACTGAAATTATTCCTAAGGGATAAAGAAGTTCAGATAAGATGTCTAACAATATCAAGGTTTGCACTGGCATAGCTGGAATCATATAGCATTGGTCAAAACCTTTTGCAGGACTACTCTCTCCCACATGAACCTACCTGTCCTATAACATTATTCAGAGATGGTACTCCTGCCTAATGTTAATAGTAACAAACAACAGGGCCATGTAAGTGTAAAGTGCCACCAGCAGAGGAGATGGGACCTGGTGATATTCCATGGAAAAAAACTCAGGGGTACACTGCATACACTACATGCATGAGCCAGCACTAGGTGACTTGAACTTTGAAAGACTGTAGGTATCTGACATTAGATGCATTAAAGAAAAATACAGATTCTTTCTTAATTTTTTTAGAAAGTGTCATGTGTGATGAAAAAAATAAGGTCATAAATCACATTGCAGCTGTTGGTTGTGTGTACCATGACAGGATCAAATCAGACAAGGATTTGACATACCTTGCAATTTCCTTAAAGCAGGACAATTTTCTGATCATTCCCTCGCCTAACTGCTATTCAAGGTCAATGATTTACTCTTCACTATCTCACGCCAATAGGAAGGTTAAGACACTTTTAACAGCCCTGCAGAAGAAAATGAAAACGTTAAGAATGACACTGTATGGTGTTTCTTAAAAGGAAACAGCATTTTTAGTGCCTCCTTACTGGAGGCAATTTTATTCATCCTGTCATGTTCTTATTTTTGCCCTCCAGCAGTATTTGCAAGCCTTAATTCTAGCTTTTTTATTACTCTTTCTTTCATTTCTTCCCATTTAACACCTCCACTATTTTGTTTCACTTTCATTATACTTAGAATGTAAGTTCAGTGGAATGGTCAAATTAGTTATTGATAGTTGCAACTAATGTGTTATTTGCGAACGTGTTCCAGAAAGTAAATATCAATATTTTTTAATCCAGCTACCAAAGCAGACATTTGCTTTGTATGTCAGTTATTGAACTAAATTCTTTCTAATCCATTACCATTGAGTTCTTAAAGTTTGCAGAACAGCCTTATTCAGTTTGTAATGAAATTTGTGTCCTATTTATTGATTGACAGGACAACATAATAATGCATCTTGTTTTACATCTGGCTACAATCCTAAACACACTTTTCTGGGAGTAAGACCCATTGAACACAATGGGACTTACTTTTGAGCAGACATGGTTAGGCTTGTATTCTAAATCACTAATCTAGACCAGAGTTTCTCAAACTGTGGTTCAGTGATCACTTGGTGGGTTGTGACCAGATTCCTGGTGGGTTGCATAGAGGCTCCAGTGAAAATACAGATAATGGAAAGATCAGATCACTAATTGTTTCAAGCCCTTAGGCTATTAAAAATCAGATAGCTGCCAACTGCCCTGCAATAACTTCACTCCTGAAGTTTGCATGCTTGTGAAAACATGGGGAGATAAAGGTTCAAACATCTTTGTGTGTTCAAATCCATGAATGACAGATAGTGGGCTCACTTACCTACCCAGTCTTGTTTGAAATAGACAGGATGGGAAGAGCACTCCCAGCATGATCCATTCATTCTGTATTTCATACTGGGCCAAGCAGGCATAAGAAGACTGATAAGGCACCAGAGCATTAGAAGCAAGCTGGCTCCAGCTCACCTTGTTTTGCCTCCTTCTTTCTGCCCACCTGCCTGCTTCTCCTAAGGCAGGGAAGCATGCATTAATGCACACAAAAGGGTTTTTTTTAAAAAAAAAATTATGTTTATGTGCGGTGCATGCAGTTAGGAAGCATGATTTATTCAGGAAGCTCCTGAGTACAAAATATATCAAATACAGTGGCGCCTCACATAAAGAACGCCTCACGTAAAGTATGTTTCATGTAACAAACAAAAATTTCTCTAGGATTCTGCTTCACGTAACAAACTGTGCTTCACGTAAAGAACACATTCGTTGGCAGTTGGGGCAGACGCACTGGTCAGCAGCTTGTTTAAAAAGCGTCAGAGCTGCCTAGCGCACCTGCCCATAGCAAAAGCAACACTTCCATGCTGTTCCTCCTGTGGCCGGGTGTCTGCTGGGCAGAGGGAGAGAAGAGCAGTGGAGAAGAGGGAAGCAGCTCAGGGCTAGCCAGAAGAGAGCAGGAGAGAGAGAGAGAGAGAGAAGCTCAGGATGGAGAGGAGGATAAAGTGGGGAGACACTTTGACAGTGTCTTGGATTGCAGCCTCCTAACCATGTCTACCCAGAAGTAAGCCCCATTGTGTTAAATGGGTCTTACTCCCAGGAGAGTGTCTTTAGGACTGCAGCCTAAGTAGACTTCATAAGATCATGCACATTGAATGCATGTTTTGAATTCAATCCCAGTGTTCTGTCATCATTTTTACATCCAGTTAATATTTTTATATGAATATTTTTGGGGTTGTGGAACCAATTGTCTGAGTTTCCATTATTTCCTATGGGAAAATCCACTTCATGTAAAGAATGTTTTATGTAACAAACATGCCTCCAAAACAAATTAAATATGTTACGTGAGGCATCACTGTACAGGCGATACAGCCAAACCTTTTAGTGGTCCAACAATCCCAATAACTATTATGCCAGCAGAATGTGCACTTTGCTGGCATAAAGACTGTTACAGTCATCACAGATTTGTCTATACCAGTGTGTGGGACTTGGCCATCACTGCAAGTAGCAATAGGCTGGGTCCACAATATAATGGACTGGGAGGAGGTAAGATTACACAGGGAGTGGAATGCGATGAGGAAAACCAGAAAATGGAGGATGTGGGTGAAAAGGAGCAGTGAAAGGACAAGAAGGAAGATGGATTAAGACCAGAAGAGTGGTGGCACCAGTGATGGGATTCAAAGAAATTAACAACCGGTTCCATGCCAATCTGGCAGCCACTTTTAAATGGCTGTTTTTAAACTTTATATGTCCTATCTCTCTTAACAACCGGTTCTATAGAGTAGGTGCAAACCTGCTGGAGCCTACCACTGGGTGGCACATACCATATACTTCCTGGATCAGGTCCATCTTATTGGATCAACTGATCAGTGTTTTGTCAGGTATCAAGTTGGTGGGATAAGTATGAGATTTATTGGCCCTCTAAACAGAAAATTATCCATTCAGTTAAGCAAATTCCTTAAAATTTACTGAGATGTATCCTTTGTGTTTCATCAATATGAAAAAGTAGACTATAATTCTGTTTTTTAATGTGATCAGATGTTGTGTGAACAGTTGATTGAGTTTTGGGTTATTCATTTATATCATTTAAATGGTTGTAGAGAAAGTTGCAGTGAGGTAAAAAGGTGACACCTGCAGGAACTGTGCCCACAGGTGACCCTGCTAGTTGTGACTGACTCTAAGAGTGATGGTCATCCCCATTACAAGACCAAAGTGCCAGTGTTGTCTGAAGACATCTCCATAGTCATGTTGCTAGCATGACTAAACACCAGGGGTGCAGAGAATGCTGTTACCTCCCCCCTGAAGTGATACCTGTTTATCTACTTGCATTTTCATGTTTTCGAATTGCTAGGTTGGCAGGAGAATGTGGTCTCTGGTAATATAGTGAAGTCCCTCTGGAGAATGGCTGACAAAGCCCAGAAAAGGAAGGGCGCAATCCTAAAGACACTTTCCTGAGAGTAAGACCAGTGGTGGGCACTTACCGGTATGGGCCTACACGCCCGTACCGGTTCTTCCCGTTTCCCTGCCGCTAGCGTACCGCCAGCGACAGGGAAATGCAAAACATAGCGGACCGGTACGGTCCACCATGTTTTGCGCCCACCGCCACCTGCCTAGAAGCTGGCAGGCCGTTTCTAGGCAGGCTCTGCACAAGCGCCGACATCTGCGCTCACGCAGACCCTGCCTAGAGGCGGCTTGCCTGCTTCCAGGCAGGCTCTGTGCGAGCGCCGACGTCGGCGCTTGCACAGAGCCTGCTTAGAAGCAGGCAAGCCGCCTCTAGGCAGGGTCTGCGTGAGCGCAGATGTCGGCGCTTGCGCAGAGCCTGCTTGGAAGCCAGCCTGCCAGGCCAGCCTGGCAGGCCGGCTTCTAAGCAGACACTGCGCAGGCACCAACGTCACCCTGCCCCTCGCCCCTCCCCAGTCCCGCCCCTCGCCCCGCCCACACCCCCTGACCCCCGCTGGCCCCTCCCACTTCCGGCATACCGGATCTTGGGATGGGGCCAGCCCATCTTTGAGTAAGACCTATTGAACACAATGGGACATACTTCCGAGTAGACATGCTTAGGATTGCAGTGGAAGTCTTAGAACTACATCTTTAGAGATCTAGAACTTTTGATGCAAGAGGATTGAAAAGAAGGCTGCTAACCCTCTCCCGTTTATGAACATTATGGGTTCATAAAAACAGTGGTACAATCCATGGGAAATGGTCCACAAAAGCAGAACTGTAGAGTGAGTACTATGGGCGCAATCCAGAGTAACTAGGGGGGGTCCTTGCTCTGGTGGAAGAACAATTTACTCTGGATTGCAATATGAATTTCCCATAGGTTTTCACTAGGTGGTGCAATAACTACGGGTGCACGTAATGTCTTTTACGTGTTCCCGTAGTTACTCTGGATTGTCTCAGTTCCAAAGACACTTACCTGGAAGTCACTTCAATGGAACCTTTCCAAATAAAATATGCTAGGGCTGTATTGGCCAAGATTTAAATTATCTGATAGCGGCTTAGTGTGGATAATGAGGTTGCTATGTATGTTCTTCCATGACCTTGATAAAGCTATTAATTACTTTCCATATTTAGTATTATTAACACTGTCACCATAAGCTTTGTTCTAAAATATGTAACTAGAGATATTAAGGGAATTTAAGCTGATTACTGTTTAAAGATTTTTGTAAAAAGTAGTTCCTGTACAGAAGCAAAATGTGTTAATCACCTTGAGCGGATAAGTTACTGGCAAAAGCACAGATTTCAATATCATGTTATCAACACATGTTAAGATTTGACATAAAAATTACTTCTCAGCCATATTGCTATTTTTCTTGGAGAGTCAGACTTTAAAAGATTTGCGATATTGTCTATGTTGGTGTGTTTCGGAAGAAATGCAATTCTTTGAACTGATTTGCTACATGGGCAAGTTGCCTACTTCATTCTGCTTAGATTAAGATGAAGATAACATCAAACAAAACAGGGAAACAGATTAAGATAGAAGGGAACAAACAGAAGGGTGAAGAAAGAAATGAAGGTCAAATCAAAGTGTCTGTCTCAACACAGTCTTGTGCTGATAAAATAAACATTCACGTTTTGAAGCAGATACACACTCCTAGTACGTATCTCACTAGTATCTCACTAGCACATTTCCCTTAAAGCTATTCTTCCTTATTTCCTCAGCGACTCATGAAATTCCAGAATAGAGTTTAATTTGTGACCTATTCTCATCTACTCAGCAGTATGTCTGTCTGAGAGTCTGATTGTAAGCTTGCTCCACCAGCACACTACTGGTGGCGGGTGTCATAAACATGCCATGAAGCATGTATGCAAGCCCCAGCACTGGTCCAGCACCAGTGCTAGTGCCTGTACTCTGCAGCTTGATGGTTGCCCAAACCACCATGTGGCAGAGAGATGAGTGAAGGCATGGGGGTAGGTGGGGGAGAGATAGGTAGTAGGTGTGCTTCCATGTTGGGTTGTGAAGCCCAAAATGGAGGCTCTTGATTCTATATCAACCTAAGGATTACTGCAGAATTGAATAGTTCCACTGCAGGGCTGCTGCCCATACCAGGGGAAGTGGACCAAAGGGGAATACCAGGGGAAGTGGACTGCCCATACCAGGGGAAGTGGACTATCTCTTGAGGAACTATTGGCAGAAGCCTGCAGCACTGAGAAAACTACGGTAGCCCTGGTGTTATGGGACGATGAGACTGCTCCCAGATAAGTTGATACAACATTGCTCCTTTAGGCTGAAATCCTATACCCACTTACTGGAAAGTTAGTCCCACTGAATTTACTAGGACTTATTTTTTGAGTGGACACATGTAGGATTGTGGGGTTAAGCTCATTTCTTAAAGTCCTGTTCAGCTGTCTCCTTTACTTCCCTCAAAATGAATATAGTGAAAAGAAACCAGAGGAAATGTCTAAATATGTATATTCATTCATATCATATTCCTAAATGTAAAGGAAATATATATCTGTATTTACTTGAATCTAATGAGACATCCAATCTAATGTGCATCCCAATTTTTAAAATCTTGAGATGAAAAATGTTTACTGGCAATTATAATGCTGAGCTGCAAAGGAGGTACAAAATTTAATTTTATATACAACACTGAGTTATATGACAACAATAGGAGGTACAAAATTTTATTTTATATACAACACTGAGTTATATGACAACAATAATATGACAATGGGTTTTATGTTATGATTTTTACCTAATTGCACTACTTGTATACAGTAGGTTTATGTTAAATTTTCAATTACAATATAGAAACTGTTAAACTTAATATTTACTTATACTTACATTCAAAATACTGTATTTGCTTGAATCTGATGTGCACCCCAATTTTGGCTGGAAAAGGTGAGTATTAGATTTGAGTAATGGTATATATAATAAACTATAAAAAATCATTTTTACTGTTATTACTGTTGTACCTTTAAAAGCAGGTTTGAGGCTCTAACAGTAAAAATAAGCTAAAACTACATCATGGTCTGATACTATACAACATATTGCTATGATTCAACAGAATTAATTTCTGGAATCTGGCTCTACAGTTCGTGTAAACTACAGATTAGACATTGTGAGTCTGATTCACCCACTACTGTATTGGCATCCATCAGTCTTGAAAGACTATGGTATTGTGCTCAACGCCCACTACTGTATCCTCCAGCAATAAGGGTACTTGAATAAATGGTAGTCAAGCTCCCCAGACACTGGGGACAAAGATGTTCCTTGACTAGGGTTGGTTAAGAAGGAAATAGACTGTTAACCCATTCTCTAAGCTGCTCAGGGAACAAAAGAGAATCTGTCCTGATCATGTCCCCTAATAAAATAAAACTGAAAAGATCAAAACAGGAGTCAGTGCTCTTTATAGCCATTGTATGGCCTTCTCAATTGCTTATGATGGTGAGTTTCCCCTCCCTTGAAGGAAGTATCAGGCATCATTGGCATCTAAGACCATTTTGACCTTCGTCTGTGCTCTTTCAAAACTGATGTGGTCCACCAAATAGAAACCCTTGGAGTAGTAAGACCTTAGTACCAATTCCAGCTCAGTTCTGAACTAACTTGTCTGAGGCATGTAATTGAGATACTGTCTCTTGGCTTGCTCTCTCCATGGGATTAAATAGTACTTCAGAGGCAACTTGCAGGAATTACTGAAACAATTATTGTAATGTCCTTTACTCCATTAAGCAGTGATGTAAAAATGTTAAGTATGGCCATCTTATGTCCTAAGTCATGCCCAGTTTCTCAAAAGGGAACAAATTATAATCTGTCCTCTTATCTCTTTCTCTGTGGATGACAGAAACATCACTTTTTTTTACTGCACAATTTTCAACCTGTCCAGCATGACCCTGGCATTAAAGGGAAATGAGATTTGCCAGTGTAATCTTAAACATGTTTACTCAGAAGCAAGTCCTTCTAAACTCAATGAGGCATCTGCTAGTAAATGTGTTAGATCACAACTGTATTCTACCTTCTCCATCTCTGGATGGGAAAATACTGTCACCACTTGACTGCGTTTTCATTTTGGTGTTCACAGAATAACAGTGGATTGTCAAGAAACAGCAAACTGTAAAGATATGCTCCACAAATATTTGGCATATTATCACTTCAACATGCAAAAGAGTGTTTAAAGTGCTGCTGAGCATAACTTGTTTCGAAAGGGCAAACCGTAAGCCTTGAAACTGCCACCTACCTTAGTAAGCAATACAAAGATTTAATAATAAAATGTCATTTTAAGATGTAGCTGGAAACATGTTTGTGGGTACACTTTATTGAGTAAATTTGCATGTTTGATTATTAACAAAGAAACATAAGAAGGGGAATAACAATAGGAATATCAATATCATAGGTCCAAAAGCATTGCCAGATAACAGCCTATGGGCCACATCTGGCACAACACTGAAGCCCTTCCCACTGTGAGCAGCATTTACCATTCTGGCACAATGCTCACAAGAAGCCCACCTGATTGTTGCAGTGCGCCTCTCAGTGCTATAGCGTCTGCCCAGAAATATAGACGCCAAGCCAATTGTGTGGGCTTCCTGTAAGCGACACAATGGAATAGTAAGTGCAAATCCAAACAGGGACCACTTTTCAGTGCATGACTTTTTTGTGTTGGGCAACCACTAAAGTCACCCCAAGAAGTTGACACTGTTGCAAAATAAATTAAAAAAGAATTATTGTACTCTTTTAGCTTTAATCCTGCGCAACCATGATATGCCAGTGCTCATTACTACCCATAAGTATTACAAAAACACACTGAATCTTTTTTTCATCTGTGCAGTGAAAATCCTGCTTTCAGGGAAAATTCCAATGTTTTACCACACTGCAGAAATACATCTTGTTAAGTATTTTCAGGTCTTCAGTAAACAGCCCTAAGAGCACAATTCAGCCAATTAAGGAATATATTTAAATCTCTCCCAGCACCGCATGCTTAATGTTTAAACATACCGCTTAAGCATACCGCAATGTTTAGAAATCAAAATGTTTAACCTGCAGCAATAAGATTGCAGAAAGACTTCATAACAGTGCACCTCATCTCCTTAGCCATATTCTGGATGTGCTGACTTATTGGAGAGTTTCAGGGGCTGGTTTAGTTCAGACTTTCATTCATTCACCTACTGATTTGCCTTGATATATCTGGGCACGTGAATAATGGCATGTGAATCAACATCAATAATCTGATGAATATGAATAATTGTTCATCTTGGTACAGCCAGTTAAACTTGGTTTTAATACAATTTGTTTTTCATAGAATTTGGCCAACCTGTGCAAAATAAGCTTCACTACAGACAAGGGTGCATCACTGATTTTCCGAGATGGAGACTCCCTTGTCCAGCAGCTTTATTCAGCTCTGTATTTTCAATGTATATTCAGCTCTGTGTTTTCAGTTTTCAGCTGAACTAGGTGCTCCATGGTGCGCCTAAAATTGGCTCATGACCCACAGCTTGAGAAACACTGATCTAAGAGAAACATCTTTTTTAAAATTTCAGTTTCTGAGCTGTGCACTTGTACATTTGAGGACAGGGGCTCCTAAGACACAATCAGTTAGCAAAACAATTTCAAAGAATGCCTTGAAGGAGGTTGACAGCCATAAACGAAAACAGGTCACATATGAGCCAAGCAGCAGCCTGAACATCTGCCACATCAGACCAAGAATCTAACAAGGGCTGCAATCCTAAAAACACTTTCCTGGGAGTAAGACCTATTGAATACAATGGGGCTTACTTTTGTGTTTTCATGGTTAGGATTGTGCTCTAGCTTTGCCTTATGTTTCCGGAGGTGAATCCCAGCTGCCTTCAGGGCATGGAGGCCATATAAACCCCCCTACAAAACAATGTTACACATTTTCCTGAGTCTCCTTGAACACCTGTCCCCCAGAAACTTCCTTTTCATCCCACAGGGTCCTCTGGAAACCCTAAGTAACTTATCCACTTCCCTTCTTCCTCATGATTTCCATTTAGATCTGTTCCTTTCATTTTAAGGCATTCCATTCTTCTCCACCTTCCACCTCCTGTTCTTCTAACAGCTTTCCATAGGGGTAAATTACATGTTGTGATGGTGGTAGATTCCCTCTGTACAGGTTAAGAAGAATAGAGGATCAGGTCTGGAGGGTGTAGACAGCAGCAGTTTGCCATTAAATCCTGTGTTTCTTCCTGAGACATGAAGGCCTATATGGCCTCCTCAGTTCTGCATCAGAAAAAATTGCTGGCTCAGTTTCAAGGAGACCCATTGGAGCTACCTGGGCTTGACACAGAGTAAGGAAATATATGTTCCCTTAAATTTGAATACATTTACATACACTCCATTACATACTCTCCAATACATTCTTATATGTAAGTTTATTTATTACAAGATTTGCTCACGGATCGGATAGAGGGGTCTTGCAGGGGGCCACATTGAGGCTCGCTGAGGGCCACATCTGGTCCCTAGGCTAGGGTTTGGAGACCCCTGGGTTAAAATGTAAATTAGTTTTTTGGCCCCGACACAGAGTCAGAGAGATGATGTGGCCCTCCTGCCAAAAAGGTTTGGAGACTCCTGCCTTAACCCAATGAGACTCCAGAGCTGCCCTGTCCCTACTGGATACCATGGCTGGATCACTGCATGCTGCCAAGGCTTAGGACTGGACTACCCATCTACTCTCAGTTTAAATTCCCTGTTTTTGGTTCCATGTGCACTTTTCAATAAATGGTACTGCATCTTCACATTGCTTCTGTTTTCTTTTTGCTGCCAGATCACACAGACAAGCCATTGGACAGTACATTGGGTCACCACATACAATAGCTTTTCCCTTGTGTGCACATGATCCATCCATTTTAAAAAGCATAGCCGGTAACTGAAGACCAAAATGAGGAATACATTTAGCTTTTCTGCAGTCTTCAGCCCTTCTTTCATTCCTTTTTCATCTAATGGGCCAACAACCTCTCTGACTAGTTTATTGCTTCTAATTTGTTTGAAAAACATTATTTTGATGATCGCTTGACATTTCAGCAATAATCTCTTCAAATACTTTTCTTTAGCTTCCCTTATAACTGCATTTAAATTTGTTTTGCTAGAATTTGTGGTCCTTTTTATTTTCCTCATTTGGGCACGTCTTTCCATTTCTTAAGGAATGCTTTCATGCCTTTTATGGTTCTCTCAACTCTGTTCATTAACCTCACTGGCATCCCCTTGGATTTGATCATGGTTTTCCTAGTCTATATTGTTAATCTGAGCTTATAGTACTGTAATTTTAGCATCCAGGCATTCAGAAGCAATTTGATTTCCTCTACTTTTAAACTTCTAAGTAACCTTAGTTTCGATAATTTTGTTTTCTTGAAATTATCATTTTTTTTCTTGAAACATTTTCTTGAAATGATTAGGGTCTAATCAAACATGTGCACAGACATGTGAACAAATCTGTGCTTTTGACTCTTTATCTACAACATAAAAGCCCTAACCTGTGTGAGATGTGTCTGCATGTTCCATGTCTATCAAGTAAGCTGAAGGTTCTATTCTTATTATCCTTTGGGGAAGAGAAGGGAAGGTGCTATTCCCATGTATATCAGGGCACAGAAGGGTTCTTTCCTATGTGTCTGAGGTACAGAAGGCTGAAGGTTCTATTCCCATAGAATCATAGAGCTGGAAGGGTCCAAGTAGGTCCTCTAGTCCAACCCCTTGACTGTAGCAGGAAAGCCTCCCATTTCAGCTGACAGAAAATAGACCAGGTTGGAAGAGGCTAGGGAGAGAAGAGGCAAAAGGTTGTTTGAGATGTTTGAATGGTTTTTTATTGATGAATGTTGTTATATTGTACCTCCTCAAGTGATAGCTGCAGATTGTTTCTAGTCTTCTATATATATTAAAAAAGAGAAAAGTCACTGACTGACTGACTGACTGACTGACTGACTGACTGATAGGCTCATCACTGCCCTGCCAAAACCGCTGGGCCTAGAAGCATGAAATTTGGGGTGGGTGTTCCTTCCGTGACGGAGAGGTGCACTAAGAACCGATTTTCGGAAATTCCAACGGGAAGGGGGTGAAAAGGGGTGCAACGAGTTTTCCTCCCTATACTTTGCATTGAGAATTGCTGACTCATCAACATTCCTCCCCAACTGCTGGGCCTGAAGCATGGAATTCTGGGAGTTCCTTCTGTCACCTGAACACCCACCAAGAACCATGTGGAGAAATTTAACCCTTAAGGGGCTGAAAAGGGGGCAACGTGTTTTTGTCCTATACTTAACATGGGAGACTGACCAACATCCAGCCAATTTGGTGCTCAGTGCCTGGTGCACTGGGGGGACGTTGTTAGGAGGAATAGGTTGCACTGTGGAGGACGCTGCGCATGGGAGGAAGTTGCACATGGGGGTTCATGCACATGGGGGAGGTTGTGCATGGGGGAAGTTGTGCATGGGGGAAGTTGTGCATGGGGGTTGATGTGCATGGAGGAAGTTGCGCATGGGAAGAAGTTACGCATGAGGAAGTTGTGCAATGGGGGTTGATGCGCATGGGGGAAGTTGCACATGGGGGTTGATGCGCATGGTGGAAGTTGCGCATGGGGTGTTCATGTGCATGGGGAAGTTGTGCATGGGGGAAGTTGCGCAGGGGGGTTGATGCGCATGGGGGAAGTTGTGCAGGGGAGTTGATGCGCATGGGAGAAGTTGCGCATGGGGGAAGTTAATAAATAAATAACTAGGCATTTATATACCGCTTTTCTGGACATTTTGGATTGCTCCTCAGTCTTTAATCAAAGCGGTTTACATAGGCAGGTGAATTCTAAATCCCCGAAGGGATTTTTACAAACACAGATTGTCTCTATCTTTCAAGAGACACTACATTCAAGATCTTACATTCACAGTCTGGTTACAACACTGGCCCCGATGTCTGAAATGCTGGCTGACAAAGTTCTCCTTCAGTTCTCATGAAGGGCAGCTGAGAAGGCTCCTTCACTCCTACTGAAAAGCAGATGGAAAATCTTAGCTACAGCAGCTGCTTTTCAAGGTCTTGCTTCGAATCTGTTTTCCAGTTATCTCGATCTGGCAACCTTCAGCTCTTATCTTCAGGCAAACGGAGGCTCTACCCTCTAGACCAGACCTCCTGCCCAAGTTGCACATGGGGGGTTGATGCGCATGGGGGTTGATGCGCATGGGGGAAGTTGCGCATGGGGGAAGTTGTGCATGGGGGGCTGATGTGCATGGAGGGTTGATGTGCATGGGGGTTGATGTGCATGGGGGAAGTTGCGCATGGGGTTGATGCGCATGGGGGAAGTTGCACATGGGGGTTGATGTGCATGGGGGAAGTTGCGCATGGGGGAAGTTGCGCATGGGGGAAGTTGCGCATGGGGAAGTTGCGCATGGGGGAAGTTGTGCATGGGGGGTTGATGCATATGGGGGGATGGCATACAGGGGAACTTTACTCCCGCAACGTGGGTACGCTTTTCGCTAGTTTTCTATATAAATGAAGAACCTGCAGCTGGGGGGATTAGCTCTATAAAACAGCCTGAGACCACATAGAAAGATTTAGTAGTCAATCACTGCAGCACTTTGTAGCCTGATTGCATGTCATCATCCCTCCACGTGCTATTTATAAAAAAATAAAATTATAAGTACCATATAGCAGGAACAGAGTGCTAAAGTTTTCCCCTTTGCAGTTTTGGTCTTTCACATGCCCCCACCACCATACTGTTTACACAGTAAATAATTACGGTATATGTTCAAGGCAAATATTTGCATGCAGATCGGATTTGACTCCCAGCCTTCCTGTTTTTCTGAAAGAGCTGGTGAGGGGAATTATTAATGAATGTTGCACTTTAAAAGATGCAGTGAAACCAACTTTCAGAGAGGAACTGCAGTATTTATAAAGAGAATATTGCCAAAATAAAATACGCAACTTTATTTGATAAAAGTGTTCTTGGACTGGAGATCCTACTCCCTCAAAAGAAGCTTGCTGAGAGGAAGGATTTCCAATAAAGATTAAATATTGATTCTATAGAACAGATATGAAAGTATCCCATAAACCCCATTTTTACTGAAGAAAGTAGTAATGGACCATACTAAATGTGGTATATTCTGATTTGTGGTGAAAGAGTATTTTTGCCTTTTAGACATACTGATGAAATAAAAATATAGGATAACAGTCTGGAGAAGGTGATTAAGGACTCCTCTTTTACTACAGTTTGTAAATTAAGATGGGGAAAGATAAGAGACAGAAAGGGTGGAAAGAAGAAGGGGCATCGCTGGGGTGGTGCAACTGGTGCAGAGCGCACCAGACGACATGCCTCAGGGTGGTGATGCGCAGAGGGAATTTGATACTCCTTCATATTGGCATGTCACCCCGGCTGAGGCTGCGCAACACTCCCAACCGCAGCACTCCTTTGAGGGAGGAGCAGGTCACCCAACCTCCTTCAGAGGAGTGCTGGGATGCCAGCACATGCTCTCCAAAAGGTGCTGGTTGTGACTAGCCCCTCCCTCAGAAGAGTGGGCACTGGCATCAGCGCTCCTCTGAAGGAGGGGCTGGTTGTGACTATTCCCTTACTCAGAGGAGTGGGCACCTGCATCAGTGCTCCTCTGAAGGAGGAGCGCACACAGAGGAGTGCACACAGGTGTTAGATGTTGGCATGCCTGCGCAATTTTCACTTTGAGTGCTGGTGTCTCTGAACTATGCATGTATCAACAGGTGCATGCACCGTAGTTATGGGCGACACACATCCCAGGGGTGACGTGCTAACCCCCACTATGGGGAACGTTCACCATTGCGTTGCCACTGGAAAGAAATCAAAATAATTTAAACATTTGTTCATAGTTGCCCGAGTCTTGAAATGTTTGAGAATATTTACAGAGATCCAACCATTCTCCTTGCTTGTCACAACAAACACAAAAGTTGTTGTGCTAGATTAGGGGAAACAGGTTGCTGGTTAATCTGATATAGTATTTAAAGTTTTTAGAAAGACTACATGCAACATTTGGGTAACCCTGGTTATTAGAGTGTAAAAGCAGCTCTGGAGTTGTATGTATAGGTGTGCTAATGTATAAGCTGGTACACTAATGGATTCAGAACAGGTGCTGATGTTACTGTTACTGGCATAAAAAAATGCAGGTGAAACACGTCTAATCAAAATGCAGGTGTTCAGGGCACATTACACAATGGTTCCATTCAAATTGCAGAAAGGTTTTGAAAATGCATTTGTGAGAAGGGGATGTCCGACAGATACTGCTACAAAATGAAGATTACACAGAACATTGGAGTGGAATCACATCACTGAAATGGTTGCATTCATAGGAAATGCAAATACAAACAGGAGGTTACATAACAGCTCTTATTCAGTGGAAGCAAGCAGAATACAGATGGAATTTCATAATGTAGATGTACAAGACTCAGAGGCTACTGCAGAACACAGTGATTACACTGAAAGGTTCATATAACTTGGTTGTTATCCTGGCCCGGGTAGCTGGTAACACAGTGTGCCAAGCTGACACCACCACCAGTGGCCTAATATCTCCTGCCTTCCTGTCAGGGGCCCAGAGAGGCAGCGAGCTGAATCCTCAATCCCCCTAAACACTTTGGAGGGCCAAAAACATTTCATGGAGAAAACTGGAAGTGATGTTTTGATGCCCTTAAAGAGCCTTTTGAGGGCTGGAATTGTGTCCTGATTGGTGCTAGGTGGGGCAGAGATGAAGTGGATATGACATGGTACCACAGCCCCAGAATGGCTGTCTGCTATTTTTCCCTCTCGCTCCTCCCAGATATGTTACTCACATAGGGCTGCAAACATAAAATACCGGTACAGTGTAACCTTGGTTTACAAGCATAATTTGTTCCAGAAGCGTGCTTGTAATAAAAAACCCTTGTACATCAAAGTGAATTTTTCCAAAATAATAGGAACTCAGACGATTTGTTTCACAACACAAAAATATTCATTCAAAAATGATTACAACACTGTAATACAATACAAAATAATAAAGCAAATACAAAATATAAAGAAAAGTAAAACAAATTAACCTTCACAGGTCTCTCATGTCACTCAGGCTGCATTGTGACCCTCTACACAAGAGTGAGCCACACTGATTTTAGAAAGACTTAGTTTAGATTAAACATGCAAGGCAAGGTCTCATAGGCTTTTTTCCATTGGCCCCATAACACAGGAGTGAGCCTTACTGATTATAATAGGGCTTACTTTAGAGTTGACATGCAAGGCTGGGTCTCTCAGGCTCCTGTCCATTCCGCCCCCCCTTTATAAAGGAGTGAGCATCATTGTATTAGGCATCAGAGTAGGCATGTACATGCTGGTCTCTCTGGAGAGGCTGAGCAGGTGTTGACGGGCAGAGAGACAAAATCGGCGTATCCCAGCTAGGACTATTGCTTGCATATATCAAGTCAAAATTTATTTGATATGCTTGCTTTTCTTAACTCTCAATTGACGTTACTCTCAATCTAAGGTTTTAATGAACTCTAAAAGGTTGAATTTAGTGGAAACCATACAAAATCTGAAATACAATACAAAATCTGAAAGGTTGCATTTAATGGAGTCATACAAAATGCAAATATAATATGAACATGAAGTATAATGAAAGGTTATGTAGATAAAATGACAACAGGAGGTTGTGTAAATGAGGTTGTTTTTCCTTCCCAGGGTGTGTGTGCCAAGAGATAGCAACAGAGTGCAAAATGGAGCATTGAGGTTTAACCTGAGTTTCAGGGGAAACAGTGTTCAAATTTCATGTTCATTTCAGAGACATGGAGTCAGCACAATTCTGCACAGTGCAAGTTTGGGTTGGCATAATCGGGAAGAACAGGCAGACTGATCTGGGTGGTGCTCTCTGTTGTTGGATATATGCATTATCCATAATTAAAAAGGAGGGAATAATGCAATAGAAAAATAAAAAATAATGTAGGAAAAACAATACCCTTAGCAGTTCTGTACACCAATCATCATGCAATAACTGTCCAAATACATATCACATGGTATCATCCTATCTTGTTCACACTGACTGTCCATGCACAACAACATGCAATCAATGAATCCTATAAGAGCACTGAATCCTATTGGTAGAAAGTCATCCATTTAGGAGAGGGACAACCCAAACCTTACCTCCATTAATGTAGCCATGCTACTACAAAGTGTACTGCATTCTGTAGGAGAAGGAACAATCCCAGTGATTTCCTATACGTAAAGGAACATTTGTTACCTTGCCTGGGGTTAAGCCTTCACTGCCTGAATGGCCCGGCCTATGTGGTCCTGCACAAGCAATTTTATTGGCCCAAGTGTACGTATTGGGATTGCTGCCCCCCTGCAACCGCCTATCTATGTCACTGGTCCCCCACCCTAGTGCTCCCTCCTCACAAGGTGCCCTCGGGAGCAATCCAGAGTAACGAGAGGGAGTCCTTGCTCCGACGTAAGCACAATTTACTCTGGACTGCAATATGAATGTCCCATAGGTTTTCACTAGGTGGTGTCGTAACTACATCGACGTAAATGTCTCTTATGTGCTCCCATAGTTACTTTGGATTGTAGGGTTCATCATGCTTGGAGGCTTGTTTACAACACACGATGTTGGAGCTCAGCACTGGTGTTAGAGGTCTATAGGATTGGGGCCTTTGCCTTTATCTAGATAGTGGCAAGCTTCATAACTTATCTAGTTTGCCCCTAAGTTGTTCTGAAGAAACATTGATATTTACCACAGCCAGTTATATTAACATAAATAGCTCTTCCTAACTTTTTAGGTCTTGCAGGTAGTTTTAAGAGTTTCCTGTTTTATTTTAACTCCTGCAAATAGCAGCAAAACTGATCCTCAGCACAATGCATAAGACCAGTCCCTTTAAATGCTTACCCAAAACACAGCTTAAAGTAGCTTTAAAATGTCTGATTTTGATTCTCTCTCTCTCTCTGCATTTTCCAGTATAAATCTATTCCGTCTCTTTGAATACGGCCAAGAAATACTAATTATGCAAAATGTGACACCGATTTCTCTCACATATGCTGCTGTCACTGAGCCCAGGGAATGCATCATGCGGAGCCCTAGTTTTCCCCTTTTGTTCATTATTATTTTGATACACCATTGCTAATGGCTTGTGAAAATTCTTGTACTGAGCCTTGAGCAGAATTCCTGCATTTTGGCAGAGCAGGAGATGGGCAGCTGCTGGATTTTGTGACACCATCTGGATGGCTTTTTATGGCTCCTACAGGGATAGGGGATTGTAAGTCTTTACTTGCCATTTTAAAAAGGGTTAACAAAAGAATTAAGGAGCTGTATGAGTGTTGGAGCAAGGAAGGTGGCTCAGCAACCACGTCTGCCTACTTAGGGGTTTTTTTAAAAGAAGAATTTATCACAGAGTTGGCCAAAAACAAACTGAGAGGGGATGGTCATGAAAAGAGTTTCAGAAACAGAAAAAGAATTACCTCAAGGAACACTTTCCTGAGTGGCAAATTTAGCTGTCATGCATTTGTTATTAACACAAACTGGAGTTGGGAGTAGAGCTATTTTGGGAACAGAAAAATGTTTTAAAGCTACTGTGGGTATACATATTCTTTTTAAGGAACTATGGCATTCCTTAGCCTCATTTGTTATAATTTGACTAATTTGACAAATGAGATTCATACAGTACATTGTATAACTCTTTGGCTGTGTGCATCTGTCCAAATCCATCAATGTTCCATCAGTGTCAGGGTAGGCAACAGACTTGTCATATGCACGGTGCCCTAAGTCAGCTATATGTCTAACAGGCAATCCAATTCTTGGTTAGATTTTGGGCCTAGCACTTATTTCAGGCGAAGAACAATAATAGTAACAGAACAGGGTTAAATAGGAACTGTTTCCAGTGAATCATTTAAATACAGAATACAGTATAGTTCTTCCCTGCATCACTATACATGTGCTAGGACAGTGGTGGTGAACCTTTTTGGCACCAAGTGCCAACGGATGGCACCGGTGACCAGCGCGCATGCCCAGAATTCTGGGCATGTGCAGTGAGCCAGGAGCTCTGAGCATACACTCTGGGCACTCAATGCCTTAGTTCGGTGCTCCACTCCGGCATACTCTGGGCAGGAGCAGACACCAGGCTGGGGCATGTAGCAGCATTATGGCTGTGTACCAACAGGGAGGGCTCTGAGTGCATTCCCTGGCATTTGTGCCATAGGTTCGCCACTGCTGCCCTAGGCTATGTGTATGTGTGTACGTGTGTGTGTGTATCCAAATGAGAAGAAGAAAGGGGAGAGATAACCTTTTTATATGAAGAAGGGAAAGAAACAGAGGCAAGGCAGATAAATTGACCAGGTGTTCTTACCATGATCTCAGAAAAGTGCTAGTGGAGAGAACAGGGTTTTTTGAGGTGAGGGGGAGATGGAGCAATTGACAAAAGTTTGGGGTTCATTCCAGGAAAGCTGGCTTAAAGCCAAATTTTGGGAGTGAAAGGGAAACATAAGTCATGCTGGGAAGATGTGGCTGTGAGAAGTAAAGGATGGGTGGGCTTGGCTCTCTTGTTCAGGAGACTCAATGTCTATCACCCACAGCTCTGTAAGAAGTGTCACTCTCAAGAGGATGCTTTCGTTATTGTCCAGTCCTAACCCCACCACTGACATCAATACAGCTGTGGTGACAGATAGCATGCCACATACAATGGCATTTGTTTTACTTATGATCTTGTAGGCTGTCTGACTGTCCGTGGCTCTCCTCAGACCTACACCAGCCATTTTGCTGTCACAAGTCTGAGGAAAAGAGGTTGGATGCTTTTCAACACTGAATCATATTGCTGTGCCCTCGGCCACTACAGACAATCCTGGTAAATTATTGTAAGTCCCCCCCCCACATGTTACATTTGTTATTTAAAAAGCATTGTTCAGAATTGGTGGCAACTGACCCACTGTGCTCATCAGAACCAGCCTAAAGATAACACACAGGAGCAAACAGGTCATCAGCAGAATATATGTATTTTGAGGATTCAGGGAGCAGGAAAAATTTCCTCAAAGCCATCTCCCATTTTACTGATTGCCTTAACCTGTTGGCTAATACATGGAGAAAGAAAGGACAATAAGATTAAGATAGAAAGATGGGGATGTCTAAAGCATAAGAGGATTTCCATGGAGGGGTTCAGTGGGAGTGGAATTAACCAGGGTTGTGTGCCCCACTATGCCACCACTTCACTCTGTTCTCCCTTAATTTTCCTTGCCAAATTCTGCCTGCGTAAGTCAGTCACTAGTACACACTCCAATTTCTTCTGCTCTTGTTGTTGAGAGACCTTACTCATAATCAAAGGATTGTTCTATTAATCTGTTTCTATGATTCCACATTCAAAATAAGATAAGTTGTTGTATGTTGACATACGTGACTCAGTATGTGTCAACATTTCCCAAATTTCACATTTTGCTCCCCTATCACAGCTTGTCCAATCTACACTTTGTCTCATTTACTAAATTTGCCTGGCACAAAACATAGCATCCTGGGGACTTGTGTATCTCTGTTCCGTGGTTATCAGTGATTCATAAACATGCCCGTCGATCACTGTTTCTTATGGAGCAGTTGTTATTACACATCTATAATTTTGTCCCTCTGGATTCAAGATTCACTAGCTTTGATAAACCTGTCCTCAAGTTATTGCTTATCGGATACAGGTAGACTTGTAAACAACTTCCATTTCTTAAGGACAGCTCACAGAGAAAAAATTAGCTGGCAGTGAGTGAAGAGAATTCATGTCGATTTCTCTTTTTGCAAATCTGCCTTCATGTGCAAGACTAGAGCAGAACAAGAACTACACTAAATAGGACTGAACCACCTCATGCAAGTATTAAGAGGGGAACTAGACAGTACCATTACATTTCAGGCCACGAAAAATCTCCATAAATACATCACATCTTAAACAGAAAGTGAGTGTCATAGTAGTTCATATAAATTGCCACTGCTGTCATGTACTCAGTATAAAATGTTTTTTCTCTTCCTTTAAAATGAATGGGAAAGCCACAACATGATCAATGGTTTCCCAAGCATGCAAAGTGCTGCTGACTCAGGATGCAGTTTGGAAAAATTGGATGGGGGGGAAAGAAATGATTTGCATGATTGTCTGTGAACAGAAATAAAATTGTTGGATAAAAGTCACGATGAAAAGAACAAATCTCTGACTTTCAGTCTGATCAGCATAAGAAGTTGGCTTTTGCAAAGCTAACAGTATCTTGTGATGTTGCCAAATTTCTTGCTGACATACTGAAGCAAAGTAAACTCTGCAATGTTTACTAAAGAGACCTGCTTTTCAGGGAGCTTTTAAAAAATTCTCCCCTACTCAGTTATGTTAATATGGTCTATAATTATCACTATCTTTTAAATGGGAAAGATTGATTAGCACAATTAGTCACTGAAAGGTAATTTTCATCAAATACTATATGGGTTCCTATCCTCACTTGATTTGTGTTCTTCCATTTGGTTACAGGGCAGACACAGTTCCAAAACTCAATGTTGTGCTAGGACAAATGCCTATCTAAATATAGTAATTGCTATGCATATATGTGCAATAATCAGTGTGCGTATTTATACATGTAATTTAAAAGAGCTTTATGAGTTCATCAGTCACCCCTACACTAATCAGAAAAAAGCATTAGATATGATTAATAAAAACCAATTTGCATCTGCAGTTGAAAATATGACTTCAATTCTCTATTTTTATCTATGGATTCTCCAGTCCCTCCCCCTCCATATGCACACACACCAAATGATTAGAATGATTTGGAATAATTACCTTTTTGGAGTGCCATGAAGACCAGCTTGCCATAGATCTAGCTATACAGTCCCATCCCTGAAGAAGGCTTTTCCAACATTAACAGCAAGGTTTCTTACTGTTCATATACATCACACTTGTGGTCCTTTACAGCTCCACAATATCTCAGTGGACAGGTTTTTATAGAGAGATTCATGGGGTTAGGACTGTGTAGTAAAAAAAAAACCTCCCCTGCCCAGTACTTTACTGTGTAGTAAAAAAAAAACCTCCCCTGCCCAGTAACACACATTCTGATGTTAAACTACTCTTCAAAATGCTGACAAAAACACATTTCCTGAAAAATCCTTCAGATTTAACATATGAGAATGTACAATGGGGCTCTAATGTCTTCCCTTGACCATCAGAATGACAAGCTTTGGGTGCTGAGTTCTCTGATTCTAGGGCACCATATAGGCTTTAATACAAGGAGACACACCAATCGAAACACATCAATCCCTATTTTTTTTTAAAAATGGCCTCAAAGCTTGCAATCAGACTGAGCAACTACAGCAGGGATCTCCAAGCTTTTCAGTACAAAAGCCTCATTATATATTTTACATATTTTCATCTCCCTACCCTCCAACCCCCCCCCCCTCAAAAAAATCAGAGATAAATAATAAAATGTAAAAAGTACTTTGAACACCAATGCTGGTTTTGCAAGAACTACATGCAAGAGCCACTGCGTGTTTATATGCTGGACCAGATTTTTTTTCCCTACCACTACGGCCCATTGGTGTGCTGTGAATGGTCTGATGGTATGCCACAGGAGTTTTGGAAGGGTCATTAATTAGGAGGGCTGTTGAGGGATAGGAGCCCTCACACTAGCAATGTGGTGTGCCTTGTCGGTTGTCAAAAGGCTGATTGTGTGCCTTGACAATTTTAGTACCTTGTCAGTGTGCCCTGAGACACAAAAGATTGAAAACCACTGCTTTAGACATCTTCCAGTCTGAACTGGAAAAAAATTATCCATGTAAGGAGTGTAGATTGGAATACCATCCTCCCACAAGCGTAAATAGTCATGGCATGTAGATTTGCTCACGCAGCTTAGTTCCTACAGAGAAGAGAAGCTACATGGCTTGAATTAAGCCACAACATAGTGTGAGAATTGGCTCTGAATGATTTGTGGATTGCAACTCACTTCTATTTTTTCTTTTCACCACATCAAAACAATTACTGCCCAATCCTCAGTGCATTTATCTGGAAGTAAATCCGACTGAGTTTAATAGTATGCTTAAAACTGTGGCCTTAGCATTATGGAAGAAATCACATTACTTGCTGTTAATTATTTTAGTTACTCAGAATATAAGAAGAACCAGCAATGCATACTAATAACGTGAAAATTGGTGGGTCTTTTTTTCCTTCTCTGAATTGTTTTGTTAGCAATTACAGTATCTTGTAGCTGAAAATTAATCAGTACAGCTCATTTTGTTGACATATTGTGTTACTTAAAAAAATATTATAGACTACTGGGTTGGAAAACATCTTTAGATCCAGTTGTGAAGTCACCATAATGGAGCATCTCCTTCCAAACCACATAGAACATTTATATAGTTTATTTTAAAATGTCTCTAATAATGGTGTCTCAGCTCCTTTCACTGATCCTGCTGTTTTTCTTTTTCCTTTTGCCCTTCCTTTTAAAAAATGTTCCTGACAAATGTCCAGCTTTTCATCTGGCCTTTCAGACCATAATTCCTCATTTTATGTTATGTGATGAAATAGGATAACATTCACTTCATTTAAACACTTAATAATAAAATAAACAAATATTTGGAAATATGGTATAGAATTTGTCCTTTTTTCTTCCAAAATACAGTACTTGAAGATGTACTACTGATATTAGTATTCAGTAGCACTATTCATGTACAAGAACAAAAAGATGATATTGCCAGCATGGATTACCATAATAGCCTAATCTGACTGTTATTTAACAGTAGGTAGTGTTCTACCTAACTGAATGAGGCCTGGCTAGACCTGGGTTGAATTCTCTGCATAGATGTGGGTCGGCTCTTTGGCCAGACTTTCTACACCATCAGCAGACACTTACTCCCAGGTTGGAGGAAAAGCGGGGAATGCAGCTGCTGAAAAAAGGAGTCACCTTATATGATGAACACCTATGATGTTCACTGGATAAAGTCTTCCCATCCAAAAGGAAGTGTAGAAAGCTAGGTGAAAGGGGTTGAAAGCTAAAAACAAGTGGTGGGGGATCCATAGGTCTGGTTTCACATGACAGATGAGCTCATTAGCATGGACAACAGTGACTCAAGCAATCAGTCTTGCCGTTTTTGCTGCCTTCTCCTCTTTCTCTAGTGCAATACCCAGTTTTGAGAGTAGTATATTAACTCTCTCAAAACGGATGAAGAGAAGGAAGAGTCAGAAGTACCAAGTGAAAGAACAATCAGGCAGGCAGGAAGGCAGATAACTGACAGCTTGGAGTAATATTCAATTGGCTGGAAAGCCTGTCTGTCAGTTCAGTTCACAGGACAGCGAAAGAATGCTTTGTGAGTCCCTTTTTATATTGCGTCTATCTTCACCGTTAAGAAATGAGGTCTTGGTCTGCTTTAACTGAGGCTCATGCCCAGCTAATACACAATCTGTACTACACACTGAAGCAGAAAATAGAATCTAGATTGCCTCCTTTGGCTGGAGATGTGCAAAATTTCATTGCAAAAGACATATTTGAAACTGGTCTCCAAACTACAAACAACAAGGTTAGCCACCAAAGTGGAACTGCGGATTAAAATACTCTTTCTTGTACCCAGGGAAAGTAGTATGCTTTGTTGAACAGAAAGATAAAAATCCTTTAAATAAGAAGAGTCAAAATACTGGTGTTTAGTGAAGGGTTAGTTGATGGTTGGTGTACACTTCATAATCTTATTTGTATGTGCTGGCTGTGAAATTTCCAGTGTTATGGGCCAGTAAGTCGCAATGAAAGGCATGTGTCACTGAGCAGAAATTTAGTAGTGGACTCAGTCATCCCATCTCCTTAGCACATGACTCTAATGAAGATCTCATTTGAAAGAAGAATGCTATAGGCAGCTATGTATGTATGTATGTATGTATGTATGTATGTATTTATTTATTTATTTAAAAAATGCTCTAAGGCCCAAAGGTCTCCAAGAGAGTGAACAATCTTGTCCACAGATGAATGCATCCTCACAAATACACCCCGAATTTAAAATAAACTCCAGAAGAATAGCATCACATTAAAGTATTTTTTTAAACACCAAATGCTTAATTCAAGGCAATTTAAATTAACAGCTAATCACCCCAATCACCTAAACGGTGAGTTATATCCATCTTCCTGAAGTCAGGCAGGAGGAAGCCTGACCTCCTGAGGGATAGATACTGATGAATGTATTGTTTTGTGATCTTAGCTGATTGCTAGGTTATTAGGAAAATGGTTGATACAATTGCAAAACGAAAAAGCAAAATGCAAACTTATGGGCATTAATACAAAAAAGAAAGATTCTCCCCTTTTTCTTTTAAAACACTGAATGCTTGTTCCCAATTTGTCTTGCTGGTGGTGCGCATAGAATTACCCCCCATGGCGAGAACAAAGAGCCGGAGACAGATGCTGGATTTAAGGGCCACTTTATTAAACTATAAACATATTTAAACCCAACAAAAGGGACTGCTAATGAGTCGTGCTGGCAGCTAAAAAATAAGGGATGGCGAAAGCCTGGCTCCGGTTTCACACCTCGCACTGAGGGTATCCATCATCACCAACCCAAAGGTCGAGACAGCTGGGCGCTCGGTCAACCAGTTGCCCAGTTGACTTTGCCTAAATCCCGCTCAACCAGAGCGCTCAACCAGTGTACGATGATCCATGGCTTCCAACTCCTCATCAGAGGAAGTTGGCTCAGGGGGAGGTGGGGATGGTGTGGGGGGGCGAGGGGCCCTACCGCCCCGCTTCTGAACCCTTTTACCCATTTTAGAGACCCAAATGTAACCAAACTACCACCCCAAGTGTACTCTGGTTTTACACAACAAAGGATATAGCCGCAGAAGCAGCAAGGAACAGCCAAGACACAGCAACGTAGATGACACTGTATGCAGCAGGAACCGGATGATGAACAGCAATCAGCCCGATGGTAGCAGCAAACCCAGGCCCAGGCCAGAAAATGAAGCAAACAAAATGGCCGCCCCTTCAAAATGGCGGCCGGTCCACGAGGTGCCCCGCTCTACATGGGTTGATCCCAAAATGGCTGCCGCACCACGAGGCACCAAGAAACAGCAGGCCTCAAGGCCACAAAATGGCGGCCGTGTGCTGAAGAGCCGCAAGGAAAAACGAGGCACCGAGTGGAGAGCGCAGCAGCCAGCTGGCAAGCTGCTGCGGCAACCGCCAAGCTGCACGGCCCCCCGACGAGCCGCCGCGCTTCTGCGGGGGTGTCCAGAGACGAGCCCTCCCCGCACAGTCAGAGCCGAGGGCAAGAGGCCCGGAGAGAGTCGTCCTGGAGAGAACGGAGATCTCCGTCTGTCCACGACGACTCTCCGACGCTGACTGAAGGACGCCCAGGCACCACGCTGGCAGCGTCCTTCAGTCGCCGCCCCCAAGCCCTTTTCAGCCCATCGGCTGACAGCATCTCCCCCAGCCATGCCATTCCTCCGGGGGAGGCAAAAGGGCCAGCCCATTATCAGGCTAGTCCCATTCTTTCAAAATACTTATAGTAAGATCTTGCTCTTAATGTTCTCAAGGAAGGAGGAGAAGGCTAGCCCAGCATACTTTACTCTCCCCATACACAACTTCCTGGCCAGATGCCTCACTTGCATCCCAATCCTAACTGGACTTTATGGGTGCAATCCAGAGTAACTACAGGGAGTCCTTGCTCTGGTGTTAGAACAATTTGCTCTGGATTGCAATATGAATTTCCCATAGGTTTTCACTAGGTGGTGCAGTAACTACGGGTACATGTAATGTGCTTACATGCTCCCATAGTTACTTTGGATTGTAGGGTGTGACAGTGCAACAGTGGTTCTGCTGTTGTAAATGGCCTTATTGGAACTGTCACTGCAAATGGTGGTGGAGTTGGATGTCCAGTGCTGCTGCTGGATTCTGGCAGGAACACATGGAAGCCTGCACAGTGGCAATGAGAGGAACTGATATCTGATAATATATGTTAATAATATGTTAATATCTAGAAGTGGGCAGGAGGTAGAACAGCGAAGGGAGCAATGGATCTGGCTGGCACAGATCCAAATAGACCCATGGAACAGAAAGGGCAATGGAGTTTCTTCGCTAGGTTTGGCCGGCTAAGAGTGGGAGCCTTCTTTGAAGTCAGTTATTAGTTATTACTATCTACCAAAATACCTTTAAAAACAATTGTTTCTAAAATGGCCTGCAAAGCATAACACTGATAAATAATATGCACTGCACATATTTCTAGAAAGGGACAGATTTTATGTCAAGGTTTCCAAGAGTGGGAATTAAGCTCACAGGTCCCCCTACAGGTTAACTGCCAGTTGTGTCTGATTGCCAGTCATGTCTGACTGTCTGCCAGTCGTGTCTGAGATGTGTCTGACTCAGATTCTCGTGTCTGACGAGTCGTGTCTGACTTGTGTCTGATGAGTACGGTGCTCATCCCCGTTTCCAATCCTTTAGAGCCAGAATTGTCCTACTTGCACTGGTATGCTTTCAAATGCTAGGTTGGCAGGAGCTGAGCTAAGGAAAGGAGCTCACCCTCTCTTGTGGGGACCCAGGTCTCGAACCCTGGCCTGCTGGTTAACTTGCACCATGACAGCCCACATGCAATACAAAAGATTTTTTAAAAAATACCTTCTATAACCTTTCTCTGTTTTCAAATTTCAAACCAAATAAGCAATTTCTAAGTACCTTGGTTTGGAGCATTAAAGATTAACATCTAATATCATTTCTGTATAAACAAGCTATTTTTCTAGATGTATACAGAATTGTATCACCCAATTTGCTCTGGTCCTTCATATTGAACACACCAGACAGAAATATGAAAGTGGGCCACACTTAGTGTAAATTAATAAGGTAGCATCACCTCCAGGGGTGCTGCTCCCCGCATGGAGGTTCTGCCTCCTGGGTTCACTTTGACTTCCCTTTTAGAAATATTCTAAGGGCCAGGGATGATGGTTTTCAGTCCCAGAAGGTCTTCTGGAGGCCAAGAAACCCATCACTTCCAGTTTTCAGTCAAACTGGAAGTCTGTATTTTCAGCCTCCACAAGACCTCTGTGAAGGGAGACAGTGGGCCAGGTGGAAGCAGCCAGGAACAGTGGGCCATGGATGCCATCCAGAGCAGGGTGACCATATAGAATGGAGAACAGAGTGCCTCTACCTTTAAGCATAGCATAGAAAAGGGAATTTAAGCATTTGCTGCTTTTTAAACCCTTCTATGATAAACTATCCCTACAATCCAGAGTAACTACAGGAGCATGTAAGAGACATTACATGTACCCATAGTTACAGCAGCACCTAGTGAAAACCTATGGGAAATTCATATTGCAATCCAGAGCAAATTGTTCTTACACTGGAACAAGGACTCCCCGAAGTTACTCTGGATTGCGCCCTAAATCTGCCTACATTCCCTCCTTTATGCAATGCTTAAAGGTAGAGGCACTCTGTCCTTCATTCTATATGGTCACCCTGGTATCTGCCACCCTAAACAATGTCTCTCCCTTACCTCTCCCCCCCCCCCAAGTTATCCACCAGACAGGGCAAAGTCACTACTACCCCAAAGGTGACAGCAGCAGCAGTAATATTTTCTCAGATATAGTCAAGTTAAACTCCATTGCCTCAGAATGGAATTGAAGGGGTGGCTTAGGCTGGTGGGCAAGCATTGCTTTAAAAGATAAAAAAATACTTTCTGCAGACCTATCTGGAGGTTTCAAGCCAAATTTTGTCAGATCAAAACATTCTTACTCAGGCAGAGTTATTAATCTTTGCAGGATTATAAATGAAGGCTATATTTAATGCTGATACAGAGGGGGGCGGAACAGCTGGAAAATAGACTAGGACCACATTTTGCATTAGTAAGATAGTTTCTCTTACTCCATATGAGCCCTACCTTGCCAACAGCAAAGCACAATCATAATTTGCATTTGTTTATATATTGATTTCAGTGCTCATAGCCCTTCATATATGGTCTCACACTGATCCTTAAAATAGTCTTGTAATTGTCTGACATTATTATCCTGGCATTGTAGATGGGGATCTGTTGCTGAGACAATGGAGACTTGCCTAAGCCTTTCTCTCTCATGAGTTGTGGGTAGGATGAGAATGCCAAACTGCAAAAACATAGCTGAATCTTTTCATACTATACCATTTCAAGGAGCGGGATAAGGCATTATGTCAGCGCCTGGAACTCTTCCAGCATGTACCTGTGTGTGTGAGGGTGTCTGCACCTTCTAGCCAACATTCTGGGTCAATTTTGCAGGTTGAGGAGAGGGAACTGTCAACATTCCAACTGTCAATTGTCAACATTCCAACTACCATTGAAAATAAGGGAAGATGAGATTTAGGAAAGGGAGATGGTTTTGTTTTTTTTAACTGATGAATGTTGTTATATTGTACCTCCATAAACCACAGCTATGGCCTGTTACTCGTTTCATATAACATCATCATGCTTAGCTTTTCTGGAGCACTTTCAAAGTTTTCAAAGCATTTCACATTTCAGAATCTTTACATCTGTTTTGCTAAATGAACTACAATACTCATAATTCAGATACTGTATGTGTGGAGTAGCTTGCCTAAGGAAATTCATGGAACAGGGAGAGTTGAACATCCTGACTCAATAGCTCCATTCCTTAACCTCTATGCCACACCATAAGATTTCCTCTGGGTGGGGTAACATTTGTTCTCTTGTCTGGGGATAAGCCTGTTTTTCCCCAAATGGATCTACTTTGGACCTGTTCCAGCAATTTTGCTGGTGGAAGTCCAAGTGGACCCAGGAAGACAGCTGAAGGATGGGAAAGAGGATAAAATATCAGCAGATCTGCCTCCAACCCCACTCCATCCCTGTCCTGTCTCCACCCTCCCCCTGGTAAAAGGGCTCATTGGAAGGTTGCCCATGCATGATCATAGCTTCTCACCACTTGTGACAGCAGCCTTGCTGTACAAAATGGTATGTTACTGCTTGCAATAGTTGTAAAGCATGTGGTACCACCTTCACATGTGTGTTAGCGGCACAGTATGCTCATAAGATTGGCTTGTCAGTGTATCTCCTCACTGTTGCTCTTATCACAATACAGCTCCTCTTTTAAAATCTGTAGCTGGCCTTCTTGTGTTCAGAAAATGTCATCTCCATCCTGTTTGCCTTCCTGCCTGGAGGATTTAAAGATTTTCTGTTCTTCCCCTTTAATAATATTGGATGCCCTCTCTATTCACTTTGTTCATGATCCTAATGTGTGTTCCACTGGTCTTTCTTGGCTGCTTCCCCCAATTTTATCCATGTAATACAGTAGGGTACCTCTTTTCTTGCTGAGGTATAAATCACTTTGCTATGTCTTTTTGGTTTTCTGCACTCTGGAGTTACAACTTTAATTAGTGCCTGATCTGGGCTTTATGGAAGGTGACTTGACAAGTTGGTTCCCTTGTGTCTCCAACTGTCCTATTACCTCTTATTAATTCTTCTATAAGGTTTCATACTTATAATGTTCAGCAAAATTGCTGAATGGCTGTTATAAAAACCTCCCATTACTAGCAAGTCCGATTAAATGTTGCCCTTAAATTTGACCTATATAATATTACGGCACCCTATAATATCTCCATCAAAAGTCCTTTTTCATTTTGGGATCAGTCTAGCTTTTTCATTTTAGAGAAAAGTGACATGTCAAATATGATCAGTGCTATCACCGGAGGCCAATGTGAGCACATTTATGTAGCATTATTGTGACTTATGAAACCGGGTGGGGGATTTGCAGTCCTTCAAATCTGGATACAGTCAACTCCATCATGTGCATGAAAAGATTCCGTGTTAGAGCAAAAATACAATCCACATATCCTAGAGCTATCCTCTCAACTTCTACAGAACCATGTTGAAATGTATTAATGTTGCTTGTGGTTCTGAAGTTGAGATGTTTCTGCACTTTTGATTCTCTGCTGTCATCTGCAACCTCTGCAAGCTTTTCCTAGCTTTCCTTGGCTTTATAGCCAAGTCTGCATTCGTATTGCTATCACCTGAATTCATCAGAGGCTTTCCTCACCAGTGGCTAGCTGTGCGGGGTCCGGAGGTGCAACTGTACCAGGCTACAAGTTTTAGGGGGGCTATAACCTGAGCTTAACAGTAGTGACTAAAATTGTGAAAACCGGGGTGTGTCTGAATGAGTTATATATCAAGTTATATACAGGGTGACCAGATTATTCCTGAACCCCAGGGCCAAAATTCCTGAACCCCAGGGCCAAAATTCCTAATCCTAGGCCAAAATTCCTACCCGCTTAAAAAAAATTGCTAAAAGTGTATTTTTTTGTTTTTATTTTTCAGTTTTTTGACCATAACTTTTGATAGGAAGGAGATATCTCCAAACTGATTTTTGCATTGGATTCTGCTCTTCAATACGAATTCAAGACATATGGCATGATGGGGTACTGTGCACTATTGTGAAGTTTCAAAATGAAGCCAAAATGTAGGACAGTGAAGCCAAAATGTAGGACACCCGGACAGGAGGCTAAAAATCCGGACAAATCTGGGTTTTTCTGGTCATATGGTCACCCTGGTTATATATTGCTTGAAAGGTAATTTTATGCAGAATGCACTGAAACAAACTGCATTGGAATCTCTATATGCTATCAAATGTTATGGCCAATTAACCAAAAAATACAAAATCATATGGAACAAAAGTGGATTTTCTTCACTTTCCCATGTAACTGATTGCTCTGAGAACCAATGAGATGTAATTCTGATACTATATGGAACTAGAAAAGGTGTTAATATGAATCAGCTCTCAGTACATATATATATATAGTGCATATATCACAAAATTGTTACCAGTACCCCATGTTAACTGAGTATACAGGCACTTCTATGTGGTGTTCCTCTTCTGTTTATCAGGGGAAGAATAACCATTACTCTTTGCCCTAACAAATATTTCCCTGATCAATAAGGAACACAATTTTCATTTTTGATTTTGTTGTTGTGGGGCAGAGTGGGGACAACAAAATCTTCTTTGACTACAGATAGGAAATAGGTGCTTTAGCTATGCCACCAGCAGAGCAAATGGGTGGTGAACTGCTGAGGAGGAGGAGGAGGCAGGTTTTCCCCAAGTTTCTTTTTAGAAATACCCAGGGATGACATCATTTCCAGTTGTGACTTCACTTCCAGGGTGAAATTTTGAGCTTTTCACTGAGCTACATGATCATTAGCTATGCCACTGTTCCTCACTATCATATGTTCTGATGTGTTAGATTTCTCATATTTATGCCTTTGAATTTTGTTATGTTTCATAGGAACACTATACACAGAGATTGAACCTGAGACTTTTCATATGTGCTCTACCACTGAAGAATGGTCCCTTTCCTTCAATTTATTTTAAAGGCACAATCCTGCTTCCCACTGGCAACTGGGCTATAGACATAAGAAGAGCCTCCACTGGCTCAGGCCAAAGGCCCATCTAGTCCAGCTTCTTGTATCACACAGTGGCCCACCAGATGCCTTAGGGAACACATATGACACCTGCACCCAGGTGCTCTCCAAGTGATATTTGCAACAGTTTGCAATAACTGATTCAGTTTGTACAATGTCTTAAAAATAAAAAAATCAGTGTTCTTAAAATTTTATATTGAAGAAATCCTTTATATACCAACCTATCTGCCAAGAAACTCATGTGCATTACCAAAGATTCCATGTCTTGTCCCATACTGGTACAGTTTCACCAGCACACTTGTGCAAATGCTTAGAAGCCGAGAATTAAATATAGAAACCATGATTCTACTCTATATAATTTTTTTTGGAATTGGTGTATGCCATAATGTATTTAAATATTATTTAGTATTTACTAAATGTATTTAGTATTTACAGTATTTACTAAAATGAACAAATTAAGTTTCACTTAGTGACTCTGGATAGTTCCCAAAGTAATTATGATAGATGCATGTGTGCACACAAATGCACACACAAACCTCAGTTAGCTTCAATTAGCAAAAGTGTAGGCAAATATTTGGTTTGCTGAAAAATTTTCTACAGGAAATGGATGTAGATACTATACATTTTTAGACAATATTCACCAGACCATTATGATTATTTTTGTACACATTAAACCAGTCATTTTCAACACTGGTGTGCCACGGATGGTCTACAGATGTGCTTTGAGGACTTTGAGGAAGATCCTGTTAGAAAGGCAATTGGGGAATTTGTACCCCTACCAGCAGTACGCTGTGCCTTGACAATTGTAAATAAAGCAAAACAACAACAAAAATGATGCCTTGACTATTTTAACTCCTTGTCAGTGTGCTATGCCCTTAGATGACCATCTAAAAATAGCCTAATTTGCATAAATTATAATTGCCGGACTAAAAATCTGGTTGGTCATCTAAGGGTTACACAATTGTTATCAGTGTGTTTACTAGTAGGAATGGTCAGGCCTTATTGCAGAGAGCTATTTCTCTTTGTGCTGTATGTAGGTATGTTTTATGTAACTTCAAAGCTTGCCTCCCAGCTGATTTAATGAATCATGTACTATATTAGTTTTATTGTGGCTACTGCTGCTTAAAAGCTGAGAATTAAATATAGAAACCAATCATTTTGGATGATAGCTAGTTTCACCTCATTAGGATTTATCTATCTTCTATCTATATTTATATATAGTATATAAAACTGAAAAGTCACTGACTGACTTACTGACTCACGCATCAATTGCCAGCCAAAACCACTGGGCCTATAAGTGTGAAATTTGGGGAGGGTATTCCTTCTGTGATGGAGGCACCCACTAAAAACCAATTTTCAGAAATTCCAATTGGAAGGGGGTGAAGAGGGGCACAACGCGTTTTCCTTCCTATACTTTCCATTGAAAAATCTCTGACTGAGGGATGCTCTGCCCCAACCCCCGGACCTAGAAGCATGAAATTTGGAGAGGGTATTCCTGCTGTGACATCAACACCCACCAAGAACCAATGTTGAGAAATTTAACCCTTAAAGGCTGAAAAAGGGTGCAACATATTTTTCGTATATTTAACATTGAAGACTGATCAACATCCAGCTGATGCACTGGGAGGGAGGGTGCTAGGGGTGTGATGGTGCACATGGGGGAATGATACATATGGGGAATGTAGGATGGAGGTGTTGCGCATGGGGGAATGATGCGCATGGAGGGATGGTGTGCATGGGGGCATTGTGCATGGGGGGATGATGTGCATGGGGGTGTTGTACATGGGGATGATGCACATGGGGGACATTGTGCATGGGGGAAATTGCACACTGGGGGACAGTGTACATGGGGATAGTGCGCATGGGGGATAGTGTGCATGGGGGAAGTTGTATGGGGGTATTATGCATGGGGGTGTTGCACTTGCAGGATGATGTGCATGGGGGTGTTGCATATGGAGAGCATGGGGGATGGTGAGCATGGGGGATGGTATGTGTGGGGGAAGTTGTATGGGGGTATTTTGCACGGGGGTGTTATACTTCCTGTACATGAAGTACATGAAGGATGATGTGCATGGGGGTGTTGCATATGGTGCGGATGGGGGATGTTGTGTGGGGGTATTGCGTATGGGGGATGATGCGCATGGGGGTGTTGCATATGGGGGACAGTGTGCATGGGGGGACGATGCGCATGCATGGATTATATGCAGTGGGGGGATGGCATATGGTGGGATTTTACTCCCACAACGTGGGTACATTTTTGCTAGTCTATATGTAAAATTGAAAAGTTGCTGAATGACTCACTAACTGACTCACTGACAGCTAATTCCTTCTATGATGTAAGGAAGGACCCTGTGGGAACCAATTTGGTGCCCTGTAGTGCCTGGTGCCCGGTGGTGTTCACTGTCCAGTGGTACCTGCTGCCTCATGGCCCTGTGTTGCCCTGTAGTGCTCAGTCACCAGCAGGAATATCCAGTGCAAGGAGCTGCCCAGCGGTGCCCAGTGCCTGATGCCTGGTGGTGCCCAGTGATGCCTGGTGTCCTTTAGGGATCCCCAGTGGTGCGTAATGGTGTCCATTGCCATCTGGTGGTGCCCCCATGCCCTGTTGTGCCTGCTGCTGGTGGTGACTAGTGTCCACTGGTGACCGCTGCCCAGTGGTGCCTGGTGGGCTCTGCTGCCAGGTGGTGCCTGATGCCTGGTAGGGATGCCCAGTGCCTGGTGGTGTCCACTGCCTGGTAGTCCCCACTACCCAGTGGTGCCTGGTGCTGCCCAATGGTGTCCAGTGCCTGCTGCCCAATAGTGTCTGGTGTCCAATGCATGCTGGTGGTCACCTGGTGCCTGTTGACTGCTAGTGGCTGCCAGAGCCCACTGACTGCCAGCACCCAATGTCTGCTGGTGCCCGCCACCCATTTTCCACTGTCTAGTGCCTGCTGGTTCCAAGCAGTGCCCACTGGTGCTCAGCCATGCCCTATGCCCACAAGTATTCTTTAAATTTTACTCCCACAATGACAGGTAAATTCAGCTAGTCCCGAATAATTCCCTAAAACTGGAAGCCAAAAGCTTTGCAGTTCAAAAATTCAAAACTTTAAACTCTATTTTTACATGATAGACCTTAAATATTTTTTATTATATTTATTTATAATATTATTATATTAGTTATTATTTTATTACTATTAACCTTCCTCTGTCAATCCAAATTCACATACCTGCATACTTCCCTGCATATATAGTTGTCTTTTCATAAAAGCATGCCTGTGAACACAAGACATGCATGTGAATAAGGATATACAAATCTGTACAGTAACAATTTTCTGTCTCCTTATCTAAAGCTGAAATCCAAAAGACACTTTCTTGGGAGTAAGACCCATTGAACACAAAGGGGCTTACTTTTGAGTAGACATGCTGAGGATTGTGCTATTACTGACTGAACATTGTGACCAGCTTATATAGCATTTTCAAATGACTTATTTGTCAGTCTTGGCATCAGGAAATTCTCTTTTTCAATTCTATGCTTTAGCCAAGCTGGGAAGTGCCATTTAAAAATCCTTTGACTTTGCACTTTAAATACCAGAGATGACCCTGTGGGTGAAGCTATATGATTACTTTCCACAAGGTTTTAGTGGATTTTCAGTAAGTCAGGTCAGAAGCACTCAACAGCTGAGGCTTCAAGCTATCTCATCAAATGAACCATTTGCAGAGGCCTTTGGGATTGAGGGTAACTTTGGCTCAGCTAAACACAAAAAATTGTACATAGTCATGTTGGTCCAGTAGAAACAACCAAAGGGAGAGAGACAAATTTGGGCATGTTGTCTTCAGGGTAGCAAACCTTGGGGGTTTACTGTTCTGTCTAACCATTTTTCCCCTTCTCTCTCCATTATTTGTTTTCTGAACATCCAACCTGAAGATTTTTAAGAACTTGAAATTTTGCTCAGTAATGTCATAGATAAGGGATGTCCAAATCCAGGTTCAGGGGCCAGATGTGCCCCATGAAGAGCCTGTAATAAAAAAAAGGCCACAGCCAATCTCTGATCTCTTAAAAGCCAACCCAGTTGACCAAATACAACTGGAGCTGTGATGGTGTGGTTGGGGAAATGGGGGTTGTGTAATGTGTGCTTTATTTTTGTCCTTTGTGTTGGTACTTGTAGAAATCCTGGGAATTTGAGCCCATTTGTTCATTAATCTAAGTTCCATCTCTAATCTGCGTATTTGTTTGTTTTATTAGATTTGTATTCCACCTATCTCCCCAAAGAGCACCCAGGGTGGCTAACAAATTTTATTTAAATTTTATACTTAAAATATTTTTTCATGCCTTCATGAAAAACTGTGCCAGGTATTAGATGGGGCCCCTGTATTAGATGGTGCTACTAATGATTTTGGGGTGGCTTGTTGGTTAAAGACGCTGTGCTTTTCACCTGAAGGATGGCAGGTCGGCAGTGGGAACCTACCTCATCTTCATCCTGGACAAGGTTGTACCCGTGGTTTTGACACAATCTCAGGGTCAGGAGAAACACCAGATTTTCCACAGGGAAAAATGGTTCTTTGGGCTGGTACCTCCCTGGAGATTTCCACAGGATGCTTGCATACAAATGCACTGGCAGGGTGAGTGAATGGTGGGATGTAGGGAAATGGGCTGCAGCATTTTGAGATGAGAGAAATTGCTGTTGTTTAAGGCAATGGATAAGTTTTGGCCTCTCCTGAAAGCCTTCACAGAAAACATGAAAATGTGCATTAATAAAATATGCTGTAACTTCCTCTCAGCATATTTCTTTTTCTCCTTAAGATGCAAAGAAAAGTTTTCAAAATATAAAGTGGAAGAGGTTAGAGGTGGAACTAGAGAGAGGGGGAAAAAACCAATTGAAGGAGAAAGCATATGTTAACTAGAAAACTCTAGAAAAGAGTGCCAGATTCTAATTTCTAATTTATTTCTTGCATTCTGAAACAAAAGTCATATTCTGGTTGCCAATAAACAAATAGAGACATGCAGTGGTGGGATTCAAATAAATTAACAACAGGTTCTATGTCCCATTTGTAACCAGTTCTCAGAACCAGGCGCTCACTAGCAAAGGGTTCTATAGAACTTGTGAGAACCCTCTGAAGCCCACCACTGGCAAAACATGCAATAATTTGCAGTGGTTGGAAGAAAAGGGATGGACCTGTACCCGCTTCTTCTATTCACTAGACACAGCATACATGTACACAACCACGCACATGCTCGTACTTACGCCCAAAGAAATATACATACATTTATTTGTTATTTATATCTTACTTTCCCACTGTTATTGAGCTCAAAATGATGGAGATGGGGATTCCAGATATTCACCCATCCATCCATATAACATATGTATTTGGAAAACAAAATACTGCTTTGGGATTAAAAACAAATCTTTAGGTATATTTTGCCCTGAATTCCCCATTACAAGTTGCTAAAGACCTGGTTGATCCTAATGAAGTATCTATGTGAAATTATCACCAGAACACATTAGAAAAAAGTATAATATATGAAAGGATGGCCATTTTAAATAAAATTTATCTATCCCTACAGTGCAGCTTATAATGTCTGTGTCACTCTGAATCTAAATTTCATCTGTCCTGTCTAGTTCTAGCTTGATATAAAGCAAAGGCAACTATTTTCTATTCAGTTTGTATAGCTAGTGTTATTTATTTACTACATTTTACATAGCCCCACCATAGCCCCACCATAGCTTTAAATAGCCCCAGCCCAACCTTTTTACATTAAATTTTCCATATCTAGTTGTACAGTAAAATAAGAAGATTATATAAGGGGTTTATGTTTCTGGTTTCTCTCCGCACAGGCTATCTGAATTCAGTATTGAGAATTAACAGAGTTAGGGTGCACGCCTAACCATGTCTACTCAAAAGTAAGCCCCATTGTGTTCAGTGGGTCTTACTCCCAGGAAAGTATCTTTAGAATTGCAGCCTAGTGCTGATACTAACAAGGGATTTGGGAATGCTAGGGAAAAAATGGTGGATTCACCATGACTATCAAATCATGACTATCACAAAAAATACCTATAATTTTACCATTTTACCTATAATTTTACCTTTCGTTTGGTGACTTCTGTAACCTCTGAAAATCACACTTCTGAAAACTGCTTAGTCACACTGCTGGCACACTTTTGTATTCCGTAGATAAGAGGATTTCCCTTGCTTATGGGAGATGGGACTGACACTGCAGTTAATGAACTTCTGATGCTCCGAAATCTCTGAAAACTGCTGTTCTAAAAGAATAAGGTATCAGTTCATTTGAAAGAACAGTGAATGAGGTATTTGCTACAGAGGTCTTGAACTTGCTGAAAGGGTGGATGATATGCATTTGCAGTACATAAAAAAGCAATGGAGATCAGCCATTTGAGTCTTTTTACAGTTATCACATGGAGAAGGTCATGGTGGTATAAAAAGCAGAATCATGTAGCAACTGGAAGCATAACAGCTTTATTATGGCAAAATATTTGTGGACCACAGTGATTGCTGTTGTCTAACACAGTGATTTTCAATATTTTTCAGGTCATGGCTTGCGACCTCCCAACTCCCACTTTAAATACCACTGGACTACAAGTCAGTGATTATTTCTCTCTAAGCAGAAACGACTTAAAGCTCGTTCTGATTTCAGTTCTGAAAGAACAGAATTATAGACCTGAGAGTGTTAGTTCTTTTCCTTCTGAGTATAATGTCCGTGCATGTGTGCCTGTAGGTGTAATGAACTTGATTGATGGGAATGCAAAGGAGAAGCTGGAGGATTTGAACAGAGCTAGATTACACTCAAAAGGATTGGCAAATAGTACCTTCCTTCACATCATTTGATCAAGAAGATACATTTATGGGAGGGTATATTTTATACATGGGCTGGACCACACAACAGACCTATGACATTTTCAAGAATGAGGTTGTAATGCCCTTTGTTTCTTGTGTTTAGGTCTTGGAAGACCACTCCCTCTAGTAAGCACATTTTGAGCACTGTGGTTTTATCCCCCCTCCTAGCTTTCAATGGTTTTAATTGAAACCATAGTATGACTGAGAGGATCTGAAGCCATTATCCCTTTGGGCATAAAAACAACTTCAAATGGGTTTGCTCCATCTTAGAGAGTTTGCAAATTTATTTGGCTGGCAAAATGTGTAATTAATTACCGGTATATATTACATGTGAGTATAATCTATCTGTATGAAATTGAAGAGTCACTTACTGACTCACCAACGCCCAGCCAAAACCACTGGACCTAGAAGCATGAAATTTGGGGGGGGGGTATTCTGTGATGTAAGCATCCATTAAGAACTGATTTTCAGAAATTCAAATTGGAAGGGGTTGAAAAGGGGCACAATGTATTTTTGTCCAAGAATCCAAGAATCCCTGACTTATCAAATCCATGGAACTAGAAGCATGAACATTTGGGGAAAGTATTCCTTCCGTGATGTGAGCACTCACTAAGAATTGATTTTCAGAAAATTAACATCAAGGGGGTGAAAAAGGGCACAATGCATTTTTGTTCCTATACTTATTAAAGACTGACTAATCAATACCCAGTCCTATCCCCCTGGCCATGGAAGCAGAAAATTTGGAGAGCATATTCCTTTGGTGATGTAAATACCCACTAAGAACCAATTTGGTGCTCAGTGGTGCTCAGTTCCCAGTGGTGCTTGCTGCCCAGCATTGCACACTGGTGCACACTGGTACCCAGTGCTGCTCAGTGCCTGGGGCCCAGCAGGGCTACCAGGTGCTCAGTAGGGGTGCCTGGTGGCCACTGACCACTTGTTTTAGGTGGTGCCTGCTGCCTGCTGGTGCCCAGTGGTGCCTAGTACCCACTGGTACCCGGTAGGGATGTGCAGTGCCTAGTGGTGACCAGGAGTGCCCAGTGGTGCCTAGTGCTTGGAATCTGGCACCTGTTGTCTATGCCTTTTGTTCTGTGTCTGGTGTCTCTGGCAGGGATGCATAATGCTTGGTGCTGCCCGCTGCTGCCTGGTGTCCGATAGTGATGCCTGTTGGTGCCCAATATGGATGCCCAGTGTTCGGTAGGGATGCCTGGTGCCCACTGCTTGCTGGTGCCCAGCTGTGGCTGGGGCCTACAAATATTCTTGAAATTTTACTCCAACAATGATTGGTAAATGATGGGTAAATTCCACTAGTTAATTAATTATATAATACATGTAAAGGTGTGCAAAACCTAAAGAAATAGAAGAAAAATAAACATAAAGACCTTGATGTATGTCACGGAAGATTGGATGAAATCAAAGGAAAGAGGGAAATGTGTGTGAAATCTGAAATGTGTGTATAATTGAACATGGCTGAAAGAGCAAAGCAATGAAATTCGGTTGGTGAAAGTCAAAGGATCACTGTGCTTTTCTGAGGGCTGGGTCTAGCCCTTGAGATCTTTATTCAGAATAAGGCTAAACTGCATTGGTTTCTGTTGTGACAAGAAGACTTGCAGCCACTGGTTGCATCAACTTGAGACGTGATTGTCCCATTCTAGCACAGAGCAGTGTAGAAACATGGAATAGGATGTACGCAGAAGAAAATGCAGTGTTAGGGATTTATTTTCTCTTTATGTTAGCACAATTTTTAAAGTGATGTGTAAGATAAGATTTGGTCCATATTATTCTCAAGTCAGCTAAGGAAGGTTTATTACTGCCGTTATTACCCTTTCTAGAATAAGCGGGGGAAGCATTAAACCTTTCCAGTTCACATCTTTGAGTATGAGATTATTGTTTATAGCTTGGCCAAAGTATATACTTTATCATTTTATAATTCCATTCTCATTTTCTAATTACATTTTCATGTTCTAATTAATAATTATCATATCAGGTGAAAGGAATGCTGAGATTAGCGTAGAAGTCGGGTAGGCTTATGGATAAATGTCTTGTACATACTAATTGAAAGTCTACCAGACATTAAAGAAATCCATACCCTTATTTTTTTCCCCTTTCAATTTCAATTTTTAAATAGCAATTTTAATGTCAGTGCAGGGTAATTCCTGGGGATGAATGTCTATTGGAGATGAAAGGCTGCAGTTCTGCCCCACAAGTTTCTGAAGTATAAAAATGCTAAAAAGTCTAAATTGGGCTTTAAATCAGAACCAAATCCTCATGCTATTTATTTCAGAATTATTCACACAAAAATTGTAAGATGACCCTGCTTTAAGTGGTTTGCTTCAAAACGTGGTCCATGATTACAGTGTAGTGCAGGGTGAATATACTTTATGTTCCCTGTGTTAATTTCCTTATTTTTACATGGGTTTCATTCTCTCTGATTATTCCAGGATATGGCAGGTTTTGTGCTCCACCAGCACTTGCTCAGCTTCTTCTGAGACCAGCCTATGCATGTATCCTCTGAAGTAAGTCTATTACAGTCAATGGGGCTCAGTCCTATGTAAGGAGGTCAATGGAAAGGAGCCTGAGAGACCTAGCCTTGCATGTCGACTCTAAAATAAGCCCTATTCTAATCAGTAGAGCTCACTCCTGTGTAAGGGGGCAGATTCTAGCCTGAGAAATCCAAGAAAATAAGTGCAGGTTAATTTTTTTCCCATTAAATTTTGTATTTTCTTTATTGTTTTGTGTTCTATTACAGTATTTTAATCATTTTTATGTGAATACTAGCAAAATGTACCCACATTGCAGGAATAAAATATCCCCCGTGCACCATCACCCCATTACGCATCCTCCCTCTGAACAATTCCCCCTGTGCAACATCCCCCCTGTGCATCACCCCATGTGCAACATCCCTCCACCTCATGCACCATTCCCCCACAATTGTGGGCACCCCTACCAATCTGGTGCATGATTTGGGTCTGGGCATTGATCATTCAATGTTAAATATAGGCCGAAAATATACTGCAACCCTTTTCAGCCCTTATAGATGAAATTTCTAGAAATTGGTTCTTGGTGGGTGCACCTGTAATAGAAGGAATACGCTCCCAAATTTCATGCTTCTAGATTCAGGGGTTGGGTCAGAGTGTCAATCAGTCAGGGATTCTTCAATGTATAGTATAGGGAGGAAAACGTGTTGTGCCCCTTTTCATCCCCTTCTGGTTGGTATTTTGCAAACTGGTTCTTAGTGGATGTCTCCATCACGAAAGGAACACCTTCCCCAAATTCCATGCTTCTGGCTCTAGCTGGGGCGTTGATGAGTCAGTCAGCCAGCCAGCCAGTGACTTTTCAGTTTTTTATTTATAGATTTTTGGCTTATGGAACAAATTGTCTGAGTTTTCATTATTTCTTATGGGAAAATTCACTTTGATATACAAGCATTTTGGATTATAAGCATGCTTCCAGAATGAATTATATACAGTACCTTCTTTAGGGAGGAAGGGGGTGAGACTGCTTTCAGGAGCACTAGTTGTGCTCCACTTTCTCTCCCAATGAATTGGGACCTCAGTGATTGAGCTTCCAATGGATTGGGACCATTCTGGTGGCCTTGCACTCCTTTGTGCCTGACCTGAACAAAAGTCAAGGCACTTTTGCTTACTCATGAGTAAATGAGCTGAGTAGCTCAGTTCCACTTTCCATAGGTCTTAATGCAATATCAATGACTGCCTTCCGGGTTGATTTGTGAGGACTGATTGTGGATTCCCCTGGAAAATACGTATCTAACGGTATATGACTTGACGGGGTAACATTGTGTATTTTTGTGGTCACCCCTAGTGACCTAGATTTTGGTCACCCCTAGTGTGTCACCATCCTTGTCCCCACTAGGGATGCTACTGCCTCAGCAGCCAATCATGGGCAACCCATACTTGGCTGCATCATTCTTGGGTTTTGTCCTAATCAATGCATATACATGCTCAAGCTAGTTGGTAACAGGAAAAAGAAAAATATGAACTGAAGGAATATGAAGTGATCTGAATAGAAATAAAAATGGAATAATGGCAAGTGCCTCCTGAGCAATATAAGCTAATTCAGAATCCGAAAAGAAATTCAGATGCAGAGATTTTTATAAGCATCCTTCAGAGATTGGGTTGGGTGGAAGGAAGCCAAGTTCCAGTCCCTTTGAGGGAAGCTTTCGGCAAATAACTGTCTAGAGCTATCACAACATTTTTGTGAGGCTAAAACCTTATTTTGAGATGTGTCAGCATTCAAGGTGCTGTTTTGTCCAAGAAGCGCATAAAGACAGTAGTGGCTCAGCAATGATGACTGGGAGAAGTGGCAAGTCTATGGCTGCCTGACACTGTCCCCAGCACAGCAGCTGGCTAGCCACTTCACCCAACCACTCCCTGATCATCCTCAACTCACAACATCGGCACTAATGGAAGAGTTGGTAGAGAAGGATGACAACGAAGGCAGCATGCACTGGGATGGGAAGCATGTATGCTGATGGCTCCACACCAAGAAGTGCTTTGCAGAGGTGGATGGAATTTGGTTCTATCTTGGTTCTATCTATGATTGGCGAGGCAGCTCCTGTGTCCAGATGGCTTATAAGGGAGCTGTCATAGCCTGACCTCCAGCACATAAAGAACAACAATGGCAACAACTGCACAGAAGCACAGTTGGAGGTTGACACAGTGGCAGCTGGGTTCCACCACGGCTTGTTCCAATGCTAGTGCAGTTCCATAATGTATGAGCCAGAGTAAAACTTAACACTAGATGCTCTGACAGTAAAGAACTAGACATCAAAATCAGATCGTTCCATAGATATAAACATGAACAGTCCTTAGTTTTTTAAAAGGCTGTCAGATGTGTGAATGTATTGAGGAGACTCTAGAGGCCAATAAACATGGATCAAAGCACCAGCAGAACTCTGTATCAAAATACCATTTTGGCCCACATGTTAATCTATAAGTACCTTATTGAAAGCACTTTTTCATGCATGCATTTAGAACTTTAATCCATTGCAGAAATATGTCACATTTCCCAAAATGTTTTTCATTAAAAAAACAGATATGAATGTAGAAGTGGTATGAATGTGCCAAAATAATACACCATGCATTGTTCAGTCACGATATGATTTTATAACCACTGAAGGCAAAATGTGCAATGCATTCATCCAAAGAAAATAGGTACCGAGATAGTGAGGCAATTGCTCTGATTCTAACGTATAAGAAACTTTGTATAATTCATTCTGTCTCATACACAACACACACACACAAATTGTTGTATGGAAAGGTGTTCCATATTTGTAGGAATTTGCACTATATAGCATCTACCATTTTTTTCCTTTTCTTTTTATATTTTCTGTTGGGAAATGTTGTGACCGTTATCCTCTAAGGTTGCTAAAGGCAGATATGTGAAGTGGTTTGGATGGTGATGATTTGTGCATCTATTAATGCTGATTTGACCTTCATAGAAGGGATCAATTCATCATGCTCTGGTCCCTCCTTTAAGCCAGCCCATCTACACAGCAGATGGAGTACTTGTAGAATTTATTGTTTTCCATATTGGTCAGGGAAAGACATGTGATTTTCCAGGTTCCTGCTCAATTTATGTTTGTAACCTTTGGGCTTTTCAGTAAATGTAACAAAATAGAACATACACCTTCCTGAACAGAAAGAATGTAAAGCAATTTGAGGATATTTGTTTAGATTTAGTGTAGTTCTCAAGTGTTTTTTGGTTATTGTTGTTTTTTGCACCAGGACACACTTTTAAAAATGACAGTCTGTCTGGGACCCATCAAATGTGATGTCATTAACCTGAAAGTGAAGTCATGATTGGAAGTGACATTATCAAGCAAGTAGTGATGTCATTGTGAGGCCAAAGCCTGCTACTTTCCTGAAAGTAAAAAAAGTTGGGTTGCTATTTTTCCAACTTAGTTGCTATTTTCTAAATTGACATAAGCAAAATAAACGCAGTACTCTCCATTTACATTTCTCCATATTTTCAATGGTAGCTATGCTAGTTGCTACATAACCTGCCTAAAATTGGTTTGTGACCCACCTAGTGGCTCCCAACCCACAGTTTGAGAAATACTGGTTTTGAGGGTTGAAGATGATCTGGGCAAAGATATACCTTTCCTCTTACGTGTCTATGAGCAGGACTGGGAGAACCACAATATGGAGCCTTATGGCATCCATCTAGGAGAAAGCCTGTATGTACATTGTCGCTCTGATTACCGTCCCTTGGACATTAATTTGTTCCTGGACGCCATAGAGGTTTGGTTGCTCCAGGAAATAATGGAACTGAGAAACGGGGTGAGGGCGCTTCAGACCACCAGGGGGAATCACTGTGGGACCATCCCCTCGGTGGAATGCCCATGGAGGGGTGCAGAGGCTACCATGGATCCGGGAGAGAGGAAGGGGTGGTCAAGGACGGGGGAGGAGGATATATAAATAGAAAAGAGTGGGAAGGGACATTCAGGCGGGAAACGGAGAAGAGTCAAGACTGTCAGTTTTGGATAGGAGCCTGAAAGAGAATGGACAATGAGTTGTGAGTTGGTGAGTCTTAAGGGAAAGCCTGCAGTTGAAAGGGAAAGGGGAAAGGGTTGAACTTACCTGTGTGTAAGCCTTGTTGTTGTTGTGAAACCATTACCTGAAAGAAAGAAAACAAGTTAAATGCAACCACCATGCTTTGAACCCTTTGAGTAAAGTGATCTTGGTTCTATACTTACCTGGTACAGCTCTTTCATTATGTAAGGGGCAGAAGAAGAGACCCAGTTATCCGCACCTGCAGGAAAACATGTCACACATAGAGGTCTGAGAGAGATGGGGGAGGATGGGAGCATGACAGTGTCCATCAAGTACAAAAATGACTTAGGTTGCAATCATTGTGGCTGCAATCCTAAAGACACGTTCCTGTGTGTAAGACCGAATGAACACAATGGGACCTACTTTTGAGTAGACATGGTTAGGCTTGTGCTCTGTCATCGTATTTCATACCTCACACCTGCAAAGCTAACAAATTTACTGTGATAAGATCATGCTTTCCCTTTGCAGTGACCACAGCTAATGGTCTTGCCCCAATATTGCTGACCCTCATTCCCCAAATACCCATGTAAAGTGTTTTGTACAAAAGGGCCCCTTTCACACATTCAGCTGACTGTGTAGAACTTGGGTGTTAGGCCATTTGCTTCTTTGCCTACATAATAAGATCTGGCAAACATTGCACGTGAAGCAGCACCCACATTTCATTCACCTTTTTATTCTTGTAAGTACATGCATGTTCCCTCCATCATTGCCACTGTCTCTTCTTTTTGCCATCCATCCATGGATGCTTGCTGCAAAAGCTGTTTCAGAGTACTGATAAAGTAGAAGGAGGTGTAGTGATAATCACAGATGCTTCTTCGAGGAAGAAGAGAAGGCAAACCATTTCCATCTCTTCTTATTATATCCTCCAAGGAGAGCAAGCAAGGAAGGGCAGCTGCAGAGTGGAGCAGAAAGCCAAGACTGCCTCTGGCAGCAGACAAGTGAATGGGCTCCCCTCTCAGTTCACTATCCCTCATCCACCACTGAAAGCAGCCACTTCACTATGCCGCATCAGTGAGTAGTTCCTGCAAGTGGTCAGTAAACATATGGAAAGGAAATAGGGCTAATAGCCTAACCCCTAGGAATGACTGGCCTGTCACACAAACCCTACAATCCAGAGTAACTACGAGAGCACATAAGAGACATTACGTGTACCTGTAGTTACGGTACCACCTAGTGAAAACCTATGGGAAATTCATATTGCAATCCAGAGCAAATTGTTCTTACACTGGAGCAAGGATTCCCTGTAGTTACTCTGGATTGCGCCCAATGCCTCTTATAACAGTGGAATGCACTTCTGTTATAAAATGGTTGCTGATGGAGCACACAGTGCTCAGTCAGTCAGTGCCCATTTTGCAAGTGCTGCCATAATAGTACTGCAGTTCGAGACTAACTTCACTGTGGTTGCTGGACCAGGAGAGGCTTTTAGAATGGGGGGTTGGTTAGGTTAGAAAAGAGTGAGGAAAGGGCAGAATGAAAGATGGCAGGAGGTAGGGGGGTGCGACTTTGTGTGTGATTTGCACTATCCTCTTTCTCATCTCCTGGCAGGTACAGAGCTGCTGCAGGTCCAAGGTGACCCATTGGCAACTGGGACCTTGCCTGGAAGTAAGGGAGAATATTTTCCTTACCTTCTCCATGCCTCCCTATCTTCCTTCTTTACCCCATACTTCATTAAAAGAATACATCACAAACTTTTGATAGCGCAGCTGCATCAGTGGAGATGAGGAAGATTAGGATTGGGCTTCACATGCCACAAAAGATTTTGTTATATAATAATAATGTATGTGGCTATGGGTGGCACAAGTGGTTAAGACACTATGCCTGTTAACCAGCAGGCCAGGGTTTGAGACCCAGGTCGGTCCCTACAAGACAGGGTGAGCTCCTGTCCTTAGCCCAGCTCTGCGACGCAGCTGGAACCAATTGTATCAGCGCTGCCTTTCCATTGGACTATTTCAGTGGTGTAGAGAGGGGGGATTTGCTGCTTGGGTAACAGCCTAACCTCCATATCAATCTACCCAGGCCTTTGTGCTTTGCATGCAGCGTATGCAGTGCTGAGCACGATACCATAGTCTTTCAAGACTAACGGATGCCTGCAATAATTTATGTAATAAATAATAAGTTTATGCCATGAAAATTTATTAGCTTCTGAAGGGCCACAGGACTTTTGTAGTAAAAGACTAACCTGGATACCTCTTTGGAAGCCATCTTGCAGAACTTTTCCTATAGCATCATGCACATCATCATGTACAGAAGGGAGGTAAACAGGGTGAGATATCTATTCTCTGGCACTTCTTAGAGGCTGCTTTTGGCTTCCTTGTTTCCCAAAGCAGTTGAGTTGACTGGAGATCCAGCTGTCCTAGCAGTAAACAATCCACAGCTGGCTAAATCCAGGGTCAGAGATCAATATGATGGAGCAAAACATATTCTCTGCACAAAATAACCAGGCTTATGCCTCAGGATGACTTGGGGTGCAATCTTATCACTGTCTACTCAGAAGTAAGTCCCATTATATTCAATGGGACTTAATCCCAGGTAAGTATGTTTAGGATTGCAGCCAAAGTAAGTTATATTTCATTGCAAAAGTTGACCCAGAAACATACTTTTGTCTCTATTTCTTCTGGAAAATAATTACATTTGAATCAAGGCTTCACAGCTGGAATCCACCAGCTTCAAATGCATTCCTTTGCCTCTTGTTTCTTTGAATGCTTTTTTTGTTTGCTCTTTTTATCCCTACCCAAACGGATTCGTTATTGACCTAGAAAGAACGGTTCATCAGAACTGAAACAGACTGTGACAAGCCGCCACAGTCCAAAAAAAAAAAAAAAAAAGCAAAAAGCTACACGGTGTTGTTCAAGCAGACCCTGAGTGGACTCCTTCACACAATAATAAATTTGGGAGTTGAGGCCAAGCTAAGCCCAAGCAGTATGATTAGAAAGGTTGACTTTTACACAGAGCATTTGCTGGAGATCAGAGGTGCTGAGAAGGTCACTGCGCACTCTTAAAAGATGAGTTGGCTGCGCACTCTTATAAAAGGCGGCCTGGGCCAGGCGTTCAAAGGAAGACTTCCATTTGCACAGTGAAGTGTTTATTGCTTACATGACTTGGAATCTAGCATGCCTCTCAGCCAAGTTGGATTCACTCCCAAACAAGCACTGCAGATTTAATCATCCTCCTGAAAGCGTTTGGTTTGGGGTGTTTTTTTTTTTTTTTGTCTGAACAAATTGCGACAGAAATGAATGTAGCCAAATTAAAAAGAGAGAAAACTGGGGTTGGCGAACGAGCAAGTGCGGGGGATAAACGGGCAAATGGATTGATTTCAAAACTGTGCAGATTGATTTAAGTCTACAAGGGATTCAAAAGCCTCTGGAGCATTGGAAATAAAAAGAAAGCAAAAAACTGATGAAAAGGCATGACGAGCATAGCAAATGAGGATAGATTGACAGCACCCAGAGTACAATGCAAGTGGAACGGACCTGTGCGGGTAAGGCTTTTGCTGTCTGAACTACAGAATGAATGACGGTTGCCTGGGAGGCCCCTGATTCGGTGCAGCTTCTGGAGAAGAATGACACTGCCTGTGATGGAAAGGCATAATCTAGAAAGGAACAGTGTTGGGATAACTCAAGGCAGAGTGGAGTATTTGCTGGGTGACCATTTCTAGAGTGGAATTCAAAGGCAGGAACAACAACAACCCAAGTATGTGAAGACAGGAACAACAGCATCCCAAGAAGAACGGAGAGAGAGACACATTGCTCAAGTTTTTTTTTTTTTTTCAAACTGTGTGCAGATTTTTGAGGACATTATTTTTATATTCTGTTACCTCAATGTAATTTGTTAAGGTGAGGTCTCAAGAATCAAACTAGACATTGGGTGAAATCCAAAGTAACTAAGGGGAGTCCTTGCTCTGGAGTAAGAACAAGTTACTCTGGATTGCAATATGAATTTCCCATAGGTTTTCACTAGATGGTGCAGTAACTATGGGTGCACGTAATGTCTCTTATATGCTCCCATAGTTATTCTGGATTGTGCCCTTATTTACCTTATTAAACTCTCAACCTCAGATTTGCCCCTGCCATTCTCACCTTTCATAATTCTTCCTGCCACTTCAGCTGGGGTCATGTTGCCATTACTCCTCTTTGGGAGTTTGGTATTTTGCATCTAGTGTTCTGAGCTTGATATTTTAGTTTGGCTAAAATACCGTCTTTTCTTGACTCTCTCTGTTCTAGTTCTGCTGTTTTTTAACTTTCATTATCTTTCCTCCAAAAACAAACACCTTAAGTTCAGATGTAGTCATTCTGGACTTTCCTTCCAACTCATTCACATTAGACAAGTGCTTCTCAACATTTGTCCTCTACCATAAAACTATACCTGATCCACCTATTCAAAATACCACTTGGAGTAACCGGTGATACTCCCATCATTGCCAGTTATTTTTTGGGTTGGGAGGTCAGATGTGATGCTGTAAACATCAATAAGAGAATTGGGATGGTTGAGACAGCTATCTTGAGTGGAGAATAGCATGCATTGGGGTTCTGCCCATCATGCTGACCTCCTGCTGTTGTTTGTTGCATCTTAGTCTTGGCTGCTGGGCAGCTGATGTTCAGGGGTCCTATGAGTACTACATACACCACCTCAAGTATCACTGTACCACTGTACAACCATTGTACCACTGGTTGTAACACCTTTTGGCCAATGTGATGCTCATCCTACTATTACTCTTCTATGCAATGACTTGGACAACTTGGTGCTCCTCTTGTTGCTGCTTCTTTGGCACCAAAGCTACCTTGAGAGCCTGCCAGGTACTTGGACTGGACCCAAACCAGAGCAAACTTGCAACCTACCTTTTCTCTGCAACAGCTCAATGAATTAGTAGGAATGGGGCTAAGAAAGGGGTCATCTGGTACACCCATGGCTTTGTGGTGGACATGGTGTTGTTGTTAAAATCAACTGAGGGAAGGGAGTGAGTCAGTGGTGTAGCCAATGAGGATGCAAATCCCTTCAGGAGCAGGTCGAGGTGGTGGGAGAAAAACCTAGGCATTTGCTACAATCCAGAGTAACGATGGGAGCATGTAAGAGACATTATGTGCACCCATAGTTACAGCACCACCTAGTGAAAACCTATGGGAAATTCATATTGCAATCCAGAGTAAATTGTTCTTACACTGGAGCAAGGACTCCTTGTAGTTACTCTGGATTGTGCTCGTAGGCTACAGGGGATGAGCCCCTTTGAAGGTCAAATTCCCTGCAAGGCTTAGTGCTTTGTATGCTCTCTAGCTACACTACTGGGAAAAGGAATAGATTTGGCTGGTCCAAGAGAGGAACTCCTCCAGCCTGCACTCCCATCTAGGACTCTTCCCTCCAGACACGTAGACAGGATCGCCTGTCCCTTATGTGCTTGCACTTGAACAAGTTGAGAGATCCTAGGGGGTCTCCCCCACAGGCCTGTAGTTAGAACAGACAAAAAAAATATGTTTCTTTACCCAGTCTGTGGAACTCCCTGCCACAGGATGTGATGGCATCTGGCCTCAAAGGTTTTAGTGTGTCCTGGAGGGCACCTCCATGTTGGTGTCTTGTGCGCTTCCTAAGGCTCCTATGAGATACAGGAAGCTGGAGTAGATGGGTCTTGGGCTTGATCTAGCAGAGGCTCTTCTTATGTTCTTATGGGCTGCTTCTCTGGGTGACTATATAAGGACCACCCTCCACTCAAAAATGTAGGGCACCCAAGAAAAATGTAAGACATGACAAAATAAAATCTAAAAACACTCATATATTGCTTTCAAGTTGTCTGATTTAAGCACTATATTAACTTGTTAATAAATTTGAAACTACTACATATAATTCATTAAATACAATTTATTAATTATAAGAAGTCTATGTTCTGCCTGTTTACAAAGATAAAGAGGAGAATTAGGGTTTTTTCCAGGACACAATGCAAAAATGTGTCTTGGAAAAAAGGACATAAGGTCACCCTCCTTTAAGTGGGAGTTGAGAGGGGGTCCCAGGGGGGTGTCCCTAGAAAATCAAGCCTGATGCTTGTGGGGTGCAGGTAGATCCCTTTCCTTGTCTCTGCCCCTGTGGGATGTGCATTCAGAGGCTGCAATGGGGGGATGCAGCTCTTCCCTTGGGGGGCAGCCAGAGCCTCCCCCTCCCCCGAGGAAGCCCTGGGAGTGACGTGCCTGTGCAGCCCCCCTTCCCAGACGGGGAGGGAGGAGAGATGTGGGCTGAGCCAGCCCAGACTGAGGCAGCAGCATCAGCAGTGGCTGCACCTGATCTGGAGGGGACAGAGGAGGAGAGCAGCCTGCGGGACTTCCAGCCTTGGGGCTCCAGGGGTTGCTGGCAGAGGTTGCTGGCCCCATGGCGTCCACTGGCAGCGGGATGGAGGAGGTGAGGGTGTCGGTGCTGACCCCACTGAAGCTGGTGGGGCTGGTGTGCATCTTCCTGGCGCTGTGCCTGGACCTGGGAGCGGTGCTCAGCCCGGCCTGGGTGACTGCAGATCACCAGTCCTACCTGTCCCTCTGGGAGAACTGCAACAAACTGGGAAACCCGGAGATCTGGAACTGCAAAACTACCCTCAACAGCGGTGAGAGAGACCCCCAACTCCTCCCCCATCCTTTATGCATGCGTCTCTCCCTGCCCTGGACCCCCTGCAGACACACACTGCAGCAGTGCCCCTTGAAAGTGGGGAGATGATTCCCACCACCTCCAGTACTACTGGGTGAAGAGTACCTCCAAGTAGCCCTCTCCCCAAGTAGCACATCCTTGGAAGAAGACCACCCCCCCCAAGTAGCCCACCCCTGGAAGGAGAGGACCCCTCAGTAAAGAACCCCTGGAAGGAGACCACCCCCATTTGAGCACAACCCTCCCCTAACAGCCCACCCTTGGAAGGAGAGCACACCCCCAGCAGTCCACCCTGGTAGGAGTGATCCCCCACTAGAGCACACCCCAATAGCCCACCCTTAATAGGAGGGCACCCCTGGAAGGATACCAGTCCCGTTAGATCGCCCCCAGTAGCCCACCCTTGCAAGGAGAGCACCCCCCCCCAGCACCCCTGGTATGAATGTACCCCCCACTACAGCACCCCTGGAAGGAGATCAGCCCCATTAGAGCACCCCCCAGAAGCCCAGCTCTGGTATGAGGGCACCTCCAAGTAGCCCATCCCTGGAAGGAGTGCACCCCCACTAGAGCACACCCCAGTAACCCACCCTTGGCAGAATGGCATCCCCCAGTAGAGCATCTCTGGAAGGAAAGCTCCCCATTAGAGCACCCCCAATAGCTGAACCTTGGAAGAACAGCATCCCTGGAAGGACAGCATCCCCAGGTGCACAGCCCTGGAAGAAGACCCCCCCCCCCAGTAGAGCATCACTCCAGTAGCCCACACCTGGAAGAAGAGCATCCCCAGTAGAGCATTCCCCAGTAGTCGATTCCTGAAAGGAGATCATCCCCAAGTAGCCCACTCCTGGAAGGAAAACACCTCCACTAGATCACCCCCAGTAGCCCATCCCTGTAGCCCCCAGTATCCCACCCAAGAAGACGAGCACCCCCACAGCAGCTCACCCTGGGAAGAAGAGCACCACTCCTTGGCATATACACTTCATCCACTCAGGTCAGCATTCCCCTCCCCAGTACATTCAACCCTTACAAAGAGTTGTTTCCTTAGCCTTGCACCTCTATCCTGCCCCTGTTGCTCTCTGTTCCTTCACTAGGATCCATGGTGGCCACTGCTAAATAGCCATCCACCCCCCTATCAATGCCCACCACCATCCTTTCTCATCCTGCTTGTCCAGACATCCAGGACAGAGCATTCCCTGGTCACCCCTGTAAGGGCATCACAAATTTGCCTGCTGGCCACCAGGATTCAGCATCAACAACCTTCCCTCCCTGTCTGCTTTGCACCCCACCTCATTGGGCTTCACACCCATCTCTTCATCCCCTTTAGAAGTTATTTCTGGGATCATCTTTCCCACCTCATTCTAGATCATCACCCAAATATAGTATTCCTGTATCAGACCCAGATTTGATAATAATCTCCTCCGTTAATTGTGGCTAATTCATTTTTATGTGGAAGGACAGCTCTCCCTACCTTGCCTTCCTTCCCAAACCCCATAAGCTCAAGTCCCAAGCCTGCCATTCTGCATCTCTGCCCTTAACCTTGTCCTCCTGCTTATGCTGGCTTTCATATTCTCAGCTTGCTTATTTTCCCCAGCTGTCCGTCTGAATCTTTGTAACCCCCAAGTAGGCAGAGAAGCCGTTTCTTTCATTTATGCCTGTTTTAAACGGTATATTTACCCATATATATATTCTCTCCCTCCCAAAATGAATTCCCATGCTCTGTCTTGAAACCCATGGTACAGCAGAGGTTGCAAAGAAAGGATTTGATATTTGCTGATCACTTTAATCGGCTGAGGTATCGATTTTCTCAATTTGCCTTACTGATTCAGCCTAGATCTTTCTTGTACAGGTTTAGAGGTGGTTTGTTGAATAACTGGTGGTTGTTAGTATTCATTGCGTTAACATCATTGTTGTATTATCAACAGTATACTGTTGTCAGTATTGGTCCCCTATTATTCCCCCCATTGTGAACCCTCAAACTATAGCTAGCTAGAAAGTTGTGGCTTTCCAATTCTTAAATCTGTAGCCCCCAAAAGAAGCAACATTCTTGTTTCATAGTTTGTCATGTATGATATGTGGTTATCCCCAGTGATGGGCTTCAAAGAAATTAAGAACCGGTTCTCTGCCCATCTGGCAGCCACTTTTAAATGGCTATTTTTAAACTTTATATGTCCTATCTCTCATTAACAACCGGTTCTGAAGAGTAGGTGCGAACCAGCTGGAGCACACCACTGGTTATCCCCATGTGCTCCTCTCCTGTTCCTAAGAAGATTTTCCTTAGCTTAGGAGGTATGTTTTCCTCTTGTCTTGACTTTGGGCAAAATCCAGAGTAACTACAGGGAGTCTTCGCTCCAGTGTAAGAACAACTTGCTCTGGATTCCAATATAAATTTCCCATAGTGGTGCAATAACTATGGGTGCATGTAAAGTCTCTTACGTGCACCCATAGTTACTCTGGATTTGGGGGTTAGTCTCCTGCCTCTTGGTTGCATTTTGCCTCAGTTCATGTATAAGAAAAAATATCACCCACTCCCAATGTTACATGCCACTTAGATTAAAAAGATGATTTCGAAAATCATCCCCAACATCAAATGAGTAGATGGCAGATTTTACTTTATTTTATTTTTTTGCTTTAACTTTCCACTGAATCACCACTTCTATAACCTCCTTTGGAAACATTTACAAGTTAAAGTGGAGTTAACATGCTCTTACGTTACTTTTGTGAGTCACGTCTTATGACTGTCTCCTTCTTGGAGACCTTGTGCCAGAAAGGGTCGGTTTTCTGTTTGTTTGGCTTGCATATTGTGTAATGTGAGCTTGCATATTGATTCCTGAAATGTTCTTGAGTCTGGAAAAAGAAAATCTCTTTCTTGGAACACTTGGCATCAACCCTGCAACAGAAGCTCTTTTGTGGTACTTGTTATTATCATTCCGTCAAGTAATGCATCGTTTTTGGTAAAGTTTGCTTTCAGTAGTGTCGTGAAAATGAATCTTTTTTTCCCCCTCCTCCTATAGAATAGTTTCTTTATGCAGTTACTGGGGAGTCTAAACAAACTTTGTAGGAGAGCTTTATTTTTCTTTCCCCCCACCGCGGATCTGAAATTTATGTAGGAATGTCAACTTTCCCTAGTCTCCTTAGCAACAGGACTTCTTTGCCCCCTTTCTCCATCTCTTGAAATAATATCCCTTTGATTGCATAAAGACCTTTTAGATGGACTGGGTAGGGGGAGAGCCGAGCTTCAGTGCTTCTCTACATCCAGCTGCTTTTTTTGCTACGGCTACGGGGGAGTTTATACAATCCTACACATGTTTACTTGGGAGCCTATCCAACTATGTTAAATGGAGCAGGCGTGCAGAGGTTTGCAGCCTTAGTGCACCGAGAAGAACCAGGAGGTTGCCAAGTGCTCTCTCCTTGTATCTGGCAGACACCTACCTTTCAGGCTTTTTTTAAACAGAAGTGGACATGGGGTGGGAGGGTTGGAATGGAAACAGGCTGGCCGTTGCGTCCTAAAAAAAGATGGAATGAGCAGATATGTTTTTCTATGTCTTCCTGAATGCCTTCCTGTTACTTCAAGAGTCTTCCACCTCCTGGGAAATTTCAATTATCCTATTCTTTTTCGACTCTTAGAGCAAAGAGGCTGGCTCATTTCTGTTAAAAATAGTTGCTCAGGTTATGCAAGCTGCCAGGAATGAAGTGCTCTGAACAAGACCTTTGCTTTCATTGTATCTTGGCGGAGGAGAGTCGTGCTTGGAAATTTTTTTCCCCTGAAACATGAACCTCAACCCTGTTTATATAGGGATATATGTGGACACATCCTGGGTTACTAGGAAATGCTTTGCATTCACCGGGAAAAGGTTCCCATTGAACTTGTGGATTAATAGATCCTGGTTCTTAATGTGTTGTGTTTATCAGTAGAAAGCAATCCTCTTCCTCTATCATAAAAACGGTCCTCTTTTTAAGAGGTGTACCATCCCCCTTCCTTCAGATGCACCTGAAATTGCATGAAGTATGCGCAACCTTTGAAATGCACAGGAAAGAAGCAGAGTTCTTTGAGGACAAAGGCGCCTTTTAATTTTGGCATCAGAGCACTATAATGGGAAAAGCAGAAGAAAACCATAGGCATCACCTCCCACTGCCTTGAAACATTTGCTTTATTGTCCCTTGAAGGAGAGCACCTCAAGTGGCACTATCAAGGGCAGGCAGGCACACACTGGTGCCCGCAAGAGCATCTCCTAGGTTTAATTAAAAACCTTTGTCTTAATTAGACTTTAGGCCCCGACAGCTCTTAGAAAGGGCAAATTCAGATATGTGTGCAGAAAGGAACGTTCTCTGAGCGATTCAATCAATTGTAGCAGAAAATAGTCTCTTTGTCCAGTTTTGCTAACGGCCAGCAGATCCCTTGTTAACTGCAGAGTATGCTTTTAGCCTTGCAGGTCTTTCTGTAATGCTAACTGAGCATCAATATGTTTCTGCCAACAGGGCTAATACTGAAGCAGAGTGTGTGAGCCTTTTAAATATTTCAGGAAAAGCCTAGCCGCATTAAAGTTGCCTGAATGCAAGCTTAATATGCACTTGTCACTTATCTGCACACATCATCTGAGAAAATATACGAAGATTATTTGACTTCATTTATTTAACCAGATTTATTGCACAGTCCTAAGCATATCTTCTCTGAAATCCTATTGCGCTTAATGAGACTTCCCCAGGAAAAAGTGATAGGATTGGAACACTAATAAAAATATTTCAGCTTCCTTAGACATCTGACTGATGTCTGTGAAGCTACATTGGAGTAAATCTGGAGTATCACAATTTGTAAGCCCTTGTTGTTATGATGCAGTTTAGGTGACTAAAAATTAACAAAGTGGTTTTTTTTATATGAGGATTTTGCACACGTGTCTCTGTATGTGCACTTAAAGAAGGTACTCTCTATGTATGGCATCACCGCACATCATTCTCAAAGTTCATGCAGTAGAATTGTATGATGATGGATTATGGTCAGTATAATATGTTGTTTATTCCAGATAAACTTTAAGAACTTGATAGTAATGGATACATTTTGTGGCACTTTAAGATGTGATCTTCTTTATAAAATGTATATATTGGCTTAAATGTATACATTTAGAGGACAATCCTAACCATGTCTACTAAAAAGGAAAGTGTATTCCAGGAAAGTGCCTTTGGGATTGCAGTCTTATATACATAAGGAGTTTCCTGTGATGTGCTGAGTGATCTAAATAATAATATACAGAAAGAAAAATGAATAAACACTTTAAGAAAGCTTTATAGGACATTGTTGTTCTTTCTGGTGAATGACACTATCATAGTCATAACGTTCATGCATCACTAATATCCCAGGAAACAGGGCTCCTTGCAATTTTAGGAACCCATAAGATAAAATATTAAAAAATTGTTTGCATAGTTTAATATGCATTGCTAAAAAAATCTTAAGGAAAAAGAAATGTAGTGGTTTGTTTTACACAATGCATCTCAAATGTCCAAATATTAGTGATTCAAAATTCTTTCCTATTGTTCTTTTAAAAGATAAAGTGGTACAAACTGTTGCTTGGGGGGGGGGGGGGGAGGAAAGGAGGAAAGACTTGAAGAGCTGTAGCCTGATTTCAATATTCATTGATCTAATCTCAACCAGACAATTGCCAGATTATTCACGGAATCAGCCTGTGTTTTACAATCATTGTTGACACATATGCTTATTTTACATGAGAGCAGCGGTTCCAGAACAAAATTGACAGCTCTAAAGCAACTCCCTCCTGAGAAAATGTAGATCATGGCTTAAGTAGAGTGAAAGTGATGGATATTTGCAAACAGCTCCACAAGACTGCTAGTCACAACACACTGTTCTTTCCTGGCTTACGCAAAATGTCATAAACTTCATCAGTGGCGTTCTGTTAAGCCTGGAAAAAATAGCAGCTGAGCAAGATGGAAAAAGTAATAGTTAATATGGAAAAAAAGTTATACACAGTGGCCAATAAATTGTAGAATAGCTCAGATAGCCTCAAACAGTAACAGGAGATGGAATTTAAGAAGGCTTTCTTTGGCAGCTTTCCAGAAATACAGACATTTTCTCAAATGAGGAGCACAATCCTAACCACGTCTACTCAAAAGTGAGCCACATTGTGTTCAATGGGTCTTGCTCCCAGGAAAGTGTCTTTAGGATTGCAGTTAAAGTGATATAAATATACTGTATGTTGAAAACATACCTTTTCAACATCTTCCTCCTAGTGGTGGAAGGAGGAAAATCCTTTAAAACAACTTTTATCCTTCCAGTTTTTTGCTGCTGTTACTTCCATTCAGCAAGAGGAATCTTTGTGTGGCCCCTTTTTTGTCTGGATTTTGTTTTTTTCAAAACAAAAAAAACCCAAAACAAAACCTTTCAGGTATAAAAACTGAATCCAGTTCATGCAAATGTGTGTTGGGTCCTGACTGACGACCATACAACCGTTATATATCTGCCACTGTTGGGAATCAGAGATACATGTGCAAAAAACCTGCCCCCATAAAGCTCCATTAGGGCTCTGTGCAGTTGCTGTAATTTTTACAGGGTACACTTCCCCAGTGATCCTTAAATAACTGTGAAACCAAGTGTGAAACTACCCAGTCATTTTAATTCAGATCCCATTGATGGAATCTAGAACCTTAGACAGGTTCTGAACTTATGAGTCTTCTGAACTTATGAGTCTTCCTCATTCTTGGTCCATTTAGCCTTGTACTGTCAGCACTAACAGGTGGCATTTTCTCCAGGGTCTTTGATCAAGAATGAGGCATCATCATACGTTCATGTCCAGTCTTTGACCACTGCCAATGATCAGCACTGTCAAAGTTGACAGTAGTTTATTCAGAAAGATTTCATGCAATAGTGTGAATGTGGCACACTATTGCACATGGCAATCTTAGAACTGATGTAAGTTGATACTTTATCTAACCAGGTTTAATACACACCCTGATGACTCATTGTGGCAGTAAGTACAGTAAGTACAGTGAGTGGCATCACCCTATCTACAGCTTCAAGTGGGGCAAAACCTTTGTGGCTTTGCATCAGTGCTACAAGTTACTGTGACAAAAATTATTCATGGTTGTGTTGGCCCAAGTCTGAATGATATACTGGTAGCAAGATCCTATTTATGTCCCTGTTCATCTGCTCTATTCCCAACCTTCTTTAGTGGCTATTTATACTGTAGGCAGGTAGGTTGTGATTATGCAAAATCTCTACACAACAAAAAAATGCCAAATGGGTATCAGGATCCTTTTGCTAGCAAATAGTGACAGTGCATTTCTTGCATTGCTGCACAACACAGTGTCCATATTTTATGGAATTTCCCTTTCTCTTTAGCGATCAGTGGCACCCATGACTACTTGTTTCCTGCTATAGGAAGTGGCAGGAACCCTTAAAAGCACTGAGTGATTTGGGCTTCCTCAAGGAATCAAGAAAGTCTTTTATGGAGGAGAAGTTGCTTTCTTATCCTTTGCAAACTTTGTTGGCCCAGAATATTAGGGAAAACATATAGCTACTTGTATTGCACTTATTGCATTGAGTCAAGAAGACATACATGTACGTACACAACAGAAAGAATGATGAATTGTCATTGACATACAGCACTTCACATATCCCTTAGGAACTTTCTCTTGCATTTCAAGAGAGCTTTCTCTTGCATTTCAGGAATCAAAGCTGTATGTACATTTCTCCTAATAAGGTGGTAGGAAATCACTTAGGTCAGGAAGCAAACTTTTCCAGGCCGCTGTGACCACAAAGCTACAAAGACTGATGGGCTGGCAGAGCTAATTTCTTATTCCTGTTAATGGAGACAGATGGGCTGAAAAGGAAAGAAAAAATGCAGGGAAACAAAGAGAACCAAACTGCTAAGATTCCCAAGGAAAGAACACAAATGAATCAAAATAAATAAATCATAAAAGTCTCCATACTGGTGAATATAACAGAAGGGATCCAGCCATAGTCATACTATTTGTGGAACATAGAAAAAAATATGGAGGTTGAAAATGGAGAAGGGCAAAAGTAGAAGCATTTTCAATCTGGCTTGTATCACAGTACAAAGATCCACATAAGCCTATCTGCAGGCCTACACATCTTCCTGTTTCGGATACTCTGAAGTCTACTTTCATAGATGTTTGAGAATGATAGTATCAGGGTCTGGCAGGCTGCAAGCTGAACATACTGAAATGTGGAACAGCTGCCAGTATAGTCAGGCAAAGAGTCAGACAGCCAGAGGAAGTCACTGAGGACACGTTGGTGATCAAGTTCTGGAGCATGAATTCAAGTGGATGGGTTGTGGTTGGGTAGGTGGACAGATTTCACTACCAGTAGACCAGGTGGGGGAGAGGCAAGGCAAGGTAAGAGTCTCCTTAGTGACTTCTTCAAGGACAAGTTGCCCAGACTGGATAACCAAGCCCAGGAATGTTCTTTCACAGAGCTAGCAAGGTTACTCTTGTTTACTCAGATAATCTGTGTCTTCTTTAGTGACCAGCTGGTGACAGTTTCCATGCCTGCCACTGTTGTAGGGACACTGTGATACAACAAGCTCAGCTCAGACCAGCTCTCTTTTTACTAGGCATCTTTATGATATGAGAAATAAGCTCCCCGAGTCTGAGCTTACTGGCACCTTGTATGCTGCATCTCTTCTAGATATTCCTTGGAATCTTCTCTTTGGACCATAATACATCTCAAGCTATGATTAGATGACACCAAAACTGATTAAACCACTTCACAGCATGTGTGGTATTTCTTAAGGAGGAAAGAAATCTTCAGTGAAGTGTACCCTAAACTAATTTATCTTGCTGTAACTGCCTTTGCAGATAGCTGCATTTAAAATTTTAATGCCTGCTACTCCTTTAAATATTTTTAATTGGGCTCCCAAAGTTTAAAGGATGCTTTTACTGCCAGTGATAATATAAAGTAGTCTAAATATTTTATGAGGTGTATATTTAGAACCAAGTGGACTGTAACCTTGACTCATAATCTGTTGATCTGCTGCAAAAGATGACGCAGTTGGATTCATGCTCATAATCAGCGGGAGGCAGGTGAGGTTGGATTATTTGAGGCTGAATCGCTGTCTGGAGTCAGTGGGGAGCTGGATGAGGGTGAACAAGCTGAAATTAAATCCTGATAAGACAAAGGTTCTCCTGGTCCGGAAGTCGTTGACTCAGGTATTGGAATATCATCCTGTTCTGGATGGGGTTGCACTCCCTCGGAAGGAGCAGGTTCACAGTTTGGGGGTTCTCCTGGATTTGCAGCTGCTCCTGGAGTCCCAGGTGGCGGCTGTGGCCAGGAGAGCCTTTGCTCAGCTTCAGCTGATCAGCCAACTGCAGTCGCTCAAATCAGGCCATGGTGACCCATGCCCTAATGACATCTAGGTTGGATTGTGGTAACGTGCTCTACATGGGGCTGCCTCTGAAGACGGTCCGGAAACTCCAATCAGTACAGAATGCGGTGGTTCCTGTGATTGCTAGGGGTTGTTGGTTCAACTCAAGTGGGCCACTGCTTCAGTGGCTACATTGACTGCCCATTCGTTTCCGGATTGAATTTTAATTGCTGGTCTTGACCTTTAAAGCCCTCTACAGTTTGGGTCCAGGGTATTTGAGGGGCCGCCTCTGTCCATACAATCCGATCCATCACCTCAGATCATCGGGGGGGGGGGGGCTCTGCTGACCATGCCGCCATTAAAAGAGGTGAGAGGTGTGGCCTTCTTGGTGGTTGCACCCCAGCTCTGGAGCTCCCTTCCCTTTGACTTAAGAACTGCTCCCTCTTTGTACAGTTTTTGGCGGGGCCTAAAAACTTTTCTGTGGACAAAAGCTTTTTGATCATATTGAAGGTTGGGAGGAGAGGTGCTGTTTTTAGTATTGTTTTTAGCTGGTTTTATTGTACATTTTTTAGGGGGGATGCTTTAACATTTTTGTATAATCAGTATTTTAACTTTATTTTAATTGTGTTTTAATCTGTATTTATTATCTACTTTTAATGGTGTTTTATTGTTGTTTTTAATTGTTTGTAAGCCAGCTTGGATTCCGTTTGATTAAGGAAGAAAGACGGGATATAAATCAAATAAATAATAATAATATAGTTTTCTTCAGTAATATTAGCAATTATTGAATCACTGTCAAGATGAGAAACAATAGAAAGTGGCAGAAATCCCTTTAGTTCAGCAATGTGAATATTTCATTTATGTCTTTGATGTAGAAACAGACAACATACCCTTCAAGGTAACAGTCAAACCAAAGGTAAGAGCCATAACCTTTAAAATGGCATTGATTTTAGTGGGGAGAGAGCCATGTGATCCACCTACTTCAACACAAATCAGTGCCTGGTAAAAATGCTTCTTGTTTGCTAGACTGCTCTCCATGCATGCAGTACAAAAAACTAATAGAACTTCAGTTGGTTCAGGGGCAGGAGCATAGCTAGAAGGGGTTCACAGTGCTATGTTTTGCAGGTGCCTGAACACGCCATGCAAGTAGCCCCCCCCCCCATTCCAGGCTGCTAGAGCAAAATGGAGGAGATGCTACTGCTTGCATGGCGCATTCAGGCACCTGCAAAACCTGGTGCTATGACCCCCCTCTTGCTATGCTACTGTTTAGGGTCTGGCCAGGTTTTGGTCAGGTCATTCACTGGCTGAAACCCATGCCCAAGACCACCTGATCCATGAGGCCAAAATGAACTGGACAGAAAGCACAAATAAACATGCAGCCTGGCCTGCTCAACAGCAGATTAAACTGCCATCAATGGCACAGTTATAAGGGTCAGTTTGGATGTCGGCAGCCTAATAGCACACACACAAAAAGCATATTCAGGCACAATCCTAACCGACTTTCCAGCAGTGGTGTAACTGTGCTTGTGGGGCATGTGCCACATCTTGCAGGTGGAGGGTGGGGCAGTCATGGTGGCCTCCTCAAGCTAAGGTTGATCCCTTACCTATACCTGGGGGAGTTATAAAAGTGCCATAAGGCATTTCTGTCCCACTCCAAGGATGGGCTGGTTGGGACAAAGTATAAGTATACAGTGACTTCCCCACACCACCAAGGGAACATATGCCAGGTATGTTTTGTCGGTCTAAATTAGTTAATGATTGTGCCAATCGTAGTTCACTGAGCAAGCAAGAGAAGGATAATAAGTGGAAATGTTCATAATTTTAAAAAAAGATAAATTTTTTCTGAAGTGGAAAGTGCAGAAAGTGATGTTTTATGTGTTTTTATTTGAAGGGTGCATCATTATAAATTGTAATGATAAATTATAATAATTTTTAAAGTGTGCTAAGTTGGTGATATACTGAGTGGGCCAAAAGTAGGCTTTCAGTCGTTTCACTATTAGTTTCACGTTTTAGATCTAATTTTTCCAAACAATCATTCCAAACCAGTATTCTATATCACTTATCTACATTTTGGAAAAGTACATAAACAGTTTTGAACAAATATGATTGTAACAAATACATATATATGTTAAAAAATGTTTTTTAAAAAATGTAAAGTGCATACCAACTAATTGTAAGCATAATTTTGGCCCACTCTGTAGGTGATTTAGGGCACAATCCAGAATAAGGGCAGCGAGGAGAGCCCTAATTGGGCTGCCCCAACTATTCTGTATCCAGAGCAGAGAGTTATGAACCTTCGGGAAACCTGAATTGTTGCCTTGGGCTGCCTCAAGCCTTTTCCAGAGTAACTAGGGTGGAACATCTTGCAGTTGGGTCAGTCCAGTGATAGATAGGGTAACCCAAGTGCACTTCTGGATTGTGCCCAAAGTATCAGCAGATGCAGTCACATTCATTACCCATGCATTGTCCAGGCCAACTAGCTTATAGTGACAAATATGTATTTTTTTGGCTGGGGGAGAGATTTTGTTTGTTTTGTTTTATAAAAATGGGGTGTAGAATGTGGTATGATTTTTATCACTGAACGATCACACCTATTATAATAATAAGCAATATGCTTACGACCCCATGAGCAATGTTGACCTGGACTTGGTTGACCCTGGACTTAATCCAGCCAGAGTTGTGTCCACAATTTAAATCCAGTTGATTTGATTGGGAGAGTTAAATATAACTTAATTCTTTCCAATTTTGGTCTTCTTACACTGGGATATCAAGGATTTAACTTGGACTCCATTGTTCCCAAACTTCCTAACTGAAAAAACAGTTTATATTGGAACAAGTTGTTTGGAAAACAGGGAGTTCACTTCCCCCCAGAGAGTGATGAACCAAGAAGAATTTGTTGGATACATTTTTGTTCTGGAGCTGGTAATTCGTTCAAGTGCAAAAGCTACACCATACTTATATAATGAAGTGATGCTGGAGGACTGCAACAATTTTAAGGACATGCTTTATTTTACACATTATTGTAATTTTCCATGATTCTCTTAATGTGTATGAGTGCCCAGAAGAAGAAATTTAAAATATTGACCTTTTGGACCAGGTTTTTATATCCAGTACAGGAAATTCTTAAGTGCACAGTAAATGTATCTTTTATATTATATGATGAATTGTAGATTATGTAATTTCTTATAATGCTTAGTGTCTCTTTGACAAGTGCTTGGAAAATGAGACAGTTGACATCATATTATCTAATCCTCAGGGAATGGATTGGACTTTATGTTCATGAAGTTCATGTTGCCAAGATGACTCTATGGGACTACTACTTTGTGAAAGGAACAGATGAGAGTGACATCACAGCCTTTCTGTGGGAAAACAGTGTGTGTAAATTGTCCCTCAGCAAAGATTAATAGCTTAGCAGCTTATTTTGCAAGAGGATATTTCCAGGTTCAATCTCAGAGTAGATCATAATGTAATGGATTAACGGTCTCACTCAGTGTCAGACCATTCAGATGCTTCAACAAGACACTTGGATTCTGCTGTCCTTCCCTGCATCTGGGAAAAAGTCTAAACATTCTATATCTAAAATAGAGAGGGTGCACATACACATATATGTATGTAACTTGTGATGGACTTTTCCCCTATAAATTTGTCTAATTGTTTCTTAAAAGCATTGAGGCTAGATGCCATCACTACATCCTGTGGCAAGGAGTTCCACTTACTAATTACATAATGGGTAAAGAAATATGAAAGCAAGTAGAAACAGTGAAGGTCTTTTAAGTATTGGAACAATAAATTTGTGGCAGCCCATTCCAGTTAACAACCTGATAAAGTTCTTTATCAGACGTTTATGAATACCAGCAATTGTGTTGATTATTCCTTGTTTACAGTAATATTGTAGGAAAATTTCCTATTTTTTTAAGTTGGGGAAAATGATCCATTGAGAATGGTGTTAAGAGAGTTCTGCAGTGTATCTTAATGTTGACACAATGTTGTGTTTTGAATGCCAACCTTAAATTAACTGCAGGATGTCTAGCTATTCCTGATCTGTTTTCTAGGTTAGCAGCTTGCAGACAGCAACAGCAGAGAGAACAGGTGCAGTTGGTCATATAGGGATTTCAATGAGGTGGACTGTGAAAAATAATTGCTAAGGAAAGTTGGGGTTCTTCGTGCTTATCTGAGTGTGTGGGTTTAGTAAGAGTAGCAAGTAAGAAGCTTCCTACTATTATACAAATCTTACTTCCTGCTATTATACAAATGATTTGTAGAATTCAAATAATAAAGAGTTCAATCATGCCCAATACAGATGTGTGTGTCGCTGTGTGGGTACATGTCAGAGAGGCGTGAGGTGAGGAACAGTGATGTGTCTAAGGCTACAATCCTGAGCACTTTTCTTGGAGTAAGCCTCATTGAACTCAGTGGAACTTAATTCTGAGTAGATATGGATAGAATTGCACTGTAAATCTCTTAAAATAACACTGGTCTACAAAATAAAGCAAAACTTTTGGCAAACAAGAAAGATTCTCCAATCCTCACAGTATTTTCCAAGCAGAATTTAAATATGTTACTGGATTTTTCTATCACGCATGGATTTTGTAGTGACAGACAGGTGTTAAATGTGAGAAAGGTGATAATTACTGTAATTGCTGGCTTATAAGTCTTACTTTTATCATCCCCAAAGGGTGGGGGGAAATGTCTGTGTGTCTTACAGAGTGAAGGAGCCAATCTTGGAGCATCATCTGCAACTGTGCTCTGCCCACCCCAGGCAATGCAAGCCTATAGGAAGGCAAGGAAAAGCTGGGGAGGAGGAACAGAAGCTTTCCCACCAGTTCCTCCCCCAAAGAAATGAATGGAGCCCAGAGGAATAGCAGAGCATGGAGGCAGGCAGGCAAAAACAAGGGGGCACTGGTGGGAAGAGGGGAGGAGGAAGCAGCCCAGGGGAGAGAGGTCCCTGCTGCTGCAATCCTATGCATTTTTCCCAGGGATGGGGAAGGCTTGCACTTGAGTAGACATGCACAGGATCTGGTTCCTAGGGCTGCAGTCCTTTCCAGGGGTGGGGGAGGTTTGCAATTGAGGCTTACAAATGCACCGGATTTGGTTTGTTAGAGGTTGCAAATGATGAGCTCTTGGGGTTTCCCGAAAATTAGAAAAGTGCTTGAACCTTAAAGTTTCTCCTCATTTTTAATGACATTGATGATGGTTCTTAATACCACTGTTGACTTTACATGGTTGTAATATTATTCTGCTATATTTTATTAAATATATTAGTACACCATTCAGTTCTGAATATATTTTTCTTATTTTGCTCCTCTGAACTTTGGTGTGTCTTGTAGTCCAGTGTGTGTCATTGGCATCCTTCAGTCTCAAAAGACTATGGTATCGTGCTCTGATTGGAGGTCCTGAAACAACATCTAGTGTGGCTAAAAAGGCCAATTCGAGAGTGGCAATCCCTTCCACACTCAGGACAAATAAATTCTGTCCCCTGCCCAGGCCCCAGGTTTCGCTACTTTCGGGTCTGTCTCTTTGCTTCAGCCTCCCGAACAAGTGTCTCTTCCAGTTGGAGAAGGCCATGCTGCCTTTTGCCTCCACGTTGAATGATCGGAGGCAAGGTTTCCCAGCTGTTGATGTCCATTCCCAAGGCCTTTAGATCCCTCCTGCAGATGTCTTTGTATCGCAGCTGTGGTCTCCCTCTAGGGCGCTTTCTCTGCACTAATTCTCCATATAAGAGATCTTTTGGAATCCGACCATCAGCCATTCTCACGACTTGCCCAAGCCAGCGTAGACGCTGCTGTTTCAGAAGTGTGAACATGCTAGAGATTCCAGCACGTTCCAAGACTGCGTCGTTTGAAACTTTGTCACGCCAGGTGATGCCAAGAATACGTCACTACTCATATTACCTACGTATTGACATACAAGAAAAACTGATTCTAGCTGTACTTTTATGCTGAATTCAAATGTGTTACTAGTTTTTTTTTTCTCTATGATGCAGGAATCGTTAGTGACGCGCAGGTTAAATCTGAAAAAATTGTTAATTTATGTACATTTATCATGCTATTCATATTACCCTTTTTACCACATACCAAAAACTTTCAAAACCTAACAGCACAATCTGGAATATTCTTTTTTTCTTAGTGAGGAAGAAAATGGTCTGTGGTGATCATAGGAGATGCATTCCACGAAATAGGAATAGGAGAAGTCTAAGGTGAAGTGTGATGGAGCAAGAAGATGAAACTTGCTCTTCACACTTAAGGAAAACCTGCCAATGAAATTTCATGGACCTTTCATAATCCAGACCGTAAAGATGGCTGGTATTTTAAGTCTATAGAAGGATGTCATGCAGGATGTCATAGGCAGTGTTGAAGCATTACTGTAAAATCTGAAAGCTTTTGAGGAAAAGACTTTGGTGGTGGAGAACATAATCCAGTTATTCTCACAAAGGCCTTTTTCAAACTATTGTGGTTACTTCTCTGAATGTTAGCTAGAAAAATATCAGTGTTGCTCATTGCCACTGTCATACAAACCAGGTATGTTCAATTCAAAGCATTCATGATTACCAGACAAGATTATTTAGGTTGCATGAGGGTTGAAAAAGGAGTTGTCTTTTAATATTGTCTAAAAAGTATGCATGGAAATACTTATTTTCTACTGTGATTTCTATATAGAGAAACATTTTCTCATTCTGGGAATGAATTGTAACGTCACAAGTATATTTACATATTTACATTGCGTGATATAATAAGTAAGAAAGCAGTACAAAACACTTTGTTGCTTTTGGTTATAAAGAACTTTTATAATAAAATACCTTGATATAACAGAATTCCATGCAAAGTAATATAATAAGTAACTATCTGTGTGTTCCTCATGACATCTTATAATAAGCTCACTTACCTAAGATTTCTTCTTGCGCTTTTAGCTAGATGTTCATGGGTGCAATCCTAAAATATTTCAAGTTCTGAAATTCACAATCACATTAAATAAAGAAGTATTGATAGATTCGACAAAAAAACATAGAGTTCAGCATCCAGTTTTCATCACAGGGCAATCAGCTGCTTCCAGGAATCCAAAAAGAAAGTAAATGAATCTATTTATAGTAATTATTTAATGACAGAAAATTGTACACTAGTGAACTTTATAAGTATGACTCAGTTGGGGGAGTTCTGCTGTTGACAAACCAAAACAGTCAAGAGGATATCCAGTTGCATCTGAAAATGCAGCATATTCATATGAATCTTGAATAGGTTTACTGTTCTTTCACATACCTGGGAAGGAGTTCCCATGCTGCCCAATCACTTTATATACAGTGTCCACAAACAGAGCAGATCTTAGATCTTTCTGCACTCTTCATGACATGAATGAGATTGCTTCCTTTCTCTAGTAAGTGTATATGGGGATCAGGAAGAGACTACACTATTGTGAAACCTTTTTCTCCATAACACGAGTTCTCACCATGCCGTTATATCCTGAAACGTATTCTGTTGACATGTCTGGGATTCATTTATATTGTGCAACAATTGGGAGCGCCTAAACTTTCCACTATCTTTCAGTCCGTATTGTCCCTTTTTTCAGATGTGTAGGTGTTCCTGCTCTTTTAAGAGGCAGTTACAAATACAACGAGAATTCTTGCTTCTTGAACTCTAAATTACAATGCAACTAGTGGAATTTTTATCTTTACAGGTATCCCTCATTATCCACTAGGGTTCTGTTCCAGAACCTCCAGAGGATTAAAAAAAATCAGTGTATAAAGGAAACAATGGAAAAATAGTTTGAAATACCCACTTCCAGGTTTCTTGCTTCTCTGTTGTGCATAATTGAAGAAGGTAGTGAATCAATATCTGCAGGGGTTTGATTCTGGGACTGAAAAATGAAATAATTATTTGCATTACTACCAATCTACAACAGGAGAAAAGCAGTTTTTTAAAGTGTGATTTGTAGTGGCCATTCATGTTGAGTCAAATCCATGTATTAAAAAAAATATGTATAACAAGGTTGGACCTGTATTGTTTCCACTGATACTCAGGTGACATGAGTACCTTAAGTACACTCCACTCAAAGTATGTGTATTGAGGGACCTTAGAGGTGTGGACTGCACCACCTGGAAAGCTGAAGCTTTTTATCTTTGATGGAGCTGAAAGGAAAAAAATGTATTGGTGAAAGGAAAGATAGAGATCATCTGATGTAAGGCTAAAGTACATATTTAAGGGAAAGCATTCTGAGCTGGTCTGCCATAGGTGGAGGAACCTAAGGAACCAAGTGGTTTTGAACTGCAGCTTCACTCTCAGTGAAAAAGAAATCACAAGTTCTACTCTGACCTTGCTCATCCCAGGGAAAGCGGGGAAGGAGATGAGCTAGGAGGGTGACGTTATCTTTACTTACATATACATCCATTCTCACTTATTCTTCTGCTCTCTTGTGCTGTGATATGTTTTGGTGTTGAAGTGACTGTTGAAGGAGAGTAAGGGCACAATCCAGAGTAACTACGGAAGCACATAAGAGACATTACGTGCACCCGTAGTTACTGCCCCACCTAGTGAAAACCTATGGGAATATTGCAATCCAGAGTAACTTGTTGCAATCATATTGCAATCCAGAGTAACTTGTTCTTACTCCAGAGCAAGGGCTCCCTGTAGTTACTCTGGATTTCACCCTATGTCATCATCTGTCAGCATCCCAATAAATCAAATGGGAATTGGCTCCTGAAGGATTCTAAAGGGAAGAGAGTAGTCAGTCTGCTCTGACATGGTTCTCTCTTATCCCAAGAGCACAATCAGCAAACAATATAATAAAAACATTCTTGTTGGCAAGGTGTTGCGAGTTAGTTTTGCAAGGTTTGTTACAAAAAGAGGCTACGGGCGCAATTCAGAGTAACTACGGGGAGTCCTTGCTCCGGTGTAAGAACAATTTACTCTGGATTGCAATATGAATTTCCCATAGCTTTTCACTTGGTGGTGCAGTAACTACGGGTGCACATAATGTCTCGTACGTGCTCATGTAGTTACACTGGATGTATGTGAATTACATGATTTGTGTTGTCTCTAGGAACACTACATCAGGCTCTTTGGCACATCCCATCTCAGATATGCCACAGTTTCTATCACTTTAGCTGGTTCAAAGGGCGTGATGCTCTGGGCCAGGGGTCCTCAAAACTTTTTAAACAGGGGGCCGGTTCACTGTCCCTCAGACACTGTCGGGGGCTGGACTATAGCTTCTTCCCAGCGAGCCACACCCCGCGCCTGTGACGCATACCTACACTGAAGTAAATCCCATGATAGTCAATGGGCTTACTCCCAGGAGAGTGTGGCTAGCATTGCAGCATTAGAGCTCCACCCTAAGCATTTCTACACAGAAGTAAGTCCCATGATAGTCAATGGGCTTACTCCCAGGAGAGTGTGGCTAGCATTGCAGCATCAGAGCCCCATCCTAAGCATTCCTACACAGAAGTAAATCCCATGATAGTCAATGGGCTTACTCCCAGGAGAGTGTGGCTAGCATTGCAGCATCAGAGCCCCATCCTAAGCATCAGAGCCCATCCTCAGCATTAGAGTCCCATCCATCATCCATCCATCCATCCCTACACAGAAGTAATGGGCTTACTCCTAAGAAAGTGTGGCGGGCTTGCAGCATCAGAGCCCCACCCTAAACATCAGAGCCCCATCCATCCATCCCTACACAGAAGTAATGGGCTTACTCTTAGGAAAGTGTGGCAGGCTTGCAGCATCAGAGCCCCATCCTAAGCATCAGAGCCCCATCCATCCATCATCCATCTATCCATCCCTACACAGAAGTAATGGGCTTACTCCTAGGAAAGTGTGGCAGGCTTGCAGCATCAGAGCCCCATCCGTCCTAGGAAAGTATGACTTACAAGCCGGCGACTGAGTGGGAAGGGTGCAAGAGGGACTGAGTGGGAAGCACACACGCCTGTTGCTGCTTCTCTGCAGCGCCAGGGGTTCCCTGGCCGGCGCACACAGAGCGACTGAGCAGGAAACAGTGACTGAGCGGGAAGGGCGCGCACGCCGGCCAGGGAACCCCTGGCGCTGCAGAGAAGCAGCAACAGGCATGCACACTTCCTGCTCAGTCTCTCTTGCGCTCGTGCGCCTGGCGTCAAGGCCCCTGGGGTTTCCCCCCAACCCCCAGTGGGAGGGCACAGGGTTTCTGAAAGTGCCCATAGGCCGGATTGAGGGCCCTGGCAGGCCGTATCCGGCCCATGGGCCGTAGTTTGAGGACCCCTGCTCTGGGCCATGGAACAGAAACTTTGGATAACAGTAAAAACTGAAGTTCTGAAGTATGGAAGCAGATGATTGTTGTAAATAAGTACAGTTCCTAAGGAGGAATAAAATAGTAATCAGGCAAATGAACTCTTCCTGTCTGGAAGTTTCAGCTTTATGCCAGGCTACAACACAGTTCATAAGATGCCTGTGATGCTGAAGCAACCAAGGTTTATGGTCCCTTGTGCATAGCTGCTTTTTCATAGCAGACTAATGTGGGGAGTAGGCATGGGATGCAGATCTAAGTGCACAACTTGCTGAAAAAGTACTGTGTGGGTGTAACCCATCCACAACTGTGCTATTTGCAATACAATTCAGACTTGAATGTGTGTCCCCAATCACACTCTGTCCTGACCCATCATGTGTATCTATGGGCAAGGAAGCTCCAGCACAACACAGCACAACACGTAATGTTTGCAATTTTTTTTACTCATCACCTCTTAGAGGGAGAATAAAAAGACTTCATTTATCTCAGTGGTGTCTTTGGAGAAATCTGGTAGGCTGTGAAGCACCATAATGTTATCATGTTCGCTGGAATGTCATTGGCTGTGTTCATGACCCCTGAAGCGCTATCAGGCAGAGAAAGATCTTTTTTGGGGGGGAAATGACAGCAGCAGTGAACTGGAAAACAACAGCAGTAAAAATGTATGATTGTTTAGAAGGTACCATTTATTTCATGACTTATTCTGCATACTCAAATAGGCAACATGCATCTTCATAAGGGAAGTTGGTGATCCCACTTCCCAGTCAGCATAGTGCCTTCCAGTGAGTACAAACATTAAGTGTTTGTCAAAGGGAATGTGATCATCCACGTATTGTATTTTGTATGGGAAATGATGAACGATGACAATGCATAGCATGCTTCTTTCATAAAAACACCTTGACAGCCCTAATTTTACTTAGAAATCATTGTCACTGACTTCGGCATAATCCCTAATCATGGTTTAGGATCACAGATTAGAAGTATCAATAGTAACAGAAAAGGGATTATTAGCACATTCTCTTTTTGCGCTTCCAAGAGTCAAGTCCGAAACACATCGGAATCTCTCCTGTTGAATGTATATCATGTCATCTGCTTTTTTCATGTAACTATGACTACTGTTCAGTTGCAGCATCTGGTGTCTGTCATAAAATCTGACACCCAAAGAATGAGCTATCAGATTTTTTTTCCCTTTTCAGGCTGTAAGGCTTTAGAACTGTGGTTCTCAATCTTCCTAACACCGTGACCCCTTTATAAGTTCCTCATGTTGTAGGGATCCCCAACCATAAAATTATTTTCGTTGCTACTTTATAACTGTAATTTTGCTACTGTTATGAATCGTAATGTAAATATCCGATATGCAGGATGTATTTTCATTGTTATAAATGAAATGTGTGTTCTATGTACACATTGAACACAATAGGATTTATTTCAGAGTAGGCATGCATAGGATTGGGCCCGGAAGCTGTCAGTCAGCCCCAGTGCACGCGCAGCTACAGCTGGAGGTGTGGCAAGCCTGACCTGGCCCCCTGCACCAGGGATCTTTAGGTGACCCCCAGGAAAACTCTCGGCAACCCCCAAAGGGGTCCCGACCCCCACTTTGAGAAATGCTGCTTTAGAATTTGGAAGGTGACTGACATTACAATCCTAACCCCTACTCAGGCTGCCACAAGTCCTCTCCTAGACTGGGGTTGTTGCAAATCAACCCACTCCTCTGCCCCACTCCTGGGGGTGAGGGGTTGGGTTAGGCCACCGCCGACATGCACCACCACAGGCATTCGGAGATTTGTTGGGATGGCCTAAATTGGTTTGGACTGCGGCCTGAATATGTATAGCACATGCAACAATGCCACCAAAAACAATTGCCAGTAAATTAGTCCACCTAGGTTAATATATAGCTGAATGATGCTTTATAGGATCATTTTTGTCTCTTCCAAAGTCCTTTCCTTCAAACAAAATGCCAAGTTTTAAACAACATGAAGTTCTTCTCAAGCTAGCTAGCAGTATTTATAATGAATGGTAATTGCAGCAACTTATAATTTAATATATTTAAATTTTTCTAATAATAGTATGATGACACATTTTCAGGTCACTTGTTTTCATATCAGTTCTGTTCACAGGATAAATAATTTCACAGTACATGATTGTTCACAGTACGATAATTTTATTGGACTTTGGATGTTTCCACAGAGCAAAATATTTTTCCTTAATAAATGAATCTCATAGATAGGTAAACATGTTTGGTTCAAATTTGTAGTAGCCATGCTCTTTAGAACTGTATAAGTGTGCTGAGTCTAGTGTACTAGGAATGTGATGTAATAACTGTTACGATAAAAAAAACTGAGTGTACAGATGGGTAATGATGTGTAGGATCAAGCTGTGATTGCACTTGAAAACATAAAACTAATATAAGTGACCATCACCATCAAAAGTCACCTTCTGAATGAAATCAATAAACTTACCATACTTGCTTTATTCCTCTAGCTTTATCTGAGAGGGCTGTGATGTCCCAAGTGGTTAAGACACTGTGCCTGTTAACCAGCAGACCTGGGTTCGAGACCCAGATCCTAAAAAGATGGGGTGAGCTCCTGTCCTTAGCCCAGTTCCTTAGCAGTTCAAAAGCATGCATATGCAAGTAGATAAATAGGTACCACCTTCGTGGTAAGGTAAACAGCATTCCATGTGCCTTCGGCAGTAATGGCAGCCCCATGACCATGGAAGTCATCACACATAGATGCAATGTGCTTATCTTATGTACATTTAACTTTTACATAGAATTTTCATACACTATGGGTGCAATCCAGAGTAACTACAGGGAGTCCTTGCTCCGGTGCAAGAACAATTTGCTCTGGATTGCAATATGAATTTCCCATAGGTTTTCACTAGGTGGTGCAGTAACTATGGGTGCACATAATGTCTCTTACGTGCTCCTGTAGTTTACTCTGGATTGTGGGGGATATATAATATTCCATGACCACTGCATACATTTTAAAAATATAGTCCTGTGTGAACAAAGGAGTGAAAGTTACAAACTGATTAAAAATAGCCTTCATCATTTGCTTGAAAAGCCTTCTGAATCCTTGCATTAAGATATTCTAAATTAGCTGGGGATTTTAACCCACTGCACTCATTAAATTGACTTTGAAAATCTCAGCTCAGGATTCTTATGGTGTCTTGTATTTAGCCTCATTGTCTGCCATCAATTATATAACTGAATGCCCTCGTTCCATCACAGAGCAGTCCTGTTTTAAAATGAATACAACTGTGTTATTGGGTAGCAGGAAAGCTCTTAACAGTTGTAATAAACTTTCACCTAAAATAAAGCCCACTGAACTCTGATCTTGCTGGTTATTGTTGCTGGAAAAATTCAAAATGGATTTTTTTTGCTGGTATCAGTCTGCTATTTTGAGCAGAAGATCAAGAATATGCCGGCAGCTGGGTCTGAAGAGGCCACTGTAATGTTAAAGAAACTGGTTTTCTTTTGTCTTTCTTCAGTCTACCAGTCTACTTGATCTCAAGGCATTCCTGGGTTGGGCAGGGGGCAAATGTCTCAGGATGCCATGCCTTTGATGCTTGTGGGCCACTGCTTCTCACCACCGCTTTTTCTCCTGATCTTTCTGAGCGCTGGGGTATCTTCATGCAGCATTCACTTGTCCTCCAAAAGCCTTCTGGAAGTGAGGCATCCAGAGATTCTTTGAACACTACTTCAGATTTTCTGACATAACTGGAAATTGCCAAAGACCCTTTGAAAGCCTCAGAAGGCGTTTGTAGGGCTAGGGGACATCATGCAAGATTCTTGTAAATGAGGAGGGAGAAGCATTCTCCGAGTTGGCAAGTGGGTTAGGGTTACGACTGGTATAACTAACCCATTCCTAGTGTATAAACTTCTAATTTTCTGCAGCACCTTCTTTTTCTAAGCCATTGAAATGAATATCCTCTAGCAGCAGGGATGTCTCTTGGGGAACTGTACCATATGTGGTAGAACACATGATTTGTAAGTCAGTTCTTCAGTTCTTGGTATCTCCTGGTTGGGTTGTGAAGGACCTCTACCTGCAATCCCAGAGTGGCTGGTCTGGTTAGTCAGTGTACATAAGACTGAACTCAGGATTGGCCCAGGCTCAAGGCCAGGTGAACTGGGTATTTCAGGAGGTGGGTTGAAGGAAGACGACCGGGGAGATAACTAGGAAACCTCTGACTGCCCACCATCTTTCCCAGCCTGCCACCCACTTCACCCTATGCTGAAAATGAATAAAAAGCAATTCACCTTTTGCTTTTTAAGACATAAACATAATATTTAAAAATGAAAGTGTGCTTAATTTGCAATTAGCTCAGTGATTTTATTACAGTTGTTTCCCACTTTTAAGACAGGCCAGGTTTATTGAATCTTTTTTCTAAAGTAAACCTGGACTATTTATATAAAAAAGATAATTGCTGTCAGCGCTCATCTGGCATGGGAAAATCATTAGTAGATAAGTGGCCGGTAGAATAGGTAGATAGCATCATATTTGCTCAAGTACAGAAAATCTGTAGTGTTTTCTTAATGCCTTAAGTAAAACTCAACTGTGATGAAAATAACTGTGATGAAAATAATGAAAATGCTCTTAAAAGAACATTTCCACTTATAAGTATCTCAGTGGTTGATAGAGTTCTGGGATAATCTATACTCTGCATAAAGCACCTTCTGTGTGAGTTAAATATCTGACTGTATTTTTGTTTCTTTCTCTATAGACTGGCAAATTGCTACACTGGCTATGCTCCTGGGTGGCGCCGCCATAATTCTTATAGCGTTCTTGGTTGGATTAATTTCCATCTGTGTGGGATCACGAAGGCGGTTCTACAGACCAGTTGCTGTCATGCTGTTTGCAGCAGGTAAATAAATTAATTGCTTCCCCAAAGTATATTAACTGTGGATAACTGCCGCATTAGAGTTGCACAGAATATAGATTAGACTTGTTATACATTGGAATCCAGAGATAATTGGTTGGCTGCTCAAGTTTGTTTCAGAAGTTGCTGATTATCCTGCATCATTAGCCCATGTTAAGATGTGCAGGGAATCCCAGGGTGATTCAGTCTCACCCTGGCATAACCAGGTCATTCTGAGGTTACCATGTGCTAGAAACAAATTTTCTGCTCTACTGATCTCTGCATACTGCACGATCATCATGCTGTTGTTAAACAATTACTTATTTGTCCAGTAAAAAAATTCAAGCAAACCAAATAATTCAAAGGCTGTTCAGTGAACTGGACCTGTTCACTTTATTTCAGCCCCATATTGTAAAGAAATAAGAGACTGACGGGATTAAAATAATTCTGACTTTAAAATTCACTATCGGCATCATCCATACAGTTGTGTACAGTGATAACTGCCTATAGCCAGTTTTTAACCATGTTATATATGTAGACAGCTATTATCTCAGCTGTTTTGACAGATGCCTAGGAGGTTGCGGTAGCTTAATGGTTAAAGATCTGAAGCCTGGCAAGTTAGTGGTTCAAAATCTGAGTGCCGCACAATGAACTCAGTCCCGTTACTTGCCCCAGCTCCTACCATTGTAGCAGAAAAAATGCAAATGCACGTAAATAAATAGGTACTACTTAGGTGGGAAAGTAACCACCCAGTGATAGGCCTCTCTGACAGGCTGGCTGGTTCACTCAGCATGGCTTCAAAAAAAGAATTGAACTACTGATCCAGAATAGCACCATGTGGAAAAAAACTGAATGTTACTTTCCCCTTTTGTTTTCACAGCTGCTAAACTCCTGTATTTACAGTGTAGTTTATACTACATTTTTTCATTATAAAGTGAAATATGGGATTGAGTAGAGTAGTGATTCCTAACTTTTTTCACCTGTGTACCTTGCATATTAGTCCTCCAAGGCATTCTAATGGCAGCCCTGCAAGGCTTTCTAATATAGACCTGACTTTTTCTGCCGTTACTTAATTCTTTTTCAAGTACCTCTGGGGTTACACATATGTTGGGAACCACTGATGTAGAGCAAGGTTGTCAAACTCATTTTGTATAGCAGATCGAATAGCAATCACGGTGCCATTGTCCTCATTAGGCAGGAAGGGACGTCAGTAAACAGATGATGATCAAAAATAAGCAATTTGTTGTCACATAGGAGTCACTTTGTAGATCAACATTTGAGAGATGCTCATAGCATCCCATATGGTTTTAACGGTCCTCAACTTTTGAGGCTTCCTTCTGTCTTTACCTTTCCATTCTATCTTTCCAGTAGCTTAACTATTGGAATTGTAGTACTGGAAATGCCAAATTATCATCTGGGCCAGATAGAGATTTTTTGGGCCACATCTTGCCTGCGGTTGAATGTGTAGCACCATAATATAGATTACCACAGTTTATCAATCAATAGCTTAATATTTTCAATAAAGAAATCTTAAATTGGTATTAAATGGAAGGTTTATTAATTTTGCAACATGTTAATTTCTACTTGCTAGAATTGTTATTGCTGCTTGTATTGCTGCAGTTCTGAAATACAATATGTACCAACAATAGCCACTGTTGAAATTTTTGGCCTTTGCATAGACTGCAAACTCTTAGACATTAAGTGTATCCATTCTTGAAAATGTCTTTAGCTTTATCTATGCTTGCTCTTTTCTTTCTTGCTGTCTTTCTGAGCTTTTCCTGATAAGTTTTAATGCTATTCTTTTCAAACTGGTGATTGAAAATTTCCACCAAGTATGAGCCCTTGAAACTATTCATATGGAAGTAAATAGGATTAAATAGAAAGGTGTTTATATCTTCCTCATGCTGCACAGAAAGAATCAATTTCATTGTGTCAGGTTGGCTTTTTGTTATTAAATTAACAGCCATCATACTGTAAAGCTTTAGGTTTTTTAAAGCATCAAAGGAAAAAAGTTATGCAGAGAAGTACTTTAAGTAAGGCCCACATAAAGAGGCCAGAGACTGCTTTTGAATGCAGTGCATAATGGCCCCACAAATTGTCACTTGGAAAACGGTCTGTCTTTCCGGTTACCCATATAACTGATAGGGCTTTTAACAACCTGATTCAGCTATAGCTTCCTTGCATTTGTCAATCTCAGCTGCTCTGGAACTGAAACATCAAGCCTGTCCAATTGTCCATAATGGAGAGAGCAACAAAACCATCTACTCTGCTAGATGGGTTTTTAAAAATCCATTTACAAGGATCTACAAAGATAGGTTCAGAGTGATTGAAGATCCTGAAGATTTGAAGCCGGAAACAATGAGGGGAAGTCTTGTACTGCCCCCTGCTGTTCCATTACTTATTTAAATCAGCAACTTCTATAAGAAAGGGGTACATACGTTTATGGAAGGTACTGTCATCTCATTGTGCTTTCAAATAAATTTGCGCACTAAATTTAAATTGGTTAACAAATAGATTTGTTTGTTTCACAGACAACTGAAATGTATCTGTGTAGATTAAATGTTTTTCTTCCTTGTGGCTTTCACTACCACCTTATGGACCTTGCTTCTAGGAAATAGATACGTCATTTCAAGATGGTGCCACCTCCCCACAAAAAAGACCTATTAGAAAAGATCCATTAGGAATGAGCCTATAATTACTAAATCCAGCAGGATCCAAAATGTGGTTTCTTAAATAAGAGTTATTTAAGACAACCATATCCTTCAAGGCAATATCATATAAGATGATTTATGTGGCTTACCAAGGCATCCAGCTTCATGTTTTTAGCTGTTATCAGCCAAGAAGGCCAGGGATCAAGAGGTTGGGTCAAAGGATGGATTTTCCAAGTCTCTTGGTAGCATTCTTAGGAAAAATCAATGGAGGTTCATTCTAGTACTGTAGCTGTCTGAGGGTCTGATCCTAATGGGTCCACACTGGCTCAGCATCAGCACACAGTGTTGCAAATATGCCATAAGGCAAGTTTGCAGCACTTAGTGCTAGGCTGGCACTGGTGCTAACTCAGCAGGTGCCCTCACTGAGACACTACCAGCAAAGGACCGATGAATGCCACTTGCTGCTCTGGACAAGTGGCAGAGTGGTTAGTTGGAGTGGTGTGTGTTCCAGGTTGGTGGGAAGGTGGGAAAGAGTGGAGCAGAGATGGCAGCAGGTTGTGTTGCCATATTCTAACCCCCTCCCAGCCAAAGAGACACCCTGCCAGCCATAGGGCTGCCTGAGCATAATAGAGGGTAAGGAAATGTATGTACAAGAACATACAGTGTTTGTTTCGTTACTGAAAAGTGACATAATTTTTTTAATAAATAATTTTTTAAAATCAAGTCTAATCCATAATTTCAATATGATCATGCCAGTTGAACTTCATAGAAACATTTGTAGCTAGATCTTCCACATCTAGAATCAATACTCTACATACTGCAATATACAATCTATACTTTTACTGGCCCTACAATCCAGAGTAACTACGGGAGCACGTAAGAGACATTACGTGTACCCATAGTTACTGCACCATCTAATGAAAACCTATGGGAAATTCATACTGCAATCCACAGCAAATTGTTCTTACACCGGAGCAAGGACTCCCCGTAGTTACTCTGGATTGTGCCCATAACCATTAATATCTTAAATTTTGGCTAACCTTGTACCTTGCTTTCCTGACTACCAACTAGAGCAAGTAGTTTCTCCCTAATCTCTGTAGTTACCTACACAAAACATTTTCATTTTACAAATTATTAGAGTGCATTACTGAGTATGGATTTGGCCAAAACAGATATTAATCAAGATTAAGGTTGGAAGCTATATGAATTCAGTACGCAATTCCATATGAATTCCATTGCAATTAAATGCTAATTAGGATCCCTTATTGCAGTGAGTCATTCAAGATAAATGAAACTTCCCCTGGATTATATTTCTTCATTATCCTTTACTCTTTCTTTTTTATTTCATTTTGATCTATTTATAGAAACTATTAACTTTGTCACCTGTGTTCTGTATTAAGCTAGAAAATTATAAAAAGAAATCTGAAATATCATTCGATATCTGTATTCTGGCAACATTATTATATACATTAGAATATAATTGCAGGGCTATAGTTTACAAAGCTTTGATTAATATTAGTGTATTTACCACACATTCCACAATGAACTTTGAGCAAGCTTTATTGGAATGAAGGAAATTTTATATGTACTGAAATTAGTGAGAATTGTGCTCTTGTCCTGTTGCTTTCTTTTCGGTGGGATCTGTTCTGAAGAAGTTTCCATAGAATTAAGTTTACTTAGGGTGAAATCCAGAGTAGCTACGGGGAGTGCTTGCTCCGGTGTAAGAACAAGTTACTCTGGATTGCAATATGAATTTCCCATAGGTTTTCACTTGGTGGTGCAGTAACTACGGGTGCATGTAATGTTTCTTACGTGCTCCCGTAGTTACTCTGGATTGTGCCCATAGTCTATCTACGTGTCTTATGGATACACTAGTAGTTTGCCTTTGGCTTTGTCCTCATGCATCTCCGGCTTGGTTTATGGATGTAACCCATAAAGTATTGAAGAGTTTGCCCTTAAATTATATTTCAAACAGACCCACCGACAGTTCTTAATCACATCCCGATTTGGTGGGGTGCCCACAACTTGGTGGGGATCACCCAAAGTAGGTGGGGGTCACCGTGGTTCTTAACCACACTAATAGATGGGGGCAGTGTATGTGCAGTTAAACAAAGAAACCCACAAACTAAGAGACAGAATTTCAGTTTTAAATATTAAATGTCTTATCCCGGTCTTAGCAAGTGTTGGTGAGGAAGTGGAGCTTAGCAGGCCTTTACAAATCAGGCTGGTGCATCCTGCAGCATGCTATCAGTATGGCCAGTGCTTCCCACAGTGGCCCAGGATGACAGGCTTTTTGGAAACACTCTCATGCCTCATCACTGCCCTGATGCCTACAACAGGCCCTGGACAAGTGACCATTGCACAGATGCTGCCGGGAATGTCCAAGTCCTTGGCAGCAAGAGAAAGCATTCAATGGTTACTTTGCAAGGGCATGGGAAAGGTGGGGTATAAATCAAATAAATAAATAAAATGTTGTAATCCATTGACATATCTTATCTGTCTGTCTTTCTCTCTTTCAGTGGTTCTTCAAGTGTGCAGTCTTGTCCTTTATCCCATCAAGTTCATTGAAACTGTTAATTTGAGAATATACCATGAGTTCAACTGGGGCTATGGCCTAGCTTGGGGTGCAACAATATTCTCATTTGGGGGCGCCATACTTTATTGCCTGAACCCTAAGAACTATGAAGACTACTACTAAAAGGAGCTACTTTTGAAAAAGAAACTGAATCACACAAGGATTATTCTGTCTTTTCTAACACAGTGTTTTTAGAACTTTGGAAAAGTGTCAAGCAGTCTACTCTGTCGATTTATCAGCCTTTACCTTTTTTGACTACAAGTACTGTAAGAAGTATTTTAAAATCACTTCAAAAAATTCCAGAAAATACACCTGCTGATCAGTACCTAGGCAGATACTGTAAGGAGCTGATACATTCTTTTGGTTTTTCTCAGCTCCATAGAAGACGTTGGCATCCATTGCGGAAAAACTAGCGGGAATTGAAATACGATATCAACATCAGTTAAAACCTGCAGGGGAGTTGTTGGCGCAAGAATTGTGTTTAAGATTCCTTTTTATTACACATGATGAAAATATTCTAGTGGGTCATCAACCTGCAGCCCTATGTTGCATTGGCCCTCAGGGACTTTTGTTGAAATAATGTGACCAGATTCTGAGAAAAGTGAATATAACTTTAAATGATGAATGACTTCCTTTAATATTCAAGTTCAACAAGTTCCTGCAAACAAATGACAAGTTTGTGCATTTGGCAATCCACATTTTCCAGCCAGCTGTGAGTTATCAGGATGTCAAACAAGGAAAAGCATTCTTCTTATTATAAGGTTTAACATCGTGTCTCAAGTAATGGAAATACTGCAGCGAAGGACACTGAATCTCTTGTCTCCCTTGCAAAAATTAAAAAGAGAGAATACATGCATGAACTGCTTTTCTCCTCTACATCTTTCAATTTCCAAACACTGTGGTAAGGTTTCCTTAAGCAACAAGCCCAACTATTTTTTTTTATAGAAGACATTTGTTGGTAGAATATTACTCTAAAAGACAAAAGTATAGAAAGAACAAATGACATCTGAAGCTAATTCTGAAAGTTGGGAAAGCTATGGCAAGAGCTCTAAGTGAATTCAGATTTTCAACAGTCTTCTCTGAGTATTGGGTAGGAATGCAATCTTTTCATCCATTCATATAATGCATGATCTACAACATGATATCAAAGCAGACATGCTTGGGATGCAGTGAATAATTGCTTTTGTGACACTCAAACCTAATAAACATCATGTCACTTTGGAAAAGAACTAATAATGGTGATAGAGGTAAATATAAGGCTAATGTGATGATACCTTCTTTACTGTTCATTGTAAAATGGACTCGTCTATCAAAGTGAATATACTGTTAAGATAGAGTGGAAGAAATATAGTTTTGGGTGCTGCCTTAGGTGCACTTCAGGAGAAAGGCAGATTACAAATCTAATAAATAAAAATATAGTTTTGATTCTCAAAAGACAACTTGAACCACAGGATTGGTCTGTTATTAGTCTGCTAAGCTGTTGTCCATCAGTATGGGGGTATTTCAGCACATGTGACCTTGAGGCAAGAGCAGAAGTTTAATCAGAGTGGTTGTGGTGGTGGTGATGCAGCAAGTATGACAGATGCCGCAACACACTGTGTAAGTACCCCATCCACCTTGCCATCATAGCCATTTGGGATAGTGACAGCAGTGTGGAGTGCATTGCCATTGTTGTTCCATTTTGCTCTGATGGTGACTTGGAAGGACTACTTACAACACTATTACAATGCAGTAATAACTGTACCAGCTCTGCTATGCTTCTGGCAAGAGCAACAATAAGAATTAGAGCCCAGTGAATATTTTTATTGGCTAGTTCAGTGATTTTCAACCTTTATATCATACAGCACACTGACAAGGTGCTAACATTTTCAAGGCACACTATCAGTTTTATTTTTTTGTTTTTCTCATTAACAAGGCACACTGTGGTGCTATTATGAGGCACACAATGCTATGTCCTGTGGTACACCTCCAGACTTTCTGCGACACACCAGTATGCCATGGCACATAGGCTGAAAATCACTGAGCTAGTCTGATCAGATATTGGAGCCACTAAATTAAAGAATATTTAATGTGACACAGGAAAGATAAAAATAGTTGAAGAGGATAGTTGAGGGGCAAAGTTGTTCCAATGTGAGAAACTGCTGCTTAGACTGGAGATTTTTTTTAAAGAACAAAATTTGAATGAATGTTCCTTTCCTTGGAGCAAGGCAAGTACCTAATTATTGAAAATAAATGATTAAATTTTATCATAGGAGACACTTTTTTCCTCCAAATATAATAGATTGACAGCAATTTCCATCTACCACAGCTTGATTAATTTATTTCTTATCTAAATCTTACCGAAAATATGTATATAAAGTTTTTAAGAGCCAAGTTAATGGGGTGGAAATTTGAGATTGATTTACACTACATAACATTTATTTTTATTTACAATCCGCTTATTTGGGTATTTTCAATTACTTCTGAAAATATTTTTATAGTGTATACTGTTCTAATAGACAAATTCAGAAATAATTATTTTTGTTATATGAAAATTAATGTGTAACCCTTCCATGGACCTCATTTCAGAGCACAGTCTTCGGAATGAATGAAATGCTGCTCTGTGGCCCTGTAATAATCTTATAGAAATTAAGTGTAGGGCCAAATTATATGTTATACTCAATGCATAGTTTGGCCTTGAATGCATATTTTTTTAAAGGCACAATCTTAACTTGCACTGGACCAGGCCTGTGCTATTTCCAGTGCAAGTTTGTGGCTTGGTCTGAGATAAGGGAAATGTTTCCTCTTATCCCTGGGTGAGTCACAGGAGCCCAAAAGGGGCTACTCAGATCTGCACCACCAGACAAGGTGGCGTAAATCCAAGAGGCCTCTTACTCTACCTTTTTATCTCCATATGCCCTTCCCTCCCCCAAAATGCCAATCCCCACATCCTTCCCAACAACCCCAAACCCTCCAGACCTCTGGCCAAGCTTGGCTGGTACATACTCACTTTCTGCCACCACCTCAGGGGCTGGATGTGGCCTCTGTGGGCCAGTAAACCCTCTGTGCGCCAAGAGGTACATACATGCTTTACAGTATATTTGTGCCCTTCCCAGACCAGTACAAGGCAATTGCCCCAACCCAGCGCTGGGTCAGAATTGCGACGTAAGTGTAAATAGCAGCTGCAGGATGGATGAAGTTATTTGGATCAGGACTATAGCTTGCAAGGAAGGAGTTCTTAATAGTCCCAACAAAAATTGCTAAGGAAGCTTTTCCATTGGCATCGATAGGAGTTTCTCTCTTGAGGCTCAAAACAATTTCAGAAAGACCATTTTTATTAGAACTCCAGAAAACGGAAAGAGTTAAATACCCCTTCCCCACATGACGGAATCATCCTTAGATGCTATTTTCTCTTACAAGAATAAACATGTGCATTAAATGTGTTGTGTGGTTTTGGCCCTAAGATCTCAAAGTAATAAACATCAAACACAGAAAGAATGAGTTACTCCGGAAAATATGAAACAGTGGTTGAAATCCTAACTTCTACTTAGGCCGGCCAAAGCCCCGGCATAACTCCAGTGCATATGTACATAATCCTAAATTCGCCAAGAAAAAAATAAGAGCACATTCAGGAGAAAAAGTCAGTATTTTTCAGTGTGTTGCTGAAGTAGCTGAGGATATTGAGGGGACAGGACTGTACCTTTACTGTTTGAAACTTGTTAGCATATTTGAATATAGGATATGGCAAGAGTGTCAACACAATATCACAAAGCATGCAGACATCCCAGCATTGTTGGTTCATGGCTGGAATGTCAAATATCAGTCCTCTAATATGCTGCCAACACTTTTTGAGGATTTCTGAGAAACAGCATGTCGGATTAAACCAGGACTGATATTTTACTGCAGTGATTTTGAACCCTTTTCATCTCACCGCATACTGAGAAGGCACTAAAATTGTCAAGGCTTACCATTAGATTTTTTGACAGTTGACAAGATACACCGTACTGCTGGCCTCACATCTCCAATGACCTTATTAATAAATGAATCTTCTCCAAAATCCCATGGCATAATTGCAGACCATTCCACACACTCCAATTTTCCACAGTACAGTGCTGGAAAGAGCCATGTGAAAAATAGATACAGCATTACCACAGTCTTGCCCACCCTTTTCATTTTCTAAAGTGCAGAGTTTGGTGATTCATTTAAAATTTTAATTTTATAAAAGAAAAGAAAAATGGATCATTCAAGCATGCCTAGAATGTCAGTACTGAGCTGCCGATTAACATAACGCAAAGCAGAAGTATCTTTTTTCCACCTTTTCATCTTTGAACAGGCCACCTGTAATGTTTTACTTGTAGTGTTAGCACATAAATTGTGTTTGACTTTGTCTCACTGGCAGGATGAATTCTCATACCACATATCTATTGTTTAGCTTGCAAATACACTCACACACATGCGCATGCACACCATGTCCATGCACACACACAGAGGGAACCAAGCTGCCACCAGGGCTAGTTATTTGTATTTTTAAAGCTTAAATACCGTCCGGTGCTGAGCAGAATTTAGCATCGCTTTTGGATTTCTTGCACAACTACGTTCAGCTTTTGTAAGCTCAACATGTACATTTTAAAGATATAAAATAAATATAGAGAGATTTACGTGTTTGAAATATAAGTGATATATATATATATGGATTAGCATGTAAACTGTATATTATTAAACATGCAATGAACTGATTGGTAAGTGAAGTTTAATCTTATGGCTAGCAATGTAATTTATTCAGACTGTATTTTTGTACAGAACAGTGCACACTAACCTATTGCCTCTGTGTCTGCTATAATGCCTAAAACTGTGCCTAGAGATTTCATTTCTGTCGAGAACAAACAATGAAGGATTCTTCATGATGTTAAAGGTATTCATTTGTTGACACTTTTATAATTTATTTTTTTTTTAATTTAAATGTATGCGAAGTTTTATTAAAGGATCCATCAAAATGTGGTTCACTTGAGTCATGGGGGAAAAAAGTAAATGTACTTTTTTTAAAAAAAGAAAAATCAAAACTTTGTGTGCGTGTGTGTTTTTCCTATTTAGTTCATTGTTTTCCTGCCATTTCACAACTTTTGTAGCTTACATGAAGTTGTATGTTTAAAAAAAATCCAAATAATAAAAAATCCTGTTACATGGCTATAATGTACGTTTTGCCTTGTGTACACAGTGTAAATACTACCAGCATTTGTGTTCGCTTGTTGTAACGTCATGTATGCCATTGAAATGGCATCAAACTAAGGGCGCAATCCAGAGTAACTACGGGAGCACGTAAGAGACATTACGTATACACGTAGTTACTGCACAATATAGTGAAAACCTATGGGAAATTCATATTGCAATCCAGAGCAAATTGTTCTTACACCGGAGCAAGGACTCCCCGTAGTTACTCTGGATTGCGCCCTAAGTAACAATGCTTGGCAATGATCTTGTTCATTGCCCCTTTTAGGCTGAAAAGACATGAACTATACTTAGAGGCTGCATTCCTGGCACCAAGCAATGTAAGCTGAATAGCAGAAAATGCCATCCCATGGCCAGGGGATCAGAAACTAGCCAGTCACTGATTAGTTTGCATCCTTTTACAACTACAGTTTCTGCCACATTTCACTTAGCTGATTAACATTAATCTAGTGGCTGCCCAGTCTCCTGTACTAAGCATTCTTCTTGTGGTTTATATAATTTCCTTTTGGGAGAAGCAAAGAGTTAATGCCTTTCTTTCAGTCTGTACCACATTAAAGTGAACAATCAGAAGCATGAAAATGCACAGACATTTGCTGTATTTGCCACTGATTACCAGTTATGACATATGCTATGCATTCAGGGATTTGAAGTGAGACACAAATTGGACAGCAAATCATCAATGCTGCTGGGGATTATTGAGTCAAAGTGATGACTCAGAAAATAGGCAAAGGAAATATCAGGAAATAAAACTAGACATATAGAAGGCAACAGATGTGTTGATCCATTAATTACCATGGTTTGGTTTTCAAAACTGTTCATTTAGGTTATTATGACATTTTCCAAACTTGGTTTTCATCCAAATCTGTGTTTTTAGAACTGGAAAAAAGCCTCACATAAAACACCATTAATCACCCTTTCAATTTTAGCAGACAGGGAAGAAAAAATATTCTTCTTTGTAAAGGAGGTTTTAATAAATTCCACAAAACTGTTTCAACACTGGCATATTGCTTTGTTCTCACAGGCAAAACAAAAAAAATTGATTGGGAGAAAACCTGAACTTTAGTTGCTTTCTAACTTGTCACTCCTAATTTTGGCATTGGCATAACATTGCCTTAATATGTGCTGTTGGACAACTTTAGTCTTGTAACAGTAAAACTCATCACATGTTAAAAACAAGAAAAATAAATTTGTCCTGGTGTAGGCTAACATTCTAATTTGAACTAAATTCCCACATAGCGTTGCTGCATCCCACAGGAAATTTCAGCTGCTGGAGATCTCAGGGCAAGGGGATTTTTGTCCCTTTGCCTCTGGATAAGTTTCAGCAGCCACAAAGAGTCAACTCGGAATGGAACCAACAATATTTTTAGCGGAAATCCAAAATGATTTTTGTTGATGGTTCAGTCCCAGGAATGGGAATATGATACAGCTGTGCTACTCAGACTGGGGGTTGTATAAAGGTTCCCCACCATTTAGGAGAAGAGGGGAAGAGAAAGCAGCAGTGCAGTCCCCAGGATCACATCCTTCTGGGGAATGGAGAGCTAACTGTATACATTATAGAGTCCTGCCACGGTTTGGTGCTATGTGAGGAGCCGTGCCGAGCATTTGCAGATTTCCTTGAGGGTTGAAAAAAGTGAAAGCTGCAATCACATTTAAACCACAAGACTACTTCCCTCAACCTTCAGTTGAACAACTAATCCATAAATGCAGACTCCAATGGTTTGGTCACATCTGCAGAATGCACACCAATCAGCTGCCACCTAAACTCCTCTGGCAAGAGTGACCTGTCCACTGGGGAATTAAGTGAGCAGCACTGAAAAACAATGGAAACATGGAGATAACTGAGAGTCCAATCTTATCCATATCTATTCAGAAGTAAGGGCGCAATCCAGAGTAACTACGGGAAGTCCTTGCTCCGGTGTAAGAACAATTTGCTCTGGATTGCAATATGAATTTCCCATAGGTTTTCATTAGGTGGTGCAGTAACTACGGGTGCACGTAAAGTCTCTTACGTGCTCCCGTAGTTACTCTGGATTGTAGGGTTTGTCTCATTGCAACCAATGGAGTTTACTTCCAGAGAAGTGTGGAAAGGATTGCTGTCTGAGTGAAGTGCTACAATATGTTTTTTGGCCAGTCACTTTTTAAAAACAACAACAACAGCAAAACTTCACTTTTTTCTAACAAGTATATAAAATGTAGTTAATTATTGTACAACCAAAACAACCCATAGCTATGTTTTAAAGTAACTGGTTGTCTGGAGAATCTGACAGCTGGCATAAATGAGAAAAGCAAGCAACTGTTGCTTGCTTCTCAGAGTAGCCTTACTTTTGGTAGCTGAACAAAAGTATAAAAGACAAGATTAAGGAAATCTGTGTCCCTAGTCATTCCTATCTGTGGTTCTCAAGGCATAACCTATCCAGTAGCTAATTACATGTCAGTCATCTGGAATTCGTAAGTTTCACACATTTTTGCCATCAGCCTAGCATATTAATTGCACAACTGAAACAGGGAACAAAGGCTGCGCTGTTCAGATGACAAGGCTTATGTGTGGTCTTTTCAAGCCAAGACTAACAAAAAGCAGAAAAATGGTGCTCTTTGTGAAACTAGGGTGGCAGCTGATCTCATTAATCTAAAGGCAGAACACTTTTTTTAAATTAAATACATAACAGGATTTTTAAAATAATCACATAGTGAATACATTTGTGTGCTTCATTCTGTCCATACATATGTAAGCATTCATAGATTATGTAAATGCAGTGTACTTAGAGAGTTTTAACCCATTGTTGGTTCAGGAACGATTTTGCTGTTATTAAAAATAATATTAAGGCTGCAATCCAGAGCAAATTCAGCCTGCTCTGACCTAACTGCACTCTCCTATCTATTCTGTATCCAGAGCAGAAAGTTATGCTGAATCCAGAGAGTCAGGAAGCCTGGGCTGCCCTAACTGCTCCAGAGCATGCTAAGTAATTGACACAAGGGGAAGACTTGCTCCTGAGGAGACACCCCTCAGATCACACTGAACAAGGAACAGCTGTGGTGCCTACAGTGGTGACATGACTCTGCACATCACCTGGTGCGGAAGTCTGTGCGTCATCCCTGGAATGCGCACCCCCCCCACCTGGACTGCACAGTAACCAAAGTTGGCACCTGCGCAGTTGTTTCTGAAGCCAACTGGCTTCAGAAAGAGTACTGTGCAGGCACCATCTCTGACACCTGCGCAGTACTTTTCTGAAGTCTTTTGGCTTCGGGGGAGACTGTGCAGGCGTCAGAGTTGGTGCCTGTGCAGTACTCTTTCTGAAGCCATTCGGCTGCCGCTCCGCCTCCTGAGTGAGGCCGAATGGCTGTGCAGAGGCGCGGACTTTCTCTGCTCTAAGGAAGTCTCCTCTGAAGCTGTTCGGCATGCTCAGTGTGTTTCTGCGCAGTGCATCTCAGATGGCCGTTCAGGCCAGCTCCTCAGACAAGTGGCAGCTTCTGGCTGATTCTCCGCCTTGGAGCAGGCCTGAATGGGGGTGCTGACGCCCGGGGCCTGCCAAAGGACAGTCAAACTCCTCCGGCACATCACCCCATACGGAGCGCATCCCCAGTGCAGCCCACACCAGCTGCACCAGTCTGGTGACGCCACTGGGTGCCTGCCTTATAAGGAGTCCCTGATGAGATGCCAGTACATTCTACAGTGAATACAAGGGGCTTCTTGGAGTGGCCTGCTGTATCCTGAGGTTTGTGGGCAGCCGTAGTTTGTTCCATATCCTGAGGTTGAGAGGAAGGGGTTGCAGCTAGGCTGGCCAAGAACTCAGATTTTTGGTCAGCACTGCCATTCTTACTTGGGCCGTATCATGGACCCCTCTGGGTCTACTCATTACTATACCTACTCCTGAGGTGGTATAACTCTGAGGGCTGGAAGAGGGCATTTCTGCCTTGGAAACAGGCTTTGGATACAGAGTAACTGCTCTGCCCTAGGCAATGCTAAACATGCCCTCAACTTGCCTCTCCTGAGCTGCTTAGGCTGCCCCAGTTAGGGCAGAGCAGGTCCACCTCTCTTAGGGCACCCTATCTTGCCTTGCTCTGCCCTAAGCCTCCTTCAGAGTAACTGGGCTGGAGCATCTTGCAGTTGCTCCAACCTAGTGTTAGATAGGGTAACCTAAGGGCTCTTATGTGGACAGATTAGTTGCTCTGGATTGGGCTGCAATCCTATAATACTTTCCTGGAAGTGAGCCCTATTGAACACACTGAGATTAAACTCTGAGTAGATACAACCAGGACTGCATTGTACAAACATTTACGAAATACCATTTTTCAACCAAAAAATTCACAAAATGGTTTGTGGTATATAGCAAAATACGAGAAGGATGAAATTTCTTGCCCAAGGATGTTATTTAATTTATTATTGCAATTATGGAGTCAACATCTGGATTATCCACTATGAACATCAACTTGTCTTGGATCATTTCTGAGTTGGCCTCAGAGCCACACCACTGAAGCTATGGGAAACGGACTTACCCTACAATCCAGAGTAACTACGGGAGCACATAAGAGACATTACATGTACCCATAATTACTGCACCACCTAGTAAAAACCTATGGGAAATTCATATTGCAATCCAGAGCAAATTGTTTTTACACTGGAGCAAGGACTCCCTGTAGTTACTCTGGATTGCGCCCTATGTTTACTCCAAGAGGAGGGAAATACCAAAATAAATATGCTCTATTTTATGTCTGACCAGCCTAAGGCATTTTATCATTAAAAAAATTTAAGTAATTATTTCTAGTATACAGGAAACCCTAAAAGAAGGAAAAAAGAAATTATCTTTTTTTGTCCTTGGACTTTATGCTAATGGGACTGCACATTAAATGAGGATAAGATATTGATAAACAAGACCTATGTTTTAAACAGAATCGTTGAAAAAAGCATTGCCTGTCATTGGCATTCCTGGAGGAGAGCAAAACAGTAAGTTTATTCATGCTCCTGGCCATGGGAGTAAAGTGTCCTTCATAGTCTTCAGAGCATGTTGTAGATTCAAAAACTGCCAAGACCTTATGGTGTTAATCCTAACAATTCAAATAGTAAACAGTACTCAATTTCTGGAGAAACTAATCATAAATAGAATTTGCCCTGTAATAGATACATCTCTACCCATGGAGCAAGCTGCTTTTCAATTGAATTGTAGTTGAGTTGATCAGGTGTGAGCCTAACAGGTCATATCAAGGCTGGTTTCCAGGAAGGCTTAAAAATTACAGCTGTGATTTTTAACCTAAGCGCAGCACACGATGCCATGTGGAAGAAGGGTCTGCTATATAAACTATCATATTAATCCTTGTCAAATCCTCTGTCATTTAATCAACTACATGCTCAGTGACAGATCCTTTCAGATTATATACCCTGACTTTTGTAACCCAATAGGAAGCTCAAGGCACTATATGTAATGTAACTAATGACCCATTTGTATGCCTGGCCCAGTTTTATGCCAATCTTATACAGCAAACAGACCAATCTTAATACTGTATGCTCCCAGACTGTTGCTACAGATAGCAAGGAAGACCTCACATGTGGTGGCAAGAAGCCCCTCTGATATTGGTAAATTGACGGGATAGGCAGAATGGTGTTTGGATTGGGAGCAATCAGTGGAGGAATATGGCATGTCTGATGCAGGAGGGGGTATCTTCCAGCATGAGCAACTTGTGCCCAATGCCATGTCCTCCAGAACATGTGTCTCAGAACTGAACCAGCCAGGCTTACCATAAAGCCGGAATTGGCTGGACATGGCCGGCTTTTGCTTATTGAACCAGACCATCCAGTCCAATAAGCAAATTTTCAGGGCAACTGGGGTGGGGTGGGAGGAAGCATGGTGGGACTTTGGGGCTGCCTAGCTGGCGCAGCACAACTTTTGGCTGGCCTACTGGCAGCCATTTTTAAATGTAACTTCCTGCACATGCACATGCAGGTGCTATCTTGGTGCAATGCTTCCAAAGGCACACCCCAGGCTTCTGGGACCTCCCTGCCTGTGCAAGTGCCTCCTCTTTATCTCCGGTAGCAGCCTGGGCTTGGGCTGCCTGGCAGAGATCAGAGACTGTGGCTGCCACTGCCCACCTGCCGTGGGTACCCTTGTCCGTTCATCTGCTGGCTGCACAGAGGTGCAGCCAGCCTCTGTGGACCTGCCAGTTTTGGTCTTTCATCTTTAGACCATATAGACCATATAGAATGGACCATATAGAATGGAAAATGCCTCTGCCTTCATTGCATAGAAATGGGATTTTAGGCAGATTCAGCTTAACATGGAAGAGTTAAATAAGCAGCTGCTGCCTAAATTCCCTCTTCCCTCTTCAATGCAATGGTTAAAAATAGAGGCACTCTGTCCTCACCCTGACTCTAGCACATTCTCTAATCATACCAAGCCTGTAAATGGTTGAGAAGGGAAGACCCACATACTTTGTCACCAATATGTTGTCAGACTCCATTGATTTTGAATCACTCCATTGAATACTCTATTGAAACATATCTGTGCTACACAACTGCAAACTCAGATGCAGAAGACCGTTAATCCTTAGTAAAGCTGTTCAAACATTTATTAATACACCGCAAACAGGAGCTTATTTTATTACATGATATATAACCATCCTTCCAATCTCTTTTCAATTAAGTAAGCCACAACTGTTCATCCATTGGTTTCTATAAATCACGCACTCTTGGCTACCTCATTCCATTGATTTGCATTTTTAAAAAGTCTGAAGACTTTCTTTTAAAGAGTTAATGCCACATCTCATGATTTCTGATGTTAAATGTGAATTGCATTGGAATGTTAACAAAACTGGGGTGGCTTTACAAAAATAATTAAATTAATTAATAGCTGCATTCAGCTACTAGATGGGATGAATAATAGAATCTATAGATTCCAAAATGCACCCCTTATCATGGCTGAATGCTGTATAGCAAACATACCAATGCATTCTGGGATACCAATAGGGGAGCAAAAAAACCAGAAATCTGGGTCTTTAAGGTTATCATTAATCCTGAGAAGCTTGCAGTTGGTGAGGAGTAACACTGCTAAAATAAGAAATGGGATTTTGGCCCCGCCTGTGGTTCATAGATCATAGAGTTGGAAGGGACCCAGTGGATCATCTAGTCCAACCCCCTGCCTGTAGCAGGAGATCCTCATCTTGTGGGGACCTGGGTTTCGAACCCTGGCCTGCTGGTTAACAGGCACAGTGTCTTATCCACTTGTATCAATTTTGGTGATCTCAAGCCAAATGGTAAAAAATGTTCAAACACTGTCTTACCAGGCTGATGTGATGAACGGAAATGCCCGGACTCCCCTGGAAAAAGGGGAGCTAACCGGAAAGGGAGAAAATCCCTTTCCAGAATGCCGAGGTATTTCCTGGCCCTTAAAAAAGAATTTCCCAAGGGGCAAGTTAAAATCCCTCCCCCGCCTCCTAGTTGGCCAGCAGCCACCAGCAAAATCTTCATCCTGCCCACCTACCCGTCTACGCCTAGTCAGCCAGAGTGGTGGGAGTTCTCCAGATATAAGCTGTGGCTTCCAGAAGTCCCTCCCGCTAGCCTCTGCCCCTCCAGTCAATTCCTGCCACCCTCCTCTCCCTCCTGCGGCGCACCCCCTGCTCCTGCACCCTCTCACCAGCCCCTGCCACCCCTCCCTCCGGATTTACTCTAACCCACAACAAGCAGACCCTGCTTCATGCAGATAAACAGCAGGAAATCAGCCCCTTCTCTGGAAAAAAATTAAACCTTTCTTCACTTATTTCCTGAGAAGCATCCAGATAACATCATTAACTTCTATACAATTTGTGTGTGTGTTGTTCATTAGTTTCTGACTTGACTGGAAGAGATTTTTAGAAATACAATGTAGTTATAGCATTGGCCTGTTGAGAATGGCTGGCAAAGCACTAGGAAAGACTTTTTAGGATTCCTGTATACTTTTTCTTTTTTGCTGTTGGTAGGTTTAAATCATTTATTGCTTCTTGTTAAACAACATGAGGTTTAGTGTTCTATAGCTTCCTAACCGCTCCTTGAACAGACTTTATTCATTCCATTGATAATATTTTATGGTGTGGGGGCTTAAATTACAGACTGCTTCTCATTATGTTTTCTTTATAACAATTTTTTTTGGTAGGATCGCACCTAAGCCTTCTGCAACCTCATTTCATTTTGCAAGTGTTTGGAAATTTCCACCTAAAATAAAATAGGCTAATGTTCAGTACACCATTACTTAAGAATAACAGCTAGGAAAGCAATGGGTCTACTTCTGAGCAAATCAGATTGCAACTCCCTCATGCTCATGCTCATTTCTTGTTGCTTGTCTCTCCTGCGAATTAAATTCCACACTCTCTAGATATGTGTTGTATGTGTCTTGGGGTGCCTTTTAAAACACCAGGCATATGGATAAATCATTCTATTCTAATTTTGTTTACAAAAAGGTTGTGAAGAGCAGAAATTGACCAATTAATGAATAAAAATGTAGCTTATTTTTACACTATATTTTTATAGCGTCTAGATTTTATAGCGTCTAGATCTAAATCAGCGTCTAGACCAGTTATTTTCAACCAGTGTGCTGTGGATATTTATTTATTTATTTATTTGATTGATTGATTGATTGATTGATTGATTGATTGATTGATTGATTGATTGACTTATATCCTGCCTTTCATCCCTAACCAAATAAATTTTGAATAGATTAAATAAAATTCAAATAATACAAATAATTAATAATATATGATTTCCTTCCTTTCAAATCAAGGGGGTAACTTCGGCATATCTAAATATATTTTGGGATAAAAGGTAAAAAAGTTCCCTGACCCCTGATCTGGGGGAACCATGACTGCTTCCACAGTGGTCAGGGAACAGGGGTAAATTACCCCAAATGGGGTAAAAATGAAATACGTGGGGGGTTATGGGTGGTCACACTGCCGAGACACAGCTGGGCATGCATATGAATCTATTTCATTTCATTGCATATAGAATCTATATATAGATTCCATATGCATGCCCAGCTGTGCGTGTTACAGTACCGTAGTGTACAAGGACCTGACAGAGCAGTGCCTCCAGGGTGTCTAAATGTCCAGCTTTCCCCGGACTTGTCCTACATTTCCTACCCTGTTGGAGGGTAGGGAAACCCCTGGGCCCGTCCAAAATTCTGAGGGTGGGTGAGAGGGGGCTTAGGGGCACAGGGAAGCAGTTTGAGCCACATGTGGCTTTGCGTGGCTAAGTCCAAGCACTGCGGGCATCTATCTTGAAAAAAATGGCTGCACATGCGTGTACAACCTTTCCCTGAATCCCTGCCTAAAAGTTGCCTTGGAGAGGCTTCTCCGTGGGCAGAGTGTCCTCTCCTGATGTCACTGGCCCTTTCCCTGTCCTAATTGGAGGCGTGTGCCGGCGAGGTCAGGAGAGGACACTCCACCCACAGAGAAGCCACTCCATGGAAACCTTTAGGCAGGGAGGGAAACTTATATTATAATAACAAATAATTATTTTGTTGCCTATAAAGTGTTATTTATAATAAATAAATAATTATTATTATCAAATAATTAATAATATATGATTTCCTTCCTTTCAAATCAAGGGGGTAATGCCGGCATTTCTAAATATATTTTGGGGCAAACGGTAAAAAAAATTTCCCCGATACCTGGCTTACAGGAAAGCAATACAAGTATTTTTAGCATTTATTTTAACATGTCCTACATTTGTCTGATATTTTTGGGTGTCCTACATTTTTTTAACATGTTAGGAAGTTTTGCTTGGATGTCAGGAAATTTGGGGGGACCTTGTCGTCTTTTTCAGGTTCAGCATCTGGTCACCCTGCATAGGCCACACTGTATTCAGCAAGACCAACTTGGAAGTAATTGCCAGTGTGTCCAGTGAGGCCTACTCGGATGTAAGCCCCACTGTGTTGAGTGAGACCTCGTGCCAGGAAAGCAGCCTGAGTGGACCATGCCAAGATGGCAGCGCACAGTGCCAGAGGGCAAGACGGTGGCACCATGGGGGGTGGTAACAACTCCCCCTTGCCAACCATCCCAAAAAAATTTTCCTGGGCCGGCAAGTGCCCAGGGGTCTCATTCCGCCCAAACTGCGTCCGGCAGGGCGTTGACCTGTTGACTGTGACCTCCGAGGAGGTAACGCAGCCCACCAAGGGCGCTTCCTGTAGCGCAGCTGAGAAGCCCCCTTGGCACTGTGGCAGGCCGGGATGAGAACCGGCGACTGAGAGGGTCAACACCCTTGTCTCACCCCCCAGGGGTCAGCCCTAATCCCTGAGCCATGTGCAGGCAACAACAGCCTCCGCTTGTGGCGTCTCTTAAAGCAGGGCCGGCTGGCGTCAAAGGCAGAAAATTGCACTGCCACCAATGCTCCTGCTTGCCTGCATCTCCCCTCAAGCTAACAGACTGCAGTCCCTCCCCTTGGCCTGGCAGGGATAGAACCTGCAATGCCCAGGACCCTCTGGCTCCGTCCCTGGCTACAGAACCACTTGGCCAATCAGCCGGCTCAGCCTTTCCCTTCCCACCATCTACTTAGCCTGGCTCATTGTGACATCAGCCACACTTTCCAAGATTCCACAATGGCTCTTTGCAACCCCATGCAGTGACAACCACGCTGAGAACCACTACTCTGATATGCCCACATGGACAAATCCCATAAGCCCAGGCTTGCCTTAAAGCCAGAAACAGCTGGTCATGTCCAAGAATAGCGCCTCCTAGGGGACCATCCAGGCAAGACCTTCAATGCACCTTAGTCTGCAGGAGGCTCTTGGGGGAAGGCGGGAGAAGGCGCTCCTCAGGGAGCCCTAGCAGAATGAGAAGGTCGGCTTGGGGCTCCTTCTGCTCCCTCAACTCTCCAAGTCTGGCTGCCTTTCTCTCCTGGGGTTCCTGTGTGGGGAAAGAGGGAGGTGGAAAGGGCTCTTCCCTTCCTGCCCTCTCTCAGTGAGGGGTGCACCATCGCAGACTCTGTCAATGAGTCAGGCTTCTGAACTGACCAACTCTTTTACTTCTTAAAAGCTGGAGTGGCAGAGGCTACCCTCAGTGAGGTAGGGCTGGAAGGCAAGAGCCCTTTCCCCCCTCATTCCCCCACAGGAGCCCCAGGAAAGAAAGGCAGCCAGGCTTGGGGAGCTGAGGGAAGGCAAGGAGCCCCAAGCCAACCTCCCCACTCTGCCTGGGCTTCCTACAGAGGGCCTTCTCCCGCCTTCCCATGCTTTGTGAGTGTGTGAGTGCATGGTGTGTGTATTTATGCATGTGTGTGTGAGTGCATAGTATGTGTGTGTATGCATGTGTATATGTGTGTGAGTGGATAGTGTTTGTGTGTATGCATGTATATGTGTATATGTGTGTGTGTGTACATGGTTTATGTGTGAGGGCTTTGAGCCACTTTCATGAGTTTTGGTGTAGAAAACAGGTATTGGGGTGAACTGGGGCATTTGTCAAGGAACTGGGGTAAAATCCCAAAAGGGGAAAAAATGAAGTTCCTGGGAATAATAGACTGTCATGCTGCCAAGACATAGCCGGGCATGAATTTAGATTCATATGCATGCCTGGCTGTGTTTCTGCAGCGTGATCGTCCAGAAATTACCCTCAGGAATTTCATTTCATTTCATGCGCAGCCTTTCCCTGCCTAAAAATTGCCATGGAGAGGCTTCTCCGTGGGTGGAGTGTCCTCTCCTGATCTCAGCAGCACTTTTCCTTTCTTAATTGGAGGCATGTGCCAGCAAGGTCAGGAGAGGATACTCCACCCATGGAGAATTCTCTCCATGGGAACCTTTAGGCAGGGAGGCAGGGAAAGACTGCGTGCGCATGCACAGTCATTCTTTTCAATACGGATGCCTGCAGTGCCTGCCTGGACAGCTGAACTCAGTCTCAGTTGCCCTTATCTGCAGCCTGAGCCTCCCCAGCCAAGGTATTCCCAGTTTTCTACTCAGGAGTAAGCCCATTAATTCAATTGAGCTTACTCTTGATTTTTAAAAATGTAGGACATCCTAAATTTTGTCCTACATTTTTTTTAAAAAGTCCGGATTTTCAGTTGAAAATTTGGACTTTTGGGTGACCATGTCCTACATTTTGACTTTAGGATCTGGTCACCCTGAGTGTGTCAGGCCCTTGTGTATAACACGCCTCCCCTGCGTGATCCCCCAGGCCCTGACTCCAAGTCTGCCTGCTTCTTCAGTAGAGTCAACTAGTTGCTGTGCCATCTTGTAAGCGTGCAGTCTGTACTGCTGCTGCAGCGCCAAGTTTCTTTGCCTGGTTATAGGCTCCCCTCAGGGTATACCCATCTCTAGTCTAGCTATAGGGGAGAAAATTTGCATAGGCTGTCACTATATCATCTTGAAATACTGACTCTAATATTTGCCTGGATGTCACATTATCAATGGCTATACCACACACAGCCTGGCAGCCACTGATGATGATGATGATTACCATGTATGTCTGTGTGTGGTACAAAATTTGTACCACACACTTCATTTCTCCAAAACCTGAAGTTTTGAAGTTGAAGCTTTCAAAGAAATTTTGAATACAGTGGTGCCTCACATAAAGAGCTTAATTTGTTCTGGAGACATGCTCTTTACGTGAAATGTTCTTTAAGTGAAGCATATTTTTCCATAGGAAATAATGGAAACCCAGACGATTGGTTCCACAACCCCCAAAATATTCATATAAAAATATTAACTGCATGTAAAAATGATGACAAAACACTGTAATTGAATTCAAAACATGCATTCAATGTGCATGATCCAATGAAGTCTACTTAGGCTGCAATCCTAAAGACAGTTTCCTGGGAGTAAGCACCATTTAACACAAGGGGGCTTACTTCTGGGTAGACATGGTTAAGAGGCTGCAATCAAAGACACTTTCCTTGGAGTAAGCCCCATTTAACAATATGGGGCTTACTTCTGAGTAGATATAGTGCGGAGATTGCAATCAAAGACACTTTCCTGGGAGGCTTACCTGGGCTGCTACTGGAGGTTCAAGGTGGTCGCTGGGGGCAGTTAGGGGCAACTGCCAAGCTGCCAAGTTGAGGGCAGTTAGAGGCAGGCGCGCTGGCTGCCAGCCCTTTTAAAGAGCCTCCGTGCGGAGCGTCAGGGCTGTATAAGTGCTTGTTCAGTGAAGTGGAACTTGTTATGTGAAGCAAGATTTCTTGGAAATTTTTGCTTTTATGTGAAAAGCTTGTTAAGTGAGGCGCTTGTTAAGCGAGGTACCACTGTAGATTCAATAAAATTTTGAATTCAAATAATTAATAATATATGATTTCCTTCCTTTCAAATCAAGGGGGTAACATTGGCATATCTAAATATATTTTGGGGTAAGAGGCAAAAAAGTTCCGTGACCTCTGCTTTATCAGCTAAAAAGGAAATTGATATTAAAAGTTCATAGTGGAAAAAACACTGTACTAAACAAAAATTATGCAAGTGTTTTTCTTTCCTGCATGAATCATGTTTGTTTTGATGCTCGGCAGGTAAAAAGAAAGTTTAAGTTTTCCTTTACTTTTTTTGTAGCCTTTATAAGTTTTTCATACTTATATTCACGACATTATCCATTATGAATCTTGGTGCATTTCTCTTGCAGCTTTAGGATTATATAGAGTATCGAATATGATATAGAGATGAGAGTCAACTAGATAGATGTGCAGTTCTGGGTAATCTGATAAAACCAGCAAACAAAACAGAATAGAGCTGGGGATGATAGTTTGAATTAATGTTTTATGCAAATCTTGTATGCAAATATATTTAAATAATTTCTTTTGCTCTTCAGAAACTAGCAGGTTTGGAATCTTTGTTTTTATTACTTATATTGCACCAGTATTCTGAGCAGAATTTCAACTCCTTTTTAATATATCACCTTCATATTTAAGTGGCTCTTCTTCAGTAATGAATGTAACTATTTTGTGATTTATGAGTACACGTTTCCAGAACTATAGACTGACCTCGGTTGCATTTTTTCACATAAAGTATTAAGTTATTTCAAGTTAGTATATCACGTAATCTAATCAATGGGAACATTCAAATTAGTCCCAGAGAAACTCAAGTCAACCGATCCATAGATAATTCCTGTAGCCCCAGAGATAATTTGTTCTTTTATAAGAGCAAAAAAGTACTGTATTTCTCTTAACATGTGAAATGAAGTACCCGGAACTTTGTTTCAGAGGATTCCTTTTATCATGCGGAAGTCTAATTCAGTAGCTGACACACATAAAACACATCTTTGTTGTACACTTTCCTTGGCTTCAAACCTAACCACACTTTCCTGGTAAGTACTACTGAACACAATGGGATTACTTAAGGATTAGGACTTGTTTAGGATTGCATTGCGAAAGTAGGAGGAAAATCTTGACAAAAACTACCAGATCCTGCACCTGTGACTCTGCAGTACATTAAGTCTTTGTTCCCTTTTCTACATTGTTCATTTTACCTACTTTTTACCCAGTGGTGTCCCTGGGGGACAGTGGGGCCATTGGCCCTAGGCACCACCCTCATGGGGTGATATTGTGGGTGACAAAAATTGCTAAAATCACTAAAATTGCTAAACTCCTTCTGAATAACTCCATCATGTCATATACCATTGGATGTGTATTTTTCAGCAGATTCCAATGCAAAAAACATCTTTGAAATATCTCCTTCCAATCAAAAATTATGGCTAAAAAAACCTAAAAATGCTTGGACCCCTTTGGAAAATGAAAGTGAGCTGTATTGCATCTTTACTCATGAATAGGCAAATGTGCCTTAGTCCAATGTAACGGGTAGAGTGAGAGGAATCTAATGCACCTAATGAATGTGTCAACCTGGAAAGAAGTCCCTGATTGCATTGAGCCCTATGGAAAGTGGGACTGAGCTACACAGCCATATTTACTCATGAATAAGCATACATGCCTTGGCTCATGTTCAGGTCAGGCACAGATGAATGCAAGGCCACCAGAATGGTCCCAATCAAGTGATAGTGGAGCTCAACAAGTGCTCCAGAAGGCAGCCTGAACCCCTACCAAAAAAAAAAAGACACAGAGGCTTACAAATCCTAAACATACTTTCCTAGGGCTTCCTTCTGAGTAGTCATGGTCAGGTTATGCAAAATATTAATATCTAATGAAGGCTGCCATCCTGAAGTACCCTTGGGCTATCTTAATAATCACTGGGGTAGCCCAATTCCAAGATGGGCCAGCCCCATTATACAAGGAAATCTTGGGCTGGCATAAGTCAATTTAGGCTGGCCCAAGACAGATGGACCTGGACTGGCCTAGTTGTACCAGCCTAGGCAGTTCAAGAGAGGCATGTTGAGGGCATGTTCAGCATGGCCTGGAACAGTGCAGTTAGACTGTATCCAGAGCCTGTTTCCAGGGCAGAAATGCCCTCTTCCAGCTCCTCAGAATTATAGCACCTCAGGAGCAGGTATAACAATGAGCAGACCCATAGGGGGTGTATGTGTCCATAAGGGGGTCTTTTGAGTCCTTGGTCACCCTAACTGCAACCCCTGCCGCTCAACCTCAGGATACAGGACAACTACGGCAGCCCATCAACCTCTGGATATAGCCAGTACTCCAACAATGCCCTTACATCCACCCTCCACAACAGGTACTGTAGCCTCCTCCTGCAGCTGTTACTGCAGGAACTCCTGGGCTTCCTTATAAGGCAGGCAGCACAGTTGTTCTTTGTTCAGTGTGAGCTGAGGTAGGTCTCCTCGGAAGCAAGGCCTTCCCAGGTGCCACTTGGTGCCTACTGAGCATGCCTGGAGGAGAAGACTTGTGCTGGTCACTGCTCTGGAGCAGCTAGGACAGCCCAGGCTTCCCGACTCCCTGGGTTCAGCCCAACTTTCTGCTCTGGATACAGCCAACTTGTGGCAGCCCAGCTGGGCCATTCTCACTGCCCTAACTCTAGATTGCACCTGAACTGTATTAATTAATACTGATAATACCATAATTAATTAAATAATTAAATGAATAATTATGGGGGTGTCAAAAAAATTTGTGGGCCTCGGGTGCCAAATGACCTATGTCTGCCACTGCTTTAACCTTACCTTTATGTTGCAGCTAAAATGTTTAGAGAAGCATTTTATAAGAGAGAGCACCTCTGAAGTAGCAGTTCATGGGATGAACCTTTCTTTTCTAGGGCCATGTATTCTAGGGCTTTAGTACTGGTATTTATTCATTTGTCACCTTTATTACCTGCTTTATTACCAGCATTTAAGGTTGAGATTTTAGCCATCTACAGAATTTATCACAGAATGTAGGAAGAGGAAATGGGACAATATCAGCTATGTCCCTCTACCAGTGCACCATTTCCCCTGGAGATCCCTGCATTTAATACTCACAGCACTGAACATATGGAAGTTTGTTCCTTGTGATTTGAAACTGTGGCTGCCCAGAGTTTTAAATCTTTGGAATTCTGCCCATGTTCAGCTCTACAGTCTGTGCTGAATGAGGAGATGCCTGAGGAATATAGGCCACAGGCATACTGGCAGCAGTAGTAGGCATGACCAACTGACACTGTGAACGAGCATAGGAAGAGTAATTTCAGAAGGAGACTACTGACTTGGCCAAAGTTTACTAGTGAGTTTTGTAGTTGTCAGAACAACAAAATACAATCTTCTTAAAAATAAATGGTGAATTGTGTCTGTCTATCTGTGTGTCTGAAATGTCTGTGTGTCTAGAGAAACCCCTCTAACTCGGGCCACACTTGTACATTGATGTATTATATCTTTCTGGAATCAGAATGATCCCGGGATTAAAAATCTGCCCTTCATCTGATGCTTGAACATCCAGCATTGGAATTTGTGTCTGGCCCAAATCGGCAGACATGCCATTTGAATTCAAGAGACTCCAGTTTCCAATCAGAGTTAGCGTTGCAATGTCCATTAACAAGAGTCAAGGGCCATCAATGAAAATTGTTGGACTTCACCTCATGCACCATTGCTTTTCCTATCATCAGCTCTATGTGGGATGATCCAGAGTTGGAAATGGCAACAATGTCTTCATACTCACACCAAATGGAAAAATCAAGAATGTTGTTTATCCTTCCGCTTTACAGTGATCTCCAAATGTGATATTGTGCGATACAAAATTCTTTGTGATATAAATCTCAGATGGCAGGATACCAATAAATACTTCATTAGCTTTGCTGTTTTCTAAGCTGGACCAGAGGTCCCTTTGGTATTGGGTCGGAGGCCCAAAACATGCTCTGAAGCTTTTAAGCTAGTAACACAATAAAGGTATCTAAGCCGAGGATTCCATACTTAGCTGTTAGTTACACTTAGGCTGTCAGGCTACATCTTAGATGCTCTTAGATCATGGTAGAGCTCTTCAAATGGACAAAAGACAAAGGAACAAAAGAATCAGCCACTTCTTATAAGGTAAAGCTGACTCCTTGCCCACACAGTCACCCCATTCTACGCTGACCAATCGTCTCCCTTGCACAAATACCAGTGAAGTTGGATTTCATACCGCTGTGTGATATCCTTCTTGTGCTTTGTTCTATACTCTGAGATGTTTATCAGAGTCCATTTGGTGTGTATACAATCCTCTTTATCGCATATTCGTGTATGTGCTCCTTCCCATATGTCCGTATTGTCATAACATTATACATAATGCATATTAATTCCCATAACTCCTTATTCCCATCATGCGGGGCGGGGGGGGGGGGATTTGTTGCATGGGGAACTTATGGGAACTTATGGGAACTTATGGGGATGGTTATGGGGGATGGTGCACAGGCTGGGTATTTTTCTCCCACAACAGTGGGTAAATTTTGCTAGTGTTACATATTATCCTATTGCAGCTCTATTAAACATAATATGTGCCAACTGTCCACATTTACCAGAGAGACCTAATACCTGTTTTTTTGTTTTTTTTTTTGCCCAGCCCATATTTTTGGTAAATCACTGACCCTCTTTTAGCCTTACAGAGGTGGTAACATGTTTAATGTGAGTTGCAACTCTCGAGGATGCAGGTCCCTACCCAGAAGGTTAAGCTCAGAACAGCAGAAGATACATAACTTCAGAGCACATGCATATAAAGCATGTGCATGAACACAGAGGCGAACACATGCACGAACACCATTGGAACACCATTGCAATTTTACACATAGCTATTACTGAGGTGTATTTTATAGAGCATTATTCTTGTGACTCTTTCCTTGAGATTTTGACACAATCAACTCCGCTTGAAAGAGATCTTCATAAATGACATGCCCAGGGACAGATTCCGTTCAAAGCCTTTCAGTGACTAAACTGAAGTCAGCCACATTCATTCACTGCAGTAAATATATATTCTCTAGACATTGGACAAATAGCTCAGCAAGTTGTGAAAAATCAATGTAAATGGCTCACCTAGGACCATCTACAAGCTGAGCTACATTGGCTTACAGGGACAAATTGGTATTTAAGAAGGCCTGCTTCCTGCTATGTGACCCTGTACTTGTGGCATGCTTTATTCGTCAACTCTGCTGTACTCGTCTCACCAGACAGATCAATCTTCATATGGATCCTAAATGGTTTATACTTTGCATGCAGCTGATTGGAATGATCTATAAAAGCTAGAGGACTCTGCATGTTTCAGATGCTACATATTCCTTTAGCCATTCATAATCCTGACAATTGCTAAATTGGCATGATTTGTGTTCTGCCATGATATACCAATTCTTTAGTATAATAATTGAGAGTCTAATCCTTTCCCTTGCCACATTAGAGCATGTAGCTATACCAAAAAGACATGCACTGCATGTTATTGTTAGACGTTTTACAAAATCCTCAGTCATCTCGAGTTATCAGAAAGAGGATCTTTATTCAACACATGTTGGGCAAACTCCTCAGACTCATGTCCCAAAGTGAGGAGCTGGCCAAGATGGCTGCCGGCCTTAATCTTTTATAGTGGCAAAGCAGGTTACAGAAGCAAGAAAGCATTATTCTATTCTATAGGCTGCATCATACAACATGAGCGTAACAAACAATTCTAACTGGTTTATAGGTAACCATGCTTGGTTTACTGGCGAGCATGCTTAGTAAGGTTTAGGTATTTCTTCAGGTCACACTGCACCAGACTGGGTAGTATCTTATACTTAGTAACTATGAGCTGTGTTTAGGCCTGGGAGCAAAGCTCGTTGTAGTTAACTTACAAAACGGCCATTGTTCACTTATCAAGTTTGGCACCAGATCACGGCCATGAAGAAGGCCCAACTGTTTCTGTTTAGCTGACAAGATTCAGGCTATAGCAACATTATGCTGACAGGGAGAATTATGCTGCGTTGTGCTTTTAGCCAGAGGTTTAGGCCCAAGATACACAAACCATATTATTGATCAGCTTTGTTGTGCTCGAGGGGTGCTGCAATCAGCCTGGTCAGATTGGGGGGGGGGGGCTAGCAACGTCTCACATTATGGCGTGGGGACCATGACCTGAAGGTATATGGGAAGTAAGTAAAAACAGTTTTATTTACCTTCTTATAAATCATATAATCTATTTTGATTATATAATCTATTTTGATTATATAGATTATATAATCTATAATCTCAGACATATAATCTATTTTGGTGCCACTTGTCTGAAGATGGAAAAGGATCAAGGAGGTTTTAAAATCAGTGGATAAGATCCAATATACACAACTGCCACTGGATCCATCTCTCCCTTATTTGACATGTCCCAAGTTCTTCCCCCCAAACTGCCCCATTCCTCTACTTCTCTGCTTACAATCCACCCCCTTCAGGCTTGTTTGCACTGGAGCAGGTTGCTGGTTGTAGTAGTGGACTGTTAAAACTGTTGCCACTTTGCAGTGGAGGCTCAAAAATAGACATCAAAGGTAATTTAAGTGTAGCTTTAGCAGTAATTTGAAGCAGTGGGACAGTGTGTTGAACACAATGGGACTTCTGCATAAATTAGCATGGAACTGTGCTGTGGACAATTCCATGACACTAGCAGCAAGTAAAGGGCAGGCAAGTGGTTAAGATACTGTGCCGGTTAACCAGCAGGCCGTGGCTCAAGACCCAGGTCCTACAAGACAGGGTGAGCTCCTGTCCTTAGCCCAGCTCCTGCCAACATAGCAGTTCGAAAGCATGCAAATACAAATAGATAAATAGGTACCATCTAGCTGGGAAGGTAAAACAGCATTCCATGCGCCTTTGGTAGTTATACCGGCCCCATGACCACAGATGTGTCTTCGGAGAATGCTGGCTCAAAGGCTTAGAAACGGTGATGAGTACCACACCCTATAGTGGGTCACGAGTCATGACTAGCAGTAACCTGCAGGGGACACTTTGCCTTTTAGGAGCAAATACTTATATTCTGAATACCTGAAGTAAAGACAAAGAAAATTATTTGGCAATACTGCAGCTATCTACATAATGAGCACTTAAAGCAGTGATTTTCAATCTTTTTCATTTCATGGCACACTAACAAGGCGCTGAAATTGTTAATGCACACTTCAGTTGTTTTTACCATTGTCAAGGCACACCAGGCTGTTCTAATCCCCTAATTTTTCTACTAATTAATTACTAGCACCACAGCTTGCACCACCAAGGGTTACAGCAGTGTCAAAATGACCACCATTGTAACCTTTAGGGCCAGTGAAGCTATTTCAGATCTTCTTGGAATAAGGAAGTATCAGTTTTCTTACCCTAACAATTCTGATAAGCCTACTCAGATCTGCACCCATGACTATGTCCAGCTGTGTGGCTTCAGAACAGGGGTGTCCAATTTTTTTGGCAGGAGGGTCAGATTATCTCTTGGATACCAGTTCAAGGGCTGGAAAAAATTATTTAGATTTCAATTTGAATAAATTTACATACATTTTCATATAAATGTATTAGATACAGATCAGGAGGATTGTAAAGGTTGTCCCCAGGCCACATGGAGAGGTCTAGCTTTGGGCCATATTGAGGTTTGCCTCTGAGCCACGGTTTGGACACCCCTGATTTAGAAGGGAGAATAGGATTTGGTAGTAGCCTCTGTCTCTGCTGGGCCCAATCCACCTTTGGCTCCTTCTCCATGGACCCATTTCCACTCCCTCCTCACTTCCTCCCACCCTGAGAAGCCTCCTCTTCAAGTTGCACTTGTCCAAGACATCTTTCCAGTTCAAAGGTCTTTCCAGTTCAAAGGTCTAACTGGCATTGGCCTCTCTGTTAGCCCATCAAAGTGCCTTATGACAATTACACAATGATGGTTGCTGAGGAAGTGCACAGCTGGCAGAACTGACCTGCCTTGGGATCAGCCTGTAAAGAAAAGATGCTTCAGCTAATGCTCAAATTGTGGGAGTACATAGATGAGGTACCTTAATAAAATCTAAGGGTAAAATCCAGAGTAATGGGGAGTCCTTGCTCTGGTGTAAGAACAATTTACTCTGGATTGCAATATGAATTTCCCATAGGTTTTCACTAGGTGGTGCAATAACTATAGGTGCATATAATGTCTCTTACGTGCTCTCGTAGTTACTCTGGAATTGGCTGTAAGTGTCCTCCTTGAGTATCATGCAGTTTCATCAAAATCATTTCCCTCAAGACCTTTCTCAAAAAGTGGTGGCACAAAAACTTCCTCCCTAGAGTTGAAGCACTTCTGACCTGTGTGAGTTTTTGCCTCTGGAGATATAGTGAAGAAGAATTCAGGAAGTGCAAGATCAGCTCTCCATTTGGTATTAACTGCAGTGTAATGTTGTTTAGATTAAATGTGAAAGGACGTTATATTTTTTAAATATCCACAAGGCACGTGGATAGTGGATATTCTTTTCCCAGTGTTATTTGTAGCTCAAACCAAGAAAAAAGTGAGACATTCTCCCTTTAAAAAAAATCTGAAGATTTGTTTGCTGGATGCTAAGAAATCAGCCTCATTTCATGGTGCTCTCTTTCCTGCAAACAGCAGAGAGATGCTGAATCACTAATAAATAATTCACTTCGGCTCCATGTTTGTGGTATGAGCCAATTGCTAAATGCTGCGGACACCTCACTCAGCCGTCCACCTTGTCCTGCCGCAGGACAAGAGGGAGCAGAGAAAACAGATCAAAAGTGGCAATCCAATCAGGACCAGCATGGCCTTCCTTTATCCACATTTTAGCCAGCTCATCACATTAAATTATTCATGCCATGCCAAGTTGCATTAAAGTCCAGAGATATCTCAGTTTGACTGCAGTAAAGGTTTGCAAAGGGATAGTCAATCCTATTGCTTGGAACGTATTTGGCAGCATTAGCAATTCCAGACCAATGCTACCTTGGCAATTTCCACGCAAAGTAGAAATCATAAATAAAGGCTGGATGGGTCCAGGTCAATACATCAAGAACATTTTGTGATAGTGCAGATGGAGAATATTTTCAGTGCCATATTTCCCATTTAGAGTAGGTATACAGTCTATAGGAACACAGTGCAGTATATGTGTGACCCTTAATGATAAGAAACATTCTCTTATCCCAGTTGTTATGTAATTAGGTCATTAAATGATGATTCATCCCAATCTGATCATTTATGAGAGACCTTACTGCTTCATCAAGAGCAGTGGTTCTCAACCTTCCTAATGCCGTGACCCTTTTATACCATTCCTCATGTTGTGGGGACCCCCAGCCATAAAATTATTTTTGTTGCTACTTCATAACTGTAATTTTGCTACTGTTATGAATCGTAATGTAAATATCTGATATGCAGGATGCATTTTCATTGTTACAAATTGAACATAATTAAAGCATAGTGATTAATCACAAAATAATATTTAATTATATATTGTGAAATATTTATTTTTAATTACAAATAAAAAAGATGCAAAATACCTTGCAAGGCCCCCTACACCAGGGGTCTTTAGGCGACCCCCATGAAAGGGTCAGGCGACCCCCAAAGGGGTCCCCCAGTTTGAGAAACACTGATCAAGAGCCTCTATGACTACAATTGTTTATGCAGTCTGTCATTAAGCAGACAGTTGTTTAGTAGCACATGCCTGTATACAGAATCAGAACTATAGAAGCACCGAGTTATTGCTTTATGGCATGTTTGAGACTCTTAGCATCAGCTACTGTGGAGGAGAGCACGATTGGGCTCCAAGTTGCCACGAGCAGACATCTGTCAAGGATAAAAAAAGGTGGCTGCCGTTAGCTGGGTGGTGGCTTGCTTTTGAAGTGTCTTTAAGTAAATGGTTGGTATAGTCCAGATAATTGGTATTATATCCTTATATTTATTTGTGATTTTCATTACAGGGATAAGGTGAACACAATGAGCTTTTTGCAGCTTGGTAATTCAATAAACACTCAATTAAAGAAGGCTACAAAGCTGGATTTCATAATAACAGTTAGAATTATTGAACTGTTGTTGTGCCCCCAACCCCACACCTCCTTGCAGAATATTGAAACCAACTTGTAAAAGAATAAGCTCTCTTTTATCTACGGCAAGACACACGGCTGCGGTGTTCCAAGATACTTTCCTTCCATTTCTGAGTAGTGCCTTTGGATGTCATTGATACATGGGAATAGCATTCACCAGAATATTAAAGTTATTCACAAAATTTTTCAAGGCAGATGGCAGGATCTGCACTACAATTTCCAGGATGTATTGCTGTTAGAAATTTCAGTTATAAGGCCATTTCCCCTAGTTTAATCTCTGAAATCATCTTTTGGCTGGCAACTGTAAACAGAAAAAAATATCAAACAATAACCTTCCCCCTTTCCTCATAACTGAATAACTCAGTATTTCCTGAAGCTGCTCTTCAAAATGTTAAAGGATAATGCCAAGTAATTTCAGTTTGACCTTGAAAAAACAATACAGGATATGCCTGTAATATACTTATTACTTGAAATTTACTTATTACTTGATATACTTATCAAGTAATATACTTATTACTTGAAAATTACGTGATATCCTTTAATGAATGCCCAAATGATGGCTCTTTAAATTTTTTTTATTCTTAAAATTTCTCAGTGGAAATATTTTATAAATAATTTATATTGAACTTCATTTTTTAAAAAATCCATCACTTGGCTTTATTAAATCGTTGTATTGGACAATATAGAAGACATAGCAAGCAGGGTAAGTCAAAGAACTGTACTGCACATTTGAGTTAATTTTTCCATTCCAAAAAACTACTTTAGCACTCCTGTAATGTTTAGGACACAGAACACATCTAGCTTCAAGAATTAAGTAAAATTTGTGTTATAGGGTAAGTAAATGCCAGTAGTATAGCTAGAGAAGTGGAAAATAGTGGTGCAGGCTCCTTAATGCAAGTGTAAGCAGCCTATCACATTTGCTCCTGGAGCTATTCAGCAGCAACACACATCTCTATGCTACTGGTAAATCCTTATTTGAGGATAGGCCAGGGAGATTAAGATCATGGTTGGAGGAAGGTGAAAAGGTTTGCAGTCCCGCTATACTCCCCATTTCAGAACTCCCCCACCACAATCACTTTACTCTATATATAACGCAGGCCGGCTGACACATTCCTGATAACATGGAGTTTGGTGCGAGCATGGCAAGCTTGACTATCTTTATCTTGTCACATAAGCATATGTTCCTGAAATCTATATGAGGCTCTGTCTGTGCGGTCTTCTACACTGACTCTGAAAGCAAAGCATCAAACATGTATCTTTCTTTAAGACAGAAAGTACTAGAGTACTTATTATTAAATTTAATACTATAATATGTGAATTATCACATATAATTTATTAATTACAAGAAGGCTACATGCTGCCCACTTACCAGGAAAAGGAGGACGTTGAATTTTCTTTCCAGGAAACAAGGCTAAAATCTAGGACGTGTCTAGGAAAAAGAGGACATATGGTCACACTGTGCATGACTGGTGTTCATTACTTTTCCATGTGGAAAACTACATAGAGATTTCATTTCTCACAATCCCCCTCTCCTTTTGCCCACTAGATGGATCTGTTCATGTTTCCTGTGGATGCTGTTTGATCCAACTGGGAGGACATGAAAAGCCTGAGCTGGTGGTGTTGTCAAAGGAGGGTTTACAAAGATGACTTTTCTTTTTGTGTAATTTTATTTCCATCATATAAAATAAAATTTTATCCAACTCACAATGCAAATTCTGCATAATGGAGACTGTCATAAAGTTTAATTATCACCCAAGGCATCCTCTAGTCTAGTCTATTGATCTTTGTGCATAACTGCCATTACTAGAGGGTGACTGCAGTGTAGATCTGGGTAGAGTGTATGCAGCAAAGCTTGCCACTGCAGGATTAAATTAAAAATATAACATCCCTTTTAGAAAATGTTAGAAATGTTCATCCTGTTGGCATCTGCTCAGAAAGTAACATGTTTTCCTGATCAATAAGCATTTTTTGCAAATAGCAAGGATTAGTGAGGATCATATCAGTGGTATTATAGATATCACTGGATGTAAAAATTATACTTACCAATGCTTTCAAGGTAGATCCTGAATGTAATCCTAATAATATCTGCTATAATGCAAGATACCTGTGCCTAGTAATCACAGTTGAATCGAAAGCTAATCAGACCATCAGGTCCAATTACACTATATTACATGGATCACTGTACAGGAGACATGCAACAATGGTTAACACTTGTTAATTAACAATGGCTGACATGAGCAGGAAGGCTGACCAGACCTCTGGGTTTCCCTGGAGGCCCCAGGAAATTGGGCCCCTGGACTAGGTGTCAGAGAAGGGGCCCTCCTCCTCCAGAAATTGGAGAGGGCGCTCAGGTGGGGGGTTAAGGGCCACCCCAGGTCGGCAAGTCTTAGTATTGGCCAACCAGGCAGCTGCTTGCTACAATAGTGTGGCTGCGCAGGTGCGTGCTGCTCTAATCTTGAAGCAGTGCTTCCTTAAGGTGTGAGCCAGGTGTAGATGGAGCATCCGCTCCTGGGATCTGGAAGGTCCAGATTTTCTGGACGTGTGGCAACCCTATTTACAGTTCTATATTATTGAAGAAAATAAAAAATATAGTATCCTTTTCCACACTGGGGATGAGTCAAAATATTTGGCTTGGGGGGAATCGGGAGAAAATTAAGAGGAGGGAAAAGGTGATATCTCAAGCATACCATAACATTATTCTTTACCGACAACTTCTTTACTATTTTACAATAAAAGAACAAATTTTAATAAGCAGCTTATCTAAGCAATCACATTTTCTGATACATACTTCAGTATTAAGTAATAATCTTTCATTACAGAATAATCATCTTATATAATTAGCAGCCAAAAAAGCAATCATCAGCGTATCAGAGAGCCTCCTTCTTGGCACATCTTCCATAGCAGTCAGAGCACACACTGGTTGTCGGAAAACAATATCTTTGGAAGGCCTAAAACAGAATATGCTAAGAAGCTTGTCCAAGTTTCATTATAAACTGCTATATTAGATTGCTAAATAATAATAATCAGTCACAATAATAATTAATGCCTTGTTTTTTAATGTCATAAGACAACATTCCAATTTAATCAAGCATAACCTAAACTTTTGATATCAAAATCATTATCTTGTCTGAAAGTCAAGTTCAGCGTGGAACTGCACTGATATTGGCTAAGCTCCTGAAGACACTGTTAGCATGGTTCCTCACTATGCAAAACAAACAAACAAACAAACAAACAAACAAACAAACAAAGGTGGCAGGTGAGTGGGCTGTGGTGCACCAATGCCCTCCTCCATCCCCTCCTTCCCTGGTAGCCCATGGTGATTGATTTCCATGGGCTATCCAAATGACTACCTTCAAGCGCTTCATGGATTCCTTTCTTCATCCACATCATAGGCTTCTGAAGGGCTTTTAAGGCTTTCATATTTAGGGTCTTAAGTATCCTTGTTGGCAGGCAATGGGGATATTGATTAGTATCTTGCATTTTTGCAAGGCCAAGATTGTCCCTGATTGGCTTCCAAGTCTCCCTTCACCTGGTTTTCCTAATTTTCTTTTCTAAAAAAAAACCTGGGATAACATCACATGTGGTTGACATCACTTTCAGGGCAACATTCTGAGCTTTGCACCAGGCTACATGATCATTACCAATGACACTGAATTAACCAAAGCAACAGGACCCACCAGTGCTCAAATGCTAGAGGGCCAGAGAGCCCTGGGTGCCCTACTTTTTATGATTCCTTTAGCTTCTGTTTTCAGAAGGCTATGAGGGGACATGATTCAACTAAAATTCTGGAGAATAGAATTTGTGGAGACCCTACATTTTGTCTTTTAATGCGAGCAGTAAACTAATAGCTAATGAACAGTGTAACTGCCTGCTTGGCTATTAGGGCATGCTCAAAATCTCCCTCCATGAGATGAGGGAGGATTTGATCTCTTGCCTGGCATAAATCCTCACCAATCCAGTGGGGCTACTTGGACTTGTGCCAGCTGTACAGATGGCGCAAATATGAATGGACCCAGGAACACAGATAGAGGTTGAGACATTGAATAGGATACCACCACATCCCTGCTTTGATCTGCCTTCCTCTCCACTCCAACCTCCACCTGACTCCTCCCCTACCTACCTCTACATGGATTTACCCACTTGCCACTTGCAGTCATAGCTAAGGTGTACTGAATGGCATGTTATGCTCTGCAAGAGCCTCTTATGCTACCAGAATGGTAGTTTCAGCAGCATAAGGCTTTATTAGGATTGGGCCACCTATGCCCATTTGGTGCTGCTGAAAAACCTGTACTTGGCAGAAGAGCATTTATTCCTTTGGAAGAGAAGCACTGGATACAAGGAAGTGGGTGCTGCCGTTCCTTTTGTGCTCCATGCTAAGATCCGGACAGAACATCACTGAGAACATAACAGTGATATTGCCTTGCATTGGCCAAGAGTGGTAAGAATTTGTAGCACTGATCGAAGCCTCTGCCAGTCTTGCAACTGTAACAGCAGGGGTGAGGATCTATACACGTGGAAAATATCCTCCTTATCTAACATTTTCTGATGTGCTCCGCAGGAAATCCAGGAGACATAAGCATAAGAAACAGCAGCTCAGAGTCTGAATGTCAAATACAAATTGACTTACTGAGCTGCTGAATTCTGTTGAGAAGTACAGATGGTTCATCACAAATGCCTTTCTTTTTCTTTTATGCAAATACTGCAGTATATAATACAGCTAAAACAATCAGTGCAGTGTGGTTGTTTATGGACTTATTGAGGGTTCAATAAACCCAGCACAATGTCATCCGTTTTTAATAATAAAGGACCAATCTCAACTAGCTCCATATTCGGCAATAGTACTGTAGCTGTGTGACCGAGGAGTTTGGGTTTATGAGCAAATCCCGTGATTTTCCAGACACTCAGCAACTGCTGTGGGTAATCGCTTACAATAAAAGAGGAGCTCTACAGCAATAATTGCTGCTGCGTGTGTGGGGTCTGGAAGCACTCGCCCATCTGCTCTAGTATTCCTGAGATAACCATAAGCCCAGGATTGCAGATGGAAGCTATACCCAAGCAGGCAAGTAAGTTACTTAAGCATTTTAACACAATTATTTCAGGGTGGGGGACTTCTTCTTGCATCAAATGGAATATTGGTCTTGGTCCAGGTGTTAATTTTTGTCCCTTTGAGAATTTCAGCTCATCTATATTTTCTTACTCTCCTTTGTAAAGTTATTTCATTGTCAAAATGTATGGCACATGAATGAGCTTTTCCTGTTGATGTCATTCCTATAACTAAAGGAATATTATAAATGGAAATGACTCCATGGTAAATTACAATTGAATTCCTGCATAGTGTCCTAATATACAGTAGAAATGGCACAGAAGCAGAGAATTCCTCAAGTTTGTTTTTAAATACCTGAAGTACAAGACAAGATTCAGGTTCAGCAAGTTATATTTCCCCTGATTTGACAACCTGCTGCTTTTGAAAAGAGAAGGAGGGCAATAACTAAAAAAGGAAAAGGCTTCTGACCACCCCAGAATTGCTTCTTCTGACTTCCTTTTTCTTGAGTGGGGAGAGGAAAAAGTAGTAGAAGTCATCAAGTAACACAAGAGGCAGGAGAGACATGTCATCAGTATGCAGATGACACCCAGCTTTCCATTTCTTGGTGAGAAACCTGGAGCAGTATTGGAGGTTGGTAGGATTTGGACTGAGGTTAAATCCGGTTAAATCTGCAGTTGAGAAATGCACAAAAGAGCCTTGGGATATCACCCTGTTGTGAACAGATTCTGTAGGAGCAAGTTTATAGCTTGGGTCATCCTGGTCTTCCCACTTTTCATGGATATCAAGGTAATGGTGACTAGGGAAGTGTTCGCTCAGGTTAGGCTGATGTAGTCATTGGAGAAACTGAGAGTGCAATCCTAAGCAATTCAGGCCAGCACAACTCTATCTACAGTATTTCTATACCACTTTTCAACTAAAAAGTTCACAAAACGGTTTTCAAAGAAAATGAAAAAATTAATAGCTAATGGGTCCCTGTCTCAAAAGGGCTCACAATCTAAAATGTGAGCCAAACCACCCATCTCCCTGTTCCTGCAGTGGCGTGTGAAGATCGACACATGGTCCTAACCACCTCTGCCCAAGAATGGAGCAGAAGTGCTTTATGGCACTTTTGTGATACCCCTAGGCCAATTCAGGGTTGTGCCAGGATTTATGCCAACCTAACTGAGGGTGAGGATTGCAGCCTCACAGCACGATCCTATGCAGATCTACTCACAAGTCCCACTTATTTCATTGGGACTTACTCCCAGGTAAGTTAGTATAGGATTGCAGTCTCAATCTTTTAAGACTAGAAATATAAGTTCGAATGTAAGTGTACAGACATAAGATCCTCACTGGATCAGACCAAAGGCCCATCTAGTCCAGCTTCCTGTATCTCACAGTGGCCCACCGAATGTTTCAGGGAGCACACAAGACAACAAGACGCTTGCATCCTTGTGCCTTCTGCATCTGGCATTCTGAGTAGCCCACATCTAAAATACGAAGATTGCACATATATATGGTTTGTATGGTTTGTAACTCATGATGTATGGTTTGTAACTCATATGGTTTGTAACTCATGATGGGCTCCAGAAATTGGTCCAATCCTCTCTTAAAGGCATCTACAGTAGTATTGATCACTAATGAAACATTTTGACATTTAATGGGACTACAAAACTCTAAATGCCACCTGCCAAATAATTAATAATTTCTGATATCTGACTTATGGTGTGGTGACTTCCACGGAGCACTGCCCGCTAATAATTGAAGCAAATGCTTACTAGCCACTGGACAAGTAGTCATAAACTGCATCTATTGATCTTCTTCATGCAGGAGGAAAAGTTAGCATAAGAAAAGGAATGCAACACAAGTTATCCATCTATCAACAAGAGCTGCTGAGCAATTCTTGAACTGAAGTGCTCAGATGGAAAAAGTTATAGCAGAGGGATTTTATTGCCACTTGTGCGTTGCTAAAATTGAAATCATTTGACCTCAGCGATATCTCCAAGCACCTCACTGTTATTAATGTCCATTACTTGCAGGAGATGAAGCATATTCAGATCTGCTCAAAGTCACGAGGAAGAAGTGTATGAATTTGGCTCCTAATGCTTTCTCCCCTTTTCCCTAAATCACCTCTTCTTCCTCCACCCCCACCAGACTCTCTTTGAATTCCTTCTAAAATATTCATCAGTTTTAAAAGCACAGCTTCTTCTCACCACTTTCCTAAGAGGAAGTGAATGAAAATGTACACGACATAGCTTCCGACTACTTCACGTTCGGTTTGTCTGTACAAAGCTTTTAACAGCCTCCCTGGATACACATGCACATATATAGATATAGATGCTCACACACGCTCTTGGACTCAAGGCTGCCTGTCACATATAGAACCGTTTCAGCAAGACAAGTTGGTTGCAAAGCTGAAAGCTTTCCCCAGTTATGCGGAAAGCCAGGAAGAATTTCTCCAGTAAATATTTGAATGCAGATTTCAAGGGATTTGTGAAGGCTTTTATTTTTAGCACGTGTCCCACGGAATCAAAGTAGAAATTGTAGACATTATGGTGCCCTGTAGGAATATTGAGTAGTGCAAAGTTACATCATTTTTGCTACTTTTAATCCTTTTTTCTGGACTGGATATCCCAAAGCTATAAATGATAGATCTGAAGATCTTATGTCTCTGATATATCACATATATATTGCAGGAGAAATCCTAGTTCATTTTTTTAATAAAGAGGGGAAACTATTAATCTTAAATAAAATACAAAAGTATTTTGTTTTTGAAATAAAGAGCATACCTGAGAAAATAATTAAAGGAAATGTATTTCCTTTAGTAATGTATTTCCAGAAATAAAATGTACTTTCTAATGAAATACAGAATTATATGTTGATAAAGGTTTATCTTCTGATGTCTTTTAAGTTCTATTGGTCTATAAGACAAGACCTGCTGGATCAAAAACAGTAGTATTTATATATTGCTTTTTTGAAAAAGTGGCATACACAAATATTTCAGTCAGGACAAGGACTCATTTAGTTCAGCTTCCTATATCATATGCTACACCAGATATATCAGGAAGACAAAAGACAACAAGAGATTTGCATCCTGGTGCTCAGTGGAATAGCTCAGGGGGTACATGGGGTGCAGTCGCAAAGACTACAAGCTTTAGGGGGGCTACAAGCTGAGCTTGAAAATAGTGAAGTTGAAAATAGTTGAAAATTGTGTAAAAAATGTATGAATGATAATACCACCGTGTTATATATTGTTCAAAAGGTAATTTTATGAAGAATGCAATGAAACTGCATTGGAAGATCTATATTCTACCAAACATTATGGCCAATTAATCAGATAATGAAAACGCAAAAGCCTATGAAACGAAAGTGGATTTTCTTAACTCAAACTTTCCCATGTTACTGATGGCTCTGAGAACCAATGAGATATAATTCTGATACTGAATGGAACTAATAAGGTGTTAATATGAATCAGATCTCAGTACATATATCATATACAGTACATATATCATAATACAGTTACCCATGCCTACTGGGCATCCAGGCAGTTCTAAGTGGTGCTCCTCTTCAATTTATCAGGGAAAGAATAACCATCCCTCTTTGCCCCCACTCAGTTTCCCTAATCAATAAGGGCCACAATTTTCATTTTTAAACTTAATTAAATTTGACTTTGTTGTTGCAGGGGCTGGGGGTCAGTAACAAAATCTTCTTCAACTCCAGATAGCAAATAGGTGGTGAACTGCTGAGGAGGAGGCAGGTAATCTTCCGATTTTCTTTTTAAAAATACCCAGGATGGCATCACTTCCGTTGTGACATCACTTCCAGGGCAAAATCTTGAGCTTTGCACCAGGCTACATGATCATTAGCTATGCCACTGCTGGGGCCAACCCTTGCAACTGGTATTCAGAAATATGCTACTTTAAAAACAGTGATTTTGCATACTGTCTTCATGGCTATAACTTGTGACTGATGTTTCCTCTATAAATTAGTATAGTGCCTTTAAGCCCATTTCTGCCCGACCTTCAGTTACACATACCGTATTTCCCGGCTTATAAGATGCACTTTTTTCTCCCCAAGGGCGGGGAGGAATGTCTGTGCGTCTTATAGAGTGATAGGGCCAATCCTGGAGCACCTTACCCCATCATGTCATATGTTGTTGGATTCGTATTGGAGAACAGAATCCAATGCAAAAATCAGTTTTAAGATATCTCCTTCCTATCAAAAGGTATGATCAAAAAACCGGAAAATAAAAATATAAAAACAAAAAAGTACATTTTTTGGCAATTTTTTTAAGCGGGTAGGAATTTTGGCTTGGGGGTGTAAGAATTTTGGCCTTGGCGTTCAGGAATTTTGGGTTTGGCATCTGGTCTCCCTGGCACAGTTGCAATCCTAAGCAGCCTTCCCTGCCTTGGAATCTTGTTCCAAAGTAGATATGCACAAGACCTGGTCCATGCTGCTCCATGCCTGTGCCTCCCTCACTTTTCCCTATCTTATCTAGATCCCCTCACCTTTCCCTACCTACCTGGATCCCCTACCCCTAAAAGAACCCCCCAACTTACCTGCCTTCTTGGACCATTTGCAATGACATTTGTGCAAAATGTTGGTGTCTGATCATTTGCAATGAGATTTGTGCAAAAATCACAAATCACTGACATTAGTGATGATGAGTTTTTGGGGTTTCAAGAAAATTAGAAGAGTGCTTGAAGCTTAAAGTCTTTCCTCATTTGTTAATAACAGTGAGAATGGTTCTTAATACCACTGTTGACTTTACATGGTTGAAATATTATTCTGTTACATTTTATTAAATATATTAGTACACCATTTGGTTCAGAATATTTTTTTTCTTGTTTTGTTCCTCTAAACGTTGGTGCGTCTTATGTCCGGTGTGTGTAATAAGCTGGGAAATATGGTATTTAGTCTTTGTTGTGTATATACAATGCCGGGCAGAAATAGATTTAAGGGCTTCTGGCCCAAGTATTTTTGCAATACTCTGTGTCAAAGGCTCATAGAGAGAAAAATACTGTAGCTCTTAAGACCCACTTCTGAGTCTACCACACTAGATGGGGCTGAATGTAATGCAGTATAATATAATTATTCCTTGTGAGGCATAAATTAACCCTGCAGGCCTCCGTCAGTCTTGGAAGACTTTGGTATTGTGCTCGGCGCTGCATATGCTGCATGCGAAGCACGAAAGCCTGAGTTAGATTGTTATGGAGGATAGGCTGTTACCCAAGCACCAAATCCCCCCTCTCCATGCCACTGAATTAGTCCAATGGAAAGGCAGAGCTGATATAAGGACAAGAGCTCAACCTGTCTTGTGGGGCCGACCTGGGTCTTGAACCCTGGCCTGCTTAACCCTGAAGCCTTGATTAAACTAATACATCCATCTTGGTTGGCATATAATTCTTCAGAAGGGATGAGCAAATTCCAATAGTAGTAGTAGTAGTAGTAGTAGTAGTAGTAGTAGTAGTAGTATAGCAATCAATATGTATGACATGGGGAATAATTGTGGGAACCTTTCCCCATTTTCCAGAAAACTCAGTCAATGGCCCCTACCCCTAATTATTAATCTTAGGGTGCAATCCTAACTTGCACTGGAGCAGGCAGGCTACCATGCTTGAGCTGCATCCAACACTGGTTTGGGGCAGCTGTTCCACAACCATGAGAAAAGGGAAAACTTTCTCCCTTACCCAAGGGTAACTCAGCAGCTGCTCCAATGGATCTCTTCAGATCTTCTTGTTATTTAGTCATTTAGTCATGTTTAACTCTTCGTGACCCCATGGATTGCAGCATGCCAGCTCCCCTATCCTCTGCTAGCTGTCCAAATTCATGTTCATTGCCTCAGTGACACTTTCTCACTACCTCATCCTCTGTCATCTCCTTCTTTTGCCTTCAGTTTTTCCCAGCATCAGGCTCTTTTCTGAGGAGTCCTTCCTTCACATGATGTGGCCAAAATATTTGAGCTTCAGTATTTGTCCTTCCAGTGAATAGTTAGGGTTGATTTCCTGCAGCGGTGACTAATCTGATCTCCTTGCAGTCCAAGCGATTCTCAAGTGTCTTCTCCAACCCCATAATTCAAAGGCATCTGTTCTTCAGTGGTCAACCTTCTTTAGATGTCAGCAAGGTGAAATCTAAACTTTTGTCTAGCCCTGTCATAGCTTTCCTCCCCAGAAGCTGGCATCTTTTGATTTCTTGGCTGCAGTCACCGTCTGCAGTGATCTTGGATCCCAGGAAAATAAACTTTTCCACTTCTTCCCCTTCTATTTGCCCCTTCTATTTTCTATTTGCTCTTTCTATTTTCCCCTTCTATTCAGATCTATGCCACCTCAAAAGGTGGTGCAGATCCAAGGGGCACAGGACTGCTGCCTGGTATGGGGATCCAGCAAAGGTCTTGACCCTGCTTCCCACCCAATCGTGATCCTTCCTGCCCCATCCCAGGATGCCTTCCTCCTGCCTGCACTCTGCATGCCCCCCAGACCTTTTTGTTGGTCAAGCTTGGTCAGTGCTACATAGTCTCCGGGCCTATGATGCTACTCCTTGTACCAACCTCACTTTTTCTATGGGTGATACTTCAGACTGGTATAATACCTTGTACTGGCTCAAGGCAAGTGCAACATAATTGCACAAGATCTATCTTGTAACTTGAGAAGCAAGTCTGCAGCTGCAATCCTATACTCACTCACAAGAAGTAAGTCCAATTGAATTAAATGGTGTTTACTTTTGAATAGATATTAATAGGATTGTGCTGTTAATGAAAGAATCTCTGTACCAACAAGAACTGTTGCTGTCTCTTCCAAAATTGTAGTGGAAGGCAGTTAATTAGGATTAACATTTTAAGATTAAACAGACTATATAACAAAAGTTTGAAAGCATATCTCCCTTCAAGCCTTTTTATTGTAAGAGTACAGTATGCTGGCAGCACAGTTGATATGTTTATTTGTTCACAGATAAAGAAATGCTTTATCCTGTGAGAAGAATGGAAGCCTAATGAACTTGATGTAGAAAGTGCCTTATTAAGCTCTAATCCTGTTTTTGTTTCCTCTATGATTTTTTTTTGTTACAGGCCAATCAGCAAAAAGAGGCATTAGAGACATTGCATCCCCCCCCCATTCATTCTCCTCTATAAGAAAATAAAATTTGCTTTTATGGGAAATACTGAATACATTTCAAAGTAGATTGGGAAATCTGCAGTTCTATAATATCTGTAACTATAGCAAAAAATGCAACCAAATGTGCAAACAAATTCAATGACCATATGACCAGAAATTCCCAGATTTGTTCTTTTTTTAAGCATGTCCTCCAGGTGTCCTCCAAAAGGGCTTCATTGCCCTCCATTTTGGCTCCATTTTGGAACTTTGTGATGGTACATAGTACCCCATAATGTCATATGCCGTTGAATTCATACTGAAGAACAGAATCCAATGGAAAAATCAATTTTGAGATATCTCCTTTCTATCAAAAGTTATGGCCAAAAAAATTAAACCTAAAATCTAAAAGAAATACCTTTCTTTCCATTGATATGCTCACAGATGAAACACTCAGTGGGGATTTGAGAGTCATACTGGGGGAAAAGAGTGAGTGCTTAGAATCATAGAATAATAGAATCCTAGGTAGGGTACCTAGTAGGTCATCTAGTCCAACCCCCTTCCTGTAGCAGGAAATCCTCTTAGAGTATCTCCGACAGGTGCTGGTGGAGCCTCTGCTTGAAGATCCCCAGTGAGGGAATGTTCACCACCTACCTTGGCAATCTTTTCCACTACCGAACCGCCCTTCCCTGCCAAGAATTTTTTCCAAATATCCAACCAGAATCACCTTTCTTGCAGTTTGTACCCATTGGTTCTAGTTAAGCTAAGAACAAATGAGCCCCTTCCTCCCTATGACAGCCCTTTGGGTGTCTGAAGAGGGCAGTCACATCTCCTCTCAGCCTTCTCTTCTCCAGGCTGAACATCCCAAGTTCCCCCAACCTTTCATGGTAGGGCTTCCCTTCCATCCCACTGATCATTCTTGTCGCTGTCCCCTGGACTTGCTCCAGTTTGGCTGAGTCTTTCTTAAAGTGAGGTGCCCAGAACTGAACACAGTACTCAAGGTGAGGTCTGACCAAAGGCCTTGAGAAAAGACAGCTTCTTTCCTGTTTGCAGGTCCCTAGTTTGCAAGATACTACAATTTAGCTAACATGTGTAACTGCAAAGTATGCAATATGTTCTTCTTCTTTACCGCATCTGCACCCTAGTCTCTTCCTCTGTTGTCTTCCTTAGGTCAATATCTATATCATAAGCAGCTTGGGGCAAGGAGTTTTTTTCATTCTGTGTAAAGAGTCATTCACATGGGGGTTGCTATATAAACAAAGAATAACTATAGTCAAAGCAAGCAGCTTTCAATCTATAAATCATAATTAGACTCAAGAGATGATAGGCTTAGCAACACTTTGTGTATACATACTGTGAACAAGGAATGTTTTCTGAGGAAATCAAAGTGTATTTTCTGAGGAAATCTCACGGTGAGAGTAGCCTCCCAGCTAGCATCTCCTTTCCTTTGATTTAATAAATCTCTTTTATGGCATGTCCAACATTGAAACACTGCATCTGATTTGACCTCAGCACCAGAATGTAAACTGCTGCCACTTAGACTCACTGCTTTATAGAACTAAATAATGAGATAACAGCAGTGTGTCCATATTAAGTACTATGTGCTATTCTCTTTTCCATGTCAATTCCACTACTAATAGGACTAGTTTTATTACCACGTGCTCTTGAGGGCACAAAGTTAGTTAAGTTGATTTATCATTAAAAGTTACAGTACTTATATTTTTAACAGCACCATCCTATCTTGTGCTGGAGTACGCAGATCAGTGTGTCTGCACTACATTCAAAGCAAGATTGGGGCTGCTGCTGCATTATTACAGGTAAAGGGAAAACTACAGCAACTCCAATGGGTCTTCTCTCTCTCTCTCTCTCTCTCTCTCTCTCTCTCTCTCTCTCTCTCTCTCTTGGAAACTGCTAGTGATATGCCTCCAGATTGATGGGCAGCAGGTGCCATCACCTCTTTTTGTTTCTCCCTCATTCTATAAGGGTTTGATGCTAGTTCACCTCCTCATGGTGCACCCAGGATAACATGGAAAGTGTGAACTAAACAACTAGCAACAACTGGCAGCCAGACTACATTGGAGAATTGGCAGTTGGCTACAACTGGCAGCCAGACATCAATGTGGAATTCCTGGTTCTCAAAATACATGGCAATGGAACATTATCATCTGATTTACCATGAGTCCATGTATTTGCCATATGCTAAATAAATAAATAAATAAATAAATAAATAAATAAATAAATAAATAAATAAATAAATCCTATTCTATAGCCTCTCACTAAAGTTCAGTATGAAATAATTAAAATTCAGTGAGAAAGGCTGAATGCATTCAGAGCAATAGTTCCATGTGTACCTCTTAGGACACTGTTTGTACCTGTAGGATAGCCAATTATCGAATCCTCATTATGGGCGCAATCCTGAGTAACTACGGGGAGTCCTTGCTCCGGTGTAAGAACAATTTGCTCTGGATTGCAATATGAATTCCCCATAGGTTTTCACTAGGTGGTGCAGTAACTACGGGTGCATGTAAAGTCTCTTACGTGCTCCCGTAGTTACTCTGGATTGTATGGTATGTCTTGGTTTCCACTGAAGCACATTTTCAGGAGGATTTTCACTATACAAAGAGACCTATAAGCGTTTTACCAAATGTGATGAAACTGATTAAACATATTTGTCATGGGAATTTAATTCTGATAATAAACAAAGGAATGCCGCCCTAGCAGTAACTTCAATAAGGTCTCATTTGGGGTTAATTGTGAGTTCAGGCATTTGTGTTTGGTTTTGTTTCTTTACATTTTTGCTTTTTATATTTCCAGCACTTCTTTTTTCTTCCTGTCCCTGTTGTCTTATTAATTTTTTCTGGAAACAATGCTGTTTGGACTTTTTAAACTCAAAATATGCCTGAATAAGGAGCTCAATTATCAAAATTATACCCACTCGCTTATAATATATTTATGTAAAAATACATATTTCCCGTTAGTAGTTTAGGGAGGGAAAATAGGAAAATAGATGCTGCATAACATTCACTTGAATCAATTAATAGCATACTTTATTTTCATAAGGTTATGAAAGGTAATCTTATATAGATAGGGTGACCATATAGAATGGAGGACAGAGTGCCTCTACCTGTAAGCATTGTATAGAAGAGGGAATGGAGGCAGGTTTATGTTGAGCGAAACCAGCCTAAATTCCCTCTGCTAAGCAATGCTTAAAGATAGGGGCACACTGTCCTCCCTACTATATGGTCAACCATATAGATGGATATAGATGTTCTGGCAAAAGAATGCTCAGAACTGTCAGACTAACCAATGTTATTGCTTGTAGCTCCAGAAACTTGTGCAATATGCTGCCTGAAATGTGATCCCTGGTCAGGATCTATCGCTTTGGACTCACTTTTAGTTGAGGCAGAATTGCGTCCTTCGGCTTGGGAGATTGAAAAAATGAGAGTACTTTAGCACCAGCAGGAGATGGTTAAATGTTTATTATTGCCCAAGAATCAAATTAGCTACTGATTCAATTGTATTGGTAGATTACAGAAGACCTATGTAATCAGATGTTGTGATCTGTATTGATCCGCCCCAAAAGTTGGTCTGTTCTTCCATTGTTGGGTTAATTTTTGGAGAATGTACAGAGTCAACACTGCATTAGTTTGCAGATGTTGGTAAGGATGCTCCCCTTATCACGTTAGGGGATGTTCTGGAAACTAAGCCGAGATCATGCATGTGGATGAAGCAAAAGCTCAGGAGAATGCATTAGCTTTTTCTTCTTCATGAAATGAAACAAAAGGAGACTCAAGTCACTATTTATTTATGCATGGCAAATGGTCAGTTGCGAAGGGGCGAAGAAGATTTGCCCACAAGAAAGACAAATCCAGTAAGAGGAAGTACCACTTTTATTTGGAGGAATTAAAGAATGCTATATTGTGTTTTGTCTATTGGAGGGAAATTTGCTCTCCACTACTTTGTTCTTTGTCTCCTCTTTCGAAAAGAAGATTTGCCCTTCTGCCACTACAACTCAAAGAAGGCATGCTGGAGCAATACTACGCAATGGTCCAGCTTCACACCTATAATTAGACAAGTGCTTGATGGAAAATCTCTCCTATTTTCCAAGCAAAAAAGATTCGTTTAGCTCAGTTAGGGCAAGCCATCAATTGCTTTGCTTCTGTGCAATATTTGTTGACATTCGCCACAAAAGTCATGTTAAAGATTCTTTTCTTGCTTACGAAGCCACAGAAAATGCTATTAGTGAGCATGAATTTTTCTTAATTTTAAGGTGTCTTTAATGTTTCTCACACTGACATAATGCGCCTCTGCGTTTTCATGATACTGCTGTACCCTCTGACTGTACTGAAGGGCTAAAGAACAACAGGATTTACATGTTCTAGCATGAAGACGTTTAGATCAGGTATATGAATTTCTGCAGCTATTCTATGTTTCAGTTATAGTAAAGGTGCCCTGTATGAGCAGTGTATTAATGTTTCATTTCTATTCCGGTTGAAAATGAACACTTATCCTCATGCCATTTTAAAGCAAACTTGAGGTGAAGTGCAACTTTCTCTCAATGAGACTTCATTACAAATCATTCGGAATGAATAAATCCAAAATCCGAATGGACCCTAGCTTCGCTTTTAGCAACTGAGCCTGCAGGAGTTACATGGCAATCTTTTATTTAGCTGAGTATAAAATATTTACATAGAAATATTCACTCAGTCATACTATTTTATTCAAAGGACTTTTGGCAGCAAGAGGTAAGTTACACATTAAAAATAGATTAGAGACCAATGTTCATTACAGAAATGCTAATAAAAAATAAAAATGCAATTTTTAGCAAATGGACATCTGCAATGAGTATGCAAACATGAAATTGGTTGTTTTTATTCAACCATTTAGCTGTTACAGTTTCCATTTTAGAAAGAAACCCTCTGAATTTATTTGAGATAAATTAATATAGCATTTGATTAAATGTTTGAATGAATTGAATAATCTTGAATAATCTTGAATAATCAAATTTAATCAATTTCTATCAAATTTATCAATCTAAATGTTGGTGTGCTGATGCAAGGGAATTCTGTTTTCTTTATTACTATTATATATTAACAAAAATATATTGCTCTTCAACAGTAAAGGTCACAAAGTGGTTAACAGAAAAATTCAAATAACTAAGAGCACAATCCTAAATGTCTACTCAAACAAGCAGACATATTCAATGAGTGTTCAATGAGTCTTATTCATTGGAAAGTGTCTTTAGGACTGCAGCCTATATGGCCCCCATCCCAAAAGGATTTACAATCTATATTGTACAAATGTACTATACATTATTGATAGTAATCTTCATCTATGCTATTTGATTAGTGCAGGAAGAAGTAACTGCATAATACAAATTGATCCACGATGTAATGGAGTGGCTGGCACCTGAATGATTTGGGATGAGCTTTCATTCCTAAAGTTGCCTAAAATTGCCTATGTACTTTTACATTTCAATCATGATCCTAATTTCTCTGTCCCATAAGATGATTCAACATAAAATACTCCTTAGCCTCTTCTCATCCTTTTCACTTCATATTTTATGACTATCTGGTCATGTTCCAGAGGTCTTCTAAGGCCTTCAATAAGGGCTTATAATCCATGCTGAGTCATAACCACAGCTTGGATGATAAAGGCCTACCAATTTGAAAATGCACATTTTCTATATTAGTTTGGTCATTGGTACATTTTTTACTGCAACAATGGCCTCCTTGAATCCAACATTCTTATCCTGCACATCTTCATGTTATTGCTTATATTAGCCATGGGCAGCATGTCCTAACTGGAACAGTTATCCTCACCTGCGCTGTATCCAGTGCAAGTATTGGGGCTGCTGCTGCGGGGAAGGGGAAGCTCATCCCTTTCCCTGGTTTAGGGCAGTATCAGTCCCAATAGACGTAAACCAGACTTAGGGCGCAATCCAGAGTAACTATGGGGAGTCCTTGCTCTGGTGTAAGAACAATTAGCTCTGGATTGCAATATGAATTTCCCATAGGTTTTCATTAGGAGGTGCAGTAACTACCGGTGCATGTAATATCTCTTACGTGCTCCCGTAGTTACTCTGGATTGTAGGGTAGGTCCCCCTAATTTAGACCATCTCTGGAGGTGGAGGAGTCAGGGGAGACAGGTTTATTCACAAAGTGCCCCTGTTCATGAGTAGGGTATCAATAATTGTTTAAAGTGCTTTATAATACCCTAGTCCTGTCCATTTCCAAGTGTTACAAGGTTTTAAATCATGTAATCTGCCAATACATTCAAGAAAGAGATATAAAACCTCTAACCTTGCACCTGACAAAAGATATTTAAAATCTAAAGCACTGAGTTAACAAACAATGTTGACAGTTTCTTGCAAGCTGAAAGGCTACTGTAGCACAGTGGTCTCCATCCTGCCTCTGCATGATATCACAGTCCTTTCAAATTACTTTGGCTGTGGCTGGCAGAAGAAAACAGCTTGAGAAAGATGCAGGCTGAATGCACAACTAAGTGATACACGAACATAAAAGCTCAGGAGTATTCTGAGAAGAGTTTTCTGAAGAACTGTAGTTTGGGACCATTTTGAGGTCTGATGTGCATAAATAAGTAAATGAGTGCATTAGAAATATATTTATAACTTTAAAATAAAGTATTTCCTTTTCTTTTTCTTGATGGAGTTGGAGGTTCACAAGCAAATTCTCTCTCTTTGCTGAGCAACATATAAAATACTGTTCAGTCCACTGGAAAGTTGAGATCTTGTTATGAATTTCTGTTGGAAACTTTTGACTGAATTTTCTTAAAAGCATTTTTTTAAAGCCTAGCTTAGCTGGAAGACACTTGAATGCACATGGTGCACCTATGCCTCTTTCCCCCATACTTCCAGGATTACTATATTACCATACAGTAATCCTCACATGCGTATTGTGGGATATGGGATAACAGTGTTTGCACAGAAACAAATCAACACTGATGTCCCAACCCTATGTAATTGTCTAATGCATCTACAAGTTAAGGGAACATATGTTCTCTTGCATTAAGGAGGCCCCCCCATAACTGCCTCCCACACTGCAGGATGAAAAGCATACCACATTAGTATGGCTGCATTAGTGCTGGAAAGTTTGATAGGATTGGGCCTGAGTTATGAAATTACAAGTTACTAGAAATATCTAACTGTGGTCCCAGCTTACATCCATGGATTCTTGTGCATGGATTCTTCACTGAAGAAATGGGAAATAAGCTTCCCTTCTCCATTATATTTAGATCAGACCACAATTATGAAACAACTTACTTTGGGGTCCCTGAGCTTGAGGCCTGCAACTAGTCAGATGCAATAAATAAGATCCCCAGGTAGGCTTGCTCAAAAGACCTTTATTGCTCATTAGCCAAATCAGCTCAACGATGACAACCAGTAAGATGACAAATCTAATCCCTGGTGCAAGTTGCCACTGCACTCCTCTTACAATTAAGGAGACTAATGTCATTGATGTGTTCATTTTATTTCATTTGAATTGACAAAACATCTTAATTATTTTATTCATTAATAAAGCAATGTTTCAGAGTAAACATTCAGTCCATATTTATTGTTGCAATAATTCAGAGGAAATGGCAGTTTAAATTTTTACTCTCTTTCGTATATTGCATTAGATATATTAGCAAACCCAAAGGAAAATGTTTCATTTCCTTTATAAAAGAAGTTGGAAGAATAACATAATTTGTCTCTTGCAGTTAGCAGTGGCTCTAATCTCTCCCCACTTTTTACTGGATAGTCTGACATTGGATTGGGGAAAAATGCAGCTTTAACTACCTCTACTGTAAAGAAGCCAGACAGAAAAAAATATTCAGTAATCTTTCCCAACAATTATAGAGAACCCCAAATCTGGTGGTGATGGTTCTGTTTGGAAAAATGAACAGTAGCAGAACACAAATAGTGTGAATGTAAAGATAGAATTTAGAACACAACCCTAACCATGTCTACTCAAAAGTAATTCAGAGACAAAAGTAAGCCCCTTTGTGTTCAATGGGTCTTATTTAGTGGTAGGCTTCAGGGGGTTCTCACGGGTTCTATAGAACCCTTTGCTAATGAGCGCATGGTTCTGAGAACCGGTTACTAATGGGACATAGAACCTGTTGTTAATTTAGGTTATAAGGACACAGAACCTGTTGTTAATTTATTTGAATCCCACCACTGGTCTTACTCCCAGGAAAAGTGTCTTTAGGATTAGGATTGTAACCTTAGGTAGGTGTTGCTTTTTAAACCCTTCTTTGTTGAGCTAAACCTGCCTCAATTCCCTCTTCTGTGCAATGGTTAAAAGTACAGGCACTCTGTCCTCAATTCTATATGGTGACCCTGTGCTTGTTCCATTAAAAGGAATGAGGAGATGCTCGTTTGCCATCTTAAGAGGACTGTGAAACAGGATGGTAAAATTACTCAAGAGGAGGTTTTAAAGACCCAAAATGACAGGAAAAAAAGGCATAGTTGAATTGAATATTCTTCTTTGTTAAAGGAAAAAAAATCTGTATGCTTCAATTTTTGTGAAAGTGAGTCTCACTGGCATGGCTTATCTGCTTATCTGTTCTATGCGATCTGTAAATAAATCTGTAGCTTGCTGATAATTTGGGTCTGAGTGCATTTCCATTCCACTAAAGTGAGGAGCCTGTCTCTTGCTTTCAGAAATTGGCACTTTGATGCAATGAAGCTTGTAGGAGGCTCGTTCTTCCTAGGCCCAAGTGTCAATTCCTGGTATTCTAGGCTCTCATACTTTGTATTACTTGGTCATTCACACTGGGTTTTGAACCAATGTTCTCTATTGGGGCACAAGCATTAGTGAGAGCCACTAGAAACTGCTTCTGGTTTGAACTGAGCCCACAAGCCACTCCATTGTTCTCCATGAACCACAGAATGCCACACAGAAACAACCCATCATTTGCTAACCCCTGCTAACTGAGCAAGAGGCCCTCTTTCAAGTGGGTGTTCCTCTTTTATTTAGCAGGGGGAGAGTAACTGGCCCTACGCACCCCAGCAATGCCTGTTCAAGTGGCTTCTGCTGGTGCTGTTTTTTGCATTTCAGATTGTGAGCCCTTTTGGGACAGGGACCCATTAGCTTTTAATTAGCTATTATTATTTTTCCATTTCCCTTGTAAGCCGCTTTGTGAACTTCTTAGTTGAAAAGCGGTATATAAATACTGTTGATAGATAGATTTGCTACTGGTCACTTCTGCAAGACTCAGAATAGACGCCAGAGGCTACCACTAATGCTTTACAGTGAGCATGGGGATTGTGGCCCACCAGTGGGCCCTACCCATAATTTGAGAAAATACTGTCCTTACAGTGTTTGCAACCTACCAGCCTGAAAAGCCCTGCCTCTATTTCCTTAAGGGTTGGGGGGACAGTAGTATTCATTAGCAATTTTAATGGTGTTTTATTCTTCAGTGTTAGCCGGCTTGGGCTCCCTCTTGTAGGGGAGAAAAGATGGGGTATAAATTAGGAAAATAAATAAATAAATAATAAATAAATAAATAAATAGTCTGCAGAGTTCCCTTCACCTCAAAATATTTAAAAAATGCAGTTGCAACTCACTTCTGTATTATAATTGTGAAACAAGAAGTGGGTCATCATATTTTGATAGGGGTAAGTAGAAAAAAGATCCATGTGTCTCTGGCAGTTGCATGATCATCTCTATCCCGCTGCCCCCACCAAAATGTATTTCTGTTGTGAAATTCCCTGAGGATTTGTTAACCATTTTAGTAGGGGAAAATATCACATACGAAGCAGGCATCCGTCAGTCTTGAAAGACTATAGTATTGTGCTCGGCGCTGCATATTCTGCATGTGAAGCACGAAAGCCTGGGTTAGATTGTTATGGAGTTTAGGCTGTTACCCAAGCAGCAAATCCCCCCCCCCCTCCATGCCACTGAATTAGTCCAATGGAAAGGCAGAGCCAATACGATTGGATCCAGCTGGCGTCACAGAGCTGGGCTAAGGACAGGAGCTCACCCTGTCTTGTGGGGCCGACCTGGGTCTCGAACCCTGGCCTGCTGGTTAACAGGCACAGCGTCTTAACCACTTGCGCCACCCACAGCCCATATCACATATGAAGTGGCTTGCAAATACAGGTGTCTTCTCTAATTGAAACGGTTTTATATGTGCAGTTAATTTCAAAGCAACCTGTTTGTTTGTTTGGGATTATTTTGTTGTTGTTCAGTATCAGCCATGGGAAACTTGGCAAGTAGGCAAATAAATTGAGGCGAGTACACAAGTCAAGTATTGTTTATTTTAGCTCAAGTTTAAACTATTCTAGTTAAATACCAGATAACAGCATGTGCATTTCAAAGTACCCAATACTATTTTAAATACCAAAGAATTTTAAATGCCAGATAACAGGATGTGCATATTTTTCAAAACAGAGAAAAATGGAAATGTTAAAGTACACTTTTTTTAGGAGAACTTGCAACGTCCAAGCCATTAGAAAGGGAAATGAAAGTTGTTTATAATAATTATAATAATAACTAGGCATTTATATACCGCTTTTATGGACATTTTGGATTGTTCCTCAGTCTTTTAATCAAAGCAGTTTACCTAGGCAGGCAATTTCTAAATCCCCGAAGGGATTTTTTCAAACACAGATTGTCTCTATCTTTCAAGAGACACTACATTCCAGATGTTACATTCACAGTCTGGTTAACAACACTGGCCCGATGTCTGAAATGCTGGCTGATCAAGTTCTCCTTCAGCTCTCACATGAAGGGCAGCTGAGAAAGCTCCTTCACTCCCACTGAAAAGCAGATGGAAAATCTCAGTTACAGCAGCCGCTTCTCAAGGTCTTGCTTCGGATCTGACTTCCGGTTATCTTGATCCGGCAACCTTCAGCTCTTATCTTCAGGTAAATGGAGGCTCTACCCTCTAGAGTAGACCAGACCTCCTTATTTGGAAAGTCAGACAAGATGGGTTAAAATCAATGTTCTGAACTACATTTTTATGGCCCACTTCTTTCCTGCAAAGACAAGGAGCAGATGCACTATGGCATATTTGAAAACAGAACAAATCCTTGGAGATTTGTTATCTAAGACTCAATACAAGAGTCATCTAGTTCTGTGTTTGAAAATACTGAACAGTGTGTAGTCCACACTGATGTTTCTGATGCATGCTTATTCATAAAAATAATGCATGTGGCAGAGACATTGTTGATAACATCAATTATCCAAATTTAAATGACTTCTCCAAGATTTATCTACACGGATTGGAAAGGTAATGTGATCTTGGCCTAAGAACAACCACATTTTTTAACAAATGCCAAGCGGGCTATGTAAAAAAGCAACAGCATTGGAAATAAATACCAAAACCATCTCTAAAGATCCTAGTAATCTGCTTTCAGAGATTAAAAATATAAGCAATTGGAGAAAGGATTTAAAACAGAAGTTCAAGTCAAGAATTGGACTTGCACAAAGGGAAAAGAAGAAAAAGTGATGTCAGTTAATTTGCTTTCAGTCTCATCCTATCTCCCTTTTCTGCTGGCAGAATTTGTGTTCCACCACTAAAAGTGTGGTGAGTAAGCACAAGACATCCAGTACACTGGGCTAGTGGACACACTCACAGGTCAGAAGTAAGCTGTCTGCTGGCAGTAGTGAGTCAGCAAGGAGAAGAATGAGTCTGATTTGGGGAGTGGGGAAAAGCCACTTTTGGCTTTGGGGAAGATGTGAGAGGGGGTGGAACCCATGGCAATGGCTCATGCTGGATCTTATTCCTTCTTTCACAAACCTCCCTACCACTTTTCATTCCTAGACATACATACACCACAACAATCGGTCATTATTTCACAATATTTCACAATAAAAATAATATACTCAAACTTGATGCAACTTTTATTCTTTATATGTACCAAACTATTATAATCGGTCCATTGGACCGATGGCGGTACTACGTGATACAAAAAGGTGGGACTTTCAGGGCTAATGCATCTATTTGCTAAAGCATCTATGAGTCAAAGAAGATTCCACCCCCTTCCCCGCAACAACAAAATCAAATTTAATGAAATAAAAGAATTGTGTCCCTTCTTGATTAGGAAAACTGTGCAAAGAGGAATGGTTATTCTTTCCCAGCTAAATATAAAAGGAGCACCACTTAGAAGTGTCTGTAAACCCAAGTTAGCATGGGTAACATGTAATATATGTCTATGGAACTCCAAGCAGATTCACATTAACATCATATTAGTACCAACCAGTATCAGAATTACATCTCATTGGTTCTCAGAGCAATCAGCATCATATGAAAGTTAAGAAAATCCACTTTTTGTTCCATAGGCTTTTGTGTTTTCATTTTCTGGTTAACTGACCTTAATATTTGATAAGAATATAATGTTTCCAGTTTGTTTCTTTGCACTCTGCATTAAATTACCATTCCATCAATATATACCATGATGGTGTTATCATTTATACCTACCCGTTTTTCACATTTTTAGCCACTAGTCACTAGCTGAGCTTGTTGCCCCCCTAAAGCTTGTTGCCCGGTGCAACTGGACCCCCTCCATCTCCTAGCTACACCTCTGCTTGGTGGTAAGTAAAAATGGTTTTTACTTTGCGTTCATGTTGCAATCCCCCACCGTAGGATGCCTAACGTAACTGGTGATGTTCCAGCCTCTGCTCCTCTGTCAGGATAGCCCACTGCTCTGCTTTATGCTACCACTTTGTCCACTTTTTCCTTGTCTAATCTAGAGGGAGGAGGATCAGTGAAAGCAAGTAGGTAGATGGAAATGAGTGCCTGGACAGGTATGCTGCCTGAGGTAGCAGCTTCAGTGGATGATATAAAGTAAGTTTATTGCTTTGTAACAGCACAGTCCAGAGTAACTAATCTGTCCACATAAGAGCCCTTGGGTTGCCCTATCTATCACTAGGTTGGAGCAACTGCAAGATGCTCCACCCCAGTTACTCTGGAAAAGGCTTGGGGCAGAGCAAGGCAACATAAAGTGCCCCAAGAGAGGTGGACCTGCTCCGGCCTTGCTGCTCTGCCCTAGGTAGTTCAAGAGAGGCATGCTGAGGGCATATTTAGCATTGCCTAGGGCAGAGCAGTTACTCTGTATCCAGAGCCTTTTTCCAAGGAAGAAATGCCCTCTTCCAGTCCTCAGAGTTATACCACCTCAGGAGCAGGTATAGTAATGAGTAGACCCATAGGGGTCTATGATAAGGCCTGAGTAACAATGGCAGTGTTGACCAAAAATCTGAGTTCTTGGCCAGTCTAGCTGCAACCCCTGCCTCTCAACCTTAGGATGTGGAACAAACCTCAGGATACAGCAGGCCACTCCAAGAAGCCCCTTCTATTCACTGTAGAATGTATTGGCATCTCATCAGGGACTCCTTATAAGGCAGGCACCCAGTGGCGTCACCAGACTGGTGCAGCTGGTGTGGGCTGCATTCGGTGATGCACTCCATATGGGGTGATGCGCTGGAGGAGTTTGACTGTCAGGAGTTGAAGCTGCCACTCGTCGTCAGAGCTGGCCCGAATGGGTGCATTGCGCAGAAACACACTGAGCATGCTGAACAGCTTCAGAGGAGTCTTCCTTAGAGCAGAGGAAGTCCGTGCCTCTGCACGGAAGTCCGCGCCTCTGCACGGCCATTCGGCCTCACTCAGGAGACGGAGTGGCAGCTGAATGGCTTCAGAAAAGTACTGCACAAGTGTCAGAGATGGTGCCTGCGCAGTAGTCTTTCTGAAGCCAGTTGGCTTCAGAAACAACTGCACAGGCGCCAACTTTGGTGACTGCACAGTCCAGGTAGGGGTGTGCGCAACCCAGGGGTGACACACAGACTTCCACACCGGGTGATGTGCAGAGTTGTATCACCACTGTAGGCACCACAGCTGTTCCTTGTTCCTTGTTCAGTGTGATCTGAGGGGTGTCTCCTCAGGAGCAAGTCCTCCCCATGTGTCCATTACTTGGCATGCTATGGAGCAGTTAGGGTAGCCCAGGCTTCCTGACTCTCTGGATGCAGCATAACTTTCTGCTCTGAATACAGAATAGTTAAGAGAGAGCAGTTAGGGCAGAGCAGGCTGAACTTGCTCTGGATTGTGCCCTAAGTCTGCTATTCATAGACAGTGACAGTGAATGTTCCTAAGTCACACACCACACTCTTGGAATGTAGCTTTCTCTGAGACTGTTGTATGGTAAGGTGAGCAGTAAGTGATATGAAGAAAATTAAGAACAGAGTTCAGCGCCTTCCTCGACCAGGCCAAAGGCCCATCTCGTCCAGTTTGTTGTAGCTCACAGTACCCAACATGTGCCTCCAGAAGATCACAATACCTGCATCCTTTTCCCATCCCTTACACCTAGCAAGGTGTTATTTACTGCAAATATACTTCCATAAGGAAAGACTGGCAAGAAAATACAGATTGTTTTTAATTTTTGCCAAATCACTAATTCAGAGCAAGATGAATTAATTCAAGCAATTATCTAAATTGTCTGCCATGATGGACTTTAATTACTTCTGAGAAAAGTAATGGTAGAATAGCTTTCCTGATTACTGAGAGAATGTGCCACAATATCCCAGAGCAATCATACGTAAAGGTTTAGCATGAAGGTTTAGAAGACTTCTTCACACTTAATAAGTTTTCAATTGACATGAAATATTATCCTTATTTCCAGTTGTTTCTTTGATGACTGTTTTTGTACATGATGTTTGCAGATGTTTTTAACATCTTAAAATGAATATATATGTCTATCTCTCTCTCAGCACGGCTGTTATACATCACTTTTTATTTTCTTTTTAAAAAATCCTTGTATTATACATAGATTACTGTATGAGGAAGTAAGCAAGTGTTAAGAAGAGTCACAAATATGTAGGCTGGATTAAGATCACAATTTTTTTAATCAAGAAACAATGTTAATTTCCATTAATTGGAATAATAAAATCACAAGAGAATATAAAAGATGAAATCTTTAGGGTTTGGGGTTTTTTTGGGAAAGTTATATTCAAAGGATCATCAGGAAGTGTCTTATAATAAAATAGGAGAAGGACAACCTATGTGAGAGCCCAATCCATCTATTTAATCCATCTGTCTCATTAGAAAAAATTTGCCTAGTAAGCAGGGCTTTCTCACAGGTACTCAGTTCGGCATCTTTTCCCACCTGCTGTCCCTCTCAGCAGGTAATTAATAATTTGTCATTATTATTTACCTGTGGTGAGTACCACCACATTTCTCACAGGAAAAAAGCACTTCTAGTAAGGAAATTTATTAGGTGGTGGGTAATACAGCCAGGATGGTACTTGGGCATTTCAGCCTGGGACCCCCTTTCAAACATAAAAACTATCCAGGACCCCCTGTCACACTTACCAGGATGTAACATCGCTGTGATGACATTCAGCTTCATGTCTACTTGGAACTAAGTCCCATTCTGGTCAATGAGACTTACTCCCAGGAAAGCACAGGGCCAGATTCCAAGATGGCAGATCCCACCCTCTCACAACTTCCCTGACCCGAGGCTGTGACCCAGGAGGGTCCCAAACCCCACATTGAATACCACTTGTGTAGTGGTTTGGGAATTGTACTTAGATTTGGATAGAGTACAGTTCAAATCCTGGCTCATCCATAAAGCTTCCTGGGTGATATTAGGTCAGTCACTTACCTCAGCCTTTCAGCTTTATCTACTTCACTGGATTTTTGTAAGGACAAAAGAAGGAAAGGAACAATGTATACCTCTCTAACCTCCTTGAAGCAAGGTTAGTACTGTATAAAAATGTGAGAAATAAATAAAAATAATTTTTTGGGAGGGAATTAGAAGGTGGCTGTACAGTTATAGCACCATATCAAGACATGAAATCTCAAAATAACATGACAGCCATCCCTCAACTGGAAATCTTTTCTTTCCAGTTTCCAGTACTGACATTACTTCAAGCGATCATAATTGAGGTTATATTTGAAAAAGCAGCACAATTTCTATTTCTTTCTAAATATTCCATTTTCTGATATCAGTAGAGCTGAGTTTGAGGATTTGCAATAAAAAGAATAGAAATTCTGGGTCAGGTCATTGCCATGGTGAATTAGATTGGTTTCATGCCAAAATGAGAGAGGTTCAGGTTCAGGAGCATTAAGATCCATGATCAGTAGAGATTCCTCCTTACTTTAGGCTTTACAAAGGTCACAGGAGTAGTCTGGTGCCTTCCAAGTAATCTGCATTGAATAACGGAGAAACAGTAAACTATCTCAAAAATATGAGTGCCTAATATATCTTTTCTAAAAGAAACTGTGTACCTGAACAACCTGTCGGCAACCTTAGTCTGACTTTACCAGAGAAATTACCTCTTTAATCTCGGGTGCAACCACTCTGAAGGCAGAATTTCCCAATTACAAACTTTTAAATACAGATCTCAGAGAGGGAGTTTCTAGAGTGCAAGAGGTATCAGGTGCGAATCTTTAGAAGCCAATTAGAGATAGTTGCTAAAATGCAATTTTTAATGGATTTACAGCAAAAATAATGAAATCCCCTAATGCATACACCATACAGGCATTCTTGCAATAGTGGCTGGTCGAATACAGTTTGATTGTTTGCGTAACTCTAATGATATCATCACCAAGATAAAACCATTCCGCCTTAGCTTTCAAAGTGTTTTTTCTTTTAACCCCTTATGGTGGTTCCTAGATGAGGAAGAGGATCCTTGTTCTGGGCTGGCTCTTACGTGTATATCACACATCCTTTGAGAAGCATAGGATGTTAAGAATTGAGAAGGACTATGGCGGTCATCAGACCAACACAGCAACCCTGATGCTGCCAAAAGAGAAGGTGGGAGAAATTATTAGTAGATGTTAATTTCAAAAGATGCAGGGCACAACCTGTTTCTGAAATATTAGAGAGAGAATATAGACAAAAGAGAGTACACAGCAGTGTTTAATAAAAGGTCTTAGGGTACAGTCCAGAGTAACTATGGAACCTTTTACACTGACATAGTTATGGTGTCACAAATGGGAAATGCATAGAGCAATCCAAAGTGCCTCTGACATCTTCCCATAGTTACTCTGAATTGTAGGGTGAAACTGGGTACAATTAGCATAAAGCAGAAAACTCCACTTTCTCAAAGAAGATATTGAGGGTGCAATCCAAATCAATTTTGGTTGGCATAACTCACTCACCATGATGGTGTGGGGAGACCAGTGCATATATGTGCACTAGCCTAACCTAGGAATGGTGCAGAAAACTTAGGGCACATATATGATACCCCCATGCCAGCATGGAACTTGTGCCAGGACTTACGTCAGCCTGATTACAGAATAGGATTGCAGCCTAAAGGACCCAATCTTTGGCTGGCAGCTATTTTGTTGGATTAAATTTGTTGCTCTTAGTTGCAATTCCCAAATCTTCCAAGTTCCAAGCTTGGTGATGCATGTGGCGACATCTGCACACAGGGGATTTACCACAGGTCAGGCAGCCACATGCATCAGGTTTCATATTGATTTCCAGTCCCACGAAATGTGGAAAGACCTGCCCTAAGAAAGTGGAGGCTGCTGCTGCCTCTAATTCAAAATGGCTTTCCATGATTAAAGGAAATACTGGGTTTTAAATCATGGAAGGACATATCTCATATAACTAGAAAGTAAAATGAGAGAAATGATTTTGAACTTCCATGTGTTCACTTGATAATATTGTGAAGAAGAATATTGGAAATTACTTACCCTCTGAAATAAGCCTGGTATCTAAAGAGGAGAAAAATTATAGGTTATAGACTGACTACTGAAAAAGAGGATTAGAGAAAGTTTGCTGATTCTTGAACAAGGGAAAAAAATGGCCTTCTCTCCATATAGTTCACCTGCTAAGTTAAATACATTTAAACTCGACTGGGCAGATCATTCACAGGAGAGTCTCAACAGAATTCACAGTCTGTGAATTTAAAAACAGATAATATGGAATTAAAGAAAGTGACAGTTCACCTCCTTCACAGGAGGTTTATTTGTAAATAACTGGGATCCAAACTTCTAAAATATTGACACTCTTGCTTTGGAAAAAAAAGCTCTTAAAAGCAGCCCATCTGTCAAAAGAAAACTGTGAAAAAGTTAAATATCTTGGAAGTTTAAAAATAGAATCCTTTCAGAATTTAAAAGACCTGTGTATATCAGATGAGCCTATAAAAAAAAAAAAACAACTAACAACCCATAGACAAGAGGGCAAAATTCTTGGGAAAGGTTATTCCCCTGAAAAAGTGACTAAAATGTGTTTTTTAAAAAAACTTCTGCAATTGTGATTTCTTCAAAGGTATAAATAGCTAACAAATCTCAGGTGGTAGCAGGCAACAAGAATTGGGGGGACGACGACTTGATACTAGTGGGCAAAATTGTGAAAACAGGTTATCTGTGAATAATCATACCATCATGTTATAAATTGAAATGGAAAGGTAATTTAATGCAAAATGCAACGAAATGAACTGCATTGGAATATCTATATTCCATTAAACGTTATGGCCGATTAACCAGAAAATGAATACACTAATTGTGTATTCAAAAAAGTGTACATTCTTAACTCAAAACTGACCCATGAGACAAAGGGCACAATCCAGAAGTGAACTTGGGTTACCCTATTACTCACTGGGCTGACCCAACTGCAAGATGCTCCACCCTAGTTATTCTGGAAAAGGCTTGGGGCAGACTAAAGCAACATATAGCACTAACCTAACCATGTCTATTCAAAAGAAAGCCCCATTGTGTTCTATGGGTCTTACTCCCAGGAAAGTGTTTTTAGGATTGCAGCCACAGGCTGCCCCAAGAATGATGGACCTGTGCTGCCCTAACTGGGCCAGCCTAGGCAGTTCAGGAGAGGCATGTTGAGGGCATGTTTAGCATTGCTTGGGCAGAGCAGTTACTCTGTATCCAGAGCCTGTTTCCAGGGCAGAAATTCCCACTTCCAGGTTCTCAGAGTTATACCACCTCAGCAGCAGGTATAGTAATGAGTAGACCCATAGGAGTCCATGGTTAGCCAGAGTAATCTGAGTTCTTGGCCAGTCTACCTATAACCCTTGACTCTCAACCGCAGGATATGGAACTACGGCAGCCCACTAACATGGGAATACAGAACACACTCCAACAAGCCCCTTGCATCCAGCCTCTATTAGAAGTATTGCTGTACTGGAGTCTCAAGCTGCAGCTGTTACTGGTTATCAGGAAAGTATTTCTTTACTTTTACCCAGCCTGTAGCTGGTCTCTGGAACTCCCTGCCACAAGATGTAGTGAAGGCATCCAGCCTTAATTCCTTTAGAAAGGGACTGGATAAATTCCTAGGCGACAGGACCATCGTAGGTTACAAGCCATCTGTATAGGCATGGACAACCTCAAAATGCAAGATGCAGGAGAGAGCATGTGGATGCAGGTGTCATATGTGCTCCCTGAGGCATCAGGTGGGCCACTGTATATGCAGGAAGAGGGAAAGAGATGGAAAATGAAACTCATGGTACATTCCCTGCATTTACCTGAATTGAGCTGAATTTCCTCAAAAATATTCTACCAAATCTTGTGTTCAAGGAGCTCTTTGGAGCAAATACAAATACGTAGCTTTTTCATGCCTTTTGGGGAATCTGTGCTTTCATAATGGCACAAGCAAGCTTAGGATTACAGGCCAAGCTTCAAAGCACATCAGAAACAGAGGCAACTCTTTCTTTTAAGGGGATTCCTACTTAATGAGGAGTGTTCTAAAGAAAGGCAAATTCACGTAAGCCTCATTACTCCCAGTTTTTCATTGCTTTGCCTCTTGACTTGTCACATATTGACCCAATGCAGTGACAGATTTAACAGTGGCACTAAATGAGTTATTTAATCTGTCTGACTTTATATGGCTAAGGCTGAAATCTTAAGCTCCAGTTAGGCCAGCCTAAGCCTTGGCATAAGTCCTGTTCTAACCTGGGGTTGTCGCAAAAATGCTGCAAGATACTTCTGTGCCACTCCTGAAGGAGGGTTAAGCCAGTGCAGAGGCATGTGCTTGCCTCACTACATCACCACAAGAATGGGAAAATTAATGAGTTGTGTCAGCCTAGGTTAGGATTGCACCCAAATTCTCCATCCCAAATCTCTCTGCTTTAATATTTGTGTCATGGCTGCAGCTCTTCACTTGTTCATTTCCTTCATACTAGATTAGGCCAGGGACCCCAAACTGCCAATTTTTTAAGGCTCAAACACTAATCCCATTTCTCCAAAAGTTGAAGCATTTGCCTATAAAAGCTCCCCATGCATTATTAACATTATTTTTGCTTTCTCCAGCATTCTCTTTCTTGCTCTCTAAATTAAACCAGGCAAAATTATACTTATTAATTTGATGTCACATTCCCTGTAAAATACAGTTTCCAAGTGGCAGTGGTTACTGGGCGATCTCAGGCAGAAACTGCAGGGTGGATGAAGGGATACATAGAAGAAGAGTTATGGGCATGATGTTCTCCCTGTCTTTCCTCCTACCCACCCAATGATTAAAAAAACAACTTGAGGATTTTATTTTTAAATGAAATATGACTGGAGGAGAAAGAGTTAAGCACAAACTTTGCCCTCATAACTTAATTTTGCTTTTGAAATAGCACAGAAGAAAAACATGGAGCTTTGTGCAGTGTGAACCTCAGATTACCCTACAATGCCTCTGTTTACTGCTGGAAGGTGATAGTTCTATTACTTATTTAAGAAGCCTATTCCAAGGGATGATTTTCTTAAAAATCTTTTCACCACACTGTGAATTAAATGGGGTGTGATGCACATGGAGTTGGTTATGAAGAATATTAATAGTTTTGGTTTTGCTTATGCAGTGATAATGTTGCTAAATGCAATTTCTCAAAAGAAAAATGAGGCACCAGCAAAGGTTCATTTATCATAAGCCAAATGCCACTGACTACATTCTTTGAGTCTGCACTACTGAGCCTTACTGGGTGACTGCTGTCTCTTTGATCCCACTCACGATCACGGTGCAGAGGGTGCCGATGCACTGGACTGGAAGCTTTAGAGGACTACAAGATGAGCTTGACACTAGTTGCTAAAATTATGAAAAATGGGGTATGAATGAATGATAATACCATCATGTTATATTTCAGTAGAAAGGATTAATGCAGAATACATTGAAACAAACTGCACTGGAATATCTACATTCTATCATACGCTATGGCCAGTTAACAAAAAATGAAAATGCAAAAGTCTATGGAACAAAAAGTGGATTTTTTAAAAACTAAAAACCTTTCCATGAGACTGATTGCTCTGAGAGCGAATGAGATGTAATTCTGATATTGTATGGAACTAATAAGGTGTTAATATGAATCAGCTTGCATTTCCATGTACTGTACATATATCATGAAAAGGCTACCCCATGCTAACTGGGTATACAGGCACTTCTAAGTGGTACTCCTTTTATATTTAGCAGGGAAAGAATAACCATTCCTCTTTAGCCCAGCACAGTTTCCCTAACCAATAAGGGAAACAATTTTCAAATTTTTACTTAATTAATTTTGATTTTGTTGCTGTGAGGAGGAGGGGGAGGCAACAAAATCTTCTTCAACTCCAAATGGCAAATAAGTGTTTTAAGCTATGACACTAGCAGAGGAAATAGGTGGTGAACCGCTTGGGTTTGGACAACTTTTCCCAAATTTTCTTTTTAAAACTACCTGGGAATAACATCACTTCCGACTGTGAGATCACTTTCAGGGCAACATTCTGAACTTTGCACAGGCTACATGATCATTAGCTACACCACTGCTCACATTTAGTATCATATACTAGCAAAAATGAACCCGCGTTGTGGGAATAAAATTCCCCCCATATGCCCTCCCCCAACTGTGCAACAAACCCTCCAATGCACAACAAGCCCCTATGCAAAACAACCCCAATGCACAATACTCTCCCATACACACCAATCCCCATGTGCACCAACCCCCATGCGCACCACCCCATGCGCACCAACCCCTCTTGCTTGACACCCCATGCACACCCACCCCCATGTGCAACATCCTCCTATGTGCTCCAACCCCCATGCACACCCACCCCCATGCGCAACATTCCCTCATGTGCACGAACCCCCATGCACACCAGCACCCCACTGCCCACCAAATGCCCCATGCGCACCTACCCCCCATGCACACCACCACCCATGCGCAGCCACCCCCATGTGCAACATCCCCCCATGCGCACCAACCCCCCATGTGTAACAACACCACCATGCACACCAACACCCCACTGCACACCAACACCCCATGAGTACCACCACTCCATGTGCACCACCCCTCTATGTGCACCACCCCTCCATGCTCCCCATGTACAACATCCGCCATGCACACCACCCCCAATGCACATCACCCCCATGTGCACCATCCCCCCAATGCACCCTGCCTCGCAGTGCATCAGGCAGCAGACACGATATTGGCTGGCTGTTGATCAGTCTTCAATGTTAAGTATAAGACGGAAACATGTTTCACCCCTTTTCTTCCCCTTAAGGGTTAAATTTCTCAACATTGGTTCTTAATGGGCATTGATGTCACAGAAGGAACACCCTCTCCAAATTTCACACTTCTAGGTCCGGAGATTGGGGCGGGGCAGTGATCAATCAAGGATTCTTCAATTTAAGTATAGGGAGCAAAACGCATTGTGCCCCTTTTCACCCCCTTCCAGCTGGAATTTCTAAAAAATGGTTTTTAGTGGGTGCCTCCATCATGGAAGGAACACCCTCCCCAAATTTAATGCTTCTAGGCCCAGCAGATTTGGCAGGGTGTTGATAAGTGAGTCATTCAGTCAGTGAGTCAGTGACTTTTCAATTTTATATATAGACTAGCAAAAAGCATACCCGCATTGCGGGAGTAACATTTCCCCATACGCCATCCCCCCACGGCGCATAAACACCTCATGCGCCAGTTTCCCCCATGCACCACTTCCCCCATGCACCACTTCCCCCACGCGCCACTTCCCCCATGTGCCACTTCCACCCATGTGCATCATCCCCCCATGCGCATCATCCCCCATGCGCAACTTCCCCATGCACAATTTCCCACCATGCGCAACTTTCCACCATGCGCAACTTTCCACCATGCGCAACTTCCCCATGTGTATCATCCCCCCCTGCACAACTTCCCCCATGCCCAACTTTCCCCCATGCGCAACTTTCCCCATGTGCAATTTTCCCCCTTCACATCAACCCCCATGCGCATCAACCCCCATGTGTAACTTTCCCCATACGTATCGGTCCCCCCATGTGCATCGGTCCCCCCATGCGCATCAGTCCCCCCTGCGCATCAGTCCCCCATGTGCAACTTCTGCCTATGCGCAACTTTCCCCCATGCGCAACATCCCCCCCATGCGCATCATACCCCCCTGCGCATCATATCCCCATGTGCAACTTCCCCTATGCGCAACTTCCCCCCATGCGCATCATCCCCCATGCACAATTCCCCCAATGCACAATTCCCCCAATGCGCAACTTTTCCCCGTGTGCAACTTCCCCTATGCACAACTTCCCCCATGCGCATATCCCCATGCACAATTCCCCCAATGCGCAACTTTCCCCCATGCGCAATTTTTGCCCATGCGCATCATCCCCACATGCGCATCATCCCCAATGTGCAACTTTTCCCCATGTGCAACTTTCCCCATATGCATCATCCCCCCAAGTGCATCAGTCCCCCATGCGCAACTTCCTCCATGCGCATCAACCCCCATGCGCAACTTTCCCCCATGCACAACTTCCCCCAGGCGCAACTTTCCCCAGGTGCATCATTCCCCCATGCGCATCATCTCCCATGTGCATCATCCCCCATGCGCAACTTCCCCCCATGCACAACCTCCCCAACTCGCAATTTCCCCCATGCACAACTTCCCCCCATGCGCATCATCCTCCATGCGCATCATCCCTGCATGCGCAACTTCCCACCATGTGCAGCATCCTCGCCAGTGCAACCTCTTCCTCTGAACAACATCCCTCCAGTGTACCAGGCACTGAGCACCAAATTGGCTGGATGTTGGTCAGTCTCCCATGTTAAATATAGGACAGAAACACGTTGCCCCCTTTTCAGCCCCTGAAGGGTTAAATTTCTCCAGATGGTTCTTGGTGGAGTTCAGGTGACAGAAGGAACTCCCAGAATTCCATGCTTCAGGCCCAGCAGTTGGGGCGGAATGTTGCTGAGTCAGCAATTCTCAATCCAAAGTATAGGGAGGAAAATGCGTTGCGCCCCTTTTCACCCCCTTCCGGTTGGAATTTCTGAAAACCTGATCTTAGTGCACCCCTCCGTCACAGAAGGAACACCCACCCCAAATTTCAGGCTTCTAGGCCCACCGGTTTTGCCAGGGCAGTGATGAGTGAGTGAGTCAGTCAGTCAGTCAGTCAGTCAGTGAGTCAGTCAGTCAGTCAGTGAGTGACTTTTCTCTTTTATATATATAGATAATTTTTCCAACCACTGTAGCCATTATAAAAATTATGGAGGACAGGGAAAAGTACAGAAATGCGTCTAATGTTTTAATCATTACCATTTAATACTGCGTGCAGCACTTCTGTTTTTGCAAGCATGATACAACCTTTTATTTCATAACCACTTTGAATGGCAATTCATCAACAGACCTATTTGCAATTTGCAGATCCGAGAGACAGTGTTTTGCATTCTGAGAACTGGTAAGTCGAGGACACCTTCAAACATGATCAATTTGCTACAAGACTTGCACTCCCATGTAACAGATTAGCATATACAGCAATTGTGGTAAGCTTGCCTGTTCCATACAAAATATCACAACCACTTTCATGAAAGTGGGTGTTCCTCTTTTATTTAGCAGGGGGAGAGTAACTGGCCCTACACACCTCGGCAATGTCTGTTCTAGTGGCTTCTGCTGGTGTTCTTTTTGCATTTTAGATTGTGAGCCCTTTTGGGACAGGCACCCATTAGCTATTAATTAGCAATTAATTTTTTTTCATTTTCTTGTAAACCGCTTTGTGGTGTGGGCTCGCCACAGAGGTAATGTGGGTGGAGGGGGCCGAGTCTTGTGTGGCCTCTCCAGGTCCCATAGCTAGCTCCTCACTGAAATAAGTCCAGGGAGACACAGGAGGTATTTCCAGTACAACACTTTTACTTGCTTCCATACTTGGAGGTTTCAACCTTGAATGTTACACAACAATATACCTCACCCCAAACACCAGGTAAGTACCTCTTCTTCCTCCCTCTCAGAACTTGGGAGGACCAGGCACCCTTCAGGTAAGTCCAACTTAAACCATGAACAGGTAAGTATCCCTCTACATGCGGGCTCAGCTCCTCTCTTAGTTTCTCTGGCCCTGCCTTCCCTTTTCCCGCTCTTCTTCCCCTTTATATTCAGGCCAGGGACTCCGCCTCCGCAGAGGTCTCCACCACTCTTGTCGTGGTGGATGAGGAACTGTCACGGGTCCGCCTATTCCTCCCTCCAGCACCCCGACCTTCAGGGGTCTGATCCTCTAGGACATCAGAGATCTGAGTCTCATCATCTTCCTCCCTCCGGGTATACATCTTACAGGCAGACACGGGTAAGTAAGTTTCAACACGTTTACTTTGCACAGGCTTATAGTTCCACAACAATTAACTGTCTTTTCTTTCCTTGCAGGTTACAAGTCAGGTAACAGTAACTACAACAAAACCCCACCACCAACAGGTAAGTGTCCTTCTCTTTGATAACTGAGTTCCCTTTCCATAGCTAGCATAACTCCTTCACTTTTGGTTCTCTTCACAGGTACATCCTGCTTCCGCCACCTCGCCTCGGCTTTCCTTTCTTTCAGCCTCCTCTGGTTCTGGTTTGGGAAGGGGTCCTGGGTACTTGTGTTCGATTCCAAGTTGATGCTCCTGCTCCTTCAGGGTTAGGGCTTCTAGAGTTAGGTTCTTCGGGTTCTCTCCCCATGCCTGGTAAGTACTCCGTTCCTTCCAAGGCAAGTCCTCCCGCCAAAGAACCTCTCGTTCCTCCTCCTCCCGTTCTCTTATATCCTGCACACCTCCCCCCATCTCTTCCCGCCAAATTCCCGCCAACAAGGGAACACCCCCTTGTGCGTACCACCTTGTAGAAGGTCCCACAGTGATACTCCTCTGTTTTGGTCCTCCCCTCCCACCTGTCTTCCACAACTCCAGCATATCGCTCATAGTCCACACTTCTACGGCATCTGGAAAGTCTTTGATGTCAAGGGGAGGGGGGTAATTTGGCCTGTTCCACACACGGAGGCTTTCCCCCATGTGCACCCCCATCGGCTCCATGTTGAAACGCTGATATGTGTCCCAATCAACATCACAGGAACCTTGCTCCACAACGCAGGTCCGTGGTCTAGCCCAGGCCTCTTCAGACTAAAGCCTCCTGGGGTCCCAACTCCTGGTTCCCTACAGACCCGAGCCGTTCTTTCTCTCCAGTAGGCCGCCACCTCCTGCTTCCTTTTCTGCTCTTCCATCCATTCCCTTTCCCATAGTTGTCTCTCCTCCTGTGGGTCCATAGTCCCTGTGAGCACCACCTCCACCTCCTGCTCTCTTCTTTCTCTCTCTTGAGGAGGGGTGCGAGGCGCAGAGTGTCTGGTGGCTGCCCCGCAGTGACACTCAGGATCCCCTTCCTCATGTGAGAAGTCTAGCCACATCAAATCTTCGGCCAGTTCTTCCTCGGGTGTAGGCCTGTCTGCACCACACGCTTTGTGAACTTTTCAGTTGAAAAGCGGTATATAAATACTGTAGATAGATAGATAGATAGATAGATAGATAGATAGATAGATAGATAGATAGATAGATAGATAGATAGATAGATAGATAGATAGATAGATAGATAGATAGATGAGACATATGGCCTTTGATTATGACAAACGTTTGTTTCAAATTGTGTGGGACAGCAATAGTTGCAGGATTGGAACGGTACAATTTTTAAAACCTGTGGTTCTTGCACTTATTTGTGAACTGTTGAGATTTATAGGCAGAGACTTTGCTCCCAAACATGATTAGGATTTGGGCATATGTCCCACTGAGATAAAAAGTTTTCTAATTAGTGTAGTTACGATTACAGCCATAGTTCCATCAATAAGACAGTTTACTGTGTAATATAATGCATGTCTCAGAAATAAGACTCAGAAGTGACACCCCAATCCTGATCTCGGCAGACAGGCTTGCAATCTAAGCCACGTGAAGGCCTCTTCATGAACCATTAACAAGCCCAGATCACATACTCTTCTGGGATGGGTCCAGGTTTGTAGAAAATGGCAGAGGTACACAGGATGGTCTGTGGTAGACAATCATGGGACCACCAGAGCTTCAGGAAGCCTCCCTAACTCTATGTCTGCCCAGGCAGCAGAGATAGAGACCTTAACAATGAGTCTGCAGTTGGGAGAAGGCCAGAGGCTGACAATGTACTTAGACTCAAGGTACACATTTGGGGATGTACATGATCATGCCCTTCCTTGACAGCAGAGAGCAAGGGGAAGTCACAGCAAGGGGAAGTCCAAGCAAGCATTCCATTGGTTAATATGGCCACTCGGTGGTATGAATGGGTTGAATGTGATAACACTATGGGTCAAAGGATTGAGGCCTAACATTATTTTAAATTAAGTGTTGTAACAGATACTGTATATAGGTGTCTGAAAACCTATTCACCGGGAATGTGGTAGGACCTTCCACTTGAAAAATTAATCCATCACAGACAGCTTCTGGCCTCTAGTGAATCCAACAATCAATGTGTGGCATCATGAGCAGATAAAGATTCATAAGACAGTTTAAGTTCCTGTTTCCATACCACTCTGATTAAAAATCCACATTTTAAATCTGCAATTAATGAGCTAATTGGCTAAGTACATCAGTTAATCAGTTCATGCTTTTAGTACAGGGAAAAGTAGATAGGTTGTGAACCCTAATAAAATGAAGCATTTGGTGTCCAAACCAATCCATTATTCCAGCAAATGATTATTGGCAACACAAAGCTCAGTGTCTGTGATGAAGGTCATGGCCTGGGGTGTTTTTCAGTCTCACCAGGCTGTTCTTTATGGGAAGTGAAGATTTTACTCATGTTGTCTGAATTGCAAATAGTCTGGGTTTGGACTTTAGAGAAAAGGCTTTTGAACTTTTAAAAGACACTACTGTGCATTTCAATTTAAAGACATGTGTATCTATAAATATGCAAATGCTCGCATGTGTGTGACAGGGTGTGGAATTGCACAACTTTCAAGATAGGATTGCATCCTTACAGCTCAGTCCTAACCAGCCTGCCCATTTAACTTGGATCTCACAAATGGGTGTTATCCCAAAATAACCTCAACTTTTGCAGGTCCCTACCTATTAGGTTCCTTCCAACTCTATGATTCTAAATTGTATTTATTTCCAGAGCCGAGCTCCCTCAACATAAGGAAATGTTTGTTCCTTACCTTACAGCTGGTTTGTGGATGCATCAGTGCTGAAAAGTTGGTTACGACTAAGCTGTACTTTAAATTGGTCATGTCTTCAGGCCCCACTGATTTTAACAAAATTTAAATAGCAGTCATATGCACATGATGTACATCTAGAAGTAAGTTCCATTGAATTCACTGGGACCTACTTCTGAATAAATATAATAGGATTGTGCTGTTAATCTTGCACATGATTACCTTCTTAGTCATGATAAAAGTTGCAATCCTATATTACTGAAACACCCATCGGATTGTCATAGAATATGGCATTAGCCTTCAGACTCTGGCACAATGACAGCTGTGCCAGAGCAATGGCAAATAGTAGTCCCATTCAAAAAGTAGCCCCATTTTTCCTACAGTCTCCATCTAGTTTCACCACTAGATGTACCATGAATGCCACCAGAAAGCCATGTTGATATATCTCTGATGCCATTTCAACTGGAGACACGGGCAGGATGCACACCCAAGCTTGTCAAAGGAACCAGGTTCATGGGAACTCCAGCTGAGATGGTGTACTTTGCACAAAATCCTGCTGCTCTACCTATAATTTCAATGCATATGGCAAGATATTTCATCAATGTATCTCATCACAATACCATTGGAGGAAAACACACCCAAACACTTAACTGTAACCTCCATTCCACCATTCTTGCAGGGGACCAAGAGCAATGCACTGCAAAACAGTTAGGAAATGGAGGTGCACTACATGCAAACTACATGCAACCCACTCCCAGAGTTTGAGATGGAAGTAACCAGGTCTTTAAATGAAGTATAATAACAACACAATTCTGTGCAAATCTACACAGATCCAATTCTCTTAGAGTTCAATGGCCTGCTTATATGATATTGCTCCCATATAATTTTGTATAGAAATAACATATGAGGGATCAGTCCTATCCAACCTTTCAGCACCAGTGTAACTGCAAAGCAGACTCCAGGTAGGGGGACAAATGTCACTATACCTTTTGGAGTCCTATATGACTGCCTTCCTGGCACAGGATCCAGCACATGCCCATTGGAACAGCTGGTGCACTGCCACTGGTAAACTGTATAGGATGAGCTCCCCATTACCAAATAGGAATAAGTAACAAGAATAGAGAACACTATGATGCAGACATTTAAAGATGGTTTTTGTTGTTGTTGTTGTTGTTGCACATGCCTTACATTGGAAGGATTCACAATAAATTTTTGCAGATCAACATTTTCCACACTACTGGTTTTGAGGCACCAAAGGAAAAGCAGTTTCAAGCAATAAGGGTCCACTTAAGCAGGACTTATATTCCTTAACTCACATTACTTTGAAATCAAGAATAAGAGGCTCAGCAGATATAGAAGGAGGTGGGGGAGATGAAACAAAAACATAGCTGGTGAAATAGAAATGGCAAAGAAAATGGATGTGCTCAATTCAAATAGCCAGCTGGAGATTCTGCTGGGGAGCAATGGGGGGAGTGGTACAGCTGAAGTGCAAGCTGAGCTACTGAAGGCAAGAGAGTGGAGAAAATCAGTCAATTATCTCCGAGTCTTTGCATGTAGTTACACACTGCGGCTGTAATGGTTCTGAGCTTGAAAAGGCTAATTAGCTGTGCCATCAGCACAAGATGAACTTCTGGTTCATATTACTTACCATTCAAAAATTTTCCTCTTTAAAGGCAAAAGACCTCACTTTCTCTTCTTATACAGAATAGTGACGATAACACTGAAGGCTGGCCCATTAACGATACAAATGAACTAGATTGGGACCCAAGCAGACGCTGTAGCAAACAAGACCCCACCACCTTCCACCCCACTACGGACAACTGAGCCAGCTAATAGTGAACTACTTCACTATAACCAATCTATTTTGTTAATATTTTTGATGCTTAATATAATTTTTCCCACTAAAATAAAAAATTATAAAAATAAAAATATGCTAACTCACCCAAAAAAGGCTTGGCCAGAACCATTGTTTTCAACATTTAAAATTTTTTTTTTTATACATCCTGGGCCAGTCAGCCTGCCTGTTCCATTAGACTCATGAATATTAATTGACTGGCCCCTTTGAACAAAAAGGTTGCCAATTCCTTCTATCCACAGAGTCATCCCCAGGAATAATTATCATTGAATACAAGGGGGCATAAATCAGAGTAGTCATGCATAGGTTTCTGATGTAAATAGTAGCAATCTAGAACAAACACTGTAGTTACACTGAGGTTTCTAGAAAAAATACTGAAGATTCAGGAGGGCTTCATTAGTCTGGTGGGATTTGATTAAAGAGCAACAAGCTACAATACCTGGTTAAGAACTAATCTCCGTTTTAGTAATTATATTCGGGATGCAGATCATCTTCCTAGAATGAGACAATGATGTCTCAGGAAGGCTTAAAATGTTTCCTCATAAACTACTAGACCCCAGGATTATGAAGGGGAGAAGTGTTGAATATTTTGGAGATGTTGAGACCTTCTTTTGGGTCACTGGTTGAAAATCATAGAGCTTCTGATAGAAGAGGTTGCTAGAATCAATAAGCTAAAAGGTGGATTACTCTTCAGGAAGCACTTAAATAAGCTGACAACCAATTTTTCAAGAGGCAGCTGCTCAGCAATCTACCTGCAGGGGGAAGACAATAGGGGCAAGATAACTCAAGAGGAACTGTCTCATTGCTACAGCTGAGCAAACTGATCCTGACCCTTCAGCAATTTTAAAGCTCCAGGTTTCAACTGTGGGCATTTATATTTTTATAATTAGTATAAAGTATGTGTGATGAAAGGCAAGCCAATGACAGGTAGACAACATCATTCACTTATGGTGCCACTTATGTAATTAGTTTGTCACCCAAAAGTATATGATATATGTGTTACGTCTAGGAACCAGTAGAATTCTAACAGTGGAGAAGGGCCGTTTCTTAACCTCCATGCAAGCACAGATCTATTATAAATTCAAAATCATTTCAGTTAGCAATAGAGAGTGAAATTAGTGCTCGATGGTACCTTCTCCTGACTAAATCTGCATGTCTGTAAAATAACATCAGAAATTTCTGGAACACTTTTATTTAACTGGGCGTATTTCAGTCTTCAGCTTAAAGGGTTATTAAATTAGTATATACCTGCCATATAACCATAGATCATAGAAAGAAGCCATAGATCATTTCCTGAGACATTTTTCAATTACTAATATTAATTTTATAGAGCGATGGATCTAGAAATCAATTTTCAATAAAATGTTATTTTCATGTTGCAGTGTTTCAGTTTTGATTCTTTTGTCTGTGCTTTTCTGCTATTCAATCAAAAACTGCCACCCTCCTTATGACTGATAATAAAATGTAATGGATGTGCATTAAGGATCTTTTTGCTGAAAGATATGGTGAGCTTTATATTGACGATATTAGAAAAATAAGAACCAGTGCCATAAATGTCGTGAGAAAACTCTGCCCTAGAGAGAAGCAATTAACTTTGGCTCAATGTGATGAATTGCATTTTTTTTGCATTTTATTCTTAGGCATACTTAAAAAGAGGAAAATGTAAAGACAAGTGACCCATAATAGTATTCTGGTAACTCCTTACAATATATTCCTTTCCTTGGACACTGAAAAATAGAGAAAGATAAGAAGCTGCAATTAAGAAGCCAGTACAAGGGCTGCGGATTGAGAGGATTCCAAATAATAATTCTTCAAACAATCAGCCAGTATAATTAGTAATGGAAACAGCTGTAGGGTCAGAATCTCAACAGCAAGTGAAGAGGTCAAGGAAATAAGCTCCAGAAAGGTTTTGCCACATGGTTTTTTTCTGTATTTCTTGCCCTCAACTTGACATATCTAGCTTGTTAATTAGCAGACAGATGCCTTCTTTGGCATTTGCTTTGAAGGCAAACTTTGAGCCACATCTTTTATATCAGTAAGTGTTCCTCTTTGGCTATAAATACTAGATTTCAAGATGTAGTTCTTCACACTTTAGACTCCCTTTAAAAATATCTAAGGATAAGAAATGTTGAGATCCAGAAAAAATTCCACCCCAAACCTAGAAAATAGTATGAATTTAAAATTATTATAAAATATTACACATTAATACAACCATTCATGGACTTTCTGCATGAAAAGGAGATGATGAAAAAAATTAACTATGGATTTGATGAATAGATAATTGTTATATAACAATTTTATCTTCCTTTTTGGTGTCTGTTAGAATTGCTAAGTAACCTTATAGTAATTTTTAAAGTATAATTTAATAGAAATTAATTGATGTTATTAAAGACTAAAAAACGGCAAATTAGGTAATCTGTGCTTGCCACATATTCTGATAAGAACATTTTTGTTTATATTTTTCTCTTTTTTGATTTGTTTTCTTTTTTCTTTTTTCTTTTAATTTTTTTCTCTTGCTTTCCCTCTTTTTTCTTTCTTTGCTGTTCTTTTTGAAAAATAAATAAAATATATTTAAAAAATACTACGCATTAGCGCAAATGAGTCTTTGTCGTAGTTTAATGCCAACTGGCCCTACAATCCAGAGTAACTACGGGAGCACGTAAGAGACATTACGTGTACCCGTAGTTACTGCACCATCTAATGAAAACCTATGGGAAATTCATACTGCAATCCACAGCAAATTGTTCTTACACCGGAGCAAGGACTCCCTGTAGTTACTCTGGATTGTGCCCATAGATTGAATGGGTTTGAAGAAAATACACACCCCATTTCCCATGACACTATTATTTACACAGACATACCTAAAGTCATATGCTCTAGGAGAATTGGGCTGTGGAAAAAGATTATGTTACTGTGGTGAAAAGGGGAGTAGCACTGGAGTGTGCATAGGTCATACAGGCCCTTCTGTTCAGAATTCCAAACATCTTTGTAATGCAATTATATTACAAAGCTATTTTGAGGTGCAGAGAGGTTCACAGAGGGGAATATGGTTCCCCAACACCCTCTGGGAGCCAATGCTATGCCCTTTTTATGTCAGCAGCATGATTCTGGATATACCATCATTGGAGTGGTACCATGCCCCTTAACCATGTTAGGCGAAGCTGTTTGACTCTCCGGTTGGGCAAAGTGTGCAAAAAATCCACTGTTAGAAAACTGTCATAAGCACCTAATTAACTCAACTGTAACACTCTTAAAGTGTTAAGTGTCATTCATTAGGATGTACAAAGACACAATAATCGAAATCTGATTCAAAAATCCTCATTTATTAAGGAGACAGAGCCTGGGTTACCCTGGCTGGGGTATCATGACACTTCATTTTGGGAACCTCCGAAATCCATGTTTTGGATGTGAGTCACATTGAGTCATTCCTGGCTTGCTAAAAGCAAGCAGTTCCTGGCTTGCTGAAAGCAATATATTGGATCATTCACTTCCCTTTCCGTGCTCCATCCTAACAAAGGGTTTGAAGCATAAAGGAAATGCACTCTTCACATAGAGCATAAAGCATGATACCATAGTCTTTCAAGACCGATGGATGCCAATACTAATACTATGGTAAGACAGAACTGCCTACAGACAACCAAGAAGAAAAATCTTTTGTGTGTCTTTTACCTCTCAAATGATCTTATTTTGGGCAGGCAAACTTTCACAAATTTTGCATGAGTGACATACAATATCATATGTTGATATCTTTGCAAGCCTGTTACAAACAAACAAAAATAGCAACATAATCAACACACTGGAGACCAATTAAAACCTGCCACAAGCTTCTCCCCCCTTCTTTTCAAATACAGCCTTTGCAGGGAATCCCAAAGGCTTTCTGCTTTCACCAATATCTGCACCAGCTGTCCTGCAAAAAGCCTAGGGTGCTCTTCTTGAAGAGACAAAGTAACTTCTTCCCCAACCAAACCCTCTTTTTTCTTTCTGAAGTGGAAATAGCTTTTTCTATAGAGATATGTTGAAATTTGTGGTTAAATATTCATGCAGTCATTGCCTCACTCCACCAAATGGAAAGAAAATTGTTTCCGATGGTCTGGCTAAAATCCTTTGCTTCTCTCCTTACCAAAATAGGAGTCCATCAAAATTAGATCACAAAACTCTCATAAGCTAATGGGGGGCATTTATTTTATCACCTCACCTTCCCACAACCTGTTGTATTGAAAACCTGTACTTTTTCCTCAGGTATTTTCCACACATTCTGCTTTGAATGCAATGCATTTCATTTACCTTATATTTTTTCAGGAAGGAACAAAACGGATTCATTCCTAGTAATAGGATTTAAACATAAATTTGCCATTTATTTTTATATACACCTAAACACACTTCTGCAGTGCAAGCGAGGCTTGATGTTTACTTAGAAGAAAGTGCTGTTGCGTTCACTGGGTCGGACTCCGTCGGAGCACTTCACAGCTCACTCTTTCTCCTAGTACACTCCACTACTCTGGTCCATATGGCTATGCTTGCCATATGGAGGATCTAATGCCAGATGCACTGCTCTAATTCTCTTCTACAACATTGATGGTGAATTCACAGCACATTGGAATGAGAACTTCACAAATCGTTTAGATGATCAGGGTTGTGGCACTGAAGTTCTTGTCTCCAAAGGGAGAATTCCAAATACTTTCCTTGCTTTGACCTAGAATCATAGAATCATAGAGTTGGAAGGGACCTAGTAGGTCATCTAGTCCAACCCCCTGCCTGCAGCAGGAAATCCCCCTAGAGCATCCCCGACAGGTGCTCGTCGAGCCTCTTCTTAAAGATCCCTAGAGAGGGAGAGTCCACCACCTCCCTTGGCAATCTGTTCCACTGCCGAACCGCCCTCACCGTCAGGAATTTTTTCCGGATATCCAACCGGAATCTCCTCTCTTGCAGTTTGTACCCATTAGTTCTAGTTCTGCTTTCAGAAGCAGCTATGAACAAATGAGCCCCTTCCTCCCTATGACAGCCCTTCAGTTATCTGAAGAGGGCAATCATGTCTCCTCTCAGCCTCCTCTTCTCCAGGCTGAATATCCCAAGTTCCCCCAACCTTTCCTCATTGGGCTTCCCTTCCATCCCACTGATCATTCTTGTCGCTCTCCTCTGGACTTGCTCCAGTTTGGCTGCATCTTTCTTCAAGTGAGGTGCCCAGAACTGAACACAGTACTCAAGGTGAGGTCTCACCAATGCAGAATAAAGAGGAACTATAAGTTCTCGCAACTTGGAAGCTACAGTCCTCTTAATGGAACCTAAAATGGCATTTGCTTTCTTTGCAGACACATCACACTGCTGACTCATGTTCAGCTTGTTATCCACGGCGACTCCAAGGTCCCGCTCACATGTTGTGCTGCCAAGCCAAGTATCCCCCATTTTATACCTGTATTTTTGGTTTTTATTGCCCAAGTGCAGAACTTTGCACTTCTCCCTGTTGAAATTCATTCTATTTGTTACAGCCCAGAATTCTAGTTTATCCAGATCCTTCTGGAGGTTTCTCCTGTCTTCTGTTGTGTTTGCTACTCCTCCCAGCTTGGTGTCATCTGCAAATTTGATCAGGCTCCCCTGTATCCCTTCCTCTAAGTCATTAATGAAAATGTTAAAGAGGACTGGGCCCAAGACAGAGCCCTGGGGTACCCCACCTGAAACAGACCTCCAGGTTGACACAGAACCATTTACTAAAACCTTTTGAGTGCAGCCATCGAGCCAGTTGCAGATCCACCTAACAATTGCCTCGTCGAGCCCATATTTTTCCAACTTCCCAGTTAAAATGTCATGTGGGACTTTGTCAAATGCTTTGCTGAAGTCAAGATAAATGACATCCACAGCATTGCCACTGTCCAGTAAGCTCATAACCCGATCAAAAAAGGAGATCAGATTTGTCTGGCAAGATTTATTCTTGGTAAATCCATGCTGGGTTGTTTTGAAAACAACCTTTCCAACCTATATCCATCAGAATGGATGTACAAATTTCCTTAGTACAAATTCAATTTGGAAATGGAAAGAAAGAAAAGGAATAGAGATTGCCCATCGTCAACATAAAAAATGCATTGTGTTGAAGTCTAATTTTATATCATGACAGCTGGTATTCCTACTACTAGGAATGACTACTATGACTACTAGGGAACAGTCTGGGTCACTGGTTTTGTGGCATGATTGCAAAAGTCCGTGGTAGTGAATGGTGTTTATGAATTTTGTGAAGAGGGAGGGCGAATCATGACCCTCAGAACTGAGAAAAATCAACTACATACAGTCTACAGTCCAATCCTGAACATGTATACTCAGATATAAGCCTCGTTTTGTTCAATGGTACTTACTCCCAGGAAAGTGTGGGTAGGATTGTAGCCTGTATCAAATATAGCATCCTAAGGCGGAAGTCCTAAAGACACTTTCCTGGGAGTAAGACCCATTGAACACAATGGGGCTTATTTTTGAGTAGACATTGTTAGGATTGTGCCCTGTGAAACTTTTCAAATCTTGCTGAGCAAAGGAATTTTAAATCTTTAAATGTGCAGATTGAGGAAAATTAATAATATGGCTTTCAGAAGTTAGGGCAAACATGATCCTGCAAAAAACAAGATAAAATAAAATTTTAAAAATTAAGAGGATGTCTTGGTTTAGACAAACTGAATTTGTGTAGGTGTTCTTCAGAAGATGACAGCACAATTCTAAGTCAGTTTGCTCAGAAGTGAATGTCAATGCATTCCATAAAATTTAGTTTGTCAAATTAGCACAGAGCAGCAAAGTCATTTGAGGAGCACTTGGGGAGCCAACTGCCCTGATGTTTCCAGAAAGAGCGGTGGGTCAGACACAGTCACACCAGAAAAAAATCAGAAACAATTTTTTCATGGTGATGTTGATTTTGTTCATTTCCTCAGTCTTGTTTAGCAAGGGAAGGTAGAACACATGTCTGCTTAAAATAAAGAAGCAAGTTTATTCTTGCATTTCCGCTATGCCTTGTTGGAAGGGTTGCCATAATCCACAAAATTGGGACAGGACCCTCTGTCCCACTGGCCAATATGGGAACACAATCCCCCAAAATTGGGATTGTCCCTGTTTTTCAAGACATATGGCAACCCTACTTATTAGCAAAGAAAAGTGCTGACACAACTGCAGTTTTGACACCATATCTGATATCAAGTAGAGATGCCAGTGTTATATCTCTGCCTAGAACTTTATACTGGAACTTATATTTCTCTAGTACAGGGATCTCCAAGTGGTAGGAGGGCCATATCATCTCTCTAACATGGTGTTGGGAGCCGGAAAACTAATTTACATTTAAATTTTGAATAAATTTACAAAAATTTATATGTCAGAATGTATTGGAGTGGATTACAAGGCTTGCTCAAGGGCTGGATAGATGGGTCTACCCAGGGGCCACTTTGACGGTTGCTGAGGGCTGCATCTGGCCTCCTGGCCCGGGTTTGGAAACCCCTGCTCTAGTAGTATGGCTTCAGTAATCACATAAAAAATTTAAAGCACTGGTTTTCTTTGGCCATTTCTGTTATGTGATTATAATAAACAAACACTGGTATTTATATACCATCTTTCAGGTCTTCAGATTTCTCATCTGAATTTATTTCAAGGCATTTACATAGGCAGGCTTTCTAACTCTTGAGAGTTTTACAATTAACAGAAGTTCCATCATAATTTACATTCTGAAATTGTTCCTTTAATATCTGATTCACTTCTCTGGTTTATGTTTTCGCTTGTGCAAGACTCAGCTGCAGTGGCATCACCAGGGCAGTGCGGGTAGTGCGGTCCGCACTGGGTGACGCGCCCAAGCGGGGGAGGTGACGCACACTGGGGGACTTAAAAACTTTAAAATGCACATAACTTTGTTATGGTGCATCCAACCCCATCAAGTCATATACCGTATTAAAGAGCAGAATCCAATGGATTTGTATTAAAGAGCAGAATCCAATGCAAAAATTGGTTTTGAAATAGCACATTCCTAGCAAAGGTTAAGACCAAAAAACTAAAAATTAAAAATATGCATTGAACTGTATGGAAAGTGACCCATATCGCAGCTTTACTCGTGAGTAGGCAAATGTACCATGGTTCATTGGAAAGGGCAGGCTGAAAGGAATCTAAGGACACCAGAATTGTCCTGATCCAATGAAAACAACCCCTACAAATTACCCAAGAAGGAGGTCCCTGATGATTGAAATTCATTGAAAATGGATGTGATCTGCACAGCTGTGTTTACTGGTAAGTTAGCAAGCATGCCTTGGCTGGAGCAGAAGGTCAGTATAGGAGAGAATACAAGGCTTCCAAAATGGTCCCAATCAGAGATGTTACTAGGACATTAGAAAGGGGGCACCCTTGAAGGGGTGGCAGCAGGTGAACTAAATGGCTAAAATCATGGTTTGTAGAAATAATACCATCATGTTATACACCTTTGAATGTGCAATTTATCTATCTACAGTATTTATATACCGCTTTTCAACTGAAAAGTTCACAAAGCAGTTTACAAAGAAAATGGAAAATAATAATAGCTAATTAAAAGCTAATGGGTCCCTGTCCCAAAAGGGCTCACAATCTAAAATGCAAAAAAGAACACCAGCATAAGCCACTAGAACAGACATTGCTGGGGTGTGTAGGGCCAGTTACTTTCCCCCTGCTAAATAAAAGAGGAGCACCCACTTGAAAGAGGGCCTCTTGCTCAGTTAGCAAGAATGCAAGAATTATAGCAGAATGCAGTGAAACAAACCACTTTATTAAAATGTATGGCTAAAAAAACCAGTGGAGGTGACCATGACCACATAACCATAGCACATAGCCATGCTCACATATTGTTGCCCCACCCAATATATTGTTGCACCCATCCCGCACCAGGTGACGTGCGCCCTAGTGTCGCCCCTACTCATCTGTGGCTGCCTTTCCTATTTTCACACACATTCCACAGCCCAGTATCAAGGTCTCTCCTCACACAGCTTCTGGTGTTTTCAAGCTGGCTGCATTCAGATCTTTGGACAATTAACAGCAGCTCAACCCTCTAAACTAGACCCTCTGCCCTACACTGGGCAGGCTCCAATGTCCAAACCAGCTCAAGCCCAATCCTAGCTCCTCCATGTGTTCTCTCTGTGCCTCTTCATTATTTTTTCCAGTCACAAGGGGGTTATCTGAAATTTCCCTTTACAAGTTGTACTAAATCCACATTAAAAATGAAATTAAAAATAAAAAATGTTTGGGAAGGGAAGAGCTGAAACATGCCCACAATGTGAAGGTGAACATTGGTACCTTTGGAGCACGGGTACTCTTGGATCACATTTCTCTGAGCCTTAAAAGGCCTTCTTACACTTGTTAGCCTGCTGTTAAAAACTTTAATACACATTGCATTAGAGAGCCTCAAAGACACACTAACGTCTCATTAAATTCAGCTGAAATCCCTTTTTCAACACAAATCTGTGCATATTAATTCAGATGTTCCACTGTTTTCAGCTTACCTTATACTTAAATTGTAGCCTTAAAAACCATTTCCAACCAACAGGATTTACTGGCAAATAAATATAGTGAGGATCAGGAGGCTGACATATTTCCTACCAAAGCAGTTCATAGGATCCTGCATGCCAACTATTGGACATGTTCATTGTTAACTGGTACTATGAAACCTTGAAACTGCTGGACAAAACAGCCACCTAGTGTTAATAATTGTATAGCAATGCAACTATTAAAATTAGCTTGTAAAATACAGCTTAATGTCAAATCACTCACAAAACAGCTTTCTTCCCCAGGTTAATTAGGTCTGTGGCCACATATGAACCCAATTATTCTGATTTATCAGTTGGTGGATGGAAATTTTCAAAGTTGTAAAAGTCTTCACTTACAATGAAAACATTTAAAAGCTCCCACTTTTAACAGCAAATTAATTGGGTAAGATAAAACCACTTTAAGTGCTTCAAGGGGTTGGTAAAGAATGTTGAAATAGATGTGGGGAAGAAAATACTTCATGGTTACCAAGGCATGAGTTTGCATAGTACTTCTTAAGACCAAACTGGACACAACATGGAAGACCCATAAAATAATCCACTACAGATTTTTTTTAAAGGTTTAACAGTAGCAACTCATAGGGTGGGGGTTTCAATTGTAATGGGAAAAGTGGATTTTGAGAAGCTTTGTATTTTCCTTTTTGCATTTTGTGAATTAAGTTCTGTGGTTATGTGGCTGGCATGACTATACCCCAATGTGCACAGAATACTGTTAACTTTCCACGGAGCTGGTACCTATTACCTATTTGCATTTGCATGCTTTCAAACTGCTAGGTTGAAAGGAGCTGGGCTAAGGACAGGAACTCACCCCATTATGCAGTATTCAGGTTTTGAAATGCTGACTTGTAGATTGGAATTCCAGTCAAGCCTAACCATTCCATTTCCTAACCACAGTTTTCTAACCACTGAGCCACCATACCCAATTTGTGAAGTAATAGAGCACAAAAAAAACAGAAAAACAAGCAATTCTCAGTTGACAGCAGTGGATTGACAGTCACAACTAAGGCTCAAGGGAAACTGAACCTCATGAAAAGAAATGCAAAAGCCCTCAAAAGACCTGGAGCAATAATCTCAGATCAGAAACATATGGCATAAACCAGGGTTGTTCAAACCCTGGCAAAGGTCCTGATGCAGCCCATGACATGCCTTTATCTGGTCCTTAGCCAGCTACTGGTCCACAGAGAGCTTCTACCCCACTCAACAGAATACAACCAGAGCTGTACTGTTTGCATCCAGAAGTTTTTCTGATGGCAGAATTACAGTCCATCTCTATTTATTTAGATTTTATATTTAATTTTTTTCCTTTGACAGTGTGCCAGATATTTGAGTGGCCCTTTGGCCAAAATTCTTGGAGCCCCCCTGGCATACACTAACATAAAACCTTTCCTGCACTGTTTTCGCAATCAGAAATACCTGCCAGCTATCATTTGCGTCACCAGGAAAGATCAACAGAACCAAGCACTCTGGGTATATAAGCACCTCTCGGTTCGGTATGTGCAACCTCTGTTTTTCAGATGCAAGCACGTGGATGCACATGTCTTGTTGATTTGTGTGCTCCAATTTGGCATCGAGTTGGCTGCTGTGAGATATAGGAAGCCAGATTAGCTGGGCCTTTTTGGCCTGATCCAATTGAGGCTGTTATGTTCTCTGTGTTTTTCCAGGTGGGACAAATGGCAAATGCAAGGGGAGGAATTTTGACTAGTAGCAGAGTACAAGTCTAAGGGTGTAGCAGAGTACTAGTCTTAGGCCAGCACAACTCATTGGTCTTCTCATTCCTGTATGGATGTCCATGCACTGGCCTAACCTTCCCCCAAGAGTGGTGCAGAAATGCCTTACAGCACTTTTGGGACCCCCTAGGCTAGCATGGGACCTGTACTGGGGCTTATGCTATTCTAACTGGGGGTATGGATTGCAGTCTAAGTAGCAAAGATGAAAGGGTTAAAAAACCCTTTCTTACAGCACTGCATGCTGACTTGACTGAACTGGGTATGTCCTGACCCCAGCTTCCATTAGTCCATTAGTGTGATCTTGAGACCCTAGAACTCTCATGTGTGACAATCAAGAGTCAAACAAAAGGGAGGAGAAATAGATCAAATGCACTCAGGTAAACATTTTCCACTAGCTGCATTTAAATTTGAAAACAGATGAAGCATAGCTAGGATATGATGTCTGTGTATATAGCTAGGAAACTGCACTGACCGTCCAGATGAATTCGGACCCATTTTCTTTTTCAGTCCATCAACTATCAGGCTGTTCAGTATATCCTTTGCAAATTCCAGTTACAGCCGGCCTCATCATCTTTGAATTAAACTACTTTTGTAACAACAGAAAGGTACAAGCAAAAGAATCTTCAAAGGCTCATTTTCCCCTGTTATGTCTCAAGAATAGCTTCAGTCAGATAACACTCTAGGAGGTTTGTCAGTATTAGGAGATCAGGAAGAAGTCCCCTACTGTGCACTTCTTTAAAGATTTTTCTCCTCCTTTTTGGCGGAGGCATTCCTTAGTCATAAAGGTGACCATATAGTTCCATATACAGGGTGACTGAAAAGTAACTCCCCATTTTAAAATACTTATAAATTATTTTACAATCACCCTGTAAATAGTAATATATAAAGAAAAACTGTTACATAATCCCTCAGTGAAGGATTCTTCAGTGTAAAGTAGGGATTTCAAAACTCTTGCCCAGAGGCCAGATGCAACCCTTGCCGAGCCTCAATGTGGCCCCAGTGAAGACCTCTCTATCCATCCCTTGGGCAAGCCTTGTAACCCACTGCAATACATTCTTATATGTAAATTTATCTAATTTATTCAAATTTGAAATGTAAATTAGTTTTCTGGCACCTGATACCATGTTAGAGAGATGATGTGGTCCTCCTGCCAAAACATTTGGAGAATCCTGATGTAAAGTATAGGGACGAAAATGCATTGTGCCCCTTTACACCCCCTTCTGGTTGGAATTTCCAAAAATTCTTAGTGGGTGGCTCCAACACGGAAGCAAAACCATCCCCAAATTTCACACTTCTAGGTCTGGCAATTTTGGCTGGGTGTTGGTGACTGAAAGAAAGAAAGAGACAAAGAAAGAATTAAAGTTTCTGAGTGCATAAAGATGAAGTGCTATAACATGGCTAGATAATGTACAACAGCAGTCCCATAGTTGTGCTGAATTCAGTGCAGGAAAGCCAGCCTTCCTAATCTGTTAGGATTGCACTGTCAGATATTTACTGTGCAAAATATTCCTTCCTTTGATCAGGGTCAAATATGACCCAATGGTACCCAGCTAGGGTTAAAGAAGTGTTCAATAAATTTCATCAGCCCAAAATTTCTGAGATATATGTTTCCAGCTCTATTCAAATCAGTAAAGTGGTTTCCTTGTTTTTCAGCTAAGTTTTTCTTGAACAAATCTACCCTCCCTTAGTTGTCCTTCCACACGTCTAACTCTTCTTCATCTCTATTCCTGCTTTCAAATTTGTCCTTCCAGCCCCTTCTCTATTTTGTCCTCTTAATGCATACAGGAAGGAGCCTTCTGGGCAAAACATAACAACACTTCCTACATTATCTGTGCGTATATAAGGACCATTAGTAACGGATCTGACCATACAGGTGATGTGTGGGGTTGACCAGACAGAACACTGGCTGAGGGCTGATGCTGGTGAAGAATCCCACCCAGCTGAGCCAAATCCTGAACCTTGCTGTCCGTGGCAATTGCGATACCCAACGTGTCTTCAGAAGAAAGAAGGGGTACCATGGAAGGGGATATTGTGGTTTGTCCATGGATCCCTTTCAGTCAGGCATTGTCACTACAATTTAAAATAGATTTGCATTTTATGGGTCTTAACGGTGTGCGTATGTGTGAGTGTGTGTATGTGAGTGTACACAGAGAGACTGATCCAGTGCACAAGTGAGTTCACTGTTTGCAGTGTAACTTAGCAGAGTATTGAAAGACCTTTTAACACCTTCCTGTCCTTGATAGTCTGAAGTGTAGCTTGACATTTCATGAGGTATCTGCACCCCATTCTATCTGGCACCATTTTCTGAAGACTTTTAGCATATTGTGGCATATTTTAGAATGGTTTTTTTCTTCCTCTCCACCCTCCTGTGCTGTGAAGAACCATTCGATGAGCTATATTGAGCTAAGTTGAACTCATCAAATAGTGTGTAAAGCAGTTTTTGCATAAGCAAGTTCAGGGACACATTGCTGGTGAAGGCAATCACAGTACAGAAGGAATTACAATGTATAAAAGAAGAATGCCAAAGCAAGAGGGTTATGAAAGCAACCCATACATTCCTCAACATTAAAATAATGTTGACTAGAGAAAAGCATTTTGTAAAATGATGGTATTATGTTTTTTTTCAACAGATCAGATCCATGTGATCAGGGAAGATGCATGTGATCAGGAAGCAAATGTGGCATAATTGCACATATCTTTCCCTCTTGCATCCAGACACTAATGCTGCACATAGTTCATATTTCACATACTACTTTGAGGTTCTTCATGTACTTAATTACCATGTGATTAGTGATGCCTATGCACAAGAGAAAGGAGCAACACATGCATGTTCAGAGCATGTTCATATCTTTTCATTGTGTGGGGCCAGGAAGGTTGGAGAAATAGTTCTAACCAGCCCATAATTAATGAAACTCCTCTAGTATTTTATAGAATTTTTAAAGTCCAGGACATTAGGACATTTTGTCCTACCAAGCCAAATTTAGCACGGTGCATCAGCTTGATAAACCAGGCAATAATATGTGGCTTGCTTACTGCATTTAGCTTGGTGGGTCACAAGTGGGTCACAAGTTCCCCATGCCAAGTTTTAGCTAGGCTTCTCTAAATTATTGCTGTCCTCTGTTTGCCTGGTTTACTTTAAACGTATTTCCTCTTCCCAAGCCACACAGCTCCCTCTTGTGTTTAAGCACCTTTTATCTTAAAACATATTCAACACATTAAAGACATTTCAATGCCTTTTTAAACTGTTTTTGCAACCCTGAAATCTGTATGCAGTACAGACCTGTTTACAACAAGAGCAGAAAGTCTATTGTGCAGCAAAACAGCATTGCACAACAAGACGCAGAAAAGCCACAAGAATTGCACAAGACCCCATCATACATGACAAAACAAAAGAACTACTAGTGGAGTTGGGGAGGGTTGCGTGGAGCACAGAAGAGGCAGAACAGAACAGGAGGCATGTCAGGATGTGCAAGGTGAGTCTTGGTAGGGAGAGCTCCCCTGATATGCTCCTTTCACTCTACTCATTCTAAGTAGCCAGTGCAAGTTCATGTAGACCCACAGGGGACCATGAAGAAGCAGAGGATGGTAAGTGGAACATCCTTTTACTTCCCTCTCCACCTCTGCATCTTCTCTGGCAGCCAACTGGGCCACTGTTGCAGCCAACAGTCAGCATTTAATTTGGATTGGGCTGACAGTCACCATATAGAGACAACTAGGAGGAAAACACAATGGAACTCAATAGTACTACATAGTACTCATGATATGTGGACTATAAAAGGGGAAACTTATGCTAAGAGAGGGTGCAATGCTAACTTGGGCTGCAACCCTAAAGATACTTTCCTGGAAGTTAGACCCATTGAACACAATGGGACTTACTTTTGAGTAGACTTAGGCTGAAATCCTAAAGACACTTTCCTGGGAGTAAGACCAGTGATGGGCTTCAAAGAAATTAAGAACCGGTTCTCTGTCCATCTGGCAGCCACTTTTAAATGGCTATTTTTAAACGTTATTTGTACTATCTCTTGTTAAGAACCGGTTCTATAGGGTAGGTGCGAACCTGCTGGTGCCCACCACTGAGTAAGACCCATTGAACACAATGGGGCTTGCAATTGGGTAGACATGGTTAGGATTGTGCCCATAGTTAAGATTGTGCTCTTTGGCTAGCATAACTCATTGGTCTTCCCAACCCTTGGGTAATATAGGGAGACATGTGCATGTCTGTGCACTAGCCTGATTCTCCTCCAGGAGTGGCGCAGAAGTGCATAAAGGCTCAAGGCTAGCACAGGGACTAAAGCCAGCTGCTCTGCCTTTGCAGCAAGGCCCAATGGCTGCACAGACTCACTGTACATGTCCAAAGCTTGGGCATGCACAGTGTGTCTCTGCACTGCGCCTCGGCTGGCCATTCAGGCCAGCTCTGAGGCAGAGCGATAGCTTTTGCCTGCCACTCCGCCTCGGAGCCAGACCGAATGGCCGAATGCCTGAATGCCCCAATGTCCAGGGCCGGCCAGAGGAGTGTCAAACTCTTCCAGTGTATCACTGCCCAGTGATGCATCACCTGGTGCGGCCCACACCAGCTGCACAAGTATGGTGACACCACTGCATGGTTCGGATTATGCTATATTCCATGCTATCTTTAAACCCAGTTCACTTCTATACATATATTCATATAGTATATAGCTATTGCTATCTATCTTTCGATCGATCAATAGATAAATTTTCTCATGATTCCTTTAATTCTTGCAGGGAAATTGTATTTGCTTAATAAAGGTAGGTTACCCTCATGTTAACATAATGCCACATTTTTATGAAGCAAGGATCAAAAAATTGATCACATGCCAGTGTAGACAATATTATTAACCTTATCCTAATTTTTTTTCCTGTTCAGAGAAATTAACTTCACAGGAAATGATAGGTCTGTAGCGTTTCTAGTAAGGAATGTGTTACTGCATGTGATGAGCACCATCCAGTGGCTAAAGAGCAGATTAGCCTGGTGGAGAAACATAAAGGGTATCTGATTCTGAACTGAGTACAATCATGGGCAATAAAATAACTCCATATCATTATAAAAAGGCAGATACTTATATTTAACATGAAATCTAAATGGGAAATGGTTGCTTGCTGTTGCACAAATATATATTTAGCCTACTGGTCCATCGGTTTAGGTTGTTGGGCATTGATGATTCTGCGATTCTGCATGATGTCTCCACACTGTGAAAACAGTGAGCAAGTACACCCAGATGCAGCAGATTCTGTCAGGGCCTAGGCCTGAAATTGTTTATGCCAAGTTTGATACATGCTAAGGTAAGATGCTGAGGGAGAGTGCTGATAGTATGTATATGTATGATAGGACAGCTGATAGGACATTAAAGTATGATATCATACTTTATTATATATATATATACTTTATTATATACTTTATACTTTATTTTATATACTTTATACTTTATATATAACCTTGTGACTGGAAAACTGAATCAGTTTACGTGTTCTCTGTTAAAAACCTAGAAATACAAAATTGCTTGTTGGAAACAACACAGAGTGTCTCTCTGTTACTCTTGGTTTTTATCTAGACTCTTTCATAAATACAGTTTGCATTTGCAAATCCCCCCCCCCCCCCCCAAAAAAAAAAGAAAACCTACATCTAAATTGATTTGCTAAAAAAATAACTGAGGGTATTTTTACACATCAGCAGGAAAAAAATCAAGGCAGCTCTCTCTCTTTTGCCCCCAAATCCAGAGTAACTATGGGTACACATAAGAGACTTTACATGCACTTGTAGTTACTGCACCACCTAGTGAAAACCTATGGGAAATTCATATTGGAATCCTGAGTAAGTTGTTCTTACACTGGAGCAAGGACTCCCCGTAGTTACTCTGGATTTTGCCTATACTCTGTGTGTGCGTGGAGGGAGGTTTGTGTGCATGTGTGTGTGTGTGAACATGCACCACTCCCCTTCTTTCCTGTCCCATTTGAAAATAAGGCAAAAGGTATGGGAGAGGCTGTGGGAAAGTGGGAACAGGAGCATCAAGAGGAAGGAGCAAAGTCACATGCAGCATCTGTGAAGCTTACCAGGACAAACCATTCACTGGCAGCTCTACTCAAAAATAGGCTGCAATCCTGAACACACTTTCCTGGGAGTAAGACTCACTGAATATATGGGGCTTTCTTTTGAGTAGACATGGTTAGGATTGTGGTCATAGTCTCATTGCAGTCTGTCATTCAAAGGCAATTCCTCTCCCAAGTAATATCAGAGTCCATAGAAGCTGCAGTTGGAAAACATGATTGCTGCAACACATCCCCTCTTCTTCCCCACTTATATTCTCTCCTTCAGGCAATCTTAAGGCAATCTTAAGGCTCCTTCACCTGCCCTACTTCAGCCCAGGAAAGTTTGACATCCCCCACTCTTTGTTACGTGATCATCCATTCCTTCTCGGAGATGGGCAAAAGAGCCCTCTCCCACCTTCCCCCCACATTCATGCAAGAAAAAAAACATTAACCTTTCCTTATCTTGTGGTAGCCGCCAGTGCCTGGTGCCATCGAATTCTTATCTTGTAAATAATTCATTTGTCAATAAAATATTATTTGAAAATAAAATATTATAAAAATACCATAAATGTCCAATGTTCTGTCTTCCAAAGGAAGTCAAAATCCAGGTACTGCTGTCTCCTTGGAACATCTCACTGCTCAGGGAAGTGGGCAGAAGCATGTTACAATAGTGTTGCATACTTCATCATTCACACTATCAATTGAAGGTTCTATATACCCTCCTTCTCAGGACTAACTTGAGGAGCTGCGAGACCTCATGCAGCTTTGGTTTCTGCAGCTTCTTCCCCTGTTAATTCCAATGAGTAGCCAATGAGGTGGACCCACAGCCAATAATGATTGCAATAAAGCAAGGTACCAACTGGAAGTACATTCCAGTGACGTGATAATATCACAACCAACGACTTCCCTGAGACTCATTTTTGGGTCAAATAGATACAGGGGAAGTTGGGCAGACCTGTCTGGAAAGGTTGGGGGTTATTTGGGCAGGTTGGGGGTGAATCTTGATGACAGCATCCTCTTTGACACCTGGAGCCACCATCTAATGTGAAGTATATCCCCATCAACCTAACAGAGTAAAGCCAGCAAAATAGCTGGTGAGATCTGAATAGGACCACTGGGACCAAGGTGTGGCACATGAGTTAAGCAAACATTTTCGTTTTTAAACCTCGCTCAGATAGCTTGGTCTGCAGCAAGCCTACAAGATGCAGCAGAGGCTATGTCAAGACCTGTGTAGTTCAGGCTGACTCTGAATAGGATTGGTGCCATAAAGATTTTTTTCCTGTCAAAATCTTTTTCACTTTGCCCAGGGAAATTCAGTTTAAAAGAGAATGCTTTGGGAGATTGGAATAAGTGTGGGCAGCATTGAGGGGTGAGTTCATGTTATTTTTTAAATTCAAAAATAGCTTAATCCATATTAAACCAATACGACAACCCCCTTCTCTCTGCTCTGTTCAATCTATGTCATCTAAATCATTGGTCTTTAAATTTGGGGTTACGAACTCCTTTCAGGAGGGTCATGAACAGGGAGGGACCGCCATCTTGGTCTCCTCTCTTAACCTCAATGTTCCCCCAACCTCACCATGTATGCAATCTCGGGGGAGCGCTGCAGCCTCAAGGCTGCCCAGGCACCATTCCAAGCAGCCTGAAAGTTGTCGTCCCCCGCTGCTGGAGCGCTGGCTGGGCACTCCTGCAAGGTGCTCTTTTAAAGTGCCTTGCAAGGCTCCCATGGTGTGCACCAAAAAGGAGGTCCAGTGGAGCAACAGGGAGGCTGGCTGGGGTCTCCTGGTGCTCCACTTTGGATGCACTCCCTCACCTCCCCAAGCAAGAAGACACAGGCCTATATCCTAAAGTGAAATTAAGCCACTTGCTCTGCATCTAGCAGTTAAGATGACTTTTTGTAAGATAACACTAGAGGGTGATGTAACTGCGTGGACCCGTAACTGCTATGGATTTTGTCTACAGGCTGCACCAGAACCCCCTGACAGCCTCCCTGACACTCTGCTGGGGCTCCTTTTTTGCATGTGCCACGTGACACGTGGAAACCTCCTGAGGGAGAGATAGGTGAGGAGGGCCGGGGGGACCCCTTTGGAACCCCTAACCCATTCCCCATCACACAGGACAGGAGTTACTGGAAGAAAGGGTGCAAGCTCTCCAGGACTAGGTGTGGAGGAAAGGAGCTCCCACTCTTTGTGTGTTGTGTGTGAGTGTGTGTGAGTGAGTGTGTGCATTATGTGTGTGTATAAATGTGTGCGTTATGTGTGTGTATAAATGTGAGTGAGTGCATGGGATGTGTGTGTGTTGTGTATATGTGCATGTGAGAGCGCATGTGGAGGAACAGTGGAGGAAAAGAGAGGACCTGGGAGGATGGGGACAGTAGGGGAAGGAGAGAGCCTGTGGTCTTGGGTGGGGGTAGGGTGAACATATGTCCTGTTTTTTCAGGTCATGTCCTTTTTTTTGCATTGTGTCCCAGACTGGGGGTAACAAGTTTCATGGGGGTCCTGAACAGATTGCAAAGACTGAAAGGAGGTCCGTGGCCAAAATGGCTGAAGAACACTAATCTAAATTGATGTCACAAAAGGAATCACATAAAATTCCTGCAGAGATAAAAGTAGAAGCTTAGGTGTTCTTTAAAAAAAACTCTGCACAAACACTAGCCACATGGTGTCCTCCTCCACCATGTATAATGATTTTAAGCTTTCTCAAATTTGTCACAAAAGTCACACTACCATGAGGGCATTAGAATTTATTTGCAATGTGGAAATATCCCAAAGGTCTCTCTCACTTATTGCTTTTTGATATGTGGGCAAAAAAGGCAGCCTCAACACCCTCATGCTTCATTAAAATATCCGTATAATTTGTAGAATATAGTCCTTTTATACACTCTGGCGAGAAGCTGGCTTCTCCCAGCATGCAAGACATTTTCCGCTGCACCTTGTACATTACCCAGAAATATTGGATGTCCTCTGGAGACATGATGTAAGGTTTCATTCAGTAATTATGTTTCCTTATATCATCTTTCAAGTAGCCATTTCCTCATGAATAGGTACAGATTTACAATCTTTTCTCATTAAGTACTGGGCATAAATTATTTTTTATTTACCTAAGTGAAACATTTTTATTTCACCAAGTGAAATATGAATAACTTTTTTGGTAAAACAACTGTCTCTACAGGACCTTTTATATATTTGAACTGGAATACTGCCTGATTCTACCTTGGTCCGTTACTGCTACCCCTGCACACAAATAATCTTCCTTACCTTGTTTCTGGTGTGGTTTCTTCCAGTGGCGTAGCTAGAGTGTACAGGGGATAGCAGCTGAATCAAGTAACAAGATTTTTTGGGAGTGGTGGGTGGGTTGGTGGGTAAGCTTCAAACTAGTGGCTAAAACTGTGAAAAATGAGGTATGTATGAATGATAAATCCATCATGTTATATATCATTGGTAAAGCAAATTTAATGCAGAATGGAATTAAATAAATTGCACCGGAATATCTGTAGTCTAACAAAAGGTAAGGCCAATTACCAAGAAAATGAAAACACAAAAACCTATGGAACAAAAAGGGGATTTTCTCACATCAAAACTAGTATAAAATGAAATGCCCTTATAAGTTTAAAATCTAGATACTGATACAAAGGAGACAACAGGGATAGGGGAAGACGATGGAAGAAGGGTAACTGTTTCAGTTGATCTTGCCTATCACTATATTTCCCTATCTTTAAATTCAAATATCTTTGAAGTGTTTTAAAGAATGTTCAAAGTAATTCAAGGTGTTTTCATTTTCTTGTATTTCTCATATTTACTATAGAGATGTGATTGCCTTATCAGTTTTGCAGCTCATTGTATTGCTGCATGGTGAACTAGCACTGCAGGCTGCAGCAGGCTGCCCTTAAACAAGAAGTATTTAAGGGAGGGAGAGGAGCAAACAGGGAAGGGGGTGAGGGGCGTAATGGAGAGAGAGGTTATGGTGGGAGTGTGAGGAAAGAGTAGATATTGGATTATACTAAACCAGTGCACAGTTATTTCACTGTGGCTGCAATCCAAAACACCAGTTAGGCCAGCATAAGTCCTGGCACAAGGGCTGTGCTGGCCTGGGGATGGCCTGTGCTACTTCTGGGTGGTTTGGCCAGAGCACAGACATATATGGCCTCACCATACCACCGTGGAAATAGGGAGTGAGTGAGTGAGTGTTGCTGGCCTAAATTGGTTAGGATTGCACTCATTATATTGGACTACAATACTGGGAGCATTTTCTGTTCCATCTTGGAGAGCCCAGTTGTTCTTGTATCACCACAATATTGCATATAGCTCTCTCTCTCTCTCTCTCTCTCTGTGTGTGTGTGTGTGCATGCAAAATAACCACTGTACAACTCACACTCCTTTATCTTCAGCCAATTGTGGCTTATCTGATTCCCCCCCTTTTCAGTTGAGATGCAAAACAAATTTGAAGGTTGACACGGATAGTCAACACAAAAGCCTATCTAATCCATTAAAGTTTCTTCACTAAAGCCAGCCATTTCAAGACTCTTATTGCAAGAACAAATAAGGGAGGGGTCTATGTCTTGAGATGATAACTGTATAACAGTGAAAATTAATTATCCTAGATCAGAGGCTTCTTCTCTAAAGTGCTCAACAATACTATGTCTAATCTTCAGGTCTTTGAATGCCATTGCTTTTCAGAGAGTGTAATTGACTCAAGAAAACCTTTTTATTTTTTTTTAGCCACCAAGGCGAAGTCTGGGCTCCATCTCAAAATACTGAATACATATGGAATTATGCTAAAGCATGCATGTCCAAGCTCAATGGACAGAGCAATCCAGAGTTAGGGCAGTGAGAAGGGCCCTTGCTGGGCTGCCCCAAGTGGCAGTATCCACAGCAGAAAGTTGAGCTGAATCTAGAGTCAGGAAGCCTGGGAGGCCCTACCTGCTCCAGAGCATGTTCAACAGAGCATGCACCAAGTTAGTAGCACCTGGGGAGGGCTTGCTCCCGAGGAGACCCCCTCTCAGATCAGTGAACAAGGAACAGCTGTGGTGCCTGCCTTATAAGGAGTCCCTGACAACCAGTAACAGCTGCATCATGAGGCTGCAGTACAGTTTACAGTGGATGCGAGGAGCTCGTTGGAGTGGCCTGGTGTATCCCCAGGTTAGTGGGCTGCCATAGTTGTGCCATATCCTGAAACTGAGAGGCAGGGGTTGCATATAGGCTGGCCAAGAATTCAGATTTTTTTGTCAACAATGCCATTCTTACTCTGCCTTGTCATGTACCCCTAAGGGTTTACTCATTGTTATACATACTCTTGAGGTGGCATAACTCTGAAGAGCTGGAAGAGGGAATTTCTGCCTGGGAAACAGACTGTGAATCTAACATAACTGCTCTGTTCTAGGCAATGCTGAACATGCCCTCAAAATGCCTCTCCTGAACTGCCAAGGCTGGCACAGCTAGGTCCGTTTGTCTTTGGGCAGTCTTTGTTGACTTAGGGCAAAATCCAGAGTAACTATGAGGAGTCCTTGCTCTGGTATAAGAACAACTTACTCTGGATTCCAATATGAATTTCCCATAGGTTTTCACTAGGTGGTGCAGTAACTACGGGTGCATGTAAAGTCTTTTACGTGCTCCCGTGGTTACTCTGTATTTGGGGGTTAGGCTACCCCAAGCCTCTTCTGGCATAACAGGTTTACTGCATCTTAGAATTGGTCCACCCTAGTGATAGATAGGGCAGCCCAAGTGCATTTCTGGATTGCAGCCAAAGTCTCATGGGGCAATATTTGGGTATACAGTGGCGCCTCACGTAACAAATTTAATTCGTTCCAGAGGCATGTTCTTTATGTGAAACATTCTTTATGTGAAGCGGATTTTCCCATAGGAAATAATGGAAACTCAGACGATTGGTTCCACAACCCCCAAAATATTCATAGAAAAATATTAACTGGATGTAAAAAAGATGACAAAACACTGAGATTGAATTCAAAACATGCATTCAATGTGCATGATCTTATGAAGTCTACTTAGGCTGCAGTCATAAAGACACTTTCCCAGGAGTAAGACCCATTTAACACAATGGGGCTTACTTCTGGGTAGCCATGGTTAGGAGGCTGCAATTCAAGACACCTTCAAAGTGTCTCCCCACTTTCTCCTTCTCTTCATCCTGAGCCTCTCTCTCCCCTGTCCCCTTCTGGCTGGCCCTGAGCTGCTTCCCTCTTCTCCACTGCTCTTCTCTCCCTCTGCCCAGCGGATACCCGGCCACAGGAGGAACAGCGCGGAAGTCTTGCTTTCACTATGGGCAGGTGCGCAAGGCAGCCCTGACGCTTTTTAAACAAGCTGCCATCCAGCACGTCTGCCCCAACTGCCAATGAATGTGTTCTTTACGTGAAGCAAAATCCTAGAGAAATTTTTGTTTGTTACGTGAAACATACTTTACGTGAGGAGTTCTTTATGTGAGGCGCCACTGTATTCGAAATAAGATATTTTATATAGGAAAAAGGTTAATGATTTTTAGAATAAGCTTGTTCACTATATACAGGGAGACCATATGACCCCTCCCCCCCCCCCCCCCCCGCCGGACATGTCTTGGATTTTGGCCTTGTGTCCTGAAAAACTTCATTGTTTCCCTTTTTCCTTGTGAGCGGACAGCATGTTGCCTCCTTGTAATTCATAAATATAGAGTTGCAATTAACCACATGAAAGATTATATATATATATATATATATATATATATATATATATATATATATATATATATATATGTTTTTAGATTTTATCTTGTTATGTCCTACATATTATCACTGTCATTGGCCTTCAAAGTTCAGCAGACCAGCCTGAGTGGACTTCTTTGATAAGCCAGTGTCTGACTTGGCCAATACCTGATGTCACACATGCTCTTTTCCTGCTGAGCTGGTTGTAGCTAAAGCTCTTAGAGGCGACTTTCCACTTCATAAGATACATGATGGACTGGGTGAGGAAGGAGTCCTCTTGCCTATGCGAAATCATGAGGCAGTATGTCAGTGAAGTCTCTTATCATGCCAAAGTGTTTTTGTTTAGGCAGTCTAATTTACAGAACATTTTCTTCTTTTTATCTTCTGGCTCCCAGAGAGTACAAAAGAAATTCTTTTTCTCTACTAAGGTGAGGCAGTTTAAATGCAAATAAGTCAGAGGAATGCACTGCAATGTTTATAAACAATGCTTTTAAAATTATGTATGGCTTTAACCTGTGCATCTATCAAAAAAAACTTGGTTTTCACAAGGCTACAGAAATCAATGACAGTCAAAAGGCATAATCTCTATTGTGTGTTTGTTTTGTGTTTTTTGGACAGCGATGCTACTAAACGAATTGATTTGATTTAATCCGCTAACACTTCAGAACAAGGCTTTGATATTCAGCAGTATATATTTCATTATCAATATATGAAGTGTGTAATGCCATGCAGATGTCAAGCAGAGTGTGCTGAACTCACTCTGCATTTTAATAAGGCACATCTATCTAAATCACGGGTTTATAGCCCTAACTGACAGTTATAAGCAGGGTGATGAGGTGTGTGGTCTTCGATGGGAAGGTTAAACGACCGTTTTAGGAGGGTGCTGACAGACTGTGGTGGATGTGTAAGGGCCTGAAGGAATAAAAAGGACAAAGCTTGGTGGAGACAAAAAAATTAAAATGGATTTTTATTTTTACTTTAAAAATACCCTTCACATTTAAATGCTTCCCCAGTGAGTGGCAGCAGCCATATCCTTTCGTCCAAAATAAGGAGTTGTCTGCTGGAGTAAGGAGTCCTTCCTTGGAAGTAAAGAGATTATCTGCCAAAGTGTTATTCCCCTATTTGGAACAAGATTCTTCATTTCAAAGAAAGGAAAATGTGGATGTCATCCACCCAATATACAAAACAATGCATTTGTCTCAAATCCTTCTGTCATCGTATGACAACCTTCTGACTTCAGGTTGTCTGATGACAAATCTTCTGTCATTGTAAACACATAGTACAAATAATGTATTTATTAACGCTTTTGTCAGGGTTACTACATGTCATCATAAAACACATGGTGGAGCATTATGGTTAAGAGCCTGATCCATGAAACAGAAGATCCTGATTCAGCTTGAATCATGCTGGAAACTTTCCCTTTTTCTGCTGCTTTTCCTCCTTCCCCTGCTCCTTCAAGGGAGAGGAGGACCTTTACACAAATAGTACTTTATTAAACCTGAGCCAACTGTAGTGGGGTGCAGGAAAGCCTATTTTGCCTTTTTGTATAAATAGATGGCTGGCAGTCATCATGAGATTTTTAAAACAATTGGGCAACAAACTGACTTGTCTGAGATATTTATGCCTCTGTTATTTCTGGGTGCCACATTAGATTCTTACAGCAAACAATGCATGCCTTGCAGAGACAGTGTGTCTCAGCTTCTGAATCCACCGCACACAGCCATCTGTCAGTCACCCATCCATGGGTCAATCAAGCTCTGTCTCTTCTTTGGCCTTCAGTGAGCCTTTTGATGGTTCAAGCCACTTTGCCATCACTCTGACAATCCAAGCACAAGTTGTCACATGTTCTTTTGAAAAATTTATTATTTGTTTCTAAGATTATATGTTGCTCTTTGGTATTGCTACCTCAGGTGGAGAACAGTCAAATAAAACATAAAAACAATAAAATCAGAGCAACCAATTAAACAACACCAGAAAAATTGTAAGCATAAACTCCTTTTGTTTCATTCTAAAACATAATGAAATATTGTTAGAATTCATAAAAACTAACTACCCAGAAACCATTTTAGTTTATTTTTACGTTATAGAACAAACTTTTTGAATATCAGCTTATATTATTAATTAGCTTATGTAAAAACCAAACTATGTTCTGTTTAATACACAATAGTTGTGCAGAATGCAGCAGCTTGTATTGTTGCTGCAGCTCGAATGTTCGAGCTGTTGGGCCACTGCTTTGGTGGCTACATGGCTGCACATTCACTTCCAGGCTGAATTCAAAGTGCTGGTCATGACCTATAAAGCCCTATATGGTTTGGGGCTGGGGTATTTGAGGAACCGCCTTCTCCCATATAATCCAACCCATCACCTATGGTCATCTGAGGGGGCCTTCTTGACTGTGCTGCCACTGAGAGAAGACAAGAGTGTGGCGGCCAGAGACAGGGCCTTTATGGTGGTTGCACCCCGACACTGGAACTTCTCCTCGAGATGAGGAAAACTCCCTCCTTATGGGTTTTTCAGTGGGGCCTGAAAGCTTTCTTGTTTTCTAGGGCTTCTAATTGATGCAGGCAGGTTTTAATTATTGATTTAAATTTAAATTTTTGTATATGTATGCTTTTATCATATTATGTATTGTTTTTATTTGTTGTAGCCACCTTGGGTCTACATGGTAGAGAAAGGCAGGGTATGTATGTAAGTATGTATGTATGTATGTATGTATGTATGTATGAATAAATAAATAAATAAATAATAGTTGTGTCCTATTGAATACAATAGTTATGTCCATGTTGTGAATGAGGGTATCAGGTTCTTCAGTGTGTTCACCTCATATCAGCAACAAATGCATCTTGCATGGGTAAGTACTTTGGATGTAATAGTGTCACACAAGCCAATCTTTGTTACAAGTATAATATGCAGGTCATTAATGCACATCTGATTGTTCAGTCAAAATGTTCAAATAAAATGAGGAGATTGTGAGGGAGTGACCCATAAAGAAACCTATCAGCGCAATCCTAACTTGCACTGGAGTAGCCAGGCTAGCATGTCTGCACAGCATCCAGTGCAAGATTGAGTCTGCTGCAGGGCAAGAAGAGACTATTCCCCTGACCCCAGGTAATGCTGTAGTAGCCCAAATGGGTCTACTCATACAGCAGCCCAAACCCACAGAGCAATACTGCACTGCACTGCACTGAATGGAGCTTGGATCTGGTTCAAGCGCCAGGACCTAGCCCCGAGTCTCATTCCTGGGGAGATGGCATCAGTGTGGAAGTTAAAACATCAACATAATTACTTCTGGGTTGGGGGGGATGAATGGGGGTGGCCCATGGTGGGAAATCCACCAGGGCCACCACTGTGTACATACACCCAACATGTTTTAAGTATATATATAATAAAAAAGGAAATATGTAGATTTGTCAGACACACGTTTGCAAACACTTGTGTTTCAACAAGTCAATACTGTCGGTGGCTCCCAGCCAAAACTGTCCTTGGGGATAATCCTAGACTTGTTGTCAAATGGATTTATGCTGCAAAAAAAATAAAAAAAAATAAAAATTAGAATGGATACAAGTTCACTTTTGTGCCAGGTTGTTGCTTTCCCCACAAGGAGCTTGCCAGTCCTTCAGAATCTGTTTTTCCCGGCATCTACAATGTGGTCTGTTATTACTGCCTCTATAAAAGCCATTAGTTCTTTTACACTCCTTTCAAAATCCTGTTTGTAATATTCAAGGTTTGAATCTGTAGGAGGCAAGAGCCTTGACATTCTGGAAACAATACGGCACTACATTGTTCCCCTTTAAAGCACTTGTGCCTTAAACCTCATGGAGGTTTGAGTCACACTGTGACTTAATGTTGCTACTGTGTTATCTCATACTGGGCATGGAGTTCTTCCAAAGGGCTCATTTCTTTGTGCTGATACCGTTCTCCCTCATGGCAATTTCAAAGAGACGTAATTGAGCAGAGGTCAGTGCAACATCTGCTTTGTATATTCTCCTGACTGCCAGAATTGCGTCTGCACAAATTTGGGATGCTTCTAAAGTCATCCAACCATTTCAAATGTGTCTAATTAAAAAAAGAAAAAGAAAGAAAAGGATTGCATTGCAAATTGTTCACAGGAGAAGAGGGTGACATCTTCCATAAGAACATAAGAGCCTCCTTTGGATTTGGCCCACCTAGTCCAGATACCTGCATTCAAATGCTTTCCCCTGCATCTGGCATTTTCAGGTTGCCTTAATCTACATCCATCTGTGCATCAACATGCACACATGTATGCACACACACACAAACAAAAACACACAAACTCATCTTGGTTTGCAACTTCTGATTCTCATTTCCCAATGAAAAAGTCTCAAACACTTGGATTCCATAAAAAAAGCAGGCCTCCGTCAGTCTTGAAAGACTATGGTATCGTGCTCGGTGCCGCATACACTGCATGTGAAGCACAAAAGCATGGGTTAGATTGTTATGGAGGATAGGCTGTTACCAAAGCAGCAAATCCCCCCCTCTCCATGCCACTGAATTAGTCCAATGGAAAGGCAGAGCCAATACAATTGGATCCAGCTGGCGTCGCAGAGCTGGGCTAAGGACAGGAGCACACCCTGTCTTGTGAGGCTGACCCAGGTCTCGAACCCTGGCCTGCTGGCTAACAGGCAAAGCGTATTAACTGCTTGCGCCACCACAGCCCTGGATTATTCGTGAAAGGATTAGGAAGAAAATACGATGAAGTTGGTTGATTTATATCTCACTTTATCTCCCAAGCACGCATTCGAAGTGGCACAGTTAGCACAACTATGCATAGTTTGGATAAAGTGGAGATGCAAAGCCATTCAAGCATTAAGTTTTGGTGTTTGTCATAGAAACAGTGTATCAGGAAAGCAGCAACTCACATCAGTAGATAAATCCACTTTCTACATTTGAAAAGGTCTGTCTTTCATCACTTTTAAATTTGATCCTCAATTGTATGTAGCTGTATATAATTATACACATTGGTAGTATAGATAGGATGGAAATTTTGGGTGTTAGTAACATACAATGGAAAAATGCCCCTTTAAGAAGAACATCTTTGTTTGGTTAATTGCATACAGAGCATTGAAATGAAAATCTTGGCCAAACATGTGTGGCTTATCTCAATAACTGTGAAAATAAGCATTTGTAAAGGACATTTGCTTTTGCTCTGGGCTGTCTGTATGAGATGCCCAACAGCTATACATATTCAGTCTGTCAGATGGCAAATTTGCAGAAATGAAGCAAAAGCAAAGTATGAAGTGGTTTGATAATAGCACCTGATACTTCTGAATTATACATTTGAAGATTGACAAGGCCTTGCAAGCTCTCAGATATATGTATTTTATCATATCATATATATGCATATATGCAGAGGAGTACTTAGGCAAAATTTCGCCCGTGGCAAGGACTGAAATTTCAACCCTATCAAAATAGAAGGGATTCCAGGAGGTCATCTAGTCCAATCCTCTGCTTGTAGCAGGAGAGATCTCTGCAAAGGATTAGACTTGTGCACAAATATATTTACACACACACACACACAAACACAAACATATATATAACTAGCGAAAAGCGTGTCCACGTTGCGGGAGTAACATGTCCCCATACGCCATCCCCCCATGGCGCATCAACACCCCATGTGCAACTTCCCTCCATGCGCAACTTCCCTCCATGCGCATCAACTCCCCATGCGCAACTTTCCCCATGCACAACTCCAGCATGGTCAAATCCTCCCATGTGCAAATCCCCCCATGTGCATCATCCCCATGCACAAATTCCCCTATGCACAATTTCCCCCATGCGCATATCCCCCATTGCGCATCATCCCCCATTGCGCAACTTCCCCCATGCGCAACTTTCCCTATGCGCAACTTCCCCATGTGCATCAATCCCCATGCAGATCAGTCCCTCACGCGCATCATCCCCCCACGCGCATCATCCCTCCACACGCAACTTTCCCTATGCGCAACTTTTCCCCATGCACAAACCCCCATGTGGAAATCCCCCATGCGCATCATCCCCCATGCGCAACTTCCCCCATGCGCAACTTCCCCCATGCACAACTTTTCCCCATGTGCATCAACCCCCTATGCACAACTTTCTCCATGGGCATCATCCCCCCATGGAAAACTTTCTCCATGCGCAACTTTCCCCCATGTGCAGCATCCTCACCAGTGCAACCTCTTCCTCTTAACAACATCCCCCCAGTGCACCAGGCACTGAGCACCAAATTGACTGGATCTTATTCAGTCTCCCATGTCAACCCCCATGCAGATCAGTCCCTCACGCGCATCATCCCCCCACGCGCATCATCCCTCCACACGCAACTTTCCCTATGCACAACTTTTCCCCATGAACAAACCCCCATGTGGAAATCCCCCATGCGCATCATCCCTCCACACGCAACTTTCCCTATGCACAACTTTTCCCCATGCACAAACCCCCATGTGGAAATCCCCCATGCGCATCATCCCCCATGCGCAACTTCCCCCATGCGCAACTTTTCCCCATGTGCATCAACCCCCATGCAGATCAGCCCCGGTGCACATCATCCCCCTGCAGATCAGTCCCCCATGCGCATCATCCCCCCATGTGCAACTTTCCCCATGTGCAACTTTCTCCATGGGCATCATCTCCCTATGCGCAACTTTCCCCATGCGCAACTTCCCCCATGAGCAACTTTACCCATGGGCATCATCCCCCTATGCGCAACTTTCTCCATGGGCATCATCCCCCCATGGAAAACTTTCCCCATGCGCAACTTTCCCCCATGTGCAGCATCCTCACCAGTGCAACCTCTTCCTCTTAACAACATCCCCGCAGTGCACCAGGCACTGAGCACCAAATTGGCTGGATGTTATTCAGTCTCCCATGTCAAGTATAGGACAAAAACACGTTGACCCCTTTTCAGCCCCTGAAGGGATAAATTTCTGCACATGGGTTCTTGGTGGGTGTTCAGGTGACAGAAGGATCCCTCCCAGAATTCCCTGCTTCCAGGCCCAGCGGTTGGGGCGGAATGTTGACGAGTCATCAATTCTCCAATGCAAAGTATAGGGAGGAAAACACGTTGCGCCCCTTTTCACCCCCTTCCAATTGGAATTTCCGAAAACTGGATCTTAGTGCACCCCTCCGTCATGGAAGAACACCCACCCCGAATTTCATGCTTCTAGGGCTGGCGGTTTTGGCAGGGCAGTGCTGAGTCGGTGAGTCAGTCAGTGAGTCAGTCAGTGACTGACTTTTCTCTTTTATATATATATAGATGTGATATAATGTGCTCCTAGCAGCCTCAGCAGCTGCTGAGGCTGCTAGGAGTGCTCTGACTGGCCATGAGGCAGGGGAGGAGCTTACTCTGGGCCCACGTTACTTTTAACAGCTCTGAGAACACCCAGAGTAATGTGCAATTCAAAAATGGCTGCCCCAGAGTCCACCCGAGGAGGAGCGCGAGAGGGGGTGGCTGAGGGGCCACCAGAGGAGTGTCAGTGGCACCCCCTGGTGCCGTCACCCATGGCTGATCACATCCTGCGCTATACCTTTGTTACACCTCTGCATATATGATATATGCAGTAGATAAATAATACATATTAAATGGCAGGGTACATTTGTTTATCTGAAACATACACATTAAATCCCAATTTTCCGTGCACTTAAACTGGGAACACTAGGTAACAAGAACTGCAGTTGTTGTTTTTTTAAATTCATTGGCATTTTTACTTTAGCCTATCTGTCTAATGTCTTGAGGGCTGAGGTGGCTCAGCAGTTAAAGACACTGTGCTTGTTGACCTGAAGGTTTGCAAGTTGGCAGTTAAAGACTGGAGTACAGCGAGATGGAGTGAGCTTCCATTACTAACCCAGCTCCTGCCATCTAGAAGTTCAAATGCATGTAAATGCTAGTTGATAAATAAGTACCCCTTAATTGGGAAGGTAATAGTGTACCATGTGCATTGGTTTTTCGATTTTAAAAGTATTGGAATTAAGTACAGGAAACCAATACGAGTATTTTTGCTTTATTTTAACATGTCCTACATTTGTCCTAATTTTGGGGGGTGTCCTACATTTTTTAAACTGGGTAAGAATTTTGGCTTGGAGGACAGGAATTTTGGGGAGCTGGGGGGGATTGTTGGGTTTGGCATCTGGTCACCCTTCATTTGGCTAATTTCTTCCAGTTGAATGAATACATCTTCCCAACACTTCACCTGGGAGATCTAAATTACTATTTTTTGGCAACTTTTTGCAACCAGCAGAGTGGCCCAAAACTTCCTGAATTTAGTAAGAACTTCAAAATATTTTTGATGTGCAACCAGATTGTCTCACATTAGTCACTCCAAAGAGCAGAAGACAACTTTTTGAGCAATCAGATTGAACACCAGTCTTAAATTGTGTATTCCCTATTACACTATCTTTGCAATTTTGCTTTTATATCATATATTGAACTATCTCTAGTTTATGGTTAGACATCCACGACGCAGCAGCAATTGTATGTGCAGGCAAACCACAATGCTAATAACTTGCAGCTGACTAAATTGTATCTCCATGGCTACAGCATATGCTCCTAGTTTGGAGGTGCAGCACACAAGCAAAAGCATAGAAACACTGTTTGAACCGGCAATTACTTTTTTCCCTTGGACACACCTCAGATTTTGGAAGACAGTGTGCACACTGCACATCTTGTCCTCAAATCACCTCATCAGCCACAAAAATAGATAAAGCAAACAACACAAATGGAAAGTTTCCAGTGCTTTCAAACTAAGAAGATGCAAATGGGAGGGCCGTAGGCATATTGGTGGAAGATGTGGGGGAGACATGATGTGCGGAAGACAGCTGAGATTTAGGAGTTCTGGAGATAGGATGAAACAGGCTGTAAGGGAGAGACGAGGTAGAAGACAAAAGATGGCTTTGTACGACATGCACTGTCCCTGGAAGGGCACATGTTGCAGCTGGAAGGCTCTAAGAACACATAGATCAGACATTGAAATTATTTGCATCAAAACTCTTGACCTAACTTCTAGGGTGAGCTACAAAGAAGGGACTGTAAATATTCTATCTCATTTGGTGCTTGAGGATAAGCTCTACAGGATTTGTGTGGGCTTGAGGCTTTTCTTAGGATTTGAATAAATACAGTTGAGAACCCCTACAGAATCCTGTTCTCCCCTCACCCCAATAAATAAATAAATTTTGGATCATTTTCATTAGCAGAAGATTGTGTTTCACCAAACCTTGACCTGGAGTAAGAGAAACCCAACATGTGCCTGGTATAATCCGCATATGAACCCCTTGCAATTTGAGCATAGAAAGAAGGTCACGCTTAAAACATCTGATGTGGTGATGAAAAGCTTCATGGATGCTTTTTCTACAGAACAGTTGCAAAATTGATCTGGACTTTAGACATTACAGATCTCATGCAGCATCTTAAAATTATCTCAACAGATTCTGGGAGGGAAGTAGGGTCAGGAAGCACAGCCTTGGCAATTTCTGAGCACAGCATGGATGAGTTGCACTGAGTGCTGGCTAGAAGAATACATTTCCATACCTTTTCCCATCTTCAGCCACTTGTCATATCCAATCATCAGTTTCTGCAGTGTATTTTTTTTCTTCTTCATTTTTGAAGTCTGAACAAATCGGTGGTCTTACCACAGTTGGCTAGATTCTTGGGAAGGTTGTGTGAGTCCAAGAAAGTGTGAATCCTTTTTTATATTTCTAACAATCTGGCAAATCAGACAGCTGAGGTTATATACAATGATGACTCCTGTTGACTCAGGCAGTTGTGATACTGGATGAATTAAATACAGCTAGACTTGCCAAAGGCTGTTATCAGCTGGAGATTGTAAGGAATAAGAGGATAAGACCAAAAGAAGTGGCCAGCCCAAGAAAGTATAAGAAAAAATAAAAACAGGTGGAAGTCATCATACACTGCAATCCTAAAGACACTTTCCTGGGAGTAAGATCCATTGAACACAATGGGGATTACTTTTAAGTAGACATGGTTAGGATCGTGCTCATAGTTTGTATCTCAAGGTTGGTGGACAGAAGAGTCAGGAGGCATTCAGTGGAGGAAGAAAGTTAAGCTTGCAAATAGCGGAAAATTTGTTTTATGTTGGGAAGTTTTGGGGGTATGTTGGCAACCCCTGTCCATTAAGCATACCAACTCAAGGAAAATAATCAAAATGAGACGGTTTTAAGTATTCCTATTGCTTTGCTAGCCTGATGATTCATGGTGGCTGTTCATTTTCTATTACTCAATAAACTTAAATATTATTAAAGATATGTGGCATATCAGTACTCATTATCCTCCAACTGCCAAAAAATCTAATCAGTGATGTTAGTTAAGCATGGAATGAAATTAAGTTGGGAAAATACATTTCTTTTCTAGAGCTGCATGAAATTTAGTATGGTAAATTAGGGATAAGTGGTATGGAGTCTTGGCAAGCTCTGTTTAAAATCACTGAAGTAGTTCCAGAATCAGGATATAAAGTCCAGTGGCGCCAGAGGGATTTCAAGCATGCATACAGTTAAATACATCATTTCATTAAACTTCACAGCCCTCTCAAATGATGTGCAAATACTTGAATCAAGGCCACAAAGCAGTCATTGGTTAAGAAATGTTCACATTCATGTTCTATTGGTTAGAACCAGGAGAATGGGTTAAAATCCAATCTAAAAGAAATAAAATTACTTTCTTGGGACTTGGGTTTATAGGAAGAATTAGCCAGATCAGTTTTCTAATACTGAATTTTCATGTCATTACTTGGACATAAGCTTCAATTTCAATTAATTTCAATAGGACTTGCTTTCATGATGTGACATTAGGGTCAGGATGTGCAACCAGAAGAACTCACCCATTACTGATGGAAGCACTTCCTCTTTCACATTTGGTCACATACATAAGGGGACCCACTGATGACTGGTTTAAAATAATTTCTCCCTTTTCTCTCCTCTCTCGATAATGCATTTATTCACAAATAGCTGGTAATAAAAGGAAGCAAAATGGCTTGAAGCATGTCATCAGAATTTGTGTTAGCAGTTCATGGACATGCTGACCTTCAAGCACTGCAGTGCTTTTATTTTTTCCAGCCATAAGTTAGCAATTAAGTGTGTAAATATGTGGATGTTGTTAGGGATACCAGTATGGGTAAAATTAGATCTAGCTCCAAATGGGATGCTATAATCAGGGATATAGAAAAATATATTATGATGATTTGAGGGAACAGAATGCTGTGGACGTGAGAGGAGTAAGTGTATGCCTGCCTATTGGCAAAATCCAGAGTAACTATGGGGAGTCCTTGCTCTGGTGTAAGAACAACTTACTCTGGATATGAATTTTCCATAGGTTTTCACTAGGTGGTGCAGTAACTACAGGTGCGCATAAAGTATCTTATGTGCTCCCATAGTTATTCTGGATTATTTTGTTTTTGATGGTGCTGGGCCAAACCTACCATTAAGTAGAATGAAATGGCAACACGCTTCATGAAAGCAAACCACTTATTCCTACATTTCCTATTTTTGTCACCATAGGCATATGTGAATTTGAATTTTCTGCCTTGGGCACCAAGAGAGTTATTATGATGTTTTGCATTTCAAAGAGGAGACATAATAATTTCAGTACAATTATCATAGCATTCAAATTTAAGATGGATAAAATCAAAGACTGCATGGTAATAGGACTTTAAGGAAAGCCACCCTTTAAAAGAATTGCAAAAGAAAGGCAACGGTTGGCACACTTTGCCACCAGAGGGCATCGTAAAGCTCTGATTTGGTGGCACAGGCCATATTCATTTCAATATTGGGAATAAGATTAGTGTTCATTCAGTTTTAGACACACTGAACACCACAATGTGCTTGAACTGTAGCATTTGCTGTTATAAAGATAACCAGTGTGGGGCAGGAGGGAAAGAGAATTAAGACTGCTTGCTTTTGCATCCTGCTCCTCCCAGAGTTAATAGAGTTCCCTTTAATGTGCAACTATATGAGTGAGGTGGGGATGGATAGGATTGGACTACTAATGTTGTTTTATAATAATAATGCTATTATTCCTGCTGTACACGGATTAAACACAACAAAAGACAAATCCTGCCCAAAGGCTTACAGTCAGATAAGATACCAAAGAGGCCAAGGCGGGAAAAGAAAAGCAAGCAAATTAATTTTTCTGCTGGATGACTGAAATTCCCTCTACATTTGAAGACAAGTGTTTAGAAATTGCAGCTGCTTCTGTATATCAGGGACCATCAGAAGGAACCATCTAACACCCATCTAACCCACCTAATTGCATTTTATCCTTATATTATCATTCTTCTTGTTTCCAAATAATTTCTGCCATATTTTTCCAAATGAATCAAGTGTGGATTTTTTTTTCATACAGAAAATCTGAGTTAAAATTCTTGCTCATGGAGTGATAGGGGGTTAGGCCTCTCTTTCCAATGAGGCCTCTCCAATTCAGACCCATAACAAACATACAGTACATCTATGGGAAGTTACATCGATGAATCACATCCATGAGCATTAACCCATGTGGATTTTGCAACCACTGATTCAATCAATGGTAATGGTGGGAAGTCAAATGGAAATCATTGTGATTGCCACACTGTGCTGTAGTTCCATGGAAAACACTCTTTTTCTGCTGTCACACCTTACCTGTTTCTCCTGGAGATATTGGATGAGTTTCCCACCATCTATTCCAAATTATGTCCACATGGTTGATTCTGAGGTTTAAGTAGTGGAAAAAGTACGTGAATTATTCCATGGTGAAAAACCCATGTATACAGAAACCCATATGGATGTATCAAGTGGTGTAGTTAGGGGGTGGAAGGGGTGCAGTTGCATCAGGCTACAACCTTTGGGGGGGGCTACAAGCTGAGCTTGACACTAGTGGTTAAAATTATGAAAAATGGGGTATGCATGAAGGATAATACCAAAATGTTATATATTGTTGGAAAGCTAATTTTATGCAGAATACAATGAAAAAGACTGCATTGGAATATCTATATGCTATCAGTAGTTATGGCCAATTAACTAGAAAATGAATACACAAAAGCCTATGGAACAGTAAGTGGATTTTCTTAACTGAAAAACTTCCCATGATACTGATTGCTCTGAAAGCCAATGAGCTGCAATTCTGATACTGTATGGAACAAATAAAGTATTAATATGAATCAGCTCTAATTTACATATACATACTTCATAACAGAGGTACCCATGCTAATTGGGTGTACAGGCACTTCTAAGTGGTGCTCCTCTTATACTGTATTTAGCAGGGAAAGACCAACCAATCCTCTTTGTCCCAGCACAGTTTCCCTAACCAATAAGGAGCACAATTTTCATTTTTTTCTTAATTAAATTTGATTTTGTTGTTGCAGGGGAAATTTGAAAAAAATACCCAGGGATGACATCACTTCCAGGCAATATTTTGAACTTTGCACTGGGTTACATGATCATTAGCCACGCCACTAGGTGTATCCCAATATGTACTTCGTTTATGGAAAATGCTAATTTCTTGCATGTTTGGTCTGATCCCCAGTTTTCCTGTGAAATAATAGTACCTGTTAGGAACATATTATAGTCACTGCATCAATAGTATCAATCTTTTCTGCTTTGTCTTGGAGAAATTTGTTGTTTCCTTTGGGAAGCAGTTTTCAATTGACTTTTTATTTAAAGTTCAAGACCTGGCTCAAACGGTCAACTAACTTTTAAGAAAAAAGCTCAGGTTACTGACAATTGACACACTGGATAAAAGAGGGTGTTCTTGAACCATCTATATATTAAACAGTGTATTCCCTTTCTGCCTTTTAATCCTGACATGTCTCTAATCTTTTTGAGATCATATTTTTGTATGTGGCAATCTGTCACATGCAACTAATCTGTCCACAGCAGCATACTATGAAATTGTATTTTCCCCCAAGAGGTAAAAAAATTCAATTTGCTATTTTCTGAAGAGTTGAATAACCTCTGATCACAAGTAAACAAACAATGAAAACTGTACATATATCAGGTATAGTATTACAAGTTCACGATGTCCATGATTGGACCTTATGAAGGTCAAGCAACTGTATGCGGACCGACTGTATGTCAACTAGATCTTGACAGAGTAATGTTTTCCACCTTCCTTCCCTTTCTAAGCATATGTTCAGACTCATAGTCAAGCAACAAAGTAAGACAATAGGGTGAATGGGATGTTTGTGGGCTCTTTCCAAACAGCATGATCAGGTATCATAACCATAAAAAGAGCGCAAGGTCCCTCAAAATGTAAGACACCCAAGAAAAAAAAGTGGAACATGACAAAATAAATGCTAAAAACCGTTATTTATCTCCTAAAAACCCAACTGGGTCAATCATCACCTGCCAGGAAGTTTGTGTTGTGTTTTTACGGGAATTTATTATTATTACCTGACAAGACTTTCTGACTTTTTTCCTGCTAATTAGGCAGTCACAATACCAAAAGCATGAAGATTTTGAACGTACAGTTTTTCTGTAAAATCCAATTTATACAAATTGTAGTTTAATGGGTCCTATCGGACCCATGTTGCCTTTTATTGGTTATTCAATATTTTGCTAGCTAAAATTGTACTAAAATCATTATACTAATTATAATCATAATTATTATTCATTATATGTACATTATATATACATTATATGTACATTATATGAACATTGTATGTACCTAACTATAGTACAGGGTTGCACAGGTCAAAATTGGCTTGTGCAGTCTTAGGTGATAAAAATTGTACTAAAATCATTATTTCACAATAAAAATAATTATACTAAAACTTGACACAACATTTATTCATTATATGTATATTATATGTACATCATGTGGACATTATATCTACCTAACTATAGTACAGGGTCGTATGGGTCAAAATTCACCCGTGCGGTCTTAGGTGTGAAAAAAAATCCCAGGTTTTTAAGAGTTATATTGCTTTCATGTGGTTAAACACTACATTACTTATTATTTAATTTACAACTAGTATATAAGATTTATTTCATGTACTTTATTAATTACAGGAAGTCTACATGCTGTCTGCTCACAAAGAAAAGGAGAACAATTAAGATTTTTTTCCTGGACACAAGGCTAAAAAAGAGAACATGTTCTGGAAAAATAGGTGCTTTCAAACCTCATTTATCCTGTCTCCAATGTAAGTGAATCATGCTTGATCATGCTCTCAGGCCTGGCAAGGTACAAGGCACAGAGAAGGAGTTGAAGTCAGTGATAGGGAAATGAAAGATTCCTTTGTCAGACTTCCTAATCCTGCTAATGTCTTGTGATTCAAGTTGAGTCTCCAGGTGGGTTTCCTTTCCTGAAACCTCCATGAATGCAGATTTTCAAGTTAAAGAAAAGCAATTAAAATATTGCCTAATATTTAAAATAGCCCTTTAAAAGTAGCCTCCTAGCATGGTAGAGTCAATAGCAGGCTTGTTTCAACTGGGAGGCAGATCCCTCCCTTCCCCCTGGAACTATGCAAAAGAATGCAAAGTAACAATCATTTCCTATTTGCTTTGCATTCTGTTGATCCTCCAAGCAGGGGAAGGATTTTCAGCACTGATGTAGCATATGCTGCATCTTTCAATGGGGGAGCAGCCACAGGGTAAGTCCCAAAACAAGTAATGTTTTTCCCTTTGCTTCAGTGTTGCTTTGTAACATTTGAGTTGGATAGAATTAGTCCCTGTGTTGCCTGAAAGAAAGAAAACAGGAACATAACCCTATTGAGACATATCAGAACTTTTCATCCAAGGATGTTGAAGTATTAGTATATTGTGTCAAGTCTATTCTGTGCATACTAATGATTCCATGTGTATCTCACAATAACAGACATCAAGATCTGCAAGCAGGAAATTGCTAGAAATTGCTAGAAAATGTTTTAATATGGCTAACTTTTTAGAATGAAAATGCATTTCGGAAGTGTACTTATTCAATTTTAAACACTCTGTGTGTGTGTGTGTGTGTGTGTGTGTGTGTGTGTGTGTGTGTGTGTGTGTATCTACATAGTCCTTCAAACAGAAATCACGAAGATTCTTGGATCTTTATACTAAAAACAAAATGTTGGTAACTTACAACCCAATCCTGAGCTTCCCAGTGCCTGCTGGAGCAGTGGCACCAAAACAGCTACTGCTGTAAACAGCGGGCAGCGGAAAGCAGCCAGAAGTCTCCTTAGAAGAGTAAGCCCTGCAATGTTGCATCTCAAATCGGTGCATGGCTTTACTGGTCTTACAACTCACCTGTCCCAGTTCCCTCCATCACCCTCCTTCCTCCTCCTCCCACTTCTGACCTCCAGAACCCACACCATAATGCTGTTTGGTGGCTGCACTTATCCCTGGCAGTGGTGTGTCCTCATTTGTTGGTACTGGATCCCACACCTGACTTTACAGCATGTTTTTGCAACCAGTGTTGGTGCTAGAACTCAATGCCAGTGCTGGCTGAGTTCAGGATTGCATCTATAGCAGAAAACATATTCATTGAGTTCCAAAATTAATGTAGGAAAAAGCAGCAAGGTATATATGCTGGCTACTCTTCTATTTGAAGCTTGAATATAGAATCCCAGGAGTGAAAATTGGGATCTAGTGATCCAAGAACTGTGTTTACTTAGGCTATTCTGCCATGATATTTTGCAGTTCATTAATACAACAAATTAAACATAAAACAAATATACTTAGCAAAATAGGATTCAGAATCTGTTTTGTTCTGTTAAAATCAGAATCTGTTTTATTATGTTAAAATCAGCCTGAAGCAAAGAATAGCAAAATCTTACAGAGAAAAAGGAAATAGATCTCTGATGTGATATTGATTTGGTCAGGCCTTTCTGGCCTAGACAAATCAAGTATTAAACATTAAGTGCCTGGCTTTCTGCCTTTGCATGATCAACAGAACAAAACCTGTTGTGTGCTTCATTTTGGCTCCGGTGACAGAATAAAGCAAACCTGGTCTGGCAGAACAGAACGGACGCTACACCTGGGCTGGGGACAGCCTGCTCATCGCCCTAGCTTAGCCATAGCATCTTATAAGTTATTGTCAGCAAGACCACTACTTTCAGTTAACATTTACTTACTACCATTGATAGAGGGGTTCTCTTTAGATTCCAATTTCCACTTTTCTTACCCTTTTGCATTAGGTTTGTGATGACACCATGTACAGCTGAAAAGTAGATGGCAAGATGAGCATGGTGACTGCCTGCCTAAGAAAGACTTGTCAGTTTCAATCTGCTTCCTTTCCTGTAAGTTTTGTCATGTTCACTGCCCAGAACTGCTGCTTTAATTCCATCTCCTTGGTACAGCTGCCAGAAGAAATAATGTCATGGTAAGGCTAATAAAACCTAAAGCTCATTCCTTATTACTCCTGCTTGAGATTCCTGACCTTATTAGTAATGCCAGGAACTAAACCAAAGTCTCTTGAGTGATGTTAACTGTATAAACTGTGTTCTTGATGATCGCCAAACCTTATTGGTTTTTAATCTGTATCATTTGTTGGTTTCTAACTAGCAGATGAAAACATTTATCCTCTCCCCCACCCCCACGCCCCCAAAAAGCAAGAGGGGGACATAAAATGATGCTGATGTTAAAATGAACAACAAGATAGAAAACTTACATCTTAGAGTACTTCAGCTAACAGTCCATGTGAGAGAATATATAGCAGCACAGGGCTCGTTTTATTGCACAAGCATTAGTAGGAGTGCCAGCAAACTTTGTGTATATAAAATAAACATTAACCGAATGATGCTCTTAAATGCTTATCTAATTTGTGATGAAACCGTATTCCATTTAGTGCTAACATTATGTGCATTGCTCCATGGAAACCAAGGAAAGAGGCAGAGATAATAAAACATGCATGGCTAAAACCTTAATTTTGCACTCTTTCTATGGTGCATTCTGTTATGGAAAGGTTTACAAAACAGAGATTGTGTTCTGTCATAATTGTGTGGATAAATAGCTTTGCCAAAATCAAGTTGAGTAAATACACTGACAGTTCAATCCTATGCATGTCTACTTAAAAGTAAGTCCCATTGAGTTTACTTCTGTGAAAATGTGTATAAGATTGCAGGCTGACATTGACAAGGTTCAGATTCTGTATAATGCAAAACTATGGGGTGTTACAGCTAAACCATGGTTTTACCTTATTTCTAGACCCATTGTGTTTGAATCTGCCTGCAAACAATGGTTTGTTTGGGACCATCTGAACCAATGACTGTCAGTTTGTTTACAAATCACAGTTAGATCTAACTGCAGTCTTGTCCTTAATTCACAAACCATTTATAAACCACCATTTAAACAGGCTGCTACACCATGACAGTGAGAGTGAATGAAGCTGAGACTGAGAAGACGAGAAACAAAAGCATATGAAACAAGAGATGGGAAATAGATGAGCCATGCTTTGTCTATTGTACATCTAGAAACACAAACAATGGTTTACACCAGTTCAATATTTCCTTGTCCTAGAATTTTCCCTATGGGGTTAGTTTGCACTGGGACTTGTGCTGGCCTAACCAGGAGTTAGGATTGCACTATGAAAGATATATAGTTGTGTGGGCAATCATATGAGCGTATTTCCACAGAGAAGCAGAGGTCGTCTTTTCTGTGACTTCACAACTGCTCATGTTCATATTCACACACTATCTTTTTTTACCCCTGCACAACTGTACATGCCACAATGTTTTAATGTTGAGGAAGACAGAGGAGAGGAGCCCACGTGTTCCACTTTCAACAATAGTGCTGATACAGTTTGAAAACTGGATCCTTGCTCAGGCACTGGGAAGTATCCATCAATTAGATAATCTGAATTAGTCTAGATTGTGGTATTAAGCATTTGATGTTCCAGTGATATAGCTATGTCAGGGATAGGGAGTACATTGCCCACACGTAACAGTGTGGTGGTTTTCTGCCATCTCCATTGGAGGAGTGACAGGTTGTACTGGAAGCACATAAGATGCCCAATTTTGCAATGTTTTCTATCTGTCCTTGTTCCTGTACAGCTGTTAATTAAGCTTGTCCTGGGGTCATTAAACCTACACCAGGTATTACTCCTGTGATGCTATTAGACATTCCAGGCATTGGCCAAATTTACCAAATCCATATTCAAGCCCCAGACTAAACCATCTTCACTGACAAATAATGAAATTTTAAAACATTCTCAGTGTAAGATAGGTGGAGGAAGTTTGTGTGTGTGTGTGTGTGTGTGTGTGTGTGTGTGTGTGTGTGTGTGTGAGAGAGAGAGAGAGAGAGAGAGAGAGAGAGAAACTCAAGTTCGTCTTCTGGAAGAGAGTATTACAACAAGAATTCACACGGTGAACATGAGAGACTTATGAAGTTCCTATGAAAATATAAATAAGATTAGTAACCCCATTCCCTGCTGAGACGTAAGTTTCCTTTCTGAAAGCCACATGCACCTTTTCTGCAAAAGTAGCATCTTTGTTCCTGCTGACTGCTAGCCTGCATTCATCTACCACATCTAAACCCTGAACCTTGTGATAATCTCAGCTTGTTTTGCTCAGCCATGGCAAATAATGTAATGTTTTTTCCAATGTTCTACAAGTCTGTGGCCTAATCTTTCTTTGGCAGGGAGGCTGCACTCTCCCAGAACAAGCTTTCTTTGGTTTGTGTGTATGCGATGTAGCAGGGAAGACACAAATGCAAATTGGAATTCACAGGCTAAATAAAGAGCACCCACTGAACAGTGCAGTCAGTTGTGAACATGCAAAAACAAAAAAAAACATATATGGCTTCATTTATGTCTGGTGAATTATCTTGCTCCTTGTCTGTAAAGCAGCTAATACTGTATTAAACAGAAGTGGGAAATGGGTGCCAGAGGTGCTAAGGAAACACCGAGGCAGAAACTTTGGAGGTGGTACAAGTAACACTGATAGCTCCGGTGCACTTTCCATTTCTGTGATTTGTATATATGTCATCCCAGTGCTCAGAGCAAACAAAGTGTCTTAAATCTCTTTAAATTTCCAATTTGGATTATCGCAATAGGTCACCATGGGATATTAATTGGAAAGAAGTGGTTTACATCGTCTGGGGTTAATATCACCTGAGTTTACAAAATGAGACAATGTGAGCATGATAGCACAACAGGGCTGGGAAATCCATGGCTCTAGGTATACTTCCAGATATATTTTTAAATATAATCCAATATGGAAACAGAACTTTTCCTAGGATGTCAATTATGATAGGACAGTTGGCTTTCCTGAGAAGAGCAGTGCAATCCTAACTTGTGCTGGAACAGGCAGGCAAGTTTAGCTTGTACTGAATTCAGTGCATGTTTTGAGACTGCTGCCATGCTACCATGGGTAGGGAGAAACTTTTCCCATTCCCCAGAGTCAGGTAAGCATACCCACAATGTCTTGTCATATTTAGGCCACTGCTGGAAGTGGCCTAAATATCCAAACAAATGGGAGCGGCACTCTCCCCCTGTCACGGAACACCCCCTCCTCCTTCCACCACCCTACTCTATCATCTCCTAACCCCTATCCTGGCTAGGAATGTCCAGCACAATTTACCCTGTGCTCCATTCCTGTGGCGGCTTGGAGTGGTGCAGGGACACCAGTGCACATACACTGGTCTCAAAACCACCCACCCCCAGAAGTAGCACAGAAGTGCTTAATGGCATTTGCAGCACCTTCATCCAGCACAAATCACTTGGACCAGCCAAAAAGAGTGCTTATGATTGCACTCTGAGAGTATTTTTCCTTAAGGGGAGAAAACTATTACAGAGATTTTTTGATAACTGGTTTCTTAGGTAGATCAGTACCAAATTCATCCAGATTCCACTGGTTGATCTCATTCCCGTTTCATTATTTGACCTCATTATTTCCCAGGTTACTCATGAGTAATATTTCTGAAATCTGTCCATTCCAGCTTCTCAGAGTTTCAGGTGGACAGAGAAACACAAACCTCAGGACTTCTCCTCCTCCAGAGTACTGGGGAGTTTCAATAGTGTGACACTGTAGTCGACACTAGTTTTAGTTGAAGTTATTTTCTCAGCATTAGAACCCAAAACTCACTTCTATAAAGTATTTTATAGAAGTGAGTTTTGGGTTCTAATGCTGAGAAAATAACTTCAACTAAAATTAAAAATTAAGTGTTAATTTTTTAACAGCTGAATCCTATCCTTCTTCACCACAGATGCAACTATGCCAAAAAGGCACATCTTGTATCAAGCACATCCTGTGAGGTTTAAAAACCTTATTCCAGAAGATTCCCATTCTGGAATGGGTTCCCTTAGACCAGGACCAGTGATTTTGCAGGTTCAAGCTCAAGGATATGGTTGCTTTCAGAGACAGCTGACTGGATCTGTATCAGCTGGATCTGCCATCACCACTGGATCCACACCCTCCCTCCTTGTCCCCAGTTCCTCCCCCCACATTCTCTATGCACCATTCTTTCCTTTCCTCCCCATCTCTTCCATCATCTTACCTTTCCCAGCAGTCCACTGACATGGCTGGAAAAGCTCTGGACTTCCTGCTAGCACTCCAGCAATGCGCTACTTTGTGTAGCTGGAGGTTGCTTTATGGCTGCTTTATAGCAAGCCAGCATTAGCAGGACCTTCATTCCACCAGGGCTAGCAGCCCATAAGATTGGGCTATACAACAAAAATAACATTAATACTCTTGTATTTGTATTACTGAAATTGGAATAATACATAAGAAGAACAGAAAGAAATAAAGCCAAGCTTCTAACCATTTACTGGTTAATCTCAAACCGAAGCATAATTTCTTATCATGTACAGAAAGTTGAAACAACCACCGAGTAACATGGCTAGCTACTCTGCTGATCGGGTGATAGTAAGTCAATGGAAAGACTGAGTATCCTGAATATCTGAGATATTACCTTTCAGAAAGTCTAACCAATCAAGAGGTTCCAAAACACACTTTAAAAATGCTAAAAGGCTGATACAGTATGCTCTGGGTGTTACACCAGGTAGGAATCAAGATAGTGCAGCTAAATGAAAGCTCACAGGCCAAGGAAAGTTCAAGGTGATGACATCAGGCCTGACCACAGGCAACTGTCATGTCCCTGAAATGCACAGGTAAGGCGAGTTTGCAATTAACTGCCCAGCTGCTTGACCTTAAGATGTGAGAGGCCAGCAATGAAGGAAGAGGAATTGCCATGAGAATAACGTGGTAACTGCAAAGATACAAAGCCTGTTTGTTGTCTCTTGGGGTGTCAGCTGGGCTCTTGGTGAGAGTGACACAGCCCAGTAGCCACTTGAACTGGAACGTTTTGGCAGGACAGCCACATTGTCTTTCAGATACTGTATTGTGTGTGGCTGGAAGAAAAATAAAAAATAAATCATTTACATTTCAAATTTGAATAAATTTACATAAATGAAGATATTAGTTTCAGAATGTGGATGAATGAATTCAAATCAGTTCATAAACACTTCCCAGCACACTGAGAGAGTTTGATCTTCAAATCAGTTCATTAGCACTTTCATACACATTGATATGAGGTGTGTGCAGCCTCCCCAACCCTCATAATACCCTCCTGAGGTCTGGAGAGCAGAGCTCCCCTTCCTCTGGAGGATTACAGGGCTTACCCAAGGGCTGGATGAAGGGGGCTTGCTGAGGTCCTGGTAGAGGCTTGCTGAGGGCTGCATCTACTTGCATTTCCATGCTTTTGAACTTCAAGGTTGGCAGGAGGTGAGCATGGGACGGGAGCTCACTCTGTCTTGTTGCACCTGGGTCTCAATCCCTGAACTGCTGGTTGACAGTCATGGCATCTAGTGACATTCTTCATGTCAAAAAGTCCTGGCACCCGAGAAACTACATGTCAAATGGACAGCTGGGCATGAATTCTTCTTGACATCTAAAATTCTGTGGGGTGGCAGTTTTTCTATGGAGAAGCTTCTATCATGCGAAACCCCAACTGCTGTTTGAAGGTTAATCCAGGTGTACTAACTCAATAAGAACTAGTGCTGGGAATACCAAGGACTGAGTAGGTTTTTCTGATCCTCCTTCCATCCTCCACCTTATTACGTGGTTTTCAATTTGTCATTATCTCATGGCACACTGAGAAGGCACTAACATTGCCAAGGCACATCACCAGTTTGCTGACAGTTGACAAAGTACACCACACTACTGGCTGGAGCCTCACATTCACCTACCAAATTATAAGCCTCTTCTAAACGTCAAAGGTACACCTACAGACCATTTGCAGCATAACAAAGTACTGCAGCATAATGGTTAAAATTGCATCTAGGTTGCTGCTGTTTTGTTTTTGCTACAGAGAAATTTAGGCCTCAGTTGACCTCCCAGTGTGAGACAGGACACTTCTTACTTTAGCCACTGACCATGGGGCAGTACATGAAAACTACGGGATGTTTCAGGAGACATCATAACACCATGAAACAGCTATTTACAGACACTTCAGACTAAGCGGAGACTCCAACTATGCGATTGGGACACTAGGAACTTTGCAAGACAGCTTGTGTTAAATATACCAGTGGCACCAACAACTAATGGCTATCAACTCTTTGGAGGAATGCCTAGGTATTAATTTGGACTGTGATTATTAAAGAACATATCTGTTTTAATGACCAAAGACATTTGAGCCAATTATCTGTTGGGCCAAAATTCAAACCAAGGAAACTTGTATTCAAACTTTTGTGATTTTATCTCTAAAAGTAGCTTGAGGAATTACTTCTGTACATTGATGTAGCTATGGGGGTTACAGGGGATGTAGCTGCACCGGGCTACAAGCTTTAGGGCGCAACAAGCTGAGCTTGATACTAGTGGTTAAAATTGTGAAAATGGGTATGAATGAACGATAATAGAAATAATGTTATATATCATTGGAAAGGTAATTTAATGCAGAATGGAATGAAATAAACTGCATTGGAATAGCTATATTGTATCAAAAATTTTGGCCAATTAACCAGAAAATGAAAACACAGAAGCCTATGAAACAAAAAAGTGGATTTTCTTAATTCAAAGATTTCCCATGATAGTGATTGCTCTGAGAGCCAATAAGATGTAATTCTGATACTGTATGGAACTAATAAGGTTTTAATATAAATTGGCTCTCATTATCCTATACATATATCATAATACAATTACCCATGTTAACTGGGTATACAAGCACTTCTAAGTGGTACTCCTCTTATATTTAGAAGGGAAAGTTACCATTCCTCTTTGCCGAAACAGTTTTCCTAACCACTTAATTTTCATTTAACATTATTAGTTTATTTATTTATTATTTTTATTTAATTCTTATATTTATTTCATTATAACTTTATAAGTTTATTGATAATGTTCCTTTATTATAATACAATGATATTTTATGTTATGGTTAATCAAGCACTATGGAAATACTGTTACTTGTTAAAAGCAAGTGAAATAAATTGTACAAGGTATGGTTACTGTCTTAGGTGAACCCTAAAATTCTGAATAGATTGGGAGCCATAAGGCATACACTAAGAACTAGTAACTAAATATTTGAGATAAAATAACCATTAAAAACTGTGATCCTTATAGGCTGAGTATAAGGAAGAAATCTGTTGTACAATGTCTGAAATGGCTGTCACTTCATATCATACTGTGATCACTGAAGAGTAAACTTAATTAAATGTGTGCAGCTACAATATGTTTTTGCTAAAAAGTGTGGGCGGGTCATATTTGCTTTTTAAATTCTTTTTAGGATATACTACAAGAACCTGCTTGGTTCAACACTCTTACAGTTCAGGATGGAGTTTGCATGCGATAGATAAGCACACCAGAGATGATGTGCTGATCAGCGTGTACTCCAGCCCAATACAGTGCTCATGGTGCATGGGACTTGTGTACACTGAAGCTAGGCATGTCAGTGACTCTGGCATGGACCTGAGCTTGAAGCCACTGACTTTGAAATTAGTCCCCACATGAGCCGACTCAAGTCTGTCAATGTCTGGATGTGCTTGCTTATTTTTTTGTGGCCTGAAAGTCTTTGTGGGGCTATCAGTCAAACCAGGCAAATAGCAGGTAGTTCCAGCCAGGAGACAGGGAAAGGTTAATATTTTGATTTTTGCATCTAGCAGGACGACACATTTTTGAGTCAAGTTAAAGGGGAGAAGACTTTTGACTTGATCTGGTTCAAGCCAAGCTGGATTGGCCCATCTTTGAAATAAAGCAATGTGCCATTTCTGTGCTCCACACACAAAGTTGCAAACCTATGTTGTCTTCCAATGTAGGTTAGTAGGTTTGTGCATGCAGGAACATGATAGTGTACAAATCTAGCAACACTGCGCAATCTGAATGTAATCCTATCTTTCATAGCACGTTTACAACGCTTTGTGCAATATATTATGCAACACCTTTTTACCAAGTGTCACGCAACAATCATCACTGTTCTGCAATTTATTCTGCATGCATTTGTGCAACTGCATGCTAAAGAGTACACACCAGAGATGTGTACACACCAGAGATTTTTCTGCATCATTCCTTAGGATATAATCCACGGAACAGTACGTGCAATGACTCAGGGTAATCTACTGGCAACAGCGGTCATTTTTGGAAGGCATGCACAAACTGAAGCTATAAATGTAGCATTTATTTTTACACATTTGCTCCTAACTCCCTGAGTATGATGAATGTCTTTATCTGCTCTTGTAGGGTCTGTACTTTATCAGCATAAGAGAGGCCTCTCACTGAGATGCTAACCTATGCCTAAACTAGTTAGCTAAACTGCAGGTGCAGAACCTGACTTGATGAATTATTCTGCCACATATATATAAAAAAATCTTTTTTAAAAACTAGTTCTGCGAGAGAAGGATTATAGCTAGCTTTCTCACTGATACGTTAGGTAGTTTATTAAAACATGTGAATATTACTGAAACAAGCCACAGGATCTGACACTTTGGCTGCAATCCTAAAGACACTTTCCTGGGAGCCATTGAAAACAATGGAGCTTACTTTGGAGTAGACATGGTTAGGATTGTGCTTTTTGTTGTTTTTTTTTTGGTCATACCTTTAGCACTGAAAACTACTTGTAGTTCTTGTAATCTTGTAGCTACTACCTGTAATTCCTGAAGAGTTCACCAGCAGATGGCAGAACAAACAAAGAAAATTTCAAACTCCCATTTTGTATATTGCAATTTATTTTTGTTCTTGGTTACAGTCACATCATGCATAATGCTGTGATATTGGTTAAGAAAGTCTTAAATCCATAAATTCCCATAGTCTTAAATTCTGATGAGGAACACTTGTGAAAATGGTATGTTTTGGTCTGCAAAATCAATGCAATGTCCTTTTTTTGGTTTGATACAAAAATCACATTAGCATCTCATCCTATGTAAACAAATTAGTGATGAGAACACGTGTGTTCCCTGATTCAAAGCCTATCAAATGTGGTGAAATTTTAATGGGCATTGGATCAAGATGCTAAAGTGTGTGGATACAGGCCAAATTATTTCTTTTTTAAAAAACTGTTCCTTTTAAATGCTTCTGAATGTGATCATTGGGAATCCAGCTTCCAGCTGAGGAAATGTAATCCTAGCAACCATCTCTGGTGAAATAGCCTCATTATTCTGAGCCAAGTGCTTATTGTAAATCAATAAGTGGCATAGGTTTAGGAGACTAATGTACAAGCTAGGAGTAAGCATAAGGATACGGATACAATGGCTTGTTGAGGGGGGAAGCTTGCAACAAGTCTGCTGAAATTTGTTTATATCAAGTAGCTGAAATCATATTTTACTAGCTTTAGCATCAAAACCAACAAAATAATATGAACTTAACTAGAGTTCAAAAATCCGTACACTGCTAACTGGGAGTAGCTGCTACTGTGGAAAAGAAATCCTGTAATTATTACCAACAATAACCAGTGATAAATGGGAGTAGATTTCTCAGGATCAGTGCACAGTGTTTCTGGCACAAGTGCACTGAGAAGCACATGGCACAACATCTCCACTAAAAGGTGTACTCCCATGTGTCCCTCCTCCGTGCTGCACATCTTTAGCTACCTTCCACATCTTTTGATTACTTGCTCTTTATTCCCGACTTCAAAAGCTAACTCCTGCCAAGATCACAGATTAGCATGGACTGGGTCTATGCTGTGATTTCTGTTCAGTGCATTTATCATCATTTGTATAAACCCAATCATGCAAGTCATTTTATAGACTTTTTTGTTTTTTGAGGAGGTCAACATATGCACTTCCAATTCTAACCTTTCTACTTATCCCAAAGGTTCAGGAACAGCAATCTCACAAAATATCAAACCAATATAAAATATAAAGAAAATGCCAGTACAAATATAAAACAGATTAATAAAACACAGATCAGTGAGAGGGCAGGTCATTGATATTTTGCTGATATCAAACTAAGAAGAGAAAAGAAACAGAACTGAGGGAAGGAATGGGAGAAGCAATGGGGATAGGATGTGATGCACACTGATGCTTTTAAGCTTTTACCCCTCTGACTCCTGCCCCCTGCTTGCTCCTTCTCACTTATGCACTCCCACTTTCCACCCTTTCCCATTTCTCCCATGCCCATAACCACATTACTATAACTGGCAGTAGATACTCCATTGGTACATGTGTGTTGCTATTGATCATGTGTGCTAGTGACCTGAATGTACACATGTTCTCAGCAGTCCTTTTGCTGTTGCAGCTGCACAGCTACAAGCACAAAAGTTAGGATTGGGCTCAAAGTCTGTTGTGTGAGAGTAACGCAGCAGCCAATAAAGCAGCAGCAAAGGAGATGCAGATAAATTTTCCTTCATATTACATATCTACAAGAGAACACCATTAATACGTAAGAATTTAATGTATTAACACCATTAATTAAGTATTAACACCATTAATACGTAAGAATTTTAAGTATATAATATGTGATTTATCATTAACAATATGCCTCCAGATCATTTAAAATGATTTAAAAGGAAAATGAAACCTACAAACAGGTCTAATTTTTTGCAGATTCACAATTGCCCTGATCAAATAATCTTAAAATTATTTGAAAATCTTTCAAATCTTAAAATTATAGTAAAACATGATTAGGGCCTAGTGTTACCTTTGAACTAATCTTCCCCCCAAGATGAACATTGTCCTTTTCTTGATTATAAGGTTTTCAGGGATTTGCCTTTTACACTTGATCATAAATAGATTAATGGTGGGCTGATCCTACAGACCCTTCACCAGAGTGTTTCTCTGGTGGAAGAAGACACATGGTGCAAGTAGTGAGGCCTGCGTCAGTTGGCACATAGCCTCAGTGTGACTATATGGAATGGAGGACAGAGTGCCTCTATCTTTAAGCATTGCATAGAGGAGGGAATTTAGGCAGGTGCTGCTTTTTAAACCCTTCTTTGTCTAGGTACATCTCCATAAATTCTCTCTTCTAGGCCTCCATAGTGGTGGAACACTGGTGAAGGGCAGTGAGGTTTAAGCATCTGTGCCACTTGGTGAGCTGGCATTACAGGGCAGAGTAGGGTGGAAGGAAGGCAGGGAGAGGCAAAAAATGGGCAGGAAGAGGGTAGACCTGAGAGAGGGATCAGAATGGCAGCAGAGACTACTGCCAAATCCTGTAAACACCCCTCCATATGAGCTGTTGAGCCTGAAATGGGTATCCTTAGTTCTGTGGCTGCAAAAGACCCGTTTTGGCTACTGGTGCCCTACACAGAGTAAGGGAACCAATATTTCCTTTCTCCAAGGAGTCCTCCAGCTGGTGCTCTGGCCCTGCAGGATATAGCTGAGGCCACACTGGCACAACTGTACCAAGTACTGTAGTCAACCTTTTTCTGATTGGGCTGCTCATATTCCATGAAACTAAATATAAATGGTGAATGGCTATTTCTTTTCCCCAAATGATCTTAGTTAATGCCAATAAAACAGTCACCACTGCTACAGCTATAACCTCAACACATAGCAACAATTCAGAACTTAAAGGATTTTCTGTTATTCCAAAACTTTTAGGTGGCCCAATCCTACCATGTGCTAGAACTCGAAGGAAATTTATATAATTACTTACCCCGAGTAATTGGGGGTACTTGGAACTGTGCCAGCAAAAGAGCTAGTTCAGATCCAAGCATTTTGGTGCAATACGCAGGAAGGATGTTGGGATTTGGCATGCAAGAGGCCAGTCTCACCTTCTTCACAAGCATGATCCACCCTCCCCTCTCCATAACTGCCCCAATCCACCCCCACCCCATTCTGGCCTCCCTAACCCCACTCTTGCACACCTTCACAGGCTGGCACATAATCAGTGCTGCCCATCTGGGGTATGTTTGTTGTTTACACTATTATTTGGTCCTTCCATCCTTCCCACCCCCTTCACATCCCCACCATTACATCTTTTCATTTTAGAATCAGCCTTAATATTGGCCAATTAAAAATTTCAAATTTGCATAGACCCCTGCTGAATTAATTAATCACTGTAGGAGGAGGAGGACCACACTTCTGTAGTATCAAATTCTCAAAGCATATTGCTAGATGGAACAACCAAGTATTAAAACTGGAATTAATATTCACTATCCTTTTAAAAATCCAATTTTGCTGAAGGGAATGCATTGTATTACATTATCACAGTAGGAAAGCTTGAAAAATCATAACAGGAAATACATCATTCAATTCGAAAACAGCATAAAGAAAAATTTCCTGGATCATTTTTGTTATCATCACAAAATTTAGTTGACAGTATTTGTTTTCTCTTTCCCTGTATCAAAGGAGCAAAGGTTGCTACTGACCTCAGTACTTGAGGGAGATGCAACTCCAAAAACAGTTCCAGTAAATCTTTTCTAAAGATCACTGTTCATTCCCTGTACAGAAAAGATGTACAGAATAAATTCCCTGTACAGAATAAAACATATTGCAGTGAGTAATAAAAAAAAGATTCAACATTATGAAAAATGATCTACTTGTTTAGGACTGCAAGGGCAAAATTATGATGGGAAAAAATTAGAGAACCTATTTTATTCAAAAATGGACCCAAATTTCAACATGGAATTTCTCTCCCAAAATTTTAGCATTTCACTCCAGGATCTAAATACTATGGTGGTCCTCAAACATTTTAGCACTGGGACCCACTTTTAAGAATGACAATTTGTTTGCACATAATGTCTCACCAGAAGTGATATCATTAACCTAGAAGAGATGTCATGATCAGAAGTGACATTCTCAATTTAGGGCAAAATCCAGAGTAACTATGGAGAGTACTTGCTCCGGTGTAAGAACAACTTACCCTGGATTCCCATAGGTTTTCACTAGGTGGTGCAGAAACTACGGTTGCACATAAAGTATCTTATGTGCTTCTGTAGTTATTCTGGATTTGGGGATTAGTCTCCAAACAGACATGATCAGCCAAAGGTCCAATTAATTAGCATGCTTGCACTTTTTTTGGTATAGCTTGTAATTGAAACGTTTTAGCTTGAAAGTCAAAGCATATCACAGACATGGATCCTTCTCCAACCACATAGCCATCCCTCCTTTCCAGCATCCCATTCATGGCAAAGCACCATGCCACTCTTCTGTTTAGGAGTTCACCTTGCCCAGCAGCTCTATATCTTGTATTTTCAGCTCTGTTTTCAGCTCTGACTGAACTAGGTGCTACACAAATTAAAATTGGCTTGTGTACAAAGATTACTTTCTCCTGCACTCACGGATGCTTATACTGGCATGATCTCACATGCTTTTAAAGTCCTATGCCGTAGGAAAGCATAGCACAGCATGTTTGACTTCCCTGCACTTAGCAGAGTATGTACTCCGCTAGTGCAAATGAAGCACAGAATTGTGCTGTTATTGTTCATTCATGCATTGTTATTCATTTTTCATCTGATAGTTCAGAATTTTTTTGGCCTGATTTTTAATGACAGTCGTTAAGAATACACATGCACTCCATGCTAAAAATAGCATCATAAGTGGCTCATGAGATAATGTTATAGCATTGGACTAGAACAAGATTATGTGAGTGTATGTGTTTGTGCGTGCACCTGTACAGTAAAATAGCATAAGTAGTAGCAACAGAGTGAAACTTTGCATATTAATTAATATTTGTTTATTATTTACCTCTATATATAAAACTGGAGAGTCAATTAGTCAGTCAGTCACTCAGCCAAAACAGCCAGACCTAGAAGCATGAAATTTGGGGAGGGTGCTCCTTCCATGATGTAGGCACCCACTATGAACCAATTTTTAGAAATTCAAACTGGAAGGAAGCAAAAAGGGGCACAACACGCTCTTGTCCCTATACTTTATATTGAAGAATCACTGACCAATCGCTCAACCCCAACTCCTGAACCTAGAAGCATGAAATATGGGGGAGGGAGTATTCATTCCATCACGTGAGCACCTGCTATTAACAGATTTTTAGACATTTAACCCCTGAGGGGGTGAAAAGGTGTGCAACGTTTTTGTCCTATACTTAACATTGAAGACTATTGAAGCATATTCTTTATGTGATGTACAAGTAACCACCCAACTGAGAACTGATTTGGTGTCTGTTGTTTGCTGGTGCCTGATGCCCTCTGGTACCCAGTGCCTGGTTCTCAGTAAGGATGCCTGGTAGTGCCAGGTGCTGTAAGATACCCACTGCCACCCTGTGGTGCCCGGTGTCTGGTTGTGTCTGGTGTGGGATGTGCAGTGTTTAGTGGTATCTGACATCTGGTGCACCGTGCCTGGTGGTGCCCTGTGCCCACTGCCCAGTGGTGCCTGATGCCCAGGAGGAGTGCCTGGTAGGGATGCATGGTGCCTGGTTGTGCCTGGAATCTTGTGCCCCATGCCTGGTATATGGTGGTGCCTGTTGCCCGATAGGGTGCCTGGTGAGTTCTTAGTGCCTGGTAGGGTTGTGTGGTGGCCACTCATGACTGTATGTGGTGCTGTAATGTGGTGCCGGGTGGCCAGTGGTGTCTGTAGGGATACCAGGGTCCGGTAGGAATGCCCATTGTCCACTGCCCATTGCAGTCTGCTGCCCACTACCATGTAGTGAGGCCAGTGCCTGATGTTGTGCTGTACCTGCTGCCCAGTGGTGCCCGGTGCCCGGTAGGGATGATCAGTGCTTAGTGCTCAGCATCTGGTGCACCATGCCTGGCATCCTGTGGTGCCCAAAGGTGTCCACTGCCCACTGTGTGGTGGTGCCTGTTGCCCATAGGGATGCTGGTGCCTGGTAGGGATGCCAATTGCCCACTGCCCACTGGTGTCCTGCAGTGCCTGCTGTCCACTGTGAATGTTGCCCAATGCTGCACGGTGGTGCATGCTGGTGCACAGTGGTGTCCACTGCCAGTTGGTGCCCGGTGGTGTCCAGTGGGGCCTGCTGCCACCCCTTGCCCACTGGTGCCCACTGCCTGGTGGTGCCTACTGATTCAAGCTGTCTCCTTCACTGTGATGCTAGCTACTACACAATGGTGCCTGGTAGGGATACCCTGTGCTCAGTAGGGATACCCACTGGTGCCTGCTAGTGCCTGCCACTGTCCCCTGGTACCTTCCAGTGTTGGGTGTCTGTTGCTCCCCAGTGGTGGCAATGCCCGCCAGTGCCCACCACCCAGTGCCACTGTCTAGTTCCCACAAGTGCACAGCCAAGTCCAGGGCCCACAAATATTCCTAAAATTTTACTCCTGCAATAGTGGGTTCCTTTTGCTAGTTTATAATATTGTTATGCTGCCTTCTGGCCGAAAGCTCTCACTGTTACATAACTTTTAATTAGTTCATCCATTTTTATTGTATTTCTTTTTCTTTTATTATAATGTTGCAGTCTTGAAAAAGAGGACAGACAGTGAAATTCAGGGGTATATTTCTATCAGCTAGGGCATGTGGTATAAATAGAGTGTGAATGATCTGGACAATGAAACCAGGAGAGTTTAACAGGCCCTCTCCATCTGATTCTAGAGACACCCTCTTTCCATCTGCAGATTCCATGCTCTGTGCAATACCAAAAAATAAAGAAGCAGCTACGGGGCTACTCCTTTGCAACTATACAGGACATTCTTGGCTGTTCTATATAAAATCAGAACTGAGGCAACTTCTGTATTGGAGCAATGAATCCAAACAAAGTGCAAGTTTTGCATGTCCTCCAATTCACTAAACAGTGTACAGAGTTGCTGAATAGAACGGCGTAGTTTGGCTGCCCCCAGAAATTCCAGGATTCCCACTTAGGAAGAGTCAGATTAAAACCCTAATTCCAACCCAAGCATTTTCCAAAAATAGCTTGTTAGCTGACCTGAATGGCAGATTTGTAGATTATATATTCAAATCAGAATACAGGTTTTTTTTTAGTCTTCAGAAGAATCAAGTCACCTAAGGAAGAAATTAAGTCATGGTATGAAAAGGTGTTCATCTTCAAAACCTCTCTGGATTCATAAACAAAACTCTGAATCGAAAAATAATTCTGGCACCAGAGTTGTTAAGGGCTGACACCGTTTTCCTTAGAAGCAGCCTTTCAAGACGGAAAGTGATAATGCATTATGCAAATGCCTGCCTGAAGATGCCCTGTGTTGCTTTATTAATGTAAAATACTATGAGTAATCTCAACTTCTGGAGGTTGATGTGTTTGCCAAAGATTGTCTTAGGTGAACATATGGCATTTTATGCAAAACAGCGAGCCTCACTCCACCCACTGCGAAAATAATCTGTTATTGTCAAAACAGTTCTCACTGCTTTATTATTTATTACTGCTAATACTTTGTTCTACTTTCTACAGAACCTTTTATCAGAGAGTCTCTGAAGTCTGACATTCATTAAACAGGCGTCTCAAACACCTGCAGTCAAGTGGTTGAAAATATACATATTTTACAAATGGCTAAATTAAAGAGCAAACCACCCCAGTAATTTTCCACCAGCCGCCTCATAACAGCATGGAATCAGAATTCTGGAGCCAGAGGTTTAACAGCATCATGTTGAAATGAGAACTACTCCATCTTTTCTCTTTAAAGCAGCTGCCACTGTGAGTTGCTTGTAGTTGTGGTTTTTCTTAAGGACATATGTGGAAATGGTGCTGATTAATACTGTTATTAAGAATGTGATGTTTCTTAAAAAAATTCTGAGACTTATTCCTATTCAGGGAGTAATTAAGGGGCAGAACTGCAAACCCAGCAAGAGGGAAAGACAAGGGATAGATAGCAGTGACAATAAGAAGTCAGCTGAGCTGATCCTGTCTGGTTAACTACAAATGGATAAGGAAGGACAAGGTGGTGTTATGTACAAGACAGTAAAGGAAATGCCTTTCCAAAAAGTAACTGGATCCTGCAAAGCAGAACACTGATTTGTAGAGGGAAGTTTAAGGGGGAGAAAGAAGCAAAAATGCAGAAGTACTCAGAAGGAAGTCTTCACACTTCTGACAGTGGTGGTTGTAGATCAGTGGTCTCCAAACTTTTTGGCCCTTGGGTCACAACTTAAACCTTATCATCGTGTTGAGGGCTGGATGTGGTCCACATGATGGAATTTAGAGACCCCTGCTGTAGATTACTGCCCAAATTCCATTCTATCTCATCCTTTGCAAAAAAAAATGTCATGCTCCAGGTTGATACCCCATAGTTGGTTCATCTTGAATTTAAGTCACACACGTTGGCAGAATAATTAAGAATATTCTGAAAGAGTGTGTCTGTTCTGTTTGCCTTTTGAAAGTTATCTGCTATAGGCTAGAGTCAAACCAAAAAACAAAGCTAAACTAACACTAACTTGTTCAGGGAGACAGGGCTGTATCTCAACCAATGCACATTGCAGCTCTGAGAAATTAACTTGGGATGAAGTAACAATTTAAGATTGCTTCAAGAATGTGAGAAAGTAGCAATGGTTTCGGATATTATTCCAATGAATCATATTTTAATTCAGTTTGGACATTGTAATATATGGATGTAAGGCAATTATATGAGGGCAATTTAAGAGTAGGAAAATTCATGTCTATATGTAAAAGAATATTTACAGACTATGAGTAGGGATGCCTACCAAGAATTAAGATCTCCTGAATTTTGAGGACTTACCCTTGGGTAAGTTTATTTTTCTCCCCGTCCCATGGATCCCCTAGAGTGGGATCATCCTACTGGCTTGTTCTGAGGTGCTGATCGTTAGTCTCATTAACAACATTTATCATTACCCAAACTAAATAACTATAATTTGGTCATTACTTCAAAATTACCATGTAATTTGGGGATGCAAATTACCCAGATATATGTAATGTGTTTAAAATCTTATTATACTTGGACAGCTTGATTGAATTTTTCATTTCAGTCCCACTTTCATAATCAAGATCAGTAGTTCCCAAACTTATTTGGCCTACCGCCCCCTTTCCAGAAAAAATATTACTTAGCGCCACCTGGAAATTAATTTTTAAAAATTTTTAAAATTTAAATTTTAAATTTTAAAATTCCTAAGATTACTCTCACAGGCAGTACTGTATGGCAAACCAAAGGACTGCCCGTAGCCCTGTGATTGTCAGCCTTTTCAACTCAAGACACACTGACAAGGTGCTAAAATGGTCAAGGCACAGTTCTTCTACCACTCAGTTCTCCTTTCACACAGATCCCACACACACCTGGCTCCACTGCTCCCCTGGATCCAATTGCCTACAAGTTCCCTTGAAGGGGGGAACTCCAGGAGGTGAAGGAGTTTCCATCAGGGGGAGCCCAGAGGAAATCTGGACTCAGGGTCTTACTTAACACAATGCTTATTTTAACACAGTGGGGCTTACTTCTGAGTAGACATACTTAGAATTGTGCTCTCAGAGTCAAATCCCAATTTACACCCTCTGAACTGGGGATCCCCTGCATAGAAGAGGGTGATCTGCACGATGCATAAAATCTACTTAGGCTTCAATCCTAAAGACACTTTCCTAGGTGTAGGACCCATTGATCACAGTGGGGCTTACTTCTGAGTAGACATGGGGGATCCCCTGCACAGAAGAGGGTAATCTGCATGATGCATAAAGTCTACTTAGGCTGCAATCCTAAAGACACTTTCCTAGGAGTAGGACCCATTGATCACAGTGGGGCTTACTTCTGAGTAAGCAGCAGCTGCTGCTGCTGCTTTGCCGGCACTGCGGTGGTGGAGGAGGAGGTAGGGTGCCGGAATGGAAAAGTTGAGCCTCTGCTTGGTCTTGCTCCCCCCCACTCCTCCTCCTCCACCACCACCACCGCCACCAGTGAGCTCAGCAGCCTGACTTACTGAGGCTCTGGGCGGCAGGCTGCAGGAGGAAACAGAGGAGCAAGGAGCACATGCTTCTCCTCCTTCATGCACCTGTGGCCATCACTGCCCCCCTGGATTGCTGCAGCGCCCACCAGGGGCGGTGATGCCCACTTTGGGAATCACTGATCTAGATACTAGTATCCCAGTGATAAAGCTTCACTGATACAAAGGGCAAAGACCTGCTCTGCTTTGTGGTAGAGCACCATTTTCAACATCTCTCCAGCATCATATCAGTTTGCATGGTCTCCCTGCAAAGTGTCTCTCTACATGGTCTCCTTCCTACTACCTGAGCAGGAGTAGGATGCCTGATCTATAGAGAGAGAGCTGCCCTTTAGGCCAAGCAGTTGCTGATTTTTTGTTAGTTCCCTAAATAATACAAAGGCTGAAATCATATCCACATTTACCATTACTAACAATTACTATCATTAACAACTACATTATATTACTATGTAATTACTATTACAATTACTGTCATTGTTAGAAGCACGTATGTAACAGCTGGTTAAAAGATCTGTAATATTTCCCTAAATGCAGTCACATACCATGAAGCCTAATATATTAAAAAGAAAATAAACTTTGAAATGAATGGGGACCCACCTGAAACTGATAAGTGACCCAAGTAGTGGGTCCTTACATACAGTTTGAGAAACACTGTCCTATAAGTTAAGACCTACGTGGGGATAAATGGATTCTGGGTTTATTCTGCAGTCTCACAATTCCTTAAATTCTACATTGTCCTCCAGCAAGAATTTCTGAATGTAGCAAGTGAATGTTTTCCAGGAAAAAGGGTACTCTACTGAGATCTGTGAATATTTAAAATAAATTAAAATTGGCTTCCACCAAAGCAAACTATTTATTTTATTTTATTTTCAGGGAAGCATATTCCAGCACAAGATAAAAACAACCAATAAATAATTAAAAGAGAAACCTAAAAAATTAAAAATACTTTTGTGATAAAAATCATTTTTAATTTTTAAATAATTATCTTCTCTACTTCTCTCTAATTTTAAAAACTGCTTTGGCTGTTATAGTTCTAACCCAAATTCAACTCCAAAAACATGTTTCTATAGTAAAGAGCTTCACAACTGGAGAGAAATGCAGTAGCAAAAGATTGCATGACAATCCCTACTGCTAATGGGTTTTGTATTTTCAAAGCAATGTAAAATTTCTTGCATCTGGCAGAGCATGTAGATGAGGATGTTATGCAAACCCAAGCCCTCTCCTAATCTCACAACGTTGGTGAGGAGACAAATTCTTTAGCACTGGCATATACTTATATGTTATTTATACATTTATCTGATTAAGGGCCCCATCTTAAGAGACTAGAGTGCCGGCACTGAGCTCCCGTTTCAGCTCAGGACCCTCTTTCAAACTTAAAAATCTTTCTGGGACCCCTTATCAAACCTATCAAAATGTGACATCACTGTGATGCCAGAGATACTCCTTATTTACTCAGAAGTAAGAGCACAATCCAGAGCAAGTTCAGCCTGCTCTGCCCTAACTGCTCTCTCCTAACTATTCTGTATCCAGAGCAGAAAGTTATGCTGCATCCAGAGAGTCAGGAAGCCTGGGCTGCTCTAACTGTTCCATAGCATGCTAAGTAATTGACACATGGGGAGGACTTGCTCCTGAGGCGACACCCCTCAGATCACACTGAACAAGGAACAGCTGTGGTGCCTACAGTGGTGACACGACTCTGTGCATCACCCAGTGCAGAAGTCTGTGTGTCACCCCTGGGATGCACGCACCCCCCTACCTGGACTGTGCAGTCGCCAAAGTTGGCGCTTGCGCAGTTGTTTCTGAAGCCAACTGGCTTCAGAAAGAGTACTGCGCAGGCACCATCTCTGATACCTGCACAGTACTTTTCTGAAGCCTTTTGGCTTCAGAGGAGACTGTGCAGGCGTCAGAGTTGGTGCTTGTGCAGTACGCGTCTGAAGACATTGGCTGCCACTCCGCCTCCTGAGTGAGGCCAAATGGCTGTGCAGAGGCGTGGACTTCCTCCACTCTAAGGAAGTCTCTTCTGAAGCTATTCGGCATGCTCAGTGTGTTTCTGCGCAGTGCACCTCAGCTGGCCATTTGGGCCAGCTCCAAGGATGAGTGGCAGCTTCTGGCTGCTGCTCTGCCTTGGAGCAGGCCTGAATGGGCGCGCTGACACCCGGGGCCTGCCAAAGGACTGTCAAACTCCTCCGGAGCATCACCCCATACAGAGCGCGTCACTCAGTGTGGCCTGCACCAGCTGCACCAGTGTGGTGACTCCACTGGGTGCCTGCCTTCTAAGGAGTCCCTGATGAGATGCCAGTACATTCTACAGTGAATACAAGGGGCTTCTTGGAGTGGCCTGCTGTATCCTGAGGTTTGTGGGCAGCCGTAGTTTGTTCCATATCCTGAGGTTGAGAGGAAGGGGTTGTAGCCACGCTGGCCAAGAACTCAGATTTTTGGTCAGCACTGCCATTCTTACTTGGGCCTTATCATGGACCCCTATGGGTCTACTCATTACTATACCTGCTCCTGAGGTGGTATAACTCTGAGGGCTGGAAGAGGGCATTTCTGCCTTGGAAACAGGCTTTGGATACAGAGTAACTGCTCTGCCCTAGGCAATGCTAAACATGCCCTCAACTTGCCTCTCCTGAGCTGCTTAGGTTGCCCCAGTTTGGGCAGAGCAGGTCCACCTCTCTTAGGGCACCCTATCTTGCCTTGCTCTGCCCTAAGCCTCTTCCAGAGTAACTGGGGTGGGGCATCTTGCAGTTGCTCCACCCTAGTGATAGATAGAGCAACCCAAGGGCTCTTATGTGGACAGATTAGTTGCTCTGGATTGTGCTGTAAGTCCCATTTAGTTCAGTGTGACTTATTCCCAAGAAAGCCCAGTGCCAGATTCCCAGATGGTTTATCCCACCCTCTCATGACCCCATGGCCCGAGATTGCGATCCCTCCCCAGAGGGTCCTGGTTCCCTCATTGAGTACCATTGCCATAAAGCATGCCTTGTGGCAGCAGCCTAGTTGTGTGCTATACAGTTGAATGTTTGTTTTTACAATGCTGTGTTGTGCTATGTTTCTGGGAATGCAAGTTCCAGCAATTTAGCCTGATGATAAGATTTTGCCATAAGGTTGTGCACTGTTGCACATTTTCCTGAAACATTCATTGAATAGAATGGGAGTTACTTATGAGGAGACAAACACAGGATTCCATTGTAAAACAATGACAGCAGTTGAATATATTCTTATTTGGGAGCAAGCCTTGTTAAAATTGTCTTCAGGGGGCATTGCCTTCTGGGCAAATATTCAGATCATTTTTTTTCCTGAGGATACTCTGAAAGTGGAATTTTATTTCATTTGAAAGGAATATTTTCCTGTGGATTATGTCTGGTTGACGAAGCCTTAAAACAATTTTCCATTAAAAGAAAACCATACCGATTGGCCAGGATTCACAACCAATTCCACACACCCAAGAGTGTTTTTGGTTTGTGCTCTTGATCCATAGCCTGTCAGGCTTCAAAGCAAAGCTTGCTTCCAAGTTGCAACCTAAAGGAAGGGAAGGAGTTGCTACTCAAAGAAATAAAAGATCAGTAGGAATGTCCAACACCCTTGGGAATGGCTAAAGGATGGATTCCTGCCATAGGTTGCAACATGTGCTTATCTTTATTCAATGCACTCGTTTGTAAAAATTCATTTCTGTGTTAAAATGACATGTTTGAGCATAAGTAAACTCTCATCAGGAATGAGAACTTTTAAATATATGCTTATTACAGAAAGCTGTGCCGTTGATTTGACATGGCATCTGCTAGAGCCATGTGTTTTTTAGGCAGTAAAAGATGCCCATTTGCTAACAAATGACTCTGACAGCATCCCTCAGCCTTTCCTGAAACATACGTGAAGCCCAGACTGACTTTTCCACCTGTTTAGTGGATGTGAACATTTTGCTAATAGGCTTCAAAAATCAATCTACAGATCATCATAAATGCAAAACAGTAAACCAGCAGCTGTATGTAATTGTCCACAGTTTCATGCAGACTAATTTTGAACTGAACATCATAAGAAGTGGGGTGGAATTTTGCCACTAATGAAAAAGTGAGTTGTTTACCATCAATTTTTCACCCTCACAAAGGTAATAATTAGACAAGTGAGGCATTCATTTTTTTGACATTAATATACTCAAAGATGAGTTACAGCTGTCTAAAATTAAATAAAGTAGTTTTACAGTAATTTTATTCTCTCCCCCACGTCCTATTTACCAAAAAGAACAAAATGGTGCATTTTTAGCCCATTTTAGTTCTATACTTTAGCAAATGGTCATTGCTCAGTGGTGGAGTTTGCATGTAGATGACCCCAAAGTCAAACCAACTCCTCTCTTGTTCCACGGCTTTTAAAAAAAAACCCACCAAAGACTTGAGAGATCCAATCCCAATTGGAGTAATATTTAGGATTCTATCTAACTGTTATGACGGGAGTGACCTCTTCAGACCTCTTCCTATAATGAATCCACCTGCCATCAAGGTAGACAGCTTTGATTCAATCACGTACTCAATGTTAACTATATAGTGTTTTTCAATTTGCAAATATCGGGCCAAGAATCTGCTTTAACTCTTATCATTTCACCAACAGTTCTCAAACTCTCTGGGAGTTTGAGTTCCACTGTAAATTCTTGTGGAAGAGGGGAAATAGAGCAAAGTGATCCTAAGGATCACCCAACGTTGGAGAGTGCAGGGGCTTGATTTCTTTTACTGCAGACTGCAGCAGGCTCCCAGAGGTGTCAAGAGCTTGATGCAGACCTACACAGGACTTTCCAAAATGTGGAGAACCTCAATTATTATGACCCACTTCCAGTTTCACAATCACAAACTGCAAGTGGGCCTTGATCATTATCTGGATGGTTACACAGGACTCCCTAGACTCTCAGGAGCCTGATGTAGGTTCTTGTAAATAAAATCCAGTCCCTGCACTCCTCTGAAGTGGCCTGATCTAGATCCCAGTGCTCCATTCCTCCCTCCCCACCCCTTGAGGCAATGCCTGAAAGCACTGCCTGACATAGGGCGCAATCCAGAGTAACTACGGGGAGTCCTTGCTCCGGTGTAAGAACAGTTTGCTCTGGATTGCAATATGAATTTCCCATAGGTTTTCACTATATTGTGCAGTAACTACGTGTACACGTAATGTCTCTTACGTGCTCCCGTAGTTACTCTGGATTGCGCCCATAGTTACTTTTGGGAAATCATATATTACGGTACAAAGTGGAAAATATTATTACAGTAGTGCATACACTGCATTAGAATACCTCACAAAAAGACAGTATGTGTGTGTTCGTGTGTGTGTGTGTGTGTGTGTAAGTGCTGTCATCAGAAGAGTTTTCCATGAATGCATGGAGAGTTCAGCTCAAGCAAGGACTATGAACTACAGAGCAACTCACCAAATTTATTATTTTGTGTGTTATCTGCTTGTGCTGCCTCACTCTTTGTCTTGCCAAGTAAGACTTCTGGGCCAATAAAACTCAATTAACTGTTTCAATTAACTTATGGATTGCAGCAGGCACTTTGACACCATAGTGGGTCTTTGTGCTCTTTGCAAGTGAGCCAGCTAGTCAAGTGTCGTATATTCCTAAATTTCTATTTCCTCACTTATTGCTGCCTGCCACTGCATGGAGAACTGTGCATTCCCACATTCTCTGCTATAACAAGCTCACAAGTGCCATTTGGACCACTCAGTAATCCCCACTGGGTCACAGGCCAGTTATCGAAGACTCCTAGGTAGCTGAAATGTCCAATTAGAACCTGCCACAATACAAAGAAACTTATTAGTATCATATCCCAGAGATTACAAGATACAGTAGCCTAAACTGGTGCATGGTATTATTTGAGATTTGGGGATAAGCAATCTTTCAACAGACTTTTGACATTTTGAACCTGGCTGTTCCATCAATAACTTCATGCTTCATGCTGCTATCCTTACATAATCTCCTTGATTGGCTCAGGATACCAATATAGTGGAACACCTTATGAGAATGATGTCCTCTCTTATGAGAGTGATCACTGGTTGATGTTGTCCAGTAGATCCGGTCAATCAACTGGACCTGGTCCTGCCAGAGATAAGTAAATATTTTTTTTTACTTATCTCTACCTAGGCCTTCTTGAACCCATGCTCTCTATATAGCTGACATAAGTCCAAGAAGTGAAAGGGAATTAGCTGAAAAATGAGCTGAAAAATGGGAATTAGGAAGAGACCTGTGCATATGCTATCAAAATCCATCCACTTCCTGTTCTCCAACACCCCCAAGCATCCCCACTGTTGCCAGTGCCAAGTTACTGGTGCTGACAGAGCCTCCCCTACAAGTATCCCCTACCTCTCACCATTTGTGGCAGTGGCCTGGATGCACATGACAGTAGACCAGCTTTTGTGCTGCTGGAAAGTGCTTTGAGCTGCCAGAATACTAGTTCCAGCAGCATACCTTCCTTCCCCCCTTTCTAAAACATTGCTCTTCCAGCCAGTGGCAAGTACTGCAGAGTCCATGAAACTTCAATTTGTGCAGCAGTAATTGTACCTTTTTGCAAATCCCTAACTCTTGGTATGGCAGACCTCAAGAAAGAGGCAAACAGCATACTTTAAAAAAAAATTCAATATGTTGCACATCATTCAGCATTTCAGCTTCATTTCACAGGGGATAGATACAATTAAAATCCAATACAAAAGCCACAATGTTTTATCTGTGATTAAAGAATTAATCGATCCATCTTCCAATTATTCCCCACCATACTTTAACTCCACGTGTTGTGCTAGGCAAAGAAATGCATTCTCTAAATTCACACTAAACCCCAAGGTAGGCAATAAATGCTGAACAGACCGAATATGAAAAGGGAGAATCTCTGGTGGCTTCACACTTATTAAGATATTGTCTAAGTATATTAATCTTCTGACTAAACTTGTAGCAAAGTCACTAATGGGTTCAGTAACATTGTAAATGTCCTTGGAGTTAGAGAGAGGCAGAAAAAAAATCATGGCCTGTCATTGGTGGTGTTCATTTTCCCTTGTGAACCTTTAAATATTTTCTGTAGAGTTGATTCACTAATGTACTTAGAGGCTCTTTTTTAAAGTTCAGTTCTGCTGAACACTCTTCCTTTTGGAAAGCAATAAGTAAATCCATTAAGCTGCTTGCTTTACATTAGTTGGACTTTACCATGTTTCCAGCCCTTCTGGAAGACTTACCCCCAAATCCAGACTAACTACAGGAGCACGTTAGAGACTTTACGTGTAGTTACTGCACCACCTAGTGAAAATCTATGGGAAATTCATAATGGAATCCAGAGTAAGTTGTTCTTACACTGGAGCAAGGACTCCTCATAGTTACTCTGGATTTTGCCCTTCCTTCCTTAGCAAATACTACAATCCTAAATGAACTTTCCTGGGAGTAAGACCCACTGAACACAATGGGGCTTACTTTTGAGTAGACATGGTTAGGATTGTGTTCAAAGTCGTCTGTTTCTCAAAAGCCATTGGCCACATAGAGCTTGGATAAGGCACAATGTTCATCATTTATTCACTTCCTGAACTAGGATATAAGTTCCTCCATGTTATTTACAGAAGGAAAAAGTTGTGTTTAGATTTATATTGAATTTTTTTTTCTAATTTATAAAAGCACTCAGGCTACTTAATCAGGATTGTAACAACAGCAAGGGAGAAGTGCTGAATTAAATTCCCCAACACCCACTCCTTTGGTTTTGCCCAATTTTGCTTCTGTCTTGCACATTTTTTAAAAGGAAAAATACTAGGAAAACATACATGTTTTAATAGTTTGGCTCTTTGTTGCAACTGCATGTGTCTATAGTCTTATGGAATGGTAGTAAAAATCCTAAATATTTTTACAGCATTATAACTCCTGGTTTAGTTCCCCTTTGATATAAGGCTTGGAGTCCAATGAATGTATTTGATTAAGTTGTTCTGCTGCTGCCATGGACATGATGTATTGACCCAAAGGGTGGCAATATGATGGATGGTCTCATCAAATTTATTACACTGGCAACAAGGGGGAATTATTCCATCCTAGTACAGTACCTGGGAAACTTTGTATATAATGCTTGACTTTTTTTGTACCTGAGCTTCAATGTCAAAAACACTACCTTCAAGATATGCTGTTGAACTTTTTTTTAAAGCATGGTTAACTTTTAAAATACTTTAATGTGGTTTATTGTGGAGTTGAATGAATATATATTTCCATTTATCATACAGTGCAATCCTAAGCATGTCTACTCAAAAGTAAGTCCCATTAAGTTCAATAGTATTTACTCCCAGGAAAGTAAGTGTTTAGGATTGCAGCTTCCAGAGCCCAACCTTTTTCCATTCCTGTTTAGTCTTGTGTTTTGTTGGATAACTGCTTAAAATTTACTCTGGCTGTTTTTTCCATTTGACTTCCTCTCCCTAATTTTAAACAATTTTTTGCTGGCTGGAGTTTTAACCTGTATTGGATTGTATGGTTTTATGACTAGTTGTTCTAAATGAACAACATTATAGGTTATTGGGAAATACATAAAGCAGTAAAATGTTCAAACATGTAATTCAGTGGAATACACCATTATGAGAGCCAGTGTTGTCCAGATAACAGATCTAGTCTTCATTCTCAGAGCCTTGGGTTCAGTTATAGCTTCCTTCAAATACTTGTTCCTTGTGTGGCACTGAGCAATTTGGTATTTTTCAATTTCTTATTCCCGTCTATAATACATGGGGCTAAAAATAACCTTTTTCTTAAGAAAGAAATGATTTTAAATAAATGTTTTAAACACTTTAGAAATTATGAGCTATGTAAATGTTCAGAAGAGGGCATATGATTGGAGCAGTGTTTCTCAAACTTTTAGGGAGATATAATCCCTAAGTAAGTCTTTGCAGTGGTCAAGGGCAGTGACACAATCCCCAGGATTGTGTTACTAAGGGAGAAACAATGATGGAGCATTCACTTACTTGTACTGATATATTTATTTCTTTTATTTTAAAAATTTATATCCCGCCTTTTTTGGGCAAATTAGCCCGACTCAAGGCGGCTGACATAAAACATAATTAAAAACATAAATAGAACATTTTGATAAAAACAATTAAAACATAAAAGCTAAAAAACAACATAGATTAAAAATGATAAAACAAGAGCACCCCAACCTCTGCCCCCTAAAAAGCCTTTTTTAAAATAAAAGGTTTTAAGGCTCTGCGTGAAGCTCTGTGTTGAGGGAACTTTCCTCAGTTCTAAGGGGAGGGAGTTCCAAAGCCAGGGTGCCACCACCGAGAAGGCCCTATCTCTGGCTGCCACACCTCTCACATCTCTTAGTGGCGGCACAGTCAGTAGGAGCCCCTCAGATGACCTTCGGTGATGGGTCAGCTTGTACAGAAGAAGGCGGTCTCTCAGGGAGCCTGGACCCGTTTAGGGCTTTAAAGGTCAGGACCAGCACTTTGAATTCAGCCTGGAAACGAATGGGCAGCCAGTGTAGTCGCTGAAGCAGTGACCCGACAGAGTCGAACCGACAAACCCCTGCAACCACACGGGCCGCTGCATTCTGGACTAGTTGAAGTTTCCGAACCGTCTTCAGACGGCAGAGGCAGCCCCACATAGAGTGCATTACAATAATCTAGCCTCGATGTCACTAAGGCATGGGTTACCGTGGCCAGATCTGAATGACTCAGGTATGGCTGCAGCTGGCAGATCAGCCGAAGCTGAGCAAAGGTTCCCCTGGCCACAGCCGCCACCTGGGATTCCAGGAGCAGCTGCGAATCCAGGAGAACCCCCAAGCTGTGGACCTGTTCCTTCAGAGGGAGTGCAACCCCATCCAGAACAGGATGATATTCCAATACCCGAGTCAAGCACTTGCAGACCAGGAGAACCTCTGTCTTATCAGGATTTAATCTCAGCTTATTCACCCTCATCCAGTCCCCCACTGTCTCCAGACAACGATACAGGACTTCAACTGTCTCCTCAGACTCAGGAGGAAAGGAGAGATAGAGCTGGGTGTCATCAGCGTACTGATGACACTTCACACCAAACCTCTGGATGATCTCTCCCTGTGGCTTCATGTAGATGTTAAATAGCATGGGGGATAGAATGGAACATTGTGACACCCCACACCGAAGAGGCCAGGGTGCTGAGCAATATCCCCCAGCACCACCTTCTGGGACCTCTCAACCAGGAAGAAGCAGAAGCACTGCAAAGCAGTGCCTCCAATCCCCAACCCAGCCAACTGACCCAGAAGGACACAATGGTCGATGGTGTTGAAGGCCACTGAGAGGTGGCCAGAAGAGGTCATATGATTGGACCAACAGGGACGCACTCCCCCTGTCCATTCCCCGGCGTAGGTCATCCACCAAGGTGACCAAGGCAGTCTCTGTCCCAAACCCCAGCCTGAAACCAGATTGGAAGGGATCCAGATAATCAGCTTCATCCAGGACCCGCTGAAGCTGGGACGCCACCACCCGCTCAACCACTTTGCCCAGAAATGGGATGTTGAGACTGGCCGGTAGTTGTTTATATTATTAGGATCCAGGGAGGGTTTCTTCAGGAGGGGGCAAACCACCACTTGCTTTAATGCAGGCGGCAACACCTCCTCCCTCAGAGAGGAAGTCACCACCCTCCCCATCCATTCGGCCAGTCCATCCCGGGCCAATCTAATTAGCCAGGCTGGGCAAGGGTGCAGCGGGCATGAAGACGGTCTCACACTACAGAGAATCCTGTCTATATAGGGCTGCTGCAAGCTATAGGAAATGTGGGGAGATCTGTACAGCCATTCATAGTACTCACTGAAGCTCAGAATCTACAAACAGAGGGCTGTACAGGGATCAGGGATGTACAGGTCTCCCCATACTTCCCTACTGCCCTACATCAGTAAAAGTATGTGAAAACACCTTCTTAATACCCCCTTAGGGATTGCTTCCCTTGGCCCTTCCTTGCCCAAAATGGGACCAGGGAACCTTAACACAAACTGCAGGGTGGAGACCCCATCCCAAGCTTGAGTACCATTGGATTAGAGTACAGGTTTAACCTAAGTATCAGCTTTTTATTTATCAGTAATTTTGTCTCAACATGAATGAGGTTGACTCTTTAAAGCAAAAAAAATAAACACCCCCTAAGTAGCAATTAATGGCTGAAAGGCAGCCTGCTCACCACTGTAATGTGGCAGGAAATTAATTTTGCCCCAGAAAGGGTTGATAAAGGGTTCATCTGGTTTTGGATTTCAGATGGGTGGGAGACCCCTTCCTTCCCCTATATGATTATCATATCAAAACAAAGTGATAATCACTTCTGAATTGCTTTGTAAGGGAAGCTTCTGCCTCTGAGCTGAAACTCAGCGGTTTTAACCCGCTTGAAAGGGAACTTGACTCACTGCCTTCCATGGTAAACAATTGCTTTTTGTATAATGTGAAAATGGATATCCATGGAATTTTTTGGAACCAAACAACTTGGATGGCAAGGTTCAATCTGTATTATGTTATTTTATACTCAACAAGATGTAGAACTCATAGAGTGTCTACTTTTTTTCCCTTCCAATGCATAGTGCCTTGAAATCAAGCAAGGCCAACAGATATGTCAATCTAGTGAATAAAAATTTTCACTTCCTTACAAAGCCTTCCCACTTCCAGGCTAATTGATATATTGCACTATAATTACTGCATTTAATGTGACAAAAATTATCCCTGGCACTCCTATATTGATATAATTTCTGGATAATGTTCCGACTGATGACATTGTTCCAGAAGCAAACCTTTTATATATCTTTCATATGGAAACTATAAAAACTTCCCATGGCCTTCTCAGAGGAAAGCAAAAGAAGAAAGGTGACAAAGAATAACTTGGGGAAAATGTCATCATTTATTTTAACTGGTTCTATAGTGATTGACCTTGTGGCACTTACAGATACTCCTTAATATGCCCCTCACATTCATTGGCACTTAAAAAATTTATCAATGCAGTAAAAGATTTGTGCAGCTCAGGTTCTTTGGTTAAGCAGGCCTCCGTCAGTCTTGAAAGACTATGGAATCATGCTCGGCGCTGCATACGCTGCATGCGAAACACGAAAGCCTGGGTTAGATTGTTATGGAGGATAGGCTGTTACCCAAGCAGCAAATCCCCCCTCTCCACGCCATTGAATTAGTCCAATGGAAAGGCAGAGCCAATACAATTGGATCCAGCTGCGTCGCAGAGCTGGGCTAAGGACAGGAGCTCACCCTGTCTTGTGGGGCCGACCCGGGTCTCGAACCCTGGCCTGCTGGTTAACAGGCACAGAGTCTTAACCACTTCCGCCACCCACCGCCTACATCTTTGGTTAACTATTTGTGTATTTATAATAACATGTTGTTCAAATGAAATCCTATTTGGTGATCAATAAATTTTTTACCTATCATCTGAAAAAAATAAAGTTTACTTTAGGGATGTGTTAAAGTGTCCATTTGTTTCTGTGGGCAATACTTTTCTCACCCAAGGACCTCAAAAATTTATAGAAATTTGACTGATGTACTGATGGTCTGACAGACTGAGTTCATGGAAACTCCACAAAATGTGTCAGATATTATGGGTTTCTAAAAACTGCCATATTATCTGGGGTATGTATCCAAATACAGCTGCTGGCCTTTGGTTTCAACTGAATACCGGTACATACCCATCTCCTTAAATTTCTGTTTAGATTGCCAGGAATGATCTAGCTGCTGATAATTTTCTGTGATGGAAATTTGCCAGATGGTTCATGATAACAGTCATCATCAGAAGTACAATATCCTTGATGGACATGGAATGGCCACATTACTACAATATCTCTAGTCTGATAAAACCTGCTTTAAAAACTCAAAGTTGAAGTTTTATCATTTGTGTGTACCTCAAAAAGCCAATCTTTATAGTTAAATCTGTTCTTTGTTGAGTCAAGTGCATTGCAAGAGGAAAACCCTTACAGGCATGGCATTCTGTATTCAATGTGGCAAAGGTCTTTTCAAGAAGTGTATTGAACCAAACAAATACATTTCTCACCCATACCCTCTTGGATGCTGTTCTTCACTGGAACCTGTTTTCTTCATTCCTGTAACTCAAAAAGATGCAATTTATCTACCTCTGGGTTAGGTACTTGGCAAAAAGTAGGACAACCAAGGAAAATATAGGACATGACAGAATAAAAGCTAAAATCCTAATGTATATTGCTTTCACGTCATTAATTTAAACACAATGTTACATATTATTAACTTGTAAACTGTTACATATAATTTATTACACATAATTATAAGTAGGATCTGTGCTGCCTGCTCGCATAGAAAAGGAGGATATGGAAGTTCTTTTTCCAGGACACTACCAGGATGTGTCCTGGAAAAAGAGGACATATGATCACTCTGGTCTAGTTGGAAAGCCCCATTGTGATAATGGGGCTTTCTCCCAGAAAGTTGTGTGTACATATGATTGGCACCAAAATTAGCTTCAATTTGATCTGGTGATGTCAGGCTTCTCAGAGGGACTGGGCTTCTCAGTGGGATCTGATTCACCAATAACATCACACACACTTAACCATATGGCTCTATGGTCTGATCTGTGAGGGCTATTCTCTTATTTTTGTGATTCTGCCTTTGTGTGCTTGAGTCATGGAGAGAGGATTTGAAGATTTTTACCACATTTTTCATGCCAGAGCCCATAGTTGGGCAGTGATAGTGCCCACACCCTGAAAATAACAACCACACTGAAAGGAGTGGTTTCCAACACATTTTCATACATTTTCATTATTTTGTCCTTCCTATGTAAGTGGGCAGCCTTCATATTCACAAGTTTTTTTTATGAGGAACTATATGTTCATATTAATTTCTAAGTGCATTTCCGTCCTTACAGGTCCCTTTGTATATGTAGTTATGAGTGGGCTGTGACTCCAGAATTCTCTGAAGTCTGGAAAATTTGTCAGCAGCTAATAAAAAAATGGACTTTGGAAAGCAATATAAATTATTCATAGCTTCTTTCAAAAGATACAAAGTCCAGATTTTCATTCCATTGAGTTGTTCCTTTCTTTTTTGAAGGAAGAATGCATTTTGTCCTTTCTATCATTTTCTGTTTTGATATCTAGCAGATCCTCAGCAATCTTGAAAAATGCTTATTAATGTACTGTCTAATACACAAAAGGGTACCAACACTTTTAAATTGTAGGCACTTCGTTTCTCAACATGGCCAAAGTAAATGTGGGCATATATACTGAAGAATAATTCAGACTACCCCTTTTTCCAAGTGAAAGGATGTCCAGCCTCGAACCTGGCTTGGCTGCTTCATCATTGGAAAGGATTGCCTTTTATGAGAGGTTGGTTTAGGAGGGACATAAGCAAATTGTGTCAATTGACCTCTCTGGTCAGGACTTAAGTTAATAACCCTTCTAATTATAACTTGAATCTTTAATAACTGTAATTGATGGTGGCTTTAATTTTATGTCTTCTTTGAATAATGATACTTCAGCACCCCGTGACTGTATATCATTCTGGGCATTAGCTTTCTAATGACTTTGGAAGAAACAAGCCAGTCTTTCAGTGATTAATTTTTATCTGTGAAAACTAGATATTTGTAGGATTCATTCAGCCCTAACTTTGTTAGTTTATGGAAGACAACACCTGGCAATATGGCTGCAAGCTATAAAGCAGAATAGAATTCCAAGATCCTGTGATTACAACTTAAATTACTTTTTATGACACTAAATGTGAAATAAAGTCTCATCAGGAGCACTATGCCAAAGCAATTTTAAGTTTCACTTGTTGACATATGTCTGAAATTTGTGTTCTGAAAAAATAATTCCCTCTTACTGAAACACATAACCTGAATATAAAAAGGGCCATGTAAAGATTAAAAAAGGTGTGCTCTCGAATTAGAATGTAAGCTGTACTAATTTTTTTTCCTGCTAGCTGCAGGAATAGTGTAAGCAGGTAGGAGTGTAAGAAGGACAGTGTAAGAGGAGTCTTGTGCTGGCCTTTCCAGGCTGGAAATGCTGGAGGTGGGAGTATTATGGAACAGGTGGAGCACAGGGCTGGGGGTTGAAAGGGAGCGAGAGGCAAGGATTGGAACAGCAGTTATGACAGATCCAAAGCTCGCCTCTTATGTAGCTGGGAGAAGCCTCTTGCTGCTCCCGTCACCTCCAACTTAGGTCTAAGGGCACAATCTAGTGTAACTATGGGGAGTCCTTGCTCCAGTATAAGAAAAATTTACTCTGGATTGCAATATGAATTTCCCATACGTTTTGACTATGTGGTGCCTTAACTACGGGTGCACGTAATGTTTCTTACGTGCTCCCGTAGTTACTCTGGACTGTAGGGCTAGGTAAACTATTGGGGCTGCTGAATCCCTACCACAGGGAAAGGGATGACCCTCCCGTTCCAGACAATAGCACAGCATCAGTCCCAATATTTGCACTGGAGAATGCAAGGACAGCCTGCCTATTCCAGTGTAAATTAGGATTGAGCTGTGGATGGGTATGAAACCTTTTTTAAGTAGAAAGATATTTAAGTATTGATGGAATGTTGGACTGGATTAGGGTTACCAAAATTCTTTTCCACAAAATCAGGATAGGATCCTCTGTCCCATTTGCCAGTATGTGAACAAAATCCTCCAAAATTGGGGTTGTCCCTGTTTTTCAGGACGTATGGCAAACTTAGGCTGGAGAGGTATTAAATGGGAACTGTCTCAGCAGAGTAATAATCTCAGAGTTTCCTTCTGTGACTAAAGAGCCTTTCCCTCTTACACACCTTGGCTGCTTACTAAATTTCAGGCGCACACAAATTTAGGCTGAGACCAGAATCAAGTTTCAAGAAGGTTTACTTAAAATTTATGTTGGTTCATATTTACAACATCTGGCTGTGACCAGAATCCCTATCACTTAAATTGACCAGATGCCATAAAGCTGCTCCTGCTTGCATGGAGGAGAGAGAGAGAGAGAGAGACTTTCATTTTCCATTTGTCACAATGGAACACCTGCTGCCCCTTCTGACTCATGCAAATCAGTGTTGTTATTTTCTAACATTTTTATCACATTTGTACTACTAGTGCTTGCCAGCTCTTATCTCCAATATTTTGTATTTTCTCTGATGCTTACAATTATGAATTTTTAGACTGCTGTAGTTTCATGGGTGAGTTATGTATTTATGATGGACGGCACATTGTATAGTAATGATTTTTATGGATGAACTATTATGGAATTTGATTGATACTGGATTTTAAATGTTAACGTTTTAATAGTTTATTACGAACTGTATGTTCGTTAACTGTATGTTTATTTACGAACTGTATGTATGTTGTTGTATGTACTGAGATAAATCTTTGTGAGCTGCTTAGAGCTGGGAAGGGGGATCATGGCTATGGTGTTCTATGCTATGGTGACATCTATGATAGACAACTGTAACATGTAAATGTTTATGGCCCTCAGTAGCCAATCAGCCAAGAGATTTAGGGCGCAATCCAGAGTAACTATGGGGAGTCCTTGCTCCGGTGTAAGAACAATTTACTCTGGATTGCAATATGAATTTCCCATAGGTTTTCACTTGGTGGTGCAATAACTACGGGTGCATGTAATGTCTCTTCCGTGCTTTCGTAGTTACTCTGGATTGTAGGGTTAGTTTCCATAATTCTGTATTGATACCTTGTTAAATAAAACTGCTTCGGGCAGTTGCTTCCAGGAATTCAGGAATCTTTTTCATATGATAAGTTCCCAACAATGTTTGGGAATGCATATGTATAGGAGCACAGATATAGTCTCAGCTTCCTGGCAGCAATTTTCTATTATTGTTGCAGTACATTGTTTAGCTTCCATTTTCATGTGATTCATATAGTCAGCTGTATTCATAATTAGCCGGGGTCTGTCCAGATGCATACATAGGGTTGGTCAGAATGTATCAGATAAATATTTTTGCATGCCCTGCAGAATTTCAACATCTTTTTTGAAGACATCTAACTACTTTCTCATTATCAAGAAACTGTACAAACTATTTAGGCCTGTTTAGAACATTCAAGATCAGAAAGATTTAGGCTGCAACACTAGTTACACTTTCCTAAGTGTAAGGGCAAAATCCATAGCAGTTACGGGTCCACACAGTTATGTCACTCTCTAGTGTTATCTTATGGAAAGTCATCTTAACTGCTCCGGAGAAAGGGGCTTAATTTGACTTTAGGCCTAAGTCCATAGAACGGAATGGGACTTACTTCTGTGTAGACATGCTTAGGATTGTACCGTCACCCCATTTTTGGAGGACACATCATAGTCAGTCCAGAACTCTCTTAAAATATTTTTTTTCCCTGTCTTTAATTCACAGTATATTGTGAGTGCTGTTCAACCACTCCAAGGAGTGACAAGCCTAGTGGACACAAGTCTGACAGGCCAGGAAAGGCAAGAAAGGCCAATGAGCCTGAACATATTGTACCAGCTGACAAAGTAAGTGACTGCATGAAACTTCTCACCTCCTGAAGAGGAGGAAATCAGAAAGCAACTAGGCTGAGAGTCAGAGTGCCAGCCAAGCCCAGAGGAAGGAGAGGGCCATAAGAAGAGGGCCAGGGATGAAAAGGTTCTGGAGACTAGCTGGATGAGAAGCTTCAGAAGCTTATGGTGCAGGAGGCTCTGAGGATGAAGTGGAATAGGGTGTTATAAACTCCCTGTTTCTGCTCTGATGGCCAGGGGGAGAAAATGGAGGTAGGTCTAGGTGACCCATTGTCCTGGAAAAGGGTGACTATATATCATAACCAAAAAAAAAGACAAGACATCCCCAAAATGTAGGACACCCAAGAAAAGTGTAGAACATGACAAAATAAAAACTAAAACACACATATTCATTTCTTTCATGTGATTAATATAGAGTGAAATCCAGAGTAACTACAGGGAGTGCTTGCTCTGGATTAAGAACACGTTACTCTGGATTGCAATATGAATTTCCCATAGGGTTTCACTAGGTGGTGCAGAAACTATAGGTGCACGTAATGTCTCTTACGTGTTCCTGTTGTTACTCTGGATTGTGCCCTTAAGCACTATATTATTATTACATTTAAAACTATTATATATAATTTATTACATATAATTTATCAGTTACAAGAAGGATACATGTTGCAAGCTCACAAGGAAATGGAGGACAATGAAGATTTTTTTTTCAGGACTCAAGGATGAAATCCAGGACTTGCCCTTTATAAACAAGACATATGGTCACCCTGTCCTGCTGGTCCTACTTAGGCTGCTATCCATATACAGGTGGGAATTCAGGTGGAGGGCAGGTGCCCAACAACCTATCCCCTTTCTTGGCATGCTGCCAGTGAATATACACAAGACATGTTCATGTTATATACACAAGACATGTTCATGTCTTGTGTATATAAGCATGTTCATGTTGTGTCTATGTGAACATAATATTTTGGCATTTTGCCTAATATGAGAGTTGGTTGAACATAATGGCTTCTTTACTCTGGAGTTTTTATTTCATTCATATATTGTTTCTGGATTCTGTGGGAATTGTTTTCCAGAAAAATCAATCCTGGCTTTTGAAATAATAGTTTATTCTCAGCAGAGAAAGTTGTTGTTATTTTCCCCCTGAAGAACGATACCACTACACCTGCCTGAGGTAATTCCCTAAATGCTGGTAATCTTTGTATGCGCAATAGTCCCTACACTTAAAACTCCATCTAATCACAAATCGGTTTGTTTATAAAACCAGTCTGATGTGTCTTGGTACAGAAATCAAAAGGCTTGCTAAATCTTTACTGCCAGCACTAATGCTTTGCACATTTTACCTTCTCTTATTCTCCAGGTTCTTTTTATATACTTCATTCCAAGCACACACTTTCCAAATATACTATTTTTTTACATGTTCATCTGGGAAAGCCCTCGTCCCTCAGGATCCATGCAGGGTTTTAATGACAGACTTACTCTCAGTTAAATTCATTTCCTATTTACACATTGGTTATCTGAATGCTACAACTTTATTTATACAACCTGCAAAGGGGGACCAGGAACAGAACCCAGAAATGGAAAGAAAAGTTTGGTGTGCCAAACTGGTATTTTTTTAATTTGTTTCATACACATCCATGTTTGGTGGAGGCCAAGACTCTGTGATATCGTTTAATCTGTTCCATCTAATCAAATTCACTCCTTCATTATCCATGACTGAACCAAAACACAAACCTTGATCTTTTCCCAAACAGAATGTCCTAAATGTCCTTGTGTGTTTTTGACACTCAGCACATTTATCCATCATTAAACCATGACTGGATATTAGAAGTAGCCCAACCTTGATAAATACATTGCGAAAAGAGTTGTTTTACTCAGCACTAGCTTAAAAAGCCAGCCCCTGTGGAGGGCGTTTTGGGCCTCTGACCCAAAGCTAAATAGACAAATATATTGTCTCTGGAATTCAAATGGCATGTCTGCCCATTTGGGCTGGACACAAATTCCAGTGCTGAATGTTCAAGCAGATGAAGGACAGGTTCTCAATCCCAGGATCATCCTGATTCCTATGTAGTCTATGTAGAGTCTATGTAGAGCAAGTGTGGCCTGAGTTAGAGGGGTTTCAGATACACAGACAGACAGACAGACAGACAGACAAGACAGACAGACTTTGCCATTTATTTATATAGATTACTTTTAAGGTTTTCTTTACATATAGACAGTATTTTTTCTAAAAAAGGTGACAGTACTCTAAAAAACAAAAAAAGGTGCCAGTACTCACCATGAAGACTCCAAGGCATGTCTATTTAGGAGTATTCTGGTGGGCAAAAAGGTGCTGGTACTGAGTACCCCAGAGAAAAAGCCCTGCATGTAGATAAAAGCCAAACTGGACTCAGAAAAACTTCTGGGGTGTCAGCAGATCACTGATATTATCACTGACATGATTTTTTTTCCTCCTGTTTACATGGAGTCTACAGTGATATTTGAATATGTCCATGCCCTTCTATGATATGATCCTGTGTTGACATCATATTCTTTAACATCATATGGCTTGTGAAATATCATATGGTTTGTGAAATATGTGGGAAGACTATCATATGGTTAAAGACTATCATATGGTTTGTGAAATATGTGGGAAGACAGAGCTTAATTTCAATTAACATTGGCTTGGGGCACAATACTAAGAAATTTAGGCCAGCCCAACTCACCTGGCCTATCTTTCCATGATGGGGTGGAGAGGTCAGAGTATGCCTGTGCATTGGTCTAACCCTCCCCCGCAAAGTGGGTCAGAAATGCCTTACTGCACTTTTGTTATACTCTCAGGTCAGCACAGGATGTATGTGGCGGCTTCGATAAGCCTAAATGGAGGTTAGGATCGTAAGCTTAGACACTTATACATCCTAGTTATACTCCTTTGCTTGAGAGTGAAAGCTACAAACCCTAATTATACACAAGCTTCAGGCTCTAGGGGCATCTACACTGAAGCAATGCTTAGTAATTCAAATTTAAAGGGAAAATATGTACCAGAGTTTAGTTCACCAGTTTGGATACACCAGCAAATTCAAGCTCCATAGAAGAAGAATGGGGAGAACACAAGTGGAAGAGGGAGGATGATAATTTTGGCATCCACAGGGGGTCCTGAAACCACAGATAGGGAGATACAACAGAGTATAGAACAAGATAAGAGATATTTCTGTGAAATTTACCAATCACCATAGAAATCTGAATAAAAGTTGTTAATTCAAAAATGAGAAATCAGAGAGATAGAAGCTACTTTTGTCTCTCCCTTCTCATTGTTGGTTTTAAACTTTCTTGACGTCAAGATGCTGTCTTACTTTTATACCATGAATAAACAGACCATTAGAATGCTTCTGCTAAGTTAATTTGCTCTGACTCAGTGGCAACAATTTTGCTAGCATACAGATCCAGAATCAACATCTATATTTAAGATATTTTTCTGCTATGGTGAAAGGAAACAATCTATAAAATTGAAACAAAAGGCTTGCATTTTCATATTTATTATGATTTACGGCCTATGCTGTCCTGACAGGCTGGGGAGTGTTAGGTGTGTATCAGCAAAGTTCTCATTGATTTTACTGTTGCAGTAAATCTATGCAGTTATCACAATCTAAATGAGATGCAGTTATCACAATCTAAATGAGAAAACATCAAAACATCCAAGTGGCCTTTGGACTATTTTTCAGCTAACTAAAAGCAAGTGCTCACAAACCAATGGAAGTGTGTCCCAATTATGTTTGAAAGAATGCCTCAACCGTCAGGAGATGAGGTTGCCTGTTCTGTAGCCTAATCCAGAATCAATACCATTATAAAGCTGTATCTGGGAGGGAGAGAGGCTATTAATTCCTAATACTTTCTATTTTTTGCAATACTTTTGGTTCTTATGGCCTCTTGAAGACCTGCACCAGTGGAATGTGTGTTCAACAGGTGTGCACTGTAACAAAAGCACCGTAAAGTACTTTGTGAAGGATCAAGCATGCCAGCTTGTTGAAAGACCTGCTAGACAACGGCAGAGATGGGTGGAAAGGGATTGAATGGGGTGGGAGAGGATCAATGCAGATCCCTTCCACTAATATTGCTGGTGCAGGTCTGAGTTGACCTATTGTGGCTAATGAGGCTTTTCTCCAGCAACCAGAAATCAGAAGCTGAGCCTTTGTCACTGTTACAATGTGGGGATTTCGGCAGGAATGCGCTGAGGCTGCAATCCTAAAGACACTTTCCTGGGAGTAAGACCCATTGAACACAATGGGGCTTACTTTTGAGTAAACATGGTCAGGATTGTGCTCTTACCCTACAATCCAGAGTAACTACGGGAGCACGTAAGAGAGATTACGTGCACCCGTAGTTACTGCACCACCTAATGAAAACCTATAGGAAATTCATATTGCAGTCCAGAGCAAATTGTTCTTACACCGGCGCAAGGACTCCCCATAGTTACTCTGGATTGCGCCCTTACAGAAGTAAAAATGGATAGAACTGAATGTAGAACAATACCTCAGGGAAAGCTTTGTAGCGTCAATTTATTCTGAAATAGTTAAAATTGCGAAGCAACAGGTAGAATCGTTCTTTCAAAAATGGTTCAGTAAAAATACAGGTCATTTAGTGTGTAAGCATGTAGTCATACCAAGTTGTTAACCACAATGAATTTCATCAACCATTTGATGGTACTTCTGCCTCGCTTTTGTTTCAGAATGAAGTTATATAGTCTGGCCTGCATGTGTGTGAAAAACACAACATAACACAAACAAGGAGCAAGCCCACAACAACAGTATAGTATGGTTTGAGTTTATGTCATTCAAATTCTGAGTTCTAGCAAACATTTTGTCAGAATTTAAGAAGTTACTACAGAAATAGTTAGTTATCTATCAAACAAAGAAAGCAATTCAAAAGTAGAACACTTATAAAAGTTATCTTTTTATTTTCTAAAGATATCAATGGCAAGTGACTAGTGCTGTGGCCAGATCCACTTTGGCAAACACACTCCTGACCACAGCTGACAACTGGTTCTCCAGAGTTTACATCAGGTTCAGAGGGACTCTCAAGCTGTCAGGCTTCAAGGAAAGTGAAACCTCATCCAGAACATGCTGCACTTATACTGTGTTTTTCCTACAGATCATCAACGCTTCTGTCTTGCTTGGATTCAATTTATTAGCTAATATCCTGTCCTTGTTCACAGTGAAGCATCAGTTCACTACATGCTCTTTTTGATGGAAAGAAGAATGTACCTGGGTCTCATCCAAATTAATGACACCACAGTCCAAAATCCCAGAGAATGTCCCCCAATAGTTTCATTTAAATGTTCAGCAACGTGGAGATAACATAAAAACATATGATGTCCCTAAAGTGTAGAGTTCAAACAATTTTCCTCCAGGACTCATAGAATCCTACCTGACAGAGACTGAAAGCACCATAATTGCATTGGTCCTCAGCCCCTCCCACTAGGTAGGTGCCTCTTACCTGGTTCCATGATCAATGATATGAAAATGTTATTATACTGAAAGTTCAGCAGGAATTAATTTGCCAAGTCATGCTTCCAGGATATATCATCAATCAGTGTGATGTGGATTCTCAAACTAGATTCAAGTAGATTCTGAAACCAGACCTGCATGTGGTTGAAAATGATCCAAATAATCAATATTTTCCAGGAAAACTTGGAGTTGTCACCATTTGCTCAATGAGCTTGGCAAAGAATGGTACATTTGAGAATGAATTGTTATTGTCTAGGATAGTGGCATCTGAAGTTTCTTTTCAACAGAGTTCTGATAATAGGTGCTCCTAATACCGATGAAACCTTGCAACGCCATGATCAAGACCACCTCAGGAAGGAGACTGTTTCGTTGCGGGGGGTAGGACATATACCACAAGAATCCCTATTTTTTCCAGCCTTCCACTATTAGGTGCATATACTCAAAACCTGAGAGAATACATGGCAGGGCATCTGAGGAGGTGGATGCCCCTCAGCCCTTGTCTGCTGCTAAACCTGAACATTTTGTAGACACAGGAAAATTAACTCACAGTGTGATCTTAACTTGCATTGGAAAAGGCAGGCCAGCATGCCTATACTGTATCCAGTGCAAGTTTGGTAATAGGTCTCCTGGATGAAAATTTCCTGTTTCTTAGATGACCAATAGGTCCCTTTTACTGACAGATTACTTGTAGGGCAAATCATTCCTCCTGGGCACCTCAAGCCACCTAGTCACTGTACCCTTCTTCACCAAGATTGGTATAAGGGAAAAAGAGAGTCCTCATGGCTCCTAATTGTGTACCAAGATAATTTATTACAAAAGGAGTCTTCATGAACAACAGTACAGGTACTTGTATTTTAATTCAATTTAAAACATCTAGCAAAGCAACTATAGTCATGCTGAGATAATAAGTTACGGTACATCATTTATGTAGAAATTCTATACAATGGTATGGGGCATACATTCATTGTACAATAATAAAAAGCTTCTATAATTGGAATGTGACAATGGCTTGTTTCTTTAGCAGTTTTCACAAAAATTAAAGGATTGTTGTTTGGCAGGTATCACTCTGCCTTTGCTATGAAGAGATGAATAGTTATTTGAGGAAAATTGCTGTTTGAAGGTGTATGCCTTGTTAAAGCCTGGAATATGGCCAAAAAATATGTGCAGGACCAAGAAAGAGGAATTTTGCTGCAGATCTGGTTCATTAATTTTTATATAAATGAGGAGAAAATCAGGCTTTTAAAAAATCATTGTACTTTTTTTGGAAAAGCAGGAGCAAGACATGAACATAATAACACTAATGAGCAGATTCTGAAGGTGTTTTCTTTTCCAGATTGAGAGAATGCCTGGAAAGGTTCCCACTAACCAGTTTTTTCTTACTTTTCAATTCTTTAATGCACCAGGTAAGTGGGGGGGAAACTGCTTTCCACATGGTTTTCTAGTAGTTCTAAACAGTGGAATTTTACTCTCCCTTCAGTTAACCCAGCTAGATGGTATTTGCCAGTCTAAGTTCTAATTAGTCAACATAATAGGAAAGAATTTTCCCCTTTCTCATATGTATTTTTTTTTTTTTTGCTGAAGTAAGTTTTTGGTTTATTTCAGTTCCTTTCTATTGCCCAAATGTTCTGATTGTGAGTGCTGATTGTATTAAAGTTTGGATATTTTGGACATGATAGTGAGCTAGGTTGTCTTTTGGTTCCATCTGATTTCTATCCAGAATATGTGCTTATACATGTTCTGAAAATTATTCATAAGTTAGGCTCAACAACACCATTGTAGGCACATATGACAAACATGACATATGAAAAAGTTTTGGACAAACTTTGGAAGCTAGTGGGGGATAGAGTAGCCTGGTGTGCTGCAGTCCATGGAGTCATGAAGAGTCAGACAGGACTTGATGTCTAAACAATAACAGGCACATGTGAAAATATTGGTTGGTTTCCTGTAGTTAATTTCAACACTTTTAAAATGGAAAACCCTTTAACATGCATAATTCTGACCCTAATATGTAAGATGCCCTCAAAGCAGTTTGTAGCAATACAAGCCACACATGGCAAGTGGCTTCAACATATGTGATTCTGACATGAACTCTCACACACACAGCATGCACTCTCAATACAAACACAAGATACACTGATCTGCTCCAGGTATGGCGCAGCAGTGGCGGGGAGAGCTGGGCTGGCTGGTGAGGCTGAGAGGTGGCAGAGCAGCCGTGGGAGAAGCCACGTCAGCTGGGGATGCCTCTGAGGACAGCAGAGAAGATTTGGAAGGAGGCACACAAGCCGGCAAAGTGGCAGAGAAACTGTGGAAGGAGGCACGCCAACCAAGAAGCCTCAAGAGGGCAGGCCAGAATCGCGTGCTGCTTTTGCTGCACGTGAAAATTATTTAATGGGTCAGATGTCCATGAAATGACCTCAGAATTCTGGAGAGAGATTTTTTCCCAGATTCTGGATAGCCCCCCTTTTCTCCTGGGGGGCCCAGGCATTTCCATTCATTTGATCAGCCTGTACTAGAACATTCCGAAGTAAACTTGAGCCTTTAACTGCCTATACCAACCCCAGCTACGATGATGCTCATAAATCTTAATAGTGTCTTAACATGGAACCTTGTGCTTTTGACAGGCCACCGTGGGAAGCAAGAGGTTAATTTTGATTTATCCAACAGAACCAGTGATGGGATTCAAAGAAATTAACAACTGGTTCTATGCCCATCTGGCAGCCACTTTTAAAAGGCTTTTAAACTTTATATAAAGACCTATCTCTCATTAACAACTGGTTCTATAGAGTAGGTGCGAACCTGCTGGAGCCCACCACTGAACAGAACATTTATTCTGCTGTTGTGACATAAACCACTTGAACTCAAGTGGTTCAAACTCATAGTATTCAGGTGTCCTTCATATGAGATCTTTGGAGCCAGTTTGGTATCAGCCCAAGTTTACTTCAGCTCTGTTTGCAATGAACAGGAGAATGCATTTTCTGCTTCTTTATAATTAAAAAGCAGCAGGGAGTATAAGGTGCACCTGCTCATTCACCAGCTCACCCTCCCACTTCATCCTTTCTAGAGTGTGCAGGCACCTATGCACAGAGGCAGCATTTGATTGGACTCAGGTTATGAAGAGATATGCACATCCTCTGCTTGTAGCACCAATGAAGCATTTGGTTTAAGACATATTCCTCTGGAACATCCTGTGTCTTGAAGTACTAAGTAGGGGGAGATTTCCAGATTAGTCTGCTAATCTAAACTTTCAGTTATATTCCTGTCACTACAATACAAAAGACATAGTAATATCATTCTGCAAACTAAAAAGCAAAGTCAAGTTTTAAATAGTTAAGCATGATTTATCATTTTACAAAAATCTATTACAACTGACTCATATCATATGAAATAGCTTTCATGAATTAATATAGTGAAGAGACAGAGTCTCTGAAGGCCCTGTTCCCAGCATCAAGAACTTAAGTGCACTTTGTCTTCCTTTGTAATTATTTCTGAGATGTAAAGTGCTCTGTATTCTGATAGCCATAGGGAAAACAAGATGAAAATGACCTTTAAACAAATAACTCTTGTGTAGTTTTCATACTAGTCTTCAATAATGCATCTCCTTTTTGAATAAGCATTTAAAGATTCTTTCCCTTACTTGATTGAAGAAGGTCAATAACATGTTTTCTAAGGGTGTTTTAAAAGAGATTTTTTGACAACTTCTAAATGTATGCGCAATACAAAATATGAAACAGTGAGGAGAAAAAAAAGACATTTGGGATAACTCAGAATGAATTAAACTGAATGAGTGAGTGAGAGAACTCAGTAGGAATAATCAAATAATTTAACAAGAGTAACCATTATTAAACATACAAACTTTCAGCCTAGGCCAGCATTTCTCAAAGTGGGGGTCGAAACCCCTTTGGGGGTCACCTGGAGCTTTCCTGGGGGTTGCCTAAAGACCCCTAGTCTAGGGGGCCAGCTGGGAAGATCTGGCAGAAACGCTGGAGCCGCTGCTGCTGGAAGAAGCTGCTGAGAAGCAGCTCAGAAGGAGCCTCTGAGCTGGTGTGAGACCCATGTGGAGCCTTGGGGGTGGGGAGGCGCCCAACACACCACAGATGGCAGCCTCCTCCCCCCCCTCCCTGCAGATCCTCAGTGCGCCTGTGGGCTGAGAGTGATGCGCGCCGAGGTGTGAGCATGGCTTGAGCGTGGTGCCCAGAGCTCTGGCAGGTGGGCTGTCTGGTGGGTGCCCTGCTCCTTGTGCTCTACTCAAAAGTAAGCCCCCCAGTATTATTGTTGTTCATGATAAGTGAATGGGACTTACTCCCAGGAAAGTGCTAGGATTGCAGCCTTAGAGTCCAGTTCTTTGCATGTCTACTCAGAAGTCAGTCCCATGATAGTGAATGGGACTTACTCCCAAGAAACAGTGGCTGGCTCTGCTGCCTGAGATCCCAATCCTATGGAGGTCTCCTCAGAAGTCAGTCCCATGATAGTGAATGGGGCTTACTCCCAGGAAAGTGCTAGGATTGCAGCCTTAGAGCCCAATTCTAGTCATTCCCATTAAGTTCAGTGAGGTTTACTCCCAGGAAAGTTTGCATATCACTGCAGCAGTAGCAACGAAAATAATTTTATGGTTGGGGGTCCCCACAACATGAGGAACTTATAAAGGGGTCAAGGCATTAGGAAGACTGAGAACCACTGGTCTAGCCAATATACAGGTGATTGAAAAAGTAACTCCCTATATTGTAATATATAAGTATTTTTAAAATAGGTTACTTTTCAATCACCCTGTATATTTTTGGTTGGAGATGCTTTTGGTTGTACAGAATTAGATCATTTTGTACAATCACATTTAAACCCAGTGTTTCCATGATAATTAGTTAATGATTTATGATTATTGATAATATGGTTCAACAGGACAAAAGTATTACAATCTCAGTTCTGAACACACTTCTTTTTAAACAAATTGTAGAGACCTTTTTCTTCTTCATCTGACAAGTTCAAAGTTCAAGAGAAAAGGGTTTCTTTTTTGCTTCAAAAAGCCTCTCTCTGATTATTTACATTCAGAAATTATATCAAATGTTTCAGACAGTGTCTGAAATGCCATAGTTCATGATCAAGTTCTTCTCATGGTAGTTGCAATAGATGATGCTCTGCAAATGCAGGGGGGCAGTATGGTATAATAGCTCAATTTATGCGAGGTGCGGGTTCACATCCCAGACCATCTGTGTAAGCTCACCAATTTGTAAAAAGTCATTATCCTTCAGCCAAATAGGGTTATTCTGGGATATTCTGGAGGAAGGATCCAAGTACACTTAACTCTTATGGATTTAGCACAGAAATTGTTAATCGGTGTTCTGCAGCTACTTGCAGGACAGTATTCCCTGTCATTTGTCAAAAAACGGATGGTGCGCCTTGTCAGTGTGCCATGAGATGAAAACGACTGCAAATAGCTGCCTTTGCCAATAATGATGTAACACCTCTTGCATGGCTAGCATATACTATGAATGAATTGGACTATAAGTATCAAAATGCTTCTTAATGATAATGAAATGGCATTACAGATTTAGATTGGGGAGTCTCTATTCCCAGGTGGTTGCTGTGTATATCATAAGATCTCCTAATGGTGCAATCACATATTTGATTTTTGAGGCTGAATCCCCATTAATTGCACCTATAGAATGTATCTTCTTAGTATACATTTAGACATGGGATGTAATGTGCAAGGAAGCAGTTACTTCATTTCTAACTCCATAATGAACTACTCATCTCTGGCACTTGAAAGGAAAGACTGAGCATTCATTCACTCATTCATTCATTCACAAAATCATCATCTAGATAGCACTGCTGTTGCCATAAATGAACATAAAACTAGCCTCTCGTTTCTGGCAAGTTTCCAGTGACTTCCAAGTTGATCAGCATGTATTGTTAGATGCACAGATTTAGGCATACAGTACATGGATTTCAGTATGAGTGTCTTGTAGTACATTTGATTATAATTGGACGTTTTGCCTGAACTGGAGAGGGAAGGGTACTTTTATCCCCTTGTTGTTTACAGTTGATTTCTGTAGCAAATTGTGACTCTTTTTGTGCTTTTGGACTACAATCCTTTACACACTTTCCTCAGAATAAGCCCCACTGAACACAGTGAGACCAACTTTTGAGTAAATATGCATAGGATTAATCTGTTCTTCTAGCTGGAAATAAAAATAGGGTTCCTGTCTCAAGAGCATCAGTAAGTTTTCAAAGAACCCTGCATAAAAATGTTTACACTGAAACACATGGTTTGTTTTCATTGTGCCAGACCTTTTTCTTGCCTCGAGCATTTTCAGTCCAGCTTTCCTTTTCTCTCTGTGACTAAAGAGAGTGTCATGCTAATAAGCTGTCATCCAGTTGTTCAAATTGGGCTGAACGAACCTAACCAACCAACCCTGCAAAATTTTCTGTTTTGTGGCCTGGCTTAAACCACCCCCCCTCCCAGTTGCGCAGCCAGATCACCGAGGACAGACATTTACATTTTATACCTGTAGGACATTGATTGTCAGCTGAATGTGGCTGGATTTTAGGTCGCTTTATTGTTCAGAAAGGGAGGAAACAAATTCACTTAACTATGAAGCTTGTTGAGTTTACAAGTATTTCTGACTTTGCCGGTTATGCCTTGAAGCTGCCTCCTCTTCAGCGATTTGGTTTGCAAAATTTGCAAGTACCCTTTTCAACTGCTCTTCAGAAAGGAGACTTTGAAGCCCATGAACCAGCCTGTGAATGTGCAGCTATCAACACAGGCAGGTGCAACAGAGCATCTATCTTTAAATAAGCACCTGAAGGCTTAAGAACCTCTTTCTACCCAATATACTCAGCTGAAATATCCTGAACTCAAAAGCCCATGCCTTGTTAGATAAGATCCCCCTTTTTCCTCCCAAATAAATAACTAAGCACTGTCTCTGCAAACTAAGACCAACTCAGAATATTTTTCAGAGACTTTCCAAATTGCCTGCAAGTTTTTATCCCATTTTCAAGCACACACTTGTGAATATGAATATTGAAGCAAAGTCAGGCTTAACAATTTTTTAAAAAGTTTCCCTTTGGGCTACTAGTTCCTTTTTATGTGTGGGAGGAAAAGGTTATATTTCATTTTGTTTGCTGGTAACTTAGACCCATAGAAAGAACAAGCAAACCTACTGCTAAAGCGCTCTTGTTGCTGACAAAAATATATTGGTATGCAAAAGATTCAGTGCTTCAGTTTCTATGTGTTGTTCCCCTTTGTGTTCTCATCCTCTTTGATCTACCCATAGCAGCGCCTGCCTGGATGGCACAGCTTGATATTGCTCTACCCAGATTGTTATTGACAGACAAGATTAACTGCTTCACCTTAGTCTCTCCTACAATCTTTTCTCCAATCTTTTATATCTATCAAAACACCCTGCCAATAAAGAAGAGATAGTTTTGTGGAGAGCTGGTCTTCAACCTGATGACTTCCCCCAGTAAATTCATGTCACTGTTGACAAAATTGGGACACAACAGAACCTGGACTGACCCAAAGGAATCCAGCCAAGGCATTGAGCAGGATTCCCCAAATACCACCTTTTTCAACCTACATTTCTAGGAATGCCTGCAAAACAGTGGTGTGTGATATTTTATGTATTTATTTACTGTGAATATATTATATACTGTTAGAGAAATGGCGACTTGGGGGGAACCTTCTCCGCAGTGGTGCCATAATTATGGAATCCCTTCCAGGGGAATTAAGAAGGCAGCACAGTCTCAGAACATACTTGTTTCATTTGACTTTTGGTTGATGTGTGGACATCTGGAAGATTGTTACTGCTGCTTACCAGGCCAGTGCTTCCCAATGTGGTGGAATTATGACCCAGCATGGGAACCAGAAGAGGGCCATTCCTCCTTAACCCTTAGGATCCCATGGTTTTGCATGGGTCCGTTGGAATGACTGGTTTTTCCACAACAAAAAAGATTTAGAGGTTCTCAGCATGCGTTTTGTTGCCCTGAAGATTTCCCACAACAAACAAAAGGACGGTCTCAGCATGGGGTTTATTGCCCTGAAGTTTTCACATGAGAAAGAGAAGAAACCGAAGATACCAGTAAAAGGCAATATGGGTCTAATGGACCCGGCCTAGGATGATATTTATAAATTGGAATTTACAGAAAAACTGTAAATTCAAAAACTTATGCTTTTGGATCTGTAACTGTTTCATTAGCAGTAAAAAAAGTCAGAAAGTCTTGTCAAGTAAAAATAATAAATTCCAGTAAAAAAACACAACACAAACTTCCAGTCGGGTCCAATGGACCCGGTTGGAGCCCTAACAGTGGCCCAGAAATGGGTGCCCTAATGGCACCCTAGCAATCACAGAACCATGGAGACCCAGGGGCATGTTAATATACCTGAGGGAGTTGTAAAGCATCCCAGAGGTCACTGGAGACTTGCAGCACCCCCTGTGAGCATCCCCACTGCAAGTGTAAGCTCTGATGAGTGAACTGCAATCCAATTTGTGAATGGGATAGAGACCTGGCCTAGAAGAGAGAATGATCAAGGCCAGGAAGAGATGGAGCCCCTGATGGAAGCACTGATAGTCTGTCCCCCTTTCTGATCCAAATCTTCTTTCCTGGGTTCACTCAGACTTGTGCCAGCAAAGTAGATCAAAGCCGACCCAGCAGAGGAGATCTCCAGAACTTCACCTGTTCCACAAAATGCAGCAAGCAATCCAGTTGTGCTGCTATATCAGCAAGAGGGATGGAGACAGGATTGGGCTGCCTTTCTGTTCAGAAAAGTCCCTGTTAAATATATTTTCTTGCTTAAATCTCAACTATCAGGACAGAACAATGGAAAATACATAGATCCTTATTGGGCTTCTCTAGCTGGGATGCTCCTGAAAGCAATGCATCTCATTCATCTACCAATGTTATATTAGATTACTCTAATGCTGGCTTTGTAATGCTTGTCTCCTGTTTCTAATAAATAATATTTTGCTAAAAGATAAGCATACTGCTTAGCATTAGTGCTGACACTTGCAGAGATGAAAATTTATTCCTTCATCTGATATATCTAAATGTATTAGAGGAACATGGCTTGGAAGGTTAGGCCATTTTTCATTCTGCCCAAGAGATGAAATTTAAGATGTTAATAGTTTGGAAAACATCATTTGAAGAACATACGCCTTTAATCACTTCTGGATTTGGCTTGAACATATGGAATTTTAAATGAAAAGCTTGTCTGTTTTCTTTTGGCAGATCTTATTTTCAGTTTAGCTCCCCCACCCCAACATAAGTCAAATAGGAAATCTGATTTGCACTTAAGTCCTGGATTCTTTGATTTATTTATGCTGTTCTCCAAATTTGTAGATGTGTGTCATCAATACTCATCTTCCTTAACTGTCATGGCCCTTCCAGAAAATGTCTTATGGCTAAAATGTTAGCACTGTACTTCTTGTGGAAGCCATTATAGTTGAACAGTCACATCCTTCTACACTGAAAAAGAGAAAGACTTGGGAATTTGAAAACATGGTTTTTGCAAATGATGGAAGTGATCTGATACCAGATGTCGAAGATATTCATAATGTTAATTGACATATTCTGGTTAGTTATAAAATACGATTTTTTTCCAAGGGTCTATTTGAAGTAATAATATTTCTGCATGAAATTTGCATCACTTTGTTCAGCTGGAGGAGTCTACTGCATGAAGGTCAACAACAAATGAACCACATGCCTTTGAATTTCTTGTTTTCTGCTATTAGCACAACTATTTATTTTTATTAATTACTGATAATTTGTTCTTAAATATATTATGATCTGCCTTGGGATATGTATTATTTAAGAAAGTTGGATACTACTACTGAGGACACTGGGCTGGGCATGTGCAGTTGGCATGAAGCGCTCATACTGCTCTGCTCCAAGAAGGTGCAGACTGCTCCTTTTTGGAGTGGAGCAATCTGGGGCCACCGTAAGAAAGAAACTCCTCCAATGTGAGTCCCTCAGGGGTGTGTCCCCCAGTGCAGCCTACACTAGTTGCATCAACCTGGCCCCTGGGGTATATTCTTAACTATTTTTAAAGGCAATTGCAACCCATTATTCTATGAGATGTGCCATCGCTAAGTAGTATGGGTTGAAAATGTGGAATTAAAATGTGTCTGGGAACCTCCTGTCTCAAGTACTTTGTGTTGTATAACTCACTTGGACTGGAATGGCCTTATAAGGCTTAATTCATGTGACATACTCTTATAATTAGCTCACATAATAATAATAATATACATCAACATGTAATCACACCTTTGAGTCATAACACATCCATCTGGGAAGAAAGGTGAATCAAATAAGATCTCTCTGATAACATCTTCAATGCAAATGAATTCAAAATGAGCTGGGGAAAAAAATCATAGTAATAGACTACAATATTGTTTAACCTGCAGAGAATAAGATCAAAACGGCTTAGATCCAGAGAACTGTGAGTGGTGTGCCACTTGCAAAATGGGTATTTCCTACCTCACCTACCCTACTCCTACAGTCCTGGCTGGGTCTGGTAGTCATACAAATCCCTTTGACTAGAATTCTAAGTTGTAAGCATTTTCTATCTCTTCATAGAACAGACCATTTACTCCTCTCTGTAAAATAAACTCCACTCATTACAGTTGAGCATGAGAATATGCTTAGATCACAGTATTTCTCAACATTTGTCCTCCACCATAACAATTCATATGGTCTACTTATGAAACTGGTGATATCATTGCCTGTCATTAGTTGGAAGGGTTGGGAGGCTAGATACAACATGATAGACACCAGGATGGAAGGGCTTTTTTGAGCATGGAAAAGCTTGCTTTTTAGCCTCCCACTTTTGTAGTGTTGTGATGTGTTCCTGGTCTCACTGCAGGGTGGCAGGTGTCTAAGGGTCATGCAAATACCACCAGACACCACCTCAGTACGTATGTACGTACGTACGTACGTACGTATCTATCTATCTATCTATCTATCTATCTATCTATCTATCTATCTATCTATCTATCATCGTATTTATATACTGCTTTTCAGCTAAAAAGTTCACAAAGTGGTTTACAAAGAAAATGAAGAAATAGCTAATTAATAGCGAATGGGTCCCTGTCCCAAAAGGGCTCACAATCTGAAATGCAACAGAACACCAGCAGAAGCCACTAGTTCAGTTCAGAACAGACATTGCTGGGATGAGATGGGCCAGTTACTCTCCCCCTGCTAAATAAAAGAGAAACACCCACTTAAAAGAGTGCCTCTTGCCCAATTAGCAGGGGAATGTCACCAGTTAGTATCACCAGTGGTACCTCTATTACTAGTTGAAAAACACTGGATTAGAACAAGTTATAAGCAATAATTAAATAATTATATATAACAAATAAGTATAATTAAAAATAATTATTTTTCAGTTTAAATTATTGCTAAATTATTATTCCTAAATTATTGCCCCAATTATTGCTAAATTCTTCAATGTTAAGTCAAGATATGGTTTCTTATCTCCTTTATTAAAATACAGTTTTGGTTGTTGTGTATTAATCATTTTCTGCAAAAAAAAAAAAAAGATCTAAAATGGAACAGCTGTACATTAAAAAATGCGTAGGGTACAGGCAACTTTCCCTTAATGTGCATAATTCTATATTTAAAATAAGAAATGTTCTCTCCCCCCACCCCACACACACACATACAGACAGACAAAGGACCAACAGTATTGTTGTTCTGATAAAGGAACACTCAGAAATTGATTGAATAGCACTGGTGTTCAAGAAAGCAAATTAAATCAGAAATGCTTTTTCCTAGCTGTTAGTTCTTTAATTTCCTTAATCAGAGAAGCCAGTACACAGGAAACAATTCCCAGGTCAGTTGAGTGTGAAACACGGAGCACTTCTAAAAACGAACTCATTGCTGAAAGCTCCCTGCAAGGGACATACAAAACGTGGCACCACAGCAATTCTCATGCCAAAACTAAGTATCAAAGGAGGAAGAAATCTCTTTTCTGTGTTTGGGTTAGGAAATTAGCAAGTTGTCTAAAACTTCTTCTCAAAGCTAATTAAATTACTGTCAGATCATACAACATTCTGGATCTAAGGGGAATAGGGACTTATTTTTCTCCTTTAACATGGCCCTTATATTTACTAGTGATGTCTGCATCCACAGAGCTGAAGTCACCAAACATCTCATAAGGTTGTGTGCTTATTTAGGAGATTTAGGAGAATTCTTTATTTTAAAACATTTTTTAAGTTTCACCCCCAAGGGGGAGAAAAAGAGTGCAATGTATTTTCATCCTATATTTAACTCTGAAGTCCCAACCCCTGGACCTAGGAGCATGACATTTGGGGAGTGTATTTCTTCCATGATGTAAGGACGTTCTAAGAACCAATTTGGTGCCCAGTGGTGCTGGTGCCTTGTGCCCAGCAGCGATGCCTGGTGCTCAGTAGAGGTGCCAGCTGGTGCCTGTTGGTGCCCAGTAGGGATTCCTGATGGTGCCCATTGTCCAAAGCGCGGTGGTACCCAAAGCCCATTGTCCAAAGCGTGGTGGTAGCCAATCGTGGTGTCCGGTAAGGATGTCTGCTGCTAAGTAGGGATGCCCAGTGCCCACTGGTGCCTGCTGGTGCCTGCTGCCAGCTATTGCCTGCTGTCCAATGCATAGTCATGCCTGCTGCCCAGTGGTGCCTGTTGTTGCCTGTTGCGGATGATGAGTGCTCACTAGTGTCCCTTCCTGGTGATGCCTAATGGTGCCCACAGCCCATTGGTATGCAGTAGGGATGCCCAGTCCCCGCCAGTGCCTGTTGTTGCCCACGACTGCCCTCAGGTACCTGCCAGTGCCTGCTTCCTGTCAGAGCCTGCTGATGCCCACTGCCCAGTATCCACCAGTTCCTGCCGATGCCCAGCCACTCCCATTGCCCACAACTATTAGGGAAATTTTACTCCCACAATGGCAGGTTCATTCTGCTAGTACTTATTATAAACTTTCAATTTTCTTTGTTACTTGATTGACTTGATTTTGCTGTACAGGGAGCAGGGGTGTCAACTTTTTCCTGCTCCAAAATGTCACTTCCTGACATTACTCTTACAGGTTAATAACATCACTCCTGGCGGATCATGGCAGATTGTCATTCTAAAAAATAGTTCCTGATACTAAGAAGATCCAATGCTATCTAATATGAAAGTCCCTCTGATGGGAATAATGATTTTCAATTGTGGACCTTCATTTGTGAGAGGAAGAGAGCATAATTGCTTGGAAGTTACATCAGCTAGTGAGATCATCTTCTAGAACAGGGTTGTCCAAACCTTGGCCCAGGGGCCACATGTGGCCCTCAGTGAGCCTCAATGTGGCCCCTGGCAAAAACCCTCTATCCTGCCTTTGGGCAGGCCTTATAATCCATTCTAATACATTCTTATATGAAAATTTATTCAAATTTGAAATATAAATTAGTTTTCCGGCTTCCAACACAATGTCATAGAGATGATATGGCCCTTACACCAAAGGGTTTGGAGAACCCTGTTCTAGAACAATAGTTCCCAGCTTTCTCAAAATATGGGAAGGGAACCCTGCCTTTGCAGGAGAGGGAGGAAGGCAGTGACATAATCACCAGGATCATACCACGGCTGATTTTTTTGAACCTGCCAGAGGCAGTACCAGCCTCCTGGGGAGGGATTTGCGGGGAGTTCCTCCACAGGATTCCCCAAGCCTCAGAATGTCTGAAAATAGCTCTCATGACCCACTTCTGATTGTATGAATGACTGTCACCAGAAGTGATTTTTGTTATTCCACTGTCTGAATGCTCTTTATGGTGATTTTCAACTGGTGTGCCATGGATAGTTCTCAGGTGTGCAGCGGGAATTTGGGGATTGACATTAATTAATAGGAAAATTGGGGGATTTGAATAGCCAGGTATGTCTTGTCAATTGTAAAAACAACTGATGGTGTGCCTTGACAATTTCAGTGTCTTGTTAGTGTGCCATGAGCTGAAAAATGTTGAAAATCATTGGATAAGGTGAACATTTGCTGGTGCGGGAATGAAAGAAAAATGGAGAATGAATGAAGGTGCAAGCAGTAGGATTCTGAATGGCTCAGTGGGCAAAATGAAATTTGTGTAGTCTAAGAATATGTGCAAATCTTACTCAGATTGAAGCATTTAAATCTTGCAGGAAACTCCAGTGGTATTCCAGCATGGTCTTTACCTTCAGTGGACGATTGATAAATATAGGAATAGCCATCTTCTTAGAGGGAAATAACTGTGCAGGAATTTACTAGAGAATGAATCAAACACACAACGTTTTCCATTTTTTTCCTCCATATAAGGTAATTGGAAAGTGGTACCTAATGGCTGTTACAATATATTAAATAAAAATCCCATTAGAAAAGGTTCCATTTTCTTATTTGAAGAGTACAGTCTGCAGTGCTAAGAGCATTCTTTTCGAAGTGGCCTCACTGAAAACGTCCAGAACAGCTATTGGCAGACTAAACATGTTTGGTTTGCAGAGAGATCGGGTTCTACTTAACATGTTAACACCCTTTCTAATGCACAAAGATCAATCTGAAATCCTAAAGACACTTTCCTGGAAGTAATACCCATTGGTGCTTACCTCTGAGTAGACATGCTTAGGATTGCACCCTTAGAGAAGAGTTGCATTCTCCACCCTATCTGGTGGTCCATATTGTGTAGTGGGTTTCAGTAGACAAGAAGCAGACCAGCTTAGCTACAACAGCATTTATTGACTCAAACTGGAACTGAGGAACAGCAGGCAAATGCCTGCAATTTATACTCTTGGCCCACAGAGCCTTAACCAGTCATAATACTTGAAAAAGCACTCCCAAATATGAATGTTCTAAGTTTCCTTCCAAAACAGTTGCATGACAGTTTGGGTCATCTAAAGATTAGTTTCACTTTGCAGGGCTAAATGTATTCAATACATAACAGTCCATGGAGTGTGCTCACTGAGCAAGATGCTGGAAGTGATCCCCTGGTATCTTACAGACCACTTCTAAGATTCTTGCAGATCACCTGTGGTCCATGGACCACAGGTTGGGGAACCAGTATTCTATTGGAAATGTGGATGTTGTGAAATGGCTTTTCACTACACAAGCTTTTCTACTCTGACTAACACATTGGGCTTGAGCCCTGCCTATATACATGTTGATGCTCTTTCATGGTTATGGAGATGCTGCATTGCTGCACTAGATGCATAAGGCATATGTGATGTATATGGTTGATACATATACATCACCCTGCCTCCACCCTGCCCCTTCTTTGTAATAGAAGAATAAACTACATACAGCAGTACAATGAGGATTGCATGCATGCCATATTGATTTATTTAAATGAGGAGGAGAGAATGGCCATCACCGCCCAAATACAGTCAACAAAAAGATATGAATGGCCACCTATTTGGATTTGCTGCATTTACTATTGTTTATTTTTAGGGCAGAGATTTTCAAGCTTTTTCATCTCACAGCTTGTTGAGATGACACAGCGCTGACAAGACAGAACATCAGATTTTGGACAACTGACAAGGCACACCACACCGTTGGTGGCGGCTCACATGCTCCAATGACATTTCTAAAAAAAATGCCTCTCTCCCAAACACCCACAGCACATATGCAGAGCACTGGTTAAAGACTGCTGGTTTAGCGTGAGGCATACCAAGTTCTATATCACAAAACAAATGATTGTGCTATACTTTTATGACAATAACATTGAAACACCAGATGAGATAGGCAGGAAGAATAAGAACACAAACAAAACTCACCATTACAATTGTTTTAAATCACTCTTTTAATTGTGGAGTTCTAAGATCCATTTTGCAAAATCCTTGAAATTAAAGGAAGATGCTACTGAGATGCCTCTATATTGGAGAACCATGAAGTTTGAAATGGTCCAAGAGCACCAAAGCAATTGCATACAAAGGGTTAAAATGCCTCTTCTGAATGAATCAAAGCTGTGGTTACTTAGTAAATGTCCTTTGGAATGCATATCTTTACAAAAACAATATTTCGCTTCTTCAAGTCTTTGATACAGGCTCAAATTGCTCCCTCTCATCCCTTCCATCTCTACAACAGAATAACATTGCACAGAAATAATTCTTTTTTATGTTTTTGTTCTGCAGCAATTTCTCCCTATTAGCACACAGTTCAGATTGAATTTGTTTTGGTTACTTAGAGCAGGCCTGAATTTCCACCGGTGCAAATTGAATTGTAAAGAGTTCAGCTCCAAGACATCTGCCTAGGATTAATTCTCTCCTGCAGATATGTAGAAAGATTTATTGATCACAGGATAGCATAGAACCACTTTTGCCTTTTCCTGGTTTCTACATGGATTATTTGTTTCACTCCCTCTGTTTCATCTTCTACCGCTGCAGCTAAGTAGTCACTACAGAGAAGCCTATTTCTCAAACCTTCAGTTCAGTATTCTGATCTGCCACATGCCAGGCCAAGACACTGATGCTATTAGGAAGAGGAAAATAAATAAGGTTCAAGAGATACAGTAGTCGGGATATATCTTTCTTTCCTTTCAAAAGGGAGACATCAAGAGTTTTTTCTGCCATTTTCAAGATACCTTAATGCGGCGTAGGGCACAATCCAGAGCAACTACGGGGAGTCCTTGCTCCAGTGTAAGAACAATTTGCTCTGGATTGCAGTATGAATTTCCCATAGGTTTTCATTAGGTGGTACAGTAACTACGGGCACACATAATGTCTCTTACGTGCTCCCGTAGTTTCTCTGGATTGTAGGGTAAGGCAATGTAAGTTCCATAAACTGCAGCGACAGATATGGTGCCCTGATAGCAGTGATGGGCCCAGCCTACCGTAACAACCGGTTCTCTGGAAGTGGGCGGGGCCAGCCCAGGTCAGGGGCGGGGCCGAGATCAGGGGGCGGGGCCAGGGAGAATTTTTTTAAATTTAAAAATTCAAAAAAATTTAAGCATGTGGCTTACCTCTGAGTAGACCTGCATAGGATGTGCTCTGAGGCTGCTGTCCTTTCCACTCTGCCCTGGGAGTAAGCCCTATTGACTGGCATGAGGCTTACTTCTGAGTAGACCTGCATAGGATGTGCTCTGAGGCTCCTGTCCTTTCCACTCCACCCTGGAAGTAAGCCCCATTGACTATCATGGGACTTACTTCTGAATAGTCAGGTTGGGCTCTCAGGCTGCAGTTCCAGCCTCTTTCCTGGGAGTAAGTCCCATTGACTATCATGGGTTTCAGTATCTTCAGAGCCCAGACCTGTGCAGGTCTACTCAGAAGAAGCCCTTAGCCAATGGGGCTTACTCCAAGGAAAGTGTGGATAGGATTTCCTCAGCCCAGAGCCCAGACCTGTGCAGGTCTACTCAGAAGAAGCCCTTAGCCAATGGGGTTTACTCCAAGGATAGTGTGGATAGGATTTCATCAGCCCAGAGCCCAGACCTGTGCAGGTCTACTCAGAAGAAGCCCTATTATAGCCAATGGGGCTTACTCCAAAGAAAGTGTGGATGGGATATCAGCAGCCCAGAGACCAGACCTGTGCAGGTCTACTCAGAAATAAGCCCTATTATTGCCAATGGGGCTTACTCCAAGGAAGGTGTGGACAGGGTTTGCAGCATCCTGAGCCCAGAACTGTGCAGAACTCAGAAATAAGCCCTATTATAGCCAATATGCTTACCCCCAGGAAAGTGTGAATAGGTTTGCAGCAGCCACGTTTCCTTTCCCTGGCTGTTGGGGCTACAGCAAACTTAAAAGTGCCCGACCAGCCTCTTTAACTCTTTAACTGCCTCCAGCTGCTGAAGGAGCATCTCTTTCCCCATCTAAGGAGCCCTTTGTAAAGCTCTCCATGCCTCATCTGCATATGAGACACCCATAATTCTTTGCAAACTGCACAAGGAAGTAACTTCTGAAAATATTGCTAGAGAACAACTGAAAACTTGCTGGAAATAAGGTTTATAATCAAAATAAGATGTTTAGCAAAGACAGGATTCCTGAATAGCTTCAGATAAAGGTTTGGGGCATGAAGAATTTATTCACTCTGACTTGAAAATATTACAGATAAAGAGACATATATAGTGCTGCAGACCCCTCCCATCTTAGCTGTGAGTGTTTGATATGCTCTGGAATGACTGCAATGCTTTGTCTGAATGAGGTTAATGGGAACAGACTGTTTGTATTTTAAAATTAAAAGATATCCTAGGGAGGGGGGAGAGAAAAGGGGGGAGGCTTAAAAGGGGAGGAGGGAGTGGAACTTCAGCTCTGGGAAGACAGACCCAGTGGCCCTTTAAGAGAAATTCAAACACACTTGCATGCAATTCAAAGATGATGGCCCCCAATTAACAACCGGTTCACTAACGTCAGCCCCTAATTAACAACCGGCTCCACAGAACTGATCAGAACCGGCCTCAGCCCACCTGTGCCTGATAGGTATGCAACAGCGAGTGGGAGGGGGATTGCATGTGAATTCCACCACAATGATCCTTTCAGGAAAAGAAAATTACAAGCTCTAATCACAGACATTCAACAGATGTGAAGTTAGGCTGATGCATTTCTGCAACAGGAATCTTTGCTAACTGTAAATAACCTGATTCTTTTCAAAAGAGATGTGCTGGAGTTCAATCAACCTGCAGTTTCACAGAGCCTGCTTTATATGTATTTTATGTATTTTTATACATTGTATTTTCCCAGTGAAGACCATGAGGAATTTGACACATGCTCAGAAGCACCGTTCTTCAGTTGTCATTTAGAAAGTGCATAGAAAATCCATCCTCAGTGGAAGGGAAGAGACCATAAAATCTGAAATGCTGGGTCGCATTATCTCTAACCAATAAGAGGCATAATTCAGTTCGATTTTGTTGTTTGCAGAGGAGGACTACAAAATCTTCTTTGACCCCCAGATAGCAGATAGATGCCTTGGTAGATGAGGGGAAGCAGCAGAGCAAATGGTTGGCAAGCTACTGGAGAGGAAGTGGAGGCAGGTTCCCCCCCATTTTCTTTTTTAAAAAGCTTGGGTATGATGTCACTTCTAGTGGGGAAATCACTTTTGCACCAGGCTACATGATCATTAGCTATGCCACTTCCTGCCCTACCTTATGTAAGAGTTGTGTTGGGTCAGCTTAGGGTGACCATATGCCATAACCAAAAAAGAGGACAAGACCTCCAAAATGTAGGACACCCAAGAAAAATGTAAGACATGACAAAATAAAACACACACATATATATTGCTTTCATGTGCTTAATTTAAATGCTATAGTACTTATTAAATTAGAAACAATTATATATACCATATATACTCGCGTATAAGCCTAGTTTTATGGGCCCAAAAAATGAGCCCCAAAACCCACCTCGGCTTATACGTGGGTCAGTAAAAAAAATTAAGAAAAATGGCAGGCGCAACCTCCAGCGCACACCCTCAGAGGCTCTGCAGCCTTTCCAGCTGCTGGTGCTGGCTCTCCGGGCTGCAGAGGAGGCACACGGCAGCAAGACATGGCCCACTGCAGCCAAGCCCCTCCTCACACTCAGGTACTTCTTTGTGGACCTTACTTCTGAGTACACATGCCCAGGATTGGGCCCTGAGGCTGCAAGTCCAGCCACACTTTCCTGCTGTTGCTGCATTTCCCACGCTTGGCTTATACATGGGTCAATAAGTTTTCCCAGGATTTGTGGTAAAATTTGTGGCTTATACACGAATATATACGGTAATTTATTGCATATAATTATTAATTACAAGAACTCTACATGCTGCCCACTTACAAGGAAAAGGTGAATATTGAAGCTTTTTTCCAAGACACAAGGCTAAAATCTAGGACATGTTCTGGAAAAAGAGGGTATATGGTCACCTTGGGTCAGCTGGGAGCTGGAAGCAAGCCATGAAATGTTTCTTCTCATCCAGATTCCTTCAGCCCTGTTGACCTAGAGCTGTCCCTTTTATACATTTTCAGAGACAGGAAGCCCTTGTTTCTTCACTACTAAAGCTCCTCTTTTGCCCATAAATTCTTCCTTTCCTCGTTGTTCATGCAGTTGATCCATCAAAGACAACTTCACATCTAATCACAGAAAATGACATAATCTGTCATTCAGCAAACAACGAGAAGTTGTGAAAAATTTATCACAGAGAGTTTCCATTTTCTGGCTTATGAGAAGGTAAAGGAAGGGCTGTGCGTATAATGATGTATTTTGCTATTCAATCCCTATTACAGACACTCAGCTTTGAGTGCAATCATGGAAGTACATATTTTTCGGGTACATGTCATTGGAATATTAACTTGAATTTCTTTTTTTCTTAATACCGTTTGATGTGGTCTAAGAATTTTAAATGTGTGATAATGATGTATGATAGTGTTTTTCTTTTCAGCCTCTCTGTTAAGAGATTGAGCAACATTTTGTTATCAGCAAAGAGCTGTTGAATTAAGATGGTGGTAGGAAGAAGATACCTTTGAGGGATATTCTTGAAGATTAATATTCCACAATGAGGGAGTTAAGAATCCCTAGACTATCAAAAACATGCTTATACACATGCACACATCCAAGACTGGTTTGTTGTGTTTTAGGGGAAATTCCATACAATTATTAAATCCAACAGTATTTTGTGATAATTACTGATCTCACTGAATTTAGTATTATTATAATACAGCATCTGGAAACAGACATCACAAAAGAAATAAGGGTCTTGAGGAGCAAGTCTGCCATTGTTGGTCACCCATCTTGCTGTGAACTTTTTGCATACAAACCATTTCTTGGTCTACAACCCATGCTTCTTGGTCAACATGAGATATAGATTCCTATCTAGATAATAACCTTGATGAATAAGCCTGATATCGGTATTATAACAAGGTGCTCAAAGTCTCCTTCGTGGCAATAAAGGCATGGAAAGCATATTTTCAGGTCATCAAAGATATAGTCTTCCATTCTGACAGCCTGAAGGTTTGCATATTCTCTATCATGAGATTCTGCCTACTCAGATTCTGCTTAGATCTCGGCACTCTGTCTTCTATTGTTGTTTAAAAAATTCAAAATAAAAGAAGGCAGATTTGTAAAAATCCTTGCTGCAATGGAGTAACACGTTCCAATCATGTCACAAATTATGACATCCAACATTGGACGGAAGTCACACCAATCATGGTGAAATTACAGGAAGGAAGATTAAGATGGTATGGGCATGTCATGCATAGCAAAGAAGACTCAGTGATAAGAACAGGCATGAGTCTTGACCCTGAAGGCCGGCTGCCCCATGGTAGTCTTAAATAGCGGTGGATGGACTGCATTAGGGAAGATATGAAATGTGTGAATGCTACTTCTGAGGATGCCTTCAGGGGTAGGCAAACCCTGGCAGTAGTGCAGAACTCGGCACTTGGAATGGTGCTTGGTGGCACACCAAGGCATCCCAGCACACACAGCTAGGAGTTATTGCCACTGCTGCTATCCCAATTGCCCGCAGGAAGCTGCCCATCACCATCACTGGTGCCCAGAATGGCACCTTCTGTCTCCACCCTCTCCCTACCCTGCCACTATCAGAATGGAAGGGGTGGAGAAGAGTGCATACTTAGAACTCAATTTTGCACTTTTCTACTCAGAAGTAAGCTCCATTGCAGCCAATGGAGCCTACTCCCAGAAGGGGGGAAGCAAAAGGCATTCTTAGAGCCCAATCCTGAGCATCTCTGCTCAGAAGTAGCCCTTTTTGCAAGAGGCATGGAAAGGATAGGATCAGGAGGTTCTTCAGCATCTCCAGCTCTCACAGCACTAAAGCAATGGAGAAGCCCCTTGGGAGGTACCGAGGGAGCCATGTGGTGGTTGGAGGTCAGAAAAGCCCCAGGAGATGGTCTCTGCATATACTTGCTATATATGCATACAATTTATATAAATTTAATTAATATATATTATTTATTATAATTTGTGTGTGTGTGTGTGTGTGTGTGTCAGCCCATGGAATAACAATTTTATAATCATGTTGGTATACGGAATAACTTCAGAGCTTCCCAGAGCTTCCCAGAGCCACTGCTGCATGCACTGTGCCTCTTACCATTTGCAACAATGGCTCAGCTTTTGCACCACTATAAAGGACCTCGTACTGCCAAAATGCCATGTCATACATATTGTGTGGAATGCACAACAGGAGTGCTAGAAGGGATGAAACAAGTTGGGAGGTTTTGGCTTTGAGACTTGGATTGCATAATGGTTCATAAGACAGACAGACAGAAGACCACTTTTAATTGGGATTAAATTAGTTAAATTAACTAAAATTTAATTAAAATTAATTAATAAATTAAATTAATTAATGCATGGTGGAAGTGAAATGGCAAATGCAACAATGATTGTAGCCTAAAATAAAGCCCGCTCAGTAATTTCATCCTATTCCTTGTCTCCCAGATTGGTATTAAGAAATAACGAACAGGATTAAATTACACATTTGTCATAGCACATAGTTTATCCATTAACCCACCACTTTATCTAGAACCCAGTTCTTCCTCTTGTGATGCAAGGTACTGAGCTGAGAAATAATTCAGCTTGATCCACTTTATAGAGATTTGGATGCCCAAGTGTTGCTCTGCAGAAGGCTGAATCCAAAGCTGGTAAGCAACTAATTTCATCAGAAGCATCAAAACTACTTATGGTTCAGTGAAAACAGTGTTGCAGTCCTCAGTGCCAACAGCAATTACCATGAGAAAGAGAAATCACTTTCAAAACTACTTCAGTGCAAACACTGTGTATCTTCCATATTCATCCACTGAATACTTCTTCATAGTTTTCACTCACTCTGGGGATTAAAATCACATCTCAGGGAGGCTCACTAAATACAAAAGGGAGAGCATTCATTAATGTTGCTTCCATGCATCTTGGGCACACATTCCCCCCCCTTTGCACTTAAATTCAGTTTTGTGATATGAATCACAACATGGATTATAATTTTATACTCTTGTACAAAGATTTTATAATCAACTATTCTTTTCTCTTCCTTCAGTGTCTGCCCGGAAACCTGAGATGGGACTTCAGACTTCCCTGCACTGATGGAAGTGGGAGTATATCTGGAGGAAAGTATGTTTGGTAGAGGCTGTGTTAATGGCAACACATTTAGACTGCAATAATCTTGCGTCAGACTTCAGAAAAGAGCATTCATCCATTGTCTAAAACAGCAACATTTGAGGTGGGAGCAAAAAGGTGGAATTCAAGATGTACTCTTTCCTCCCACTCACTAACTGAAGCTCTGCCCACCAATCTGAAGAGTAGGTTTTTGCAAGGGATGGTAGATCACTGTGGTGTATATGGGGTACAACAGAAAGTTGTGTACAGTTGTCTTGGTGCATAGGATGCTATGCTTATTCTTATCTATAGCTTTATTTCAATATAATTACAATTGCATCCCAGAATGACTCAGAGTATCCTGAGCCTAGAATGGCTCAGAAGGCAAGGAGATCCATTGCACTGAGCCATTCAAGGGTGCTTCTCCGTCCTGGAATGGCTCAGAGGGGAAGGGGTCCCTGGCACACCACAGGGAGGATACCTGCAAAACTTAGTGTACACCCACCCCAGCTACAGCCCTGGCAGAGCCCCAGTGTCACCTGGACACAACCATACAGCCTCTATTGGGCAATGGGTCTTACTCTCAGGGTTGCAGGATGCACAGGGTTGCAGCCAAAGATGGTGATCATGAAATTGGGGGAAAAACATAGAGAATGCACTCACTGCAATAGTTATGAACAAGCAGTTGGTTTTTGCAGTCCAGTTAGATTTTGGTATTAAGAAGGATCTGTTCCTAGACTGCCCACAGATATAAAAAACCACAAATGAACAAATCCACTGATCCAGTCCATGGGACATCTAGATATGATTGGATATGTTCTCTGGTTACCATCTATGAGCATCTCCAGTTATATCCAGGAGCTCAGATCCAGTGAGTTACCGTAAATAACTGGATCCCAAATCTTTAGATAAAAAGACCAGACCTGAATAGCTTTAAAATAAACGTTTGAAGGGACAGAATCATATTTAAAACAAAGTTTACAAAATAGGATAAGCTGATAATAAAATCTACTAAACATTACACATAATATGCAGTATAAGCCACATTATTGAAGTACAGAAATAGGTTCTCTCTCTCTCTCTCTCTCTCTCTCTCTCTCTCTCTGTGTGTGTGTGTGTGTGTGTGTGTGTGAGAGAGAGAGAGAGAGAGAGAGAGAGAAACTGGTTGCATACCCTTTGAAAATAAGAAAAGACATACCCTTTGAAAATAAGAAAGACAAAGCGAAAGCACAACATTGTTTATTTCACCAAAATGAAAGCAGGTAACTGAACAAACACAATTTAGATTTTGTTTCAATGGGAAGTAAAAAATACTTGACATCAGGACACTGCTTTGTCAGGGAAGTGACATCTTATCCTATTTGGTTGCTTTAAGTCGCCTATCAGAGTAATTACCAATAGCTTTGTAGACAAAACCACTTTGCAGTTTTGTCCTGAAAAGAGAGATGGTGTGTGATAAAAACATCCATATGAACTGAAGTGATTTACACATAGATTTTGCTTTTCTCATTAATGAAGAGATATGCTGTAGGGTGTTTGGAAGAGACAATTTATTAAAATTGCATCTCTCTCTCTCTCTCTCTCTCTCTCTCTCTCTCTCTCTCTCTCTCTGTGAACTTCTTTTTAGTATTTCAATGCCTGTTTGCTGGAAGAGAAAACTGCACTTTTTTACTATAACCTGGAATTAGAAAAATATGTGCCATTTAACTAAATATGGGGTTTGGATTACCTCTAATATAATGCATAATTGTGACTCACATATCATTGAGCTGTTTATATGAGGCCTGTCCTGACTTGTCACAGTGCTTTTTAAAAAATTATGCTTTATTTCCCCCTGATTAGTTAGGAATTAGAGTAGATGCAGACTTATTACATCAGCTAATAACTTGCATGAATATATTCATCTCATATTGCTGTGTTTGCTGTGTTGATCTTTCTCAATAAAAGAAAAAATAAATCACAGTTGAGAATAATCACATTTATTTCACTCTACTGATTATTCCTGTAAATCATTGTCTTGCATATAGCCTGAAAACTAAGGAGCTGATCCTGAGGCTGTAAAAGGAATTGTGGGCTCTCTGGTGGGCTGAATAAACCATTTCTTAATTGGATACCACATTTCGATTTGCAAGTAATTAAACAAAATCGTAATTTAAAAGCATGTGGTTTCTTATTTATCCCTTTCCTCATAAAATGGTAATTGTACAGATTTTATCTGACTACACATGCCTAAATTATTTCTCATAATTTCCATGTTTCAAACTGTAGGGGTATCTTTTCAGGTTTGCAGAAATCTTTCTTTGCTTTTGCAGCCACCGTGGCCACTGCGGATAAGAATCCTGTGAGCACAATCCAAACTGACCCTTCAAGCACTGTGGTCACCACACTGCTGGTATTGATGGTGTGTGATTGGCACATTTGAGGCAAATCAGGAGTCAACTGTGATGATAGCATGGCCTGTCATCACAGTTGACCTCCAGCTGCCTCCTCCTAACCAGTGTTAAATACAGGTTGAACCTCACCATCCATATTGTTTGGTTCCAGGAAACTCTGTGGATACCCATTTTCACATTATACAAAACCAATTGCTTACCATGGTAAGAAGGCAGGCAATAAACCAAATTGAATCAAGTTCCCTGGCTTAAAATGGCTTTGTTTCAGCACGGAGGCAGAAGCTTCCCCTTATAAAGCAATTCAGAAGAGATTATCACTTAATATTATGCAGGAGCAACGGCAGGGTCCATGTCACTTGGCGCGGGTCCCTGACATGTCACTTCCTTTCAAAGGTGCATGCCAAGGACTATTTTTTGCATGTACAATGTTTGCACATGTGCACTTCACTGGGGGGAATGCTCCTGCTGAGGAGAGGCAGTCCTTTCCTCAGTGGGAGTTTTTTCCCACTAAAGGACACATGCATGAATGTTGAGCATGTGTCCTTTAGTGTCGGAGTGTCCGAACTGAGGAGAGAACTGCTTCTCCTCAGGGGGAGCACTCTTCACTGAAGGGTGCAAACATCGTGCATGCTTCCTTCAGTGGGGAGCGCTTTTGCTGAGGAGAGGGGCAGTCCTCTCCACAGTGGCCGAGGGGTGACATGCTGGAGGAGGAGGATGCGCTGGAGGGGATTCCTCTGGTGCGTCATTCCCCTCTGGTGCATCACCAAGTGCATGATACAGATAGGTGGATGCTAAAGCATAATTTCAATATTTGAAAAAAATTCACAAGATATAGACTGATTCCTGGTTCTTAAAATTCATATACTGGAAATGAATAGGTGTAGGTTTCATAAATAGGTTTATATATGAATAGGTGCAGGAAAGGGTTGCCACATGCTCAAGGGGTTGGAACATCTACCCTGCAAGGAAAGCCTTAAGCACTTGGGTTTTTATGGTAGAAAAAGACATTTTAAAGATTTATGAATTTACAAATGATGTTCAGAAGATAGCAAGACCACAGTTTCTCTTTCTACTACAACTGAATCTATACCAGTTGATGGCAGGAGAGTCAGAAGATTGTGAACAATGTGTAAGGAATTTTTGAAATTCACTGATGCAAGATGTGGTGTTAGCTGCCTAGCTTAAAGAATTTTGTAAAAATGATTAGACAAATTCAGGAGGTCTATCAACAGTGATTAGCCAAGACAGTGAAAAGGATCTTCTGTATTCAGTGACACAGATCCTCACTCCAGAGGCTCATGCTCCCATATGTAGCAGTTTGGTTACCACTGTCAGAAAGAGGATACTGTTCCACAGTGGAGAAGTTGTTGCTCTTAAATATCACAACTGCTGTGCCTGTCACAGATCCCAAGGTCAATTACCAGTGGTGCAGGGAAAGAGAACCACCACACTACATGGTGAACCATGATTAGAGGGACCATAATTTGGCTCAGTATAAGGCAGCTTTGTATTATAAGTGGGGCAGTAGGATGGTGTACATGCCCCTCTCAGTATATAAGCAAGGCAGTTGGGTCCCAGGCAATTGCACCAGCTCTGGCAGGCATGTGCTAAGCATACTGTACGTGTCATGTTGCATGTTCTGGGATTTGACAAGGGAATCCAAGTGTGCCAACTTCTCCTTTGGGTTGACAGTCAAATGAGCCATGCTGTGTGCCAACAACACTGTCCTGTTAGGCAGTTTTGGTTTTTTGGCAGCTTGACTCTAGTTGAAGTTGAACAAGTGACTTTAGCTGAAGAAGCTTCCTCTTAGGTTCTGCTCACTTTTCTAGGGGTGAGTGGCTCTGTTTCCTGCAGCCCAACAGGGGTAACTGCTCAGGGGCTACTGTGATTACCACAACACTAAACCAGTTGAGGCACATTAGTTCATTTGCCAGGCACTGCACCATCTTACAGGTGCATGTGGAGACATTGGCACAATGTGGAGCAAAGTCCTGTACGCCTGTGGTCGTATTCTGGGAATTTGAAATTGACTAGACCAAAGCTGGGAATGCCAGGTTCTGCCCTGGGTTGACCACAGACTGAGGTATCCATTCTATGTGCCATCAACACTGTCCTGTTAGGCTGTTCTAGTTTCTTGGGCAGCTTGATTTAGTTGAAGAACTGACCTCAGCCTTCTTCTTGGTTTTGTTCTCTTTCTAAGGGGCAACTGGTTCTGTTGTCTTCCCGTCTCCTGCAGTCTGGCATGTGATAGGTGTTAAGGGCTCCTGTGATTATCAACCCAGTTGACACTTAAGCCAGTGAGACACTTGAGTTCCTTTGCCAGGCATTGCACCATCACAACATTGCACTTGGAGACACTAGCATGCTCAGGAGTGGACTTCTGTGGGTCAGCAGTCAGCCTCTGGGAGTTGGATTTGACACAGAGAGGAGCCACTTGCCAACTTCTCCCAAGTTGACAGTAGAGGAAGCCCTGTTGTGGGCCATCAACACTATCCTGTTAGGCAGTTCTGGTTTTAGTGGGGCAGTTTGACTCCTCTTGAAGTTGAAGAAGTCACTTTAGCTGAAGAAGCCTTCTCTTTGGTTTGTTCTCCTTCCCAGGACAACAGGCTGATGTCTTCATGTTTCATGCAGGGGCTCAGGCGTTATTGTGATTATCATGATGATAAGTCAGTTTAGAGGCCTGGGGCTGCTGTGGGCCACCCTTGTTCTTCGTAGGTCTTCATTGGCATGGAGACAGAGGTTTCCTGATGGTGGAGCCTTCTACCCAAAGGCTAATGCCAACATACCACAACCACCACAGCATCCTGAAAAGAGAGAAGCAGAGTGAGAAACTGAAGCAGAGCTGAAAGGAAGCAGAGATTCCCAAGACCCTTGGCTTGTGTTAAATGCCCGAAGAACTGCTGAAGCTCCTGGGTGAGGTGCTATAGAATAAGCTGTAGCCTGAAGAATATTTTAGCAGAGCACTAGCCACAACTAAATGTAAAATTGTAATTTGGGCCTGAAAGTTTATACCCTACAAGCTGCACACTGTGTGAGGCGCACACACAAGTAGAAATCTTTAGTGTATTAAAGATCAGCTGGTAGAACTATTCTGTTCCATATATGGCAGCTGGAGGGAATGTCCAGTCTGAACTGGGACACCCCAGAAGTTATTTGGAGGTACAGAGAGGGTGAACAGCATGGGCTGTGTATACGCCTTCTTTCCCAATCCCTGAAAGGTGGGCTGCATCAACTTCAACAGATCATCAGGGGGACCAAAGTAGGGAAAGGCATCCCCCTTTCCCAGAACCACAGTTTCTCACAGGCAGTTTCTCACAGGCATTGATCATAACCACAAAAAGAGGACAAGTGTTCCCCAAAGCATAGGACACACAAGAAAAATGTAGGACATTAGAAAATAAAAGCCATATACTGTATTTACTCAAATATAACCCTCACCTTTTTTCAGCCAAATTCAGTCTCCAAAATCAGGATGTGCATTAGATTTGATGGTTAATTAGATTTCAATAAATGCAATATATTGCTTTCTTCTGATTATATTATTATATTAATTAACTTTATATTAATTAATTAATTAATTATATGAATTATTGCATTATTAAATTATTACATTATGTTATTATTAAATTTAAAACAATTGCATATAATTTATTTGTTTATTATGGGAAGGCTACATGCTTCCTGCTCACAAGGAAAAGGAGGACAATGAAGATTTTTTCCAGGACACAAGGCTAAAAAGAGGATAGTCCTGGAAAAAGATGACATATATTCACCCTGCTCACAGAACATATTTCTTGAGCAAATACAAGCACATGAGGACTAATAATGGCAATATATGGCTTGGGATAAAGAAAACATCCCCATACGTTCCAACATCAGCCCTGGCCTCTAAACAGACTCAGCAGCCCTCAGGCACCTACCCCACGTTCGGCTGCAGGGGTCTTGGTGGTGACTTTCTCGGGATTTAGGAAACGTTTGGAATTGGGAGTTTTCTCCAGTCTCTGCATCATGAGTGTGCTGAGCCTCCTGCTGCTCCTGGTATCTTTGGGGCAGTGGTTCTCAAGTATTTCAACCCGGGACCCCCTTTTGAGAATGATAAATCTGTCCAAGACATTCCAGAAGTGAGTCGTGGACAGAAGAGAAAGGAAGGGACATCACTGTGGTGCCAGAGCTCTTCGTCCATGACTACACCAAGAAATACATTGTGTCCAATGAGACTTACTCCCAGGAAAGCATCCTGAGTGCCCCATTGCAAGATGGTGGCACCCAGTGCAGATTTCAAAATGGTGACACCCAACTTTGTGCAACTCCCTGAAAACCCCCCAGGTTTCCCCCACTTTGAGAACTGCCTAGGGGGTGATGACAGAGACCCAAAGCCAGGAAGGAGCTCTGTGAGTCCCGTTCCAGAGGACCCTCCTGCCCAGCCCTCCCTCACCCCAGGCATCCTGGGTTCCCTGTCCTACCTGCCTCCAAGGTGTCCAGGAAAGCACAACTCATGCAGTGCCCACCCGAGTTTCCTGCGCCCATACGGAGGCCAGCCAGCAGGGAGGTCCGGCTACCCCACACCCTGGACTGGGAGGGCAGAGTCTGGCCAGTGATGTGGTTCCATGGCTGAGCATGCCAGGTGTGCTGGAGCTCCTATCATCCATCCATCCATCCATCCCTGGCCAGGCCAGGCCAGGCTAGGCTCCAAGGCACAGGGCACCGGAGTTCCCTGCTGCCTGCATGGCCTCCCATGGAGTGGGGAGTCTCCGGACTGGTGCGGGAGCTCAGGGGGTGCTGTGTGGGCCATGCTGCCTGGATACCCTGGAGGCAGGGTGGGTAGGGAAGCCGGGCTTCTGGAGCAGGGTCCTCTGGAGAGGGCTTGTAAAGTCCCTTTCTGGCTGTCTCCCTCATGGGGGCTCAGCACAGTGAGGAGGCAGAGACTGGAGAGATAGGCAGAAAGGACAGGCGGGGAGGGTTGGGAGCCACCGCCTGGACGCCTGAAGGGGTGCCTGGGTGTGGTCGCCTGGGAGGACCTGACTCAGCCCTGCTCTGCCTGCCTTGCTACTGTCAACTGCCTCAGGGTCATCAGTTAAGAGTTCTGCACCATTGCCTTGACCCTCAGGAGGAGGGGCTTTGTTGCATCATCACACTGCAGGGAGGGAGGGGGTGGAGGAGGGAGAGCACTGCTGACTGGTTGGGAGGCTGCCTTACACATTTTCACCTCCTGGGGTTTCAAAACCCTGGCCCTGGGGCCAGATGTGGCCCTCGGTGATCCTCCATCCATCTCTCGGGCAAGCCCTACAGTCCTTAAGGAGATCTGCTCCCCACATGTCAGGAGGGCATTTTAAGGAGTGGAGAGGCTGCTCACTTCTCTATCTCTCTCTGTGTATGAATGTGCTTATGCACCTGTTTGAACATCACCCTCTCACTGTGTTTGAAAGTCTTTATGAACTGATTTGAATTCATTCATTCACCCAACCAAGTGTCACCCAATTCTTTTTCTATTCCTCTCTATATACTGTACTATACTATCAGAGGGATCCCTAAACTTTTTTTTGGCAGAGGGCCACATCATCTTTCTGATACTGTGTCGGGGCCTGAAGATTTGAACTATTCTTCCCCTTGCACTCTGCTGGGAGGAACAACATATTATTCATATTTGTTACATAAAATATCAATAAAATTAATAGCAAACAATTCAATGAAGTACAGGGTTAAATCTGGCATATTTAAATATATTAATATTTAAATCTGTTCAATCTCTATTGGTCTTCTATACAGAGGTATACAGTACTCTTAAAGCACAATCCTAACCATATCTACTCAAAAGCAAACCTCATTGTGTTTACCAAATGGGTCTTATTCCCAGGAAAGTATCTTTAGGATTGCAGTTAGTAATTTAAGTTATAAGTTTGTACTGTATTTCTGTGAGTATCAGGGAACTGCTGCCATTCTAAATTCAGTCTTGGTACTTTGGCACTCTACTAGTTGAGTGAAGCTTTTACCAGGTCCCTAAAGTTAGCACCAATATAGTTTTGGAGCGATCGCCTGTGTAGCGTAAAGGTAATGTTGGCACAATTCTAACCATGTCTACTCAAAAGTTAAGCTCCATTATGTTCAATAGATCTTACTCCCAGGAAAGTGTCTTTAGGTTTGCAGCCTTAGGTTTCTTCCTAGGAGGCTGTTTGTGTCTAGCTGTTTTAGGCTGGTACTAGGTTGCACAAACCCATAATTTTCCCCTCCCCCTTCTTCCTGACCCATGCAAATACAAACCTGATTCCCAACTTTCCTATAGGAATTTAGGATCCAATACATTGTACTGTCACATCCTGAATACTGTGTATAGTCCTATCCTCCCAATCTCAAAAGGATATCATAAAACTGGAAAGTTTACAGAACAAAATCACAATTATCAGGGTGATGATGCACTTGATTAATGTGGAAATATGCCTGGTTTCCTATGGATTCAAATTCTACCCTTTGCTATCCAGTCATAATGTTAAGCATTATGACTGATTATTTGCAGGTATTGCTAGATGTTCTCAGCACATCACTGGCACTGCAATCCAGACAGCATAACTCACGCTGTTGATGGCTATATTCCCATCTTAGAAGGGAAGGAAGATGAATAAGACTGCATGTTTGAACTATGTAACTGGGCAATTAATCAAACTAATCACGAGCAATCTGCCACAGAAGAAACAGAGTCTTGACCCAGAAAGTCATGAGAACTGATTCAGGACCAGAATGGGTCTTTAGACTTGGTTTCTTGAGCAGTAGCAGGACCCATTTTGGTTGCCAACTGCTTTTGAAACTCAATAGCCCTTTGTGTGATGATGAAGGTGAGCTTTTCAATGGACAAGTGAAGAATGCCATGAATGATTTCTACTTTTAAAAAAAATACAAAACTGTTAAAAAGACTCCAAAATGAGATATCCTATGGCTTACTTTGCACACATTTTTATCCATGTGGAATGTGAAGATGATTGGTTTTAATAACCCAATACTAAGGGTTCAACATGGGGCTATGGTGATGGCTGGGTGTCTCAAATGTGCTGTCAGCCACAGCTATGAGCTTTATTTCTGGGCCACCACCAGAGCTAGTCTAGTACCAAGAGAAAATGTGTTAAAAAAGATTACCCAGAAAGGGCCCATAATTTGTTAAATTGAGAAGAACACATGCTGTCTTGCCTTCGCTCTCTATATTCACAAGTTAACTGCATATAAAATAAATATCTAGAACTTGGGAGAGATACAGAATTTTAACAGCATTCATTTTGTAATGAAATCTGCTGTACATGTTTGGGCATGCATAGGGAAGGACATTTGTTTATGGCAAGCCATAATAATGTGCTGAAGCTTAGTGGAGTATGACAAATGAAACGGCTGTAATCATACTAATAATGAGATAAATTTCTAAATAGTTGTTAGGGAATAATGCTTGGGATGGCCTGATAGCTAAGATACAAATAATATTCTTTAATTGGCTCTCCGGGTGTTCTATATCTGCTGTCCGTTTCTGTTATCAGTGATCATGTAACACAGTAAATTACAAGGCTCTGATGCTTTAGTAATTTTACTGTCCTCATGTTGGAAAAGGACATAACACATTAAATGTCATTAGTTTTGATAATACAGTACAGTACTCATACAGTTAAGAAGTACGTTTTTAACCACACATTGCCTGGAAGGAACAAAAAACTCACTCAAAAGGTGCATCTGCATTTTACAGCATGGGGTTGATCCCAGCTCATCTGCCTGTTAGGCAGTGATGGGCTTCAAAGAAATTAAGAACCGGTTCTCTGCCCATCTGGCAGCCACTTTTAAATGGCTATTTTTAAACTTTATATGTACTATCTCTTGTTAAGAACCGGTTCTATAGCGTAGGTGCGAACCTGCTGCTGCCCACCACTGCTGTTAGGAGAGTTTGGCAGCCCTCAGAAGTCCCAGCTGTCTTGAAAACACCATAAATGTGCAGTAGTATCTAAGCCAGAGATCCAGCTCCGATGTTTAGGTCCACCTCATTTACCCCCTTTGAAAAGTAACTCCAATAGGAGTTTGACTTCATTCTCATCAAGGTCTGCATTTGTGGGAGGCATGGCAAATCTCATCCTCCAAGTCCTGTTCCTAAGAAACAATAATGGGTAGGAATTTAATCTGGATGCTTTCATATTTTTCTCTTTCTATCTCTATTCATACAAGTAGCCCAAAACTGTCACTTGCAGAGGACCCCTGAGACACTTGGGAGTAGAATCCTCAGCCTGCTTGATTGACATGGAGCATGCGGACACCTTGCGTACGCTTTTTACGTACAGTAGATAGATTCTACTTATATTTGTTATGCCTTTCTTGCAAATAAGATAATAGTCACTAGGATCAGAGGATATAGATATATATCCTTAGATATACAGATATATTTGTACCTGTGAGTAATTTCATATACTTTCCTGATGGTGATGCCACAAGTAGAAACTGCCATTATTATGAAGGGAAACTATTCTGCACCTGTTTCTATTGCAGCACCTGTGTCTATTGCACCATTACAGAGGAATGCAGCATTGTGTGGCAATCTCGCCCTACAATCCAGAGTAACTACGGGAGTACGCAAGAGACATTATGTGTACCTGTAGTTACTGTACCACCTAGTGAAAACCTATGGGAAATTCATATTGCAATCCAGAGCAAATTGTTCTTACACCGGAGCAAGGACTTCCCATAGTTACTCTGGATTGCACCCTAACACTAATAAGCCTCTTGCCATAGTGTGGACACTGACACAAAAAATGGCATCAGTTCCACTGCAAATTAATGCAGATTGGTAGGCTATTTTAATAAGCAACTACACCACAGAGGAGTACAAGATTTATGGTAGTATCTAGTGTTCAGCTAGGCCATGAAGACCAGTATGCAAACAGACAGATTGCTTAAAATGCAGTAACAGATTTGTGTGATAATAAATTTCATACCTGACAACGTTTCTGAAATACTGCTCTATTCTTCACATTGTGGGTTATTAAAAAAGGGCACTCCATCCACTCTTGTCCATTATGGTCTAATGCCTTTATTTTTGTCTGTGAGAAACAGAAAATGAGTACCATCATTAATTTGTAGTCTAATAGATGGGGAAAAGGTTTTTCATTTTTAAATGCATTTGTGTGATTTTTTTCACCTCCCCCTCTTTCTGTCTCTCTCCTCTCACACATGCACACTCACCGCAATGCTTCAAATCTAGCATTTAATTATTTTTTCCTTCACTTCCTTCACTGAATTGACATGGATTTATTTATTTGCAGGATCAATTAAGACACAATGAATGATCACTGCTATGCCCTTCACTTTAACTTTAGTTTCCAGAAACTTCATAATAAGACTCTGTGTGTGTGTGTAAAGTTGCCATGTGCTGTTCTTGGCCTGGAATTGATACAGTTGCATGTGTTGTACTTTCCCCCTTAAAATGCTTTCCCACAGAATAAGCAGATCAGAATAAAATGGGCAGTGCAATAACTGCACCAGTTGGGCAAAAGCTTTGACAATCTGAGAATCAGATATAGCATCCACTATTCTAATATAGTTCTTTAAATGTTCAAAGCTTCCATCCATCCCATTTTCTTTCTTCAGCATGTATTTAAATGTTATTTAAACACTTTTTTCTATATGTATTTTCCTTTGTGATTGCTGCCATTTTCCTCACATCTAAATTTTATTTTTTGCCATTCTCCATTTTTGTTATGTTTGCACCAGGATTCCTCATAATGCGGTATGGGCTTCATTCCCATCTACCCCACTAGTGTGTGTTTAGGACGATAAACAATTGGGTTGTATGGGTTAAGCATCCAAGTCAAAATCTCTCCATGTGTCTGTCTTGAAAACATATGCAGTGCCATGGATTCTCAGTATCTCTTTCTGCTGGATATTGCCAGAGACAGCCATATGAAATGGAAGTTGTCCAACTATTGTGCCATCTGTTAGTCATTACTGTAAAGAAAATTCTCCTTATCATGCTCCAGAGAACAGTATTGAGAAGCATTTGAAAGATCATTTGGCAGCGCTTCTGCAGGAAAATACACTGAATAGGCATGCAAGTCATTCATACTCCAAGTATTCAAAATTGCGCAAGGAAAGTCCTGCATTAAGGATCACAGGCTGAAATTTATTATCATCTGCCACAGAAGGTACCATTGTGCCATGGCTATTTATTTTACAATGTAAGGGGAAGATTTGGTTTTTATATTTAATACAGATGTTTAAGGATTGATAGCATGTTAAAACTCTGCGAAAATTTTGCTACTTCACTCAGTGGAATGTGTAGGTGGGTCTGGATTGTGCCCTGTTGAATCCAAATATTGTCACCCACTTTATCTCCTTCCTTCCCACTGCAAAAACTTCACAAAAAGCATGTGAGATAGAAAGCGTGTGAGATAGCTTCTTGTCCTCCCACCAACCCTTTCTTATGTTGGCTTGATTGAAGACAATAGAAATACCTGCAGCCTTGTCTATGCTCAAGTTCACTGATTTCTACACGTCTGATTTCTTTATTTCTATAAAATCATGTTAACACAACTTGCTCCCACTTTCCAAATTAAACGAGACCTTGTTGAATACAACCCATTGGCTTCAGACACAGCCCCAAAGCGGAATGATTTATATTCCAGGCCAGCAGTTCAAAGTGCCTATTGCTCAGGCATTAAGACATTTATTTGTGGCCACTGAGGTCATAGCCTAAGGAGCCTGGGCCAAACAAACAGTTTTTCAGCTGTCTTTTTTAAAAAAAAAATTATAGTTTTGCTTATTTTCAGGAAGTAAGAAAACGGTAAGGGAATTCAGTCCACTGCTTGCAGCTGTATGGAAGAGTAGGAAAAAATATGTTCAGATACTGCACGTATACCAGATAGCTGTTTATATTTTTTGATGCTTCTAGGCATTACAGAGTTGAGATCCATGAGGTCAGTAAACACAATACTGGTTTTGCTTTCACTTATTTTGACTGCTTAAATCAAGTATTTGACTGCTTAAATCAAGTATTTCAAAGTCTTCTAAGCTTCTTGCAGACTTTACTTTTAGTTGTCATTTGCATAAAGAACGAGCCTGGACACTTTTTCAAAAGTTGTTCCAAAGCGATGCTTTCATAATAACAGCAAAAGCAGTTCCTTGCATTGTTTTATTGCATGATGTTCACAATTGTGTGCCCTTTTGGGTCAGGGTCCAATTAGCCATTATTTTCTCATTTTCTTTGTACACCACTTTGTGAATCTTTAAGTTGAAAAGCGGTATATAAATAGCTAGAAAGATGCTCCCCTCTTCTCAGGTAATTTTGTGTAAATTAAATGCTACTCTAAATTATCAGCAGCAACCCAGGTCTTCATGCTCAAGGCTTTTCCCAGCTATAGCTATTGTTACATATAAGCTGTTTTGTAGCCCACAACAACTGAACACTAGCCTGCCAACAGAGCGGAGCCATCCAGAATTCAACTGCTGGCAGACTTATGCATTCACTGCCAATGCACATGGATCCAGTCCCCTAAATGCATAGGCACATTCCTGGTGCAGGTGCTCCAGGGGATGGGTAAGCTCAAGCAAAAGAAGATAATGCCATTCCTCAGCAAATCATTGGATGGAAGGAGATATTTATGTCTAGACTTTCTGCTACTTTGGTCTGCCTTTCTATGGGTAATTTTGGGAGGGAAAATGGTCACATGTTCCTGAATATTATATTTGTTTTACAAAACTCTTCATTAGGTAATTCTTATCTTAGCCAAGGCAACCTGGTCTCATTTGGTATTTCATGACCTTTTAGTATCAAATTGAAACCATGAGTTCACTATTTCAACTGTCAGGTCATTATTTTGCAAAAGCCCTGCAATGTAAATTGGTAATCATGGCTCATCATGTTGTGAGAGTATAGAAGTTTCTGTAGCTCATATATGCAGCTCTGTTTAGATGGATCAGCTGATACCATTAATTTAACTCATACTTTTGCAATATGGAAGGTGCCAAATGTGCTTATGCGTTGCAGTGCTCTGTAAAGAAGGTGTAATGCTGAAATCCAACTACCTTGTGCATCAGTGAACATCATTGACACCTGCCATTGTCATTGTGTACCAATAATTATTGACCTTGCCATTCAGTTGTTTCCTCTCCAATGGCAGGTTACATTATAAAGAAGATCAACTGCAATGATGAAACCATTTAAACAGTTGAAACAGCAGATCATATACTCACTTTGCAATGCATTAAAATCACAGCAAACTCTTTAAAAGCATAAAGAAAAGAAGAAAATCCACCCTTGCTAGCGTAAGGTACTGATCCAGTTACATTGCATGCAACTGAGCTGGATAGTTTGCAGAAATGCATATTACCAGCCTTCTCATTAGCTTTCTGTATTTAAATTAAAAAGAATCTACGTTTCATAAACAGGTTTTGATTGGTGATGTTCCTTTAATTAACACATCATTTATTTTATGAAACAAGATGTTTCTTTTTGGGGGTGTTGGTATGGTTTGCATGATGAGTCTTAAGTATTTTTTAAGTTAAAAAATTCACCAAAATGCTATTCCCTTTATCTCCTTTCTCCTTCAAAACAGGCAGTCCTATGGTCTATTAATATACAACAGGAAAGATGTCTTCCTAAGCTCAGCTGGTCAATATGATTCCATCTGTCAGATTTTGTTCCATATTAACAATGCCAAGAAATACACATAAAATTGAAGGATAAACCAGAGATTTTTAAATCTGTCCTGTGTTACTGCAAAGAGCCAAACGATGAAGACAATCTATATAACTTAAGAATGTTTAGTGCTGAATGGTTTCAGATGCTGACAGCAAAAATGTTCTTTATATAAAAGCAATTGTTGGAAAAGGGTCAACAAGATATTTCATACTTTGTCTGATCCAGTCTTCTTTTTTCCTTTAGAATCAGAAAATGGGATCTATGCTTGCTACTCAAAACAACACTTGGCTTCCATTTGCTTTGGACCCCAATCGTTCTAATTTTATTTTTTAAGTCTCATTTGAAGCTGAGGGCTACATCTGTAAAGTCTCAGTTGGCACTTTCCCAAAGTTGTCCTTGATCAGCTCTGTACAGTGTTTCACTAAATATCAACCTTTGTGTCAACATGTGGTGCTTTATCACAGTAAATGTGTGCATTATGACATTTCTTAGGCTATAAGAGGGAGTTGAAGTAATTCATTGCCACCTAAGATCATAGGTCATGGTGAAGAAAAAATACGAAATATAACAGATTTAGGCAGTCAAAAAAAAGTTGGCAACACTTACCCTACAATCCAATGTAACTACAGGAAGAAATAAGAGGCACTTAGGGTGCAATCCTAACCATGTCTACTCAAAAGTAAGCCCTATTGTTTTCAATGGGTCTTAGTCCCAGGAACATGTCTTTAGGATTGCAACCTTTCTCTAGATTGCCCTATGCATTTTCCATAGGTGGCACCGTAACTACGTCGGTGTAAAAGTTCCTGCAGTTACTCTGGTTTGTAGCCTTAGAATCATATAACCCAATCCATTTCTGCTTATAGTGTGGATTTTAATAATTGCCTCCAGTGTAGCTAGTTTGTTGCAAATAAATCCTTTGGAAAGCAATGTTAATTGCAACTAATTTGTTACATTGGTTTCAGCGGGACTTAGTGTGTTGGTTTCAACGGAATAGTCACCATTAGCCTTTCACAGATAGAATTCTCAGAATTGATGGTTTTACCTCCATTCAACAATTATATTAGTTCACTGCTCGATAAGAGAGGAAATGAGTGTACTGCACAATTCGCCCAACTAATTGCGTTTTACTTTTCTTTATATTTTTGGGGGGGTAAAGCTACACCATTCGCTTGCCACATACGTAGCAATGCAGCTTGCAAGAAGGTTTCCTCTGGTGACTTTTGAAACCTGCAGGCCCATATCCTAAAGTCAAATTAAGCCCTTTGCGATGGAGCAGTTAAGGTGACTTTCCATAAGATAACACTAGAGGGTGATGTAACTGCGTGGACCTGTAACTGCTCTGGATTTTGCCCATATTGGCATTGTTACAGTCCAATCACACTGTACTTTTTGTGCTGAGTGGAACATGGTTTTACACTGGCACCAGCTGCTGAAAAGCTGATAGACACCGCTGCAAGCTGCTGGCATGCTGGCAGTATGGCCAGAGTCTTCCCATGTACCCAATGGACCTAGGATGGCCAATAAAAATAGGTAAGCCCAGTGTAAGGAATAAAACGGGGTGGGCATAACGGGGAGAAGATGGGGCAGGTGTTGGTTTTCAGCAGTAAAGACACCCAAAGAATCCAAACCCTATTCCCAGGCCTGATCTTATGATGGTTCAACTCAGACTTGTAGCAGTTATAGAACTGCTACACATTTGAACTGACCCATTGGACCCAGCAATAGCAATAAGACATTTCATACTTTGTCCGATCCAGTCTTCTTTTTTCTTTTAGAATGAGAAAATGGGATCTATCCTTGCTACCCAAAACAATACTTGGCTTGCTGTTGCTGGGGCCTATCCTGGGGGAAGGAACAAATGTCCCCTTACTTTAAGAGATCTCATGCAGCCAACACCAAGAGAGATCTCAACACTTCCACAGGATACAGTGAAGGCTGCACAGCTGCTGCTGAATTACCTCACAGAGAGTAGGACTGAACCATTTGTGCTCTAAGGATAGGTTTGGAGCTTGCTATAGACCAACCATTAAAACCCTCAAAGTAATGTTCACATTAATGAGAATTCTTTGAGTGACTGAACTATGAGGAATGGCATGATTTTGTGGATATTTCCACTGAGGGTTTCTGTTGCATATCAGCTTCTTCCAACTTGTGTTTGATGTGAAACTTCTGGATGTGTTCCAGGAGTACAATGTCAAGGGAAACAACCCACAGGTGTTGTCACAAAGTTTTGCGGATGCCAAAAAATAGCCATTATTGTTTGGAAGAGATGGTGGGTAACCTGAAATCTGTTTCACTGGGAATAAGCCTCACTGAACACGCTGGGACTTGACAACCCTAATCCAAAAAGTAGGATTGCCATAATTCATAATAAAACCAGGACAGGACCCCCTGTCAAACGTGCCAGTATGTGAACGTGATAAGTGGTGGGCTCCAGCAGGTTCGCACCTACTCTATAGAACCGGTTGTTAATGAGAGATAAGACATATAAAGTTTAAAAATAGCCATTTAAAATTGGCTGCCAGATGGGCATAGAACCAGTTATTGATTTCTTTGAATCCCATCAATGAATGTGATCCACTGAAACCGGGACAGTCGTAGCTTTTCGGGACATATGGCAATCGAGGAAACATGCACAGAATAATGCAATTCATCTTTCTGATAGTGGCTGGGTCAGATATAACCCTCTAAAGAGATATACTGTAGGTGTTCAGATCTGCTCTGTTACAAAGGTGGCTGTTCACAGTAGTTTCCACATGGATGTATCAAAAATGCAGAAAAGTGAAAACAAGCTATATAGAAAGGTATTTGAACAGACACAATATTCCACCCAAAAACAAGTGGGAGAAAAAGTGCAAGGAAAAAGTGCAAGTGCATCCCCTAAAATATCCTTTTGCATATAACTATAACAGTATTGTTAGCAATTTTTTTAAAGCTGAAAATCAGAATTTTTTTAAAAAATACAGTAACTCAAATATATTACAATTTCTAGTTGTGTGATCAAGCTGAAAACTGAAGCAACTGCATTAAAAAAGAAACTATTTATGTCCAATATTACAATACTGAGCATATCAGTTTTGAAGTAGGGCTTTGCTTCCCATTTTGGTCCTGGGGAAAACTTGAAAATTTTCTGCCACTGCCTGGAAATATTTCTTTCTTGGCTTGAAAAATCTTGGATCCTACATCTTGTATAGTTTGTTCAGCCTTCTTAAAAGTAATTTTTTTGTACAGGTCATACGGTATCTGTACAGGTATTTTGTACAGGTCACACGGTCATACGGTATTTAGGTGTCTATGTGTGAAATTTGTGTGTCTGGTGGCTACAAAAAACTGCTTCTGATGGCCAAGACACTCTTCTTGTGTATACAGGTGTCCTGACTCATTTGACAAGTTAGGGACTGGAGCAGTAGTGAAAACCAGCAGTGAAATAGCTGAAAAGCTCAACCCTGATATTTTTAGTTTACAAATGTTGCTTCCAATTTTTAGCTAGCAAATTGCAAATGCCTGCTTTCTCTTGCAAAATCTTGCTGTTGTGCAAAGATTTCTGCAAATGGACTATCATTACTGTCTATTCTCACTAATGGGAATAGAACCAGAGATAACATTAAGACTCTCTCTCTCTCTCTCTCTCTCTCTCTCTCTCTCTCTCTCTCTCACACACACACACACACACACACACACACACACCATATCATATCATATCATATTCAAATCTATATGATGGAGGGCATGTTTAGGCTTCGAACAGCAGAAATGTTAAAAGGGTGAAGCAGGCATTAAATCAGGGGACTCCAAACGTTTTGGTAGGAAGGGCATATCATCTCTTTGACACTGTGTCAGGGCCAGAAAACTAATGGACATTTCAATTTTGAATAAATTCACATAACTTTATATATAAGAATGTATTAGAGACAGATGGAGAGTGCTGGATAAAGGGATCCTGCCGCAGGCCACTTCTGTCCCCAGGCCAGGTTTTGGACACCCCTACATTAAATGGGGCATAATTAAAAAGTGTTGAATGAAATGTCAGAAAATGGGGTTTAGCTGTATTTGTCAGCATGTTCCAGATTCTGTTTTTAGAAGATGAGGGGAAAAGCCATTGTCATTGCAATGACACTTTTTCACTCACTCTGTGCCATCACTGAAATCTAGTGGTTGTGCTAATTTCTGCAGTCTGAGCTGGAGTGGTGGTGGAGAGAAATCTTACAACTGGAAATATCCCAAGCAGGTTCATTCAGAAGTCAAATAAATTTTCTTGAGTCCAGTCAAATTTACTCCCTAGTAAATGAACTTGGCATTTCAGCCAGAGACATCATAGGAAGCGATTTATGTGTGTTGATCATGACAGCTCTTTTGGCAGGCTGTCAGATTTGTGTGTCTGTGTATGTGTATGAAATGCAAAAGACAGGTTTTTAGACCAATGACCATTGGCACATGGCTACTTTAAAGTCTGCCTGTTTCACATTATAGCAATTCAAACAAGCCTATCTCAAATGTCTGCTCACCATCCTCATGCGACCCCTGTATTACTGAAGATGAAGGCTAACAGCTGCACCAATAAACACTAAATCTTGACTGCCTGAGAGACAAATCATTACAAGCTATCAAGCTGAAAATAAAAAAAAATGTATAGAAAATCAATAAAAAGTATAATGCAAGGTATTAATTTATCCAGAATAACAATCATGTGCATCTTTTTGAGCATATGACTATGATTCATGAATTATTGTGCAGAAAGTCATACTGTAGCTAAATGGCAAGAAGAGAGAGAGAGAGAGAGAGAGAGAGAGAGAGAGAGAGAGAGAGTATAGTGGCTACAGCAAAGAAGTGACATGCTGATATGACACATTAGCACTTTCATTTTACTCAAGTGCCAGTAGAGAGCTCTGAAAGCACAAGAAAGATTGTTTTGCCTTAAAATTAAGCTGTCAGCATCGCACAAACCCCTGCTTTCCTTTAGAGTAATGATTCTCTTGGACAAGTCTGACTCTTTCCAAATAAGTTGTTTACATATATGTGTGCACAAATAGACTTTTAGGAAAAGGGGGGAAACAGCCAAAAAGTGCTAGAAAAGACCAAACGCACAAAGAACACAAGTCAGCCAAAGTATCATTCCAAAGGAAGAGTTAGGTCGCAATCCAGAGTAACTATGGGGAGTCCTTGCTCCGGTGTAAGAACAATTTACTCTGGATTGCAATAAGAATTTTCCATACGTTTTCACTTGGTGGTGCAGTAACTATGGGTGCATGTAATGTCTCTTACGTGCTCCCATAGTTACTCTGGATTGTAGTGTTAATCTTAATGAATGGGTTGTGGGCTAGATCATGATGAAACACTTATCTACATGATTGTATTGGCTCTGGCTGTGGTGATTCACACCCTAGTGACATCTCATTTTCATAATGAAGATCCTGCCTTTGAAGATCCTCAGAAAGTTGCACTTAATTTAAGAGTGTAGCAGCCTATGTCCTCAACTGATGCATGGCAATTTAGTCCAACAAGTGTAAAAGAGCATACTGTATAGGATTGCAGCATTTTAATGCTCAAATTTGGGTGTTCTTCCTAAATACCCAGAAATCAGCATGGGGGGTTCTACAGTAATTATTAATTCATTAAAGTTCTACATTAATACATATTTCAAAATGTTGTGCTTTTAACAGGCATTAACAAAAAAACAACTTCACAGGTAAACTCCTTTGTTGTTTATGCATTTCAAAGGCTCAGAAAATGATCATCAGCTGTTAATTAATATAAGCATGCTTCCCGCTGGCAAAGCAATAGTTCCTTGTCAAGCCTAAACAGTTAATATCTACTCCCAAATCAGAATCCAAAACATCAATAGGGAAATGATACAAATCTCTTAAAATTACATCAAATCAGTCTTAAAATGGTGAACAATATGTGATTGCTCACACCATCAAGCTGTATTTCAGAATAACTTCTCTCAGATAACTAGAACCGATCTATAGGGAGGGAACATCTAACCTATAGCTTTGAAAATCAAAACTAAAAGTTCGCTTCTAGAAACTTCTCCAGGTGATTGGGAAGCAGGTGCATGTTCCTGATTGTCTACTTCTGCAGACTCAGGGTGACAATATGCCTTAAACACAAAAAAGAGGACAAGGACCCCCAAAATGTTGGACACCCCCAAAAAATGTAGGACATGACAAAATCAAATCTAAAAACTCTCATATATATTTCTTTCATGTGCTTAAACACTGTAATCCTTATTAAAACTATTACATATATTTAATTACATTTACAATGCAATCCTAAGCATGTCTACTCAAAAGTAAGTCCCATTGTGTTCATTAGTATTTACTCCCCGAAAATAATTTTTTAATTAATTTAAAAATTAAATAATTTAAATAATTTATTAATTACAAGAAGGTTACAGGTTGCTAGGTAAAGGACAGTGCAATTTTTTCCCAGGACACAAGGCTAAAATCTAAGAGCTATTGAGGTATCATCAAAATATACAGGCAGCTCCAAGCTGGGTGGTTTTCGGAAAAGTTAAGATATTCAAGTCTGGTAAGTTCAGAATTTCCAAGAATTTAGGCAGTCCTTTAGGTATTGCTCCAAGTGCTCCTACTACTGATCTGAATAGTCCATTACAACTGCTGTTATCTGGGTTATCTTGCATGGGATAACTGGGTTATCTTGCATGGGATATAGTTCAGATCCAATTGACCACCTATTCCAGGGCAAGTTGGGATTGGGTTTCTCAAGAAATAAATATATGTTTTGAATGGTACCTACAGACATGAATGCTCTCCACACACATTCATGTATTCTATGTTAATTAAATATCTGTATAGATATTTTGACCCCCTGTATAAATATATATTTCAATATACAAGTAATAACACCAAATTCCCCAGCTCCTTCTGAATCCTGTTCAAACATAGCCCTTTTTAAAATCAGATTGCCCAGTTAGCTTTCTAAGCATTTCAGACCTTGTGCTTTTCGTCTCTTTGCATTTGAAGCAAGTGATTGTGTTTTTACAAAATAAGCATTTGTTCTTTCCATATGACTCAAAATTTCTTTTTATTTTCATTTATGTCATACAAATCATGTTGATTTTCTCCTTTGAAAGGTGATGTTCTGCCATTTTAGTTCCCAGAAGAAGAATGCTTGTGGGGAAGGGGGGAATGGGGAATGTTTATATCACATGTAAATATCCATGTAGCTCATCATCATTGGCATCCAACAGTCTCGAAAGACAAATGGTATTGTGCTTGATGCCGTATGTGAAGCACAAAGGCCTGGGTAGATTGATACGGAGGACAGGCTGTTACCCAAGCAGCAAATCCCCCCTCTCCATGCCACTGAAATAGTCCAGTGGAATGGCAGAGCCAGTACAATTGGTTCCAGCTGCTTCACGGAGCTGGGCTAATGACAGGAGCTAATCCTGACTTGTGGGGACCCGGGTCTCAAACCCTAGCCTTCAGGTTAATATGCACAGTGTCTTACCCACTTGTGCCACCCACAGCCCTTCCATGTAGCTACTTGTCAGCAAACATATATGTAATATCCTGTGCACCATTGGTGCTTTGATGCACAGAGAATACCACCAGCAGCCATTTTTGAGCTGCCAGCACAAAACAATAGCATTATGGCAGTTTGCGTGAAGCATCCTCTTTTTCAACATTTGTGCAATCTAGCTTAACTCTATTTTGGTCCCTGGCTGGCATTTTCTGGAAGCCAGGCATAACTTTGCCCTGAAGAGAGTGATAGGCCAAATTCTTTGGAAAGGGCATGATAATTAAAGGCCATTAGTGGAAAAATAAGGCATGGTTAAGTGAGACATGATATGACTACAGTGGCTCAATGGTTAAAGACCTTGAGCTTGTCATCCTGGACAGTGGCAGTTTGGAGGTATGAGTCCCTAGTACCACACAACAAGTAATGGTATTGCCATTACTTGCCCAGCTAGTCATCATAGCAGTTCATAAATGCAAGCAGATAAATAGGGTAACGCTTTGGTGGAAAGGTAACTGCATTTTGTTCATGCCGGCCATATGACCACAGAGAAATCTTTGGACAACACTTGCTCTTTGGTCTTGCAACAGGAATGAAAAGTCCCCTAAGAGTTGGTCACAACCAGCAGGATAACCTGTGGAGAAACATCTTTACCTTTAAGTCATGGTTGCCTTGGAATTTATTGTGGGTACATATAGAAAGGGGGAAGAATGTAAATGTTTTTGAAAAGCAGGAATTACAGAGTCAGATTCCTTTGGCCTATTTGTTCATGGTAATTTCAAAGGTCAGATTGTGAGAGCCAAAAGAATCCATAAGTTAAATCTGTCCTTTATACAGCAATATATCTTATGAAAATAATCTCTAGAAAACCTGATGGGTTCCTTGCCCAGAAAGTTGTTTGCCTGTCCATAATAGTGAAGCTAGCTGTCCTTTTCTGTAAAGTCATACATTCTTCATCTACATGCAAGTGTTGTTTTCATTCTCTCTTCTTATTTGTTCTTCCCCACTGAACGGTAAAATTAACAGTGATACATGTTCTCTCAGCAACTGCTCTCTCTCCAATGTCTATTGACTAAGTCAAACTCTACAAATTTAACTTGGGCATAATTGCCGCAAGTGTATGTTTTAGCACAAAATAACAGAAAAATCAAACACTAAAGCAGAATAATTCAAGCTGCAAAGTTTGGGCCCCCCCAAAATGTCACAAACAATAATGGGGAAAAGGGACATGCTATTTTTCATCCATATCTAATGGCTTGGAACCAAAGATGTCCTTGAGCATGTACATTGAAGACTGACTTCTTCCATTAGAACAGCTGGTCCCCTTGCCATATCACAAACTGCTTTTCAAACTTTTCCTTGAAGTTTGAAATCAGTTTATGATATTGCATGGAGACCAATTGCATGGAGACCAGTTTATGATATTGCATGGAGATATTGCATGGTCTCCATGGGTAAAGTAACACTATCCAGAGTAACTACAGGGAGTCCTTGCTCCAACATAAGAACAATTTACTCTGGATCGCAATATGAATTTCCCATAGGTTTTCACTAGGTAACTATGTCGACGTATATGTCTCTTAAGTGCTCCCGTTGTTACTCTGGATTGTAGGGCTATAGCTGAAAAGGCAGCATTCAGAGATTCCACTGGTACCTCTTTGCTTAGGGGATGCAGGAAACATTAGTGAAAATTGGGCCATAGATAGAATCCAAACAATTGGTGTGTATTTGGCAGCTCCAGCAATTAACAGGGAATAGTACTTTATAGTACTTTATTTGAGCTATATATATATTGCTCAAATAATAATAGAAAAATGGCAAATACATGAAATGTCTTTCTCTGCAAACTGGTGACATGATGATGATGATAAGCATTAATGAAACACATTTTGAGCATTCAAAAGCTGTAAGAGAGGTGAGTGAGGGTGTGGGGAGAAGTGGTGAGAAGGTGGTGTGGAAGGTGGGGAAGGGTGGCAAAAGCATGAAAAGATGGCATGTGGAGGGAGGGAGTCAGGCTGTAGGAGAGCAGGACCAATGGAGCTCAAATTCACCTGATCCATAGACTCTGTGTCAGGCCTTGTGGCCCAACACAGAGGTGATTGATTCTACAGCAGTCCAAGTGTTTCCATAAAATGGAGTAGCCCTATTGCAGGACAACCTACCTTACCTGAGGGAAGGAATAAATATTATCAAGGAGCCACCTGTGGCTGCCCAGTTGCACACAGGATAGCGTGGCAACTATTTCAGCACCTCAGCCGTTCTAGTGCTCTGGACGGCTTCAGATTGGGCTGTATATCTCAAAACCAGCTTTCAGTGTTGTAAGCTTAGCTAAAATATGCAACAGTAAAGAAAATAGTAATAAGTCCACATCACAACAGCTCCATGTATATGGGCGATTGGTGAAAAGGACATCTAGGGCATCAGTCTAAGTAGGCTTGAATTCTAGCGTCTCTCATTTTAGGCATTAAACCAGCATATGATTCATCAGCATTTTCTTCCATGTCTCAATTGCTGACAATCTATTAAGTAAAAGAAAGAGTCCTAATATGCCCGCAAACAAATTTACAGGGAAGAAACAAAAAAAAATTGTTTTCTGTTTTGTCTTAAGAACTTGTCATCCCCCTTCCCTCCTTTATTCATCCTCTTCAAGCAGTTCACAAGACATAAATTTTCAAAGTAGTGACATTAATGAGATTCATGTGGTTAAATCATTGTGCAACACTTTGAACATTTTCCTCCGATCATACTCTAATGAAGGTTTAGACCTTCAATATTTAATATTTATGGGAGTCGTTACGTCTGAGCCCCCGCTCCCCTTCAGTGGTGCTAAAAAGTGTCTCTTGGGCCAAAGATGAAAGTAGCTGATTTAGTGTGTGACTTGGACTTGTTTTATAAAGCTAAATTTCTTAGACAAATGGCAAAAAAGGCAGATATTCATATGCCACCTCATTTAGTGTCTAAATTACACTTTATCTAGACACTGGAATGAGAACTCAGTAAAATAAACTATTTGCATATGTTTAAATTCTATGGGCAAAATCCAAAGTAACTACAGGGAGTCCTTGCTCCGGTGTAAGAACAAATTACTCTGGATTCCAATATGAATTTCCCATAGGTTATGGCAGTAACTTATGTGCTCCCGTAGTTACTCTGGATTTGGGAGTATGTTTTAATTATGCCAGAATTTCAGAGGAAGTCACCATATAAGACTGAAAAAACACTTGTCAGTCATGTGCCCTCTGACTTAACACTACATCCCATGTTTGTAGCTTTGTAAGTCTGCCTGAGTCTGGATGCTTACTCTTTTTGCCACATGAAAAACATCATGGGGCTGTCATTCAAACCAGGTGAGCAGCAGGGAGGTTCGAGCCTGGGAAGTAGGGAAGGTTTAATGTTTTCCTTTTGAATAGGTATTGGGAGCCAGGACTGGACTCTCTTGCCTATCTCTGACAGGAACAAACCACAGATCCTTAGACAAAGCACTGAATTATTTGAGGAATTGGAGGTTAGGAGGAGAAGTTCAAGAAGATTCTTGCCTTACAATCAGCTGGAGAAAACTAGGAAGAGGAAGCAGGGAAGGGGGAAAGTGGTTTGTGGCAAACATACTTTCCATTGAATGGCTGCTGTGAGCTTCTTGTTACTTGGGACAAGGAACGCTAAAGGAATGACCAGCTGCAGTGGGACAACTTCTGAGTAGTGCTGGCAAGGTTTGGGTTTTCCTGGTAAGCCTCACATGTACTGCTCATTATCCTCTTCCTCCATCTTGCCACTTCTGTCCCCATTGCACTCAGTCAGTCCCACCTTTTCCTGCCCTATTTAAAAATGGGATGGGATTGTAGAGAAATGGATGGAGTAGAAAAGGATGGGATAAAGCCTTGGTGGAATGATAGCTCAAGATTTGTAGAATCAAAGAGTTGGAAGGGACCCAGTAAATCATCTAGTCCAAACCCCTGCCTGTAGCAAGCTATCCTCCTAGAGCATCTCCGACAGGTGCTCATGGAGCCTCTGCTTGAAGTTTCCCAGCAAGGGAGAGTCCACCACCTTCCTTGGTCATCTGTTCCACCGCCGAACTGCCCTCACCGTCAGGAATTTTTTTCCTGATATCCAACTGGAATCGCCTTTCTTAAAACCCCATTGGATTTTGTTATCCCTGATATGTGGTGACTGGAAAAGCAACAGATGGACTGGTTTTGAGGTGCCTTTCTCTAACCTGGAAGATAACTAGAAGAATTTTGCCAGAATGTCACAGGTTTTGGGACCGCCACTCTTGTTTTATGGATGCAGTATATGTTTGTTGCAATATGAGGAAATTGTCAAACAATTAATGGGAGACCATTCAAAAGTCTTTTCTTGGGCTATATATCAGTATCTAATCAGGAGGGAGATGAAAAATTCATGACTTGCTTCGCAGACTCATCATTCTGTGTTCCACTGACCTACAGCTTTTGAACAGATTGATCATAACACTTTTACACTTGGTTCTTAATGAATCTTTGAAGAAGCCACACATGATATATCATAGAATCATAGAGTTGGAAGGGACCCACTGGATCATCTAGTCCAACCCCTGCCTGTAGTTGAAGATCCTCGTCTTGTGGGGACTTGGGTCTCAAAGCCTGGCCTGCTGGTTAATAGGCACAGTGTCATGCCCTACAATCCAGAGTAACTACGGGAGCACATAAGAGACATTACGTGTACCCGTAGTTACTGCACTACCTAGTGAAAACCTATGGGAAATTCATATTGCAATCCAGAGCAAATTGTTCTTACACCGGAGCAAGGACTCCACATAGTTACTCTGAATTGCACCCTTAGCCACTTATGCCACCAAAGGATGTGCCTCCCAAAAAGATGAGAAACACTCACCAACTTTGTCTTCAGGATTCTGTCCTTGACATTTTTCTCACTCCACAGACAGAATGGTCTTATTTGGTCTTTGTTGAGTCAAGTGCTCATCCTTTGCTCTTACAAGTTGAGAAGAAGAGTAAATATAGTAAACCAATTAGTGGCCTTATAAACTGTGAGAAGAGCCCTGGTGGAAAATGTTCCCATTAGTAGAACAATGTGACAAGTTAGCAGTTGCCCTGTATTAACCTGATTACATGTTGAGTTTTGTATATCTTGCACATTTGCCTATGGGTACAAGGCAGAGTAACTACAGGGAGTCCTTGCTCCGGTGTAAGAACAATTTGCTCTGGATTGCAATATGAATTTCCTGTAGGTTTTCACTAGGTGGTGCAGTAACGGGTACAAGTAATCTCTCTTACGTGCTTCCATAGTTACTCTGGATTGTAGGGTATGTGGAGTTTTGGGGAAATTAAACCAGTAAAAGATTCCAGATTAAAAACAACAAGAGTGACATGATGCAAAGACTCTGATAACCCTTTTTTGAACTTCGAAAGGGCCTTGAGGAGAAGGCTACATTAGCTTGTCATTTGGAGATGTGTGCATTTCCAAATTTAAGCTTTCACTGCTTTCCTCCCTTAAAGAACGTATTTAGCTTTCCCTCATATAATGATGCAATTTAATACAATCATAATCCTTTCATAATTATTATTTCAAAGTATAAAGAAATAGGATAAGAGATAGGATTTCTGTCATCACATGATTTATGTCTTGTCACATAAAAAATGTGCAGCTGCCTGCTGTAGCAGTTCCTACAGACACAAAAAAGATTCCTTGAGATGTGTGTGTGTGTGTGTGTGTGTGTGTGTGTGTGTGTGTGTGTGTGTGTGTGTGAGAGAGAGAGAGAGAGAGAGAGAGAGAGAGAGAGAGAGAGAGAGAGAGAGAGAGAGAGAGAGAGAGAGAGCAATCCTAACTAGTTGATGGTCCAGAAGAAATACCTTTTGTCAGCTCAGGGTGACCATATGGAATGGAGGACAGAATACCTGTACCTTTAACCATTATGTAGAAGAGGGAATTTAGGCAGGTTTAGCTCAACATAGAAGGTTTATAAAGCAGCACCTGCCTAAATTCCTACTTCTATGCAATGATTAAAGGAACAGGCACTCTGTCCTCCATTCCAAATGGTCACCCTGGCTTGGGTGTGTCACAGAAAATGCACCCGACTCCGTGCCAGACCCAGGCCAGCGATGGGTGAGTCAGTGCCAGTCAGCAGAGCAGTCTCTTCCGTGGAGTCAAGAAGACTTCAAGCTGGAGAGGAGTTGCACACACTCTTTCTAAGTGGAAGGGTGGCAGAAGGGCAGAATGGGGCATGTTGATATACTGGACCTAGTATGGGCTTGGACCAGCCTGTGTAACCTAGACCATATCCTAATTCCCTTCCCAATCTGTCTAGTCTTCCACTGGGCTGCTTAGTTCTCTGCCAGCAAATTCATTGCTGCAGATCTGAGTGGTCCCATTGGGGTGTCTGCAAGACAACATGGAATAAAGGTAAATAAATACCCTTACTCTGAGTTTTGTGGAAGCCACCTCCTACCATTCACTGTCTCTAGCACAGACCAGTCACCCTAAGCATTTCAAAGGATAGAATTAGGCTGTCAGTGAGAAAGGCATTGATAGCGTTATAAGCTAGTTAAAGTTAGATAATGGTAATGATGGGGAGGATGATTAGAATTCCAGTGAATGCATTGGGGTCCCAAGATCAGATCATCCTTCTTTAATATAGAGCTTAGATAATCTGTGCGAGCAGAATTTTAAAACACCATTTCTTTCTAATGTAATTATTTAAAACAAATGTTGCATTGGTTTGAAAATGAGACTCCACTAGTTTTAGTTTAGTTTTCCTCCTAAAATTGCAAATAAACTTGGTCGCTTGAATGAGTAAAGCAAAAGAAATGAAGATCCAACGTCAAATATTCTAATGTCGCTGTTTGTTGTTGTTTTTTGAGAGAGCAGAGGAACTAGGAGGGGACATTTTCCTTCAGCATGAAAAGCGGAGATTTCTGCTTTGTGTGGTTTTCCAATCTTGTTATGAAAGCAGTAGTAGCAGAAAATAGGGACGTTGTTGCTATGCGTCTCAGGATCCTTGATGACATCCCCATGGAAACTACCAGAGGTGATTCACATTCTGCATTAAGGATCTGTGCAACTCCTTTCCAGCTTGAGGTCTTCTTGACTCCACCGTGGCATGTTGTGTAATCAGTCCAACAAGAACAAAGCCAAGAGGTCAGCCTCAGCGTTCTGCAACTGTTATGATCAATGCTCCAATGAAACAGTGTTATATTTTTCGAAAGTAATTAGAAATCACTTTTTTACTTCACACCTCTTCATTCGGGCAGACCTTTGGAGAACCGTGGAAAGTTCTTTCCTAATGGTCCAATCCCATCCAAGATTGAGCCATTGCAGGTGTTGTAATATGGTTTTGGATGGCGCACAAAACTTGCCACTGGTAGACATTTTGCACTGTCTGGTACAACTGGTATCACCACTGAAGGCCCACTACTAGACCAGGAAAGAAGCCTGGGGAAGCAGGTACAGGGTGGAATAGGGATGGGACAGGAAAGGGCAGAACTGGGGGCAGGTTTGGCAGCAATCATGTGTGCCCATGTCATAATCTCTTCAGCATTCCTTTCTACCTTCACACAGGGTGACCATTTATAATGGAGGACAGTATGCCTGTTACTTTAACTATTGCATACAAGAGAAAATGTAAGCAGGTTCAGCTTAACACAGAAGGGTTTAAAAAGCAGCAGCTCCCAAAATTCCCTCCTCTATACAATGCTTAAAGGTAGAGGCACTCTGTCCTCCATTCTATATGATCACCCTACCTCCATAAAACTCCTCAGATTGACACCTGAAAAATAGCTGTTCTAATTCCAAGGATGTTCATGATGGTACCAGAGGCTTTCCCCAGAGCAAGTGAACAATAATGCACTGATCCTGTGGAGATGTTTTCAATCCCCCCCCCCCCATGAATGCAACATGCAGTGGCATGTTTGCATCTACAAGAGATGGGATGGGATTTGGGTAGGACTGGGCTGTCCTCCAGATTTTTAGATCTTGACTAAGTCAGCAGTGCTCTATATCAGATGAGCATTTTTTTTAAAATTTAGGACATTATTATGTTTGTATTGCCTCAACTTTTACAATTTGTCATTATTCTTTACAGCAGGAGCATTGCTGGGGCAGCACAGACTGTACTGAGTGACACACTCAGGTAGGGTTAAATCTTGGTATTCTGAGTAGACATGCTCAGAAATGTGAGTACTTTGGAGACATGGGAGGACTGCATCGAGGATCACAGCCATAGCAATATCAAAGGTGAAAAATCGCTTTCTTTCATGATCATGACCATGACCATGGCAATTTTGTTGCTGCTTCCTCACCACCTCTGCAAATACTTACCTGAGTTACACTTACTCCCTGAGAACTGAGAATAGCTGTTCTACTGGAACTGTTTATATTCAAGTTTAATTGAATGCCAATGCAATCCTATCCATGTTTACTCAGATGTATGACCCATTAAATTTAATTGGATTTGCTCCCAGGTAAGTGTGTATAGACGTGTAGCCTGTATGAAATATATTATTGATGTACTATAAATACCATATTTACTCGAATCTACTGCACACACCCATTTTAAAAGGCATGAGATCTTTAAAAAGGCTTAATGGCAACTGTGAAGTGTAGGCATTTAATTTAATGCATATAACAATGGGTTATATGATAATAATATGGCAATGGGTTTATGTTAAAATTTTTCACCTTATTGCATTACTTTATACAACAATGGGTTATGTCACATTTTAATTACAATACAGTAAACAAACTGTACTTATAATCAAAATACCCTTATTTACTGAAATTTAATGCACCATTGAATCTAATGCACAACCTGATTTTTGAGACTAACACAATCCTAACCATGTCTACTCAATAGTAAGCCCCATTGTGTTCAATGGGTCTTACTCCCAGGAAAGTGTCTTTAGGATTGCAGCCTAAATTTAGGAGGGAAAGATGAGCGATTTGAGTAAATATAGTACATTTAGGGTGTGTATATTATACATGTATATATAATATACAGTATACTGTATATTATATTTATATTATTATATTATTTTAGCCTCACAAAAACCCTGTAAAGAAGATTGCAACTGGCCCAAGATCATCTTATGTGCTTCATAGTTAACACAGAGGTGGCCAGTTTTTTGGTTTTATAATTCTTAACAATCTCACAGTTTACAAGTTGCACCTGCTGAAATTCTCTCTTTTCCACAAAAAGGATCAGTAGCCCTAGAGTTGAAAGATTGGCCTCCCCACTGATTTTGCAGGTATGTAAATTGAATGTACTTGGAACTCTAACCATTATCTTGCATCTTCTGTAGAATTTTTCTGCTTGTTTCAATTTACTTGGCCTGATCTTTGAAATCATTTCTTGAACAGCAGAATTGTGCCCAGATTTTCAAAGTATACTTGTGGCTTGGATCCCATAAAGTCTGCTTGTAACAAGACATGCTTTCTCGGCTTCCGGTAACAGCGACTTAAGGGAATAACCATTGTGAATATAGTCTAGTAGATGAGATGTGATATAGTAAATTTGCCAAGCAATTTTATTTTGTGGTCATGCCCGGCTTTAAAAAAATTGCTCTACATCTCCTTTGTAAGACCAAATGAATAATATCAACTATGTAGTGGTAGCATGACATTTAATTAGCAAATATTTTTAAAGAATTTTGACTACTGAAAATCTCTCTATTGATATTGTTGGCCTCTCTGCTTGATAAATTGATAAGGTTGGTGAGGTATCCTGTTCATGGTAAACTATTAGAGATGCTATTCTTCCATCCTGATGATCTAAGATTCTTTTGCTGTCTTGCTGCAAGGTGACTTCTTACCTTTTTATTGATTGTTTACTTTAGAATCCTTTTTCCGCTTCCCTTGCTTCTGACATAAAAATAGATCTGACTCCAGGGACTCTGAAGTAAGTTCTATAACTTGATTCCACTAAGGGGAAAAAATCCATCATGATATTGAGAAATACTCTTGCCTATTTCCTGACACCTGCATATTGCATAGATAATAAAAAGTGATCTGTTTGGGAACTGTTGGTTGTTAATTGTATTAATGGGACTAAAAGACCTGGTCAGCATTATAGGGTATGTTACACTGTACTGCAATGTAGAAACAAAAAATGTCTTGGGATAATTTGCAATGTGGTGTCACCCAGATTGTATTGCTGTCGAGGAGTAAAGTAGCTATTTATCAAAGGAAATGTACTGCAAATATGACACTCACATATACATCAGACGGTAACCTGTTCTGCAGTTGAAGGGCAGAGTAAGGCTTTGATTTGTACCACTCATCAAGAATTATATCCATCTGCTGTGGGAAAAAGCAAGAGAATATTGTTTAATATGCTTAAGAAAAATATGTTAGTGATTTGCTATGATTTTGACTTTCAGTTGGGGAATTGTCCAAGGGAAATACCAAATTTACTTGATGGTCATGCTGTAAATTTTAAATATGGCATGCACTCACAGGCAAGAGGGAAACCTACTGGCATTCCTACCAATCCCCCGTCCCCAAAAACCCTCCAAAAAGGTATGTACATGTGAAAAACTAACTCAAGTTTGAAGTTTCTACTAAGAATAAATCAAAGGCATCATTTCTGTTAAATGTTTTGATGGTTAACAACCCATAGCAACCTCTCTTCCAGAACCCCTTGTGTGGCTACTAGTATAGGATACGTAGGCTTATGGAACAATGGTAAGCAGATTATCATAGAAATTGATTATTTGAGGAAAGAAAAGATACTCTAAAGCCCTAATATTATTGCAACTTTGCATTACAGTAGCACAAGACCTTTTAGAGTGGTGTGAAAGCTGGGCTGCTGTTGCATGCTTCTGGATCACTACCACAAATGCTGACAGGAATGGTGCATTCAGGAATGACTCCAGGAGGCTCTGCAATGTTGATGGCAGGGAGAGAAGGAAGGGGAGGTGGAATGAGCTGGAGGGGGAGTCAATGTAATTTACAGAGAACTGTGTACGTACAGTTTTGTTTATGATAAGTTTTTTGGTGGAGCCGTATGATGAGTCAGACTATTGTCGGTGGAATGCTAAGACTCTAGGAAGGGGCCTTCCTAAGGGCACAACCCTAACCTATTTTCCAATCCTTGGATCAGGGCAATGGCACTTAAAGCATGGGACCCAACATTGCCTTACCTTGAGGAGACCTCTGTGATCCTCCCTCCAACTGCAGGACACAGCACATGCCCCACTGGCACAACTATGCCAGTGCTGGAATGTTGGTTAGGGTTGCGCCATAAGTTAGCTTGAAAAAACGCTACATAGGAGAATTTAACATAAGTATTCTGTTGGCTTGTAAAGTGCACGTTTTCTATTCTAGGAGGACAATAAAAATAGCTCTTGAAATGAGAAGCACAGACTGGAAAACAAATTTCCCAAACAAATTGAGGTACTAATGACTCATCCATTGCATGGCAACACCACTCACAGAGAAGCATGACCAAGTTATTTTCATTGCCCACTTAAGATACATCGTCAAATATGAAATTCTATCCTGTCATTCAAAACTAGATATTATTTATTGTGAATAATATAGATTTAGTAAGTTGACAATCACTATTACTGTCAAAGAATATTGATAAAATTGTGAAGAACTAGCGTACTGCATTATGTTTCTATGCCCACGTGTACAAAAGTCTAGTACAAATGTCATTGATATTTGATGACAAACATGAATGTTGCCTTATTTTGTTTACTCCGTCTTGCTGAAAAGGTAACTTGTGGCCTGAAGGAAGATTGTTTTAACCTTTAAGAGAGCTCTGTTTATACAATTTATATTTACAGGACTTAATTCGGCAAGGTTTGGGAGGCTAACAATATCTATCTTTAAAAGGTTACTACTCATTTATTATTGAAAGACAGTTTTCATATATGAAATTGTCCATTCTACCTTTCCCGAGGGGTAGCAATATTAATCGATTGTAGCAATGAGTCATGTGGCATATTAAAACCTAAAAAAAATTGGGCATAAACTTTGATGTACTGTATTCAGATCACCTAACACATGCATATGTGGAAGTCAGTTGGAATCAAAGAAGCACAAGCCTAAATCTCATGTACACTGCTGCCTTTGGGCATGAGCATGCATGCTCCTTCCTTGGAGGGTGAGTGAGCAAGACAATGAGAATGTGTGTTCCCATTTCCCATTCCTTTCACTTACAAACTAAGTAACAACCCTTTTGCTGTCTTGCTGCAAGGTGACTTCTTACCTGCACTAAGTAACAACCCTTCTCTATGCCTCAATGCATCTTCTGTTTGAATGGAACAGATTCAGGAGATTATGGGATTGACAAGGAGCACCATGCAATGAATTATAGGATCAGTCTGCAAGACATGTATGTACTTAAATTGCAACCAGCATTCCTGCTCACGCTCATTGCAAACAAAAGATTCATTGAGCAGGATGAAGATTTCTAAGTAAAGATGCAGAGGGTGTAGGTTCCAAATAGCTTCTCTTACCCTTTTGGTGCTTTATTAATTGAGACCAAAACTTAGGTAAGTGTGTGCAGGATTGCTGTTTTAGTGAGCCCAAGTTTCCATATTATCAGCAAGCTATCATGTCCTGGTGATATGACAGTAAATACTTGACATGGATGCAAACTGGAAGAAGGGGAAAGCAGAACAGCAGTGACTGACATAGCTTGGCCAGTGGATATATTGCTCACCCATACTACTATGGTGGTTTTCCACCATCAGATAGCATAATGTATTGAACAGCAAGTTCTGCAAAATCCTTTCATCCTCATCCCTGTATGGCTCCAGGTACAGGGCCATGCATGTGCAAGGGAAGAGGGATAGCATAGACATAGGGGATGACATAATGACAAAGGGATGTCATCACATCACCCAGGACACACCTCCTCCAATTACTGCAGAAGAAGAAGTAATGAGCTAGACCAGGGATACTATTTGGCAGGAGAGCCGCATCATCTTTCTGATACTGTGTCAGAGGTCAGATGAAAAAATGTGATTTACATTTCAAAATTGAATAAATTTACATAAAGAAATATATTTGTGATGAAAACTATGAATGAATGAATTCACATCAGTTCATAAACACTTTCCAACTCACAGTGGGAGGGTAATCTTCAAACCAGTTCATAAGGTTTCATACACATAGAGAAGAGAGGTGTGCACAGGGTTGCCAAAATTCTCTTCCACAAAATTAGGACAGGGCCCTCTGTCCATTTGCCTGTATGTGAACACAATCCCCCAAAATTGGGATTGTCCCTGTTTTTTGGGACATATGGCAACCTAGATGTGCAAACTCCCTGGCACTGAAAATGCCCTCCCAAGGTGTGGAGAGCAGATCTCCCCTTTTCTCTGGAAAGGGCTTGCCTGAGGGCTGTGTGGAGGGGACCTCACCGAGGGCTGAATGGAGGCTCCCCAAGGGCCACATCTGACCCTAGGGCTGGGGTCTGGAGAACCCTGGGCTTGACAACAAGAGACATTGTAATTCCCCATTATCCTTTCTTCTACATGTCTTCCACTCTGACCCTCTCTTCCAATTACTTTAGAAAGTGGGAAAAGGCACAATGGAGATAAGTGGGCTGATGGAAGTGAAGACCCCTGTCCTGTCCTTGCTTCCTGAAGTATTTGCCTTAGGGCGCAATACTGAGTAACTATGGGGAGTCCTTGCTCCGGTGTAAGAACAATTTGCTCTGGATTGCAATATGAATTTCCCATAGGTTTTCACTAGGTGGTGCAGTAACTCTTGGTGCACGTAAAGTCTCTTACGTGCTCCCGTAGTTACTCTGGATTGCAGAGTTAGTCAGCCTGTCTTATTCTCAGCATAGAAGCAGTAGAAGATGTGCTGAACCAGATACAAAAACCATATTTTTCAAAATCTTCAGTGTGTTGTTTCTATATTGACATCTCTGTGCAGCTAGAGTGCTGTATCTCACTGTAATGCGTTGCTAGTATCTATTTTTAATTACAACAGCTTGTGGGATGATTGATACTAACTGTAGAATTAGCCGTAAAGAAACACAGTTTTCACTTTTCAAGGAGACTTCACTGAGAATATACAATCCGATTTAAGTCAGCAGCAAACATCTGCTGAATACATCATGTGTTGCAACCCTTCTAACGCTTCTCTTCATAAATTCTTTGATCTACTTTCATTTTCAAAATATCTTTGAGTACAGTGCACTTTGTAGGCTCTGCTTTTGTTTAGTACAATATAGAAGTCATAACCTGCTAAATAATTTGATAACTTGCTAGAGAATTTGATAATAAAAGGCAGTTGCATTTCTGAGGAACTTCTAGACTAACCTCTCTAAGGCTATCCAGTTAACCCTTAGAATACCACCTTTCTAACACCTAAGACCACCAAGGTCCAATGGACTCTGTACAATGCTGTACCTATATTTATTTTATTGTAAATATTGTGAAATTGTGAATTTTGATTATAATTTTAGCTAGCAAAATATTGAACCTATAAATCCCGGTTTGTTTAATCATCTAAGACCGCCAAGGTCCAATGGAACTTTTCTATTGAATAACCAGTGAAAAGTCAAATGGACCATGTGGGATTAGATGGTTCAATTTGAATTTACAGAAAAACTGTAAATTCAAAACATTCATATTTTTGGATTTATAACTGTCTAGTTAGCAGTTTAAAAAGTCAAATAATAATAATAGATTCCATAAAAAAACACAAAACTAACTTCTGAAAATGTCCAATGGAGCAGGTTGGGCATCTAAGGGTTGGTTTCCCATGCAAGTGAGAAGAGGTAGCTAGGTTTTCCATTAGATATTTCTGCATTCTTTGTGGTATGTGGACTGCAGGCTGTTTTGTTTCATGTCTGGGTCTCTCGTCAGCCATGTGGATTGTCAAAGAGCTCCATGGATTGAATTATAGGCACAGATTGCAAGACATGCATGCACTGAGACCCTAATCCAATCCATGATCCATGCAGCAGGCCTCCATCAGTCTTGAAAGACTATGGTATTGTGCTGGGCACTGCATATGCAAATCACGAAGGCCTGGGTAGATTGATATGGAGGATAGGCTGTTCCCCAAATAGCAAATCCCCCCTCTCCATGCCACTGAATTAGTCCAATGCAATCCTTATGAAAAATGCACAGCCCTATATTGTGTAGGATTGCAACCCAAAGGGGTTGGTAAAAGTAATCAGGCCCAAAAGTTCTGGAAGTATTTCTTTAATCCTGGAAGTGAGAGGTTTCCAGGAAGTCTTCAACCAGTTCTATATCTCCCTCAGTCTTTCTGCTTCTATTTTGGGGGAATGTCAAGTGAACTTAACAAAGACAGCAGGTTTCTTCGGTACTTTGTATACAGTACTTTGAAACAGGACACAGAGTACAGAATGAATTGATTGCATGCTCCAAAAGGAAAGTCATGATACAATGAAATTAGTTTTGTTTCTTATAGAAACAAAATGAAATTTCATCCTGTCCCAATGGCAGTAATAAAGAAACATTAAAAGTGTTTGAAAGATGAAAAAAATCAAAAAGAAATATTGTGAGCCTCCAAAAAGTAAAATGATACTGATATTAATGGAAAAGTTTCAAACTTTAAAAACAAACTTTCATAAAAAACTTTCAATAACATTCAAGCTAATTTTTTTGGCTATGAAAAATTAAAAGCTGGTTTTTAATCATTTATGTGAGCAACTCCAACCTTATAAGAAATTAGAATATTGATTTCAAAATATACCTTTACTTATCTTGTATACTGTATATACTGCTACAACAGTTCAGTTTACATTATTTCTGAGCCAAAGTAGAGGAGAATGTTTCACATTCTCCTTACGCAAACATACCTCAGTTTAAGGAGGGTATAAAACATTCCCTACAATTAGCCATTTTGATGACATTATGTAACTTAGGGCGCAATCCAGAGTAACTACGGGGAGTCCTTGCTCCGGTGTAAGAACAACTTACTCTGGATTGCAATATGAATTTTCCATAGGTTTTCACTAGGTAATGCAGTAACTACGGGTGCACATAATGTCTCTTACGTGCTCCCGTAGTTACTCTGGATTGTAGTGTTAGTTTTATAGTGCTATTATTTGCATCTCTAATTATTATCTCTAATTATTTGCAATCTCTAATTGCATCAGAGAGCAGTTATTGGTTAAGAACAATGTTTCTTGCATTTGTTCTGATATGGTTTCATTTTATTTTCATAGTGCCAAATCTGACTGATTGGCTGCTAAATGTTTTCACATCATTATGATGCCTTCATAATCTCTACTTGGCTGGGATCATGTTGGGGGGAAATCTAAAATAATAGTGGTGAAACTTCAAATCAAGAAAAAAATTGCTTTTTTCCTGATTTGAACAGGCAAAACAAAATAGCATTTATAAGCAAGAGTGGGATTCTTCTTGAAACTTTTCAGTCGCTTAAAATCAGGAAAGTTAAACACAAGTATAGAATTAAACACAATTCTAGGTCACTTTATATGTTCATATTTAAAGCCAAAACACTGGAAATTCCTTCATACATTGAGTATATGAATAATTGCTAAATACAGCAATACGGGGGGAAAACTGATACGCTCCTGTCCATTTGAATATAATTTTTGATTCACAATGCTAGGGCATAAGATTATATTATATACCTACAAAGAAAAAGGCATTATATGGGCGCCAAACCAAACTGTCATGTACCATATGGCAAGCATATCCATGAACAACCCATTTAGAACAAGACTTTTTTAATCCCAAGTGATTCTGCCCCAAATTATTAAAATTGCAAAATATTTGCCTATCCTTTTCCAGGTATATATCAACTGTATGTATTCAGTGCTTTGTCTATCACTCTCCATTTTACAGTTGTTACTCATAAAACTCAAACAAAGCCCCTGACTTCTGGACATGTCAAATTCCTACTTGCCCTTTGATTCAAATGTCCTAAACATCATGAACTGCATGCTTCAATAGATTTTGATGGGAACAAATAAAACTGGAGACTGATAGCAGTGTCAGATTTAGATGCAATCAAATAGGAAGGTCCTCCAGAGAAGGTCATTTGAATCCATGAAATTAAATCCCTTAGGTGCCTTTTAAAATGCTATTTTGAACAGGCAAAGTGATAGGTTTCATGCATCGTGGTTTGCATAAAGTGATGCTTTAAATCTTAAATCACCTTAACAGTTAAGAAGAGGGTGTCTGAAAAGTAAAGCAAAGTGCTGATAATATATGAATTTCAAATATTTAGCCACTAAATAGTCATATGTTTTTACTCACAAATATGTAAGAGCTTAATTATTTATATATGAATATTTGTTCAGCTAATGCATTTACAGGAACACATTCATATGGCTTGATAAATGGCACATTTATCACTAATGACTTGTTTGTCAAAAATCATGCCAATGGTCTATATTCTCTGTTTAACAACAGCAAGAAAAGAAGTGCCTGAAGCACTACCGTATACACACATATAGATGTCTCTCTACATAGTGCAAATGGGAATCCAGCATTTTCTGATTGTGTTTTAGATTGAGTTTTAGATTGTGAGCCTGCTTGGGTCGGGGAGCCATTAGTTATTTGATTTTCTCTATATAGTGCTTTGTGAACTTTTTATTGAAAAAGGAATATAAATACTGTTGATTGATTGATTTTCTTTCAAATGGATCATGAAAAGAAAATGGTCATCAGTCTGGTGTGGATAATTTATTTGCCTCACTTAGGGTGCACTCCTAAACCTAGGTTGGCATAACTCATTGGTCTTCCCATGCCTGTGGTGATGTAGGGTGGCAAGCACACATCTGAGCACTGGCATAAGACCTCCCTCAGGAGTGGTGCAGAAGTGACTTATGACACATTTGTAACACTCCCAGGCCAGCATGGGACTTGCTCTGAGGCTTATTCTGGCATAACTGGGAGTTAGGATTGCAGCCTTATATATTGTTGCATAAGAAACTGTGTCAATGATACCTTAAACCATTCTAAACTGATGAGCATCCCAATCCTAACCAGCATTGGTGCCACATAGGCATGAGGCTCATTCTGTATCCAGAAGTGGCAAACAGTAGACCAGAAGTCTCCTTGATGTAAAAGAACATTTATCTGGTTAGTCTGTGTTAAGCCCCAATAAATAGAGGCAAATTGGATCTGTGACTGCTTAACAGCTGAACTTCCTCGTGTTGGGTTTTCAGTTGTGGGATGGGAAATAGGATTTGGTGTGCACCTGCACCACTGTTGTTACCACCTCCTAGCCAGAACTACATCTTTTTCATCCTACCCATCTTATGACATCTCTGCCTGCCCTTTCCTGTGCTTTCAAGTGGGAGCTTACCTACTCCATCAGGCATTCCTTCACGATATGGCAGGGCACAAAAACATCCCACTAGTGCTTTTAAAAACTACACGGTCACTGAATGCTTTACAGCACTTCTGTGACTGCTAGCACCTAAACAATGGTTGCTGCACCACTGCTACAGAAGAAAAAGAAGATTAAGGCCTTAGAGAAATATAATGGAGAAATATGTTTTTTGCCTACATGCTTTCTAAGCCTTGTTAAAATCAAATCAGATTTGAGTCACCTTGTACTTGGAAATGCCAGCATTATCAAAATTGACTGAGTCAGAGGATTGCAGTCCATACGTGAAATTCCACATGAGTGAAAGTGGCTTAGCAATCTTACAGAGTAGTCATGTGTGTTCAAGAAAACACTGATTATGCTGGAAATGTTTTTAAGCTTTCTATCCCTACAATCCAGAGTAACTACAGAAGCACGTAAGAGATATTTACGTCGACATAGTTATGGCACTACCTAGTGAAAACCTATGGGAAATTCATTTTGCAATCCAGAGTAAATTGTTCTTACACCGGAGCAAGGACTTCCCGTAATTACTCTGGATTGCGCCCTAACTTCAATATAAACTCCCGTGAATTATGTTCCAGAAAGACAGTCATGTTAGACTGCTGTAGCAAAACAACATCAATGAAAAGCAACAAATGTTCTGTGGCATCTTACAGACTAACACACAGATTGCACCCCAGACTTCTCCTAATTCATCATAGCACTTTGCTTTAGATTTTTCTGGCCGGACAAAATTGCCAGCTTTATAATAAATAGGGCACTTGCCAAGATCCACTATAATACTCCAAGAAAAAGAGTGTTGTGTATATTGCAAATATATTTTCTTTTACTGCTCAATCCTAACCAACTTTCCATCACCAACACAGATGTGCCAACAAGGCACGTGCTGAATACTGGGGAGGAGCAATCATAGATGAAGGTCAAATATGTTTTTTCCCTTATGTTTGGACTGCATTGTGGCTGGATCAGTGCTGGTGGATTGGACAGGGCTTTGCTGCACCATCCTTACTTGCACTAGACCAGGCAGGCAGGCTTGCCTGTGTTGAATCCAGTGCAAAATTGGGGCTGCTGCTGCACTATTACAGGAAAAGGGGAAGGTTTTTACTTTATTCCAGGTAATGTAGAAAGATCCTCAGTTTGTGTACCTGGATGTGAAACACCTCAGGAGGCAGTGCAGACCCAAGCAGGGTAACCCAGGGCCGCTAGGCACTGGGGTTTGAATTCAATAGAAGTGCAGAATTCTCCTCCTGCCCTATGATGTGTAAGGAGACCCACTGGATCAGCCGGGGATAGGATCATTTGTAGGAAGGCCATTGGGGAAGATAAGGCCCATAGCAGCCCAGTGTACCTTGTCAATTATTTAAAAAATGTGTGTGTCTCAAAAGTTTTAGCGCCTGACCCTGTGCCATGAGATGAAAACCATTAAAAACTGCTATCTTAGGGCAACAAAACAAAACTTGTACAAGAAGGCCAACCCCTCCCCCACCCAGAATACAATAGATGCCCCACTGCAGACACAACATGTACAGTATTTAAGTAGAGTTAGGCTGCTAGATTGCAATCTTATACATATTTACCGTACCTAACAGTAAATGCCATGGAACTCATCGACGGTGCAATCCTAGCCAATTTAGGCCAGTGCAACTCGCCCATTGCCCCATTCTTGTGGTGGTGTAGGGATCTGGTGCATGTCTGTGCCCTGGCCTGCCCCCCAGGATTGTCACAAATATGCCTTATGAGAATTTTGCAATACCCCTAAGGCAGAATGGAACTAGTGCCAGAACTTATGCAAGCGTAAAAGGGGATTAGGTCAGCCTTACTTCTAATGACACTCAGTCAGCCAAATCGAAGCAACATAGTACCATCCAGCCCACATTTACTTATTTTGTCTACAAGCTGGCATAAACCGGCATCCACATTTTGGAACAATTTGTCAAACACTTTACTGAAATCTAGGTACACTATGCCCACAGTTTGTCAAAGAGGGAGATGAACTGCACTTGGCATAATTTGTTCTCAGCAAACCTATGCTTGCTCCAAAAAAAATCACACCATTATGAACAATTTCTTCCAGGATCTTTCTGGGAACTGATATCAGGCTGACCTGTTTCTCAAATTTTCTCTCAATTTTTTTAAAAAATAGGGATATTTGCTCCATACATTTGCAAAGATGAAGACAGCAGCTCTGAGAATTCACACCCACCATTTCTTTTAGTGTGCTTGGGTGTAATTCATCTAGTCCTGGAGACTTAAATTTTTTTTAAAGTAACTAAAAGGTCCAAAAAGGGCTGTGGTTGTGCATGTAGTTAATATACTGTGCCTGTTAACCAGCAGGCCAGGGTTCAAGACTCAGGTCCTACAAGATGGTCCTTCTTGTGGGAGAAGGTCCAAAAGAAGAACTGAGAACTGAGCATCACTGCCTTCTTTCCACCATCTCTTACAGCAGGCCCACTGTCTTTGAACTTTCAGGCATAATTCCCCACTCTTCTTTAGATTCCCTTGCTAACCACAACTTATTCTGCATTTTATGCTTCTTGATATATTGATATATTTGCATCACTTGGTGTGGGAGGCCAGCACATCACCTCCATGCAGTAGGTGCAGGGTGACCATATATCCAGTATTCCAGGACATGTCCTGGATTTTAGCCTTATGTCATTGGGGAAAAATTCCAATGTCTCCTTTTCTTTGTAATTGTGCAGTTTGTAGCCTTCTTGAAATTAATGAATTATGTGTAATAAATTATATGTAATGGTTTTAAATTTAATAAGTAATATAGTGTTTAAGTCCAGTACATGAAAGCAATATATAATAAGCAATATATAATAAGTAATATAGTGTTTAAGTCCAGTACATGAAAGCAATGTATGTGTTTTTAGCTTTGCTAAAAACTTTTAGCTTTGCTCCATGGATTTTATCATGTCCCACATTTTTCTTGGATGTCCTACATTTTGGGGGCCTTGTCCTCTATTTTGGTTATATCATATGGTTACCCAGAGTAGGCAGGGCAACAACTTGGATGGTGGGTGTGCTTATGTGCCATTACCCCATCTCTACTGGTTTGGTTTTTTTGCCATATATTTTGATAGAATAAAGATACTTCAAAGTGGTTTGTTTAATTGCATTCTGCTGTAAATTATCATCCAGTGGCATATAATATGTTATACCATCTGTATATATGGTATTAAACAAACTGTGATTTTTGGTCATTTTAGTCAGTAGAGGTGTCAGCCCCCCTCAAAGGTACTACCTTTCCAACAACTTTTTGCAATGGTTCTCAAACCTTTTAGCCTGGAACCCACTTTTTAGCGGGATAAAACCCCTGCAACCTTCCAGCAATGACCCTATGTTTCTGTGCAAGTTGGGAATGGGTTGTACCCCTTGAAACTAGAATTATAGGACAAGTTTTACCTCAGTTTTTTTCAGGAAAATAATAAAATGAACGCTTCTACAGTTTTTATGAGTAGATTCCATTGAAATTAATTTCAGATAATGTAAAAAATGGGTTATCAGATTTTTAAAAGTTTACAGACAATTACACAATCATATAATTAGACAGATAAGCATGAATAGGGCAATGGGTGGCGCAAGTGGCTAAGACACTGTGCCTGTTAACCAGCAGGCCAGGGTTTGAGACCCGGGTCGGCCCCACAAGACAGGGTGAGCTCCTGTCCTTAGCCCAGCTCTGCGATGCAGCTGGATCCAATCGTATTGGCTCTGCCTTTCCATTGGACTAATTCAGTGGCATTGAGAGGGGGGATTTGCTGCTTGGGTAACAGCCTATCCTCCATAACAATCCAACCCAGGCTTTTGTGCTTTGCATGCAGCGTATGCAGCGCCAAGACAGCGTATGCAGTCTTCCAAGACTGACGGAGGCCTGCTTTTTAAGCATGAATATCTCCAAGGTGGCAGAATCCCTTGAGTTTGTGAAAACTACTGATAGAAATTGGTTCATAAAAGGAATTATTAAGGAGAATTGTTTTATGTTTTCATTAGATTCTAGATAGCATAGTATAAAGCAAATTCTTTTCATTTTAGATGAGACTGTTGCCATTTTAAACACCATCATCCCGCAGTGTTACACAAGCATTTTCCTTTGTTACTTGGAAGAGCGTTTGGCTCCTATGCCCTTCAAAAACTTTATTCTTTTATGATGGAGAGGATGACTCCTTCAAAATCTGGATCTCAATCAGCACGTGACAGCCTGCATCAACACCATTAGTCTGATTATGTGTGGCAGAGTAGTTATGTGTGACTGTGTCTCAAATGGTGATTCACAGCTCTCCAGGAATACACATTTAAACCATATAGCGGCAAACACTGAGTAGCTGCTGCTAGCACAAAATATAACTCTCTGGCTTATATAGTTAATGCCTTGCTACGTTGCTCATAAGTAATGTCAAATCTATCTAACTATCTAGCTTCTTAACTGAATTACTACCCCATTTTGCTTATACAGTGCTGATTAGTGCCTTCTGCCAGACCAGAATGCAAAACACATTGCTGTATGTTTCAGAGAGAATAATGAAGTTGTGCTTCAGGCACCAAGGAGGCTTCCAGTTCTACCAATCTGAACTTCTCTCCATATTCTGGAATTCTATTTTCATTCATCTTGTTTTTGCACTGAACATGGTGCATTAGTAATTCTATATTTTAAAAAAACAATTCCTAATTTTGTGTATATCATTGTCCATGCAGTTTACCACAGTTTACTTCAGATTCCTTAGTAATTAGCAGATGCCAGATTCATTAGTAATTCTATAATTTTTTAAAATTCTAATTTTGTGTATAGCATTGTCCATGCACAGTTTACTTCAGATTCCTTTAAGCTGCCATTTGAAATTCAGCTCCAGCCATAATTAACACTGCCCACCTCTTTTTCCCTTGTGTACATTTTTGATGCTAAAATACTGCAAAAATACACTTTTTTCTGGTTTCCTTGCTCTGTTACATATGTCATGATGGCATCCTAATACATCCAAATATATCCTACTGTTGTCCCTTTGACTACAATTTCTAAGAGCAGTACGGATCCATGGAGATACAGCTGTTCAAAATGCTATACTTTTGTGATGTCTTATTAAATGCTTTATTTATATGTTATTGCATGTCATTTTATTGTAAAATATAAAATCAGAAGTAAACATAACAAACAAGTTTGTTATGTTTAATAATTTGTTGGTTGGGCAAGTTTGTTGGGCAATAACAAGTTTGTTGGGCAAAAGCAAAACATAATTCATATGGATAATCATAATTGGATAATTTTCTTCCAGATATGCTATTGAAAATATTTTTGCGACCTTTGACTTTGACTTCAGATTCTCCACTTGTATCTCATTTGAAGATCATGGTTGCTGTAGCAAATAACTAAAATTAATGGGTAACCAAATCATAATTACCTTCCTGTGTGGTGATTCAGGGGCACCAACCCTTCCATGGTATCCATTTCCATTTTTCATTAATCTTTATTGACATTACAGAGAAATAAATAACAAAAGAAAATAAATATCAAGGCAATAATAACAATGGTAATAACAACAGGAACTGGGGCCCAAGGAGTAAAAAGGAAGGGGAAAAAAGGAAATTTAAAAGAGGGGTAAAGGAGAAGAGAGAAAAGGGTATGAGGGGCATCCCATGGGTGAGTTTTGACATGTTGAGGCCTCCTTAGAGCAGGGAAACATTCCCTTGCCATGGGGCTTGCATTGGCTCAATGGGTTAAGGCACCATGTCTGTCATCTGAGCAGCCGGGGTTCAAGACTTGGCTGCTGCAAGATACAGTGAACTCCCATTCTTAGCCCATCTCCTGCCAACCTAGTAGTTCAAAAGCATGTAAATGCAAGTAGATAAAAGGTACCACCTTGGTGGGAAGGTAAACAGTGTTTGTGCAATCATGCTGGCCATGTGACCATAGAGGAGTCTGTGGACAGCACTGGCTCTGGGCTTTGAATCAGCGATGAGCACCAAATCAGTTGTGACATTACTGCTGATTTTGTTCAAGGCTGGAAACCTTTGGTGTATGGAGTTTTCTCTCAGTTGACATGGTTTATTCTCATTTTATTTTGACTTTCAGTGTAATTTGCTTTGTTTTGTGCTCCCAGCTCTGAGTGGCAGACACCCTCAAGCAATGCCTTTAATAAAAAGGATTAAACAACAAGGATGCAATTTGATGAGAGGTGTGAGAAATGTATATACTAATCTGTAAGGTACCAGAAGATGAACTTCAAATTATTTTGCAAAAAAAATTTAAACTGTTTCTCTGTAGTTGACTGAATTACAACATCTGTAGAGCTGTTTAAATTCACTTTTATTTACCCTTTCTGTCTCTTTGTCATAGAACCTTTTTGCAACCTGCTGTAATTTCATGCTGCTAATGTTTTTATGTAAGCACTGTTATTTAGGGAGTATTGAAATGGTACCGTTCCAGTTTAAATAATTATGGCCCATCAGTTATCTTTCCTCTCAGCTACCACTCATGATAGCAACAAAGGAATGAAACAGCCTGTGGGCACTATCCCGTACTGTCTTATATAAATGAAATCATTTTGTAGGTTTTTTATAATGAGTTTGGGGAATCTGAGGTCTTCTTATTTATAATACACTATTTAGATGTCTTCCATTGTGCCCAAAGGGGCAAAAATGGAAATCTGACAGCTTGCATCATGTTTGAGAAAGGATTTCCAGGTGGATCACTGCTCTTAGATAGCATTCATGAGATCAGATGACTAATATAAAGATACTGGGTTTTCTGAACTTTAAGTAGGTGTAATAGGGTGGGTAAAATGGCAAAATGGGGATGATAGGGCACAGGAGAGGTGGGATCAGTGTTTCTGGCATGCACCATATCCTAGCCCCTTTTCTGGGAGACATCCACAAATGTGAATCTATTTTGACTTTTCCCAGGAATTTAGCAAGCACAGGTCCAAGTACACCCATTGCCATGTCTGATGCTTTCTACTGGGCTAGGAACAAATGTCTTTTTACCCCCAAGAGGTTTCAAAATGCCAAAACTCCCTTGTTGGATACAGCAGCAGCTGTGTTGGTGCACTGCACCACTGCACAGAGAGACAGTGAAGATTGGGATGCCTGTTGCTGCTAGGGTTGTTGGCCTTGTTACGTTCGTTCTTCCTGATTGAATGGATTATGCCAGGTAGAATGAAAACTAAAAATCTCATCATTTACAGTGGCAATCAAGACTTCTGAGATGTCTGACTTCTCCTCTAGAGTGTACAGAACAGCACAAGTTTGCTAATCCATTTTGTTACCATTCCCATGTTGCTTTAAGTGCTCTTCTCTTTTCCTCTTTTCCTATAGCAAATAATCTCTCAATAAGCCATGTCTCAGCTATGCTATCATGTTGAGAGGCAGTGCATGTAAGTCAATGGCTGAAATCCTAACCTTTAGTTCGGCCAGCATAACCCTGGCATAAGTCCTGTGTTGACCTGGGAGTTTCACAAAAGTGTCATAAGGCATTCTGTGCCACTGTTGGGAGAGAGGGGGCCAGTACACAGACATACACTTGCCTCCCTACATTGCCACAGGTATGGGAAGACTGATGAGTTGTGCCAGCCTAGGTTCGGATTGCACCCAATAGCTCTTTTAATATAAGTCTTTTGGGAAATGTATGCATCATTAGTGCTCATATCCTGGAGCATTTGTGGTAACACCAACTCTTTAAAAGGAACCACAATATTTATGCTTAAAAGTTTCATCCACATAAACAGCAGCAAAGTGGGTCAGTTTAGAGAAGATTCCCTTTATTGTCTATACTCCAATAATTACAGTTTGTAGGAAGATAATACAGAATAGGTGGGTATTCCAAGACAGCAATGTATTCCTTCCGAACTGCCCCCCCCCCTCCCGGGGCACCCAAACTGTACTGTTCATTTTCAGTGCAATTTTTGGTGGTTCAGTATCACATCACATTCCTTAACATCAGATTCCTTTGACATTCGAAGTGGAGTGAAGCAGGGCTGCATCCTTGCACCAACTTTATTCGGGATCTATTTTGCTATCATGCTGAAACAGGCTTTGGAAATGCAACAGAGGGAATTTATCTCCGGACCAGATCAGATGGAAAACTCTTCAATCCCTTCAGATTAAGAGCAATGTCCAAAGTCCAGCTGAAACGCTTGCGGGATTTCCTCTTCACTGACAACGCTGCTGTTACTGCTCACTCTGCCAAAGACCTTCAAAATCTTATGGACCACTTTAGCAAGGCCTGCCAAGATTCTGGACTAACAATCAACCTGAAGAGAACACAAGTAATGGGTCAGGATATAGCTTCATCCCCTTGTATAATGATATCTGAACACAAACTGGAGGTTGTCCATGACTTTGTGAACATTGGCTCAACTATCTCCGACACTCTCTTTTTAGATACTGAGCTGAATAAACGTATTGGTAAAGCGGCTACAACGTTTTCTAGACTTACAAAGAGAGTATGGCTTAAAAAGAAGCTGATGGAACATACAAAGATCCAGCTCTATAGAGCCTGTGTCCTGAGCACACTCTTGTACTGCAGCGAGTCTTGGACCCTTCATGTGCAGCAGGAGAGAAAGCTGAACGCTTTTCATATGCACTGTCTCCGATGAATTCTTGGCATCACCTGGCATGACAGAGTCTCAGATGGCACAGTCTTGGAACAGTCTTGGTACATACAAGCATGTATGTACTTTTGAAACAGCAACGTCTACACTGGCTAGGGCATGTCGTGAGAATGGCTGATGGTCAGATTCCGAAAGATCTCCTGTATGGAGAATTAGTGCAAGGAAAGCGCCCTAGAGGGAGACCACAGCTGCGATATAAGGACATCTGCAAGAGGGATCGAAAGGCCTTGGGAATGGACATCAACAGCTGGGAAATCTTGACCTCTGATCGTTCAGTTTGGAGGCAAAAGACGCAGCATGGCCTTCTCCAATTCGACACTCACTTGGCAGGCTGAGGCAAAGAGGCAGTCCTGGAACCAGCAAAAACTGGGTGCTGGTCAGGGAACAGACTGTATTTGCTCTCAGTGTGGAAGGGATTGCCACTCTCGAGTTAGCCTTTTTAGCCATAAAAGATGCTATTTGACGAAATCCACTCAGAGCACATAGTCTTTCAAGACTGAAGGATGCCAATGAATGAGTATCACATCTTTGATAAAGTATCACATCTTTGATAAACTCAACTGCAGTTTCTTCACACTCCACTAATAACAAGTTCCCCTTTCATTTCAAGTTGTGGAGAGGTAGGTCACTACAGAGTGGTGGTTCATGAGAACTGATTGTATGAAAGAAATACATTAAATATAAAGAACTTAAGCTATTTCTGCCCCATGTTACATATACACAACAGGGATCAAATGTGTTTACCTGTGGATTAGGAAGAAATGGGTTTTAAATTACCATGTACTGTATTTGCTCTGAATTCTTATTCCTGGAAACAAAAATAAAAAATAAAATGTATATAGTGTCTTAGTGGCATGAAGTAGAACTTTCTTAAGTTGAAAGATACAGAACATACAACATTAATAACTTGGCTTTTGTATAATTAGCCTCTAAGGCAAAAAGAGAATCAGGAAAATTAGACAACTAAAGGAGAAAATGTATTTAATTTTTGTGTACTTTCCATTACTTTCACTCTGTTTTTCCTTGTGGCATTACATTTCATTTTAACATTGTTGACACAAGTAGCAGAAAAATATCTGCAAAGTAGCTTGGAAAACAGAAAAGAGAAAAAACCCTATTGAATATTGTTGGCAAGGTTTATTTTTAGCACAGAGCAGGTAGGAGCAAAATAAGAAATAAAGGATCTGGGACATTACTATGTCAAACACAGCATGTAGTCAACATAGGAAATAAAGGTTTGATACCACTGTATTATAAAAAGCACAAGAACTTGGAGGAAGAGTTTACTATATGCTGCAAAGTAGTGTATTTTTCTGGAAGAAAAGGTGCAGTACTCTCCATAAAGACTTTTAGGTCTGCATTATTTATCAGGCTTTGATGTAAATCATGACAATCAATGCACAGTGTTTAGTGGTAGGTGTGCCTTTTTGTCTGACCAGATGCATGTTCAAGCATGCTGTTTAACAATACAGTATCAGAAAGTGCTGATGTCCTTGTAATGCAGTCCTATACATGGTTACTCAATGGCAAGTCCCACTATGCTTACCATCTGTTAAAAGTGTACAGTGTACTCACGGTATTCCTGGATTTGACTCACTGTGGATACGAGGGAAAGCCACTTCCAGGTAGGTTTATCAAACCAGAAGCGGCTGCGGATTTGCATAACCATGAATTATGGTTCTGTGGGAAGGATGTTCCCTGGAATGAATCCCCTGCAGATGAAAAGGGAGGATTGTATACCTGCAACCTCAGTCTCCTGTGCATTGTTCTGACTTTGCTACATGATATTGTACCATGGAAACTTGAACAAAGAGTACCGGCAGATCTTTGGCTCATTGAAAACACTTTGTTCTCCTTCCTCTCCTAGCTGTTACAGCACATTTTTTACTACTACGGCTCATTCTCACCTATCTACACTGTATCTTCCCACTGTCTGTCAGAGGCAAGCTTTCTATTACCTCTTTCCAGCAGCGACTCTCTTTTGCATGATCTTATCCAGTCTTCAGAGCTATGAGTGCTATGTCTGTTGCTATGAAATAGAAATGTCAAGGAGTATGGGGGAAAAGAGTCTTTATTTTCTTGGTTCCAGAGTGGTAATGGAAGATAAAGGGTGATGTCAAAGAAGAATATCAACCTGGTAACTGGCATATGGCTGACATGTTACAAAAGAAGGAAGCCTTACTGTGCCAACAGGCCTTCTTCCAAACAGAAATTTGCTGTTCCCATACTGAGTGACCCTGCTCAGACTGAAGCTTGCCAAGTGTTTACCATTCTTTACTCTTTCGTTTCAAGGTACATCAAATTCCAGTGCCTGCATATTAGAATTATACTCAAGTGTACAGTATTTCAGGCTTGGTTACATCAAACATTAATGGCCTTTTGGAAGAATTGTTGCAATCATATACACATAGATCATTGTTGTGGGTTGGCCTGCCCTTCCTTCCTGTGCCTCCACTCACAGTGACTTGATCATCTAAGATTACCGAGATTTGGGTCCCATCATCATGGTCCTCCCCCCGTTTATACATCTTCAAGGACTACCACAGCCGGTAAGTAGCAAAGGAATCACGTTTACTTGGTTCAACACTTAGGTTAGCAACATCTAACATTCAACTTTTTCTTACAGGTACCTTCAGTGTCAGAACATAACATTTAACGCAAACAGGTTCTTTCTCTGACCAATGTTTGTTTCCTTTCAATCGTCCTCTGTCTCACCACTCTCCTGCTTTCCTTCCAGGTGAGGTGCTCCCTTGGTTCTGGCCGTCCGGCCACGCTGAAGTCTTCGGGAAGGGGGGACTGGATGTGCACTGCTCTCAACTGCTGCTTGTGGTCTCCCTCCCCTTCTCGGCATTATTGTCGTCTCTTTTCTAGGATTGGGGTGACAGGGATCTTGGCTCTTCGGGTTCTCCCGATACGCAGTATATGTGCTGGGCTCCTTCCACGGGAGCTCCTGTCTCCAAAGAACTTCCTGCTCTACCCCTTCCCTCTCTCTTATATCCTGCACACCTCCCCCCATCTTTTCCCGCCAAATCCCCACCAATGAGGAAACTCCTCCTGGGGCATACCACTTGGTTGAAGGTCCTACGGTTATCCCTCTCCGAGCCGGGCCACCCCTAACCCCAGTCTTCCACAGCTCTACCATATCCTCCATCTTCCAGACTTCTACGGAATCTGGAAAAGCCTGTATGTCCAAAGGAGGGTAGTCCGGACGATTCCACACTTTCAAACTTTCGCCCATGTGCACACCCATGGGTTCCATGTTGAACCTTTGGTAGGCATCCCAGTCCACATCACAATCACAATCACAGAGTTGTAGCACATTTTATCTCATGCAGATACATACATGCGTAAATTCAATTCATGGAGCACAGCCTCCTGTGCTATACGTGGAGAGCAATGTTTGTGTCCCAAGAAAGTTGCCATCAAAGAAAAATTTTGAGGAAATTCTGGAGAAAATGTTGAGGGCAAGAAATTTAGGGACTATAAACCATCCAGATAGAAATGAGTGAACAGCACTGTTTTACCTCGTGCAGCGTTTTCTTCAGCAACTGCTTCTGGAGAGAGAGAGAGAGAGAGAGAGAGAGAGAGAGAGAGAGAGACCTGTGCTTGAGAGTCCTTGTGCTATATCTCAGATACCATAGATCTGATTCTCTTCATTCACTTGTGGAGGACTAGTTTATATAAATCCATGTAATGTTTGTTGCTCAGAGATTTATTTCAATTATTCTGAATCTGTTTAAACATGATTTAAATCTGTTTTCATCCCTTTGCTTCTTCCCACTTTTGTAACTCTTCCTAAAAAGTTGCTCATTGGCTTCCCCAATAACTTTTCTCATGAAACACAGAGTAACAGAGCTTAATGCTACCAAACTTAATGCTAATTTAGGGTGCAGGTGTTCTCTCCAATTTGTTATATTGGAAAAACCAAGTTTCCAGCTGCTTCCTTATAACAAGGGATGTTCCTTTCTTATAACTGCCCAATCTTATGCTTCCCAATGATTGCAGCAGTGTCAGCACCAAAGCAGCTATCATTGTAGCCAGTGAGTGCAGAGAATGGCTGCCAGGAGTCACTTGGGGAAGGGGAGTTTCATCTCCCTCCCTCAAGAAAAAAATCCAGCCTCAGCAATGGGTCTCTTAATGTCTGCAATGGCTAAATTGCTGGTGCAGACACAAGAGCCTGTCACAAAAGATCAGAATCTGGTGCAATCTGGTTCACTAGGGACATTTTTCATTGAAAATTACATTTAATTAGATCTCAAATTTTGAATTCTCCCTTTCATATAACATCAGCACTAGGGGTCATCCACTTAAATTGAATGTTGGGAGGGTTAGGATGAACAATTGAAAATATTTCTTTACCCAATGTGTAGCTGGTCTGTGGAACTCCCTGCCACAGGATGTGGTGGTGGCATCTAGCCTCAGTGCCTTTAAGAAGAGTTTGGACAAATTCCTCGAGGAAAGGACCCTCACAGGTTACAAGCCATGAAGGGTGTGTAGTAGTGGACAACCTCAAAATGCCAGATGCAGGGGGTCACCTGAATGCAGGTATCATATATGCACCCTGGGGTGGTGAGCCACTGTGTGATACAGGAAGCTGGGCTAAATGGGCCTTTGGCCTGATCCAGTAGAGGCTCTTCTTATGATCTTATATGGGGTTTACGGAAGTTATCAGTTTAGTGTTAGTACTAAAACTCCAGTACAGTTTAGTATTTCTGGTGAGGAGTTATGGGAGGGGGTGGATGTCAAAGGTGGAAGGAAGGGAAATGCCTTGTGGTCTTTGGGTTTTTTTTTTAAGTTTTAATGCAATTTAAGCAAAAAGGATAATCAAAAGAGTTTTCTTTCTATAATATTTTACAACCACTGGAAGAAAAGTAATATTACGAGGACAAATCATTTTGTTTGCTAATTTGTTGCACAGGTCAAAGGTGAATGCTTTCAGAGGAGCAAGCTTTAAGACTGCAGTAAAAAGAAGGCTTCAAAGGGGATCTACAAGGAAAATATTAAGCTAACTAATAGTTTGCCCTCATCATAATTAAAAATGACCTTTTCCCAGTTTTTAATTTTCCTCTTAATTTTAAAGTCCATCCTTTAACGAAGAGGGCAATGGCACTGTATTGGAGCAGCATATTAATGCAAAATAATAAGAGTGATAAAGAAAAGGAGATATATTTTCTTGCAATATCAAGATGCTTTTACAGGTGGCCTGTATTTATCCAGATGATCATATACAAGGCTCTATTTTTGTTTTATTTTACTTGAATGCATTTCCTAGAAAATAACCCTAGTTATTTCTTAATTTAAGTATTCCAAATGAACAACAAAAATGTCATGTAAAATGAGAAAATAAGAATATTACAATTTTTAATTCAGTTCTAGTTATTTATCTAGTAAATTGCAGCAACATCTGTGAGTGCTTCTGAGGCGGACTTCCATTATGGTAAATTTTAGGATATATATAATAAATTTTAGGGCTTTGGGTGGCGCAAGTGGTTAAATTGCTGTGCCTGTTAACCAGCAGGCCAGGGTTCAAGACCCGGGTCGGCCCCACCAGACAGGGTGAGCTCCTGTCCTTAGCCCAGCTCTGCGACGCCAGCTGGATCCAATCGTATTGGCTCTGCCTTTCCATTGGACTAATTCAGTGGCGTGGAGAGCAACCCAGGCTTTCATGCTTCGCATGCAGCGTATGCAGCGCTGAGCACGATACCATAGTCTTTCAAGACTGACGGAGGCCTGCTTTTTATAATAAATTTAATTAACTTGAAGGAATCATGGTCAGTTTCTTCCATTTCAGGTCAAAATGGGCCCAGTTAAAAGACATGTTATTTAAAAATAATTCTAAGATAATTCTAAAACAATTCATGTTGTTTTAACTTTTATATTGAAATAGTGAAAATGTACCTGTGTTATGGGAGTAAAATTACCCAATACGCCATTCCCCACTGCGCATCAACACCCCACTGCGCAACAACCCCAACTGAACATCAACCCCCAAGCACATCAACCTCCATGCGCATCAACCTCCATGCGCATCAACCCCCATGCGCATCAACCCCCATGCATATAATCTTTCCATGCACACCAAATCCCCATGTGCATAAAACACCCATGCACACCATTCCCCCATGTGCAGCAATCCCCCATGTGCAGCAATCCCCCATTTGCATCATCTCCCCATGCTCAACATCCCCATGTGCATCATCTGCCTATGCTCAACATCTCCCATGCGCATCAACTCCCATGTGTATCACCCCCCATGCACATCATCCCCTTCATTCCCCATGTGCATCAAAGGTTAAATTTATCCACATCAATTCTTGGTGGGTGTTAATGTCACAGAAGGAACACCCTCCCCAAATTTCACACTTCTAGGTCCAGGGGTTGGGGCAGAGCATCCCTCAGTCAGGGATTCTTCAATGTAAAGTATAGGGAGGAAAACACGTTGTGCCCCATTTCATCCCCTCCCAGTTGGAATTTCCGAAAACCGATTCATAGTATGTTCCTCCATCATTGAAGGAACATCCTTCCCAAATTTCATGCTTCTAGACCCAGCGGTTTTGGCAGGGTGTTGATGAGTCAGTCGGTCAGTCAGTCAGTGACTTTTCAATTTTATATATATAGATTGGGTCCATTGTGCTTCTGATGTTGTAAACAGGATCATAATAGAGGCCTCCCAGCCCAAACCTATAGCCTTCCTGAAAGTGCAGCCACACTGAAATAGTGTGTTCTTTATCCAGTGGGGAACATAGAATGGGAGACTGGAGGGGAACAGAAATTTAAGTCATCCTTCCCTTCCATAAGACTCTCATCTTTTTGGACTAGTGAAAGTGATTTTACATGTCTGAAGAAAGCAAGGGGCAGGGAGACTTCTGTTAGAAGGGATAGGATCTGGCATCCACCATTATGGCCAGATGCATCCCTTCCTATGATCTCTTCATCACCTATTCCTCACCCTTCCCAACTTTGTTTTGCCCCCATCCCATTTCCCACCCCACCCACCTCCTCCCAGTTTCCCCACTGACTCCAATGGGCAGGCAGTGGTCTAGTAACACACACAGGAAAACTTCAGCCTTCCTAGTAGTGCTCTTGTATTGTGTTATACAGCACACTGACATAGAACCCTTTATAGATGCTTTTAAGCATTAGATTGAGTTGCTTGTCAAATTAAACAGTGTAGAAAGTTTAAGGCAGGCATAAGCTTTAGGCCTGAGGACAACTATGTTGATGTGTTGACTGATATGCAGATATATTCCCCATGTATCATTACAGACACCCAAATCTGTAAATCATCTGCTGGGCAACAGGTGAGAGATGAGTATGGTTTAACTTTCACCAAAGAAGATAATCTTGAAAAAGAAAAAAAAAATTGTGCAGACACTATTTTCCTGACTCATCCATCCATTCATTATTTGGCCATGGATCACTAGGAAATGTAAAGTGACAAACTACTACAAAATTATATATGAAATGTTATTCAAGTCCCTAAATAACTTGATTTGATTCCTAAAAATCAAATTAAATTGCAAACTAGAACAAAATATTAGTTACTCAAGCAAAGGGTAAATGATAGAAGTCATAAAACTAGCAGCAAAACAGTTTCCAAATGAATCGAGATTGGATTCTTTTTGCCTTAGCTTCTCTGCTAGCCATATTAATTTTTGTTTCGGCCATGAAATGAGTCATTCAGCATAACAACAGCAGACTGCATCCCTAGTTATATGTAAAATCTAATGAACGTATACTGTATGTATTGCAGTTATATATCGTTTCTCATTTTTTGGAATATATAGCAGTAGTTACAAAAACAAGTTGTTCTGAAAGAACATTACATCTTCCAGCATTAATGAATGGGTCTATTTTATCAAAACAACTGCAATATATATTTTTTTCTTTCAAGAATCATTCCTATGATACTGTTTGCTTTTTCCATTGCCTAGCAAATAATTTTTTTCTACAGCCAATATAAGTGTGCCCTAGTATCTGCCTAGTATCTCCATGGATTTTGTTCTGGATCCCACCCCGGTATGGATACCTGAATCCATGGATAACCAGACTCTTCTCACCTCCAAAATGTCTTTTGAGCTCTTTTGCAAGTTTCAAAAATGGCTGTCTGGGAAAAAGAAAGAAAGGGGATCTGAGTTTGGTGTGGGTTTAACAATTAACCCTAATGGTGCATTTTTTAAAAGATTATTCAGAGAAGTTATCCAGTTTGGCTATTTAAAAAATAACTTTTGATTTTAGCATGACATTTTTTTGTAACTTGTTGCTATGTTCCTGAAGGTAAGGTCAGCTAGTTCTAGGTAGAATTACAGCCCAATCTAACAGGCAATGGGCACAATCCAGAATAACTACAGGGAGTCATTGCTCCAACCAGGGGTGGGCCCAGCCTGGCCCAACATCCAGTTTGCCAGATGTAAGTGAGGCCAGGCCAGGGTCAGGGGGGGAGGGTCAGGGGCAGGGCTGGGGGTGGGACCAGGGACGGGGGCAGGCCCCAACCCGGTGCACTGCGCATGCACCAACAATGGTTGGCGCAAGCACGGAGCGTCTTGAAGCTCACCAGTTTCAGGATGCTCTGCGCTTGCACAACCTTGGCGCAAGCGCAGAGTGTCCTGAAGCGTGCTAGCTTCAGGACGCACTGCGCATGTGCCAACGAAAGTTGGCACATGCGCAGTGCAGTGGTGGGCCTGCCGGGAACTGGTACGGCCGGTTTCCTGGCTTCCCCCCTGCTACCGGATTGGTAGCGGGGGGAAATTTCAACATCTGGTTCAGGTGATCCGGCCCGAACCGGTAAGTGCCCACCTGTGGCTCCGACGTAAGAACAATTTACTCTGGATTGCAATATGAATTTCCCATAGGTTTTCACTAGGTTGTGCAATAACTATGTCAACGTAAATGTCTCTAACATGCTCCCGTAGTTACTCTGGATTGCAGGGAATAATATACTTCTAAATGCCAGTTGCTGGTTAACAAAGTTAGGAGAAATATCTCCTCCTTTCTTGCTCAGGGGCTTCCCAGAGGTAACCACCATAAAACAGGAAGCTAGGTAGGATAGGGTTGCTGGAATGATCCAGCAACACTTTTCTTATGTTCTTAAGACAAGCAAAAATGCCTCATTAATTCAGAACATTATTCTTCTGAAGATATTTGTTCTGAAATTAATTGAGTGGCAATTAAATTAACCTTCAGAAAATCAATAAACCTGCAGCCATAAAAGGATGGAATCTGACTGTTAAACAAAACACTGACAGGAAAAAGGAAACAGATGTAATGCAAAATGAGTGCTAAATACATACACTTCTTTATCTGGCACATGATAATTCCTAAAAGCCTTTAATTCCTCTTGACAGGACTGGATTCAGGGCTTGGCCAGGTCAAACCCATGCCCATCAGAGGACTATCTGGTCAGGTTTACTTCTGACCCCTCAGTGCTACGGGTGTTGATAACTTCCGATGCACTCTTGGCATGAGTAAATGCAGGACTTTATGGCAGGACCCCCAACAAGCTGGCCCTGGCAAACTGTCAACTCAAACATATGTAGAAAACTCCCTAAATAAAACAAATAAAAATAATTTTCCTTATGGTGCAGACATCTGTGCTTTAAAGCCAAAAACTGGAAGCAGGAGTATCTGTGTGTATGTGCGTATGTGTGCATGTGTATGTACGGTGTGCGAGTGAGCTATTTTACATTTGTCTGTGAAGGGGAAAGTGCATAAGGCATTTATGGGAGTGGTAGCTGAATATTTCTCCTCTGCAGCCTGATGTATATATTTGCTCATGAAAGTCCAGAAAAGGTGGCACAGGACCTCAGCTTGTATAAGGGCTCAAGTGTTCATCTTCTCCCTCTCTTGTTCCTCCTCCTACCTGTCCCCACTTTCTTTCCCTTCTATCTTCCTTTTCGCACCTGAGGCTTCCTTCCTTCCCACCTGAGGCTTCCTTTTCTTGGACTAGTTTCTCCTACTTTATTTTCAGTCTTGTTATATGCTGTTTTCCTCCATTTTCTCCTGTTGGTTTCCACATATACTTCTTCAATAACTGGGAGTATTATCTAGCTAAGCAATCTGTCTTAAGTTGGGACTATCTTAGGATCTACAGAGTACTTATGACAAATGACTAAGGGCACAAGCCAGAGCAAGTTCAGCCTGCTCTGCCCTAACTGCTCTCTCCTAACTATTCTGTATCCAGAGCAGAAAGTTATGCTGCATACAGAGAGTCAGGAAGCCTGGGCTGCCCTATCTGCTCCATAGAATGCTAAGTAATTGACATATGGGGAGGACTTGCTCATGAGGAGACACCCCTCAGATCACACTGAACAAGGAACAGCTGTGGTGCCTACAGTGGTGACACGACTCTGCGCATCACCCGGTGCGGAAGTCTGTGTGTCACCCCTGGGATGCGCGCACCCCCCCACCTGGACTGTGCAGTCGCCAAAGTTGGCGCCTGCACAGTTGTTTCAGAAGCCAACTTGCTTAAGAAAGAGTACTGCACAGGCACCATCTCTGACGCCTGTGCGGTACTTTTCTGAAGTCTTTCGGCTTCAGAGGAGACTGTGGAGGCATCAGAGTTGGTGCCTATGCAGTACTCTTTCTGAAGCCATTCGGCTGCCACTCCACCTCCTGAGTGAGGCCGAATGGCTGTGCAGAGGCACAGACTTCCTCCACTCTAAGGAAGTCTCCTCTGAAGCTGTTTGACATGCTCAGTGTGTTTCTGCGCAGTGCACCTCAGCTGGCTATTCGGGCCAGCTCCTCAGACAAGTGGCAGCTTCTGGCTGCTGCTCTGCCTTGGAGCAGGCCTGAATGGGCGCTCTGACCCTCGGGGCCTGCCAAAGGACAGTCAAACTCCTCCGGTGCATCACCCCATATGGAGCTCATCACCCAATGCGGCCCATACCAGCCGCACCAGTCTGGTGATGCCACTGGGTGCCGGCCTTATAAGGAATCCCTGATGAGATGCCAGTACACTCTACAGTGAATACAAGGGGCTTCTTGGAGTGGCCTGCTGTATCCTGAGGTTTGTGGGCAGCCGTAGTTTGTTCCATATCCTGAGGTTGAGAGGCAGGGGTTGCAGCTAGGCTGGCCAAGAACTCAGATTTTTGGTCAACACTGCCATTCTTACTCGGGCCTTATCATGGACCCCTATGGGTCTACTCATTACTATACCTGCTCCTGAGGTTGAGCAGGTATATATCTCTGAGGAACTGAAAGAGGGCATTTCTGCCTTGAAACAGGCTCTGGATACAGAGTAACTGCTCTGCCCTAGGCAATGCTAAACATGCCCTCAACTTGCCTCTCCTGAGCTGCTTAGGCTGCCCCAATTAGGGCAGAGCAGGTCCACCTCTCTTAGGGCACCCTATGTTGTCTTGCTCTGCCCTAAGCCTCTTCCAGAGTAACTGGGGTGGAGCATCTTGCAGTTGCTCCACCCTAGTGATAGATAGGGCAACCCAAGGGCTCTTATGTGGACAGATTAGTTGCTCTGGATTGTGCTGCCTGGGTGCAATCCTCACCAAGACCAGCACAACTCATCAGTCTTCCTGTTCTTGTGATGATGTACAGGGCAAGTACATGTCTGTGCATGGGCCTAACCTTCCCCCAGGGGTGGCACAGAAGTGTCTTATGGCACTTTTGTGGCAGGCCCAAGTCAGCACAAGACTTGTGCCGGGGCTTAGGCTGGTCTAGGTTAGAACAGCATTTCCCAAACAAGATCACAAGGTGGATTTTGGATGGCACATAACTACTGTACCAGTCTATTTCACATAGCTTTTTAAATAATAGAAATTAAGAAAAAGAAAAACCTTGGGAAACCAGCCCTGTACCAAGCTCTCATTTACATCTAAGTCTGAGCTGCTTTGATTCCCATTATTTCTTATGAGAGAGAAAAAAATTGAAAGGTGGAATGACACAATATTTATACATAAATTAAAGATTATACAATTAAAGATGGGTAAGATGCTTTAGGCAAGTGTGTCTTCTCTTTTCAAATGAAAAATTAAAACTGGATGTTATCCAAGAGAATATGGTATTTCTATTTTACACTGTAAAATACATTAAGGCTAACCTTGGTTTTCTAGACTACGTGTACTCATCCTTTTGTACTTTCATTTTCAAGGTTGATTATGAGCAACTGCTAAGCACATAAACACTGAAGAATAACAGCACAATAAACAAGTGTCAGATCAAGGGCTACGCAATACACAAATTAAGAACTAAATATGCATAGGATGACCCAAAGGCATGTACAATATATACCAAATTGGCACATGCCTCTGAGGTTTTCTATCAGTTTGTCTAACCCCCCAAACCCAGAGTAACTACAGGAGCACATAAGAGACTTTATGTGCACCCGTAATTACTGCACCACCTAGTGAAAACCTATGGGAAATTCATATTGGAATCCAGAGTAAGTTGTTCTTACATAGGAGCAAGGACTCCCCATAGTTACTCTGGATTTTGCCCTAAATATACATAGAAATACTGTTCCACTGAGATTTTTTTACAAATTCATATTACATTTTATTATTTCCATAATCAACTGTTATATTCCTGATTGATTCCAGCCTTATTATGTGAATTTAAGCCATATGCTTATCTTTATGTTCACATCTGGTGAACCAGGAAAACCATACATCTGTTGAACTTTCCTATTTAAAGCTAATGCTTATTAATCTAAATATCACATCTCATGATATCACCATTGGTGGAGGCTACTTAAAATTTCATTGCCACTGAGGCAGCTCCACACAGCTTTTATTCTGATTACTCTACAGTGACAAATTTCCTATTATCTTATTTGTCTCATCATCATGTTTCCATGGCAATTTCATAAGGGAAATATTCAAAATGTAAGAAATTACAGTATCAAGGCTGACAAGGGAGATTCTGGCACTCAAAAGTTTGCTAGGCACTTCTTATGCAGACTTCACAAATGCCCTGTGGTTCAGCAATTGGATGTGATTTTACTTATAGCAAGGGATGAAATCTGTTATAGGTTTACGTTCGCTCTCCTTCAGACAAGTATATCATGTTACATGCTGTATCTTGGACTGCTTTCAATCCGTGGCATGGCAAAGAGGGGTATAAGGGGTGCAGTTGCACTGGGCTACAAGCTGAGTTTGACACTAGTGACTAAAACAGTGAAGAATTTGTTCTGTATGAATGATAATACCATCATGTTATAGATCATTGGAAAGGTAATTTTATGCAGAACGCAATGAAACAAAATGCTTTGGAATATCTTTATTCTATCAAAGGTTATGGCCAATTAACCAGAAAATGAAAATACAAAAGCCTATGACACAAAAAGTGGATTTTTTTTAAACTCTTATTTTCCATATTACTGAGTGTTCTGAAACCCAATAAGATGTAATTCTGACACTGAATGGAACTAATAAGGTGTTAATATGAATCAATTCTCAGTACATATATAATCTACAGTACAGCTCTCATAAACAGTTACCCCATGCTAACTGGGTATACAGGCATTTCTAAATGGTGTGACAAATAGGTATCAAGACTGGTGTTATAAAAAGAAAACTACAACACATAACAATTTGGCATTTAATCTCCTTCAAAGCAGTCCTCTTTGGAAGCCACACATTTAATTCAGTGCTGTTTCCATTGATGGAAGCATTCCTGGAACTCGTTTTCTCGGATAATCAGCAGCTGCCTCTTTGCATTCACTTGGATTTCCTGAAATCTTCATCCTTTCAAGTGGGATTTGATTTTTGGAAACAGGAAAAAGTCACTAAGGGCGAGATCCGGGGAATATGGTGGCTGTCAGACCTGGGGGATGTTGTACTTGGCCAAAAACTGCTGCAGAAGCTGAATGGGCAGGTGCGTTGTAATGCAGGTACATAAACAATCCTATTACATGATCTTTAGCTATGCCACTGCTTTCAACAAGGTTTCCAGAAATACAAACTTGTTTTATAAACCTAATATGGGATCTAGTCTGCTGATTATAGTTAATATTAAACTAATGGAAAGAGCAGCAAATTATACAAAAATGAATTATACACAAAATATTATTGAGGTATATGGTATATGATTGAGGTAGGAGCAGCAGTAGGGTCAAAGTTCTAAAATTTGCCATCCCTTCCATCTTGTCTCTCCTGGTACGGATCCCATTACATGTTAACTTTAAAAAATGAAAGAAAAATTGCCAGCTCACACATTCCCAGTAAGTTGTAGTTTGACCCGTAACTTCCTGGCCCTTCTCTGGCAACTCTATATGTATAATTTTGCTTTTGTCATTTGCATACTGACCCCATTAACTTCATTATTGCTACTTCTGGTACCAAGGGACTAGTAGTGACATTGCTTAAATAAAATTCTGGAATTTCCCACCAAGAAAATTTATAATATACTCTTACTGTTGAGTCACCTTTGCCACCCTCAGCACTGTGTCATTTGTTACTTCTGGAATGTGTGCAACTTGTGTGATCCATAATTAGTTCTGTGGATATTTTTTTAAAAGGGATGATTCATCCTGTGTTTCATATCTTGCTTTGCTTGTTTTCTATTTAAGAACATTTAGGACTGCTGACTAGACATTTGTCACTAGGAGAGGTTGAGGTTCAAATTTCTTGTCACTAAAATTGTCTCAGTAAACAGCACAGTTACGGGTTTTCAAGGAAAGACAAACCAGTAATTTTTCCTACTCAGGTCAAAGAAGGAGGATCTTCATATTTCATGAGTAATTAGGCAGAACTGCCTATATGATGAGTCCATGGGAAAATGGCTTTTCATTTGTCAAGTGCATCTCAATGTGATAGTTTCTAAGATGTTTGGTAGTATGTTATACATGAATGCAGAAATTTATATTTCTGTACTTTGAGAATGATTGTTTTGTTTTGGAAGACCAAAGAAACACACTCCACTCAATATAAAACCAATTTGTGGAAATAAGCATATGCTGGACCATATGGAGAGAGAAATAGTATTACTGCCCAATCCTTACCTAAACAGAAACAGTGAGGCCTGTCCCTCATGAGAGTGGGATTGGGACTGCCTGCAACTCAGCCTGCAGCAAGGAGAATTCACTCCCCACAGCAGCTCAAATGGGGCTACTTGGATCTGCAGTACCTAAAGAATTGGCACAGATCCAAGTAGTCTAAAGCTGCTTGGGTCATCCAGGATTTGGGTTACCAATCCTCCCAGTGGACGCCCGGTGGTTTTGGCTGGGAGTTGATGAGTCAGTGAGTGAGTCAGTGAGTGATTTTTCAGTTTTATATATATAGATGCACTGAGAGATTATTTATATTAACACCTTATTAGCTCCATATGGGCTGTGGGTGGCGCAAATGGTTGAGACACTGTGCCTGTTAACCAGCAGGCCAGGGTTCAAGACCCGGGTCAGCCCCATAAGACAGGGTGAGTTCCTGTCCTTAGCCCAGCTCTGCTGGATCCAATTGTATTGGCTCTGCCTTTCCATTGGACTAATTCAGTGGCATGGAGAGGGGGGATTTTCTGCTTGGGTAACAGCCTAGCCTCCATAACAATCTTACCCAGGCTTTCGTGCTTCGCATGCAGCGTATGCAGCGCTGAGCACAATACCATAGTCTTTCAAGACTGACGGAGGCCTACTTTTTTATTAGCTCCATACAGTATCAGAGTTGCATCTCATTGGCTCTCAGAGCAATCAGTAGTGTAGGAAAGTTTGAATTAAGAATATCCACTTTTTGTTCCATTAGTTTCTATGTTTTCATTTTCTGGTTAATTGGCCATAACTTTTGATAGAATAAAGATATTCAATGCAGTTTATTTCATTGCATTCTGCATTAAATTACCTTTTCAACAATATATAACATGATGGTTTTATTCTTCATAATTACCCCATTTTTCACAATTTTAGCCATTAGTGTCAAGCTCAGCTTGCAGCCCCCTTAAAGCTTACAGCCCAGTGCAACTGTACCCCCTCTAGCTATGCCGCTGGATTCTTGTTGACTAAGATAATATATGCAGAAAGCTTTAAGATAAACCCTAAGCCACTTACTGTACAAATTCCACCCCCCCCCCCCTTCTGCTGGTTTAATTATCTTATGAGTACATTTACGTTCATTTCAGGAAGCAGCCATTCTTCAGCCACCTCTCAAATAAATTCAGTCTAAGTCAGAATCTGGCCTTTCTTAATTATAACTTCAGAAGACAAGTGAAATAGGAAATGTTTCATGTTGGAATTAAGAGGAATTTGAGCCAGTGCTGAGCTTGCTCTAAAATTTGATCTTGTTTAAACATGTTTATGTCCTAGGGCTCTAGAAGTATGTGGACTCAATATAATAAGAGCTCAATAAAAGGAAAAAAAAGTCCTCAGATTCCTTAGAATGAAGAGGTTCATAATTAAAAAGGGAATCCATCAGGGCTTGGAGGTAAGCTCTTCTCTCTTCACTATAGCAATAAAAGTGCTAACTGCAGGTTATTTTTTAATTTTTTTGAAGTACCACATCATAGATGGCATCCTATACTAACAACAGCACCTTTAGGAGAATTACAAGGGATTTGTGCTGTATCATAAGGGACATTTTCATCAGGCACTTTTGTGTCTGTTGGATGGGGTCAGATTAAATCTTAAACTAAACTCTATCTTAAACTTAAACTCTATCTTATGGAGTCTGGCCACCATGATTGCATGTTGAAGAAGCAACTGTTTTATGATCTTCAGTGGATGACTGAAGATCACCCTGCTCAAGATAGGCTGGCAAGAAAGGTGGGATAAGGTCGGGGGAGAAGAGGGGAGAAGAGAGAGGTAGATAGGGAATGGAGCAGTTACAGGAGAAAAGGGTGGACAGGACCAGGGACAGCAGCAGATGCTCCTACTGGATCCCAACCCTACTCCATGGTCCAATTTTACAAGCCTTAGGGAAGGTTGCACAGGGCTCCTTGCATCTCCAGGTGCCTGCAGAAGCCCTAAGAACTGAAAGTAAGGGAAAGCAGGACCTTCTCAGTACAGACCTCCCTTCATCTCACTTCTGCCCAACACAATCCTGGTTATCCCATCACTGCCCTCAACCCTCCCTTGCAAAGTGAATCCTAAATCTCCCTAAACATTTGAGAACCTCTGATTGATAGTGTAATCTTGTCCAAAGTACAGTATATATAAACCCCAGTAAGCATTTTTCTCAAGAGATAGATAGATAGATAGATAGATAGATAGATAGATAGATAGATAGATAGATAGATAGATAGATAGATAGATAGATAGATAAAGTGACGCCTCACGTAAAGAAAGCCTCATGTAATGTATGTTTCACATAACGAACAAAAATTTCTCTAGGATTCTGCTTCACGTAACAAACTGTACTTCACGTAAAGAACACATTCATTGACAGTTGGGGCAGACGCGCTGCCGGCAGCCTGTTTAAAAATCATCAGGGCTGCCTAGTGCACCTGCCCATAGTGAAAACAACACTTCCATGCTGTTCCTCCTGTGGCCGGGTGTCCGCTGGGAAGAGGGAGAGAAGAGCAGTGGAGAAGAGGGAAGCAGCTCAGGGCTAGCCAGAAGGGAGCAGGGGAGAGAGGCTCAGGATGAAGAGAAGGAGAAAGTGGGGAGACACTTTGAAGGTGTCTTGGATTGCAGCCTCCTAACCATGGCTACCCAGAAGTAAGCCCCATTGTGTTAAAATGGGTTTTACTCCCAGGAAAGTGTCTTTAGGACTGCAGCCTGATGCTGCAATCCTAAAGACACTTTCCTGGGAGTAAGACCCATTGAACACAATGGGACTTACTTTTGAGTAGACATGGTTAGGATTGTGCTCTAAGTAGACTTCATAAGATCATGCACATTGAATGCATGTTTTGAATTCTGCATGTGTTCTGTCATCATTTTTACAACCAGTTAATATTTTTATATGAATATTTTTGGGGTTGTGGAACCAATCGTCAGAGTTTCCATTATTTCCTATGGGAAAATCCGCTTCACATAAAGAATGTTTCACGTAATAAACATGCCTCCAGAACAAATTAAATTTGTTACGTGAGGCATCACTGTAGATAGATAGGTAGGTCGATAGGTAGATAGATGCAGGTGTTTTATATTGGAGCTTTATATTCATTCATCCATTTTTCCTCATAAAACACAACGAATGGAAAGGAATCAATGGAAATGATGTGTCTTTTTTCCACTCTCTCATTGCTTCCTTTTTGAGACACTGTGAACGGTTCCAACCACTATATAAATTGCAATGCCCACATACCATGTCCACCTGGTATGCAATATTTCACATATAATCCTTCCTCCAATATATCCTAATTTAGAAAGCTTGCTTTACTAGTCCAAAGCAATGATATTAAGTTCCTGAAGACAATTACAAATGTGTGTATTATAGGCAGAAAATGGAATAGGTCTGTTCTAACCAAAAATTAGAGAAGAATATATATTACAAGCTACAGGAAAATTGTAGCAGCAACTTAACATTTCAGCTGCTTGATTAGAAACATCAGCTCCCAGTGAGGCCACAGCTAGAGACAATTCCCCCTATTATATTACAGTGTATCTTGGTTTATGAACATCATTCATTCTGGAAGCATGCTTGTAATCTAAAATGTTTGTATATCAAAGCAGATTTTCCCATGAGAAATAATGGAAACTCAGATTATTTGTTCCACAACAATAAAAATATACGAATAAAAATAATAATATAAGAATAATAATATACAAATAAAAATATTTGTACAAAAATGATTACAATACTATAATACATAATAATAAAGAAAATATAAAATATAAAGAAAAATAAAACAAATTAACCTGCACTTAGTTTCTCAGGTCTCTCAGACTACATTCTGCCCCCAACTGATTATTATAGGGTTTACTTAAGGTTTAAAGGGTTATAATAGGATTTACTTTAAAATATGCAAGGCTGCAATCCTAAAGTCACTTCTCTGGAGTAAGTCCCTTTGAACATAATGGGGTTTACTTTTGAATAGACATGGAGTGCAATCCAGTGTAACTCTGGGGAGTCCTTGCTCCAACATAAGAATTAGTCTGGATTGCAATATGAATTTCCCATAGGTTTTCACTAGGTGGTGCTATACATACGTCAACGTAAATGTCTCTTACATGCTCCCAAAGTTACTCTGGATTGTAGGGATTATTAGGATTGTTCTCTGGGTCTCTTAGGGCAAAATCCGGAGTAACTACTGGGAGTCCTTGCTCCAGTGTAAGAACAACTTACTCTGGATTCCAATATGAATTTCCTATAGGTTTTCACTAGATGGTGCAGTAACTACGGGTGCACGTAAAATCTCTTATGTATTCCCATAGTTACTCTGGATTTGGGGGCTAAGCTCCTTTCCATTGCCCCCCATATTCAGGAGTGAGCCCCACTGATTATAATAGGGCTTACTTTAGAATAGACATGCAAGGCTAGGGCTATCAGGTTCCTTTCCATTGGCCCCTTACTTAGGAGCCCCCAGGCCCACTGATGGTCACAGTCTTACTTCAGATTGGACATGCACAGGCTGGTCTCTATGGAGGTGTTGGCGGAGGGAAAATTTTTGCTTGTTTATTAAGACATTGCTTGTATATCAAGTCAAAATTTATTAGGAATGTTTGCTTGTCTTGCAAAATGCTCTGAATCCAAGGTTTTACTGTATTTACATAACTTGTATGGTAAGTAAGTTCAGAAGTCAAGGACAAGTCAAATGAACATAATGTTTAAAATGGTGGAAATGTTAGTTATTACTAGTAGTTAACTGAAAGGAAATATCATCAAGGGAAAAAAACTGCAATACTAACATAATTAACATGATAAAAAGAAAACTTTACCCTGTTCCAGTGGTTACAACTGTGATGAGAACTTCAAAATGAAGGATGTCAAAATTATTATACAAAGAACAGGTGCAACAGACCAGGCTACAAGACAGAACAAGAACCACAAATCTCTCAATGTTTGCAGCAGATGTGCATGGCAGCAAGAAAGACATGCCCAGTAGAATGGCACCAGTGCTGCTCTGGTGCTAACCATTGCAAACATGCCATAATGATGCTGGCCACCCCTTCTCTCATGGGGCTGGCCGGCCAAATTTATCCCCCCCCCCCCGGCCAGATGGTACAGCCGGGGGAGATGTGAAGGCAGCTATTGGCTGCCAGGGCCAGGGGGTGGCGACTGACTGGGCATCCGGGCTCTATGCCTGGGGATGCCTCAGTCGGCTGAAGAGCGGCGTCGAGGCAGCAGCTTGGACGCACGCTCTTCACAGAGCTAGTTAGAGGCTCTGTGCCAACCTCCGGGGGCGGGCACGAGCCGGAGAGGGCTCATCCTTGCTGCGGACGCGTCCATTTATTGCGGAGAGGGTTTGTCCTCGGTGGGATGTCTCCGCTTTGCTCCTGCAGCGTGGCTAGCGCGCTGTGGGGTTGCCTGCCCTCGGCTTTTTTTGCGGGCAGCTCGTCCTCTTAAAGGACGCCCCCGCGGCTTTGCTTGGGCTCCGGCGGGAGGCCCTTGGGCTGCCTCGTGGTCGTGGTGGCCATTTTGTGGCGGCGGCCATTTTGTTTCACCTTGTGGCTGTCAGCCATTTTGGGGCCTGTTCTTTAGGCTATTTCTTTTACCCTGCAGGGACACTCAGCATGGCTCAACTTTGTCTTTGCCTCGCTTGCGGGGGCAGATTTTTCTGCGTGGGATTCTCCAAGTATTGTGGTGCAACTACAGTGTTGAGTCTTGCGGTGCAGCTGCGGTGTTGCTGTCCATATCCTTTCAGTGTAAAACTAAATTACACACGTGTACTGTCTGGTTTCTTTGGGCCTGGTTATGGGTAAAAAGGCACAGAAGTGGGGTGGTAGGGCCCCCAGACGTCCTCCCCCTCCTCCTCCTCCGCCCGAGCCCAATTCTTCGGATGAGGAGTTGGAGCTGATGGAGCACAAGGCATTAGTGGAGCGCTATAAAGCGCTTGAGAGAGAATTTAAAGAGCGTTTAGAGGGTGGGGGCGATGGGGGTTCTGGATCCTCGGCTCCGCTGGCCACTCGTACCTTTACAAGGAAGGGAAGGGGGGCACCAATGTTTACAGCTCGCCCCTCCAGGTCTGGCAGCCGTGCCTCTAGTGGTGGTGCAGCTCAGGATGTTCCACTTGACTCCATGCCTGCTGAGGCAGGTCCATCTTCCTCCTCAATGGGCGCTGTTGCTCCAGGTGAGGGTGAGGAAGACGATGCTCCAGAGATTGTGGGGTGTTGGGAAGAACCCGGAGTGTCTTCCCCTCCCCCACCTAAACAGCCTGTGATGATGGCCCCTTGGTGGGCTCCAGGGTGGGGGGCACCTGGTTGGGCACCACCTTGCTTTCCATGGACTCCTATGGGCTTTACTCTGGTTGACAATCCTTGGGTTGGATTTGGGCGTATGGCTCGGCATCGGGGTGTGGGTAAAAGTGACAAGTTGAAGGGCTGGCCTTCATGGGAGGAAATTAGGAGGTTGGCCCAATATGGGGACACTGATGATGGCCCAGAGGATCGCCCTTATGGCAGCATTGATCTGCCTTTGGGTGGCCATTTGGCCATGTCGGTGACGGAGGAGAGATGGAGGGGTGAGTATGTGGACCTCTTTAGTCTCCTTCATTCCGAACCTGAGAGAGTGCCAAAGGTTGGGGAACCTGAGCGGGACTTGGAGACCACGAGAAAGAGAAAGGTGGATCATAACTGGACCAACTGGCTCTATGGCGACTGCATATACATGGCAGTAGTCGTCCAGTTGAGACCCAAGAAGGCTCCTGCCTTGATTAAATACTTAGGCATAGTGCACAGGACCTTCAGAGATTTTGGGGGCCAGGCTTGGCTTCAGTATGATCAAAACTTTCGCCTTCGGGCGGCTAATGACCCTTCTTTGTCGTGGTCTGTCCCGAAGTTCGAGTTGTGGATGCAGGTTGTGGCTACTGCCAAACCCATCCAGGGTGACCGCTTGGATAGTGGTCATTTGATTGCTCGCAATGTGACGGCACAACCCAAGGCGTCTTCGGGCGCCTCGGGTGTTCAAGGCCGCCGCATTTGCTTTGAGTTTAATACGTCAGGTGTCTGCTCCAGAGTTGGGTGTCTCTTCTTTCACACCTGCGCAGTGTGTGGAGGCAAGCACTCAGCCACCTCATGTTTCAGAGGGAAGGGTGGCAAGCCAGCAGGCGGTAGAGGGGGGTGGTAAAGGCGGCGGAGGCCAGCCTGCACTCCCAGCTCCAGGTAAAGGGGCCCAGCCCGATTAAGTTGAAGGTTTTAGAAGAGCTGCTGCAGGAGTATCCCGATCGGCAGTCTGCACGTTATCTGTTTCTCAGTTTTTCTGAAGGTTTTAGGATCCCTTCGCCCCCCCCCCCCTGGCTCGGGCTTATTGGGCTGATAACCTTAGGTCGGTAAAAGGTATGGAGGAGGTGGTCAGGGCAAAGCTGGCCAAGGAAGTGGCGGCAGGCAGGCCCCTTTTGAATCCCCACCTTTTCCCAACTTAAGGGTGTCTCCTTTGGGTGTGGTGCCCAAAAAAGCCCCTGGGCAGTTTCGTTTAATTCACCATCTTTCCTTTCCTAAGGGTGGCTCTGTAAACGATGGTATTCCTTCTCACTTGTGCTCGGTCAGGTATACTTCCCTGGATGAGGCCATTCGCCATTTGCGAGCTTGTTGACCTAGTGCCCTTATGGCCAAGGCCGACATTGAGTCAGCTTTTGGGCTGCTCCAGTTTATCCAGGTGATTTTTGCCTGCTGGGTATGTGGTTTGAGGGGGGTTACTACGTGGACAGGGCTCTTCCGACGGGATGTTCTATTTCTTGTTCGGCATTTGAGGTGTTTAGTACCTTTCTTGAATGGGCCCTCTGCTTTAGGTCTGGGTTTGGGGATGTGGCTCATTATTTAGATGATTTTTTGTTAATGGGTACTGGGGATTCTGAGGAGTGCCACTTACTGCTGGCATCTTTTCAGAAACTCTGTGTGGATTTGGGTGTCCCTTTAGCTAAAGAGAAGACCGAAGGTCCTGCCTCTTCGCTTACCTTTTTGGGGATTAAACTGGACACTGTAGGTCAGTGTTCCAGTTTGCCTGCTGATAAATTGGCCACCTTGTGTGGTTTGTTAGATCGGGCCTTGAAGGTGAAGAGGATGACTCTTCAGGAACTCCAGGTTCTTGTTGGGCACCTTAATTTTGCATGCCGAGTTGTAGCTCCAGGGCGTGCTTTCCTTTGAAGGTTGAGTGATGCCATGATCGGTCTGACTGCCCCTCATCACTGGGTGCGTGTGTCAGCTGATATAAAGGTCTGGCTGACCTTTATGTCTGATTTCAATGACATCTCTTTTGGGAGGGAGGTTCAGCTCCTTCGGGCAGACCTTCAAGTACATTCAGATGCTGCAGGTGGTTTCAGTTTTGGCCTTTATTTTCGGGTAAGATGGTGTGCTGAGCCCTGGCCTGATCATTGGCGGGACAGCGATGTTGTTAAAGAGCTCACCTTCTTAGAATTGTTTCCTTTGGTGGTGGCGGTGCACATCTGGGTTGCTCACTTCCAGAATTCCACTATTAGATTTTGGTGTGACAACCAGGCTGTAGTGCATGTCATCAACAAGCAGTCTTCTAGATCTCTGAGAGTTATGTGTTTGGTCTGTGTTTTTGTTTTGCAGTGCCTGCGCATAAACTCAGTGGTATCTACTAAACATGTCCCGGGGTTGGAGAATGGGGTTGCCGATGCTCTGTCTCGTTTTCAGGAAGAGCGCTTCAGGCAATTCGCTCCGGCGGCCCTTCCGGACCCGGACCCCATGCCAGAGTGGCTTTGGAGCCTTGGACCGTGAGGGTTCATGACCTTATCCTGGGATCGCTGGCCCCTTCTACCAGGGTCAGTTATAAAAGGAAGGTGGGAGAATTTTTGGCCTTTTGTCGTTCCAAGGGTTTATCTGTGTCCTGGCCACTGTCAGTGGATGCGGTGCTACAATTTTTGCTTCACCTCTATGAATTGGGTTTACACCCCCGGTCCATTGCAGTTTATCTGTCTGCTTTTGCTTTTACAGCTGGAGTTAAGGGGGTAACGGATGCTACTCGGAGTTTTTGGGTGCGGCGCATGCTAGAGGGCATGAGGCGGGCTCGGCCTTCTGTCCCTGATGGACAGTGGCTGGTGATGGTTCAGGTTCTGACTGGTTTGTTTGAAGCTTTTGGGAGGTATTGCAGCTCGGATTTTGAGCGCGACCTTTTTAGGGCGGTGGCCTTAGTTATGTTCTTTGGGGCTTTCCGCATTAGTGAAGTGCTGGTTCGGTCTCGTTTAGCTGACCCGGCTTGGGTCCTGTGGTGGTCTGATCTGACCATGACCTCAGAAGGGCTTACTTTACGGCTTCGGAAGTCTAAGACTGACCAGAGAGCAATTGGGACTCTGGTCAAGCTTAGGGCTTTGCCACATCATCCCCTGTGTCCGCTGAGGGTTCTTACCAGGTATCGGGACAGGGTTCTCCACTTTGTGGGTCCCCTGTTTCAACATGCAGATGGGGAGCCTCTCACCATGTATCAGTTCAGGGCAATCTTTTCAGTGGCTATCACCGCTCTTGGACTTTCTGATAGGATGTACAATGTGCATTCCTTGAGGATTGGGGCTGCAACTTTGGCAGCCGGGTTGGGTCTCACTGACGAAGTCATCCGCCGCATTGGTAGATGGAGGTCGGATGCCTTTAAATTTTATTTATGGAAAGGGAGCCCTTAGGTGAAGTTGAAATATTTGCGGTAACTTGTTTATTGCCAATGTGCATATGTTGTATGGTTGTACATTCACCTTCTTTTTGTTTTTTCGTAGATGCACCCTCCCATCGTCCTCTCTGTGTGCTGATAGTGGGCCACTCCATCCTCTTCTGGGCCAGGAAGAGGGCTGAAAGCACTGGTGCAGGCTCCTGCCTGGGCTTGGGCCCGAACGTCCGTATGTTTTGGGCTTTTAGGAGAGGCATGGGGTGGGGTCAGTTGCTCCCGGTGGTGTTGGACTTTTTACAGGGTAACCCTCCTCCTGATTTTTTATTCGTTCACCTGGGGGAGAATGATTTGACCCAAATGTCGACAGTGTCGCTCAGGGTTCAGATCAAGAGGGATTTGTCCCTTGTCTCCGAATGGTGCCCAGGTATTCATATTATCTGGTCTTCCTTCCTCCCAAGAAGAGTGTGGAGAGGAGCCAGAAGTATTAGGAAGATTGACTTAGCCTGTCTCCGGGTAAACGGTTACGTGGCTAGTTTTGTGAGTCGTATTGGAGGGTTCGTTGTTTGCCACCCGAGTATTTCTTGGCAACTGCACCACGTTTTTAGACCTGATGGGGTGCATCTTACGGCCCTAGCTCTAGATGAGTTTATAAGGGATTTGATCAGGGGGCTGCTCGCCTGTCTTTAATGGGGCAGTGGAACCATGTGCTAGACAGGTTCCCCGTGTGGCAGGTGTCATGCTGGAATAGGAAGGATAGGCCATTAGTGATTGCCTGAGATAGCAAGGATCAGGGTGATGCAGAGCGGGCCTAGTGTTTGCCAGACCGGACCTAGGCTTAGGCAGCTAGCTCTGTACCTGGGATGTAATATAGGCTCTGTCAACTGGGTAACTGGTTGACTGAGCGCCCAGCTATCTCGACCATGGAGTTGGCGTTGATGGGCACCTTCCGGTGGGGGTGTGACCTGAGCCAGGCTTTCGCCCTTCCCTATTTTTGTAGTTACCAGCACGACTCTGTAGCAGTTCCCTGTTTTTTATTGTGTTAAATAGTTAATAAAGTGGCCCTTAGTTCCACATCTGCCTCCGTGTACTTATTCTGCGTCGTGGGGGGATAAAGCTTTTTTGTGAAGACTTGTGTGTAAATAGTGCTGGCAAGAAGACCTGAGTTGGCCCACTGGACACCAGTGCTGCCCCTTCTTAACAAGCTCCATGCAGACCATACAGACATACAAGCTCCACATCCTCCCCCATCTCCCTGTCCTGGAACACTTCCTCCTTGACTCCCTGTCATGTCCCCCTCTCTCACCCGTGTCCCTCCCCTCTCTGGTGGTAACATGCCTGCTCAGTAGGGTGGAGTGAAAAAACTTTTTCTCGGAATTCACTTTGCCTGAGTCATTCTATGATGTGAAACTGGCTGGAACAAATTGTCTTCAAATTTCAGCTCAAAATGTTGCCACTTTGAGGTTCCACACCTCAAGTGAATATTTGTATTGCCTTTTTGTATGCTTATTGCATACTAATGAACTACCTCTTTGCCCCCTTTTCCAGAAGATTGATGGAAAGACATCTGGGCCACACCAGTTATTTAGTCAGAAAATAAAGCTATTGTAAACACTAAAATTAAATAAAAGAAATTGATTTTTTTATTTTTGAGTTAACATTCCTTTCTTTGACCCCCTGTGTGGAACCTGAAGACGATGGGTGATTTTTTTTTTGCAATGTCTTTTTTGCCAAACAGCACTGTTTGCTGAGTCAGAAAATATTAAAATAAAATTTTTTTTTGCCTTTTTCATTCCACCCTGCTGCAGATATCTGAGTCTCTTCATCTTCACCTAAATCAGATATCTTGACACAAGACCCAGAGACAGGTAAGTAGTGGAGAAGTCAAGTTTACTTAGTTCTTAATCTTAATGGTTTCTTCAGGCACAAAGCTTAATGGTTTCAGTACATCTCTTTTCTTCCAACAGGTACAACTGGACAAACAACCATACAACTCCTAACAACAGGTAAGTTTCTCAAAACTCTCAAGTCTTTTAAACATCTCTGCCCTCCTTAACTCTCCTTTTCCTTTTTCAGGTGAGGGTCCAGGCTCCTAGAGGTGCTAGCTTCTCCCCTTCCAGCCTGCCTTGGATCCTCTTGGTACTTCAGCACCTCGCCACCCTTTCGCCACGGTAGCTCCTCCCAGACTGTCTCTTTGCGTGGTAAACCCTCCTGTTCCCTCAGATCTCTCCACCCCCTCCCATCTCTTCCCACCAGATTCCTTGTAGGGTTTTTATGCCCCCGTGGGCGTACCATCTTGGGGATGGTCCGACCATTATCACCCTGCGAGATGGGACACCCCTCCCTCCAGTCTTCCACATGTTAACAATGTCTTGCATGCTCCACACTTCAACAGCATCTGGGAACTGTTTTATGTCCAGAGGGGGGTAGTTTGGGCGATTGAACACACAGACATTCTCTCCCATGTGTACACCCATGGGTTCCAGGTTGTAATGGGTTTATCTGTCCCAATCCACGTTACACTCCCCCATTCTTCAGTCTCCTCTCTGCCACTTGGAAGTTGTGGATAACCACTGAGCAGCAAGTGGACTATGGCTTCCCACCGGTATTGGTCTGGCAAAGGCTTGTGCCGGGCTAGTGGTTGGTGCTTGGTCAGCATTAAACCCCACAAACATGCATTATGGCACATTTGTGATCATGCACACTGGCACACAGTGTTAGCCAGTGCACAGAGGTCAGGATTGGACTCTCAAACCACAGTATAAGCAAAATGAGAATCCATCAGCAAATGACGAACTAATTTTTGGGTCTAGGTTATTGTTTTTAAATCAAATTCTGAAGATCAGTGGTACTGCTTTTCTTATAGCAAGTCCCAAGTTTCATCCCACTCAGAGCAGGCAACTCTGGTCTAAAACCCTGGAGAACTTCTGATAGTCTGAAAATATGGACATAGGTGGACAGTCCAGTACAAGGCAGATTCCAGTGATGATATGCGATTGCCTTCCAGAAATAGGAAAAAGCCTTTCAATATAGTGCCTTCTGAACTAAAATGATAGAAAATTAGACCTTTATAGCAATCTAATGAGCAATATAAGAGATTATTTAAGGAAAACCATGGTAATTATGATGGTATAAAACCAGTTTGTAATGTGAAAATTTACAAGGGACAAAATAAAATGATTTTTCATTTGCTCAACAGCCTTCTACGGAAGATGAGAAGTGCATAGGAGAGTAACAAGAGACTGGAGAAGCTCTGAACGATAGGAAAACGTTCAGCTGAGATGAGATTTTTTTTACACAGACATGAACTGAGTGTGAAACAAATCTAATGAAAACTCTCTTAGCAGTTTGAAATATTTAGGTTCCCTGAAGGCACAAGGGTAGATCTAAACAGTTGTTCTGGTCCTTCTCACCTCAGATAACATAGCTGTATTTTTGACTGAGTATATGAAATGGAAACTATGTATTTTGTTCAAAGGAAGCAAACCACTGTTTGCTCTCTGTGTCAAAAAAGCAAATGAGACTGTTCAGTCAATGGTGTCATTCCCCCCACCCCCAGGCAACAGCTCAATGCTAGACCCCATACCTATTTGTGTGAAAGACAAAATAGAGGAACACCACATTTTAAACATTTAAGTGGGAAGAGTTACTCCATAAAATCTGGCACATTGTGGCTAGAATATTGGGATTGAATCCTGAAACATATCAGTTATATCTGAGAATATATCCAAGGATTGATATGGTATATCCAAGTATTGTATTGGATCATTCTAAAATTATTGCATTGCCAGCTTATAATCAGACAGTATTTTGAAATCTTTTTCCTCTTCTGTCATTTCCAGTTGACATATCCCTTACAGTGCAATCCTAAGCATGTCTACTCAGAAGTAAGTCCCATTGAGTTCAATAGTACTTACTTCCAGGAAAGTGTGGTTAGGATTGAAGCCTTACCCTACAATCCAGAGTAACTATGGGAGCACGTAAGAGACTTTACGTGCACCCGTGGTTACTGCACCACCTTGTGAAAACCTATGGGAAATTCATATTGCAATCCAGAGCAAATTGTTCTTACACCGGAGCAAGGACTCCCCGTAGTTACTCTGGATTGCGCCCTTAGTCTGTTTTAATCATTTCAGTTTTAAATCTAATTGTATTTTAAGTGTATTTTAATTATGTTTTAACTTCTATTTATTATTATTTTAATAGTGTTTTATTTTTATTCATGTTGGCCGCCTTAGGCTCTCTCTTGTGGATGAGGAAAGGCGGGGTACAAATTAAGTAAAATAAATAAATAAATTCAGTGGCATCACTAGGATTTGCATCATACAGTGTAGGTGGCCAAGGTGTCACCCTCACACAGTGGGCAGGGCAACAAGCTGGATAGTGGGTGTGGTTACGTACATTTGCCCTGCCTCCACTTGTTTTTTTGGCCACATGTTTTGATAGAATAAAGATATTTCAAAGCGGTTTGTTTCATTGCATTCTGCTGTAAATTTTCGCATCCAACGGTATATAACATGATGGTATTATTCCTAAAAACCATTATTTTAGCCATTTTGGTCACTAGTATTGTTACCCCCTCCCCATTGGTGAACCTTTCTATCACCTTATTGAAGGGATTCCTAATGTTTAGCTTGGGACTCACTTTCTAGAGAGACAATCTGTCCAGGAGCCATCAGAAGTGGTGTCATGGATGGAAGTCACATCATCTAACAAATTAAAATAAATAAATAAATATTGTAAATACATTAAACCAAGTGAATAACCTAAACCTTCTCCCCTCCTCCCCCCACAAAAATATCAGTAAGATTTTTAGTCCTACCCAATGCCCAGTTTAGGGTGCAATCCAGAGTAACTACGGGGAGTCCTTGCTCTGGAGTAAGAACAATTTACTCTGGATTGCAATATGAATTTCCCATAGGTTTTCATTAGGTGGTGCAGTAACTATGGATGCATGTAATGTCTCTTACATGCTCCTGTACTTTGGAATGTAGGGATAGTATAAGTTCTTCTGTATAAAGCAATTCAGTGTGATTTGTATTAAATCAGTTTTAAATCTTGTGTTTTTTAAAAAAATTGTGTTAGACATTGCATTAGATATTTAAAAAAATCAAATTAGCTGTAACACACCCTTGTCCAAAAAAAGAAATTAAAAAAAATTAAAATTCCAGAGAGAAGAGGAAAGAAAATTAGAAAATAAGGGCAAAAGGAGATCAAACAGAACTGATTAAACAGGAGGCCAGGAAAAGAGAGGGAGACAAGAAAAAGCAAAGGAATGGAGCTTGTAATTATGCTTGCACAAGAAAATGAACATCACATTACAAACTACGCACCCTCCTTCTTCATTTTGCCATATATTTCATACACCCTCCCTGTTGATGAATGGAAATAATTCTTTTCCAACATTTATATTATGCCTAGTTTTTAAGGCGCTTATGAGATTTTGATGCACATAACCCTGTGAAGGGAAGCAGGTTGAGAGATACTTATTTCCCAGAACCCCCCAGAAGTAATAGCTAATGGAAGATTTGTTGAACTCTTGTATTTACTGCATCATGCTGGAATCTTGAATTACAGTAACCGTGTGGCATGTGTTCTCTCTCTCTCTCTTTCTCAATCTCTGTGTGTGGTTTCTAACAGGAGTCACGACTGATATGACATGAGTTTTAAGTCCTGCCAAAAAATGTAGCTGTGAAATCCCATTAAAGGGAAGGGAATAGCATCTGTGATCTTTTCTCTTGACCACATAAACAGTCAGTAATTCACTGTATCTCGCTATTATGTTCTATACTACACTTCAAAAGACTGACGGATCAACGAGCAACAGTTCTCATTTGGTGGGAAAGGTGAGATGTGCCCTTATGTTTTCCAAAGCCACACAGGAGCAGATTTTCAGTGTTTTGTTTTTTTAATGATCGCTGTGAACACCCAACTAATTCAAATTACACCATCATATTATACCTTCATTATCACTGCATGTGAAATACTTTAAGCCTTATTAGGAACCACTACCCAGACGTAAATCTAATTGTCTCTCAGTTGTTGCACTACAAACTTTCAGCACTGTACAGATTCAAATTCATCACCTCATTCTGTGCTGCTTTAATTGGATGAGGACATTGTCATCGAGGATTTGTTTAATTTGACTTGACTCCTTCCATTGGAGTTTGAAAACATTTTGCCACATATTTTTGTGGGTGCATGGCAAGTGACATCTTCAATTTGACTGCTTATCCAGGCCTCAGAGAAAACACCTAAAACTGATAAAACCAGTGTATTTCCAGGCTTATGTTAAATATTTTTTTCTCTGTGACCACATACTCATGTACAAGAGAAAATGATCATTCAAACTGCAATAAGGGCTGCAATTTAGACCTAAGCAGTGAAAAAAATTGGGTAGTGAGAGGACAGAACAACGATAAAAAATAGATGCTGCTTATTTTTCTCATTATAGCACACACAACCCTTTATTTTAACAGGAGTATCATCAGACAAACATGACCTGGATTTCTGCCCTGGATTTCCCTGCTTACACTGAATCACCATGCAACGCATGGAAGTCTTATGGCCTGGCAACATAGCAAAGTGTTCCTGGAGGGGCAAAACTATCTTCAGGCATCTGGACACCCCTGTAAAGCTGCCTCACTTTCAGTCAAGACTACAAAAGCAAAATGGAGGCATCTCTTTGCCTTTGCTCCTGCCTTCCCAAATGACTCAGAGGTGGAGGGCCACTTTACATAGGAGTCTGGGTAGCTGAAGACAGTTTCCTCCCTCCAGCAATGCCTCTAAAACATAGCAAGCTGTATTTCTAGAGGACGGAGCAGGGGGAATGCCCCCCAACACACACACATGCATGCACATGCATGCATATCTGTTAGAGTTCAGGACTTCAGTTTCAAAAAAATCTGTTCCTACAGGAAGACTTTGTGCATCATAAATGTTGTTTGGGGTTTATACGATGCGATATTTTTTTCTGAATATACAGATATGATGGTGCCTAATATTCCTGGGGTCTGACTGGAGGGTCACAAAAAGGTTTTTGGTTTTTAGTCGTGGAAAGATACAACTTAGATAAGTATTCACAGGTATGTATATTTACTTTATTTCCAGAAGGCACTCAGTTCGGTTACAAATAACAGCAACAGGTAAGTCTTATTAATAGTAGCAACCATCAACAGCAACAGAGTTTCTCACGGTCAGATACTCTTTGGCTGAGGCTAGGCCAGCTCTTCCCCTGCCAGGTGGTAGTTTGAAAGCCTCTTGCTAGGACAGAGCACCGATGTCCTCCCTTTTATTCCCCCTATTTTTCTGCCCACTCCTGAGGTTCTGATAGGAGCATCAGGGAAACAGGGTCTTCCCTTGCCAGCTACCTGGAGCAGGCCTGAAAGTTAACCCACTCACTATGCTTCTCCTCCTGCATGGGGTGGTTCTCAGGACTCTCCCTACAATTCAAAGTGACTTTGAGAGTACGTAAGAGACATTACATGCACCCATAGTTACTGCACCACCTAGTGAAAACCTATGGGAAATTCATATTGCAATCCAGAGTAAGTTGTTCTTACACTGGAGCAAGGACTCCCTGTAGTTACTCTGGATTGCACCCTCTTTCTCCTCACCCACCTCTGTCATATTAATGTCCTCTTCCTGAGCGCTTTGTCCTCTCAGGTTTATGAAATAAGGGGTACGTCTCCCTGGTCCATCCTCCTCACCTGAAATGGACAAGTGCAGCAGGTCCATTTCCAGCTCTTCAACAGATGTCAAGGGCTGACATTCCTCACAACAGGGATCATCTGAATATAAAGAAATCCCTACCTTAAATGTGAATTGTCTTGTTTCACTGCTCTGCTGGTTGGCCTGCCCACCAAACTGGATATTAAAAAGAAAATGGTGAACAGATTCCCTTTGCTTCTTCAGCAAATTGAACTTTCCTTTGTATCTCTAGGGTTCATCCACCCATAGTGCTTTCAAAATATCCTGGCATATAAAGTTTTATATTTCTATTTGTTAAAAACAATATTTTTCTAGTCATGGCTTTCAGCTTCCTTTGGCTTATTATTTTCTTACTCTGAAATGTAGGGCAATATACAATTTTGACTTAGCATGAAATATGGTTCTGGGTCTCTCTGCTTACATTTCGACTTGGTAAACAAAGAAAACTCGGGAATTTAATTAGCAATTTCCATGCCCACCCAACCTCCAGGGAATTGGGGTACTGGATATTAGCAAACAAATGGTTTTTCAGCACTTTGCAGAGACGCCTAGAAAAAAAAGAAAGAAAAAAGGCTGCCTGTCTTTCTCAGTTGCTCATTTTCCTTGCTGACATTTCCACTCTGTTTCATCTGTATTGACAGCATTTTCAATATGTGCAACTTCAGGACCTGCTGTTCAGGCTCATTTCCACAATCATTATCATTCTCATCCCACTTCTTTCTGCCTTTAAGTGCTCCATCCATTCAGGTCCTCTGTATGCCTGACTTAGATTCCTTGCCTGCGACAATAATTGAGAGACGGATATCATAATGTTTAAGGAGTTGGCCAACCATTCTTAACTTACTGGCTTGTACAATAGGTAGCATCATCTTTTCAATAATACTTTCTTCTTGATCAGCCATGAAAAGTTAATTATCTTCCAAGGAATAAGTGACTAGCTGGAATAAAGATGATATTGCAAAAGGTCATGTTGCTTAGATAGTCACCTGCTTCTTTCATATCTGCTTCTATATCTTTGTTTTTATTTGTTGCTTTAATATCTTATTGTGCCAGATTTGTTATTGTCAGCTGGGGTGGGCAATCTGGGCCACTTTAGAGACAATAAAAGAGGGAATTTCAGAAGGTGCAGTTTGTATTCTATGAGAATACAAGCAGTACTGGAATTCCCTCATTTATACAACTGTTAAAGTTCCAGGATCCCTAAAGTGGCCAAGCTAGCCCACCCCTGCTTAAAAATTTTTATTGTACCGATCTGTTATTGTAAGTATCCCAAAAGATTCATATTGAAGGCCCAGTACAAACCTATAAAATAAAAGGAAGCAAATATACAAGCTAAACATATAAGCATTCAGGTTTTTACTAAGCTTACAGTCATCATAAAAATGATTTCTTTTCTGGGAATAGTAATTTCTGTTATGTTGAGTAATTTCTGCTATGTCTGTCAGAAGCAGTTGATAGATAATTGTGTGAGGATGCACATTCAAAGATTCGCTGAGGAGCAGAACCTACTCGGCCATTAACATCCATTGTGACTCTGACATCCAATGTACAAAATGTCTTGAACTACTTTGATGTTCGTTCGATGTAAAATTCACTTCCTTTTATGCTTTTATGCGTGGTTAAAAATAGGCACATTGAAGTTCTCTCGCTGCATCATTATGAAGAAGCAATATGGTTAGTCTCAAATATAAAAAAGGTAAAACTCCTCAGTTTCACAGAAACTAACCTATAATTATGTGTTGATAAATCTGTGAGGAGTAGATCATTCAGTATCATGGTTGAATGCCCCCATTTTAAAAAAAATGGCCATAAGATGATTACATGAACAGGTAACAGAGATAATGTTATGCTAGTAATCAAGAGGTAGAAGTTGTGATTAAGAGCTTCTCATGGTCTTGAGTAGGATAAGAAATATAATGAATAGCCAGAAGCATATCAAATATTTAACAGCATTTTCAGAATGTGTTTGTTTTCATATCCAAACAGAATGATATGAAGAACAAAAGGAATGGAAAAAAATTGCAGTATGGCAGACATGGTTAAAAACTGAAAAGAAGTTCCAGTAAATTTACATAGAAGAAACTATTCATATTCCCAGGAATAACTCCTATGAAGAAAAGAAAAGCTCTTAAATTCTGATTTCAAAATAAATGTTCAGTATCCATTTATTTCTAGAACCATTACAGTAATAAGAGTCATAAAGCTGGAGGATGTTTGGAGGCATCCAGGATTCAAACCAGAAGTGATGTTTTAGGCCCTTTTGGCCAGGGTGATCATATGACAAGATTTTTCTGGATTTGCTCACTTTTCGAGTCTCCTGTCTGGGTGTCCTCCAAAAGGGCTTCATTGTCCTTCATTTTGGCTTCATTTTGGACCTTCAGAATGGTGTGCAATACTCCATCATGTCATGTGTTGTAAGATCTGTACTGAAGAGCAGAATCCAATGCATAAATCAGTTTTGAAATACCTCATTCCTATCAAAGGTTAGGGCCAAAAAAATAAAAATAAAAAATATACAATGAGCTCTATGGGAAAGTGAAAGTGCCCAAAATTGTGGCTTTACTCGAGAGTAGGCAAACATGCCATTGTCCACCAGAAAGGCCATGCTGAGAGGAATCCAAGACCTTGTCCTCCCTTTTAGGTTCAGGCATCTGGTCACCCTGCTTTTGGCAGCCTCCCTGGGCCTCAGAAGGCCTTATTAGTAACTGAAAGATCATTTCTGATATCCCCAAAACCAGAAGAGACCATTTAACGCAGACGTTTTCATTCACACATTGGTGTGCCATGAGTGGTCCACAAGCATGCCATAGGAATTTGGAATTTATTAGTATGGTCAATGACTTAGATGTCATTCTGATGCCTCCAGAGCCCTGAGAATCCTTCCAGTGGCAACAGGAGAACAGCTCTCATTGCCTCCAGATGGTTTATGTTGGGATCACTTTGTGGGTTTAGGACTTTCAGATGATCAAATCACAGATGATAATCTGCAGGTAAATCTGTGATGGAGCAAAAAACAAAAAAATGACAATTTAATAAGCAATAGAAACTAGACGTTAATGGACTAAACCTGACCTAATCACAACACTTATGTTAATTGACATTTCATAATACCAACATCAGTGTTATTACTCTTTTCACTATTCTGGGAGACTGAGATTTCCAGTTTCTAAGAGTCAATTATTTATTTATTTATTTATTTATTTATTTATTTATTTATTAGCTGAATATACTCGTCATTGTGAGAATAAATTTCAAGAACATTTGTGGGTCCAAGGCCCAGGTGGGCACCACTGGGCTACAGACACCAGCAGGCACTGGACTGGCAATGGGCAGTGGCCACTGGGCGGGGTGCACTGACAGATACTAGGCACTCCTGGGGCTCCAACAGACACGAAGCACTGGAGGGTATCAGGGGTAGCAGCAGACACTTGCAGACAGTAGTCACTGACAGGCAGCAGAAAGCTGAGCTACCCCTGGACACCACTGTGCAGAGGGCACCTCTGGGCACCAGCAGGCAGTGGGCACCAGTCACAACTGGGTCCCGGGCATCCTTACTGGGCACTGGACATCATTGGGCAGTGGGTACCACCAAGCAACACTGCACAGTGGGCATCAAGCACCAGTGGACATCAGCATTTGCAGAAAAAGACTGGATTCCACTTTTCAATGGTTTTCACTTTTGGGTGATGCTTCGGTCCCTAACCTGTCCATTACATGGGGATGCCTGTAGTTTGTAACCTGTTTAATTGAAGCATTGAATGTGGTCAACAACAATAGTCTTTACTCTCATTAAACTAGTCTCAGTGCAGTGGGATTGCATCCTTGGCATAAGAGACTAGTGAAATTTTTAAAAATATATATATAATATCATAGACTGATAAATAATGTGTTAGGAATGTATCATCATCAGTGAGAGGGGAAGAAAATTGTTTTGAACTAATTTAAGGTCTTAGGTCTCTCATTTCATGATTTAATAAGAAATTGAGATAGATTTAATATTGTCAGAGTTCTGCATAGGTTCTCAGGACATTCGTAACCTGATAATTATTTTATAACCGAGTCTCATTTATCACTGTTAGTAGTGCAAGCATAAGGCCTAATCATCCATGGTAGGAATGTTTCCATGCAACGAAATTTATTAACACATATATTTGCTAAATAAACTGAATTTCTGAATTTTCTTTGCCCTTTGAATTCTTTTATGGATTTTGGTTTTATCATACAACCCATATGATTGCAGGGGTTGGCAGATCACAAAAGTCTCAGTGGACTTTGTGCTTTTACTTTATTTGATTCAAATTTTATAAAGTTTTCCTTTCTGAAACCCTCAAAGGAGCAATAGTATCCCAAACTCTATGTTTGTCAGAATTTAAGCAAGGGCTAAAATTTTATAAGTGCCATGCAGATAGTATACACATAAATCCAATTTGACATTGCATGCACCTTTCCTAGGAATACAACAGCACAATGATCTAATATTGTAAAAAGCATCAATCACTGGATCACAACATTGTCAGACTTGTAATATCAAACATCTTTTTAGAGAATTGGTTTTCATGGCACAGGGATGCAGAGGAGTTGCAAATAAATATCCAGACTCTTATCAATATAGTAATTGTTAATTTATTTTTGCGTGTTGTTCTTATAGGTTTGGGTGAATACTTTATTGGAAAATGAAAGCATCACCTAATGATCTATCTATCTATAGTATTTATATAATGCTTTTCAACTAAAAAGTTAAAGTGGTTTACAAAGAAAATGAGAAATAATAATAGCTAATGAAAAGCTAATGGGTCCCTGTCCCAAAAGGGCTCACAATCTAAAATGCAACACCAGCAGAAGCTACTTGAACATACATTGCTGGGGTGTGTAGGGCCAATTACTCTCCCCCTGCTAAATAAAAGAGGAACACCCATTTGAAAGAGTGCCTCTTGCTAAGTAAGCAGGGGTTAACCTTCCACTTAATGATGGACCATATATATGATGGTGATCAAAGCATAACAAAGTTGCTGATAATGTGACAACCAGGTGTTCTATATTCTGCAGCAGTGTCTGTTTAGTCTGTTTACCCAACAAAGGCTGCAATCTTAAAGACACTTTCCTGGGAGTAAGACCCATTGAATGTAATGAGGCTTACTTTTGAGTAGACGTGGTTAGGATTGTGCTCAAAGAAAAGGCTCTTAATGCGAAGAAGAGGAAATCAGTCACCTGTAACCTGTGCAGTGAGTGTCTGCTAAGGAGTGTCTATTCATACAGCAAAGATTGGGGTGAATGTTCATTTAACAACCTAATTGCTTAACAACAGGAGATTGGAGAGCATATCCCAGTTGTTAAGTGATGAACACTTATATTGAAGTAGCTTCTCCTTTGTCTCTCATGATGCATTGTACCCTGCAGCTGCAAATAGAGATGGACCAGTAACTGTTTCACAATCTAGAGGACCTGACAATTTCAGGAGAAATAAAGTTAAACCCCAAGAAAATAAAAAAATTCCAAATCTTCTGGGGAGTATAGCAGTCAAGTTTATTGCCAGCTAAATCAAGAGTGTGCAAATGTCTTTCAGCAGTTCACATTATGAAACTCTTCACCCAGTTATATCAATTTAAGAGTTTAATTATTTTGAACATTCAAGAATTGTTGAACCTCACAATAGTAAAAACAATACCATGAGAAACAGTACAAATAGGTTATGGGACCCCCATCTACACCAAATAACGTAGTGCAAAAAAAAAACTAAAAAAAAACTACTGAACTATGAAATTTGTTCCAGAATGAAATATGAGAGGCTTACAAGAAACTTTCTCTAGAGTAACAGTTCTTAAACAGAACAAGAAGATGGATTTTTAAGGTGTGAGTGCCAGAATTCTAGCTAAAAGGAAAAGAAATTAAAAGCCATTGGCTAGTATTTGTAGATGGAGCTAAAAAAAACTGAGAAGGCTAAAAATTGAGCAGCTAACAAAGATTTCTCTCAAAGTTGTGCTGACTGACAGCCCAACTGCTGGTGTAGCAGGTCCAGACGACCTTCATTATTTGCAGGGAGGAGAATATTTTCCTCTTTAAGTGAAGTAACACTCCAGACTGCCCAATGGGGCAACCTTGAACCTATGCCTGATCGTTGCTGGAAGTTCATGTTGCCCATGTCAGCAGATCAGGTCAGGGAAAAGGGATATGATATGGTGTGCACTGGAATTGCCGATCCCACACTTCTGAGCCTGATATGCACACATCTTCCCTTGTTGAGATACCCTTCATGCTGTAACACTCCTCCCTGTCCTTCCCACACCACTGCACTGCCCCAACATTGAACTTATCATGCATGGCATGTGCTGCTTCCTAGAAAGGGGTCGATGTTCTACCCATCTCTATCTTAACATCTTCTAGGATGGAATTTGCTATTCAAGCCTAAGCGATCACCAGCCTGCATCACTGAGGCAGATTTTCTCTTGAAATTAGTTCCAGTTTGCTTAAAGACATGATTCTTTTCCCAGTTCCTTTTCCCAGATCCTTTTCCCAGTTCCACTTCTATATTTGCCAGAAGTGATCAATGTGGTTAAACTGAAACATCAGGGTGACCAGATATCATAACTGGAAAAGAGGAAAAAGTGTAGGACAACCAAGCAAATGTAGGGCATAACAAAATAAGCTAAAGATACTCATCTATAGCTTTCTTGTGGTTAATTTAAACTCTACTTATTATTGAATTCTCATGTAGGTGGCATAGGACTGCAGCTTGCATAAAGAGAGGGGGCTTACATGAACACAATGGGGCTTACTCCTGAGTAGATACGATTAGGATTGTGCTTCATCTCTATTCGCAGTCCTGACACAAGTATGCCTTCATAAACTTCATAAACTTCATAGTCCTGTAAACTCACATTGGTAGCCATGTTCATCCTTCCAGATGCTTGCAAAACTACATCATGTTTAATAGCATATCTATTATGAATATAATTTCCTTTATTCTGCCTTTTGAGTGCCAGAACAATTTGAACAATTTTATTTGAACAATAAACCGACATTCTGAATCTGGAAATCAAAACCACTATGTGAACTGTTTGTTTTTACCGTGTTTCTTTTTATGAAACACCCATGGATCAACAAATAACTGTCCAAAATCAGAAAAGGAATTTTAAATTAAAAAAAAAATGATGTGGCCCATATTCCTACATCTACAAATTATAATCCTGAAAACAATTTGGTCAAATGTGTTTTTGTTGAAGCAGCATCACTCAAGAAACTGGAAAATGTTTTTAAAACTTAAGTATATTTCCACAAATCACTCCCTGCTGGGCAATCTGTACCATCTGTTCACCTTATTTCTTAGTTTCCCACAAATAAATATTATATGTTGTTGAAATAACCTTTCAAATGATATCTAGTTCTCAAAACAATCTAGTCCTACAGACAATTGGTTTAGTACAGGCAGTTGTTTTTAAGAATCATGAAAGTGGTGTTGCAAAACTCATTGCTCTGTGCTCCTTCAATTTTTGGCTATGATATATGTAGCTGTGTTGGTTTCACACGTTTTGGGTCACATTTTGAGCTGGATCCTAGAAATACTGAGGCTGGTTTTCAGAGTGTAGGCACCTAAGCTGATATGTGTTTGTACAGTTCATTGCAGGACCCTCTCAGAGAGGGTGGACACTGAGTTCCAAACCTATCCCACTTTCCACTGGTGATACTGAATCATTGCTAACAACATCCTTCTGTAAGAAAGCAATCAAGGGCACCTCTTCAATGTGAAGGAACGTATGTCCCCTTAGCTTGAAGTTGCATTGTGGCTACATCAGCAAATGAAATTTGGATACGATTGGGCCATGTAGCCTTGTGCACTTGTAACATTTGAGTACTTTAAAAATTGTGTGTGGTTCTTCATAACCCTCCAATGCTCTATTTCAACATATTCCTTTTTTTAGTGTTATTTTGAGCTCCTCATACCTAACGTAACATGAGAGCAAATATAATCTGGTGTGTATTTCCTAAATACAATGATCAGAACTACGCTTCTGATGCAAATCTACCTTTCTCCTTGAAAGTGAAGTATTTCAATAATACTTTGTATCTTTTTTTGTAATACTGCATATTATTTGGATCAATAATATAGTGGTCCCCGTCACTATGCGGGATACATGCTAAAGAAAACTGCTTCCTCTGGTGGCACAAGTGGTTAAGACACTGTGCCTGTTAACTAGCAGGGCAGGGTTTGAGACCCAGGTCCCCACAAGACAAGGATTTCCTGCTACAGGCAGGGGGTTGGACTAGATGATCCACGGGATACCTTCCTACTCTATGATTCTATGATTTGTATCATAAGTATCTTCTGATTTCAGAAGCACCTGGACTTATATCAGCAAGCAGCTTCCTTGTGAAAAACAATTTCAAATATAGGTATATGAAGGTATTAGGGATGAGATTGACATACCTCCTTGGGACAGGAAGCATATTGCTTAAATAGATATGTGCCTGTCTTCCCTGGCCACTTTTACCATTCACAGGGGCCTTTTAAGTCATCTCATCAAACAAGGAAGTGAGAAATGGTTACTCTACTCCCTTGGCCATCACATCTTAGCCATCTGTATGCTACACATTGGAGAGGATTTTGTTCTTGATCAGTAAGCACAGCATAAATTTTTGTGCCTGCTGTTCCATTTAAAATAAAATTCTTTCTCAGAACGTTATTAGCGTTTTCAGAGGTTGGCACTAATCATCTGTAAAGGGCATTGAAATGAGAAGATGGCGGAGAGTCCAACACCTTTTCTCCTGTCTCCACAAAAACAAGAGATGAGAGACTAGGGGTTGTATAAGCCTCCCATTCTGACCACAGCTGAAGAGCGATTGGTTCAATCCCTGTTACTCCTGGATCTATAATGTGAGTGAGATGAGTGCTAAGGACATTTCGAAAAGCCACAAGGTAGTGTGAGTGTAGTGTCCTTATGAGCACAGGGCCTTCAACTTGGCCAGATGCAATATATTTAGCTCAGCTGTGCTATATGGAATATTTAACAAGACCTCATATAACGATAGAAGCTGTAGATGTGAGCCGGGTATAATTGCATCTCCGTCTCATATGATCTTACATTTAACACCCCATTTAAAGACCTGCATGAAATATTGTGCCCCTTCCTTGAACAAATGGACAGATTGTTCATATGATACTCAACTGAAATATCTGCTATATTCAGAGGATCTGACTATAATTGAGGCTTTGAGGATTTTCTATACTATCCCTTGAAATATTATAATTCAGCCAATAGCATAGGTAAATGGGTGGTTTTCAAATTTCAAATTGAGTTTCAAATTTTGGGGGAATTAGACTTCAGTTTTGTGAACTGTCTATAAGTGTATATATATTATGTTGATCAAGCTTCTGACTAATCCCAACATACTAGATCCTGTGTATCCTAGAGTAACTTTTGTATTAGTAACTTTGGCCTCAAACCTTCAAACACAGTGTCAAGGCACATTTCACAGGGAAGTGAAAGGAATTAATTGGGTATAAAAAAAGAGAATATAGATCAAAATGCTTGCTACTCTTACAGGATTACAGTTTTAAAATTAACACAATCAAGGGCAAGGTGTATGTACCCTTCAGAGACCTTCCTTAAATATATCTTAAAGGTCATAATGAATATGATTTGTCTGACTAAGGGAGGCTCTGATCTTTCCTTAATGTTTTGGTGGTAAGCATAATTTATTCCAGAAGCATGCTTGTAATCAAAACACCTGTATATCAAAGCAAATTTTCCCATAAGAAATTATGGAAACTCAGACAATTCGTTCCACAACCCAAAAATATTCATATAAAATTATTTAAAAGCAGGCCTCCATCAGTCTTGAAAAACTATGGTATCGTGCTTGGCGCTGCATACGCTGCATGTGAAGCACAAAAGCCTGGGTTGGATTGTTATGGAGCATAGGCTGTTACCCAAGCAGCATATCCCCCCTCTCCATGCCACTGAATTAGTCCAATGGAAAGGCAGAGCCAATACAATTGGATCCAGCTGGTGTCGCAGAGCTGGGATAAGGACAGGAGCTCACCCTGTCTTGTGGGGCCGACCCGGGAATCGAACCCTGGCCTGCTGATTAACAGGCACAGTGTCTTAGCCACTTGCGCCACCCACAGCCCATAAAATTATTACAGTACTGTAATATTATACAAAATAATAAAGAAAATATAAAATATAAGAGCCTGTTTAATTGTAAGACTGTTTGTTGAACTTTAAAAGCATTAGGGCACAATCCAGAGTAACTATGGGAGCATGTAAAAGACATTATGTGCACCCGTAGTTATTGCACCACCTAGTTTCACCTATGGGGAACTCATATTGCAGTCCAGAGTAACATGTTCATACTCCGGAGCAAGGACTCCCCATAGTTACTCTGGATTTCACCCTTAGTTGAACTCTAACCTGCTATTTGTGATACAATGGCCAGACAATGAATTTGAGAAAAAGAAAGATATGACAGACAAAATGAACATATACTATATCATGAAGCACCATCCAAAGAAGAAAATCAATACAGTTCAAAGGATAACTCAACATGTAACCCAAAATGAAATAGTTAGGGTAAAATTGTGCACCTGCTATTGTAAAGGTAAAAGCTATCGTATAGGTAAAAATTGTGCCTGCTATCGTAACTTCCAGTTAGGCCAGTCTAAGCCCTGTGCTGACCTGGGGGGTGTTACAAAAGTGCTGTAAAGCACTTCTGCACTACTCCTGGGGGAGCGTTAGGCCAGTGTACAGATATGTGCTTGCCTTCCTACATAGGGCTGCCATAATTCTCTTCCACAAAATCAGGACAGGACCCTCTGTCACACTTATCAGTATGTAAACAAAATTCACAAAAATCAGGACTGTCCCTGTTTTAGGGGACATATGGCAACCCTATCCCTGCATCATCATGGGATGATGGGAAGGGAAGACCAATGAATTGTGGTCTTGTGGTTAGGACTGCACCCAAATCACATAAATCTCTACCTTAAATTCAGCAGAGATAACCTGTCTGAAATACAGTAGTGATTCTAGAATCTCTGTCCACATTGACTAACCTGGCATCTCTCAGGAGAATCGAACTTGCTGACTATGAAATGTTTGTTATTATGGTTAATGCATATTGTATATTAGATGAACAGCAAAAACGCCTAGCTAATTTAGACAGACTAATCAATGGAATTTTTTGTGTCTGGCAGGATTTATGACTGACTACAAAATTATAAGTGCTTTCAGACTTCCATGTACTTAAAAAAATACGGCAACAGCTATTGCGTGCAACTGATTCAGGCTGAATGCGAGAGAGACCAGCAATTTATAAGTATAAGCATCATGTAAATATACTTTTCATCACTCTTTATTCATCAAATAAAGACTGTTCAATCTGATTCTCATTTCACTTTGAGTTACAGTGCTATCTTCAGATCCTAGTGTTTGCAAACTCTGTTTAGAAGGATTTTTCAGGATCAGATTCAGGTAATCTTGGCTTGTTCTAAGCCAAAGTCAGAAGTAGAATCCATCCTCCATGTAAGTGTGAAGTATAGAAGAAAGCACATACATAATTCAGAAAATCTTGCCTCAAGACTTGAATCAAGATAAGAGGCATCTCATGGAATCATGGATTAAGCTGGAATTCCACATGATGTTCAAAACCTTCCTCCCACGTAATAAAAAGTTTCAGTACTTAAGTATTTCTGCATGGATTTAACCTTTTGCAAAAAGAAATACCAAATTTTAAATAAGCCTGATTTCACTCTACATAGTCGCTTTCTGTGAAGTATCCAAAAATGATTTTTTAATATTTAAAAACAAAGCTTCGCTCAGCAGGAATCTTAACTATTGATTTATTCTAAAATGTATAAAGACTGATGGGTTCTTTCCGATTTATATTTTCAAACACAGCAGTGCTCCTGACAATTGAACATACCCTAAAAATATAGAAATAGACAGCAGACATCAGACTGACCAATAGCAAGTCTCAGTAAAAGTCTCTCTCTTACCGCGTGCCACTAAAAGAGAGCACTAAAAAACAGATTGATTCTTCAATAAGACAGTGCAGCCGTTTCTCTCTTCCTTTTGTTGCTACTCTAATGGTTTTAATTGGGATGTGGAGAGAGCAATGGCTGCTTGCCAGTGTTATATACAATCATCCAGCTGTTCAGACAGTTAAAAACCTTAAGATGTAATAGCAAAGGAGTTGGCAGCCATTCAGACTGCTTGCTAGACACCAGTGAATATTGCTGAAAACTCTTGCAGACTTTATTTAATATAGGAGTCACTAAAGAACAGGGAAAAATATGTGGAAGAAACTCAGAAATTTACAACAAATTTACCATAGCTTCAATCTATTTCACAGAAGGACGTTTCCTTCTAGAATTGAGTATATTCTCCATCCATTTAGGATCATGCATGTAACTGGGCATTGCATCCCAAAGAAGATAGTAGAAAATAACCCCCCAGGACCTAGAGTGAACATCTAGAATTTCAGCTAGAGATAGGATCCCTGAGGTGAGGTCTCTAGCTGGTGCTGGATTCAATTTTTAATTAAATTATAAATTATTATTAATTTTATTAAATTTTATTTTATTATTATTTTATTTTAAAAATTATTTTACATTTTATTAATTTTATTAAATTATTAATTGAAATTCTGCTAAAATAATATTAAATTCTGAAATTCCGTTTAAAAATAATATTAAAGAACAATTGTAAATATATAATACTATGAACAGAATACTATGAACGGAATGGGAGTAACTAGTAACATGAAATTGTTACAGAAACATGAAGAGGGCCTGGCACACGGAAAGCTATCTCACAAAAGAACATGGTTCCGCTGTCATAAATTTGGTATTGGCAATGCATGCAATGCGCTGTTGACAGTCATTTCAGAAGTCCTCCTGCAAATGACAACAGTGCAGATGGACTGTGGTCGCCCATACATGGCTGTGAGGTTGGTCTTTGAGGGTGGACAGGGCATGGAAGAAGCAGCTAGAGGTCAGAAAGAGGGTGAAGTTGGCAGCACCTGAGCCACTGATATCCTATACCCTTTCCCAACCTTGATCCACCTTCTCAGGATGTTATAATATTTATGAATAATGTGTGCTGAAGCAAGCAGGATGGTTTTTAGAATTTTACTGTTCAGATGTAATTCTGGCATTTGGGGGATTGCATCTAATGTGTCAGTCATTAATAGGACATCCTCTGCTGTGTTGTGCCATAATCTTTAATTTCAATTTTTATATCCTGATATTTGCATAATATTTTTGTTCTTTTTCATCAATGCTACTATCAACAGATATTGCTATGTTGATATGCCCAATCCAGAGCAACTAATCTGTCCACATAAGAGCCCTTAGGTTGCCCTATCTAACACTAGGTTGGAGCAACTGCAAGATGCTCCAGCCCAGTTACTCTGAAGGAGGCTTAGGGCAGAGCAAGGCAAGATAGGGTGCCCTAAGAGAGGTGGACCTGCTCTGCCCTAACTGGGGCAGCCTAAGCAGCTCAGGAGAGGCAAGTTGAGGGCATGTTTAGCATTGCCTAGGGCAGAGCAGTTACTCTGCATCCAGAGCCTGTTTCCAAGGCAGAAATGCCCTCTTCCAGCCCTCAGAGTTATACCACCTCAGGAGCAGGTATAGTAATGAGTAGACCCATAGGGGTCCATGATAAGGCCCGAGTAAGAATGGCAGTGCTGACCAAAAATCTGAGTTCTTGGCCAGCCTAGTTGCAACCCCTTCCTCTCAACCTCAGGATATGGAACAAACTACGGCTGCCCACAAACCTCAGGATACAGCAGGCCACTCCAAGAAGCCCCTTGTATTCACTGTAGAATGTACTGGCATCTCATCAGGGACTCCTTATAAGGCAGGCACCCAGTGGCGTCACCAGGCTGGTGCGGCTGGTGTGGGCTGCATTGGGGATGCGCTCCATATGGGGTGATGTGCCGGAGGAGTTTGACTGTCCTTTGGCAGGCCCCAAGCGTCAGCACCCCCATTCAGGCCTGCTCCAAGGCGGAGAATCAGCCAGAAGCTGCCACTTGTCTGAGGAGCTGGCCTGAACGGCCATCTGAGGTGCACTGCGCAGAAACACACTGAGCATGCCGAACAGCTTCAGAGGAGACTTCCTTAGAGCAGAGAAAGTCCGCGCCTCTGCACAGACATTCGGCCTCACTCAGGAGGTGGAGCAGCAGCCGAATGGCTTCAGAAAGAGTACTGCACAGGCACCAACTCTGACGCCTGCACAGTCTCCCCCGAAGCCAAAAGGCTTCAGAAAAGTACTGCGCAGGTGTCAGAGATGGTGCCTGCGCAGTACTCTTTCTGAAGCCAGTTGGCTTCAGAAACAACTGCGCAGGCGCCAACTTTGGTGACTGTGCAGTCCAGGTGGGGGGGGGGGGCGCATCCCAGGGATGACGCACAGACTTCCGCACCAGGTGATGTGCAGAGTCATGTCACCACTGTAGGCACCACAGCGGTTCCTTGTTCAGTGTGATCTGAGGGGTGTCTCCTCAGGAGCAAGTCTTCCCCTTGTGTCAATTACTTAGCATGCTCTGGAGCAGTTAGGACAGAGCAGGCTGAATTTGCTCTGGATTGCAGCCTTAGTGATGGTCACTTAATATCTGGTATATTGTTCACCCAGACTTTATCAGTTTGTAATAAAAATTCCCACATGTTCTTCACTTTCTTTTTCTATCACTTTTTCTGTTTTATGTCTCCACCAATTACAGTGGTACCTTGTTTTAAGAGTGACTTTGATTAAGAGTGTTTTGGATTAAGAGCAAAATTTTCTCAGAGCACTGTCTTGGAAAATGAGCACTTCTGAGTAAGTTTGGAACAGGCTTCCATGGCCAGGAGAGGATCGGGGGATTTGGGGGGATCAGTGTGAGAACTGTGGGAGTGTGGAAGGTGTACCTTATCAATGTTACAGTGCTGTTCCCCATCAGCAGCATGGGAAAGTTAAAGTTGCACTAAAAGACTTAGGGCGCAATCCAGAGTAACTACGGGGAGTCCTTGCTCCAGTGTAAGAACAATTTGCTCTGGATTGCAATATGAATTTCCCATAGGTTTTCACTAGGTGGTGCAGTAACTACGGGTACACGTAATGTCTCTTAAGTGCTCCCATAGTTACTCTGGATTGTAGGGAAAGACTACAATCCAGAGTAACTACGGGACCTTTAATATTGACATAGTTACCATGCCACCTAAGGGAAATGCATAGTGCCATTATTTCCTATGGGAAAATCTGTTTTGTATTACAAGTGTTTTGAATTACAAACATGCTTCCGGAACAAATTATGCTCATAAATCAAGGAACCACTGTAGAGTATTATACAGGGTTGTGTGAATATGTTCCCATCCTCCACCTTTTATCTGGCAGTTTTATTTTTCATTTATTTGCAGTGCTGTTTTCTCAGCTTCTATATTGGCATGATTTGTGTTAAACCTCAGTTTAATGAATCAGGCTGTTGTTGTCATAAATGTAGCAATCAGAAAGCTAGAAATTAGGATGCAAAGAAACCTGAGTCCCTTTGGCCCCTTGGAGTAGAAGACCTACAGGCAATCCTAAGCATGTCTACTCAGAAGTAAGTCCTATTATATTAAATGGGTACTAATACTCCCAGGAAATTGGATTTAGGATTTAGGATTGCAACCATATTAATAAAACTTGCTAAGGTACTGTTTCCAAAGGGAAAGACTGACAGAGAAATGGTGTGGAAAAATCCTTAGGGGATGTTCTCACTCAGTCCTTGAGCTATGGTTGTTCATTCAGAATTGAGTGATCTAGGTCAATATCAGTCACATTATGATCTTCAGAATGAAACTCTGAAAAAGGAATTTATTTTGTTCAAAGCATTGCCACCCTTTTCTTCTTTTTCTGTTTTAACCAAAATAAAAGTAGAGAGAAGCTAATTTGTAAAACGAATGCATGATGAACTCTTTTTTTTTTAGTGGATCATGGCTAGCCTTTTGATGTGTTGTTGTAAGTACGTTCAAGCTGAAAATGTCTGAATTCATAAATATGAAATCTTGGTTTCCTTCCACTAATAAAAAATCTTCAATAATCAGATCATTCATTCATGTGCCCACAATATGCTAAGAGGCATTTTAAAAACAACCAATCACAAAGCTTCAATCAAGTTGTATAACTGAAGACACAGACGAGGATATAAAGTACTTACACTTTTTTCATTTTCTTACATCAAAGGTCAAGCCATCTTTAATTTCTCAGGCCTTGCATTTCTCAGGCCTTGTTGGATTGTTGAAATAAGAATTAAGTGACAGATCATTCTTCCAAAATGGAAAAAATAATGTTGAGATGCATTAGCCATAGGTAATTTCTTTGTAGAGGATTCACTTGTTAGTGGCCAGTTAGAAATTTCAATAATTAAAACAGGAATTACTATACGAGACAATCCTAATCCCCAGTTAGGCCAGCATAAGTCCTGCATAAATCCCATGATAGCCTGGGATGTTGCAAAAGTGTCGTAATAAGGCACTTCTTTGCCACTCCTGGGAAGGTTAGCTCAGTGCACAGACATGCAACAGCTTCCCCAACACCATTACGGGATCAGGAAGACAGGAGAGTTGTGCTGGCCTAAGGGATTTACTTCTGAGTAGACCTGCTCATGATTGGGCTCTTACCAAGCAAGACATTTATCTGGGAAAATGGTCCACCAGGTTCAGAGAAGACATGCATAGGATGGAACAGCATTTGTCCAAACTGTCACTTCTAAGTGGTGCTCCATTTATATTTAGCTGGGAAAGAATAACTATTTCCCAGCACAGTTTCCTTAAGCAAAAAGGAACACAATTTTTTTGATTTTGTTGTTGCAGGGGTGGGGGGAGGGCCCCCCACAAAATCTTCAACTCTAGATATCAAATACAGTGGAGCCTCATTTTGAGCTTTGCATCGGGCTACATGACCATTAGCTACACCACTGATGCCCATGTTGCTGATTCACCATGGTCAGTAGGTATTTCATGTCTTGCCATAATGCACTCTGCAGCTCCATAGTTTCAGTAGTGGCTGTCCAAAAATGCTCAATGGGCCCTACAATCCAGAGTAACTATGGGAAGATGTAAGAGACACTTACTCTATATTGCTCTATGCATTTCCCCTAGGTGGCACCATATCTATGTCAGTTTAAAAGGTCCTGTAGTTACTCTGGATTGTAGCCTACATACACTTCCAGATCACAAGATAGCCGAAAGCATGTTCCAGAACTTCATTTCTAACTGTTCAACAATAAGTCCTACTGCACTGTATTACAGCAAGAGATTTAATGAAACATCATCCCTTCTCTTTGCCTCTAACAGGAGAATCAGACCCATTCTTGTCTTTTCTGCCTTCAGTTCCTCCTGCCTTCCATTTTTGGCTACATGTTGATATTCTCAAACACTCCTCTTCTTTTTCCTACTTCCAATGTCCATTGTAAGATTTTATCTCCTCTCCTCATTTTAATTAAATCTCAAGTGTAGTTCAGGAATTCTTTGACTTTTGAGCACTCTACAGTTTTCATCAAGTGGCTTCCACTTGTAAGTCAAAAGGCTGTACCCAACGTATACAGTTATGCTAGCTAATAAAAGGTCAGTTTAGCTTTCAAGGGGAAAAAACCCTTTCTTGACTGACTTCAGAACCATGTGACTATATGGACTGTACATTTCTCTTCAACAAACTCACAAAGGTAAAATTTATCAACTAAGTACCTTTCAACATGGAGTGACTCATCTTTGGAATTCAAGAGTCACACTAGAAGGAGCAGAATTTTCTCCATGAAATTTCATACAAGAGCCAAGAAAGCAAACACATTGTATTAACCCATGGCCAGGCCCCTGACCGATCTCTTCAGGAAAGCATCCCTCTGCTCCCTTTTCATCTTTCCCTGATTCCACAACCAGCAGGCAGCTCATGTCATAGGTCTGGCTGGTGATATGGAGACAGAAAAACCATATGTACTCTTTTTCCAGAATATCCTCTTTTTTTAGCGTTATGTCTTGGAAAAAAAATCTTCTTTGTCCTCCTTTTCCTTGTGTGCAAGCATCATGAGCCATCTGGTTATTAATAAATTATATGTAATAAATAATTTTAATAGTTTTAAATTTAATAATAAATCAGTGTTTAAAATTAACCACATGAAAGCACTCACTTATTGGATGGATTAGGGACTGGAGCACTTCCAATGAAAACCATTGAAAAGTGGAACCCAGTCTTTTTCAGCCTATAAATGAAAAATGGCCACCAAAGAAGAAAGAAATATCCTTTGCAAAAGCCTCAATAACACATATTTGTTGATACATAGCAAAATACATAATTACAATGAAATGAACAAAGGCATGTGTGGCAATGAATATCTTACGTATTCAAATGATGGTTATTTACTGAAGAAAGTAATCAAAAATGCCAAAAACAGTTTGATCATCAACCATTTTAGCCTTTAGACCAGAAGGTTGAAAAAGTGAAGCATGTGTTGAATGAATGAGTCCTGGGTATAATTAAAAAAGTGTTGAAAGAGCAGAATCATCAGAAAACAATCTGTCAGAAAGTGGGGGATGCCTGTAAAAGTGCTTTTAGATGTGTTCAACATTTTGGGAGGCTTTGTCCTTTTTTGTGGTTATGATATCTTGGCAATCTGCATGGCGACCCCTGGTTGAGCAGAAAGGAAGGGTCTGTCTCACCATCTGCCTCAGGGAGCTGAGCTGATCGGTGGTCAAGTGTGCCACAGATCACTGAACTTGCTTGTCCCTGTAGCAATGCTCAATCTGCCCACTCCCAGAAGTGGGGCTAGGCATCAGCTATATAGGCACCACTTGACTCTGAATCAATGACTGCTCCAATGCTGCAGGATGGATCAGGTCCTTGTGGGCGAACTGTGTCATTGTGACTCAACTCCCTGCACCTAGAGTGGACTGTTCATGGCCATCTGCTGTCAACGACAGGACCAAACTTTGGTCTTGCGCCCCAACATGGGGTGGGTTAGGGTGCATGAAACAATGCATCTTCAAAAAATTGATGGACCCCTAGGCTTTATGGGGCCCCTGGGCTTTGGCCTAGTCAGCCTAATTGATAATATAGCTCTGAAACTACTAATAGTAAAAATAGTGATATTACCAAAGTTTTTTTAAAAAACCACAACACAAACACAATATTTTTCCAGCTTTTAATGCCTGGAAGTATTTTGAACACAAGTCCCTTGGCTTGAAATTCTTCCACTGTTCATAAGTTAAGTTTACATAAGCTTATGTGTGAAATTTGTGCTGACATGGTCTATATTTATTATGCACAAAGCTTCAGTTCATTGTTCAGTATAATGTAATATTCAGAAGTTGATTACTTTAACCATTACTTTAACTACACTGGTCGATTTGATGAGAACTTTTCAAATTTGGACAATCCCTTGACTCCAGACTTGACCAGTCAATTGGAAGAGGAATACAACAGTTACATGGGTTCTAAAAACTCATAATCCGGGCAAGGAGTAATTGGTTAATTAGGGTGACCATGTAATCAGGCAAGATTTGGCTGATGTACCTAGCAGATGAAAATAATTTAAAGACTTTCCATTCATTTGTTTCGTAGTTCTTGGTTGCTAACTTTGCTTAGCCGTGATGGGTGGGAAGAGGATATTTCACAGCTCTGGTCTTTGCTGCTGAATCTTGCCCACTAACTGTCTACACAATACACTAACTTTCTCTCCTTGTCTCCAATGTTCCTCATTGTGGGAACATTCATGTTTTCCAGAAATAATCCTTTATGATAGGTGGTCAGCAATCTTTGAGCGGTGCAGTGCCAAACTAATGTTACAATATTATTCCACTTATGCCCACTCCTATCTACTCACAATTAGGCCACCTCCAGTGGTGGCCTAATTGTGAGCTGACCTATAGAGGCTGGTGCAACATTACTTTGGGCTAGGGGAATAGCATCCCCTCCCCGGGGTAGAGAAACATCAACTTTTCAAACTTGCATGTAGCTCAGGCACAACAGCCTGCCTGCTCCAGCACAAGTGAGATTTGCACTGCCCATAAATGTGCATTCACAGCAAGTTTTTAAAAAATAATCAAACAATGCCATAAAAAATAATTTTTCAATTTCAACATTGAACAGTGAAACAAAACAAAATAAAAATCAACAGAATGTTTAATCATTGGGGGAACAAATCAGTCTAGGGAAGCAATCTAGCCAAGCTTATTTGAGAGTTTAGAAGACAGCCAGTAACAGCAAAGCAACCAAATTCCAGACCAAAGAGGTGTGTTTTGAGGCCCATGAGAGAGTAGTTCTCAATTCCTCAGAAAGGGAATTCCACAGTTCTTGCACCACTACAGAGAAGTTTTACTCAAAGTTGCCATCCTTCTCACTTAAGACAGAGGCAGCACTTGTAGAAGAGTTACCAAAAGTTACAAAGAGAAAAATTACACTCTCCCAAGCAGGAAATTTATTTTGAGAATTATCCAGTGACACTCATCATTCCTGACTCAATTCTAAATTACACCAGGTAGAATTCACTGACATTTACTATAGAGAAGATTTTACCAGGAAGTAATAAATGCCTCTTCCATACGTACAGCCATACTTTGGCTATGGTAGCACCAGTTGTTACTTTAGATACTTCTGCTTTATTTATTTTAAACAACTACATAATTTGTAAGTCAATGGACAAACATTCCTCAGTCACGTCTTTCCACAAGCATTCGATGCGTAAGGTATGTTAGAAGAGTATGATGGGAACATATAATTTCATTAACCTAGCACCCTGTTGTTTTGATCTTTAGTTTTCCCATTCATGTGCCATTCACCTGGAGGTGTATTTTCTGCTGCCTCTGAATATTTGTCATAGTCTTTTGTTTTTCACCATGGCGTATATACATAGCCAAAATCCTTGAATAAAGCTACTGAAAATGCAGCCAAAAAAATGCACTAACAGACAGAACAGCGTCCAGAAGCTTTATTTTTATTTTTGCCAAAGGCTAAGGGGCTTCAAAAATGTAGCAAAGAAAATTTTCCCTGCAGTAATTCACCCAGTAAGTTTATAACCAAAACAATGTGGGAGTTGAAGGATGGAGGAAGAGATTAGGGGCAGGGGAGCCACTAATAAAGGCTAAATCAGTGGTCTTCAAAGTTGGGGTTGGGACTTCATTTCAGGGGTATCACGAAAAGCTGGATGCAGCCTTCTTGGAGTCTGATATTGGGCACCTTTAATGTCACTTCCAGCCATGACATCACTTCCAGGGGATCCCAGACAGATTTTCATTCTTAGAAGAGGGTCCCAGGCTGAAATGCTCAAATACCACTCGGCTAGATGATCAACTTGCCCTGATGCAGGTGTTTCATGCATTCTTAAGGCAAAAGACTGGAAAACGGGGTTACTGATCCTGGGTGCTGGGTGACACTGGTTTTTGGATGATCACTAGAATGGGGATAGTTTGGAACATCATTAGTAGACTACACATTACACAGAAAAACATCAAGCAAATGGAGGCAAAGAATGCAGAATAAGATAGTCTGGTGACCAAGAATTCTTTTAACCAAACAAATCCTTTGTGTGACACATTCATAGATCCCTTTTGATGAATGCTGCCCTTATCTATCACACCTGTCTAAACATATGGTACCCAGTTTACAGTTCATTTCATCCAGTCTATAAAGAAGAGGGATGTGGTTGCTCAGATAATAAAACATGGGGCCTTCTTAAGTGGGCCTGAGGTTTCCTCCAGTAGTCCAGGTCTATTACTAGGCCTGGTCCATGCTCTCCTGGCAAGCACTAAGCAACAAGTGCATACTTATGCATATTTTCCACACACTTTAATAAAGAAAATAAAAAGACTGAGCAACAGATTTGGAATAGAGGAGGACATGGGGAGAGGATATGATGAGAAACATGGACTGAAAAATAGGGAAGGGAAGACATAAAAAGAACTATACAAAGAAGGAAAATCATACTGTCACAGTATCACAGTATCTACTGTGTCTGAGGTAGCAGGGCATGAAGCACTATATGATTTCCTTGCTATGAAATGTCTAGATAGCACTGAGTGGATTACTGTCTTTGCCCACCATTCTGAAAAGGGAAAATATTTAGATTCTTTTTCCTTTATTCTTATTCCTTTATGAAGTCCAATTACACACATATGCACTAATCAATTGTTTAAATACCCATTTTAGTATTGCCTCTCCTTCAAATTTTAGTCAATATCAGAGCTAGAGTGTTTTTTATAAGAACTAGAGTGTTTTTTATACCACTTCTTTACCTTCATATATTTGAATTGGCACTTGTTGAATTAATATAGGGTGCTTCCTTAGAGTCTCTTTCTGACTCATCAGACTAAAACATTCCTTGCAGCAACAATCCTCATTGTGCCACAAAGGACAGAAACAATAAATCTGTTTTTAATTATTTTATCCATTATGTCTAATGTTTCAACAGCAAGCAAAATTAGACATTAATATTTTAAAAAAAACCTTTTCAAATACATTTCATCTCTCACCAAAAAATATTAGATTAATTGTATTCATGATCAGCTCTTTCATCTTAATTGAGCTATGTTCATTTCCCCTTATGGACCCTGTAGCCTTAGATAATTCCCTTGGATTATAAAATAGCTTTTGGGTCAGTATAGCTCTTCATTCCAAAGAGCACAATTAACTGACTGTCTAACAGCCCAATCCTATAGGGATGCTGCACCAATGCTGACAGAACGTCTGTTTTATCCTAAGGCTGCCCAAGGCAATGTCACACTGGCACAGTCCCTTCAGTAATGGTGGTGCAGCCCTTTCCAAGCAGCACCAACAGAGTCCATGGAAATGCCAATGCAGCCTCTCATCAATAGAATGGTGTCCTGACACTGGTGTGTCATTGGTGCATCATTGGTGTGCCATCAGTGTGATGTACAATCACTATTATTCCCCAGCCACAGCACCAGTGGCCAGGAAAGCTCAATCAGGTTGAACTGAGCAGGGGATGGGGCATGCTCAGTGACAATGGGTGACCACTACTGGGGAGGCACCCCCATGAACCACTAGGAAAAAGCAAAACGGCAACATGTTTTACTGTCAACAGTGGGAGATTTCCCCAGAACATCACAGAAATACAGTATGACACAAGGATGCAAAGGGATCATACCCCTGCAGGTGCTATCCAGTCCCTCTGTATTAGTTACACAAACACATATTCAGTGAACACTTTTTCAAGCAGAAGTAAGCAAAGCATGAAAACGAGCTGATAAAAGGGATAAAGGAAAGGGGAATACAGGTCTAGAACTCACATTGTCTACCTAATAATCTCCCAGGGCATCCAACGTACAGACATCCCAATTTAAAGAGAGCTGTGTTGCACTTTCATATAGATTCAGGGCACAATCCTAACCAAGTTTCCAGCACTGAAAGTTTCCAGCACTGCCTTACCTTGAGTGCCTTGTCTCTGTGATTGCCCCTCCCCAACAGCAGAACGCAGCACATGCCCCATTGGCACAGCTATGCCAATGCTGGAAAGTTGGTTAAGACTGCACCCTTAGAGGAATAAATATTTCTGTACTGCTTTTAAATCACTACAGTAAGTTGATCACAATTTTGGTTATGTTGCTTTGTCTCCAACATAGTTTACCCCTTCCTCTGGAGAGAGCTGCTGCTACCTAGGGAGCTACTCAGATCTGTGCCACCCCTTCCAATATCCCACTTGAGTGGCATGAAAATGCTTTTTGTATCACTTTTGTGACACTCTTCATCATACAAGTGCAAATCCGAGTAACCCAGGACTGCCTCAGGCTGCCAGGATCTGGCATAATTGCTGTGTCATGGCCCCACTCCTGCTCCCTGCTCACAGGAATGCCTGCCACTTGCCATATCCAACTACAAAATGCCTCCCACCTGTTTTCTCCCTCCCCTCCCCATGCCCACTATGATGATATGGGTGTGTGAGGTGGGTGGATGACGTTTCACCCCCCGGTGTCCTTGCCAATATGGAATCAGGCCCACTATTAAAATAACTCCATGGAGACAGATGGGGAATTTTCATGATCATGTCTTTACTTCTATTCATGACAAAGGCACTTCTTAAGTATAGGTTTTTAAGGGGTACAACTGGTAAGTAATCAAACACGAGTCCACAGGTGGGCCCAGGCCAGTTGGCACCGGTTCTACAGAACCGGTTGTTAATTTTGGCCCGCCGCTAGCGATCTGGTTGCTAGCGGTGGGTCAAAAACAGGGCGAACCGGTTTGCCCTTGGGGCCCACCGGTGCGCTTGCGTCAATCTTGACGCAGGCGGAGTCGCATCCTGAAGAGGTGACTTCGCCTCTGCCAAGATCAATGCAGGAGAAGTGGCGTCCTGAACAGGACGCGACTGCGCTTGCAGTCGCATCCTGTTCAGGATGCATCTATGCGTGCGCCAAGGTCCTCTTCAGGATGCGTCTGTGCCTGAGTCAACCTTGGCGCACGCGCAGACGCATCCTGGACTCGACTGTTCTTGCATCCAGCTTGATGCAAGCGCAGTCACATCCTCTTTAGGATGCGACTGCACGTGCGCCAACCTTGGCACATGCACAGCACGCCAGGGTTGGGGCCGCCCCTCGCCCTGCCCCTCTCCCCACCCCTCTCCCAACCCATCCACACCGCAGCCTCCTGGCCCACCCCAGCCCCGCCCCCTGACCCCCGCCTGGCCCGCCTACTTCCAGTGAACCAGTTGTTAGGTTGGGCCAGGCCCATCCCTGCATGAATCCCTTTCAACTAGAGGCAAAGTCGAACCGTCCCCCATATAACAGGGAAGCAATCCTTCTCACGTTTAGTCCTTTGAAGCAGGTAAGTAACAGGCCTCTTCTTCTGAACTAAGGCCTAAGTTGCACAAGCATGAACACATCCCCTTCCTTCTCTTGCCTTTCTCTTCCCAGACTGCCCCTTTTCCCGCCTTTTCTACTCTTTTTATCTATACCCAGGGCCCCTCCCCTTTGGGAGCTTCCACCCCCCTGCCCTAGGAGGGATGGAAGGTTCCACCACCACTCAGGCCCCTTTATAGGTCCAGCCCCGTGAAGAGTGAACCCTTCCTTCAGTGCCCTCTTGTCTCTTCTTTGAGCCAGCCGTTCTTGGATCTCTGTATTTATTTATTTATTTACTCAATTTATACCCTGCCTTTCCTCCCCCATAAGGGGGAGCCCAAGGCGGCTAACGTTAAAGAACAAAACATCATTAAAATTGCTTAATAAATACAAATTAAAACATCATTAAAATACAATTAAAATACAATTAGAATTATAAAACTAGGAACAATTAAAAACAAGCTAAAAACATTTGTTAAAACAATAAAATACAACACTAACACACTGCCCCCCACCCTCTGCCCCGTTTAAAACGCTTTTTTAAAATAAAAGGTTTTAAGGCTCCACCTGAAGCTCTGTACTGAGGGAGCTTTCCTAAGTTCTGTGGGGAGGGAGTTCTGTAGCCTCTTCCTAAGAGGCTCTTTCCTAAGAACTCTTTCCTAAGTTCTATGGGGAGAGACCTCTGTAGCCTCTTCTGAGTCTTCTTTCCTGCTCCACAGCCCCTCAGGCCTTTTGTCTTTCACCTTTCTCTTCCAAGGGGAAGTCCTAGACTTCTGGACTGCTGGTCCACAGTGGCAATTCGGGTCCCCCTCCTCATGTAACATCTCGAGGTACATCAAATTTTTAGCTGTCTCCTCCCCCGGGGTCTGTCTTTTGGTGTCCTCACACCCACCCCAAACCTGAACTCAGCCAGTGAAAACTCACTCTTTTCTAGGGTTGGAGGTGTCATAGGAACTTCGGTGAATGTGCACTGTCCAATATCCCACTCGAGTGGCACAAAAAAGCTTTATGTCACTTTTGTGACACTACGGTGAGTGCAATTGACGTGGTCACAGTTGCACCCTGAATAAATCAATAAAGTAAATACAAACATAGCTGCAGAGCTCCAGAAACTAACTTGTACTTAAGTTAAGGTCTACCAGTAGTTTGTTTTAATGCTTTGGATATTGCATGTTATTTGGATGAATAATTTTGATTTAAAAAAGAAGCACAAATATGCCTATTTAACAGAGAGAATGAGAACCACAACATGGTCATCACCTGCAACAAGCATGTCCTTCCCTGAATAATAACTATTTGTGGATGTGAAATTGTGCTATGAAGGGTTGAAGGCCTTACACAACAACTCAGAAGCACTTGTGGCATACAGTATTTTTAGAGATGGTAGAGAAAAACCTTAAAATGTAAATTGATCCAGAAGCAAGGCCCAAGGAATGTGTGATGCTTCCTTGCAGAGAGAGAGAAAAAGAGAATTCCCAGCATGATCCTGATTACATAACCAGGAGAAGCAGGAAAGGGGGAAACAGGTAAAATCACAGAACCAAAGAGACTGTAGCATCTTTGTAGTTTCTTAGGTAGGGATGCTGAGACCAAACAGACCAGCATATACCTCTCTGTCTCTAATTGACATGACAGCTCTCCCAGCACAACCAAAAGAGCTGGAAGTGAGTTATGACACTTGAGAAATATCTCACAAACATAACAGCACTGTTCACAGTGTAGGTTTTTTGAAACATTGGGTACTAACAGTTAATTTTCACTTTCTCCTTACTGAACAGACCTGTTTATTAAAAAAATACAGTTAAAAAAGATAGAATGCAGCTTTGGATGAAGAAGCAAACTGAATATATTATATCTTCACTGTAGATCTGCGATGGGTATGAGAACCTGGCAGTGTTAAAATATTTTGTGTGTGTGTGTGTGTGTGTGTGTGTGTGTGAGAATTCGTTTTATTTCACTGTGCCTGACTTCTTGCAGGCAGGAACTTTGATCACACAGGGCACAAATATTTTTATTCTTCCTAATTATTTTGCTTCCCTTGCTGTTCATATAGCTGCATTAGAATTTGTTTTCTGCCACCAAAATTACAAAATACATGACAAGCTAAAGTGCATGAGTTTTAAAAGATTTATAAAACTACGTTAAATAAAGACTGTGGTGCACAGTGAAATGAACTAGGCGGTAAAGTGACTAGCTGCTACCCAAGAAATTCCCCTCTTGTTATTATGTGGCTCATTTTAAAGATACTAGAAGAAATCAGGTGCATATTGATATACAGTCAAATAGCATGATTACCATTTGTGGGTGTAAAATTACAGTCAAATAGCAAGCACGGCATCATTACCTAAAATTAGTGTTCTAGTGAGCTAGAATTAGATGGCTATTTGTTCCAAGCTCGCTCTCGCTCTCGCTCTCTCTCTCTCTCTCTCTCTCTCTCTCGGCAGATTGTATCTTAAGTAGCAGATAGTATCTTATGTATTCATCAGCCACAACTTTGTTGAGAAATTTGGGCACTTTGTTATGAATTTCAGCTAGTTCTTCCTGGTATTATTAAACTGTTCCTAATATGATTTTACCTTTAAAAAACATGATAGGCAGGATGATATATGACTGTGCAGAGTTATTTGGGATAATTGCTCCCCCATATTATCTGCACACCTGAATCATTCTGGAAATCATCCTAGATTAACCTAGGCACTTCAAAACAGTCCCAGCAACGCCTATGGGCACTGAAGGACTTCCAGCTCTATGCAAAATCCAAAACCTAGATCAGTTCAAACACTACCATTGGAACTGCAAAATTAAATTTGGAGTTATTTTTCTTCTCTCTCCCCTCCCCTGCCCCCTGCCATTTTCAAAGGGAAAATATACACTTGAAAATCCACAGAAACCAAAATGGATAAGCTGTGATTTTAACAAGAAAGCAGCTGATGGGGAAGGGGTTAAAGACCCTTCTCTCCCAATCTCAAAATCAAAACCTTGTGATATAGTTTTTCATAACAAAAAACTTGGGGCTTCATTACCCACATTTTCATGCAAATATAGTCTGCCCTTATTCTGTGGAATAAACACAACTATTAGCACACTTGTTTTTGGCTGTTCTAAGAATAAACAGACAAAATGTGAGGTAATGAACTGAACCAGCAATCTGCAGATCACTTAGCAATTGTGACTGAGATAATTATGTCCTTTAAGCTGTGATACTTGGGATTTGTTTATACCTATGAATGCGATACTGCAGAGAGAGAATCAAGATGGAGCTGTTATCTTAAAAATATTGGAATCGTACAATTATTTGTAGTCAGAAAGTTATAAAGAAACAGAACTTAAAATCATAATTGGACTTGATTTTTTTTCTTCTTCACAACAAAACCATTATGGCACCGTGGCAGGCTCTGCACACTTGGCATCTTAGGATTGAGCTGGTGGACATCAGAGAAGAAAACAATGAAGCATCACTCACATACCAGAAGAAACTGGAACGTTTTAAGACCACGAGGAAGGGGATAGTTCTTAATTCCCCCAGAAGGGAATTCATAATTGAGGTCCTACTATAGTGAAAGCAGTCATGATTCAAGATGAAATGTGACAGCCAAATTATCTTCATGTCTGCTTTGCATTCTGCTGGTGAAAGTCTTCATTTTGGGCTGATTTAGGCTGCAATCAGGAGTAAGCCCCATTGACTATAATGGTACTTACTTCAAAGTGGATATGCTTAGGATTGGCCTCTTAGAGCCAAATCTTGGCCCATCACTGGTGTTCTTCCAGGAATGGGTGTCACAAATGTGCCATAAAGCACATTTGCAAGCCACCCCAATACCAGTGCATTGCTGCTGAGCAGTGGACTGCAAAGCTGTGGAGAGTTTAGTGGGGATGTGGGGAAGCAAGGAGAAGGCATTCCAGGGTGGGGAAGGTAGGAGAGGGTCAGGAGGAGGCATGGTGGGTGACATATGGATGGGTCTAGTATAGCTTAGCTATGCTGGATCCTGAAGTCTGTGTGATGCCTTCCAGCACTTCACAGACATACGTGATTCTGTGCCAGCTTTGTAGCTTCTACCGAATCAAGTGTCTCTTTGCGGGGATACTCCACTTAATTGGGGAAAGAGGACAAAGTTCTCCTTCTCCCAGGGAAGCACCAGCACTCAAAACAAGTATATATATACCACCTTTCTGGCTCTGGATTTCTACTTTGGCTTTATTCAAGATAGTTTACATGGGCAGGCTTCTCCAAGCCACCAAAGAAGCTTCGACAATAAACACAGAATTCTACCTTTCAAGACTTCATGCCAGTTGGAGCTTCCATTTGGACACACTCCTTTCATCCTCCCATACAGAGCTTCAAACTAAGGGCATAATCCAGAGTAACTACAGGGAGTAACTAACTTGCTCCAGTGTAAGAATAATTCACTCTGGATTGCAATATGAATTTCCCATAGGTTTTCACTAGGTGGTGCAGTAACTACGGGTGCACGCAATGTCTCTTATGTGCTCACATAGTTACTCTGGTTTGTAGGAATAGGCTGCAATCCTAAAGACACTTTCCTAGGAGTAAGACCCATTGAACAAAATGGGGCTTACTTCTGAGTAGACTTGGTTAGGATTGTGCTCTAATTTCTTTTAGATGCTATGACTCAGCTTTGTCAAGGTTGCCACTCCAGTGTCTTCCAGTGATCTCAAACAGGCTACTTCTGATTAATTAACTTCCAGCATGACAGCAGCTCAACCCTAGAGTCTAGACCAGACCTCCTGCCCAGTAACCTGCAACACATGGGATACACCAGCAGTCATTCTGGAGCTGAGGATTTCCTGATATTGTAAGCAGCTCAGGATTGGGCTGTAATATAGCTCATAGGATATTTTACCAAGAATTATCACATACATTGGACATACTACCTTAATTATTATTTTGCTTCAGAAAAGATTTTATGATAGGTTAATATTAATCAGGAGAGGATCAGGCTAAAAGCTCAGCTCTGCAGGTAACCAAAGAATTTCAGTAACATAAGGTGATACCCTGCTGAGCTTTTCTCACTTTTGTTTAGAGGAAGTATCAGTATCAAAATATCTTTTTCCCTCAGCTTCAATAATTGCTGTATTCATTAGTCTTCCATTTAAACATAATTATTTCAACTATTTTACTGTCATTCCAACTAATCAACAATGTAAGATTAACTTCATCTGACTGCACACAAGACACTGACAATGACTAAAAGATCTTTAATAAAATGTTAGTGTATCCATGTTTGAGTGTAATGTTGTTGGAGGTTTTAGATGCTGCATTCAAGATGATGACTGATGTCTTATTTGATAAAGAAATCATCTATCAAAATCCATAGAAGTACAATTAGAAAACATAAATTTCCTATGAATGTCTTGATAGAATTATGTTTTTAATAGGGACATTTTTTGTGCCCTCATGACTATGCAGAGTTTCCATTTTGATAAAGAATTAACACAGAAGTTTACCAAGGGCAAGTATATACATACAGCGTACAACACATCCCAGGCATTTGACACAAGACTGAAAGCGCAATCCCAGGTTTGGTGAAGGACCCAAATGGAAATTGGATTTAAATTTGATTTCTTGAATTCATACCCTGCCTTTCTTCCCTAAGGGCAAAATCCAGAGTAACTACAGGAAGTCCTTGCTCCGGTGTAAGAACAACTTCTGGATTCCAATATGAAGTCTCTTACATGCTCCCGTAGTTACTCTGGATTTGGGGACAAGGTGTCTTACAATAATTTAAACATACAATAACAGAAAGAATAACTGGATAAGGTTAAAACATGAATAGAAAAAACATAATAAGAACTCTCCTTATATATCTTGAGGTGGGGTGGCCCGCCAACAGACCCCATTCCAGACCACAGCAAAGATGTCCTTCTCCCAGCAAACTGGGCTTGCAGCTCCTGGATTGGATAACACCCTGGACAACAAAATGTATTTGCTGGGTCCCAGATTCACAGCCAAAGTCTATAGAATCTTATAGTACAATGCAATCCAAACAAGCACTGGAGCAAGCAGGCTGATAAGCTTGTGCTGCATCTAGTATTGGGTTAGGGCTGCTGCCATGCTACTATAGGACGAGGAAATCTTTTTTTTTTTCCTTACCATATGTAGCACTGTAGCAGCTCCAATGGATCTACTCAGTTCTGCACAATCTTAGGGGGGAGTGCAGATCTGACTAGACTATGGCACAATCCAGAGTAACTACAGGATCTTTTACACTGACATAGTTATGGTGCCACCTATGGGAAACCTATGGGAAATGCATAGAGCAATCCAGAGTAAGTGCCTCTTATGTCTTCCCATAGTTACTCTGGATTGTAGGACCAGACTGTTAGAGGACCAGACTGTTAGAGATATAAAGAAAATTTATTATAGACTTTCTATCTCTATTGTAGAATGAAAAGCAATCAAATGTGCATTTAAATAGTACATGTGAGTTGATGGACCAAATGGATCTAAGCAAATCTATATGCTGTATACAAAATCAAAGAGTCACTGACTGATTGATTCACTGACATTGCAATACTAACCCCTGGTTAGCCAGCACAAGACTTGTGCTGCTCTGGGATGTTGCAAAATTACAGTGAGTGCACAGATATGCGCCAGCCTCCCCACACCACCACAGAAACAGGGAGATGGCTGAGCTGTGCTAGCCTGGATTGGTTAGGACTGCACCCTGACTGACTCAGTAACTGATTTATTAATGCCCAGCCAAAATCGCCAGACCTAGAAGCATGAAATTTGGAGAGGATATTCCTTCCATGATGTAGGCATCCACTAAGAACTGATTTTAGGAAATTAAAACCCAAAGGATGCAACATATTTTTGTTCCTATATGTAACCTTGAAGAATCCCAGACTCATCTATGCCCAGCCCCAAACCCCAGAGCTACAAGCATGAAATTTGGGGAGCACGTTCATTTCATGGCATGAGCACCAACTAAGGAACAAGTTTTAGAAATTTAACCCCTAAGGGGACAAAAAGGCAACATGTTTTTGTCCCTGCTTTATATTTTTAAGAAAATTGAAATACAATGGCACCTCACGTAACAAATTTAATTTGTTCCAGAGGCATGTTTGTTACGTGAAACGTTCTTTATGTGAGGCAGATTTTCCCCTAGGAAATAATGGAAACTCAGACTATTGGTTCCACAACCCAAAAAATATTCATATGAAAATATTAACAGGATGTAAAAATGATGACAAAACACTGGAATTGAATTCAAAACATGCATTCAATGTGCATGATCTTATGAAGTCTACTGAGGCTGCAATCCGAAAGACACTTTCTTGGGAGTAAGCCCCATTTAAAATAATGGGGCTTACTTCTGGGTAGACAGGAGGGTGCAATCAAAGACACTTTCCTGGGAGTAAGACCCATTTAACACAATGGGGCTTACTTCTGAGTAGACATGGTTAGAAGGCTGCAATGAAAGACACTTTCCTGGGATGAAGACCCATTCAACATAATGGAACTTACTTCTGGGTAGATATGGTTAGGAGGCTGCAATCAAAGACACTTTCAAAGTGTTCCTTCTCTTTACCCTGAGCTTCTCTCTCCCCTGCTCCCTTCTGGCTAGCCCTGAACTGCTTCCATCTTCTCCACTGCCCAGTAGATACCTGGCCACAGGAGGAACAGCGCAGTAGTGTTGCTTTCACTATAGAGTGGTGCGCTAGGCAGCCCTGACACTTTTTAAAAGAGCTGCCGGCCACTGTTTCTGCCCCAACTGCCAATGAGTGTTTGTTACGCGAAGCACAGGTTGTTATGTGAAGCAGAATCCTAGATAAGTTTTTGTTTGTTACATGGAACATACTTTACGTGAGGCACCACTGTAATTATAAGGAATCACTGACGTTTTGTGGTCTGAGCAGATGCAAGCAGCTAAAAATAGATAGATTTTTATTTTTATTACAGATTTTTTTAGCATTGTAATATTCAAAGTAAAGCATGTGGTTAATCCATGACCACCCACAGTGAGTTCTCCATCTATAGGGTGTGTTTAACCCACCCTATATAGATATGAACCTGCCTCACCAGGTAAGCAGGAGGACAAACAAAATAAAGATTGTGAAAGCATGTTTGTAGTAAAAAAATAAAGATTGTGAAAGCACATTTGCAGTAAAATAATAATGGTGGGTAGATCTGAAGAGGATAGATGTGGGTGTTTTCCATCCGTTTATTATTAAAATAATATGTTGCAGATGCCTCAGTAGAAAAACATGGTCTAAGAAGGACAGGCATTAAAGCATTTCAATCTTCTTCAGATCAATCAGACTTTTAAACAGACAGTTGTGGATGTAACTTCCTTAGAATTGAGCTTAATGGAGTGAACTGTGCTAACTATATTTTGAGATCTATCATTTGAGATGCTAACAAAGGGAATTTAAAACAATGACTGTCAGTTTTAGAAATATGTTTTTAAACTGACACTCTTATTGTTTTATTCTCTTTTGGGAATCAGTAACATTGTGGATTGAGAGTAACTTCGATTGAGGGTGTTTGCAACACAAGCAAACATTTCTAATAAATTTTAATTTGATAAATGAGTGATGTCTTGCAATACAAGTAGTACATGATGCCGAATGACACATGATCACAACTGAGCCAATGGTTCTTCTCATTGTGGGGCTGTGGATGATTGTCTTCCATGCTTGGATGAGGTCCCAGCCAAGCTGCTTGGAAGGGAACTTTCCCCAGAAGCACCTTTCTGGAAGAAGAAGCCAGTGGATGCTCCAGAATGGGAGCATATGGCTCAGTTGCTTTTCTGGAGCACTTTTGCTCTGCCCTTCTCTTGAGCAAGGGGGACAAAGACTGCAGCCTCAGAGACCAAGCCTTGTATGCCTACTCTGAATCAGTGGGGCTTACTCCTATATAATGGGCTGATGGAAAGGAGCCTCAGAGACCAAGCTTTGCTTATCTACTATTTTGTATTATATTATATAGTATTGTAATCATTTTCATGTGAATACTAGTGAAATGTACCCACATTGCAGAAGGAAAATTCCCAAGTATACCATCCCCCCCATTGCACATCACCCCCATGCCCACCACACCCCCATGCCCACCACAACCCCATGCATAATAATTTAAACAATGTATTATTTACTGGCAGAATTTATTCATTGTTGTTGTCTTTTAATTAAAAGATAAACATTAAGTTGCAGTTAATGGCATAAAAGCAGCCTGCTTACCATGTAATGTGGCAGGCAATTAACCTTGCCTCAGAATGGGTTCAGTCTGGGTATCACTTGGGAGGGAGATCCTTCCCCCATGTGATTATCATATCAATACAAAGTGATAATCACATTTGAATTGCTTTGTAAGGGAAAGTTTCTGCCTCTGAGCTGAAACTCAACTGTTTTGCTATATAGTGCATATTTATTTATTTATTTATTTATTTATTCATTCATTCATTCATTCATTCATTCATTCATTCATACATATATACCCCCCCTTTCTCGGGCCATAGCCAACTCTGCTAACAATAAAACAAATTTAAAACATTAAATAAAACAATTAAAAGCATTAAAAACATACATAAGTTAAAAACTTTAAAAACAATAACAATAACCCCTCAACCTCTGCCACAATAAAAACCTTTTTTAAAATAAAAAGTTTTTAGGCTCCGCCTGAAGATCTGTATCGAGGGAGCTTTCCTAACTTCTAGGGAGGGTAGTTTGAAAGGTTGCCACCACCAAGAATGCCCTATTCCTGACTGCCACACCTCTCACATACCTTAGTGGCGGCACAACTAGTAGGGCCCCCTCTGATGACAGATGACAGGTTGGATTGTACCCCATTTTCCCGTGAGGTATGCTGCCTCCTGGTGCCAGGGTACGGGATATCATGGAGAGGCTACCGAGGATTATCACGCCTGCTGATCGCCACCCGTTCTTACTCATCCATGTAGGAACAAACGATACTGCTCGGCAAAATTTCCAAAATATAATTGGGGATTATGAAGCAACTGGCTCAACGACTGCACTCAAAGGGTCGTTGTCAATGGTTCTGAGTCAACCTGGAGGTCGGTTTCAAGTGGGGTACCCCAAGGCTCTGTCTTGGGCCCAGTTCTCTTTAACATTTTCATTAATGACTTGGAGGAAGGGATACGGGGGAGCCTGATCAAATTTCCAGATGACATCAAGCTGGGAGGAGTAGCAAACACATCAGAAGACAGGAGAAACCTCCAGGAGGATCTGGATAAACTAGAATACTGGGCTGTAACAAATAGAATGAATTTCAACACAGAGAAGTTCTGCACTTAGGCAATAAAAATCAAAAACATAGGTATAAAATGGGGGATACTTGGCTTGGCAGCACAACATGTGAGCGGGATCTTGGAGTAGCCATGGATCACAAGCTGAACATGAGTCAGCAGTGTGATGTGTCTGCAAAAAAGGCAAATGCCATTTTAGGGTGCATTAAGAGGACTGTCGCTTCCAAGTCACGAGAAGTTCTAGTTCCTCTTTATTCAGCATTGGTCAGACCTCACCTTGAGTACTGTGTTCAGTTCTGGGCACCTCACTTTAAGAAAGATGCAGCCAAACTGGAGGAAGTCCAGAGGAGAGCGACAAGAATGATCAGTGGGATGGAAGGGAAGCCCTACGAGGAAAGGTTGGGGGAACTTAGGATGTTCAGCCTGGAGAAGAGGAGGCTGAGAGGAGACATGATTGCCCTCTTCAGATACTTGAAGGGAGGAAGAGATACTTCAGATACATAGGGAGGAAGGGGCTCATTTGTTCATAGCTGCTTCTGAAAGCAGAACTAGAACCAATGGGTACAAACCCCAAGAAAGGAGATTCCGGTTGGAAATCCAGAAAAAATTCTTGACAGTGAGGGCAGTTTGGCAGTGGAACAAATTGCCAAGGGAGGTGGTGGACTCTCCCTCACTAGGGATCTGTAAGCAGAGGCTCGACGAGCACCTGTCGAGGAAGCTCTAGGAGGAATTCCTGCTGCAGGCAGGGGGTTGGACTAGATGACCTACTAGGTCCCTTCCAACTCTATGATTCTATGATTCTATGAAGAAAGCGGTCCCTCAGATAACCTGGACCTGATCAGTTTTGGGCTTTAAAAGTGAGGACTAGCACTTCGAATTCAGCCCGGAAACAAATGGGCAGCCAGTGTAGTCGCTGAAGCAGAGGCCCGACCAAGTTAAACCAACCAGCATATTGCTTATATGGAAGTTCCCACCCCCATATACAGTATCTTAATAACATCTACCGTATATTAGAAAACATTCCCTCATGGTTACTCTTAGCCTAATTAGAAGAACAGTGGCGCCTTTAAAGTATATTCCATGTAACAAACAAAAATTTCTCTAGGATTCTGCTTTATGTAACAAACACACTCGTGTTTCACCCACAGTGAAAGCAAGACTTCCGCGCTGTTCCTGTGGTTGGGTGTCCGCTGGCAGAGGGAGAGAAGAGCACTGGAGAAGAAGGAAGCAGCTCAGGGCTAGCCAGAAGGGAGCAGGGGAGGGAGAGGCTCAGGATGAAGAGAAGGAGAAAGTGGGGAGACACTTGGAAAGTTTCTTGGATTGCAGCCTCCTAACCATGTCTACCCAGAAGTAAGCCCCATTGTGTTAAACGGTCTTACTCCCAGGAACTTAATCCTAAAGTTTGCTCAGCTCCTCGGCCCTCTCGGTGGCCTAACTCAGCCAGCATATCTTCTTGAGGTGACGTGGGGAGGTCAGCATACACCTGTCCACTGACCTAACTTTACCCCAAGGCAGAAGTGCCTTATGGCACTTTTGTGACACCCCCAGATTAGCAAATAGTTTATGCCAGGGCCTAACCGGAGGCTGCAATCCTAAAGACACTTTCTTGGGAGTAAAACCCATTGAACACAATGGGGCTTCCTTTGGAGTAGACATGGTTAGGATTGTGCTCATATTAACTCTTCTTCACCTTACGTACATAAAAGGACGTTAGCAGATACTCCGTTCCAAATCTGACAGCTGAATGTGTTTATTCTTTTTCCACTCCTTAATCACTTCAACTTGCCCAGTTCTCTTAGGAAGAATTGTGAACATTTTTCTAAGCCGTTCCCATCTTGTTGATCCTCCATATTCATATTTGCCCTGAAAAATGAAGGGTGGTTTCTCCCCATGAGTCCAATAAACAGGAGGAAATCCTAATATTAGAAATGTTTATATGGGGTAGTGTTTTTCATACAGCATAGAAGAGAACATTAACTTTCATTTGTCCAAGCCAAAACATCCAGTGTTAAAACTTTGAAGTCCAGAATGTAGATATATCTTCCCAGAATTTCTATCAAGATTAGCCTTAAATTGAATTTTCTCTGCACATTTTACTTGGGATTAAACTCAAGTGACTTTTCCTGAAGAAAATTTATATGGGATTAGATTACTAGGTTGAAACCTTCTGTGATCCTAAGCATGCATACAGTTCAATCTCATACAGAGTTAGGAGAGCCTGAGACTATTGAAGCCGTTGGTCTTAGATTGGCAAATAACATTTGATATGATCAGGCTGTTATTGGGAATTTGTATTATGAGTTCAGTTGGTCTTAGGAACTGGAGATAAGGAGCAGGAGTGGAATGGGTGGATCTTGGAGGCAAAAGTGTACGCTGGTTCCTATCCCTATTTTTTTCTGACCCTCTCCCACTCCCCAAACCTCATTTGAACCAGCCACAAATCACCCCCTCTGCCCTCTCATTTGAGCCAACAGAACTTCCAAGAGAGTCTAGCAAGTGGAGACACTGGCCAGCAGCTCTGTTACACACACTAAGGCAGGGGTCCTCAAACTTTTTAAACCAGGGGCCAGTTCACTGTCCCTCATACACTATCGGGGGCCGGACTATCAGGGGCCGGACTAAATCCGGACTTTTGGAGGACATTGTCCTACATTTTTTAAACATACCCTACATTTAAAAAACATGGGGTTCACCTTGTTTGGAGCTTCTGAGCCCACCGGCCGGCTGAGGGAAGGCTGTAGCCTCGCGGTGGAGCTGCTTGGGTGCCCCTGAGCCCACTTGCCGGCCGGGAAGAGGCTGAAGCAGCATGGTGGTCCCCCCTGGGCAGCCAAGGAGAGCCTGAAGCAGCGTGATGGTGCTGTGGGGGCGCCCCTGAACCCCCACCCCTGCCGGCCGGGAAGAGGCTGAAGCAGCGCAGTCATCACCGCAGAGGCTGCGAGGGACTGGAGCTTGGGCTGGGCTTCCAGCCCAGGGCCAATCATGAGGCGAAGGAGGGACCTCCTCCTGGCCCACCTCAATTTTCCTGCGTAATGAAGTGCAGAGGAGCGTGTGCACTGAGGTGCGCACACAAACTAAAATGCCGAGCCGCCCTCCTTGCCTCCAGCTTCAGCCGCCGCCATCATGTTGGCAGGCCAGATTGAGGACTTTGGGGGGCCATATCCAGTTCACGGGCCATAGTTTGAGGACCCCTGCACTAAAGCAATATGGCTTGCCAATATGGGGCCTATTGCAGCAGATTGCAAGATCTTCTGCTATAGACTCTGGATAGGATTAGGTTGCTAATGACTATAGTGACCTATAACCATTGTTGTGAAATAATCTGTACCAACCTTAGTGCCATTTGTTTTTTAATACTGTGTGCTATACTGTATACAGATGCAGTCCTGGCCAAGAATGCTTTAAATAAATATCCTTACTTAATAGATAAACTGTAACATCAGATTGAGAACAATCCTATCCATGTCTACTCAAAAGTAGCCCCATTGCGTTCAATGGGTCTTTAGGATTGCAGCCATTATTTATTACTTAGTTATACAGGGTGATTGAAAAGTAACTCCCTATTTTAAAATACTTATAAATTACAATATACGGAGTTACTTTTCAATCACCCTGTACAATGATTCATATCATGATGCAGGAGAAAATAAGAGGAAAGTGATGGAATATCTTGAGATTTCTTAGCACATTCATTTTTAAAAGATGATTTCAGTAAGATGTTTTGAGGGCTGGTCCTTTCACCAGCTCAGTTTTTGTGTTTTTGTTTGTTTATTTGTTTGTTTGTTTTTTTGAAGATGGGTGTTTAGTAAAAACATAGCTTAGTGGTCAGGCTACAGTAAAAAATAATATGGACAATTTTTTAAATTGCAATTTTGCAATGTTTTTTTCTATATTGGTATCAATTCCAGTATTGGAAGACGCACACTGATTGCTTATACACTGTTTCATGAAAATAATGTACAGTACATGTGTCACATGAACATGTACTAGGAAATGATGCCTGAATTCAGCTCCCAGTAGAGTCCACATATAGTGAAGGAAATGTATTTATCATGCTATTCATACAGAATAAATACATGCTTTCTCCTACATGGGTATGACATTCATGAGAGAAAATAATTTGTGAAGTGACAGAGAAGGGGATGGGAGCTTCCTGAAATAACTCACTGCAACAATTTAATCTTCCCAACTTGATTCATGTTTATTCAGTTCCTCTGAGTCCAGCATGACATAGCCCTAGATAAGTGTGGATAGGAGGAGTGCAATGTTAATATCTAGGAAGTGAATGCAAAAATAGCTTATCCAAAGATCTCAAAGTTATTTTATGTTGAATGTACAACTTCCATTAGGTGAATGCTATTACACCATCCTCAGACTTTAGGATTCAGGAATATTTAAGCCTCCCCCATCACCGATGGTTTAGGAGAGATCCATTAAACACAAAATACTGTAATCTGACTCTCTTATTCCCAAAGGCAGGGTATAAAATCAAGATACAGTAAATGCATATTCATGTCATAGATGGCTAACCATGCCTACACAGCAATTAAGGCTGCAATCCTAAAGACACTTTCCTGGGAGTAAGGCCCATTGAACATAATGGGGCTCATGTTTGAGTAGACTTGGTGGGATTGTGCTCATAGCCTGCTGCAGTTCTATGTACATTTACTTGGGTAGATTTACACAGAACTTTTCTGCTATAGCAGGTCCAGCTTAAGGGGGAATCCTCCTGCTGGAGCCAACCTCACAGGGTGGTGGTGGTGCATTCTACCTCCTCATCTTTTGAAGGACCAGATGAATCTGATGGTAGTGGTGGTGGCAGCAGCAATAGTGTTGCTGCAGTCTTCCCACTCAACTGCTGCTGCTTCTCTCTTCCTCTTGGTTCTGCTGTGCTGTTTTGTGGCAGAGAGGACTGGAGCAAAGAAATTGACCCTTGCTGGTCACTGCCCAGTCAGGATGGTACAGTGGTTGGGGAGTTGGACTGAGTCCTGGTTCAAATCCCACCTTGACTATGAAGCTTCCTGGGTGCCATTAGACCAGTCACTTAAAGCACAATCCTAACCATGTCTACTCAAAAATAAGCCCCATTGTGTTCAATGGGGCGTACTCCCAGGAAACTGTCTTTTGTGCTGCAGCCATAGGGCACAATCCAGAGTAACTACGGGGAGTCCCTGCTCCAGTGTAAGAACAATTTGCTGTGGATTGCAGTATGAATTTCCCATGGGTTTTCATTAGATGGTGCTGTAACTACGGGTACACGTAATGTCTCTTAGGTGCTCCCGTAGTTACTCTGGATTGTAGGGTTAGTCTCACCTACCTCACAAGGCTGTTGTGAGGATAGCAGGAGGGAACAAACCAAAGCTTTGTAAGCCACAGTGTACATTTGATTTGACATGGAAAAGATGGTATATAAATCCCATCTTATTTATATAAGATCCCTTAAATAAATAATTTCAAACCACACTGGGAGGTACAGGTAAAGGGACAAATGGGGGCCAGGTGAAGCAGCACTAGAGGTGATGGAGGGTGCAAAAGCATGCCTCCTGTGCCCATCCACTGCATGTAGCAGCTTCCTTCATACTGTCTCACCACTGAATTGGCCCTATATTGTTCAATGTAACAAAAAAAGTACAAGCCCCACCACCACATATATAGGACACCCAAGAAAAAAGTGGAACAAACAAGTTGAACAAAAAGTTGATACCAATGTTTACATCTATCTTTCATGTGCTTAATTTAAACACTATATTACTTATTAAATTTAAACTTAAACTTTGTAAATTTAATTTTTGAATTCCTAGAAGACTACATGATGCCTGCTTACAAGGAAAAGGGGGCATTGACTACTTTTTCCAGGACACGTCTATAATCCAGGACGTGTATTGGGATAAAAAGGGACATTAAGAGCACAATCCTAACCATGTCCACTTAAAAGGAAGCACCAACGTGTTCATTGGGTCTTACTCCCAGGAAAGTGTCTTTAGAAAGTGCCTTAGGTCACTCTGTACATGGTTGGATTGTGTACTTGGGGAGGATCTATGTAAGTGTATAAGAGCATTTTGTGGTTTGTATCAGCTCCAAACTCTGGGGAAATCTTGCTGACATACTAGATTTGGGATGCATTTTCTTTCCTAAACTTCCCACCTGTTTGATGTTCACCACCTGTTCACACATGCCTGCTATTGATGAGCCAAAACTTCAGTTTCCAAAAAACACCTCTCCAGAAGAAGGTGCAGCTAGACTCTTTTGGGGGAACCTCCTGCCTCTTCTTCCCCATCACTCCATGGGACGTATTCCCATCTGATTCTCGCCTTGTGGGTGCTCCTCCCTTCTCCTTTCTGGATCTTTTGGAGATCAGGCTTTCCTGCCTGCTAAATCATTCATGGTCCTGCTCTCTAATTGCTCTTGTTTGCATTGATCCGGGTGGAAGGAAGAAGATCCCCTCCAAGTTGGCTGCTGATTGATGGAGAGCCTCGTTCCTCCTCCTGCTCTGCTTTCACCTTGCTTGGAAGCCTCTATTTTAAGGCAAGCACAGGCAGCCCCTCCACCTGTTCTGGCGGATCCCAGGAGCGCAGCTTGACAGCTCAGCTCTCCCCTCCTCATCAGACCCATCAGATCTGGTGTCTGGGTCTGGCTGGGAGAGTTTCCTCTCTCGCCCCCTTCCTTCCTTTCTTTCTCTGCGCTCTTGGAGAGAGCCAAGCTGGGCTGATCCTCCTCCAAGCCCTGCTTGCTGGAAAGCAGGAGAGCAGAGCAGCCTCTCCTTTGTGGAAACTTTTGCATGCTTGTCTTCTGGTCTGCAGAGAAGCCACTCCATGCAGGAGCAGATCTGAGCCCCTCTGGATCGGTGCCTTAAGAGGATTTCCCCTTTGCAAGCTTGGCTATGGCTGAATCTGGACACCCCGAGGAAGACTCCGCAGTGGACGAGTTCAATGACATTATCAAGAGCAGATCTGGTAGGAAATGTTCACAGATTTGTGTCTTCTGCACCCCTTTCCCATGGTTTGGGGTGGTTTCTTTTAAAATGCAAAAGTCTGGAGAAAGTCCTGATTTGGGAAAAGTTTTTTTCCTCTCTCTCTCTCAAACAGCTGTGAAAAGTTTTGCCAAGTTATGCCTACTGTACCAGAGCTTTCCAACATCTTTTGGAAAACCACATTTTTAGGTTCATCTCCCCCTCTTCCCCCAACCTTTATTCTTCTGGTGATTTAAGTGTATTGATGCTTTGTCCTGATTTCTCTTAAAGTTGATTTTTCTTGCCAAAAAATTGAAAGTGTGTGTGAACAGAGATGTGATTTAGGCAGAGACAGAATCATGCTTGAGATAGATTTCATGGAAAGAAAACAGATCCTTGTGTTTTAAATCAGAGTTGCAACTGTTCAGATACTGCAGGAAGATTTTTATAATGAGTTAATTTTAATCACAGATCGCAATTATTGGAATAATCAGTCTTTAATCATTAAAAGAGTATGGAAAAGAATGTGTAGCATTCATAAAGGGGGGAGCACTGTCATAAAACTAGTTTTTTTCCCATCCCTTATGAACCCCTGCAGTCTCTAGGTTTTAATTGTACTTATAGGTTGGTGGTGCTGTTTGTGTAATGGGGTTAGGCCATAAAAGCTGTAAATGGAAGCAGCTGGAAGGGTTCTGGATAAAGTTTCAGTTGCCTAAGCTGCCTCCCTGACTTTAGCCTTGGAAAAGAACCAATTCATGGGCAAAGCAGGTATTCATAGTTCATTCAGAATTCATATTTTTACAAGCGGAAATACACACCAGAGTACTGAGGCATTTAATTATTTTTGAAAAGTTATGCACTTGACAAATAGAACAGAAAAGAGATTAATGATGCTGCCATGCCTCCTCTCTTAGGTATATCCCTGAGTTTTTACTGGGGGAACAGTTTCACTCATTTCCAAGGTAATCCAAAGGAATAAAGTCAAACAGCTTGTAAGCATCCAAGATCAAAGACACTGAGGAGACAAAGAAGAACCTGCATGTTGGTCTACTTTAAACTAGGCACAATGTGGTTAAAATATACCCATGTGGCATTACATGTTTTATTTAAACCTGGTCTTCTCGTACATGTTTGCATGCCATGAACCTGTCGCCTGGACATGTACCAATCTGGTGCACAATGTTCATGAAGCACCCAAGAACCTTGTTTAAATTTGAAGCTGTCCACTTGATGAAATGCTATATAGGGCTTTGGTAGGTTTTCTTTTAACACTTGTTTTACAACAGGCCTTTTTGAGTCTTAAAACCTATAATTACAATTAGAAAGTTCATAGCTTATTGCTAAATTTGTGGATCGCTAAAGTACAACTGGAAAGGATTTCTTCTATCATTTATTCCATTGAAAAGAGGTTTCATTACCTACTTCCATGAGGGCACAATTCTATTCAACTTTCCAGTACTGATGCAGCTGTGCCAATAAGGTGTGCTCCATGTCCTGCTTTTGGGAGGATTTCAAGGACAGAGAATATTTGCTCTCTTACTCTAGGACTGTATTGTGGCTGCATCATTGCTGGAAAATAGGACAGAATTGGGCCTTGAGACACTTATTTTCTCCTAACATGTCTGAGAGCTTGCATTTATAGTCAAAATTGACAGGTGGGTGAAGATATTTTTTAATCCTATCTATGTATACAAGAAGTTTTACTGGTGATTCACTCCCATCCCTATATTGAGTTCAACATAATGGGACTTAATTCTGGAAAAATGCATTACTGGTAAATGTGACTGCAAGCATGACTTGTAAAACTATAATGTTACTACTAATGATCACCTGGGTGGAGCATCTGGAACAAATAACTATAAGCGCAATCCTAACTATATCTACTCAAGAATAAGCCCCATTGTGTTCAATGGGTCTTACTCCCAGGAAATTGTCTTTAGGATTGCAGCCTATGTCTTGTATGGAAAGCAATCATTAAGGGTGCAATCCAGAGTAACTACGGGGAGTCTTTTCTCCGGTGTAAGAACAATTTGCTCTGGATTGCAATATGAATTTCCCATGGGTTTTCACTGGTTGGTGCAGTAACTACGGGTGCACGTAATGTCTCTTACGTGCTCCCATAGTTACTCTGGATTGTAGGGTAAGTAACTAGTTGTGTGTGTCTCCCCCTCCGCCCCAATTGTGTAGTAGCACTTAAAATTTCCTGGTTGCAAATCAAACTCTTGACAACATAGAGTTTTTATAAAGTAAAAAAAAAATCAAGCTGTATTTTTAATTAAAGTAAAAAAGACAAGCTGTAATTGGAATCAGAGTTTTTGGTGTGACAAAATATTAAAGATATCTACCTGCCCCTTCCCATGTTTTTGCAAGGTATTGCAGAGGTCCTTATGCTCTGTTAATTAACTAAAACAAGCAACAAAACACTTGCAGTCACCTGCATTAGATCCTGTTAACTGATTAAATATGCATTTACTCTACTATGAGCAAACTGGTAAAAGATGTTCTGGTTTCTTCCACCTATTTTCCTCATCCATATTTTGTTTTTGTTTTTCCTTTTCTTCTTTTTCTTTTTTCCTTTACCTGCTGACAAGAGAATCAAAGGTATATTGCCCAGCAGTAATTTTGAGAGAGAGGAGTAAAGGCAAGTTTCACTGTTACAATGTTCTAGGTCTCTAGTGGAAGAACAAGGCATTATGACATTTTGGGGCCTTCATGGTAATCTATGACATCAAGAAAATAATATAGTAAAGGTAAAAGTTGTCCCTTGTAGGTTGTCCTGTTAGGGCAAAATCCAGAGTAACTATGGGGAGTCCTTGCTCTGGTGTAAGAACAACTTACTCTGGACTGCAATATGAATTTCCCATAGGTTTTCACTAGGTGGTGCAGTAAATACGGGTGCATGTAAAGTCTCTTACATGCTCACGTAGTTACTCTGGATTTGGGGGTCGATGTGTTGTTCATCTCCTTTACGACCCTGATCAACTAGCATTGTCCAAAGACGCTTCCATGATCATGTGGTCAGCATGATGAAACTCCAGAGCACACAGAACCCTGTAACCTTCCCACTGAAATAGTACCTATTTGTCTAGTTATGTTTACTTGCTTTCAAACTGCTAGGTTGGCAGGAGCTGGGCAAATAATGGCAGTTCACTCCCATTTTGCAGTACTTGGGTTTCGAATTGCCAGCTTTCAGGTTGATAACACAGTGTTATTAACCACTGAGCTACCACAGCCAATAAATAAATAAACATAATCTTACATTAAAAACATATCTCGCACAATCCTAACCATGTCTACTCAAAAGTAAGCTCAATTGTGTTCTGACTCCCAGGAAAGTGTCTTCAGGAATGCAGACATACCCCCAAATCCAGAGTAAATACAGGAGCACATAAGAGACCTTACTTAAGAGACCTTATGGGAGCACATAAGAGACCTTACTTAAGAGATAGTTACTGCACCACCCAGTAAAAACCTATGGGAAATTCATACTGGTATCCAGAGTAAATTGTTCTTACACCTGAGCAAGGACTCCCCATACTTTGGATTTTGCCCATAGTCTGTATACAGGGTTTTTTCGGAAGGTATCAGTACTCAGTACCAGCATCTTTTCCCCCTGCCTTCCCAGCCGCTAATTAATAGTCCTATAAAGATGACCTGTGATGAGTACTGGCACCTTTTTCCCCTCAGAAAAAAGCATTGGTCTTACATAAATATTTGGACTGTGAATCCTGTGGAGAATCACTTCTACAACTTTCGTAAATCTTGCTGTTTGCAACTGAGTTCCTGCTATATGTTGCTCAAACTTTCTCTTACAGTAAGTAAGGTGAAAGTGGTGCAAGATCACTAAAAAGAACAATGTACCATATTAAAATATCTGAAAACAAAGGTTCTGCTCAACTGTCTAACTGCAGAGTAAATGTGTTGGTCGAGGAGAAGGCCATTGGCACTCTAGGTTAGTTTGATCAGGAATTACATTGCCCTCAAAGGCAGCCCCTAAGGCTATTCTTTGAGGCTTTTAAGGCCACAAATTGCAAAGCCTCTAAGGCTGCAATCCTAACCTCCCCCCCATAAGCCACAGCATAAGTCCTTTGCTGACTTGGGGTTGTCAGAAATGTAAGGCTCTACTGCTCCATTCCTGTTGGGGGCAGGGGCGGGGGGGGGGGGAGGGTGCGCTAGGCCATTGCACAAGCCTATGCCAACATCCCCACCCTATCATGGGAAGATATGCCAGGTGAGTTAGCCAACCTAAATTGGTTAGCATTGTGCCCTAAGGCTTTTTTTGTGAGTAATAGGTATAGATCTTTGTATTATCACATCAGGAAGATAAGAGTGCAATCCTAACCTAGGCCAGCATAATTTATTGGTCTTCCCATTCCTGTGGTGATGTAGGGAGGCAAGTGCATGTCTGTACACTGCCCTAACCCTCCCCCAGTAGTGACACACAAGTGTCTTATAGTGTCACCCCCAGATCAGCACAGGACTTAGTTAGAATTGCATAACCTAAAATGGTTATGGTAGCAAGAATGGATGTACCAATTAGTTTCCTACAAGCTGGAAAAGTTTAGGAAGCTCTTTATGGGAGTGTCTGTGGGTGCAACTATGTGACAGATGGTTTGGAGGTCCATCTGTCCAGATGGTTTCCAGGAGTTATTTTGGAGAAAATGTACTGTTTGGAGAGTGACTCATTCTTCTCTAAGTTTCAACATTGCTAATAGTTAATTCCACCCCTTGTATTCCCTCTTAATAGCAATATGTCACCAAACTAAATTTGATGCACAGAAACAACAGCTAAATTCTGTAGACATTTACTTGGAAGAAAATTCTAAGTTCAGGTCAGTTTCGCATACTACAAATAAGATATGAGCTGATTTTTCCCAGCTTTGGAAAAGAACTTCAAGGGTTTGAAGTAACCTCAAAAGAGAGAGCTTAATTCCTAAAATGCACCTTTCTAATTTTGAAAATTAGTAAGTACATAGAACATAGTGTATTTTACTGTTAAGTAAACATGAATAAGTTTTTATTTTTAGTTCATTTTTCAAAAAAATAAAATGTTATTCTTGGGAGACTGATTTGATCAGCCCTATTTGTTGTCTGGTTGTAAAGTGTCCTTCATCAGTCAAAAATACAAGCTACAGTGATAACATCTGTGTCTTGTTATCAGATTGGTACTTATGCACAGAGGTATATTATATGGTTAGATGTGTCTGAAACAGATTTCTACCAGTCCATCTGTTCTAACATATGAGGAAAATTGTTGCAGATTTTCATCACTGGTGTTTGGTTTGGTAAACATTAAATTGCATTTAGTACTTTTTGGGATTGTACTTACTGCAGGGGTTCCCAAACATGATCTTTACTTTTAGATTTTACAACGCTTGGGGAAACCTGTGAGTCTTCCACAGGAGCCCCCCACACCTTTGAAAGGCTGCTGCTCATGAGTAAAATGAAGCCCCTTTTATATCTAGAGATCCTGGGGATCGCATTGCTTCTTTTGGTCCTCTGGACTCCATAAAAAAACAAAGCTCCTCAGGCTGGGGCATTATTACACCCCAGTTTGAGAATTTCTGCCTTGCGTTCTATTTTGGGTGTGCAAATCTATGAAATGTACAGATATTGATATTCTTGACCAAATTTAGCTAACTTCTGTATTATGCTTCTGGAACAGTGTACTAGTGAACACCCCCACCCCCCAGCTCAAAAATGCTTCTAATCCCAAGGTGGTAGTTGATATGCCTCTCTTAATAAGTTGGCCATGTGTGTTGATCTGAAGAATAATTTGAGGGTGTTAGTTGACCTAAGCTGACTTTATTATTTCTATGATTCCTGAAAGCCTTTCTCCACAGTTGAAGTGACGGCAGTGGAAATGATTGTTGTGTGGTACTGTGAGCTAATAAAAAGAATCCAGAGGCACATAAAAGCAGTCTTTACGCTTTCCCCTTGTGAATTGGTACAGAGTGTTACTGTAATGTGAATATTTATTTGAAGTCAAAGAGTCTGGAGAGCAGCTTTAGATATTGTATTACATCTGGAATAACTCAACTGGAGGTCTTACTGAGTGGCCGAGAATAAGCATTTGACACTTGTCTAAACAAAACTTGGCTGGCCTAATTTGCAAAATGCACTTTCTTCTTTGTTTCTCCTGGGAGTCCCATCCGCATCCTGGTTCCTAAGTGTGTAACTTAAGCTATTGATCCTAATGATATCTTTAGGATTTACTTATGCTTAGGATTGCTGATCTAGTCTTCCACAATCCTATTGGGGCCTTGTGCCGCCAGAATTAGCACAGTGTGAGTGCAATCCCAACTCCTGGTTAGACTAGCACAAGTCCCGTGCTGGCTTGGGGTGTCACAAAAATGCTGTGTGGCACTTCAGCACCACTCCTGGGGGAGGGGACTTAGACATATGTACAAACATCTGCTAGCCTCCCCAGGCCACCCCAAGAGCAAGATTATGGGTGAGTTTTGCTGGCCTAAATTGGTTAGGATTGCACCCCATGTGTATAGTCATGGCTTCAAAGACTCTATTGACATCAGTGAGTTGGCATCGGTGGTATGTCATGGGAGGGGAGGCTGCATGGAGAGTCTCAGGGTGGATCAGGGAAAATTAGGAACTGGGAGGGGTGGATCTTAGCATTAGTGTGTGCCAGATCCCCTCTTTTCAAAAACGGCTGGCATGTCTGAGAATATCCTTTGGATGATCAAGCAGCCTACCAAGCCACCATGGAGGGAGGAAAAGATGGTGGGGGAAAAGATTGGGCAGTTTTTCTTATACTCTATGAACTTTGCAAACTCTTTTTCCCCCTGAAGTTTCTTCAAGTAATCATTATTTTGCTGAGAGGTTGGGGCCTGAAGGATTCCTCTCTTAATGGTAAAGTGAGATACATAAGGAAAGGACACACATGGTGAGATGTTATTTGTTTGTAAATGTGAAATGGCCATTTCACTTATTCTCAGTATTTTATTTTCAAATTTTTTTCTTGAGACTTTAGTCCCTCATATTTCTTATCTTGTGAAAATACACCTATGAAGCCTCCCAAACTACTTTCCCTACTGAATAAAATATACCTTTTTCAGGTATGGCATTACCAGTGAGGATGGGAGAGGATAGGATTTGGCACTTAGTTGTTTGACATATATTACAATCCAGAGTAACTACGGGAGCATGTAAGAGACATTACTTGCACCCGTAGTTATTGCACCACCTAGTGAAAACCTATGGGAAATTCATATTGCAATCCAGAGCAAATTGTACTTACACCGGAGCAAGGACTCCCAGTAGTTACTCTGGATTGCACCCATAATCTTTACGTAAATAGTAATGACTGTGATAGGGCAATTTTGAGTCTTCTTTCTAAGCATGTATTACTCAAAAAGAAACTTAGTAATTTATTTACACTGAATTAGGCTGACTACACTCACTAGCTAAAATAATCAAGCACTGTCATTTATTTGCATTGAATTAGGTTGACTACTCTGAACCTTATCATTCAATTTCCTTACATAATATGTTTCGACTTCTTGTGTTGCAATCTGTAGGACTGCATTCTGTCAACTGGATTTTTGCATGTCAATTGTCAATTTTTGTATGCTCTCAGTTGGAGTACTATTTCTAAGCCTGGTACATTTTAGTGGATGTTAGTTACATGTTTGTTGTTAGTTATAGATGTTAGTTATATCTTATATAAGATATATCTTGTATATCCTATATCTTATATAGTTATAGTTAGAAGTTATTATAGAGAGCAATTGAATTTATCAGTGACTGGGGAAGCTAGCCTATTGGCTTGATAGAATTTGGCAACTGAACTATTTATGTAAATAGTTTTTATGTAAACTAAATACTTTATGTATTTAGTTTTATGTAAACTAAATACATAAATACTATTTATGTAAATACTATTTATGTAAATAGTAAATTTACATAAGATGAGTGAAATTTACATAAGTAAATTTACACAAGATAAGTGACAATAAAAGTGGACCAACCAAAGATTTCTGCCTTTCAGCTTCACCTACAGAAAGAATTTGGGTACAATGCAAGATACATTACTCGCTATATCAAGGAATATGAAGCTATAGCTACATCTGTCTCTGGTCCAGTATATATGACTATACAGGATAATAACCTGGCTGTTATGTTTTTGAAGATGAAGGAAAGCATTGCATAACACAACTAAAAATGATAGTTGTATTGTATATGTCGGAATGCAAAAGAATCCTGTGTACAGAAATGGTAGTAACAATTGTCTTGTTTCTGAGACCTACATTAATCAAAGGCTGTTTACAAAAACAGGTGATAGGAGTTAGTATGCATTCACACCATGAACTACTAATGGTCAACACATGCGAGACATGGAATGCTGCATGTATCAGTGGCTTGGCATGCATTTTTTCAAGCTAGTTATTTTGACTCACTCTTGAGGGATCTCCCTGCAACTGGCAAGCTACTCCAGGGCTGGGCAGCAGTCTGCTGTAATAAGATCCATGGTTAAAGGCATTGCACGAAGTGAGTACAGAATGTACATCATTCTTCGCTGGGCATGCTAGCTCTTTATCCGAGAGCATTAAAGAGCTGGTATACTCGATGCATTTGCACCCTTCTTTCAAGAGGTATTTAGTGTATTTATTTTTATGTCAGTTCTGTCATACATACTGTACTCCTTCAGGAATGTTACTCCATCTCAAATCTGGATTGTTGTCAAAAATTACTTCCAGGAATAGGAGGTGTGGTTGGCTGTGATGAATCAAGAACAGAACTCCTTAAGGGGAAACCTTCAGATAAAAAGTTTCCGTGCTAAAACCTAAGGGGAATTTTGTGGGAGGCGGGTGGGTAGAGGATTGGCATTATAGCACCAGACTGACAAATGAGCGTCAGAATATTTGGAGCTCTTTTTTAAGTCAGAATAGCTTTTATATTGTAATAAGGTTAGATTGCTACCAATTCCTTTCATGAAAGTGGAGAGTCAGAATGGCACACCACAAACAAGACTGCTTCCTTTGCTTTTTTGAGGCTAAATAGAGTGCATTTAGCAGAGCAGCTGGACAACAAGGACAAATGCAACAGATGCAGTTTTCCCACAAGACAATTTCCAACATGAGAAGTCCTTCAGCTGTTGAATCTTGACCTGTCACAAACATCCAACCACAAGGACATACAAGGAAAGAACCTAAGAACAGAAACTGTTAGATATTTTGGTATAGTAGGCAGCCAACAAAAGGTTAAATATGGGTACATGAGTTCCAGAAGGTCCTCCTTGTGGTGCTCCGAGGCCAGCGGCCTTGGCTTTCTTCCCCATAACTTCTTAAGACACTTGATTCCAAAATGAGAGCGGCTTGAAGTGCAAGCACCAGGCAATATCGACCCTTGTGATTGTGTAAACATTTCTGACCTCTCTTAGCAGGGGTGGAGAGCTGTTAGCTAAACCGATGAGTAAACAAGACCCTGTTACTATCTCCTTGTTAGTACTAATGGTGCAAAAGACAGGGCAAATGACATCTCTCTTGGCAAGGATTGAAAACCTCTAAAAATGTTTGAAAATACGTCTGTCTTGAAAATGTGTTGAAATGATGGGAAAAAACAACTTTTTATCTTTGATAGATTGTGCAATTCAGTATTCACTTTTATTTCCTTTGGAGGAAAAAAAACAGATCAAAAGAAAGCTTGAAGTGTGGGTAGTATGTTGCTGGACAATCTCGTTTCCAGAAGATGTTTCTTGACTGTAATATTTGCTTGAGAACATAATTTGGAGCCAAATTAGGGGGAGAGAATGGCACATGTTCTTAAATATCCTGGAATCCATATTAAAACCTGCTATGTTCTATTGAGTAACCTGTTGTATAGGGTATTCCCTGAGTTTTTAATCTTACAGGTGACTTATAAAATGTCCATTGTATAAAAGCTTGTTTGGCACAAGAGGCTCACAAGCATCAAGTCAAGAAAGCATAGATACTTGGAAGTGACCAGAAAGCCACCTAATTAAATTCCTCATTCTTAGGCAGCAACTTTTTATATCCAGCACCTCTAACCAATTACCGTAGTTGGTGTTGCATTGCCTTTGCAAAGGGGAGAAGGCAAGAAGGAGCTGTCCAAATTATGGCCCATATCCTAAAGTCAAATTAAGCCCTTTGCTCTGGATCAGTTAAGATGACTTTCCATAAAATAACACTAGAGGGTGATGTAACTGTGTGGACCTGTAACTACTCTGGATTTTGCCCTATGTCAGAGTTCAAAACATAATGTAAAAAAATTATGCAGTCTGTTTCAAATTCACACCACAATCCTAAACATGTTGATTTGAAGTTAATCCCATTATTTCCAATCAGGTTGACTTCCAGGGAAGTGTGCATTGGATTGCAGCCTTAGTTTTTTTAAAAAAAGGATTTAAAAGCATAGCAGATCTGTCACTTTCAACTCCTCCCCCAATTGCAAAGCTGGCTGAGTGAAAAGGCTGAGTGTTATGAATATCAGAGACTTATCTTGAGCTGACAGGCCAAACCCACAGGGCTAGACGATTTCTAGGCTGGCCTAACTGCTGCTGAAGAGGCAGCAGCACAAGCGCAGCATGCTCACTGGGCTGGTATAGTTGTGCCGTATCCTGAAGTTGAGAGGCAGAAGTGGTGCTTAGGCTGGGCCTAAGATTTTGATTTGAAAAACTTTTCATTTTGCTTCCATTTTTACTCTGGCTTATCATGAACCCCTATGAGTCTATGCAGATTTATTCCTGCTCCTGAGATGGCCTAATTCAGAAGAGCTGTGGGGAGACATGTATGCTCTGGAAAATGCTCTGTAGCTTGCTTTATAGTGGCCTGGAGGGAGAGGCACCAGCAGATTGAAATCTACTGCCCTGCTCATCCCTCTGTCATATGTGAATGGGGACATTTGTAACTGTTTGAGTCCATGCATGTTATTGGGATCAGGATCGTGTACTCCTGTTCTGCACACTCAATCAAGATAGATTTCCAGGGTTTTTGCAGAATATCTTTATTATGGACATTCAAGTTCATATCAATATTTGGAAGTTCAGAACATGAGTGATAGTAATTAAAAAGCAAGCAGGCCTCCATCAGTCTTGAAAGACTATGGTATCGTGCTTGGCGCTGCATACGCTGCATGTGAAGCCCAGCACGAAAGCCTGGGTTGGATTGTTATGGAGGATAGGCTGTTACCCAAGCAGCAAATCCCCCCTCTCCACGCCACTGAATTAGATCAATGGAAAGGCAAAGCCAATACAATTGGATCCAGCTGGCATCGCAGAGCTGGGCTAAGGACAGGAGCTCATCCTGTCTTGTGGGGCCGACCCGGGTCTCGAACCCTGGCCTGCTGGTTAACAGGCACAGTGTCTTAGCCACTTGCACCACCCACAGCAATGAGTTCAGAAAATGGGTAGAAGTCTATGTGTTTGTAGTTCTGTCTTGCTTTGCAAAAATGTTAGGCTTTCCTGAAACTACTGTATTCATGGGCCCCAAAGCCCATGAATATTATCAAGTTGTAAATTGTAGAACTTTACACACTTCTCATTAAAAATATATAGGACAGTGCTTTTGGATATGTAAGTATGGTGTGAACTTGTAGACATGCATCATAAGGACACTTTCCTGGGAGTAAGACCCAATAAACACAATGGGGCTTAGGCTGCAATCCTAAAGACACTTTCCTGGGAGTAAGACCTATTGAACACAATGGAGCTTACTTTTGAGTAGACATAGGGCGCAATCCAGAGTAACTATGTGGAGTCTTTGCTCCAGTGTAAGAACAATTTGCTCTGGATTGCAATATGAATTTCCCATAGGTTTTTACTAGGTGGCACAGTAACTACGGGTACACATAATGTCTCTTACGTGCTCCCGTAGTTACTCTGGATTGTAGGGATAGTTAGGATTGTGCTCTAAGTTTTGAGTAGACACTGTTAGGATTATGCTCTATATCATGCTTCTAAAGAGCAGGGGCTGACAGCAGGTTATATTTAGGGTGAGGGCTGTAGCTACAGGATTATGGTTGGAGTTATGAAACCCTTTTTTATTCACAGTTGATACAGCTTGCACTTCTGGATTTTGGGTATTTCCAAAACAGAAAAGCCATTTGGCAAGTAATCCAATTAGACAACTTATGACTATCATGCTTTTATTTCCTTCTACGTTATGTCACACATGGGACCAATGGCTTCCAATTAGTGCTGGAGACAGAACTGAAAAAACATAAGACCTCTAGTTCTTATATTGTTTTAAAAGGCATAGAGGATTTCTCCCTCTAGCCTTGGATGCAATCTGAAAATTGCTTAGCACTTAGTGAAAATAATTTAATGATTCTTCAGAAGTCTTCTGGTATTCCTATCTCAAGAGTATTGTTAACTATAGACTTCCAACATCTTCATCAACTTTTTCTCTCTCCACATTTTGTTTTGCATAACCCTTAGATGCCCATCAGGATCCAGAGTCCGGAAATGCAAATTTATGCAAATTGGGCTATTTTTAGATGGGCATCTAAAGTTAATGTTCAGTCTGATGGAGCTTGTTCACTACACTGATATGTGAGGGTCAGACTGAATATACTAAGGGCCCAATCCTACCAAACTTACCTCTGCCTGTGCCAGCCTGTGGTAGGGGCACAGGCGGCCCTGCAGGCTTCCCAAGTCTTAGAAACTTTAAAAGAGTTATTGAATCTCTTCTAGTTTCACATGGATCACCACCAATGGTTTCACTTAACAGTGGTTAATCAAATCCCCTCCTGTGCCCAGCTGCTTCTGGGAACCTGGTAATGGTTCCCAATCATCTAAAGGGAAATTTGTGAACCATTGATCTAGCATCATGTGCAACTTTACGCCGATCCTGCAATCCTCTCCACACTTACTTGAGAGTAAGCCCCATTGACTATAATGGGATGTACTTCTGAATAGAGTATAGGATTTACCACTATTTCATATATAATTTAATATTAACTTATCAAACATTAGGTTAATAAACATATTTACTTCGGATTTTTTTCCGTAATAAAGCAATGCAACTACCTATGGCTATTTTTTTTAGTGGTCACAGTAAATGGCTCACCATGGAATCTCCCAAATCATTTTAATTAAACGGGTAATGAGGTGTGTATTTCCATTCATTAGAAAATGCATTCTTTACAGTATCCAAGACAGGTTTATATGGGGTGCTTGACTACCAAAGTCTGGCGTATAAGAAAATATCCTGCAAAAAAAGTTGGTTTCCAGTGGGGTACAAGAAATAAGCCTTGTTATAAATCCAATATTATGATGCAAATATGTTCTCAAAGAGACTTTTGGGTATTGTGCTGTGCCTTGATCTTGAGGAAAATATAACTTTAGGTTACATCTGTAGTATAGTAAAATGTACTCATTTTATCCCACATCCCCTTTCAGATATGAAGTGGTGCTAAATTTAATCTGGATGCATTATCTGATTGGGAAAAGGTCAATCCTTCTGTTTTGCAAAGCCCTTTCTAACTTATTCCTTTTCCATTTCATGCTTAAAATGTTTTTTAAAAGTATCACATGTGAAAGTCTGATGTACATAAAATATGGTGATTGCACTGCTTTGGAATTCCATTTGTGTTTTGTAATTAGTCTTATCTAAAACCTGTCCTCCATTAGGTTAATTTCACAAGTGGTGAAAACATCTGGATGAAAACATTATCAACTTTCCACATAATGGTACCCTCTATGAAATTCTTCTCCTAAGCCTGCAAATCATTTTATAAGCACTGATCCAACATATAAAATTAAAACAAAATACGTGGTTGTTGGTATTCATGGATGGAATATGCATTCATTTGAGAGGGGTCACATTAAAAGGCACTTCCTCTTCATTTGGTTTTGTTTTCCCTCTCCAGTTCATGCAGCTGCTTAAGGATGTTATGTAAAAAAAAAATTTCCCATTTATTTCCCAATTAGTTACCTACAATTATTTTTCCGATTTTTAAGTTACAAAAATTAATTTCTTAACAATCACAACTTCATAATTCTTTGACTTGGAACACAGACCTCATAAATCGCCATGTTTGCTTTCACTGGAAAGCTTGCGCATCATTCTAAAGCAGGAGTGGGCAAGCTGGGCCACTTTAGGGATCTTTGACCTTTATTATTTGGGTCCAGAAGAGATAATTTCAGCACAAATTACAGTTTGTCACCTGTAAGATATGTAATTGTTAAAGGTCCTACATCCCTAAATTGGCCCACCTTGCCCACTTCTGGTTAAGAAAGTGTTTTTAAAGTAGGATTCTAAGGGTGCAATCCTGAGTAACTACGGGGAGTCCTTGCTCCGGTGTAAGAACAATTTGCTCTGGATTGCAAAATGAATTTCCCATAGGTTTTCACTAGGTGGTACAGTAACTACGGGTACACGTAAAGTCTCTTACGTGCTCACGTAGTTACTCTGGATTGTAGGGTAAGTCATTATAAATGCTGTGGAAGGTTCTTTGTGTTTGTTGCCAATCTGCACCATCTTTCTGATACACTCCTAAACTGTGTGGCTTACTTTCTATAAACATGATTTTTTTTATCACTGACAAGCGCTGTACCTGTGGCGACTGCCAAGCATTTCCAATCACAGGAAGAACATTTCCCCAGGTACATTGCTTGTCTGGTGCAAACAAATACTCTGAGTGTGGATAACATGTGATGTAGTTTTGAGAATGCATCCATTTGAGGACTGAGTTGGCAAGCTTTCCTCCTCCCTTCATGTGATCTTTATTTTTTTTGCCTAGCTAATGTAAGATATTCTATTTTTTCTATCTAAAAATCACCATTCTCTGAAACCCTGAAGGAGAGGAAATTGTTTTTTATAAGGCTGTGCAAATCAAATGGAAGTGCCCGATGTCCTGTACAGCCAAAAAGAGAAACTGTTTATAGACAAAAGGCTTTTCTGATATTAAAGTAACAGTCAGCTGATATTAAACTATGGACACAATCCAGAGCAAATTCAGCCTGCTCTGACCTAACTGCACTCTCCTAACTATTCTGTATCCAGAGCAGAAAGTTATGCTGAAACCAGAGAGTCAGGAAGCCTGGGCTGCCCTAACTGCTCCAGAGCATGCTAAGTAATTGACACAAGGGGAAGACTTGCTCCTGAGGAGACACCCCTCAGATCACACTGAACAAGGAACTGCTGTGGTGCCTACAGTGGTGACATGACTCTGCACATCACCTGCTGCGGAAGGCTGTGCATCATCCCTGGGATGCGCGCCTCCCCTGCCTGGACTGCACAGTCACCAAAGTTGGCTCCTGCGCAGTTGTTTCTGAAGCCAACTGGCTTCAGAAAGAATACTGCGCAGGCACCATCTCTGACACCTGCGCAGTACTTTTCTGAAGCCTTTTGGCTTCGGGGGAGACTGTGCAGGCATCAGAGTTGGTGCCTGTGCAGTACTCTTTCTGAAGCCATTCGGCTGCCGCTCCGCCTCCTGAGTGAGGCCGAACGGCTGTGCAGAGGCGCGGACTTTCTCTGCTCTAATGAAGTCTCCTCTGAAGCTGTTCGGCATGCTCAGTGTGTTTCTGCGCAGTGCACCTCAGATGGCCGTTCAGGCCAGCTCCTCAGACAAGTGGCAGCTTCTGCCTGCTGCTCTGCCTTGGAGCAGGCCTGAATGGGGGTGCTGACGCCCGGGGCCTGCCAAAGGACAGTCAAACTCCTCTGGCACATCACCCCATACGGAGCGCATCACCCAATGCAGCCCACACCAGCCACACCAGTCTGGTGACACCACTGGGTGCCTGCCTTATAAGGAGTCCCTGATGAGATGCCAGTACATTCTACAGTGAATACAAGGGGCTTCTTGGAGTGGCCAGCTGTATCCTGAGGTTTGTGGGCAGCCGTAGTTTGTTCCATATCCTGAGGTTGAGAGGCAGGGGTTGCAGCTAGGATGGCCAGTGTTGATTTTTGGTCAACACTGCCATTCTTACTCGGGCCTTATCATGGACCCCTATGGGTCTACTCATTACTATACCTGCTCCTGAGGTGGTATAACTCTGAGGGCTGGAAGAGGGCATTTCTGCCTTGGAAACAGACTCTGGATTCAGAGTAACTGCTCTGCCCTAGGCAATGCTAAACATGCCCTCAACTTGCCTCTCCTGAGCTGCTTAGGCTGCCCCAGTTAGGGCAGAGCAGGTCCACCTCTCTTAGGGCACCCTATCTTGCTTTGCTCTGCCCTAAGCCTCTTCCAGAGTAACTGGGCTGGAGCATCTTGCAGTTGCTCCACCCTAGTGAGAGATAGGGCAACCTAAGGGCTCTTATGTGGACAGATTAGTTGCTCTGGATTGTCCTGCCGATCTGAATTCTTATGATTCCCTGACATTAAACTAGATCAGCTGATAGACTGTGTGATGACTTCACTCTCTTCAACACTGAGGATTTTTTTGGTCCATTTCAATATTGCATTAGTTATAAGTGATTCTGAGTTACACAAATCTTTTCTCAGTCCTACACATCTCTGGAAACGGATGCTGATATGGAGGATGATTCTTTGATTATATTGTTATAGATCTTCATACTTTAATTGTTTTTTCTAGAAGTGCATATCTACTGGCTTAGCCCAAAAAAGTATTCAAATTTTTGCTGTGTTCCATAGCTAAATTTTATCTCGTTATTTATTTTAACCATTCAGTAATACAAGAGAAGTAAAATTCATGGAAACATTCAATAAAGTCCACAGCTATCTTATTTCTATTTATTGCTTTAAGTAATTATGGTAAAACAGTAAATTTGCATGATAAACATGAAGACAAATATTCCAGTCAATGACATAATGGTTCACTTGATTTTTGTAGTCCGCAAGTTCATGTAACGTGAGCAGATATGCAAATACACAACTTAGAATCTACATCTGTAAGCTTTCAGAGACATCATTGTAGATGATAGGTTAAGTGAGTACTGCTACACTCATTGATATTTGTAGGAAATTGCTCCAGGTTCCTATCCTAACTAGTTCAAAGTGAAAATACAGAGTTTTCACATAGGTGTTGGCAAAGTTGGAGGTAAAAGATATGATAAAAGATAAGGTAAAAGGTAATAGGTAAAATGATAAAAGATAAAAAGATAAAAGGTAAAAGATAAGGTAAAAGTTGGAGATAATGAACTGCATTTTTCAAGTTCAGCATCAATAAAGTGATGCGTAATTGTCAAGGCTGGAAAGTCACAGCGACATAAATGCTCTCAGGGATGATAAAAGTCATGGGAGTATAGGCTCAAGTTGAGTCAAGAGTAACCAGACCTCTGTGACTTGACTTAAGTGATTCTGGATTGACACCATGAGACCCTGAGTCAGGCATTTTTGAGTTAAAAGCAGTAGTGAGCTTCAGGGGGTTCTATAGAACCCTTTGCTAATGAGCGCCTGGTTCTGAGAACCTGTTACTAATGGGACATAAAACCTGATGTTAATTTAGGTTATTAGGACATAGAACCTTTTGTTAATTTATTTGAATCCCACCACTGGTTAAAAGACCTCAAGTCAAGTCAATTCTGCACATGAATTGAGTTCCCCTGCACAGTAAACAAGGACCCCCACCCAGACACAAGAGAATTGGTGATTCAGATCTGGAAAAGACTCAAGTCTGGGTGATCCTTACTTGATGGTTTTGAGTTTCCAAATTTTTGTGACTCTAGTGCAGTGGTCTTTAAAGTGGGGGTTGCGACCTTATCCCTTTGGAGTTTTGATGCTTTTGGGGGGATGGTTAAGACTGTTTTAATTTTATTTTTATTAATTTTAATTTTATCTTTATCATATGATCTTTATCATATGATCTCTTTCTCCAGGACACTTCCTCTTTTAATCCTTGTATCCTGGAAAAAAAAAAAATCTTCATTGTCCTCCTTTTCCCTGTGAGCAGGCAGCCTATAGCCTGTTTGGAATTAATAAATTATGGCTTCAAGCCTAAATACACTTTCCTGAGAATAGGCCCCATTGAAGAGTCTGGGGACTTGGGGACATCTGGGGGTAAGATAGGACCTGTGGGGTTGGGGATGGGGGTGTGGAAGTGAGATAAGAGCATGGGGACTTGGGGAGCAGAGTGACCATATGTCCTCTTTTTTCCGGGACAGGTGATCTTTTTTTAAACCTTGTGTCCCGGATTGGGGGGTAGCAAGTTTGACAAGGGGGTCCTGGACAGATTCCAAAGATTGAAAGGGTGTCCCAGACTGAAATAGCCACTGCTCTGGTGTCTTTGAGTGTCTGCTCTGGTGTCTGAAAAATGAAATTTTCCTAACTTAACAACTTCCAGCATGGTGAGGGAGGGCAGCGAAAATGGTACAAAAAGTAGTGAAAAAGATGTCCTTGTAAATCTAGTAAATTTTACTGTATAGTTGTTTGGGGCTATACAACAAGGGATGCTATGTAACATTTGCTTACCCTTGAGGATCAATATTTTATCCCTTCACACAGAAGTTCCCATATTTAATAGGCAATGCACATGGCCCATGTGATCCAGTACTAAATCTATAGTAGTTTTCATTTATTGTGCAGATGAATAGAGAGATAAATTTCATATGAATACATTGGTGGGTGCAGTTCATAACCAGTTGTTTGTAATATTGCTCCAAAACACTATTACTGCAATGCAGGCAGTTATATGTTTTGACATATTTTGAATATATAATACTTTCCATTTATAAAGAGGGAATGGATTTCTAAAATACAGTATATTAATGAATATAAAATGTTTCTTGAGGTAGATTTTCTAGTAAATTACTTTTCCCTCATGGGTTCTTTAAGGAGTTTGATTCCATAAGTGTATCACAACGGGAAAAAGGACTGGCATAAAAATAATTTTAATAAGCTGTGTCACCCAACTCTAAATGTTAATCTGGAACTATCTTATGCTGTAAATAGCCATATGTGACCTTTGTTCTCAAACTGGCATTTTCTTACGATGAACTAATAAGGGAATGGCTCTGGACTATAAACTCTCATTACAAGGTCTACTATCAAGCAATACTAAACTACAATATAACGGTATCTCTTCCTTTTAAATATTTTTCTATGACAAAGTAATTGTGCATAAATTTGTAGAGTATTTTGTTTTTTTCTTCCCATAATTTTTTTTCATTTCAGCTTTGAAACTCAAAAAACTTATCAGGCCTCCCATATTTTTCTTTTTAATAATAGAGTGCTATGCATGTGTATTTCATTAGCATGTTTCTTTCACAAATGGTAAAACCAAGATTCCAAGCACCCATTGGTGAGGCTTGTTTCATCTAGATTTTCATTCACGACAGTTTTGTCCTTTTCTGAAGCCACCAAACCCCTTTTATGCATGTTTTAAGGATACAATGAAGGAACACGTTAAGATATACTCCTGTCTCATGTATGTGTGTTCATCAGGATGTTTACAAGGAGCTGATATGCAATATTCCTACATAAAATAACTCTCTACAAGATAGTTCCACTGCCAGATTTTCAGGGGAGAGGATGTCAGAACAAGTAAACCTATTGAAAATGGAGAAAAAGACCTTGCAACCGATTACCAATAGCTGACATTTTTAAAATCCTGCTGGTGTCACAAAATTATATTTGCATCTTAGGAAGAGAAGTATAGCAATTGTTTGCAAAAATTAGTGAGCTAGTGAAGAAACTCTAAAAGCTCTTTTGGCAAAGGCCAAGTAAACCATAAATCCATTAGGTCTGGAGAAATGTTACATATCTATTATCTGATTGCTATGATAATTTCAAGCCTTTAGGCAAGCCTCTTCCTGTCATATTAGCTTATTGACAGAGCCCCTTCGCAATAGATATTTAATGAAACCAATCTTTGTACTAAGAAAGCTTTTAGATTAGCATTAAATATTTACAGGCATTGTGAAAACACTTAGCAAACGCCTGTAGATTTTTCTTTATTTTTCAAAATGTTTTCCAAAGAGACCTATTAAAACATAAATGCACATGGTGTGATACTGGGGAATTGTATGGTTTTACTCAATCCAAACAGTGCTAGCCTCATCCAGTTGAGCAGATGGAGTTCAGGGATGTCTCTAGGACACTAACAAAATTTGTTCAAGAAACAAGGACTACCCAAATCCACCAGTATATTCACAATGGAGAAAATCCTACATCTTTACCTTCTTACACAAGATCTATAGTTTCTTTTTAAATTGGTTTCACACACACAAAATAGCTCATTCAAATGAGTAAGCCAGGGGATTTCTCTCTTGTGGAAGAGATAGCTCCTGTACATAAAAGTTATGAAATCCCGAAAATTGTGTTGCATTTTTGATATTGTTCCTTTTTGGTATGAAAGCGGGAAAAATGCTTATTCTGTGACACTTGCATGCATTTGTGTAAGACCTTTGAGTAATAACAAATATTACTTAGGTTCTATAGCCTGTTGTCATAGTACAGTGAAGTACTCTCGATCAAATTTTTTTATTAGCTTCATTGCTTTTTAATGGTTGTCTTTTACAGCTGTCCTCGGGTTGCTATTAACTGCCTTTTTAAACATACAGCAGATAAACTTGCTGAAAACCTAAGTATATTACAAACATAAGAGATGACATAGTAATTATTTAGAAAGATGGTTTTATCTGTTCATTTCAATGGCCTTTTTCCATATGCTTGTTTCTATCAATGCCCTTGTATTTTCTTTCCCACTTTTTTCCTGTAAAAAAAATAACCAAATATAGGATCATTTTTACATTGGGCATTAATAATGAAAAATTGTGTTTGTGTATGTTAGTAGAGTCTTTTATGCAGTGATGCAAATGACTGGTCCCTGAAATAAAAGACAAAATAAAAGATAAAAGTTAAACAATAGAATAAAAGACTATTGCATGTTTTACAGGTGCTTTGCCTCTTATAATCTCAGGTTTAGTCTAAATAACAGGATTATCTCTCCTTTCACCTGCAAACACTTTAGAACCATATTACTATAGATATTGATGCAATGTTGCTGAGACAAGCAGTCATGCTTCTCAAAGGTTCAAGTTGTTAAATGCATGTTTTATTGATCTAAATGGAGATAATGGTATTCATATACAGTGGTTCTCAAACTTTGGAATGTTTTACTTCCAAGGCTAAGTCTATATGGGAGAGAAAGAGAGCAAGGGGCATAACACGATCCCCAGCATTGCATTGCTAAGGGGAGTGTAAGGAAGGTGCTTTTACTTACTAATAGCTGCAGTACCTTACAAGAGGTGTGGGTGTCCACTCAACCTTTCACAGGTTGCAAAATGCAGAAAATAAGTGTTTACAAAGTATTCCTCTTTGTGATCACACAAACAGTATATTAATTGGTATTGCAGCTATATAGGATCCGCTTCCTGGGGATTGTGTTGCTGCCTTGACGGCCCGTCTCTTAAAGGGATTGAGGAAACCTCTGTCTTTAGAGGCATATCAAGGCACAAAAGTGGAAGTTTCAGGCTGTATGTCTTGCATTCTTTTATCTGTAGTTTTCTAGAATGCAGAATTTTCAGTCAGGTCTTTTCCCCTACTGGAAATAATGCTTTAATAGAGCAGATATTCAGTAGTGAACAGGTGATTGGATTCCATGCTGTAGTTGTAGTTCTTTCAAATGGAGACGGTGGAGTATGAAATTGGCACAGGCTTCAAAAAGGGGCATGGAGTTATGGTTGAACATCTAACATGGGTTTGGCTTCCAGTGTGAGATGGGATATCATTTGGATTCCCATAATAGCACGTTGTCCTGTGCCAAAATAGTCACAGGAGAAACAATTCTAACAACCCTGATTTTGAATTTTAAAATAACCAATATTTTTTCCACCATACATAGCAGTTGCACTAAGGGCGCAATACAGAGTAACTATGGGGAGTCCTTGTTCCATTGTAATAACAATATGAATTTCCCATAGGTTTTCACTAGATGGTGCCATAACTATGTCGATGTAAAAGGCTCTTACATGATCCCATTGTTACTCTAGATTGTAGGGTAAGAAACTTAGAAGGTGGGTTAAGATTTCAAGATCGCAAACATTCTCCAAATGAATTCTAACAATCAACTTATTCTAGCCTTATTCTACAGACATTCTACTTCTTATTCTATTTGTTATTCTACAGGCACTAAATTACCTGTAATTGAAATCATCTGCAGTTCTTTTTCTTGTACTGGAAAGCTAGTGTTTTATTATTATTTTTAGTTTAGACTACTTAGGCATGTGCAATTGGTGCTGCTTTCAGAAAGCTGCTGTTCTTTCCACTGATGAACAATGTCTACCTCAGAACTATTTTCAGTTGTTGCATGCTTCCAGTGTGCCAGAGAACATTGAAAGCAACAGACAACACGAGTTGTAAGAGGCTGCCAAAATGCAAAATGTCAGGCTGTTTAAAGGCCCACGTAATGGAGGAAGTGAGGATTTCCCTGGTAAGTCACAGTAGCAAAGCTGTTACTTATTGTTAGTTCCGTATTGGCTCATGTCTCCACTACCGGCTGTTTAGCAATGATTTTCCCAGCTGCTATGATGCAAACAAGAATAATTTCTAAGCTGCCTCTTGGGTTTTTAATGTTGTGAGTTATTTATGCATTCCTATGAATTTGGTGTTCAGCCTTCATAAGTACAGGGTGGTGAGGGAGATAAAAGGGCAAAAAGTGAAAGTGTGCACAACACCATTTAAAAATGCAAAATACTCTTTGACCATGTACTTTATAGTAAATGCAATGTAAAATACATCAGTTCTATGTGAGCTAGATGGTCTGGTTTTGTTCTGTTCTGTTTCTTAAACGTTAGCCAAACTAAAATTAATTTATGATAGAGTTGTCGCTGTAAGGGAATTAAAGACTGATCCCTGAATCAGCCACATTTTGAGTTTATGGCAGACTCTTCAGAGCAGTCTCTGAGAGCTGTGCTTAGACTATTCCTTGGGAAGAAATTAGAGAAAGTGCATGCTTAGCAGCTGATCTCTCAAACGTCCTTCTCCTGCTTCCTAGCTATTGCCATTCAACTGAGCCTAGACCCCAGATGTCAGACTTGTTATAAAGTCCATTCCTTGATCTTATGAAGGGTTCTTTTCTTGATGTCTGTATTGTCCAAAAGACAAAGCTTGATTTTAGGACCTGACTCTTGGCAATAGTGTTATTTTATTGTACCTTATATTTTCTACTATTACAGTGCTTCACATGTGTTACCGTTGCATTATTGTCTTTTTAATGTGCTTTCAATTAATTTAATACAGAGTGTTCTCTATGTGAATGCCTATGAAGGATCATCAAACAATAGATGCAATTGTGTAAACTGTAGGGGGAAATGTGCCTGGTGTTTTTATTTATTTATTTAAGATTTCTTCTCCAGCCTACAGAGCCAACAGCAGATATAAACATAGTATAAATTAATCAAAATCAATTAATTAAATTATGTATTATATGAAAATATTAACATATGATAATACAAACATTGTTAATAAAGCTTTTAAATGCTCCTCACTGGATAGGTGGTGTTTCTGTGACCACAGTCACAGCATGGAGGGGTGCACACGTTTAATTTAAATTGGGAACCATGTCCTTTTGGTTAAATGGATTGTTCATCCCACAAGTAGAATCTCCATAACCAAACTTTTTAACCAGCAACTCCCTTGGTTTACTGGGCCGTTGGCCATGGCTCTCCCAATCCTATGATCCAGAAAGCCACAGCTCACAGATTGGAAACCACAGACGAGAATTTGACCAGAGTACCCCAAAATGTATACTTTAGTATCTCCCCGGTGGATTTCTCACTTACGCAAGCTCACCATTTTGCCTCACTTCCACTGAAATCTTGTATTTTCAGTAACACCTCCCATAGCTTGGTGAATACAGTTCCACAAAGCCAAGTGCAGGGTGAAATAGTGCAAGAGGTTGCTGGTTCCAGAACGACTGTTTTACTGTTCCCAGCACTTGGTTGATGACACCTCCCAAAATGCCGCTTTCTATTGTGGTTTCATTACAGCGCTTTTGTGCTGGATGATCCTCTCTTGGTTCCTCTCCTCTGGACATTTTCATCATGTTCCAAACATCTTTGTGATAGCCGCCTCCTCTGGTGTCTGGAGTAACAAATTAATTCATAAAAACTGCCTTTAGTGGCAATCTCTGCTTCTCTTTCACCCAGGTTTCACCCAAGAGCCCCTCATTGCCCTTCCCACTTCTTTCCCTGGTTAAAGTGAAAAAGGTTTTTTCTTTCAAGGCTTGCTTTTATTTTCTGTACACTGTTGAACCATACAAAATCATTAAACAATGACACCTGCAGGTTCTTTGTTGTATTGCAACCATAAGCACATTTTTTAAAAACTTTCTCTGCTTGAATCATCAATCCTTTTTGCAGCTTCTGTGTAAATCTTTTTATTGTCCAATAAGTCACTTATTGTAAAAGTTTTGATGCTTATTCTTTATAACTTTGAGTGCCTCCTAAGCTGGTAGAAAAAAAGAAGACTGAACAAATGGATTCTAGTGACTGGGTAAATGTCATGCATGTATCTTGAAGCACAAGTAGCACAGTTCCCAGAGCTAGTTTTGGGGCATAGGACTAAATCCATAAAAAGGTATGGGTCTACGTAGTTATGTCACCCTCTAGTGTTATCTTATGGAAAATCATCTTAACTGCTCCAGAGCAAGGTGCTTAATTTCACTTTAGTATATAGGCCATAATCTTGCCTTCAGGAATATGTGGTCCTTATTAGACCCTTTAGCCTTTTGCTGCACCTCGCCTCCCCCATTTGCTTTCACTATGGCTGTACATACAGTGACTCTAAAGATGTGGTGTATTTGTGCTGTGAGCAAACAGGTAGCCATATTTTTATTAGTTCTGCCTTGATCTTGCATCCAATTTATTATTCATTCATATAAGAAACTATTGCAGGTTTCCCTTTTGGAATGGGGACTGGCAGGCAAATGAGCCAGTCAGTTGATTCATTCCTTACTTAATGGAAGAGAAAGAGTTAAATTTATCCTCTCTACTGTGTCTAATGGCACATACACATTATATATGCTCTACTGTATATATATGCTCTACTGTATCTAATGGCATATACACAACAAAGGAAAGCTACAGGTAAATTACAATTGTTGACCGACACAGACCAGCACTATTGAGTTTAAGCCTCCTCCCAACATGGAGAAATATGCAAAAAATACACAGGAAGTAAAAAAAGGGAGTAGAAACTTACACCCAAAATATGTTCTGTGACTTTATGAAAGAGGGATAGTAGGATCTTCTCCAGGAGTGAGAAAGAAGCTGGGTTTGTTTGAGAATAAGCCTTTTATATTTGCTTCTTATATGACCTGTGCACTTAAACCCCATAACTTATCCCAATAAAATATCCAGGACTGGAGATTTATTTGGGATTGCTTGCCGAACATTCAGCACCACACAGTGCCACTGAGTGAACAATTGTCTTATAAATTTTGGATTTAAAATGAATTGGAATTTGCTTGTCACATTGCACTCTGGTAAGTTCTCGCCAGTGCGTCCAGGCCACATTAATTCTTGCTTGTACTTCACCACTGATGTTACCATTGCACTGAAGCTGGAAGCCAAGGTACTGAAATGTTTCTACCTTCTTCAAGTTTTCTTCATTTATTTGTAGCATTCCTTTATTTTGAAGAGGTTTTTTTAAATATCTGGATTACCACAGAATGCAGTGTGCACCCTACTGGCCTGGCTGCATTGGCTCTGGGAAGTTGGATAGAATTGGGCACTGAGTTATTTTTGAGATAGAGATTCTAAGAATATTTGAAACTAAAATTGCTTCATAAATTATCTCTAGTCCTTATGCAGCCTGCAATGGGAGGCACACTTATCACTATTTCCAGAGAATAGATATTTCATTTCTTGCCACCGAACGGAAGTTGATTGACAAAGATGAAACAATTTGCTGCCTCTTTTGTTCCATTTCTGTGTTCAGAATCTATTTTTTTTAAAAAAAACAAAAACTTTTACAAAAATTAGGTGATACAGGCACATCGAAAAACTTACATAAAGACTGGATTCTTTCAAATAGATCAGGTCTAATATAATGCTGATTATATGGTGCATGTATTTGTATGTGCAAGGGAAAAAACAAATATATGAGTAAAGGGGAAACAATGGATGAAGTTGTACTATTGATGCTTCCTGAGTCACTGTTGCAACCGCTTTATCTGAGCTGTGAAGGATATACAACAGAGTTGATGAAATAAGTAAAGGTATGACTAAGGGGGAAAAAGTCTTCTGTACTGCTTTTTTTCATCAGCACCTGTTGAAAGCTAATTGTTCAAAAAGAACCAGCTATTTCTCAAAATTCCTGTGCTCACTAATATTTTGATTGCTTATTAGATATTCCTCTTATTTTTTTTTCTCTTTAAAAGTTCTTCCTTAATGAATGGGAAAACTGTGATGTGATTTTGCTGGCCAATGACAAGGGCAGATTCATAGGATTTGAATCCTATGATTCAAGGATTTGAATTTGAATCCTAGAATTGTAGATTCTAGGATTTGAATCCTATGAATCTACATAGGATTTGAATTCACAGGATTTGAACCCCACCTCCACAATCATCAGTTCATATATGTTTGTAGAACAAAGTCATGATAATTTCTGTGCAATTGTCTTCAATTCAAAGCTGAATTGGTGAAATATCCTATGGAAATGAAGAAAATGCAAAAGGGCTGTGGGTGGCACAAGCGGTTAAGACGCTGTGCCTGTTAACCAGCAGACCAGGGTTCAAGACCTGGGTCAGGCCCACAAGACAGGGTGAGCTCCTGTCCTTAGCCCAGCTCTGCGACGCAAGCTGGATCCAATTGTATTGGCTCTGCCTTTCCATTGGACTAATTCCGTGGCGTGGAGAGGGGGGATTTGCTGCTTGGGTAACAGCCTATCCTCCATAACAATCCAACCCAGACTTTCGTGCTTCGCATGCAGCGTATGCAGCGCCAAGCACGATACCATAGTCTTTCAAGACTGATGGAGGCCTGCTTTACACTGTATTTCTGCATCAGTTCTTTCTGTCACTCCTGCTTCCTTACTAATCACTCTGGTCCATGGAAAGTCTGTTACTTTAGACAACATCTTAGCCGTCAAGCTGGAATTGAATCAGGTCCTAAGTGCTTTGCTGATGCTGTAGGTACTCTGTAATCAGTCAGTCTTTTGAAGAGCGGGGGAACAGGAGCAATTTGTATCCTGGACTGTGTGAAGTTCACTTTATCTATGTGATGCATTACTTTTGAAGCGCAGCATTGCTGCCTACGTCCAACCTTTGAAATAGAGTTGCAGAAGCATTTTTCGTGGGGAAGGAAAAAAGTTTCTTTGTCATTATTTCTACATGACTAATTGCTTTTGTCACATTTCATTTTAAGCTTTAAATGATGTGGCTGCACCAGAGGTCCATGAACATCCCAAATTCCTCAGGGACAATCCTCTCCCTGAGAGCCCAGTCCAATGTGTAGTGATGCAGCAGTACAAATGCAGTTGCCTCTGCATCCTGTGGAGAGGTTATGCTTGTTGAGACATCCTTGGGGTAAAGGAACTTTTGTTCCTTTTCCTCAGGGTAAGTCGCAGCAGACACCATGGGTCAACTCAGACCAACTCAGCTCAGAAGTCCATGTTGACCCATGAAGATGATTAGAGTTTGGTGGGTTCTCCTCCTGTAAAATCTGCCCCTTTTCCAGGTTAATCCCGTGTCCCATCTGCTTGGGTGAAATTTGAATTTTTACCCCTCTTTCATTTACAATTTTTTTACAATCTTAACGGAAGTTAGGCCCTATTACTCTGGGGTTTATAATAATTACAACTTCATTTTTGCAGTCTTTTCAGCCGTTGTCTTTGTGTATTTTCCATTTGCATATTGATGAAAACTTGCTCTCTAAATGTCTCAGGATGTTCTTGTTTATTTTGTTTCAAGAGTGCATTTATCTGGACATTTGCTGTCCGTTATTCACCATTGATTTTCCAGTGATTGGACTGTGTTCTGACATTTGTAAATCATGTGTAAATTGCTTGGTCCACATTAGACAGCCTCATTGTAGCAGTACAGTGCATCAGTGATTTAGGTCTGACACTTGGAGTTAGTTCATTGCTCACATGCATATTTGTAGATAGATGCAATACATGCAATAATGTTGATAGATAGATATTTGTAGTCTAGGAGGGGAAGGGCAGGATAGATTGGCCAAGTTGTTGTTGATCCTCTCAGTTCTCTCATACAAAGTTTCCACTCCTATCCAACTTTTCAGCCTTTTACTCCCAAAGAAAGTTCAACAAAGTTCTTGGTAAATGTAGAACATTTGCAAAGGTAGTAGATGGGGAGTGCAGGATGCTCCTTAGAAACTATGTTGGTCTTAGCTAAAATCAGTTTTAGATTACATGGAAATTCCTTGCATCAGCCATTTATTTAAGCATATAATGGTTATATGCACCACTGCTGCTTTTTGTGGTTTTAATACCTCCTTTGGTCGAATCCTTCTAGCGCTTCTTAATTAAATACCAATGATGTGACTTATTTGAATACCTTCTGATATGCCTGAGAGTTCTCTGCTAAAGATATTTTGTCAACCGCAAAGTGCTAGGAGACAGTGCTAATTAGTTTTGTGCGCAGCTCATTTTAGCAGCTGAAAAAATATATAACAATGGAGGAAGATTTGTGTTAATCAAGATGATGGATGCAGGTGATACTCTTGAAGAAGGCTAGAACTGCAGAAGGGGTGCATGGAAAATAGGCTTTGGCTTTTTTTGGATTTGGTGTACTACTACTCGTCATATTTTTAGAAGTTTAGGAATGTGCATAAGGGATCATGATTATGAAAAAGTGAGAACACTGTTACAGTCTGAGCAAGTGTACTTGCCAAAAAAGTCAATCATTGATATTACTCAAAGTGTCAATCAAGGAGACAGCTTGGCTTGCGAATGGAAGGGCAAAGCCAGGTTTTATGTTTGAAATGAAATTGCTGTGGTGCAGAGGTGCTGTGAACCATCACTTAAGCCCCACTGCCAAGTGGAAGATGTTGTCTTATTAAATCATGACTTTGCAATGAGTGGCTTACCTTCTGGGGTGTGGAAAAATATATGAAACCGTTAAATATAAACTGTTGACATGAGGCATATTATTGTGCATATAATAAATATATGATATAACTTTTTATACCGTTTTCAAAGAAAATTAAATTTTGGAGTGTATTATTTTCAGGCTTTTTTATTTTAATACAGATTTGTTTGTAAACACCTGTCATTGATGCAGTAAGGTTAAGCTATGCAACTTTGTTAGTCTTCGAAAATTATGATTTATTTAAATTACTGGACTGATGACCTTCCACTGGAAAGATAAGATTTTCACATGATATAGATGAGAGATGTGGTATGTACAGCCCAATCCTATCCTGTGCTTTATAGGCCTATACCAACTGGCCTGCACCATATCTGGTGCCATACGTAAAATAGGAGGTGGCTGCCATGCAGCTGAGAGTATACAGATTCCCTTTACCCATATAGCACAGCAGCCATCCTTATCTGACTCCTCAGATCTGCACCAGCAAAAATTACCATTATAACGTTAGACTAGCCAGGAGAGAGACTAGGATATGGCCTAGGTCACCCAGGCCAATTCTTCCCCTTCCTGGGCACTATCTGCCCATCGATCTGCCCTTCCTCAACCCCAAAACATCCCGATTCTGCTCTCTCACCACAATTCTCTGTATTGGCCACCCTAGACCAGCACAAACATACTTTTTTCTCATTGTCATAGAGGCACTTTCTTTCTGCCTCAGAATATTGCAATTTTATTTATCATTTTAAATTCCCATGGCTTTAGAATTAAGAATTAGGGGAAGGGGGTAATCTGGTGAACTGAAAAATCTCTGAATGGGGAACAGTTTAGATGCCCAACTAATATAGTTGGAGAGTTATTGTGCATATTCATCTACTTTCACTATTAAAATTGTCATAACATTCAGTGTAATTTAACGCATTGATGTCCCAATCCTGCTGAAGAGGCAGCAGCACAAGGGCAACATTATTCTTGGGCTGGGCTGTTGTAGTTGTTCACTACAGCTACTGTTGTAGTTGTGTCAAATCCAGAGGCTAAGAGGCAGGAGTGGCACTTAGGCTGTGCCTAAGACTCAGAACTTTTTATTTTGCTTCCATTTATATTCTGGCTTATCATAGACCACTATGGGTCCACTCAGATTTATTTCTGCTCGTGAGGTGGCTTAAGTGAAAGGAGCTGTGATGAGGCATGTCGGTCCTGGGAACAGATTCTGGATACAGCCTAACTACACTTTTCTAGGCCATGCTCAATACACCATGCCCTCAACACACCCGTGCTGAACTGTCTAAGCTGGCACGGCTAGGCTGATGTAGGCAACCTCTGTGTTGGGCTAGCCTAAGTGAATTTATGATGGCCCAAGCCTTCTCTGTTGCAGCTAGTCTGGCCTACCTGGCATTAGACTGGCCCAAGTGCCAGATAGGCTAGCCTAGGTGCACTTCAGGATTGCAGCCACAGTTCTGAAAGGGGTGGATAAATCCACGGAGGACATCTATCAATGTTTACTAGTCACGATGCCCATGCATAGTCAGTATGCATAGTCAGTATGCTGTTTAATACCAACAGAGTGGGTGGGGGAAGGATGGAAGCATGGAATCAGGATCTTGAGTTAGATGGGCCTTTGCCTCCAGCAGGACTTTTCTAATGATTCAATAGTAATGATAACTGATGTTGTCCAGTTGGAGGTAGGTATTGTTATCAGCATGATAAAAATGTATTATCTTAGGGTAGCACTGGCAAGTTTGAACACATTTTATGCTCTGATGCTGTAGCATGCAGAAATATAAAATTTGGTCTCTAAGCAGGCAGGCTCATTGAATTTATTTACACTGTTGCCTTCATATTTGTGCTTTTTGTTTAATCAGGTTTGCAGGCATATTTTATTCCCTAGTAAGGTTTTAAAATAAATATGGCCTTCTGAAACTATGTCTGTTGACTCTCCCAATAATAAAATGCAAATGTGTGCATTATTGATAATTTGACTTACCTTGTTACTCTGATTATTTTGTATCCAGGCAACTAGGCCCCAAAGAAGATACCAGATATGCTCCAGAGAGATAAAATGGCTTATAGTAAACTTCATTTGTTATGATATGAACCGGCTGAATTTTTCAGCCCTGTCTGTATTTTCTCAAACTGTATGGTTTAAAAATGAAAAGAAATTGTTTAAAAAATGTAACTAAACTTACAGAATTTTCCAGATGAGAATAGGGACTTACCTGCAGTGTCCCAATCCTCAGGGTTGTTGAGTCCCTAACCCTATCTCTTCCATATACACATACATAACTGGAGTTTAGTTTCATCCTTTGTGTCCTCCTGGAAGCAGAGACATAGCTAGGGTAGAGCCTGAGGAGAACCTTCTCTGTGCACTACACAGTTACAGAGGAGGTCCTAGTGGCTTTGCACCCCCTAATTCTTCTCCTATGGAGTTTCCACTTCAAGGGGAGTTTCTATTGGGAAACAACTGAGGTGCACAAGCACCTCTCCTTCTGTCAACCTGGAAGTGATATCACATGATGTTGTGACATTACTGCCCCAGACACAGGTCAGTTTGTTAACCCTCTGCCTGGAAGGATACACCTTAACTTGACCTTAACACAATCAAGCTGAAGAAACCCTGCCTAAACATCCAAAAATGTTCCAGATAATGTTATTATTCACCTTAGAACATCTTTATTTTCTTTGTCCAAAGTCCTATATCTCTCTCTGCTTTGGGATCAGTTTTGTCATTTTCTACTGAAGGCATCTGCACTGTCTTTCCCTCCAACAGAGACTGTTGCTCTACCTGGTTTACATAAGGTTTTTCCCACTTGTGAAAGCTCTTGCCCCAATAGCAGCCAAAATCTCCAGAGGATCTCCTTTCTTTGCCCTTTAAGGGGCACTTTGGGGCTACATTTTTGCTCTTTCCTTGGGATTCAAAGCCAGGCAGCCCAGACTCGCTTAGCAGAATAACATCCCAGAGTTTGAAATGGCAGCTTGTGCATTGTTTGTATTTTTCTGTCGTGTGTGTTATTGAAGCAGAGATGTTCTTTTCAAAGTCAGAGATTTACAACATATGATTCTGGGGTAGGAACTGTAAAAAGGCAACTGTAAAAATCCTCATATGACCACTCACCCCCACCAAAAAATACGCAGGAACAGGGATTTATCATCTGAAATACTGTATTTACTCAAATCTAATGCTCACCTTTTCTAGCCAAATTTAGTCTCCAAAATCAGGGTGTGCATAAGATTTCATGGTTAATTAGCTTTGAGTAAATGTGGTATTTTGATTATAAGTATAGTGTGTGTATTATATTTGATGGTGCATTAGATTCGAGTAAATACAGTATATTAGGAAATCAGCCACAGTGAAAACTGGTGCATGTGCTGTGACTTTTGGAAAGCTTGTTTGAACATTTGGCATTTTAAGGGCTCAAAATGAAGGAAAATTAATGAAAAAAGAATTTCAAGCCAACATACTATGTGTATCAGTTTTGAATATGGCTCTTCAGCTGTAATTGAAACCATATGAGTATCTTTCTTCTTTGGCTTGGGTTGGACAAGGAGAGTTCCTTTTCTGAATACATCTTGGAAACATACACTGCAGATATACTCGGCATCAGTTAAACTGCATACACTGCTGTTCACTTCTGTAACACATGGTTTTCTACACACTTCAAACTATTTTTGAGTGGTTGCTGGCATAATAATGATAGTTTGCCTTTTGGCAACTTAACTGGAAAAGTTTTGTGCTGCTTTAATATAAAACTTGTTGCTTTCCCAGTTCATAGTCTCATGTTTCAATGAAACATTAATATTGCTGGTGAGTGAGTCCCATAATGGGTGGTTGGTCTAATACCATCAGAGACTGGGTATTAGGGAAACCTTACAGAAGATGCATAGTTAATTTTGAAGTAGTATTTTCATATTCATAATCTAAAGTATGTGGTGCATCTCAGTATATTCTACTGCCATGTTTAATCACTGTATTAAATAGATTAAATAGCAAGAACACCTGCATAGTTAAGGCAGAGGTGGGTCAACCAGTGTTCTGTGTCATAAAGCCTGAGCATTCTAAAAATTATAGTAATTATAAGATCAAGGTAATTTGTCTCGGCCATCTGGAGTTTGGCACAGAATCTATGTTGTAGATATTAGAAATGGTGAACATAAAAAAATTCCATTAAGAAATAGCTGAGAAACAGTAATTGAAATATATCTTTTTGAAGTGTTAACCCCTTCTCCCACTGTTTCCATCTGATCAGTTCCTTGATCAGTTCCCATCTGATCCAGGACATCCTGACGCTGCTAACAAGCAGTAATATGCAAGAGCCATAGTGCTGAGGCACTCGTGTAGAGTCCCAATTCTTTATGTCCTTGATTGAGTTGCTGACAAGTCATAACAGCAGCCATTGTTTGTTCAGAGCTTGTTTAGAACCATTTCTCAAGTCATTTGATTCAAGTCTGAGTCTGTTTGAAAAGTGTGTCAAGCTCCTGATGTGATGAAAATCAGAAGCACATGCAGGCACACAAAACTGAGTTGCAAGCACACACAACAGCAAGTGTTGACTCACGTCTTTTCATTAAAAAAAATTATATGTTAATAAAAACAGAGCATTCACAGATATGTTATGGATTATATTTCCCTTCCCCTCCCCCCAAAAAAGAATGAAAAAGTGCTCTTTCATTTTTAGGGTAAAACCCACCCCAAGTCACAAATCATTTCTGGATTCAATAATATGTATAAGTTGAATTACCTTGAGTCTCAAAAAGCCTAGAGCTTTCCTGGGGGTCGCCGAAAGACCCTGGGAGCCAGACCTCCTATACAGAAGGGAGCAGGGGAGAGAGGCTCGGGATGAAGAGAAGGAGAAATTGGGGATCTTTGAAAGCGTCTTTGATTGCTGCCTCCTAATCATGTCTACCCAGAAGTAAGCCCCAGAAGTGTTAAATGGGGCTTACTCCCAGGAAAGTGTCTTTTGGATTGCAACCTAAATAGACTTCATAAGATCATGCACATTGAATGCATGTTTTGAATTCAATCCCAGTGTTCTGTCATCATTTTTACATCAAGTTAATATTTTTATATGAATATTTTGGGGGTTGTGGAACCAGTCATCTGAGTTTCCATTATTTCCTAAGGGAAAATCTGCTTCTTATAAAGAGAGTTTCACCTAACAAGCATGCTTCTAGAAAGAATTAAACTTGTTATGTGAGGCACCACTGTATTTGTTTTTTTACCTTGTAGTTTGCCATACCCTGGTGTTGGGAAACTAGTTAGGATTCTGGCTAATAGCTTCCCTTAGAACCATATTCTTATCTGTTGGGCTTCCAGTTAGCGAATTAGGAATGGAAAGTAATCAGCTTGAATTATGCTTTTCCACCCGGCAGAATACAATGGCTAAGAACAATGCTTTTTCACAGACTTCTTTCTTTTGTAATGAAAAGAAGCTCAGTTCCATTTCTGATGAAAGAGTTTTTTAGAATTTAGAACTGTGAACCTATTGAGATGTTGCATCAGCAAAAACCTGTGTTCAAGTATTTTAAAACATTAAGCCCCAGCAGGACCTGGATGCTAATTTTACTAGTCCAAACTTATTTTCTACATGGCTGAATACAGAGATTAAATTTCAGCCTATTACGTTAAAATAAGATTGGGTCTAAAGAACATGCAAAGAGTTAGGGACAAGATTTCACGTTTATCACATTCTGCACTTCTGTAGTGCACATTGTGACTAGGACTAAAATAATTTAGAATGTGTTCCAGAATATACTAAGACGCTTTGTAGTTAGTGTTTATATGCTTTGTCGGAGTGAGTTATAAAACATGACAGCGTCTGCAGTTATTTCTGGACTTTTCTATAAAAGCACATAACTGTTATTTTAAAAATAACTAAATAATGGTTCTTGATCAGTCAGGTTTGTTTATCCTTTTCTTGGCAACTTTTTTTACATCGTCACTTTTTATAGACACATCCTTTTTATGGATAGATCAATTACCTGTTCCATTGAAGGCCCAATACTGTCCAACCTTTTAACAACAAACGCAGCGCCTCAAGAGAATGATATTTCTCTCTGCATGTATGCAGGGAGAACTTTTCTACTCCATTGTAATTTGACTACTAAATAACAATTATGTATTTCAGCAGATCTCTAAAATTGGTTTCAAATAATCGAAGGAAGGGAAGCTGAGGAAAATACCCATTGAGCAAATACACATCTATGGACTCTCAGTAACTAATGTGCTGAAGTGCCACTTGGCTTATGTCAGATGATTCTACCTTGTTAATGGGTATTACCCACTGTAGTCTTCCAAACCAAAAACTAAAGGTAGCATCCTGCGTAGTGCATGTGCCCCAAAAGGTCCCCTTTCAATGAAGGGAGCATACAGTCCACTTCCTACACAAGAAAGGAGTCCCTTCTGTTTATGCACCTGTTAATGCAACTTCTGCCTATAGAAGGGTTAGTCAAGGTATTAGTGCTGTTCAAGAAGTGGTTGTCTCTGCCTCAACTGGCTTTAGGCACGTGAAGCAATTATGGAAGACTGTACTTGGCGATAATCACGGTGGTGTGATGTTATTACGGGGTATGTTGGCCTACTCCACAGGAAGGACCATTTTATTTAATGGGGCTGCTTACTCTTCAGGAAAGTGTGCCTGGGATTGCAGCTCAACAGCTAAATCCTAAACTGTGATGGTACAGTCAGGTCAGCTGGCCTGTGCTGCATCCAAAGCTCCTCCAGGAGGAGGCTGGAGGTCTCTTCTGAATCAGTGGATATATTTTCCCTTACCCCAAGTAAAGCTCCACTATTTGTTATATGGAATATTTGCCTCACAGTAAGAAAAGGTGTTGATTAAAATAAGAAAAGGTGTCGATTAAAATATAACTCTGCCAGCCAGGGGCAGGGTAAGGTCCAGCACTGCCAGAATAGGCTTTCACACCAGTCTAGCCAGCTGTTTGGGTGGAATCATGCCTTACATCACTTTTGCAACACTCTGTACCAATAAAGGGATGGCTGCAACAGCTCAAAGTAGTTAGGATTGTGCTGTTAATTCTTTAATAGATGTTGGTCTTTCTCAATTGTGGGGTGTTAAATCATATATGCAATTACATATGGACCTACTTGAGATACTCAGATTACAATAAATTAGGTATGTCAGTGGGTTTAACATTTGAATAAACTGTGATGTGCTGTACCATTTACCTAGCCTAAGTTATTAAAGTGACATTTTATATTCAGTGGCAGAGATTATATTGTCAAGCCTGACAACACAGAGCAATCTTTCCTTGTTTTTGGCTTGTACATTTGGTTTACTTTGAGGTTGTATCTTTCTGCCCAGACTGCTATTGAATATGTTATGTCAGTTATGTATAAAAAGTGCTATGTTTATCATCCCAGTACAGTCATCAGAGGGTTCTGAAGAACAGTGCTGTTCAATTTATTTGGCAGTCCCCTTAAAAAGTGGATAAAAATGAGTTGCATAATTTTAGCCAGGTAAAAAACATTCTGTAGAAAGAAATTGTGATGTAGTTTACATTTATTGCTGCATCCAATGTATTATGGGATGTGGGTTAGGGAAAACAGTCAGAATTGGAGATAATTGTTTTTAATCTGGAAAATAAAAACAGCAATAGACAATAGCTTCAATCTCCATAGGCCCATAGACACATAGGTTCAAGGATGTGCTTACAAGTGGAGAGTGGCACTGGCAAATATACTCAAAATTAATGCAAAGTGAAGTGCTTTCAGGGCGAAACAAAACTACAAGGATGAATCCTCTTCCATTTGATATGGAAAGTGGGAGCTTATCCCCATGTATGTATTTATGTATTCCAAAACAGCAAAGCATTTTCCTGTTTATGGAGCCTTGTGTGACATCAAATATGACACCTGTCCTTCTTTCCTTGGAAAAGGGGCAGGATTGATGCTGACCACAAATTTTGGCTGACCACTGAGGCTAGACAATTTTTTTGAACCCCTACAAAAATAACTAATCATTGAATCAGAGAATCCTAGAGTTGGAAGGGACCCTGTAGGTCTTCCAGTCCAAACCCTTGCCTGTAGCAGGAAATCCTCCTAGAGCATCTCCAACAGGTACTCGTTGAGCCTCTGCTTGAAGATCCCCAGTGAGGGAGAGTCCACCACTGGCAATCTTTTCCACTGCCAAACCATCAGGAATTTTTTCCCTCACCATCAGGAATTTTTTCCTAATATCCAACCAGGATCCCCTTTTTAGCAGTTTGTACCCATTGGTTTTAATTCTGCTTTCAGAGGCAGCTAAGAACAAATGAGCCCCTTCCTCCATAAGACAGCCCTTCAGGTATCTGAATGAGGGCAATCTCAGCCTTCTCTTCTCCAGGCTAAACATCCCAATTTCCCCCAACCTTTCCTTGTAGGGCTTCCCTTCCATCCCACTGATCATTCTTGTCGCTCTCCTCTGGACTTGCTCCAGTTTGGCTGCATCTTTTTTAAACTGAGGTGCTCAGAACTGAACATGGTACTCAACCAATGAGGTCTAACCAATGCAGAATAAAGAGGACCTATAAGTTCTGGTAACTTGGAAGCTAGTCCTCTTAAAAATTGCCTAAAATTGCATTTGCTTTCCATGGCGACTCCAAGGTTCAGCTCACATGTTGTGCTGCCAAGCCAAGTATCTCCTATTTTATATCGGTGTCTTTGGTTTTTATTTCCTAAGTGCAGAACCTTGTACTTCTCCCTGTTGAATTTCATTTTATTTGTTACAGCCCAGTATTCCAGTTTGTCCACATCTTCCTGTCTTCTGTTGTGTTTGCTACTCCTCCCAGCTTGGTGTCATCTGCAAATTTGATCAGCAACCCCGTATCCCTTCCTCCAAGTCATTGATGAAGATATTAAAGAGAACCGGGCCCAAGACAGAGTCCTAGGACACCCCACTTGAAACCAACACAGAACCATTTACTAAAACCCTTTGGGTGCAGCTGACGAGCCAGTTGCAGATCACCTAACAATTGCCTCATGTAGCCCATATTTTTCCAACTTCCCAATTAATCAGATCAATCATTGTGAAATGCATCCAGTTTTTCAGATCATATTTTAACTACAGTGATTGGTTCCTCCAACAATTTTTTTTTTCAGCATCAGTGGAAAATAAGGTATATTAGCAGTAGCTAATCACTATTGTGATTGCATAAAACTATACTTTCCTCTAGCCAAACGTTTCCCTTGCATTAGAAAGGTTAGGGAGAGGTGCTGTGGCTCCATGACAAATCACCAAGTCTGTAGAATGCCACATGTGAAATCCTTGGCATCACCATGTAGGTCTGGGAAACACTCTATAGGAAACTCTAGAAAGCTGAGACCAGTTATTTCAATTAAGATATTAGACCAATGGTTTGAAAATGGATCTGTGTAGGAATTTTTATGAGCTGCTTACTTCTCAGCTTGGAGGGTTGCTGTCAAATCTGCTGCAGTTACATGATGAGCACATCCTAACCATGTCTACCCAAAAGTAACCCTCATTGTGTTCAGTGGGTCTTACTCCCAGGAAAGTGTTTTTAGAAAGTGGGATTCTGATATAAAAATCACAGTTTCTAGCTTTCAAGATGTTTAGGAGCCAATACAGAGATTGATATATTAGGAAAAGTGTTTCAGACCCTATTATTCCTGTTAGGTTTTTTTTTAAGTTTCAGTTAATACACAGATCTCCTTTTGTTTTCATAGAGCACAATCTGAATTATGTCTACTCAAAAGTAAGCTCCATTGTGTTCTTTGAGTGTTATTCCCAGGAAAGTGTCTTTAAGATTGCAACCTTAATAATATATAATCAATATGAATAAAATTTGCTCCAACGACAATTTTTAATGCATCAAAATTATTTATACAGTAGTAATCTTTCCACTGAGCTCAGTTTTGGGCCCAATCCTATCCAATATTCCAGCCCAATGCAGCTGTGCCAATGGGTGTGCTCTGCATTCTGAAAAGGGATGGAAAGTACATAGTCCTCCTCAAGTTAAGGGAATGTTTATTCCCTTTGAGTTTGCTTCAGTGCTGAAAAGCTGATTAGGTTTAAATCATTTTTTCCTGCAATGGTTGCTGATTCCAGGATCAAACTGCAAGAATGATGCTGGCCCCCTCCACTTCGGGGGCCGGCTGTTTTATTCCCCCCCCCCCCAGCGAGATGGCATAGCCAGGGGAGATGTGGAGGCAGCCGATTGCCAGGACCATAGGGGGTGGCGTCTGGCTGGCTGATGCAGGCGTGCTGCCCGCTGAAGCCCCTGTCGGCTTCAGAGCCTCATCCCCTCCCCACTCTCTTTGCAGTTTAAGATTAGCTGGTTGCACTTTGGGCCAGGTAGGAATTTTTGGGGTCCCTGCTGATTGGCTCTTGCCGGGACTCTTTTTTGCCTACCCTAAACTGTACTGGAGGTGTTTAGGGTTAACTAACTGGTCACTTTATGGCAGGTGTCATGCTGGAATAGGCAGGCTAGGCCATTGGTGTAGCCTGAGACATCAAGGGTCTGGGTGATGAATAGCAAGCCTATTGTATCCCAGACCCGACATAGGCCTATGCGGCCAGCCCTGTACCCAGAATTTAGGCAAAGTCGACTGGGCAACTGGTTGACCAAGCGTCCAGCTCTCTCGACCTTCGGGTTGGTGTTGATGGGCATCCCCAGTGGAGGGGTGTGACCTGAGCCAGGCTTTCGCCCATCCCTATTTTTGTAGCTACCAGCACGACTGAGTTAGCAGTCCCCTGCTTTTAATGATGTTTAAATTTAGCTAATAAAGTGGCCATTTAATTCCACATCTGCCTCCGTCTGCTCATTTGCGCCGTGGGGGGGGGGGATAAAGTACTAAGAAAGCAAAAAGTGACAATATGACCTATATATTTCAATAATTCAGAGTTAATGGTGTATGTTCCTTATAAAAAAGTCATATTATATATAACCCGCCCATCCTCACTACAACATCAGAAATTTAAATGTCTATTCATTGCAAATTTTATGGACTACTGCTTTCAGCAAAGCAGATCACTTTTCAGAGTTGCTACATTAAGCCTGAATACACATTCTTGTTATGGTTGCTGGACAGTGGAGCTTCCCTATGGAAATGCATTCTGGTTGTAATCAGGCAAGAGTCTGATTGGGACTTCTTCAGAACTGTAACTGACAGGAAAGTATTGCCCCATTGACAAGTGAGCTGTCACAAGCCGGGAACACTCTCACAAGCATTACTGTTCATGAACATGTTGAATTACCAAAAAGTCTGATGCAATGGAAAACCAGTGTGACAATGCCTTGGGCATCATTAGCAATACTTTCTATAAATGTGGAATATTGTTCACTGAAGCACACTGAGCTATTATGTGCTAGATAAGGTTTTAATATATGAGTACTTTTGCAATCATCCCAAATTCAAATGTCATTTACCATATGATGGCACTGTATATGAAAAATTGAAACAAAAGCACAGATCAATAAAAAAGCACAAATCCAATTTGTGCTGGAAGAAGCATTTATGCAGAGCACATTTTGGGGAGCTAGTGGTTTGCCTCAAGGCAAGGGGAAAATTTTCTGCTTACACCTTGGAAAGCTACTGCAGTCCCAATGGAACTACTTGGATTTGTGACATTTCAATCAACAACACAAATCTGAGCAGCCCAGGATTGTCCTGAACTACTGGGAATGGACTTAGGATCTGGTATAAATGGCCTTGCCTCCCTACCCATTCACAGTTCTGACTGCTACCTGTCTTCCCCCATACTGAAATACTTCCCTTCTACCTACTCCCTGCCCTCCCCAGACCCCTTAGACTCCGCATCAACCAAGCTCAGCTGACACAAACTCACCCTTCCCTGAGCCCCACATTGCCACAGGTTGGCAGCCTCATCCAGGGGATCTTTCCTCAAAGTGGTATGGAAGTGCATCCACATACCACTTCACAACATCCCTGGGCTAGCGCGAGGTATGTGTGCCAGTTCAATTTGAAGTGAGTATTGCACCCTAATTTGATGGTTTACCTTGTGATTCTTGATTGCCAGAAATTGTCTGCTTTGCAATAAATGCAATAATATTTCCTGTGTCCCAGATGAATTGCAAGTTTTTATTATCTTGCATGTTGATATCAATTCTTACACTGAAAGAGATCCATCAGCCTATTATCAAACAACTTTTCAGACTGCTATAGAGCATGCATGATTTCTAGTGAACAAACATTATTATGGAATTTAAAATATGGTTAATAATGATAGTATTTATTATGTATGAAACACATAAAATCCCTAGGCTCTGATGGAAAACTAATTAATTCTGTGTAGGGAAAACTTACCCAACCCTCCTTCCCCTGAAAGAAGAGTAATGGCCAAAGAAAGCAGAAATATTTTTTTTACTTTTTTAATTTTTGTTTTGTTTTTTGCTACTTTTTAAAAACGAATGGAAAGGTGCTAATAGCTACTTCCCACAGTAAAATTAGGTCATAAATATGATCCCCATTGCGGTGAGATGGAGGAATTTTTGGAGCAGTTCTAGTATCTGTCAAATGCACAAAAACTTATAAAATGAAGGGGAATTCTGTCCTCATTTTGAGACATACAAGGTGAACTTTCACAATAAATAATGTATTGAAAGTCTCCAATCTCCTACTGCCAAATGGGTGTGTTATCTGTTTCTCATTCCAAAATTGAAAACACACCATACTGGTTAGAGAGACTTAACAGGCATCTGTCAAATAGGAGAGGGTCCTGGAGGACAATTTCAGATGCCCCCCTCGATACAATTCTGCCCTCACCGGATCAGAGAACTCTTTGATTTAAGGGCTTGTGTAGCCCAGAGGACTATGAAGCAAGGGGAATTAATACTTTAAAAAAATGAAAAATCAATCTTTCTGAATCTGAGCCTTTCCCTTCCTGAATATTGGAATATTTCCAGGAACATATGTGATGCAGATGAGGCCAGAAAAAAAACCTTCAAAACCTTGCTTCTTGCAGGATTGGAGTATGACTATTGCCATATATAAGTCAGGCAAAAATCTATCTAGAGATCTTTTTAGAGATCTTCCTCTTGGGATATGAAAGGCACCATGCATGCTGGGGCAGAATGCCAGTGCATTGGTAAAAATCTCACCCTACTGTTTCGATTCCAGTTTCTGTGTATGACTCTGGAGTGTTGTAGAGGAAAATAGTTTTAGTCTGCTGTCTGACAAAACTTGGCAGTGTGGAATCAGAACATTATATCCATCCCTACTGCTGACACCTACGGGGTGTGTATGTGTTGAAATAGCAGGATTTCAGATCAAATTTATTCTATTTTTCTATCCAAAATTCTTGTCTCTTAACTTGCGTACTGTGTGTATTTTAATTTTTATCACACTGTTCATTCTGAAAACACAACAGAGTGGCTTATAATAACCTGAGGATATCTCCAAAGTATAAAAGACAGAAACAAAAAAATAGCAGTAGCAAAAAAAAAATCTGAATTATCCAATCAAAATGATCTTTGAGCTATTATCAAGGAAAAGAACCAAATTAATCTCTGCAGGAAGGTAAATGTAGATGTGACTGGCTGCAATCCTAAATACACTTTCCTGGGAGTAAGACCCATTGAACACAATGGGGTTTACTTTTGAGAAGGCATGGTTAGGATTGTGCTCTAAATGAGCTTGGCATTGATCGTATGACAGTTGGGCATGCAGGTGGGAGAGTTGGAAGGCACAAAATGTCTCAATGCCAAGCACATTGAAAAGGATTTCAGTATAGTGGCTTTTTAAGTGAGTTTTGACACAAATGCACATCTCAAGTTTCATCTGAAATTTGAGGGGACATACTTCAGGAACGCTAACTTTTTTGTTTGCTTTGCTTTATAGATCTGCTGTTGGAGAAACTGCTAATGGAGAAAAATATAATCTCCATTTGCTAATCTGCTAAAGGAGAAAAATATATAGTATACTAGTAAAAGTGTACCCGCATTGCAGGAGTAAAATTCCCCATCCAACATCCCCCCATTGCACATCCACCCCCCATGCACAACAACCCCCTATGTGCAATGACCCCCCTGCGCATCGTTCAACCATGCGCATCAACTCACCATGTGCAGCATCCTCAAGTGCAACCCCTCCCTCCAAATAACATCCCCCCAATGCACCAGGCACCAAGCACCAAATTAACTGGATGTTGGTCAGTCTTCCATATTAAGTATAGGACAAAAATATGTTGCACCCCTTTTCAGCCCCTTAAGGGTTAAATTTCTCCACAACGGTCCTTGATGGGTATTCATGTGACAGAAGGAACACCCTCCCCAGATTTCATGCTTCTAGGTCCGGGGTTTGGGGCAGAGCATCCCTCAGTCACCAATTATTCAATGCAAAGTATAGGGAGGAAATGCATTGCGCCCCTTTTCACCCCCTTCAAGTTGGAATTTCCGAAAACTGGTTCTTAGTGACTCCCTCTGTCACAGAAGAAACACCCACCCCAAATTTCACGCTTCTAGGCCCAATGGTTTTGGCTGGGCGTGAGTGAGTCAGTCAGTGACTTTACTCTTTTATATATATAGATCAATGCATTCAGTCAGTAGCCATCAAAAATAAACAGCCATCCAAAATGAATGGCTACAGGTTTCTCCTACATATTGAGCTTGCTAAGTGTAAACATTGTGCTCTATTTTTATGGCATTTAAACTGATTTCCTCACCAATGCTTATGTACAATTACTACATCTAAAACAATTCTAAAAACAGTTTTCAGTAGAATAGTTATATCCAATGTTTGCCCTTAGAACAGTGCCTTTATTACTTCATAATCACTCTTTCCCTATTTATTTACACACAGCAAATACTGAGGCCTCAAGAAACAGCTGCTCCCGTTGTATTTGTAAGGACTCGAGATTGCTAATACTTCCATTGCCTTGGGTTTAATCTTGACAATCATACTGACAGCCCAGATGTTCAAGTCTGATCATTGTAAGAGCATTGCTTTGGCAAGCATTTGGTTGGCAGAACATTTTAGCGTGATATAATCTTCTTGTTTCTGTATAAATTACAGAATGTGAGGGGAAAAAGATACTGTTCATTAGTAAGGTTGAGAATGTAGTTAGGAGCAATGAAAGCATGACCTGAGGCCAGACTCACAGGCCACATTTTTTTTAGAACATGCGGTATGTGAAACATGGGAATGTTTAGGAAATCTAATCTTGTGGTCCAAAACTGCTGATCTACATGGAAAATCCAACTGCTTGATCACAGCAATTTCATGTGTAAGGTCAGGAAATTAGATCTGTTAGATGCTGTTATGTCAGACCAGTTGTGTCAATTAATTCACAGCACATGATAGCAGTGAGCTTGGTGTAGATCATGACTCCAATAAAGGTAAAGGGGTCCCCTGCAGGTTGTCCTCTAAGTCATGATCATGGAGTGGTGCTCATCTGTTACAAGGCCAAAGAGACACCGTTGTTATGTGACTGGCATGACTAAATGCCAAAGTGCTCAGACCACTGGTACCTTTGCACCAAAGTGATACCTCTTCATCTAATTACATTTACAGGATTTCTAACTACTAGGTTGGTGGTAGCCGGGCAAGAAATGGGAGCTTGCAGTACTGTCTTACAGTACTCTAATCTTGACCTGCCAACATTGAGGTCAGCAAGCATTTAGCCACTGCAGCCCCCAGATCAGGATAGCCAAGACTAATGTCTGAGAAAGAAAATCTCTACTCTCTACTGCTCTATAGTTATTTATTTACATCTGGAGACCCCTATGTAGAGCAAATCTAGCTAACTTTGGACTGCCACCACCAAGGATGGGAAGATATTTCATCTGTACCACCCTGCAAGTGGAAAGCAATCTGATCACTATTGGTGCAGCCAAGTTTCACCATAAACCTCAACTGACTTGTGTGGTCTCCCTATAATGATATATGTCCTCTTTCTTGTTTTAGTGGTTGTAAGGCTCACTGGAAAGTAGCCAGCTTCTGCAGAAAAAGTATTCCAAGTACCAGAACCACTAATTTTCAGTGAAGTCAACAATGTAACTTAAAAGGAAGAAAACCTAAGCATTATCAGACTTAACAAATTTTCAACAGTCTTAATACAAAAATGTTGGTATGCATTTTTCGATCTGCAATCTTCAACCAAAGTTCTCTAAGTTCTTACAGTAGAGATGCCAAGAACAAATATTTCTCAGGCTCATAAACCTAGCATCCATCCTTTAATGAGATGAGGATAGTAGGACACCCCCTTACACTTGCACTTGGTGGGTGAGTGAGTCAGTCAGTCATCCAGTCAGTCAATGACTTCTCAGTTTTATATACAGTGGATGTTTGCTGAGATTAATTTCAACCAATTTGATAAATGAATAAATGATAAACGAATTTCAACCAGTTTTTCTTTCTTTCAGCATATGATCTGAATTACAATCTGATATGCTTTTTTAAAGCTTTAATATTAATGTTTTCCTTTTGGTTGTATTTGTTTCTCTTTTTTTCTTCTTAAAAATGAAGCTAAATGTGACTCTGTGAATTCCAGTAGGAATAAAATGGGCTTGTGGGGAAACTACTCTGCATGGGCTGTTGAAGCTCAAATGAAGTGAAGAAGAGGTATGAATTTTTCAGGGCACAAATCCATTTTGAAACATCTCAGAAACAACTCAGAGTTAATGGAAAAGCGATTTTGTTTCTTCACTATAAGAAATCATTCCACTTTTAAAATTAGGTGAGGGTATCTTAAATTTCATAGAACCCAAGCTTGGCTATTGAGCTAAATTGTAGGTGTTCTGTGTAGAAATTTGCTCCTAATAATGTATAATTTAACATTAAATTATGTCCTGTCTTTCCTCTTAAAGTGGGTAAAGTGACACCTCTTGTTTGCAAGACATTTTCAAAATTTTTACTGTGTCAATGTGTTTAGCTGAAAATTATACCTGTCATTATTCCTGTAGGAAATTTTTGATACTCTGACTACTTGGAGATGAAGGGTCAGTGGTTAACATAGCCAACCAAGGCTGCAATCCTAAAGACACTTTACTCAGAGTAAGACCCATTGAACACAATGGGGCTTACTTTTGTGTAGACATGGGTAGGATTGTGCTCGTAGCCAATGCCTGTGCTGAAATCTTCTGTTACAGTCCCACAACTCCCTTGGTTTTAGGCAGGCTGCCACCTACTCTGTGCTAAATTCCAGTTCTGCAATGTACTTCTGGGATATTGTCACTCTTATAAATACTTATTGTGAGAGATGTGTGTTAAAACCTCACCTGTTTCTAGTAGTAGCTCTGCCCAGCCAATATACTATCATTGTATATTTTGGTATTTATCTTCAAAATATGGAATTTTGCAAGAGTAGAATTTTTCCAAATGGTTGTTTTACATGTTTGGATCCCAGCAATATTATGCACTATATCCCATTTCACAGGAGACTTGCATTTTATTTCCTAACAGAAAGGCAGAGACCATTTTGTTGCTGTGCATCCATTCAGTCTGTCTAGCATTCATTATAGATCCCCAGAGGATTATAGACCAATTCTCAATTGTGCTTGGTACTTGGGCAGCTTTCTTCTGTTTTTACTTACTGCAGTTCGTAAAGAAGGCTTGGGAATAGCTCTCTTCCAATCTACTGTCTTTCCATTGTTATATCCTATCACTGTTCTACTATCCATTATTATAGAGCAATGTAGAAAGTGAAATTTAACATATGTACAAACAACATGTGCAGTGACATACTGTCCAAGAGGCATGAAATGGCTTATGCTATAGAGTACCACTAAGCGTGTGGCCAAAAATGTGCCCATCCACTCCCTCAATTTCCCCATCTGGGGATGTGTAGGCATCCTCTGTAACTGTTTGCGTTCTCTTGCCTGTCCGACTGTGGAGGGCACATGCGCCCTGGTTGGGGCAGGCATGCACTGTCTCTTGCTGGCCAGGAGCTTTCCCCAGCCAACTAGTGCAGCAAAGGCACTCTATCCCTGGGGGAAAGTTGCCCAGCCAGTTCCAGAATGCCTCTAAGTCATGTTATTGGACCATAAGGCATGTTACTGCACCCTACAAATGTATTTGGAAGTGGCAGTTGAAATTTCAAGCACAGAATTCTGCCTCCAAAGTTATCTTTCCCTTTTGAGTTTTCATAGTCCCAACTTTAATATCTGTCAGCTGAGTATTCACTTTTCAGGTTTGATGGTGTCCTCTGCTGGGATCCATTAGCTATTAGTTCTTGGGAGACCAGTTTACAGAGTTATTTTTTATCTACAGTGCAGATATACAGGTCCTCCACTGAGAATCCACACTTTAGTGACAAAACCCTATTGCAAGTTCTTGACGTATTCTTTATTAAAACAGAAAAAATAGCATTCCGACTGTGCCTGTTAGTTTTCTTTTGATCAGCATACTCCAGCAAGGGATGCTGAAGGAACTGATAAAAAAGTTTTATGTGATGTGTATAAAATACAGGGAGGTACAGTATAGACTACTGAGTCTGACATCAGTGGTAACTGGAATTAGAGTGCTATGGCAAGAAGAAAATCCCTTTGATATTCCTCATGTGCCATTAATAATTGATGGCAGCCGCAGTGGTTGATTTTTATTAACTCTCCTCTGCTGTATTTATGATGTATTATTCATAGTTTGAAACATATTTGGAGGGTCATGCTATAGGCCACAAATATGCTGTCTTCAGAGACGAATGTGCAGGAAGATTAGAGGCGTGAGAAATTGTCAGGTTACCACTTGAGCTTAAAGGCGAAACTGAGATAATAGACGATAGTACATTTGCTTTTCCGTTTTAAATCCTTAGTTTCGAAAACTGGGATTAAGAGGCTGTAGGAACAATTGAAAGTCTGTAAATGTTTCATGTAGTCAAATTTCCTTGCATTTATGTTGCCTAGAATGTTGAACTATTTCGTTAGAGTTTTCAATAGGCCATAATGAGAGGCAAACATTTCCCAAAGTTTTCACAATCGATTGGAAAAACACCATGCCTAAGATTATGAAGACTAGATAATATCAATGCACATCATGTATACTAGCAAATCCTTATGCCAATAAAGTAGCCTAGTGGTTCCCAAACCCTTACAGTGAATTGGGAATTAGGTACGTATTAGTGTGGGCAGCACCAGCACTGTGATATTTGCATCTTCTTTTCTACCAAGGGGCTTGTTTCTTACTTAAGAGGCAGAGCTAGCCTCTTGCAAGCTCCTGGAGGTTGGCAGCCTCCTCCAGTGTCCTCCATGACAGTGTAAATAGCTCTTACCTCCAATTAGCAGTTACTACTGTTTTTCTAAACTGTGGATGCCATCGGAGCATAGCCACTCCCCTTAAGGGGAATTGCCCTGCTTCCAGTTCCTGTGGTGGGTAGCAGCCCACCACTTTGGGAAACGCTGTAGTAGCCTATGTATGTAGTTTTGCGTGAAAGTATTGTCTACTAATTCAGTGTCCCCCTCTCCCCCATTCTGCCATTTTGTATGATGGGAACTTTCCCTCCCCATCTACTGTGTTTAGAATGGTGCCCATGCATTTTGAATGCTGCCCATGCACTCAGGCTAAAATTATGTGATTGTTTAGATTAAAACGGGTAATCGTGATGAGATGTTACGATTATCTCAATTGCCTAATGCATGAATTGGGTAGCATTCAGATACTCTGTTCTTATAGGAAATGTGCTCCTTTCCTAAATCACTTTGTAAGATCACACTGGATTGGGCAATTGTAGCCAACTGTAGATGTTTTTAGTTTGCTGTCAACTTTTGTCTTTGTCTTTGATTTAGTTATGTATATTGTTGGTGTTCTGATTGTAGAGGTTTTCAGATTTTTTGTGTTGCTCTTGTCATTTGTGGTATTAGGCATTTTATAGTTATATATTGCATTTTTTATTTTTTGAAAAGAATTTTTAAAGAATGTAAGAGGGTTGGATATTCCTTCAAATACTGGGTCAGATTTGAGGGAAGGTTGTCTGGTTAAGCCCATTGTAGTTATATTAGTTAAGAGGCAAAAAAATTGTAGAATGTTCTTCATCTTGTTTCAGGAGTGATTAAATTCATGCAGACCCAGAATACTACCTGCTTCAACACTGCAAAGTTGCAGCTCCATTCTTAAAATTTATGAGAACCTTTTTTTGTGGATTGTGTTTATGTGATGTGTTGCTACCCGAAGATGGTGTTCCATCTACCAAGAAGATGACAGAATGAGGACATGTTTCTGTTCTCGCTCTGATTTTGTGTACAAATAGGTGAAAGCTTTCTCCAACATAAGCTCCATATCTGAGCTGAAAAAGCCTCAGAAAACTTTTTATTCGTCTAGATCTTAATGATCAGTTGTGTTACAGTCAGAAACCTCTTGTGTTTTAAAACATAAAAGGAAGATTTAAGGAAAAAGAGACCTGCATACACTAATATTTTAAAGATTTTTCTGGGAGTAATAAAAGAAATAAAAGGAAATAAATAAGGAAATAAAGAGGGGTAAAACAACCTGCTTTTATACAAGTGAATTGGTTTCTGGGTACAAATCTTCATTGAGCTTGAATCTGGTCAATTTGGAATCTAACTATTTTTCTGCTTCTTGCATGAAGCACATGGTTGATGTGGCTTATTATCAGTCTTTCTCATCTTTGTGAAGTACTGCCCTGTATGTATATGAGTAAAACTTTTTTCTAAAGTTCCCTATTGAAAGCATAACTTCATTCTTCAACTCATTCAGGTGGGAAACCAGTATCATTCCTCCAGTCCTCTTTTGTATAATGTCCCCAATTGCTCCAACAATCCATATGGGGATGGAGTTACAAATGTGCCAGACTAATCTCTGGTGCTACCTCCATCTAAGTGTCCTGAAATTTGTATAAGAATATCTGGAGGGCTCAAGCCAGGAAGAGGATTGAGCCTGGGAGGATTCCTTTGTGTGGAGCTGAGAGAATCATGCGCTCATGTTGTTTTTAAACTCTGAATTTTAATGTGCTTACGCTTTTACCTTACTTGTGTGATGATTTGGCTTACAATAAATTTGATTTCTATTCTATAAGACTGTGGTTGTTACTTAAAGTAACCCAAACAACGGACCCTCTAGGGGAGCAAGTGTGGAAGTTTGACCGTGTGGACTCAGGAAGTAGTCTACAGTAAACTTCAACTTGCATCTCCATGCCTCTGAGTAAGTGCAGAGTGCTTAGTGATAGATTCTGGCAAGTAAAGAGGCTTTTTTGGGTCCTCTGGCTTAATAGGATGAGTACAGAGGCGACCTGGGTCTGAACTGAAATCCAATCAGACCGGCGCACTGATAGTAGCAGGATGGTGTGAGAGTGGGGAGAGACGATGCCATTCTGGGCACCAGCAATGGTGACAAACAGCTTCCTGCTGGCAATTGGGACAGCAGCAGTGGCAACACCTCCTAGCTGAGTGTGCTGGTGTGCCTTGGTATGTCAGCAAGCACCATTTCAAGTGCTGAGCTCAGCATTAGTGCTGAATCCACAAGTGGACCTGCCTTACTGAGTTTTCTTGAAAGTCTTTGGTGAGGGACCCTATCATATGCCTTCTGAAAGTTCAGATATATACTGTTCACAGGTTCTCTAGCATCCACATGCCTGCTGACCCTTTCCAAAAATTCTTAGAGGTTTGTGAGGCAAGACATACCCTAACAGAACCTATGCTGATTCTCCTTGAGCAAGGCCTGCTCATCTAAGTGTTTCATGATTTTCTTTTTAATGAGACTTTCTACCATCTTACCTAGGAGTGATGTTAGTCTACCTGGCCTTTAGTATCCCAGGTCTTCTCTTACTCTTTTTAAAGATTGTGTCAATTAATACTCCTACATCTTCTAACCTCAGTCTTAATTTTTAATAAGTAGGAGCTGTTCGAGTTGTAGCGTCTGCCCAAGGTCTTCTGCTGTGAAAACAGATGCAAAGAACTTGGTTTCTCTGCCATTTTCCAAGTCTCCTTTTATCTCCTTTGGCCATCCACAGATGAATCTTGCTGGTGAATTTTTTCACACTTTGGAGTATTGGAAAAAAATTGTAATTGTCAAAAGTGGCAATAATATTTGAACCTATTAAAAACCCCATACACTTTTTTGTCCTAAATATTGTGATGTTCTAATGATGGCATACTCCATACTCTCCTTGTAGGCAGGGATGTCTTTGCTGACATCCTCAGCTTAACCAGCCTGAATACCACTTTTGCCCCCAAAATGTATATGTGTATGCAGAATCCTGCCTTTCTCTTTCCAAAGCCCACTTTAACGTTTTCTTCTTTCCATTTCTTCTTCATGAAGTTATGAATCTTTTCTCTGCCTATTCTTCTTATGCTGCCATTTCCTATATATTTTTACAGTGTAAATTAGAGGATGTGTTGCACTGTCTTCACACTAATTAACACTGCTAGATAGTAGAATTGTCACTGCTTGCTACCTCCCTAGCCATTTTTGTAGACTTTTTTTATTTCTCTGTGATGGTAGATGATGCATGGTGCAATATACTAGCAGTATGAAGTATGATTATGGCTATAATCAAGAGACTGCCCCTTGATTTAGAAATCAGATTTTTTTTTAACCATACAAAGCTCTATCATAAGAAGCACATTTGAGTGCAAAAAGTTTGCGTCTCAAAGCTGTCTTGCTAAATGAGGATCCATATATCAAAAGTGGAACACATGCATTGGTGATTAATATTGTAAGTTTGGTCCTTGGCATTTCTAATGAAAATATCCTGGATTTGGGAAGAGTCTGCTGGGGACATTGGAAAGTCACTATCAATCTGAATAGGCCATGTATTTTTAGCCCTTCTCAACTTGCTACACATTGAGAAGGCATTAACACTGTCAAGGCACATCATTTGTTTTTTGACAATTGACAAGACACACCAAAGGATAGGCTCACTTCCAGTGATGGGCCCAGCCTCCCCTAACAACCAGTTCTCTGGAAGTGGGTGGGGCCAGGCTGGGTCAGGGGGTGGGGCCAAGGTCAGGGGGCAGGCCGAGGTCAGGGGGAGGGGCCAGGGAGAATTTAAAGGGGAATTTTTTAATTTATAAAATTTTTAAAAATTAGGCATGCGGCTTACTTCTGAGTAGACTTGCATAGGATGGTGCTCTGAGGCTGCAGTCCTTTCCACGCTGCCTTAGGAGTAAGCCCCATTGACTGGCATGCAGCTTACTTCTGAGTAGACCTGCCATCCGTGCTCTGAGGCTGCAGTCCTCTCCACACTGGCCTGGGAGTAAGTCCCATTGACTATACTGGGACTTACTTCTGAGTAGACCTACATAGGATGGGGCTCTGAGGCTGCAGTCCTCTCCACTCTGGCCTGGGTGTAAGTCCCATTGACTTTCATGGGACTTACTTCTGAGTAGACCTGCATAGGATGGGGCACTCAGGGGTGCCTCTCAGCCCCCCGGCCAGCCAGGGAGAGGCTGCAGAGTGTGGACGTGCCACGCGAGGTCTTCTCAGCCCCCCAGGGAGAGGTTGCAGAGTGCGGTGGCCCCCCAAACCGGTTCGGCCAGTTTTGGCCAGCCACCATAGCTACCGGTTCGCCAGCGTCGGGCTGAGTGGAACTACCGGTTCGGGCGATCTGGCCCGAACCCGTCTCAGCCCATGACTGCTCACTTCCCTAAATGGTCCTACTAATATATGAAGTACCTTCCCCCCAAATTCTGTGGTAAACCTGCAGACTTTTCATGGCCCATAAGTGGTTGGAGATTGCTGGAATAGGCAAAAGTGTGCTAGATAGGTAAGATTGCAGCCTAAGAAACCTGAAAGATAAAGCACAGGTTAATTGGTTTTATTTTTCTTTATATTTTGTATTTTCTTTATTATTTTGTATTATATTACTGTATTGTGATCATTTTTTAATGAATATTTTTGGGTTGTGGAACAAATCATCTGAGTTTCCATTATTCCTTATGGGAAAATTCACTTTAATATGCAAGCATTTTGTATAATAAGCATGCTGCCGGAATAAATTATACTTGTAAATCAAGGTACACTAAGAAACAAAGAGAAAGTTTCAGTCTCTTGAAACAGTACCAGAAAAATAGCAACTCCTTTTCTATAAATGGCATCAATATAAAACAAGAAGAAAAGAAAATTCAATGCTGACTGGAACAACTGTGATTTTCTTCAGTTCTCATCGGGATGGGGAAATACTTCTGCAGATAGAAGATCAACCTATAGGTATTGAAATGCATCCAGGACAGATGAAATTGGGGAGGGGGGGTAGAGCTTATTGGTAACATTGACAATAAACACAATTTCTCTGTAAGAGAATAAATAAAGAAATGCAGAAGTGTCCAGAAACTGTCCTCCCATTTTTGCCAATAATTTGCATTTAATGAAAGAGGAGAAATATTAAGGTACATCCACAGAGAAAACATGGAGCCACCTTAAAATCTTTGAAGTAAAAGAAGCCTTTGATTATTTCCTTCCTCAGTGAGCTGAAGCAGCAGTTGTCATGTGGGACTGGTGTGTTTCTCCCTCCAAATGCAATGGGGAATAATGAGACATCATGATGATGGCTGACCCCTAAAAATGTTGCAATAGTTTCATGGACACCCCACAAAAGACCCTGTTTTTAAATTGCCTTGGAGTTCCTCACCAGATATGTACGTTTGCTGAGAATATTTTATACTCTAAATATTGCTGAGAATATTTTATTCTCTAAATCTTATTCAGGGCTAGCTCTGATTAAATATGTATCTGATGCCTTGAAACAAAGGATCTGTATAAAAAGTTTTCAGTTCAATGGGTTTGCTACATTTATTAGAGGTGGACAGAGTGAGATGCAAATTCATATAGGGAATGTTCAGGCCTGCCATTACACTGCGGGAACAGCAGTTCCTTCCTGCATTACTAAAATTCTTCAGGTTGAAGATAGTCTCTGGAATGTGACCTGCACTGTTTGTCTCTGTTGCTTTTATTATTTAAAACATTTGCAAGGAATAACCTTTGGCCAGTGAGTTGCTTGTTCCTGGAGAGAATGCAAAATGCACCCGGCTTGACTAGCCTTTGGATTTCTTTTCCACATTTTTCAATGTTCTTTTTTGTCTCTAGCCCACATGTAGAAGCATTTTTAATGGAGAAATGGAATGTATTCTTAAACTTGTGCCAACCTATATTTACAGTAGATTTCTTTGAAGGCAAAATGGCATCAAGGGTATGTGGGGGTTATAAACTCCTCCTAGTCCTTGGAATAAACATTATGCTCTGTTTGGATTTATGAATGCTGCAGTTGTCTTACCAAAACCTAACAAGAGAATCGGATCAGCAATCTCTACTAATAGTTTGGAATGTTGGACTTTAGGCGCATGATGCTAGAACAGTGAGCAAAACAACCCAGTATTTTTATATTTTCATTAACATCATATGGCAAATTACCATGTCGTCGAAAAGCTCTTCCATTACTTTTTTCACTCAGAGTCATCTGACGAGGCTAATCAAACTTCTGTTACTTCTGGATAGTTGTTGGCGTGTATATGAATTTAATCCCAGCATGTCCTGTGGAAGTAGAGACCTAGCTCTTCTCAACCCCTGGAATAAAAATCAGTTCATCCATAAGGAAATGCAGATGCTCCTTTACGTATTTTGGCACCATCCCTGTCCCACTGAGTTTTTTAAATCCTTGTTAGATTAATTCTTCTCTTTATTATTATATAGTGAGCCCCTAGGGACATAGATCAGTCTTAAGCACCATGCACACGGATGCCACTTTATAAATAGGAATGGTATGTGGTACAAGATCCTACTCTAATGACCTTAATAATTTTGTCGTCTTTGCTGTGAAACCTAGTGACATATGTAGTAGAAGCACACTGCAATTTCTGCAAAGCTTTTAAGGAAAGATAAAGGAAAAAAGTATTGCTCTCTTAGAGATAATGTGTGTTCTCAAACACTGTAACCCTAAAGTCAAAATTTAAAATTGAGTGTTAGTATTTTCCTGTTTCTGATGTTAATTCTGACTGTTTAATGGACATTATGAGGCTCAAACATCTCTGGATTTTGGAGAATTTTGCTTGAAATGTACAGTGCAGATAGAGAATACAGATAAGGAGGTCCGGAATGGATAATGAAGATCTCCAAAAAGATCTCTCTAAACTAGGAGAATGGGCAAAATAAATGGCAGATGCAATTCAACATAAGGGAGTAATGCACACTGGGGCAAGAAATCAAATATATGTATACTGATGAGTTCTGAGTTGTCTGTAACAGATCAGACTTTGGGGTGGACAGCTCACTGAATGTGTCAACCCAATGTGTTAGAGCAGAGAAGGCCGTATTACATTAATGTATACAATATATGTTCATAATAATTTCCAATCAGTTCTACAGTGAACTTAATATATACAGTTGTACTTTATATACAGGTGCTGTGGGTGGCGCAAGCGGTTAAGACGCTGTACCTGTTAACCAGCAGACCAGGGTTCGAGACCCGGGTCGGCCCCACAAGACAGGGTGAGCTCCTGTCCTTAGCCCAGCTCTGCGATGCAGCTGGATCCAATCGTATTGGCTCTGCCTTTCCATTGGACTAATTCAGTGGCGTGGAGAGGGAGATTTGCTGCTTGGGTAACAGCCTATCCTCCATAACAATCTAACCCAGGCTTTTGTGCTTTGCATGCAGCGTATGCAGCGCCGAGCACGATACCATAGTCTCTCAAGACTGACGGAGGCCTGCTTTTACTTTATATACAGCCATGCTAAGAAGAATTTTGGGAGTCTTGTACAGATGTTACCTTTGCTTCACTGACATCTTGATTGTTAATAAGAGATCACAGAGAATGTAAGATTACACACAACAATGGCAAGTTTGCTTCTATTATGTAATTTCCTGGGAATCAAATTAAACGTTTGTTCAAAATGTAAAAGGTACCTTTTTTCTTTTTTTTCTCTTCACTGTTTTCAATTGTATATGATGAAAAGTACAATGAGAAAATAATTTAAACATTGTCAATTTGGTATAGGCTCCTGCTGTTGTTGGTACTTTTCTCATGTAAAAATTGAGATATAAAATAGCATGGTATCAGAGTTGCTGCTTAGTGGAAATGATTATAACACTGAAGTTTTTACTGGGATCTATTGCTCTTCTCTAAGCGAGAGTGGAGGCAGTCGGGAGGAAAGACAGAATCAATACAGGGAGTTGGAACAAAAATTGACTTCTGCAACTTTATAATAATGTATAAAGAATAAGACTGTTTGAAAGACAAAACAGTGCCAAGCTCACACTTAGCAACATTGGGGGTAGATGGGTACATGGTGAATCCTGGTCATAAAAATATTTCTGATAATATAAATACTTCACGTCCTCTTATGAACCCTTTAAAGGGGGTCCTCAAGTGCCCATGTACTGCATCCAGTGAATGTTTGGGTCTGCATTTGTGATACCCTGGGGCAAGGGGAAGCATTCCCCCTTACCTATCTATCTTCTATCTACAGTATTAATATACCACTTTTCAACTGAAAAGTTCACAAAGCGGTTTACAAGAAAATGAAAAAAATTAATAGCTAATTAATAGCTAATGGGTTAGGTAATTATGTAAAAAAAATTAGGTTAAAAAAATTAAGTAAAAAAAAAACTGGATAATGTAGCAGTCCCAATGGATATACTTGGATCTGCACAACCTAAATTGGTAGCACAAATCTGATCAGCCCTAGACTGTTGTGGGCTGCCTTAGAATAGGGGTAGGAACCACAGTTCCACCCATGACCACCCTTTTCCCATCCCAAAATGACCAGTGCAATGTACCTAGTGTTGCCATAATTTTCTTTCACAAAATCAGGACAGGACCCTCTATCCCATTTACAGTATGTGAACACAATCCTTCCAAATTGGTATTGTCCCTATTTTTGGGGACATGTGGCAACCCTAAGCCTACCTCTCCCTGGTGCCAATGGGAGGTCACAGGGCTTTCATGTGAGAGCATGAAAATGTTATATGACACTTTTGTAACTCTCTTCAATAGTGCAAGGACTTGGACCTGCCAAAAGGGAACACTGTATTGCATCCCTAGAGTAAAGGAATGATTATGAGAACGGGTGATAGTCAGACTACAGTCTTTTCTGTTGTTGCAAAAATTAACTAACCCTACAATCCAGAGTAACTACGGGAGCACGTAAGAGGCATTACGTGTACCCGTAGTTACTGTGCCACCTAGTAAAAACATATGGGAAATTCATATTGCAATCCAGAGCAAATTGTTCTTACACCGGAGCAAGGACTCCCCGTAGTTACTCTGGATTGCGCCCTTAGTGAGACAAGCTTGCATTTCAATAGTTTGACGTGTTTTGGGGTTTGATGTTTTTTTAGTGCTAATAAGGAAAAGGACTGTGTATGTCTTATAAGTCTCTTGAATGGCTAAGTTTTCTCACATTGTCAACTAGGAAAATGTCAGCTGGGAGTAAAGTCTAAATGTGGCATCAGGGCTTTCATGCTTTCTGTCTCTGATTTCGGTCACATGCTATCTTAGCCTGCCAGCACATCATTTTTTGTAAATGGACAAGGGTCTGGTCTGTACTCAAACTGAAGGCTGCCAAGAATAAACAGATGCTGTAGGAGGCAGACATGGTTGTTTGCTCTGAGTCAGTGTGATATCAATGCCAGGCACGCTACTAACAGGCACCAGCATAGTCTTAGGTCTCATTCTTTCCGGTCCAAAGCTTAGTGTTGACTTGTATGTGCACATGGAGACGCTGCAGAAGCATCTTCACGGGCTTCAGTGTCAGGGGTGGTTCTCTTGTCCTCCGTGGGAATGCACGTAATCCTCCGATACGCAAAAGGAGCTTCTTAGCTCAGGCTGGATGAACTAGGGATCCAATAGTTGACTACGTGCTCTTCTGAGAACAGCCATGCTGAAAATATCACAAGCTGTATTTGACTGTCATTCTTCGGTTACATGTAACTGACATAAACTTCACATCACTGTCGTCAACACTCCCAAGACCATATTGCATTTGGTACATGAAATGAAGACGGACCCTAGAAATGTCTGTCAAATCTTTTCCGACTTGTTACTGCCAACAAAATGAAGAGCAAGTTTTTAAAAAATCACCCGGTTTTATTGCAAGGCTCTGGTGCTAGACAGTCAGGAAACAGAACAAATGTGGGGGGGGGGGGGGTGAGGAATTTATTAATTTTAAAATGAAAACAAAAGAACCAAACAGTGACATGTTAAGAGATTTTAGTTGATTGCAAGAATGCCATACTGCTTTTCATGGATAAACAGAACTTGGAATTTGGTTAATGGGATTTCATTCTGCAGATGCTCCTATATCTCAATGCTTCTTTTATAAATAATGTCCATATGCAGGGCTTTCAGTTGTGGAGTTGGTGAATGCATTAAAAATAATTGGATTACTGTTGCAAAAACAATCCATATTCTGGCTATGTTGGATAGTAATATCCTCACAGGAAAAAAGTTACAAAACAAATGGAAGAAAAAAGTCTAACACCATTATTGACACCACCACTTTACCTATTTCCCAATCAAAGGTAGGGTTCCAAAGTCCCAGTAGTTACAGGTCGCCTACATAATCAGACCTGTCAAAGGTTTGGAATACTTATTATTTTTAGCCCTTACTTCTCATTACAGATGTTATAAATGGAAAATCACTTTTTAAAAAGTCCCACCCTGTTTTTTAAATCCTAAATTTAAATGTTTTAAATATTTGCCAATTTTTAAGTATTAATCTCTGTAGTAGTTTATAGTTGAAACTTAAAAAATTCCCTTGGTGAATTTATCATCTTAACTGCATTAGTTTCCACACCAACCAAGAGAGCTTTAATGTCCGTCAATAATCCAAATTCACTTCTTTTTTATTACCAATATAAGATTTCTGACATGGAGACATAAAATGGAAATAAATCAAAGGTTTATTGGAGATTAGCAGGCAGAATAAAGGCTCTTTTTATGTGTTTTGTACTACTCTGTGTGTATGTTTGCTGTGCCAGTGAGAGGTCGTTGAGCATCCTGGAGCAAACAGCTGCTTCTTACATCCACAGCACAACGTCCTGATGGCACATTAGGTATCATGCCGCCATTGATGCTAGAGATTTAGGGGTTCAAGTCAGTCAGTTGAGCCAAAGGAGACTTTAACAAGCTCTGGTGCCACTTGTATGTGCATGCATGCAATGTGTACAGGTACATATAATCTTACTATCAACAATTATCTATAACAGTGATTTTCAATCTTTTCCATCTGGTGATGTGATTTTACACACTAGTGATGTGTGTAAAATCAAACTGGTGATTTTCCAGTTTCAGTCTTCTTTTTTTGACAACTGACAAGGCACACCACACTGCTGAACATGGTTTATAACCCCCAATGGGCCTTTTAACCAATTGCACCCCCCCCCCCCCCGATACACTGTTTGAAAATCCCCCATGATACACAGGTTGAAAACCACTATTCTAGAGGATAAGAGAAACATTTCACTTTTTGTGGTTGGTAGGAGAAAATACTCTTACATAGCAGAAAAAAACTCACATTAAGTTGTTATGTGTTGACTATGGATACTCTTACATAAAGCAGCAAGGAAAATTGCTTAAGAAAAATTAATAAAATTTAAATTAAACTTAAAACTTAAATTAAAATCTGGATGGCACTTTTCAGCTTTCTGGTCATCAATGTACCTACTATATTTTAACGGGCAGTACAATCTTAACTTGTGCTTGAACAGGCAGAGATTTGTGCTTTTCCAAGGGTGCATTAGGAATGTGCCCTGAGTTAACAAGTTAAGTGCTTTTAAAATAATTTATTGTTTTTAATATGACAATAGTTTTTTAATATGACAAAGTAGGTGTAGGTGGATGTGAATCGTGTTATCTTTCCCGTATGACTGTAGGTGTGTCAATCATGTGGTTTTTCCCATCTGATCATCTCCTGACTTGGAAGAGACAAATAGTTTATACAGTACCTCACCATACTTCTTTTCTATTTTTTAGTTCCCATTTCCTTTTTTCACTCACACAGTTCTTTCCCACAGATGGTTTTCCTTTGGACTTACAGGTGATAACTTTTAAAATAATTGTTTTAACCCATTAATGTTTAAATGGGTTCCATTTTAACCCATTAATGTTAAAATGGATTCCCTAGTGTTCCATTGTGAGCCATTGTGTTCCATTTGTGCTCAGGCATAAATGGGTTAAATATATCACTTGCAAAAAACAGTAATGGAAAAGCAGAGGTAATAGTTAACATATTAACATATGTTAATATTAATATTTAACATATACAGTGATTAAACATATTTTTCACAGAAGCCTGTGGTTCCTAGGCATGTTTTGGAAAGCCTGATTTGATTAAAATTGTTTCTTAACATATCTTTATGCACTAGCAATTAATTATACAATTGCTACCTATTGTTTTATCATGCATATATAACTTTAAAATATGATTAAACGCTTTGAGATTTAAGGCACTTTAGATATATAATGCATTTAGATTGTGTATAATTTGATAGATTGTATTAAGCTGAAGTAGTATGTGAATGCTTCTAAATCTGCATACCAGATCAGTTTTTGGCAATAAAATGAGTATTCTTGAAGTAGAAGCTGTTTTAGCAATACCTTGAAGCACAAGATGTTGTCCTGCACAGCCTAAAGATTTTAGACAACTCTGTTAAATCATGGTAAGCCTTGTAAATATTTCTTTTTGACGGCATAAATCAAGATCATAAAGTCAGAAGGGATCCAGAAGGTCATCTAGCACAGGGGTGGTCAATCTTTCAACCTGGGTACTTCTGGACCTTTAACAATTGTGTAGAAGAGAGAATTTCAGCAGGTGCAACTTGTCTCACAGAAGCTGCACCTGCTGAAATTCCTTCCAAATGAGCCATAAACATGAAAGGTTGCCCCTCACCTTGTTCAACTACCTGTCCATAGCACAAATTCCTCTAACGCAGAAGTTCTCAAATTGTAGGGCTGCAGTCCATCAGCTTGAGAATGAGTTTAAGGCATAGGGAAGTGGGGATGACAGCAATGTGAACCACAGTATCATGTTACTGCTCGAGTCATAGGGCTTTTTTATTTACCCCAGACCACCCCAGCCTTCTGCAAGGATGCCTTGCAGATGGTTTGAGGGGGCTCCCCAAGCTTCCAGGAGTTAGCTGCAGGGAGGGGTACGGTAAGTTTTTTTTAACCCTCTGTGAATTGCATTGTTGCCTTCCCTCAACCAAAACTTAGCTGCTCTCTTAAACGCCCTGTGAGTTTTGAGAACTGCTTTCCAAGAACATATTGTCAAGCCTTTGCTTGAAGACCTCCAGTGAGGAAGAATCTATCACCCCCCCTTGACAATCTGTTCCTCTGCTGAACCACCCTGTCCAGGGAGGTAAGAGCACAGAAATTATTTTCCTTTCAGAAAATGAGTTCTAAACTGCTTGACTCAAAATGCTTGTGAACTTGACATTGACATTGTTCAGTATTTGTAAGCAAAAGTGAAATTTGCTAGTGCCTTTCTCATGTGGACATCTTCACCTATACCAATAAGGCTCAAAAGATATGGTATCACAATTTGGGTTCATGGGTTAAGAGCACACTCCCATCCTTACTAAGGTTTATTAGTATCCTGATGAATGATCAGAGGTCAGGTAGAAAGCAAAATGGAGGCTTTTCCCCTGTGCCACCCATTCACTGGCACCTGCAATGACATTTTATGCAGTCCTACAATTATCAAAGAACTTAGTACGATAGTCCAAGACAAAGTCCAAGAGGAAGACTACCTTCTTATAAATATACTAGCAAAAACATACTCACGTTGCAGGAGTAAATCCCCCCCGTACACCATCCCCCACTGCACAACAACCCCATGCGCATCACCATTCCCCATGTGCATCATCCCCCATGCAAAACATTCCCCCATGCACATCATCTCCTCATGCATCATCTCCCTGCACATACAACCATGCATATCAACCCCATGTGCAACACCTTCCCTACACATCACTGTCCCTCATGTGCATCACCCCTGTGCAGCGGTGGGATTCAAATAAATTAACAACAGGTTCTATGTCCTAATAACCTGAATTAATAACAGGTTCTATGTCCCATTAGTAACCATTCTCAGAACCAGGTGCTCATTAGCAAAGGGTTCTATAGAACCTGTGAGAACCCCCTGAAGCCCACCACTGCACCCTGTGCACATCACCCCCATGCGCAGCAACCCCCATGCGCATCATCCTCCCATGCAAAGCAACCCCACCCTGGACACCATCCCCCCACAACTGTGGGCACTGTAGCGGGCAGGTGCGGGATTTGGGGCTGGGCATTGATCAGTCTTCAATGTTAAGTTTAGGCTGAAATGCATTGCACCCCTTTTCAGACCCTTAGCGATTAAATTTCTCGAAATCAGTTCTTCTTCGGTGCTCCCATCACAGAAGGAACGCCCTCCCTGAATTTCTAGGTCCAGGGACTGGGGCAGAGCATCTCTCAGTGAGCAATTCTTCAATGGAAAGTATAGGGAGGAAAATGCATTGTGCCCCTTTTCACCCTTTCAGGTTGGAATTTCCAAAAACTGGTTCTTAGTGGATGCCTCCTTCACAGAAGGAACAGTGACCCCAAATTTAATGCTTCTAAGTCCAGTGAGTGACATTTCAGTTTGATAGATAGGTAGATAGATAAGAGGAGACTGCTGGATCAGGCAAAGAGTTATCTAGTCCAGCTTCCTGTATCTCACAGCAGCCCACCAGATGCCTCAGGAAGCACACAAGACAAGACACCTGTTTCCAGATGCATCTCCCTTGCGTCTGGCCTACTTATATCTTTCTACACAAATACACCTTTACTCATAATGGGTTGTTATGGTTTTTTCCTCTAGAAATTTGTCCAATCCCTCCTTAAAGGCACTGAGGCTAGTTGCCATTACCACATCTTGTGGCAAAGAGTTCTCCCAAAAAGTCAGAGATGTTGTGCAGGAACCTTGCCCTGGGACACGATAGAAGATCTAGATTAAACCACCCCCGCACTAATTTAGTTGAAAGCTGCTAGAAAGATTGGAAAGCGTGTTGTGTATCAGGTTCCAGGAATTAAAGAACACAGTAGAAATTTCTTGTTACTGTGCAAGGGAGAACATTTCTGTTCACCTGATATAACTTTTAAATTATGATCGATGATGATCAACTGATGAAAGCTTCACAGGAATTTTCTACAATAAAAGTAGAAAATTGCTATTCTGTGAAATTTGTTGGTTTGGGAGCACGAGTCTTACAGTGTATATAAATGACATAGAGCACAATCCTAACCATGTCTACTCAAAAGTAAGCCCCATTGTGTTCAGTGAGTCTTACTCCCAGGAAAGTGCCTTTAGGATTGCAGCCATGGAGTTCAGAATTAAGGTTTGCTGAGAGCACGAGAAAGGACCACACATTTGGACAAGATGTTGATTGCTCTTGTAAAATATAGCATCTCCAGGACTAAGAAAGACTTCCTGCACAATCCAGAGTAACTATGGGAGCTTCCCAGAGACATTTATGTCGACATAGTTACGGCACCACCTGGTGGAAACCTATGGGAAATAGAGTGACCCAAAGTAAATTTTTCTTACGTCGATGTAAGATCTCCTGCATTTACTCTGGATTGTGCAGTTCATCTTAATACCATGGAGAAGCCACTGAGCGACAATACTTGGCTAGATCGATCAAGTTATCTGATTCATTATTATGGAGCTTCATATGAAAAACCGCATATAAGGAAAAATCCCAAACCACCAGCCCTATTCTCTTGTTGTAGGTTCTTTTAAAAGTTGCCCATATGCATTATATAAAGAGATCTTCAGAAGCTTCACCTGTTTAAGAGCTAAGTATAATAATTCATATATAACATAAAAGCAGTTCATAACCTGAACAAGCAACCTGTGCCAGCTGTCTATGTGGAATAGAAAAAGAATGAGGAACTCCATATTGAAATGCAGACATACCTGTGTACACATTGCTCAAGTATCTTCCAGTCTCTGAACCACCTGTTTAGAGTCTTTGATGCTTTCTTTGCCTTCTCTTTATCATGGAAAGTGAGGGATAGCATCAGAAGCTCTTAAGAAGGGTGATTGACTCAAGAGTACCACAGTAGAAAATGGTAGCCTGCATTGCCTCTGAACTCCCAATAAATTGCCAATCTCTTCCATAGTGCTGAAAAATGTACTGAATACTTCCATAGTATTGAAAAATAGTGGTTTTGAGGAATCCTGCCTAACACACTTACCATGGAGCAGGACACCAGCCAACCAATGGCTACAAACCCTGGAGATAGGATGATCCAAGTCCGAAAGTTTTAAGAACTGAAATGCTGATATTAAGGCTGCATTTTTATACTTACAATTGAACTCAATGAGATTTACTTTTGAGTAGAAATGCACAGGATTGGGCTGTAAACAAATCTGTTTATGCATTCTGAATTTATTTGGCCTTCAAAGTCTGGGTTCCTTTTATTGTCTCTTTTCAGCTCAGAAATAACATGAACCGACAACAAAAAGAAGCTGACAGCATATTTTAAATAGCCGCTTTATAGCTGCTCACTTTGCAACTATATGATAGGGCTACCTTGTTGCTTTGAATACCAAATTTTCTTGATGATATATACAGACACAGACCGAGGAGCAGATGTAGTAATTCTAATCCTAACGTATTTACATAAAATCTCCAAAATGGCATATTAGTTTATGGCATCTGGTGGATGCCATCTAGTAAATTTAGCTTCTCATTTTCTTTAGCCATTTTTATTGCTAATTGTGATGCCATCAGAATGAAGTGGGGTTAGTGCCCACCCAGGAAGGATCTACTTATCAGGATATGAGAAGTTCCCCTTGCATTGCAATTGATGTTGCATACCTTTGCTTTGCAGGTAACCAGTCAGTAGGAGTAAGGAAGCAGAAAAAAGAAATAAAATCATACTTACATTTCTTGACTACCTAGGAACAGTCTGTTCTTTATGCTTTCCTTTTTGAAATTTATGTGAAAGCAAATTCACTTCACTGTGACAGGATGCTGAACGTGCGTCAAGCATGCCTGTCTGCTAGCCATTTTGCCGCTTGTATTTATTTAAATATCCCATAGTCCCTTTGTTAAAGTTGCTTGTGGGGTCAGGAAATATTTCAGCACTGAATAGTGGCAGCCTGGGGGGGGGGTGATGATGATTCAGGCTGCAATCCAAACCGCCAGTTAGGCCAGCCTAAGCCCCAGAAAAAGTCCTGTGCTGATCTGGGGCTGTCACAAAAGTGCCGTAACATACTTCTGCATTAGGAGTGAGTTAGGCCAATGCACAGACATGTTCTTGCCTCACTACATCACCACAGGAGCAGGAAGACTGATGCATTAGACCGGCCTAGGTCGGGATGTATGTAGAAAGTATGTATGTACAATGTATATAGAAAGTTGTATTGAGAGTTAGATAACCAACAGGAAATTAAAGGAATTTGGATTTCTGGTTACGTTCAAACTTTCGCTAATAATTAATACTGGATTTCCGTTGATCTAGTTTTGCTCTACCTCTTATTTTATCAATAAGGCTGCGATCCTAACCTCCAGTTATGCCTAACCCCCAGCATAAGTGCTGACCTGGGGGTGTCACAATAGTGCCTCCATAAGACACTTCTGCACCATACCTGGGGAAAGATTAGGTCAGTGCACAGACATACTCTTGCCTTGCTATATCATGACAGGAACAGGAAGACTGATGAGTTGTGCCGGTCTAGGTTAGTACTGAATCCTTAGTTAGACAAGCAAGTCCATTGGGGGTTCCATCCGATTCACCTCATAAATTGCTGTGGCCTGCAAACCTGCCCTAAGGCCATAGAATGTGTCAGGCTAGCAAAACAAGTGAAGGTCAGGGCTGCTAACTTATCAGCATGAGGAGAGACTAGTGTGAACAGGCACTGAACCATGGCAATTTAAGGCTTCTTTTGGCTATTTTAAAATAAACTTAAGGTGTTCTTCCCTGAGGGCATTTTTAATGCAAGTTGAGCACCTAGTCAGTAGAGGTTTATTACACAGCCATATCATTCCTGTTTCAAAATGGACCATTCATCTCATTAATATTGCTTCCTACTTGAGGGAAAGCAGTAGAGAATTGTAATATGCAGTACAGGAACAATCTTAACCTCCTTATTACAGGTTGTAAAAAGGTACACCTTACTCTGAGCATGGTTTTTGACAACAATTGTATTTGCATGTACAGTGGTCTACTGTTTGTGTTGTCTAAATGATTTAAGAACTGTACATAATAAGTCAAGGTGCAGCGAATTTATGTCATCTTAGCACTAAGTAATGAGCAATGTGAGAACCTGTTGCGGCAAAACAATATGGGTGCAATCCTAAGCATGTCTACTCAGAAGTAAGTCCCATTATATTCTGTGGGACTTACTCTCAGGAAAGTGTGTATAGGATTGCAGCCTATGTGTAAAAAGAACATGCAGGCTTGAACTCACAAAGGTGTGCCCAAATATGCACACCTTACTATGCACAAAAATGGTCTGTATGCTGAGCAATCTTGGGTAGAAGGGGAATAGGGATAGTTCTTTCAGCACAGCAGTGATTGATGTGCTCGTTATTAAAACTTTTTAATTAGTGTTGTTATCATTGTCTTCCTGTCAGGATGGCATTATTAATAAAGATCAGCAAAATAACTGTAAATGATACCAGATCATGTATTTTTTTAAATGTATTCACTGCTGGTATGACTGAAGAGAGGCTATCCCCCAAATCCAGAGTAACTACAGGAGACATAAGAGACATTATGTGCACCCGTAGTTACTGCACCTCCTAGTGAAAACCTATGGAAAATTCATACTTGAATCCAGAGTAAATTGTTTTTACACCGGAGCAAGAACTCCCCGTAGTTACTTTGGATTTTGCCCTATGTTAAATTAGCACTCTTGATCTGTCACTTGCCAGATCCGTTTTCATTGTGGCTGGTATCTCTTAAACACTATTTGCTCCAAACCAAATCACGAAACTACAGTACTCAAAAGTCAAAACAAACAGGTATGGGCAAGAAACACCTGCAGATACCCAAACTGTCAGGTTGCTCAGGGTTGAATAGACTGCACTCTCATTGAAGATGCACTATTCATCAAGATGCGCAGATATGAATGTAATGTTGCTCTGGGTGTTGTGTCGATAATGAAGCATGGCTCAGGCATGAATAATGTGCCCCTGTGCTGTGTATTTAAGAAGTATTATTGAAGCAAAGTTTGCATGGCGGGGATGGCGTGGCTTCATAGAAATTGGGAAGCATTTAACTAAAGTACAAATAATAGGACAAAACCAGGTAGGGAAAGGGAGGGAGGGAGGGGAGACGGGGAGGGATGAGAATGGAAGTGCCCCTCCTCCCACCCAACATTTATATTTTAAGTAAAGCTCCAAGCCTTAATAATCAGCACTGGAGCGAACACGAGTGGCAGGGTTTGAAACGGATTTGCAGACGCGCTGCTTTCCAAGGCAGAGAGAAGGCTCATTAAATGCAGGATGCTGCTGTGTCTCATTGTGTGTTTGCACTGAGGTATAGGTTTGCCAGCCTGACGTATCAGATAAAAGTCAGAGTGGTTACCACACCAGCAGTGTAGCAGCTGCATAATAAATGATGGAGAGAATCATGTTAGGCATGCCCACCTAACCTAACTTGAATCATGCGAAAGGGGAGCTATTGGAATTCAAATAGACTTTCTAGTTCCCAGCAGTCGGCAGCAATAGAATGCTTTCAGGAAGATGACAGATGCAGGGGAAAGATGCTGTTTTGCACTATCTTGATTTGTTACCGCAGCCAACTTATTGGCATGATGGAGTGAAGAGAAAAGCAGCTGGCATGGAAGGTAGGATGATCAAAGCCTTTGCATTGCTGATGGGGAATGTCATTAGAAACTGACCATGACAAAGCAGATGTTAGAATTAGTCTCTGTCGTGGATGGCAGAAGATTTGTTGCTCAGGTCTGGGAAACTCTCTGAAAGCAGCGTTGATTCTGCAAAATGGATTTCTGAATTGCATTTCTGCTTGCGTTGATGTCTCTGCTCGCTTCTCACCTCGGGGAGTCACTTGCCTGAAAGAGCTGGTTATGAAAGGGGAAGGTTAGAGAACAAAAGTGATTTCTAAGTCTGGGGAAACCCAGGTAGGAGAAACAAACAACCTCAAAAGCCTCCAATGCTCCAGAAGGCTTAGTTAGTTGCCTGGTCTGACTTGGATAGATATATTTCAGTGAGCAGGAGGAAATGAAGCTGCAGACTGTGTAGATGGAACAATCCAAAATAGCAAATATTATTGCCAGCTCTGTTTTGAGTAGCTTTTGCTTAGAGGATTTTTTTCCTTTTCATTTATTCACTTGTGTATTATAAGAAGGAAATGCATCTGTATCTCATGCAGGGTTTTTCAGCAACTCCAGCCCTTGTTTCAGCTACTGAACTGTATTCACGTTTTGCCAGCTTGATATCTACCCAGCTGGGTCTATCATTTCTTGCTTGATTACTGTTAGTAATTTCTCTATATCAGCTTGTTTCAAATATGATTTGGAAAGGACTGATGAGATATAACAGCAAATGCTGAATTATTTTAAATGGGAACATGGTTGTACTTTAGCACTGGAGGATATTTTTTTCTGAATGCAGTCATTACAGTCCTGTTTGTAATGTAATTTTTGCTCAATTGGAATCTTGTAAGTACTGTAATAGATGAGTACTATTAATCCCAAGTTTCAGCTCACTTGTTACAAAGTTTACTTGATTTTTTTACAACAGTCTTCACTGTGCATTTCTAGGCATGTTTACTCTTTAGCAAGTCCTGTTGGTTTCAACATACTTACCTGACATACTCCCAGGTAAGCATGTAGAGGATTGCAGTCTTAGGGCACAATTCTATGCTTATGTACTTGGAAGTAAGCCCTGTTGCATTTAGTGGGGTTAGTCCCAGGAAAGTGTATATAGGATTGCATCCTTAGAGCACAATCCTATCCACACTTACCTGGGATTAAGCCCCACTGACTATATTGGGACTCATGCATAGATCTGGGTTCTTAGACACTACATCCTCCCTCCTTTTAATCCAGAGAGTAATCTCTTAACTACATACATGGAACCTTCTGATAAACACCATGAAATTGGCTCTTGCAGCTTAACCCTTACTGTGAGTATAGCTAGTTGATATGATTACTTTTTTCTGTGCCAATAATTTGATATTGTTCATAGTCTTTGTCAGTCAATCTTATACCTTTTTTGAATTACTGAAATATTTCTCATTACCAAAAACAGGATAAGTTTCATTTCTGTGGATATTACCTATTAGATATATCTTCCACTTCTCATTAGATACATCAAGGGGTTGGACTAGATTAGATCCCTTCCAACTCTGTGATTCTTATTTCTTCAATATCTTCTCATTCCATAACCTTGCAATTTTGTTTTAATACTGTACAATATCTGTTGCTGTTATTGGTAAAATGCAGTGGAAGGAATGAGGCTATCCTAATCCTCACTTAGGCCAGCATAAGTACAGTTCTGTCTTCAGGGTGCCGCAAAAGTGGCATAAGGCATATCTGCACCACTTGGGGGGGGGGAGTGGTTTGGCCTGTGTCCAGGCATGTGCCACCCTCCCACCACCACCATGGAAACTTATGCCAGGTGAGTTATGCTGGCCTAAATTGGTTAGGAATGTGTCCTGAGTGCTGAATGTTTGATACTTTAGGCTTCTGAGTTCAGAAATACAGATTAAGGTTGCAATTCTAACTTAGGCTGGACAACTCATTGGTCTTCCTGCTCCCGTGGTGATATAGGGAGGCAAGTGCATGTCTGTGCATTGACCTAACCCTCCCCCAAGAGTGGCACAAAAATGTCTTAAGGCACCTTTGTGACATTCCTGATCCAGCATGGGACTTGTGCTGGGGCTTAGGTTGGCCTAACTGGGGATTAGGATTGCAACCTAAATGATGTTATCAAAAACACTATTCTCAAAAGAACAAATGAATAAAACCAAGCATGTTTATGTGAGTCTTTCAACTTGAATCCTCTTCAAATGCAGAGAAAAATGTAGTAAACTTAGATAGAAAAAGTTTTCCTGTGATAAATTATTGGTAGCCTAATGGAACTCAACCCTTTATCCACATAAACCATATCAGTGCATGCTCTTTTGCTGAAAACATTTTCAGAATACTTGAAATTTTCACTGCTGAGATGCCTCCTAAAACTCATGCTTACGATTTTGCCTTTTTAAAGCTATAAAAGTTGTTACCGTCAAATTGAAAATACTGATTTTATATGTTACTTGCCTTTTATCAGTGTGCGTGAACTTTGGACTTAATTAAGACAACACTAGGTGGAGCTAGCAGTTGATCATATAGAGAATACAGAATAAAAGGCTTGGATTAAATAGCCTAATGTGCAGGCTCACTTCTCTAACAATAATAGAAATAATTTTTTCTCCCAAATTCCATAAACCTTGAAGTCAAGCCTGCAAGACATGAAGTGCAGGAGTTGCTGAAGTTTGAAGGAACTAGGCTTTGGTTACTTCAGACACTTTCTCCTTAATGGATGCCATGAAAGTTAATGTAACAAATGTATCAATGGATTAAAGGCAGCAAATGGAAATGAAGGAACCGAATAAATGTTTTTTATCCTAGTGTGTAATTTTATTCTTCCAAGGATCCTCAGTTGTTTCAACTAAAGCTTTCCAGTCTTTCTCCCTTTTCAGTATTTCATAGTATTGGGCTCCTTAAGGTTTAGGAATTATGTTCTAGAACTTTACTGAATAAGTAGCTGTGTTGAAAATTACTGAATGCTGAAAATGGCACAGGGAAACACCATTGATCACTGCGATCAAAATGCAGGAATATTTGACATCAAGTCAATTTCTTTAATGTTGATAGAGAAGCAATAGAAACAATGGAGTAGAATCTATTCATGTTTGCTTAAAAGTAATTCTTTTGGCATTTTTTGGGAGTAAATTCCAGTGGTTTGTGGTATGGTATTTTGACCATACAGGCCAAGGTTGTTCTAGGTCAGTCAGTGGGCAGGCATATTATTTGTACCATTCATTTGTCAGCTTCTTGCTCACTTTCCATAATTCAAGAGCAGCCTGTGCAACTGGTTGTTGGGGAAGAGGGACAGTCTGAAGGAGCTACTGTATTCTTTGAGGGAGTTGATGGGCCTGTAGTGGATGTGTTTCTTTGCCATGCTTTCCCTATATATAAATTTTATTTTTAATGAAAACTTTGGTGTTAAAGCAAGGATTCTTAAGAAGTAAGTGTATGATTCAACATTCTAGGCTAGTTCCATTTTACCATAACTGCAATGTACCTGATCATGTAGAAAATACTCAAAATAAATCCAGTTATATACCTGTAGGTCAAAGGTGGCACTGCCTCAATCCCATCACACTTGCATTTTTATTTTTCCCCATACAGTAATAACATCTGGAGAATATGGTTGTTTCTTAAAGACTGTATGGAACAAAAAATGGATGCTACAATAGGTTCTTGTTATCCCTTTTCCCTTCCTTAATGATCAGCTCCTTGTGAACACATGAATCTGGATTCTGTTTGACAGGATGACCAGCCAAAGTCTCAAGGAAAACATGACAAGCTGGCAAGAAATGATGGGCCGCTGTGAAACGTAAACTCTTTACTCCCCAAAGGAACGTGATTATATTTGTCAGTTAACATTTACTGAGATCCAGGCTAACTCATCCGATGATTTTTTTTTTTTTTTTGGTAATAAAACCTATTTTAATTAGCTCATTTGAGTCTGTCTTAATGAGAAATCATTGAGGAGGGAAAACCATTTGAGAGAAGCAATTATGGACAAAACAGAGTTTGTGAAAACTGTTGCAGAGGGGAGGGGAGAGAAACACTTTGGCAAATGCTGAGATAATAGGCTGACCAGATCTTGAAATGTTATAGGCATCTTATCCATGGGTGCTTTGGCAGTTTAAAGGAAAGTTTGAAATACGTAGCATTTGAAATCCAAAAGAGCATGACTGCTATGCTTGCAGGATTCAAGTCATTTTTGAAGTGCTGTAGAATGAAAGCATGAAAAATATAGCCTGGAAATTATAGGGATTTCATTTATTAATATTACAGTTCTTTGCTTAGAAATATTGTAGGTAATATTTTTATGTCTGCGGCTGTAATCCAAAGCCCCAGTTAGGCTGGCATAAGTCCCAGCACAGTCCTATGGTACCCTGGGGGTGCCGCAAAAGTGACATAAGGCACTTCTGTGCCACTTTTGGAGGGTTTAGGCCAGTTTACAGACCCGCACCAGACTCTCCACACCACCATGGGATTGGTGGTGCAAGCCTAAATTGGTTAGGATTTCACCTTAAAATATTTGAATATTGTGAAATATTTCAATCATTTTTAAATAACCAAAATTAGTTTTGAGTAGAAGCTATCATAGTGCAAATTTGTTATTGTTGACACTGTTTATTTCTGACTGTAGTTTTGAGCATCTTTACCATGAGATCTGTGGAAAATGCATCTGAATGATAACAAGACATAGGCAAGGACTGATTTGTATGGGCCAAATGCCCAGAATCAGTTGTCTCCCTGTCCTTTCCTACAAAAGGAGAGTACCATCATAGCAAAAACCTGGCTACATTGTGGTGCTGTTTAGACACAAGTTTCCAGCACTGGCATATCTGTACCAGTGGAGCATGTGTTGCATCCTGCAGTTGAGGGGAGGCCTCGTCAAGGTAAGGAAAACTTTATTTTCTTACCTGTTGCATTGCCCTTTCCCCAAAGCTGGAAAATTTGCTAGGATTGCACCCTCAGATAAATCCATGGAAGAGCTTATCTCAGTTACCTGGAAATATGTCTAACATGTGATTTACCGTATTTCCCGGCTTTTTATGCGCACCGGATGCACCAAAGTTTGAGGAACAAAACAAGAAAAAATATTCTGAACCAAATGATGTACTAATATATTTAGTAAAATATAGCAGAATAATATTACAACCATGTAAAGTCAACAGTGGTATTAAGAACCATCATCACCATCATTAAAAAAAATAAGGAGAGACTTTAAGTTTCAAGCACTTTTCTAATTTTCTGGAAACCTCAAGAACTCATCATTTGCAACCTCTACCAACCAGATTCTGTGCATTTGCAAGCCTCCCCTACTCCTGGAAAGGATTGCAGCCCTAGGAACCTGATCCTGTGCATGTCTACTCAAGTGCAAGCCTCCCCCACCTCTGGAAAAGATGCATAGGATTGCAGCAGCAGGCACGTCTCTCTCCAGGGCTGCTTCCGCCTCCCCTCTTCCCACCACAAGCCTCCTTGTTTTTGCCTGCCTACCTGCATGCTCTGGTGCTCCTTTGGGCTCTGTTTGTGTGTTTGGGGGAGAAGCTTGTGGAGAAGCCTCTGACCCTCCTCCCCAGCTTGCCCTCGCCTTCCTATAGGCCTGCCCTGCCCAGGGAGGCAGAGCACAGTTGCAGAAGGTGCTACGGAATTGCTCCCTTCACTCCATAAGACACAGGTGTGCTGTGGGAATTTGGGGATTGACATTCATTAATAGGAAAATTGGGGGATTTGAACAGCCTGGTGTGGTCAACGGTAAAAACAACTGATGGGGTGCCTTGACAATTTCGGTGCCTTGTTAAGTGTGCCATGAGATGAAAAAGAAATCACTGCTCTAAGGACCCAGTCTTACCCAATGTTCCAGCACTAATGGAGCTGTACTGATCGGGAGTACGCTGTATCCTGCAGTAGAAAGGCAGTCAATGAGACCTCCCCAAATTGTTAAGGCTGCACTGTGACTGCACAGGAACTGGGAAGTTCAATAGAACTGTTTTATATCTTTGAATCCTAAAAAATTAATTTCTAAAGGTGTGTGGACTAACACACGTAACTGGGTTAACTAAGGGCACAATCCTAATCATGTCTAGTCAGAAGTAAGTCCCATTGTGCTCAATGGATCATACTCCCAGGAAAGTGTCTTTAGGATTGTAGCCTATGACTATTTGAAAACACAGACACTACTTTCAATATTTTCATTCAGAGATGAGGCATCATATCATGCCTCAATGATATCTGGAGAGAATGACTCAAGGGTTATTTATGGAAACATCACAGAACCTTCTCCTGTACAGCTGAAGGAATTTTGTGACTCCACACCCGATATAGGAATGAATTCTTAACCTTCAGTACAGGCATGTGTTCTTTCATAGGATGAGTTGGGTCTTTTTGGAATTATTGGAATTTTCTTTAGAAGGGGATGTGGTGTTGTTCATTTCTGTTTTATTATTGCATTCACCACCTATGCACATATACAAATACACCACACACAAACACACATGTCCACAGAGACAGGTAAGAGAAGTAAGTGATAGGAAACAGCAGAACAATAATACAAACCCAATCACATACAATAGATTATGCAAATATAACTTCTGACCTATTAAATGAGTTATTTGCAAACCACACCTCACATTATTTTAGAAATTTCTAGAATTAAAGGTGCAACCCAGATTGCCCACTTAGGCTGACACAAGTCCCTTGGGCAGGGAGGAAGCTGGCAGTTTTGACAGCGTCCGAACATCGCTATGCAATCCAAAGTGCAATAAGTTGCACTGGCCAATCTGTACCAGCATAGGGGACTGGGAGCAAGTGGAGTGTTAGGAGGAGGCAGGCAAGAGGTGTTTCAAGCTAGGCAGCCAGAAAGAGGGGAGAGGAAAAGAGCAGCCTCCCCACACCACCATGGGAATGGGGTGTGGGTGAGTTGTGCTATTACATAGAAAGTTAACATGCATGTTTTTTATGAATTCATTTATGTTTTATGAATTCTGGTTGGCTGGAACTATTCTTGGATTCATTCAGTGAAGTGTTGCCCACGTGATTCTTCTTATGAGAGCACTTACAAGACTATTGTACTAATAACATGAATTCTCACTATGCTTTGAATTCCTATGTGATTTCCAACAGTGAAACTTCTTTCATGTCATATTTTAATGGTAAAATAATTTAAGGGTAAAATATGTGGGAGCATGTGGTATTGATACTTTGATTTGCCTTGAAACTGTTCATTGAAGAAGTTGCGGGTAACATCCAGCTAGGAAAAAATCATATGTACAAGTCAAGTATCTGTAGTATATCAAAGGGACTTATTTCCCTGGGTAGAAAAGAAATGTAATTTTTATTTCTTACACAAAAAGGATCTCTTTTTGTATTCGTTTTAAATGAGTCTCAGCTTGACTCTCCCATGGTAGATGCATTCAGCTTGAAGCTAAGAAAATGAGGAGTGAAGCTTTCAAGGAGTCAGATCCTTATAATCCTATTTGCATCAATTTAATAGGTCTGAAGTTGGGTATTAAAATAAACATTGTTAACCTTATGGAATAACCAGCATGTCAACGATTAAGCTCTGTATTGCAAGTTCCTGGGAAGCCATGGTGAAAAGATGGGGGGAAAAGGACAACTAATAATTTGTAAAACAGTTTTTATGTTGCCTGCATGCCTGTATCACAAAATATGCTAATAAGACCCCTATGAAGAAGGAAGGTGATTGTAAAGCAACAAGTTATTTCCAAATACGGAAAATGTTGCTATTGGCTAAAATCTAGTACTGAAAACTCCCGAAATACAATTTGTTGTGTTTTATATAAAACAAATGAAATAGGCCCAGTCAAAGGTCTGAAGGCAAGTGTGGATCTAGGCACAATGGGACCTGCCTGGGAACACATTTATATCTTTCAGAGCTAGTCAGATAAAAGGTGATACATAATATTTGAATCATGGAACCAGAGCCCTTTGGACATGAAGCCAGGTTAATTTCCTGTATGTATGAAACTGCAGAATACAGAGGATATGGAATGGAAAAAATTATTTAAATTCTTAAACCATAGGAATCATTCTGAAATTGAATGAACCAATACAAAGGAAATAGGGTTTTCCTGTGTAGTAGATAATTTTTGCTCTGTCCTAATGGGTTGAGTGAAACTGCACTTTCTAAAATTCCTTATAGCTATAGGTAGGAAAGCCCTATCCTTTGCATCAGATTGTCCTCCTTTGCATAGGAGGGAAACAATTGACAATGAATTTGACTGTCCTGGCATAGAATGCTTGAAGACAGTTGCAATGCCAACCAAAGATCACCACGTATTTGGCAATATAAGCAGGCCCTGGATGTATGGAGATATAAGCTGGTGCCAATTTGTTACCTCCTTTTATAATTATTTATTGGGTCATGTAACAACAGGATTAAAACAATAACATTCCAGTTTCTACCAAGGTAAATGTTCCTAGACCAAGGAAGAAAGTCTCTTATACTTTGTCAGCATCTTGTACTCTTGTGATAAATTACTGAAGTTAATGCAAGCATCCTCAAGGGACAGTCGCAAATACAGACTCAGAGATGCTGTCAGCTAATGTATGCTTTTAAAAGAAAGGAGGGGTGGCCAAAGACTATTTTGCATTGTAATGGAGGGGAAGAAGTTGACATAAGAAAGTTTTTAGAAGGAAGGTGAAAGCTAATCATTCATTCTGAAACAAACACATGGCTCATCCTGGAATGAAACTTTTGGTACCCAGAAAGATAATTTCCTAAGTTCCGCCAGCCATTCAAAGCTTTAAAATAGATAAGAGACAAAGTAGACTTTGCCTTGCCTTGTTAATGAATATTGGCTTCCAACCCAAAACAAAATAGGGAACACACACACACACACACCAGATTTTGTGGATATCAGATTTTGCATTAAATGGAATCTGAGATCTGCTCCACCTAGCCCTCCAGAGATGCCATGCTCCATTTGGCTTTCTGAGCCAGCAGAGATATCAATAGTACTGTGGCCACAGAATGGCTTTTTTGGTGGGGGTTAAAAAACCAGTCTTGTTCCCCAAGGGAAAGCCCCTCAAGGGCTTCCTCAGGCCTCTGAATACCATATATAGTTAAGAAATATCACTTTCCATCTTCCAGTAGGATTTTTCCTCCCAGAAAAAGCCATTCTAAAGTTGGCAGATACAGGCTTCACAGGCTTCAGAAAGTCATCTGTAGACAATTGGAATGCAGCTCCTGTCACCTCTGGAAGGTCAGATGGAGGGTTGGGAGTCATGTGTTGAGCCAGATTCATGGCTAATCCATAGATATGGATGTTCCCTCCTGTATGTATCTACACACAAAAATACTAAGGCTGCAATCCTCACCTTCAGTTATGCTCCAGCATAAATCCTGTATAAGCTCCAGCATAAGCTCCCGCATAAGATACCCGAGGATATAACAAAAGTGCCGTAAGACATTTCTGCACCATTCCTGTGAGAGAGTTAGACTAGCACACGGACATGCGCTTGCCTCCCTACATTGCCTTCCTACATCAATATGAGGATGGGAAGACTGATGAATTGTGCCAGCCTAGGTTAGGACTGCACCCTTTGGGCAAAATCCATAGCAGTTACAGGTCCACACAGTTAGGTCACCCTCTAGTGTTATCTTATGGAAAGTCATCTGCTCCAGAGCAAGGGGCTTAATTTCACTTTAGGTTATAGGCCTTAGTTGATTTCCTAAATATTTTGAACTGGTGTCTTCCTCACTTAGCAATTCCAGATGGGTGAGGGGTGGTGGTTATAAAATTTTCAAGCTCCTGATGTTGCCATGGGCCTTCATCATCCCATTACTTTCCAGTGAAGATTACCTGACTGAAGGATGTTCTGCCCCAATCCTCAGACCTAGAGGTGTGAAATTGTGGAGGGTGTTCCTTCTGTGACATCAACACCCACCGCGATGCCATGTTGAGAAATTTAACCTGTAAGGGTCTGAAAAGGGGTGCAACATGTTTTTGTCCTATACTCAACATTGAAGATTGATTAACATCCAGCAATTTGGTGCCTGTTGCACTGGGAAGGAGGGTGCATTGGGGGGATGGTGCACATGGAAAATGGAATGCATGTGGGAATGGTGCTCATGAGAGGTTGTTGCGTATGGGGGGTTGATGTGCATGAGAGGATGTTGCACCTGGGGGGTTGATGTGCATGGGAAGGATGTTGCACAATGAGGTATGGTGTATGGAGGGTATTGTACACCTGCAACGTGAGTACGTTTTGCTAGTTTTATATATATACCGTAGATTGATTATCTGATGACACAGTATAAAAGAAAACAGTTTTCAAGAGAAATATTTACATTGGTTCACAAAACAGTAATTACTCATACTAACACACACAATATAAGAAAGAATAACCACAATTGCAACTTTGCAGGATCACTAAAGAATACTGAAAAGTTGCACCAAAATTTCATATTCTTGCACGTGTCACCAGGCCTTAGTACTGTATTTGAATTTGTTCAGTATGGATGCACCACGGTTAGCAAGAGCTGGGCCACCTTGCTGCTTCGTACCTATAGTTACTTCTGGAACTAATACTCCTTCTGTGCACCCAGAGCCAAAATACTCAACTTGTTTGGAGCAGATGTTGGATGCTATTTCAGGACTTGCACCTCTTATGTTTTGTCTGCATACTTCTTATCTTACTAACTGCTTCAGCTGCATATGTTATTGATAAATAATCAGTTATAAAATTATTTATAATAATACTAATAATTAATAAAAATTAATAAATGATAAATTATGTACCCCTTCTTCCCTCCCAAAAAACCTCAATAAAAGGATGTTTTAATATCTCTTCCGGGTAGGTGGGGTAGATTATGCAGAATTCACAACAGCGTAGAAGCATTTCTGTCCTTAAAGGAAGTGACCTATAGACCGATATAAATTATGAACAGCCAAAACAGCCCCTTTAGCCCCATAATAATTCCATTGTTAGTTCTTGCTTTCTGAAGGATTAGATTTTAATGCTCACAAAATAAATTGCACAGGCCCAAATAATTGACTGCTTCACATCTTGAATTATTCAAGGGTTTCATTGAGCTTCAAATATCCATTTTTAAATGCTTCACTCCTTTCATTTAGATATAGCCTTTGCTTGGGGCCCTCCTGAGAAACTTGGAGATCTTTACTCCTTTCACATTACTAGATTCTAAATTAACTGGAACCACTCAGGAAAAAGGCCCGAGCATCATTTTGTGCAGTTCAATATTAAGGGGGGAAAAACACAAAGTGCATAACACATTCTAAAAATATTGGGATGTGCATGGAACAGAATAACAAACCGCACTGAAAAGAAACATAATGCTATTAGTTTTACTTGAATCAATAATAAACACAGGCTGAAATGCACTGTTCAGTTTTGCTCAGGTTATCTCCAAAGATCTACTGGTGAAAGAAGGCTATGATGTTGGGTAGCAGAAATAATTGGTTAAAATGGATTGTAAATGTTTGAATTGCAAGACAATATAGCAAAATGGGTCACCATGGGTGTATAGTATGTAAGCAGAGAAAATTGCCCTTGAAGCTGTTGTTTTTTTCATATTTTACACATGTCTAAGTGTTTCATTTTAGTTTAATTGAATATAACGTTTTTGAACTACACAGGTAATTATTCAGTTGACCAAACTGACAAGAAAATTACAGTATTATTGATAGTAGGGACAAACTATTCTACAACTGATTGTATTAAGAGCAAAAGAAAAGCTTCAGTGAATGCTAGTATGTTTGTTTCATAGTATATTGCTATTTATCTGAACTCTTAATTAAATGTTGTTGCTATGTGCTGCACCCAGAAGTAAGCCCCATGGTGTTAAATGGGTCCTACTCCCAGGAAAGTGTCTTGGATTGCAGCCTAATTAGACTTCATATGATCATGCACATTGAATGCATGTTCTGAATTCAATTCCAGTGTTTTGTCATAATTTTTACATCCAGTTAATATTTTTATATGAATATTTTTTGGGGGTAGTGGAACCAATCGTCTGAGTTTCCATTATTTCCTATGGAAAAATCCACTTCACATAAAGAGCGTTTCACATAACAAGCATGCTTCCAGAATGAATTAAACTTGTTATGTGAGGCACCACTGTATATAATCTTGCCTGACCTTCTGGGGACATATACTGACTCTTCAGGAGGGGTCAGTCTGGCTGGATGAGTCCTTGACCAAAGTTTCACCTGAGCAGCCTTTGAGGTCTCTCCTGATGGAAGAGTTTCTATGAGTGGTAAAACTATGTCTCTGTCCTTTAAAATGTAGTACCAACTGCTTTTTCCTAGAACATTATGGGATTTTGTCCAATTCCTTTAGTATCATCTACTGCCACTGATGGCAGAAAGACAAAATGCTTCCACAGAAAGCTTAATACTTAGGGGTGTCTGCAGTGATGGGATTCAAAGAAATTAACAACCAGTTCTCTGCCCATCTGGCAGCCACTTTTAAATGGCTATTTTTGAAATTTATACATCCTATCTCTTGTTAACAACCGGTTCTATAGAGTAGGTGCGGACCTGCTGGAGCCCACCACTGGGTGTCTGGTAGCTGCAGTACTAATGCATCAATGTAGTTCCAGTACAATACAGTTTAGCATGGTTACCTTCAGTACAGTCGATGGAATTTGCATTCCACATCTTGTAATGCATTCCCCACATATTGGACAAGGACCAGAGCACTGTCCAAGAGGGAGAACTGTTTAAGTGGATCCCAATCTTTTATCATTTAGAAATGTTGCTTCCGATGCTTTTTAAGATAGCAGATTAAATGTCCCTTTTATGTTGCAAACTCCTGTTGCAACACGAAGATTTTTTCAAATTGAACTCCATCAGGAATGGTATTAGACCAGGAGCTATTACATAGTAGATGGAAATTTTGGCCTTTAGAACAGCAGAAAGATGTTGAAAGAATGAAACATGCCTTGAATGTTCTGGGTATAATTGAAAGGTGTTGAAAGAGCGGATCATCAGAAAATAAACTGTCAGAAAGCAGGGGATACCTCATGTGTAAGGATAAGGAATGAGGGAGTTAGTTATGTTAAAGAGGTTACAAGAGAGTCAGTACATTTTTTCAGTATTTCTCTTCCTCTGTGTTTGTGTGCATGAGAGAGAGAGAGAGAGAGAGAGAGAGAGAGAGAGAGAAATCTATTCTAGTCCATCTACATAACTGAATGGAGAAATGTACAGAACTGAATCAGAGAAAACTGGGTTGTACACAAAGATAACTTGCTGCCATTTCCATGATTGCAATGGCTGCAAAAGTGTTGCTTTGATGACTGTACCTGTATACAGACCAGCTTATTTTCTTCATTTGATCCTATCCAAAAAATGTCCAAGCTGGCTCATCTTTTTTAAAAAAAATGGTAGCATTATATTTTCTTATCACTGCATTGCACAGCAATCACAGCTGGCACATGACAAAATTAACAAACACCTATAACTCTTTGCTGCTGTTCTCAGTTCTTTCCCCTTCTGGTTCCTTCCATGCTTCCCTGCACAATTTAGTGTGCCTCCTCACTTCAATTTCCCAGTATCTGTGTCAGGCCATCTTTCTCTTTGCATTTGCCTGTGCTGCTGTACTTTCCACCTCTGGGAGCATTTGACGAAGTGCTCACGCTCCTGCTTACCTGTTCCAACCTATCCTCTGATAAGAGATCTTTACCAAAGATGTGAGACAAAACCGACCGACCGTGCTTCTTGAAGACAGGCTGAGACGTAGTAGAGGTAATGCATCCACCTGTTTTGCATGCTGCTGTCATCCTTCCTGAAGTTGTTCAAGATTAGATTGGAGTAGTGCAAAAAGGCTCAGGGCAGGCACATGGCTGCTGCTTTGAACTGTATGTATCAGATTGACTTCTCTGTCAGATATTATTAAACTAGAGAATAGCCAGTGGAGGTTAGTGATATGGATGAGGATTTCTCTTTCTCTTTAAATCATTTAACAGCTTGGGGAGTATTTGCATTTGGACTGGATTTCACTGCAGTCTTCATTTTTGCCACTGTTTGCATGTTTGTGGAAGGCTTGGTTCTGAGGCTATCATGCAAATTTATGACAATTTGACTTCTTTTGTGAGTTGTTACCTGTCAGGAATTCATCATCTAACTTTTGACACCATGGCTGGAATTGACCACAGGAATTGACCATGGCTGGAACTGACCACACATTTTCTAAATCAGTGCCACTACAACCATGCTTTGATGGCCAGATCTGGATTTTGGTGAATCTACCTGCCTGGTGAGCGGAAATCTTTCCGTTCCATCTTTGCATGGTTACTCTCCTGGGTAGAACTCAGCACCATGAAGCCCTGGTGTAGTTTCCTGAACACCAGGCAACTTCCAGTGTGTCCTGAGGCTTAGATCTACACTGGAAAGCAGCCACACAAAGGCGGAATAGAAAGCTGTTATTAGGATGGGGACTGCATTTTCTACACACAGTTCTTGCAACTTTGACTGCAGCTGTTCTACATAAACTCCATATGATTTGGCCAAGCAATTTAATTAGATCCCTTAATGACACTGACTTTAGGTTACTATCTGCTGTATCTGGTATAATGTAATGGTTCTCAAAACTTTTTAGCACCAGTGGAATGCCACTGGGTATTCCCAGTGGAAAGGTTGGAATAGGAGGCAGAGCATATATGCCAGATCCCAAACCTGTTCCTCAGGCAGCAAGGAGCAATGTCTATCTGCTTTTGTCTGTCATCTTCTGAGGTGGCACAGAGCCAAGTAGACCCATTAGGGTAGCTGCTGAATTATCCATGATAAGGGGTATAAATTTCCCTTTGATCTGTGGAAGTGCGTCAGAAGCCCCAAAGTCATGCTGAATGCAGCGCAGGTATGTCAGTCTGCCTGCTCCAGTCCTTCTTTGGAATTGTGCTGTGAGTTATCTAATCTTTCCATCACCCATGTTTTCATTGGAGGTTCTATGGGGCTCACAAGAAATCAGATCCTAACCCACCTAAAAGGTCCCAACCACAGTTTGAGAAAGGCTGTTATAAAATTTAGTGTGTCATGTTGGGATTTGAATCCCCAATAAAAGAAGTTCATTGGGTGACTTGAGTCAGCCACTCTTTCTCAACCTAAACCATCCTCGCAGGACCGTTCTAAGGATAAAGAGTAATCCCAGTTCTTTGTTACTTTGGAGAATGGTGTGTGTGTTGGTGTGTGGGTGTATGTAGAATGGATATAAATGTGAAGCATCCACATATTTGTGGATGCTAGCAGATTTAAAATTTGTTATGTCATGTGAATCCCTTGCACATTTTGAGCATCTAGAATACTTCTCCTGCCTTTTATTTGGGTGCAGGAGAGAGGCACCATAAGAGGGTCTTTATCCATGTTCAGTTTATCCCAGCACACTTACAGCAGGGAGTAAGAGAGAAAAAGAGAGAAATATATATATTTAGCTTAATTGGCTAGCTTGAGCTAATGAAGTCTGTGGCTCTAAGGGTTTTCTGATAAGTTTAGCACATTGTCATTCTGCCAACAGAAGTTGAAGGTGACTTTCTTTTATTCTGGGTGAGACTACGCCTGCTGGTTTTTTTTTAAGATTTTGTTTTGCTTTTTGGCCAATGCAAATATGCTAATAGGTTGGAGTTAAATGAGGACAAGGGGGAAACTAGACTCCACTCATGGAAATGCCTAGAGGTTGAAGTGTATACAAAGCCCTTGGTATTCCAGTAGCAAATAGGAATGCAGGCAAGAATTTGTTTTTTCTGTTCTTAACTTCTTCTAAAGGACATGCTGATCAGCCAGCAGAAGAATAGATCATGTCAAGAATTACAGTAATTACATCCAATCAAGAAATAGAATCTCATGACAGTCGTAAGAACATACTGTAATAGGAGACCTAGAGAAGCTCATCTAGTCCAGCTTTTTTGTATCTCCAAGTGGCCCACTAGATGCCTCAGGGAGCACACAATTCATCCTGGTGCCTTCCCTCATATCTGGCATTCTGAGATAGCCTACCTCTCAAACATATATCATAGTACCATGTTGAAGTTCCTCCTTCTTTTATCATTGTTTTACTCTATACTTGATTTTAAAACAAAATCAAACCTTTTAAGCCATCTTGGGGATTTGTATTGGCATGGGAAAACCTTGGCATGCTTTTGCATTGCCATGGATATAAACCCCTAAAATAAAATAAAATCAGGAGGTTGCACATACCCATCACACGCATGTGATGTTCTGATTTTAAATTAGTCATGTGGGTTAGAAGTCTGACTCGAGGCTTGATATTGCTGTGTGCAGAAACAGGAATAAGGTTCAACTTGGGGCAGGGAGGAGGAAAGGAGCTTTAACTTTTTGCATATGTTCAAAAATGTTTGAACCTTGATAGATATCACCGCCTCTGCTTTTGCTTTTGCTTTTCCTCCTCACCCAAGGGGGATTTTTGAAAGCATAGTTTGCTGCTGAGTGCTTCTTTGCAATTGGCAGAGTTGCAACATTGGTCTTGATCATCAGCTGCTGGGCAGAAGAGTTTCTGGCTTGACAGACCAACCAAAGCAGGTGCTGCTCTCTTATTCAGTTACATTCCCCAATTCTGTCTATAAACCTTGTCTCATTTGGTTGAATCAGCAGCTGGCAGCAACTCCTCCATTGGGCTCAGGGGAGACTGCAAGCAGGTCTTTATTGAGGGTAAAACAGATGATTGAACAGCTGCTGAGAAAACAGGACTGGTTTGAAGGCTAGTGATGGATAATATCAAATCTTCAGGTATTCACGATGTCATATAAGGACAGGCATATCTACTTTCCCTTGGGGACTGACTTGAGGTACTGAAGCTCTTACCAAATTGGGATTTCATACCTGTACTGGCTGCAACCTAATTTCAAAAGCTGCCTGATATATTTTGTATAAGTGAATATAATGAGACAGCGCTGATTTCTAATGGTCTCTGGGTAGTCCAGAAGTCAGAGGCCATTGAGAAAGCTCTTTCCTATCATTTTGTTTGGTCTCTGATTTTTTTTTTAAAGTATTTGGTTAAAGGATGTTCTGAGCATTGACTCTGAACTAATCCTCCACTGACCCACATATACAGTCTTAGAAACCACAGGGGTTAGAAAGTTCAAGCTAATTACACTCCTGATATATGTGTTATTCCTTAAGTGAAGGGAGTGTACTATCTACAAGTCACCTGTGTAAAAATATAGAGTCATAAGAGATAGTTCTCCAGTTGAAATAGTGAGGGGTAAAAGAGGGCAAAGCTCATATACATTCAAATTACTTTATTTACAAAGCTTGATACCACACTCTTCTGGAACAGCCAACTTCAGTAGCTTACAAATACGAATCAAAACATAATTTGAGGAAACCACCTTAGAAATGCAATACAACAATGCAACATAACCCCTGAATAAAAAAAAAAACCAGAAAACAGGATGCATTGAACCGTAAAGCAGTTGTTTGCAAGCATTTCAGCCTAGAACCACCTTCAGAGAAAGACAATCTGTCCAGAACACCCTCCTCAGAAGTGATATGATCTACCTGGAAGCAATGTCATGGCAGTAATTGCCATTAAGCAGGAAGCAACATCACTGTGATGCCAGAGCTCCTCCCTATCTACTCAAAAGTAAGTCTCATTGTGTTCAATGATACTCCCAGGAAAGTATGGACTGCACCCAAAGTGCCCAATTCCAAGAAGGTGGAGGCTAGTGCCAGATTGCCTGATTCCAAGATGGTGGCACCGAGCTTTTTGTGAAACCCCCACCCCCAAAAACAAAGTCACAATCCCTCAAGGGGGTCCCAACCCCCACTTTGAGAACCACTGCAAAGGAAAAAAAATTTTAAAATGGAGAAAAATGGTGAGATATGTTACCTAAGAGGAGAAACAAACAATCCACTACAAAAGCTTTTCTGTAGAGAAAGACGTCTTCATTTGGTGTTTGAAGGTGCTAAATGTGGGAACTAAATAGATCTCACCCAGGAGGGCATTCCACAAGTTAATGCCACAGCTGAGTAGACTTCTCTTTATGGATATTCACCATAATTTGACTCAGGAAAGCGGTTCAAAAGTAGGAGCAAGTAGGGGTTCAAAAGTAGGAACAAGAGGGCAGAGCCTGAAGCCATGGTGGGTGGGTGGAAGTTTCGAACCGCAGGACCTACATGAGCTCATACTCCTCCAATTTTGGAGAATGAGTCCCTCAGATACCCCAGGAGAAGGAGAGAGGGGCAGGAGCTGGCTTGGTCAGTGGCTGGGGATGGTGACCCCAGTCGCTTTATTTGCCCTAGCTCTGTGGGTGAGAACACTGTAGCACTGGAATGGTGACCAGCCATGCCTGGATTCCTCCCCCTCCTTAGTTGTGCAACAAGATTTACAACAGAATTTCTAAGAAGAATTAGAAGCTGACAACTGAAATGTAGACCAATCTATCCTAACAGTGAGAAAAGGTATGGACTTAATTTAATGAATTTTGGGCAATTTAATGAATTTATGGCAATTAGAACCTGATTTATGTCAGAGCTCTGCTGTGGAACAGATAAACACGTAAACAGCTAATGACGCAACTGTTGGGAGGACTGAGTATAAATAACCGAAGAATTCCCACAGCTTATCACAACAGACATAAATGAAGATTTATGAGATGACTTCAAACTCAAACTTCAATGTGAAACCGGAGTTCTTTGCTTTTATTTCTTATTAATTGTTAAAGTAAAGCAAATATATTTGTGCGGGAATGAAAATATGGAAGATCAAGAATAGGAATTTTGGAACTTAAACAGGATGGGAATCTCAGATGTTACTGAATCAGAAGTTTGACTGGTTTTGGATTATAAATTTAAGCTATATCTCTTTGGTTTGCATTTTGCAGATCATGACGTTTTGAAATTCCTCAGATCATGAAGTGTGTCATGAAGCGCGATAGAGAAAGCTTGGAGGGGTGATTTTTGCAAGAGGGGACATACTGCATTGTGTTTATAAAGAAAGTCCATATTGAAGAGAAGCGGGAACAACAAGATTGACTTTAGATTCCAGACTGACAATAATATTGAACCACCAGAAGATATAGGAGATCATAAGGCCCACCTAATTATTATTTGACTGTATTTTTGCTTCTCATTTTCACTTTCGTTTTCATAGCCAAAGGGCAGATAAATAAGATCGGCTTGTTTTTATTAAAGGATAGGTTGTAAAGTATGGAGTGGATAATATAATTACAGTGGTACCTCACGTAACAGAATTAATTCGTTCCGGAGGCAGTTCCTTTACTTGAAACTTTCTTTACGTGAAGCGGATTTTCCCATAGGAAATAATGGAAACTCAGACGATTGGTTCCACAACCCCAAAAATATTCATATAAAAATATTAACTGGATGTAAAAATGATGACAAAACACTGTAACTGAATTCAAAACATGCATTCAATGGGCATGATCCTATGAAGTCTACTTAGGCTGCAATCCTGAAGACACTTTCCTGGGAGTAGGACCCATTTTACACAATGAGGTAGACTTCTGGGAAGACATGGGTAGGAGGCTGCAATCAAAGACACTTTCTTCTGTAATCCAAGTCTCCCCACTTTCTCCTTCTCTTCATCCTGAGCCTCTCTCTCTCTCTCTCTGCTCCCTTCTGGCTGGCCCTGAGCTGCTTCCCTCTTCTCCACTGCTCCTCTCTCCCTCTGCCCAGCAGATGTCTGGCCACAGGAGGAACAGCATGGAAGTGTTGCTTTCACTATTGGCAGGTGCGCTAGGAAGCCCTGACGCTTTTTAAAGAAGGTTGCTGGTCAGCGCATCTGCCCCAACTGCCAACGAATGTTTTCTTTACGTGAAGCACTTTCTTTATGTGAAACAGAATCCTAGAGAAATGTTTTTTTGTTACGTGAAACTTACTTTACGTGAGGCGTTCTTTACGTGAGGCGTCACTGTATTTACTTTCTAATTTTCAATCTTTTGATCTTAATATTTAAATAATACAGTGACGCCTCACGCAAAGAATGCCTCACGTAAAGTATGTTTCACATAACAATCAAAAATTTCTCTAGGATTCTGCTTCACGTAAAGGAACATGCTTCACGTAAAGAACACATTCGTTGGCAGTTGGGGCAGACGCGCTGGCCGGCAGCCTGTTTAAAAAGCGTCAGGCTAGCGCACCTGCCCATAGTGAAAGCAACACTTCCATGCCGTTCCTCCTGTGGCAGAGAGAGAGAAGAGCAGTGGAGAAGTGGGAAGCAGCTCAGGGCTAGCCAGAAGGGAGCAGGGGAGAGAGAGGCTCAGGATGGAGAGAAGGAGAAAGTGGGGAGATACTTTGAAGGTATCTTGGATTGCAGCCTCCTAACCATGTCTACCCAGTAATAAGCCCCATTGTGTTAAATGGGTTTTACTCCCAGGAAAGTGTCTTTAGGACTGCAGCCTAAGTAGGCTTCATAAGATCATGCACATTGAATGCATGTTTTGAATTCAATCCCAGTGTTCTGTCATCATTTTTACATCCAGTTAATATTTTTATATGAATATTTTTGGGGTTGTGGAACCAATCGTCTGAGTTTCCATTATTTCCTATGGGAAAATCCACTTCACGTAAAGAATGTTTCACATAAAGAACATGCCTCTGGAATGAATTAAATTTGTTACGTGAGGTGCCACTGTAAGTTTGGAAAGGTAAGATTTTCATGTAATATGACAGAAGAAAGGATTGAGTAAGAAAGACTGAAGCAATTAACCTGGGCTATATTGACATAAACCAATACAGTATAGTATTGATAAGATTATTGAAGGTATATTCAGGTATATTATTATACAGATTAATGAAGTTTGAAGGTATTCACTAATATGTTAGGTCTAAATAGAAGAAATATAAAGCATGTCTTATAGATAATATGATGATCATAAGTTGATGGAATGCACATTTTTTGACCTGTGAGAAGTCCTGCTTTAAGAGCGCAATCCAGAGTAACTATGGGGAGTCCTTGCTCCAACGTAAGAACAATTTACTCTGGATTACAATATGAATTTCCCATAGGTTTTCACTAGGTGGTCCCATAACTACATTGACGTAAATGTCTCTTACGTGCTCCCGTAGTTACTCTGGATTGTAGGGTTAGAAAAGATATGTACAACAGAGGTCGTATTGTAAGTACTTTTGTATCCTCCCCCTTTTTGTGTACCTATTTTTCCCTTTACCTGTATCTGAAAATTTAGAAAATCCTATAAAAAACTGAAAAAAAAAGTCGGAGCAAGTGCTTTGGTATTCACCTTAAAGGTAAAAGTACAGGTATCCTGTAATTTGCAGATCAATTATCTGTGGATCAGCTTATCTGCTCCCCTATGCCAAATGCCTTTGTTAATGTTGGTAGAGTCGCATGAAGGATCATGTATCTTGCTTTATCCAGAAGCTATAAAAAGAAATTTTCAAGCAAGGACATGCAGCCTGCAGCTAGAGATAGGGACATATGAGATAGGAAAGATAGGTCTTAAGATATAGGGGCTTCGAAAACGTCTACAGGAATCAAGAAGCTTCCAGCTTCCTGTTAAAGCCTGATGATTTTTCCCTTCTAGCATGCAGGCTTCCTACCTGCTTGACTTTGCAATAAGCTTTCTGCTTCAAGGATCAAGATAAAACGAGATACACAATCCATGTGACTGTAAACACCATTAACAGTGGGAATAGGAGGAGGTGCAGGGGACCACGATCAGTGATGGGCTTCAAAGAAATTAAGAACCGGTTCTCTGTCCATCTGGCAGCCACTTTTAAATGGCTATTTTTAAACTTTGTATGTACTATCTCTTGTTAAGAACCAGTTCTATAGAGTAGGTGCGAACCTGCTGGTGCCCACCACTGACCACGATGATAGGTATTTTCTCTATATCCATTATTCCCCATACCCGCCGGAGGGCAAAATAGTATACCCCACAGATATAGAAATTCCAGTACACAATCCTATGAAAACTGAAAGGAGGAAGTAGTTGAATTAGTGAGCAAAAAAGGATTTAAATGTCAGCCTAAACCTTTAAGATATGTCCACTAGAAAAATAGAGGTACTGATGAGTGGTTTCTAAAATGCTGCTTTGCATAGAGCTTAGGAATGGATACAGTACTTGTGAATTTTTCAAACTTTTATCCTTCTGTTTAAAATTCAGAGCACTTGCAGCTATTTAAAAAAGCACACAGCATAAAAATCACAATAATAGTCATATAAGCCAACTATCAAATAAAACCAGCCAGCCACCACATTACATATTCTTGTAAAGAAAGTGTATTGTAAAAACAGTGAGTGCGTCCTACTGACCTTAAAGCAGCCATTGACTTTAGTAGCTGTTGTTTGTATGATAGATATAATGGTTGACTACCGTCTCAACACGGTAAAGTGCTAAGACCAGTTCATACATTGTGCAGCCTTACACGTCCACTTAGAAATGGATCTAGTTTTTCATCCACTATCATGCAGGTTAACATTCAGTGAGAAGTAGTGCTTCCAATGAACTATCAAGCATAGAGCACCAGTTTGCATCAATTTTCACCACCCATAATGACCTTGGATACTTTAAGAAGTACAGAATACAGCTACCAAGCTCTTGTAAGAGATTTTTGGTTTCCCAGGTGTTTCCAGGAATACTCTAAAGTTCTAGTCTTGACATTTAAAACATTGCATACTCTTGGCTCCAGGAGTTGCAAATCTCCAAGTTTTACACAGCTGCATCAATGTTGTTAGGTGGTGTTTTTGTGCAGGTGTGGTAGCCTTGGCCAACCAGAACAAAATGCTTAACCTATGTATGTTTCAGCTTATATACAGACCCCTGGAACCTAACCTGTCTACATGTGGGGAATGTAGTGTGATCTGCAACCAGGATCCTCACCTTCTCCCATATAAATCTACTTGAGCTCATGATTGGACCTTAAGCTGTATCACCAGTGCAGGTTAGATAGTTGCTCTTATTGCCAACAGAGATCTTCCTGGCATCTTCACTAATATCCCTGAATGCACACCAGATAAGGTCTGTCACTTTCCACCTCAGCTTTTCGTGACTAGCTTAGTTTGGTGTACTGTGAGATTTTTTCTAACTTTTTTATTTTGTTTCGAATTGCTGCTGTTTAATTCTGTGTCTGAATGCACATGCATGTGTTTCCTTTTTGGAGTGCAGTTCCATAGTAATTTGTTCTGATTTTAGTTACTTCCTATGTTACTCCACATTAATATTGGGAATAGAGAGTCTGAACTTATTTGTGTTGGCTTGCTTAAGCATAGCTATCATTTAAAACAGTGTTCCTCAACCTCTTTGGCCCCAGGGACTGGTTCTATGGGAAAAAAATTTTCCAAGAACCATTGGGGGGTGGTTTACTCTTTGGCAACCTGGAGGAAAGACTTCCCTACCCAGAGCACAGCTGCCTCCAACTGTAAAATCCCATTATAATAAATTAATAAGTGGCGCTATTGCTAGGATACTGTGGATAACATTGCTGGTGACAGGCCAATGTCTCAATGCATGTCTACTCAGAGAGCAGGGATTTTCAACCTTTTTGATGCAGGATGCATTGCAGGCCTCCGTCAGTCTGTGCAGACTATGGTATCGTGTTCGGCGCTGCATACGCTGCATGCAAAGTACGAAAGCCTGGATTGGATTGTTATGGAGGATAGGCTGTTACCCAAGCAGCAAATCCCCCCTCTCCACGCCACTGAATTAGTCCAATGGAAAGGCAGAGCCAATACAATAGCCTAGCTCTGGCATTGCAGAGCTGGGCTAAGGACATGAGCTCACCCTGTCTTGTGGGGCCGACCCGGGAATCGAACCCTGGCCTGCTGGTTAACAGGCACAGGTTAACAGGATGCATTTAACAGGATGCATGTTAACAGGATGGTTAACACGATGCATTGAAAATGCACAAAGGCATCCTATTCTCTGTTACTGGAGAGTAAGCCTCACTTACTGTTATGGGACTAATTTATGAGTAGGCAGGCAGAAGATTGGGCTCTGAGGCTGGAATCCTATTCACACTTTCCTGGCAGTAAGCTCCACTGACTACAATGGGATTTACTGAGTAGCCAGGCAGAGAATTCACATTCTGTGGTGGGGGAGCCTCCCCAGCCCAAAGACTTATGGCCAGTGGGGGTGGGGGGGCTTTGAATTTGGATCTTCTTTGTTGACCACATAACTATACCACCCTGCCCTAATCATCCCACCTCACAGCAACCCTGTGAAGGGCAAGAGCGACAGCTAGGAAGCCTCTATGCTGAGAGGGGCTCTGAATCTGGTTACTCCAAATCTCAGTGCAACTCCCTAACCAGCACACATCCAGCCCTATCCCTCCAGCTGAACAACAATCTTGTGAAGTGGTGAGGCTGAGAATGTGTGACAGGAAGCTCTTGGCCACTGGGAACCTGAACCAGAATCCTCCAGGTCCCCATCCAGTCCCTAACCATTGCACCATCCACACCATCCAGCCATATCTTTCCATTCTGAACAACCCTGTCAGGTAGGCAAGGTTGAGAGTGAGTGACAAGAAGTATCAAAAAAAGCCCTTTTAGCTTTTTGAAGGCTCACTCAAATGCACCTTGAATTCTCCCACTTTTTTTCCGGACAAAATCGATACAGCCATCAACAGTCTGAATTCTGGTAAAGCACTAGGTTTTGATGGCAACCACCTTGAATTTCTAATTCATTCTGGGAGACTCACAAGGAATTGGCTTGGTAAATTCTTTTCAAATATACTTTCCAGTGGTCACCTTCAACTGGAATTGAAAAAGCCAAAGTTGAAAAAAGCTTCTGAAACCTGGCAAACCACAAGACAGCTATCCCCCAATTGCTCTTCTGAGTTTGTGTTATAAATTTCTAGAGAAACTAATCATACATAGAATTGGCTCCATAATAGTTAAATTTCTGCCTGTGGAACAAGCTGGTTTTCAACATAATTGTAGTTGAGTTCATCAGGTGCTGACAGGACATATCAAGGCAGGTTTCCAGGAAGGCTTAAAGCTGCAGCTGTATTCATTGACCTGATTTCTTGGATTGTTCATTGACTGATGTTTTCTACATAGACCACTCTTTCCTTGAATGGGTTGGTGGACTGGACATTTACATCTTATTTACTATATGACCATGTATTGTATATACTAAATAAATAAAATTATGACAATTGGTAAAGAATGACATGATTGGCCCTATGCACTTGCAAACAAAAGAAGCTTCATATGAAGTACCCACAGCATAATTTCTCCATGCTACCATAGCTTCTGCCTGAATGCAAAAAGGGCACGATTGGCTCTGTCTAATCAGAATCAAGTCCCATTGTATCCACTGGGGTTTACTGACAGGAAAGTGTGTAGGATGTCAGCTTGACTCGTTCTAAGTTTGCAGCAGCAGCAGTAGGATCAATGGCTTCTGCCTGGATTGAAAAGGGCAAAGATCCTATGCTGACAACTCAAGAATCAACTCCCATTGTATCCATTGGGGCTACTTACAGGAAAGTGTGTAGGATGCTAGCCTGACTCTTTCCAAGTTTGCAGCAGCAAAGGCTTCTGCCTAGATGCAAAAGTGGGGTGGAATGGGGTCCAGGCAGGGAAGTTGGTGGTGGTGGGGGGCGGAAGAGGAGTGGTTGTAATGGGGTCCAGGCAGGAGAGGCTTCCTTGGGGGGAAGGCATTTCTTTTTTTTTGGGGGGGGGGGGGTCAGAGAGAGGTCCAGGAGGGGGTTTCTCTCCTACCTGATGGTGACTGCTGCAGAAGTTTGGTTGGCTGGATTGAGGCCACATGCTGACTGGGGAGGCTCAGAGGGCGCTGGCCAGGTGATCATCTTGCATCTGGTATCCCTCTGCTGGCTGGTCACTGGTACTGCAGGCAGGAGGAGAAGTCCCACCTCAGCCATCTGAGCCCAGCCAATAGGCATTTGTCTTACAAAGCAGAATCCCAGAGAAATTTTAATTCATCTTTCAAAGCATTTGTCTTACAAGGCACCACTGTAATTGTAAACAGCATGTATCATCTGGAATTAAGCAAAAGTTAATTACTGTAAGTTAGGAAATAGAGTATGAACCCCATCTATATCACTGCTGTCATGCCTTTACCTGGAAACTTAAGGCTGCAGTCCTAAACACACTTTCCTGGGTGTAAGACCCATTGAACACAATGGGGCTTACTTTGGAGTAGATAGACATTATTAGGATTGTGCTCAAAATATATTTTCAGCTTTAAAGGATGATTCACTGTGATATAAGCTGATACAAGATTTGTGCTGATAAGCTTCTTTAATAACAGTTGGTTATTGTGTAAGTGCACTTAGTGTCTGATAAAGGGTACCTCCTCAAAATATTAACACTGAATGATGGCAGTAAGCATTTCATATCTTGATCATTTCCCCCCTAAAAAACTAGAAAGAGACCTCATCATTCCTGATATTAGTGGGGGTTTCATAAACATTGAAGCAACTAGATCTAGTCATCTGACAGAATCTTGATGAAGTTGCGGAAGATTGATGATTGCTTTCAAACCAAAATTACTGCACTTGTGCTCTTTTTTTCTAAAACCCATAATCTCAAGGAGAGAATGAAGGATTTCCTTAAATTGTTACCTATCACATTCAAGTAAAGCCTTCATCCGGTGCTCATGGTTATGGAAAAGGTGTTTTTTTTTTGTTGCTGTTGAAATAAAATGAGATCCAACTGAAGAAAATTTTAAATATAATGAGCATATACAGCCCTCACCAGTATAAATGAGAGTTAGGATTCAGTGTCTGAAGAAGCTTCATAAATCATTACAATGACTAATTATCATTGAAGATATGAGGGCTGACAGAATGTTTCATCCAAATCAGATTAATGACGTTTTTAGAGCTTTTTTGGTACCTGAAAGACTAGCCAGTTTTTCAACAAAAGTAATTTTTTTATTTTACACAATTGCAAAAAGTGGAGTGTGGTTGGTAGATACTTAAGATGAAGTAAATTGATCAGTCTTGAATCTCAATCAAATTTTTGTTTCCCTTTGGGGTGCAACTGTGCCAAAATGGAGCATGCTATTGGAGTGTATCAAAAGGCTTTGGAGGGGAAAGGAGATTTATCTCCCCTTACCCCTTCATAATTTTCCCACTCCACAATGTGTCTCTCTGGAGATGTGCCAGCTCTATAGCTGGAGAGGAGAGAAAGGAAGTGGGTAGGCTGTTGACAGGAGATAGGATCTAGCATGTTCCATGGCCACCAGACTAGGGTCGCCATATGTCCCAAAAAACAGGGGCAATCCTGATTTTTTGGGACTGCGTTCACATTCTGGCAAATGGAATAAAGGGTCCTGTCCCAATTTTGTGGAAGAGAATTATGGCAACCCTGCACCAGATGCACCCTTCCTCCTGTTGCTTCCCTGCCCTTGTTACTCCCCTTCCCTGCCACTGCCTTACCTGAGCCAGTAGCTGCAGCAGGATTTGATTGTCAAATGGGGAGCATGGCAGATCTTGTGGCAGCATCCCCAAAATGGCTGCCCTCAGAAAATTCTATGCGCTATCAGCAGAACTTCATTCTGCTGTTCCAAAGCACTACAGATAGAAACTCTGGCTACAATCCAGAGTAACTACGGGACCTTTTACACTGAAGTAGTTAAGGTGCCACCTATGGGAAACCTATGAGAAATGCATAGAGCAATCCAAAGTAAGTGCCTCTTGCATCTTCCTGTAGTGACTCTGTATTGTAGGGTCTGTATCACAATGGATTGGCTGGTATGGCATTGTATATACTGCACTGAATAACATGGCTATCCCATTGGAAAGTTTGTGGTGAAGGTTTGGAACATCTTTCTTTTCTACTTGCAGTTATATTTCAGTTATACATATTTATATATCATTTATTGGACTTAGGGTGCAATTCAGAGTAACTATGGGGAGTCCTTGCTCCGGTGTAAGAACAATTTGCTCTGGATTGCAACATGAATTTCCCATAGGTTTTCTCTAGGTGGTGCAGTAACTACGTGTGCACGTAATGCCTCTTATGTGCTCTTGTAGTTACTCTGGATTGTAGGGTATGTCGGGATACTTTGTACTGCCCACTTTATATGTACCTACTCCCTGCTGATAATGTTACAGCTGGAAAACAGTTTCCATTGGAAGGAAGATGAGATATTTGGAGAGAAAAGGCTTCCATACAGATGGAAGATGCTCTGAAAGTATGCAGCAAATGCGTTAAGTGGTCCATAAGTCAGAAGATGTGATTAGTATCACCTGGAAGACAGATGAAGGCTCACTGATTTTTGGCAACCTCTAATTCCTACAGATGAAAGATAGATAATATTTCTTGACAATTCTTAGAGTTCTGACCATATTTATATCAGTACGCCTTGATTTGCTAGAACCTACCCCACTGGTATTCTGTAATGGTGGTTGGGCCTCAGTGTAAAATCTTAGTATGAATGTACTGACGTACATAACAAATATGTGTTCAACCATGTGCTTGCACTTGATTCAGCAGAAACTATAATTCAGTTTTCTTCTCTAGCTTGACATTGGCAGTTTTGTGAATCTATTTCATTTTAATGTGCAATTTGCTTAAGACTTGCTTCCACTAAAATGTTTGTTGAAAATGTTTGCTTTCATTAAAACGTTTGTTTTCTCGGTATCCCTTTCGAGGTTCATTTTCCCTTGACAAGCTTTGGGCATACACAGATGAACAATAAGAACAAAGCAGGGGAGGGGGATTGTTTTGGCCAGGAATGGGGGCAGTATCCAGGGCAGCAGTGTTGTTATTACCTGATTGCCCTTCCTTTAACCCTTCTTGGGTTCATTTAGACTTGTGCCAGCAAAATTGTGGGTGCTGATTTAAATAAACCTCTGATCACATCTTACCCTACAATCCAAAGGAACTACAGGAAGACGTAAGAGGCACTTACTCTGGATTGCTCCATGCATTTCCCATAGATGGCACTGTAACTGCGTTGGTGTAAAGGTCGTGTAGTTACTCTGGATTGTAGCCATAGGCTTACCTCCTGGCAAGGAAACAAATGTTTCCTTATCAAACATTGCCTTACTTTGATAAGGCCTCTATGACAGTCTTCCTCCTGCAGGATGTAGCACATGCCTCTGGCACAGCAGGTTATCCCCTAAGGCTACAATCCTAAAGACACTTTCCTGGGAGTAAGACCCATTAAACACAATGGGGCTTATTTCTGAGTAGACATGGTTAGGGTTGTGCTCAAAGTGAACTAAAAGTTTACAATAAGTATAGGATTAAAAATGATTTAAAATAAGAGCTCTCCTAACCCTCCCAAGCAGTTGCTTGTTTCAAAAATTTTCCCCAATCCTTTTCACCAGCCCCCATTGAGGAATATGGGGGTTAAAGCATACATTTAGTAACCTGTTAAAAATACAGAGCTGAAATGTTTTCCCAAAGGCATTTATATATCATGGTAGCATGAAGTCTAATATAGTAAAAATACACATTGAAATGAATGGGGACCACTGAAAGTTGGCTCACAGTTTGAGAAACACTGTCTTATATAGAGAAACTTTGAGAAACACTGTACTATATATTGTACTATGTGTAAAGGTGTAGTTGTTTTTAAACTGGTTTATTTGTCCAACCTTCCTCTTTATAGATAATTGTTCTAGGTGCAGTCTGGGCAGGTTGTGAATTACTGAAGTGCCATTTCATCTCCTTTATGCAGAGCGTTTAGCTTTAATGGGTTGGGATGTGGAGAGAGAGAGCTAATACTGTGTTCAAGCTCATCTTATGGCAGACTGTCAGAATTATATCATTGCTTTAATGAACTTCTATGTAAGGCCAATTGCACCTTATAAAAATGATGATGATTAATTAAACCACAGTTCTGCAGCATTAGTTGAAACGTTTGGAATGAAGTGGCTACCTGGCACTGCTTCTTGAGAGAAAAGAGGTTAAGATACATGAAAGGATTTTCTTGCCTCAGTTCACTTACAGAGGTACATAACCTCTTTTTGAAGAGTCTAAGGCAGCGTTTCTCAAAGTGGAGGTCGGGACCCCTTTGGGGGTCACCTAGAACTTTCCTGGGGGTTGCCTAAAGACTCCTGGTGCAGGGGGCCAGGTCAGGCTTGCCAAACCTCCGGCTGTAGCTGCGTGCACACGGGGGCTGACTGACAGCCTCAGGGCCCAATCCTATGCATGCCTATTCTGAAATAAATCCCATCGTGTTCAATGTGTGCAAAGAACACACATTTCATTTGTAACAATGAAAATACATCCTGCATATCAGATATTTACATTACGATTCATAACAGAAGCAAAATTACGGTTATAAAGTAGCAACAAAAATAATTTTATAGTTGGGGATCCCCACAATATGAGGAACTTATAAAGGGGTCACGGCGTTAGGAAGACTGAGAATCACTGGTCTAAGGCTTTACTCCTAAAAGCACGTTCCTGGGAGTACCTTTAAGTCCCATTGAACTCAATGGAACTTACCTTAGAGTCCATATGATTAGGATTGCAGCCTTAATTTATGATTACTATGCACAGCTTTCCACTGTGCATAGTAATATATATCCTTATTATTAAAAATGCTATGCTTATATGCCACATTTCAACTTCACAAAGGACTTTTACATAGGAAAGTAAATAAATAGATGTTTAATGGTCCCCAAAAGGTTCCTAAACTAATAAAAGATACAGAGCAAAAACGAGCAGACATTAGCAAAAGGTGCTAAAATGGGATGAACAGATTTAGTTGATATCACAACTTGTGAAGTCAACCACAACCAACTTAGTTGTGAAGTCAACCACAACCTCAAAATATGGATCACTCCCCAGATAGCAGGGATTCTTACTGGATGATTATCCATTGGAAAAAATGAAGTTCTTCTTTCATGCTGCTGATTGATATGTTGCTAGAAAAGGAGTGCTTTGAGGTGATTCTTCCATGACAGAATTGAGCGCATATGCATGTGAAAGAATGATGATGGGCAAAATCCAGAGTAACTACAGGGAGTCCTTGCTCCGGTGTAAGAACAACTTACTCTGGATTCCAAGATGAATTTCCCATAGTTTTTACTAGGTGGAGCAGTAACTACGGGTGCACGTAAAGTCCCTTGCATGCTCCCGTAGTTATTCTGGATTTGGGGGGATGTGGCTCTTAAACCAGCAGTCAGTATTCTCAGTACTACTTTGCACTTGTACTTGAATACTGGGAATTTTGATGCTCAGAAAATTGCAAATGGGTTTGCTTTCAGCACATCGGTGTTTCTCTTGCTTTGTTCCCCTCTTCCAATTAAAACAAACAATTACAATGTAGCTCTCAAGATTTTTTCATGCTGAATGGATATGTACTTGCAGAGACACACATGCTAGTGTGTGAGAGGGAAGAGGGATGGATTTCAAGGCAATACAGATTTCTTCACAACATTATTCCGATTAAGAGAATTACACATTCAGCCTTGCAGGAAGATTGTTGCCCTGAGAAAATGCTTCAGTAGATGTAGGATTTAATGTGCCACTCTTAACATATTAATTATGTGGAAAATTGGATGGAATATAATTGCAAGCTCCCTGTCCATGCACACATGAATTTGTAAAGCAAGGCTAAAGCATATACAGTAGTACCTACTAATAGTTGCCACTGGTAGGGCAAATTCCTTAGATGCTGAATCTTGTACAACTCTAGGATGATGCAGGAAGCTTTCTGAGGCTCCAAACATGGTTGGAAACAGTAATTCTGGTTTTCCAGAATTACAGTTTAAGACCATGGGGGAAGCTTTAAACTTTTCCCAGTCGTAGAGCCATGCAAGATCTGACATGCTCAGAAGGGTGGGGGTAGCACTGCAGACTTTTGCCCTGGAAGCAGCAAGCTTTATAACTCCTTAAAGATTACTAGTTTCAGGAAAACTTTTGTGGTTCATAGTCTGCTTCATCGGATGGTTGGTGTGAATTCTTTGGTTTGTCTGTGCATATCCACATGGAGACAGAGCAGCAGAAAAGGAAGTTGTAAGTGATGGGATCAAGCTGCAGGTAGAAATGAGAAAAGTCAGTGATCATGATTATGTGTAGTGATTATTCACAGTGATAAGTATAGCAATCAGGCTGGCTGTGCTGAGAATTGAAGGAATAACAGTTACCTACAAAGTATTAGACCCAACACCCAGCAAAAATATATGGAAAAAAATTGCTGTAGGAAATTCAGTCTGCAATCCTAAAGACAATTTCCTGGGAGTAAGAGCCATTGAACACAGTGGGGCTTACTTTTGAGTAGACACAATTAGGATTGTGCCCTTAGGGAGTGTGGATGCAAGGGGGGAGTGTGGATGCAAGGAGTGTGAATGTCCAGAGGTTGGTGGGCTGTCATAATTGTTTCATATCCTGAGGTTGAGAGGCAAGGGTTGTAGTTAGGGTGGCCATGGACTCAAAATTTTTGGCAACACTTCCATTTTTACTCTAGTTTATCAAGAGTCTACTCAGATATGAGTCTACTCAGATATATATCTGCTCCTGAGCTGGTATAATTCTGAGGCGCTGGAAGACAGCATTTCTGCCCTGGAAACAGGCTCTGGATACAGCCTAACTGTACTGTTCTTGGCCATGATGCACATGCCCTAAATATGCCTCTCCTGAACTGCTTAGGCTGGCATAGATAGGCCACCCCAGGTTCATCTGTCTTAGGCCACCCTATGTTGACTTACGCTGGCCCAAGACTTTCTAGTGTAACTGGGTTCCCCCTCTTGGAATTGGGCCACCCCAGTGATAGATAGACTAGCTGAAGTGCACATCAGGATTGTAGCTATAATTCTACATGAAGATCTGACTCAGTATAGATAGGAAGCCTTCAACTTTGTTCAAGCCACATCAAGACACATACATTTACATTTTCTAATAAATTCTAGCACAGGAACTTCTCTCTGGAGTGTCTCTTCAGAATTGTTGCAATATGCCATCAGCAGTGAAGTGTCCTGAATGACCTAATGGCTGGGCAGTTTTCTGGCATATTGGTTTGATAGCTTGCTTTGAAATATATGTCAGCGAAGTATCACAACACCCATCTCCAGCAAATGGGGCTAGCAATACTTCTTTTTCATGTAGAAAAGAGCTGTCGTCATGGTAGCATTGACAATTAGAACGATCCTTTCCAAAGATGTTTACAACATTGTCCTTGCTATTCCAAGAGCTGCAGGTGAAAGAGGAGTTGAAAGGAAGAACCCTTTTTCTGCTCAGAGGTGAATTTCCCAACTGTTCTTCATTTGTTTTGCATTTATTAATGTGGGGAATCCACCCTGGATCCAGACTAAATGAGTGCAAATTTTGGTGGGCTGAGCTAAATGCTGCCTAATAATGTAAAAGAATCATAGAGTTGGAAGGGACCCAGTAGGTCATCTAGTCCAACCCCCAGCTTGTATCAGGAAATCTAGAGCATCTCCGACAGATGCTCGTCGAGCTTCTGCTTGAAGAACCCCAGTGAGGGAGAGTCCACCACCTCCCTTGGCAATCTGTTCCAATGCCAAACTGTCTGAACCGTTAGGAATTTCACCATCATGAGTTACTGAGGATCTGGCCCAAGCCAAGTTTGAAAGCTTGATGTTCAACATTTCTGATATTGAATATGCTGTACTTTATTGTAGGAATATTATTATGTAGGTTATGATGATGATGATGATGATGATGATGATGGGCTGTGGGTGGCGCAAGCGGTTAAGACGCTGTGCCTGTTAACCAGCAGGCCAGGGTTCGAGACCCAGGTCGGCCCCACAAGACAGGGTGAGCTCCTGTCCTTAGCCCAGCTCTGCGATGCCAGCTGGATCCAATTGTATCGGCTCCGCCTTTCCATTGGACTAATTCAGTGGTGTGGAGAGGGGGGATTTGCTGCTTGGGTAACAGCCTATCCTCCATAACAATCCAACCCAGGCTTTCGTGCTTTGCATGTAGCGTATGCAGCGCCAAGCACGATACCATAGTCTTTCAAGACTGACGGAGGCCTGCTATTGTAGGAATGCATCACAAAACAAATTTGAATAATGTACAAAAAAACATATATGGATTAATAGCACATAATGTAAACACTATTTTATAAAAGAAAATAATAACACTGTACTGATCCAGTGATCTGGGGATAATTAATAATTAGAGTGGGAGAGGGTCAGTGCATGCCGTCCTTTGACCGCAAATTCCACATGGTGGTAGGCTCTGTGTAGAACAGGCTGGGTGCGTAGACTTTGCACATGCAATCTGCATCTTCCAAAAATGCAGCAGGATACAGATTGCCATCAGATGTAGAGATGCATTCTGTGCAGAAGTTGCATTGAAATAATTGATTTCAGGGAAGCATGAGTAACTGCTGAATGATAGAGGACATTCAACTGAAAAAGCTATTGGTGTTTTGAGTTAATTCTGAATTTCAGGCATAGAAGAATCATGGAAATGAGGCTACATTTTATAGCCTGTTATATACATTTTACATCCTGTTATAGGATTTTTTTAATGTGTAGTAGCATCTTTTTTATATTTCCATACCACTCCAAGGAGCTCAGTGTGCTATACATGGTTCCTTTGTTCAGTAAGCATCTAGTTCTATTTTGTTTTCTACCCAGCAAAGCTATTCATTTTCTGCTCTAAATGGGCAGCTATCCAGTGACCTAAAATCTGTCGTGTACTATAGATTGTGGGCTGCCAGAGCTGATGCCTGTCCTTTGCAGTTTGGAGTGATCAGGCGGTGTCAGGTTAGTTTTTCCATCTGAGATTGTGTCAGACCTGGCTTTTGAAGCAAGGTGAAGTCTCCTTTTATCAGAGCCGGAGAGAACGGATGTGTCATTGGAGTGAATCACTTGGTCACAGAAGGGAGCTACTGCTGTTCTTCAGAACTTAGTGATTGAACAAAGCAATCTTGATTAAGTGGCTGAAGCCTCACAAACGTGTCCAGACATAACTCACTCTTTAATTTTTAGTCTTCAATAAGGTCTTGACCTAGCAAATCCCATAGAAATGCACCACTTCAATTTCTTCTCCCAGTGGTGCTATTTGCTTTCATTAGCAATGATTAAAAATCCAAATTTTTTTCAGCGTTCCCCTTTTTGCGATGTCAGATGGGTAACTATTCTTAAAACACGTACTCAATAAAATAAAAATAAAATGCAGACTAGAATATACAAGTAATATTTATTAAATAAAAAGATCTAATATTTGCTGAACTCCCAGTTATTTAAAGCGAAATGTGCATTAAGTTCAGAAACTGATTTTGAAAGCACATTCACAGTACTGCATCCAAATTTGTACAACATTGTACTTTATACCCCACATGCATCCAATTCTATACAATCTTGTACAGCAAATTTGGCAAGGAGACCTGCTTAGCTTCAACAACACAGCTGTACCATTTGCTCAACAACTTCAAAGTGCTGCAGAGGTCCAATTTAGCAGCTTCCAGAGCATGAGGACCCATAGCAAGGTTGTCTGTATCCAGAAGAGGTGGTAGCTGGTACTGGCCTGATCTAATGTAGGCATACAGTGCCAGTTAGGCCTCTAGCATCAGAGTTGGATTTAAAAGTTCCCCAAACCTGTCAATCTAATATTTTAGGAGACTTGCCATTCCATCCAAAGCATGTTGAACATTCCCTTCCAGGTCAGATAAATCATGACATCTTCATCTTATGAACTTGATCTGTTTACCTGACCTATGGCATGAGTTTAGGAACTCCACAACCTTACCTCATATCACTATTTAAAAAATTGTAGTTGTGTACTGACTCCAAACCCAGACGAACCACTCAACAATTTAATGTATATACTTAAAAGCACAGGAGACAACACAGAACCCTACATCATAGTATACAAGCACAATCCTAACCATGTCTACTCAAAGGTAAGCCCCATTGTGTTCAATGGGTCTAACTCCTAGGAAAGTGACTTTAGGATTGCATCATCTATGTTTTGTGTCTGAGCAGTAGTTTCATGGCACCAGCTTCCAGCCTGGAACTGAGCCACTAGAACACCATGTCCCTCATCTCCAAGTCCACATCCAGAAAGCTGCTGAAAGATCCAGGCGAATTAACAATTTGCATTTTCCCAATCCCAGATAACAAGTAATCCATCAGAGTGATGCCAAAGCCAGGCCTAAACGGATTGAAATGGATCTGCATAATCGGACTCATCCTATAATTTGTTGAGCTGTCATCAACCACTTGCTTGTGGACTTTGCCAAAAAGGAATAACTATAAATATAGACCATGTCTATACATATAAAATTGAAGTCACTGATTCACTGAATCATTCACAGACTCATCAACACCCAGCCAAAACCACTAGAGCTAGAAGTGTGAAATTCGGGGATGGTGTCCCTTCCATGATGGAGACACCCACTAAGAACCAGTTTTCAGAAATTCCAACCAGAAGGGGGTGAAAAGGGGAGCAACGTGTTTTCCTCCCTATACTTTCCATTGAAGAATCCCTGACTGGTCAAGACCCTAACCAACCCCTGGACCTACATGCATGAAAGTTGGGGGGGGTTCCCTATGTGACATCAACACCGACCAAGAAACGATCTTGAGAAATTTAACCCTTAAGGGAGTGAAAAGGGGTGAAACATGTTTCTGTCCTATATTTAATGTTGAAGACTGACTGATCAACATCCAACCATTATGGTGCATGCTGCCTGATGCACTGGGAGGGAGGGTGCATTGGGAGGTGGATGTTGCGCATGGGGGATGTTGTGTGGGGTGATTTGTATGGGGGGTGTTGCACATGGGGGATGATGCACTTGGGGTGTTGATGCATGGGGGGTTGGTGCACATGGGAGTGTGGTGTGCATGGGGGATATTGCGCATGAAGGGTGGGGCCCATGGGGAATATTGTGCATGGGAGGGTGGTTTGGATGGTGATATTGCGCATGGGGAGTGTTTGCATGAGGAATGTTGCACATAGGGTGATGCACATGGAGAGATGGTATGCATGGGGAGGTTGGTGTCCATGAAAGGTGGTACTCATGGGAGGGGGATGCACATGGGAGGATATTGCACATGGGAAGGTGGTGTGCATGGGGGGATATTGGTGCCTCGTATGGGGGTTGGTGCACATGGGGGGGTTGATGTGGTTTGGTGCGCATGGGAGGGTGGATGCGCAATAGGGAGATGATGCGCAAGGAGGGTGATGTGCATGGAGGGTGATGCACAAGAGGGGGATGATGCAGAAGAGATGGATGATGCGCAATGGGGGCTTGATGAGCAATTGGGGATGTTGCCCATTTGGGATTGATGCACAGGGGGGATTTTGCACATTCGGATTTGATGTACATGGGGAGATGTTGTGCATGGGTGATGATGCACAGTTAATGAATGACCACTCATCATTATATTACTATTGTGCTATAAGCTTTGGAATCACCTTGCTGGGATTGTGGCCTATATGTGTCTAACTGCACACCATTAATATACTAATACATTAATATACTAATAACTGCGTAGACCATTCCGCCGGATCCTAAACCTCCAGATGGCACCTTTCAGTGATAGAGGCACTTGATTTTATGACAACCCAAAGGATAATGTGCATAATTTAGTAGCCGGTAGCCTGCAGCAGCTCAGGATACTATGGCAGACATTTTGGTGTTGTGGTAGTCCTGGTGCTGCAATCACTTTAGGATTGGTCTGTCAGTTAATTATTCCAAATATGACCTACATTTCTTCCTATACATTTAAATATAAGTTTCAGTATACAATGCTCTTGTCCAGAAAGATTAAGGGCACAAACCAGAGTAACTACGGGGAGTCCTTTCTCCGGTGTAAGAACAATTTACTCTGGATTCCAATATGAATTTCTTATAGGTTTTCATTAGGTGGTGCAGTAACTACAGGTGCACGTAATGTCTCTTATGTGCTCCCGTAGTTAATCTGGATTGTAGGGATAGTCTGGATTATGTTTCCATTCTCATTTCACACTATTGTAGTCCTGAATTAGGCTCCCAGTCCAGCCTTTTAATAGTCAGATCCTAAGTCAAAATGATCAAATACATTAAAAAGAGCAGGGGAAATTGCTTATTTGTGACTAAAATTGACATTTACATGATGGATAATTTTATGTGTAATTACAAAATGGTATATTATTTTTAAGTGCTATCATTTTATTGCACTACTTAGCAATTAATAATTAGAATCCTGAAGAAGATTGCAGAACAAAGGTGGAGAACAAAGATATTTTTGACTACTAATAATGAGGCCTTCAAGACCTTACATGCCAAATACGAGTCTATCAATCAAATACAGGTTTTAAAAATACCAAAATTTTGCTTTCGTTCATTATGACTCATTAGTATGTTATTTTGAAGTGCTTAAAGTATAACCAAAGCAAATCACTCTTGGGTATTGCTAGGATCTTCCAAGCACTGTAATATATTAGCGTTACGTACATCAAAGACCTTGAAAAAGGAGATTTTTAGGACTATGACATTGAGCACCACAGCACTGTACAACTTTTTATTTCTTTCTAAACTGGCTCAACAGTTTGATTAGTGCTGTTTAGAAAAAGCTTCTGGCTATGGTGATTTACCTCTGTCTAATGAGTACTTCTGTGTCCTCAACCAACAGTGTCAGATCTGATTTTAAATTATTGTGGGCAGTCCTTTTGAAGAAAGCTATTTCTGGGCTTAAATTTATCAAAAGAGGTACAGTTTCATTCTCTTCCCTTTCTTCAGTGTTTGGATTTATAGATGAGAAATCTAGAAATACAGAGAAAATAATTAATCCTTCACTATAAATGTGTGTCTGAGAGAGAAAATGAATGAATTATTGAGATTTTCTAACATTTCCGCTGGGGAAAAAAAAGACTGGGTAATTCAGACTGTCAAACACCTGAGAAGTTCAGATGAAAACTGTGGAAGAAGCCCTTTGGGAAGCAACCAATTTCATGTTGTCTCTCTCTATATATCTATACTCAGTGCAGGACTGAAAACCTAAGATTTTCCCAGCAGTAGCTTAGTAAGAACAGCTAGAATAATACTATGTCAGATACTATGTTTCAGATAAAGCAAACTTTGACTAAATAGACTAGTAATTGTCAACCTTTTTCATTTCACTGCACACCAACATGGTGCTAAAAGGCATACCACCAGGTTTTTTGACAATTTAACGGCACATCCCCTAACGGGCCTCCTTCAAGAGGTCCTAATGGGCCCTACTGATAAATTATCTTCTCCCCAACTTCCGCAGCACACTTACGGACCACTTAAGGCACACCAGTGTGCAGCAGCACACTGGTTTGAAAATTGCAATAGAAAGTTGCATGTTTGATAGAAATTCCAGTTTGAATATTCTGTTAAGCAAACTGCAGACTCCTGCCTTGAAGCACAGTCAAGTTAGGAAAGTGACACAGAGCTTCATATCAATTATAATATGATTGTATAACAAAGACAGAGACGTGTAGGTGCACACTCCTATCACATCTTCATGTGGTAAGTGTGAGTTTGAGGTGGTTTCCTTTACCATAGTAATTATCAGCTGTTCTGTCCTCATGACATAGTGTGTTTAGTCACCACAGGAATAAAATCACTTCGTGGTGAGTTTGCCTCATCTATAAGTAACAGAATATAATACAGAATATAATAAGTAACAACATAATACAGAACCATATGGCAACATCTACTAACAGGTAATAAGAGAGTCTAGATTATCTTCCTCTTATGCTGGACAGCATTTATTATACACTGCTTTTAAATACATATGTTTCTGAAGGAGGCTTACAAAAGAGCAGTAAGTGCAATCCACAAGGAAATAGCAATTTGAATCTACAAAATAAAAATGAAAGCAGATTGGAAGAAAATCAAACTTAATTTATTATTATTTATTTTATTTAATTAATTTGTATCCCGTCTTTCCTCCCCTGCAAGAGGGAGCTCAAGGCGGCTAACATCAGGGAAATAAAACATCATTAAAATAGATCATAAATAAAGATTAAAACACCGTTAAAATATAATTAAAATACAATTAGATTGAATAAAAGCATGCAGACTAAAAACATTTGTTAAAAACAGTATAATAATAATACAACTGTCCCCCCACCTCTGCCCCATTTAAAAAGCTTTTTTAAAAGGTTTTAAGGCTTCGCCTGAAGCTCTGTATTGAGGGAGCTTTCCTAAGTTCTAAGGGGAGGGAGTTCCAAAGTCGGGGTGCCACCACCAAGAAGGCCCTATCTCTGGCCGCCAGTCTTGATGTCACTAGGGCATGGGTCACCGTGGTCAGATCCAAGCTACTCATGTATGGTTGCAGCAGGCAGATCAGCCAAAGCTGAGCAAAGGCTCCCCTGGCCACAGCTGCCACCTGGGACTCCAGGAGCAGCTGCGAATCCAGGAGAACCCCCAAGCTGCAAACCTGCTCCTTCAGCGTGAGTGCAACCACATCCAGAACAGATTGGCAGCACAATCCTAACCCCCCCCCCCCCGCCAGTAGGCAGGGATAAGTTCCATGCTGGCCTTGGGGTGTCTGTGCCATTTCTGGGGGGATCCCCCATTCCTGGGAGGATCCGCGCATTCCCGGGAATCCACACAAAGAGGCTAGGAGCACAATCCTAACCATGTCTACTCAAAAGTAAGCCCCATTATGTTCAATGGGTCTTACTCCCAGGAAAGTGTCTTTAGGATTGTAGCCTAGGAGAGCTCATCGGGAAGTTTGGAGTATGCTGGTGACACCCAACTACTTCCTCCTGAGTCTGAGGAAGTAGTTGAGGTCCTTCATCACTGTCTGGAGGCAGAGGAAACTGGACAAAGATGAACAAGCTGAAATTAAATCCTGATAAGTTCTCCTACTCCAGAAATCCACAACTCATGTATTGGAGTAATGTCCTGCTCTGAATGGGGTTGCACTCCCTCTGAAGGAGCATATCTGCAGCTTGGGAGTTCTCCTGGATCCACAGCTGGTCCTGGAATCTCAGGTGTCAGCTGTGGCCAGGGGAGCCTTTGCTCAGCTTCAGCTGATTCTCTAGTTGCAACAGGGGTGGGCAGATTCCGGTTCAGGCCTACTTGTCCAAACCGGATCTTCCCTTTTCCCTGCCGCAAATTGCGAGCGGCAGGGAAAACAAAAAGAGGGTGGACCGGTTCGCGCCAGCTGCCATCTTTCCCCCCCAACCCTGCATCTCCTCCTCCTGGAGAAGACGCACAGGGCGTGCGCCTCCTCCAGCAGGAGGAGATGAGTGTGACTCCTCCAACTGGAGGAGACGTACTGAGCACGCGCCGGCCTTGGCACATGCACAGTATGTCTCCTCCAACTGGAGGAGATGCACTACGCATGTGCCGGGGGTTGGTGCATGCGCAGTGCGCCAGGGTTGGGGTCCGCCCCAGCCCCACCCTGCCCCCTGATCCCGCCCCCGCCCCCCAACTTCCGGCAAACCGGATCTTGGAGGAGGCTCGGCCCACCACTAAGTTGCAACCATACAAAGGTCGGTCAGATCTGGCCACGATGACCCACACCATAGTGACATCTAAACTGAATTATTGTAATATGTTCTAAATGGTGCTGCCTCTGAAGATGGTTCGGAAACTCCAACTAATCCAGAATGTGGCAGCTTGTGTGGTTGCTGCAGCTCATTGGTTCAAATCAATCAGGCCACTGCTTCAACAGCAACAATGGCTGCCCATTCATTTCCAGGCTGAATTCAAAGTGCTGAATTTGACCTTTAAAATACCCTCTATGGCTTGGGTCCGAGGTTGGACCATGGCCTTCATCTTTACAATCCATCCCATCACTTAAGGTCATCTGGGGGGTCCTCTGCTGACCATGCCGCCACCAAGAGAGGTAAGGGGTATGGTATCTTAGAGAAGGGCCTTTTCAGTGACTGCTTCCCTTCTCCTGGAGTTGAGACCTGCTCCCTCCCTTCAGAGCTCACAGCGGGGCCTGAAAACCCCTTTTTTAACCAAAGTTTTAACCTCTGGCTAGTTTTTAACCTTTTTACATTGTTTTTAACTATTTTAGGTGATCTGACACAGCATTTTTTTCTAAATGTTTTTAATATGTTTATGTATATTTATTTTATGAACTTTTATGCACTTTATATAGTTTTTATTGTTAGTAATCTCTTTCTGTAAGCTGCCTCGAAGCCCACTTGTGGGAGAAAGGCAGGATAATAATTAAACAAACAAATTAGGTCAGAGCACAGGCTCCCCTTTCCACAGCGGGAATTGGGAGACAGTTGGCATGGACAACTGGAAGGGGGAATAATGGGGTGAATAGCTATCCCTGCTAGTATGTATCCACCCGTTCCTAGGAAACCTTGATTTGAGTTTGGTCATGTGTCCAGACCACTGTTCTTGTTGCTTAAGCCATTGCCACCTCCTTTCCCACAGCTACTTAAGAAAGCAGCTAGGTGGGCAAGGAGAAGAGATGCAGTGTCGGAATCTGGAACCGGTCATTATACATTCCCTTACCCTCAGATTTGGGTTGCCTCCTTCGTCCTCACCATTCTGTTTCTATAAAAATAAACAGGGTGAGGAAATCATGCTAGAAATCCTTTCCTTTCAAACAGGGTGGCACAAAGGGAAGAGATGTTGCTGGCAGAGCTGAATTGTATGCGCTTTGTGTTTTACATGAATTGTGTGTGTATGTAATGGAGCCAGGGCAGGTTCCAGACCTTTGCATTCTGCCTCTCCATGCCTACCCTGACTACCTTTTTTAACGACTAGTTGGACAAGGAGGCAATGGCAGCAGGAGCATCTTCTTTATTCCCTTCCAGCTGTGCTACTTCCATGATAAACCAGAAGTGCCTTTTTTTACCTTCCCCACATACCCCCAGGTCAGAAGCCCTGATTACAGTTAAGTGTTAAAAAACAAAACTCCCCCCACCCTGGCATCAACATGATTTTGAGGAACTTATTGCTGCCCTCCCCTGCAACACCTTACAATGTTCCCAAGTCCCTTGTAGAAGTTTGGGAAGCACTGAAGTATGAGTTTTTTTTTTAAAAAAAAGAAAAGCTCTTGGTCTCTGAAGCAAAGAAATGTAATTTAAAATAATTTTATTCAGAAGCAGAAAGCTTAATAAGGTAATTCTCTATTCTTGCATTTGGAGAGACTGTCAGCACAAAAAGGTTAACTGAAAAATAAAGAACCATACAGAGTAGCATTTTAAAATAACCTTGTATACATGTGCAAAATTAAATGGACAAAATGAATGGTGATGTAATACCTTCGCCAAATAGATTTGCAATGCTTTTCATCCCCTATCAAAATGAACCAGGTGTATTAATGCAAAAGCAAATCGCCTGCTTGAATGCAAGCATCTGCCAGCTTAATAGTTTAAGTTATTTCTAACTTATGACAGGCTTTAAAATGATAAACAATAATTGAAAGTTAGTTTTAAAAAGTCTTCGTGCATATCTTGAACAATGGTTAAAGCCAGGATGCTTTTACTTAGCTAGAAGCAAGCCACCTTCTTGTTTTTATCTGCCAGGAATGGCTGCCTGGCAATCCACAAGCCTCAATTCTGCTAAAATTTTGTCCAACATCTTTCTCAGTTCACACTGGGCATGAAACGAAGAGCATCTAACCTGGCAGGTGCCACAGTGAGAGGACAATAAAGAGGAAGCGTTTCATACTGGAGCTGGATTTGCTGCTGAAAAGTGGCAACTGGGTAAGACTTTTGGCTGAGCCAGTGTCTTTCCAAAAGCACCTCCCTTGTACAATTAAAGTTGTACAAAACACGGTATCTTGACCGTTAGGACTGTTGACGGATTGTGTTTACATTTTGGTGCATTTCCTTAAGCTTATTTGAATGAAACTTGATGGTACTTGTCAGTGATGGGATTCAAAGAAATTAACAACCGGTTCTATGCCCATCTGGCAGCCACTTTTTAATGGCTATTTTTAAACTTTATATGTTTTATCCAGTGATGGGCTTCAAAGAAATTAAGAACCGGTTCTCTGACCATCTGGCAGCCACTTTTAAATGGCTATTTTTAAACTTTATATGTACTATCTCTTGTTAAGAACCAGTTCTATAGCGTAGGTGCGAACCTGCTGCTGCCCACCACTGGTGTTATCTCTTGTTAACGACTGGTTCTACAGAGTAGGTGCGAACCTGCTGGAGCCCACCACTGGTACTTGTGCATCTTGGAAATTGTCTCCATTTTCAGATAGGCCAAATGAATTGTCAGATTTGTAAGCTTTGGATAATAGACTGACCTTGTCCAACATGCTTGGCTTAGGAGAATATGGAGCTGCAGCCTTGAGAAGTTGGCCATAAGTGCTGTTGATTATGGTAGGAGCTCAGTTATTTTCATGTTGAATCACTTACAAAGAAGTTGGTAGGCACTTGCTGTAGAGAAAAAAAATTATGTAGAGAATTAAAATTTGTAGTGTGGTTGCTACAGTTGAATCCCATACTTGAAAAAAAGCCCAAATCCTAACCAACTAACATGTGCTGCATCCTATAGTGGATAGGGGAGTCTTACCTCGGTGCTAGAAAATTGGTTAGGATTCTGTCCTAAATTGTATTTGTATCTTCCAGAAATGTGTTTGTAGTTATGAGTCATTTATTTGTTCATATACGGCATATCTATGAAAAAATCCAAGTATTGTGCAAACGTTTTCACTTTAGATCAGTAGTATTCAGATTGTTGGGTTGCAATCCACTAATTTGTGTAAAGGTTCATCCATCTTTTTAAAGGAGGGGGAGGGAGAGACGGCCACATGATTCCCAAGGATGCCACTAAAGAGATTGATGGTATGCTTTTCCTTACTTAGTGCCTCACTCTTTTTCACTTCCTTTTTAAAGCACTTCTTCTTTTTGATCACAATTAGGAAGTGGTTAAAGACAGCTATAAACATACACTGCCAGAAAATAGCCAGAAATGTCGATTAATAGACAAATTATAAAATAAAACTGTGAGAAACATTACTGTCAACATTGTTTTGAATCACGGTCATTCAGCTTTAGGCAGGAGTATAAATTTCTGGAAAATAAATTATATCTCCTTTGTGAAAATGAAGAAATCATATATCTTCCTGGCATGTGGGCAGATCTTAAATGTATTTGGTCCAGATTGCTTTTGTAACAATCACAAATTTTTCTTTTTCAAGACAGGGAAAACTACTTGCACAGTCCCTTTACCCATTGTATTAATAAGACATTGTATTAATGAGATGGCTGGGTCTCTCTTCCAGATGCAGCCAGATGGCCTAATTGTCTCAAGATACAACTGCCATCTCCTTTTGCTCTTCCCTTCACATCTTCCTCCATTAGTGGGTTGCATAATTATTGGGAAACTAATTGCCTTTCCTTTATTCCATGTGTCACTTTGAGCTGCTTGCTAATAAAGGCAACTGGTCTAGGAACTAGATTTCCCTGACCTAACATCATTTCTGGCTTTCAGAGGTAATATATTCCATTAGCAGTATCACTGGGTTAAAATCAACTCCTTTGGTCATCCAAAATGTACCAAAATATGAGACTTTAATATGTTTACCCTTCAGAAGTAAACCTTGTAATTCCATGAGGGAGGCATTATCTTCTCTTCAGCTCCACCTTGTCTAATAGTGGCTAAATCGGAATGGTACATATGGGTATATATGTCTAAATTGGAATGGTATATATGGATGGTATATACCATATGTGATGTTATATGTGTAAATTGATTTATTCATTCCATTATGGAATAATGGAAAACAGGGTTGGGATCCGGCATATCTGCCAGTACCAGCCCCACCTCCCCTTTCCCACCTACTTCCTCCAGGACCTCTCTTTGCTCAACCTCCTTGCCTTCCCCTGCCTGCTCAGATCTCCACATTGGCCAAGCTTGGCTGGTACAGTGGTTCTTCCAAATACTGCCACAGAGGCTGGATGCAGCCTTAATGGGTGGTGCTACCGCATGGCTTTCTTGAGGAGGACACAAATGTGCTTTACGGTGCTTCCCAGGCCAGCACAAGGAACTTGTGCTGGCTCAGGGCATATTCAGTATTGCACCCTGAATATCAAATCAGAAAAATAATGTCACCCACATAGTATTTCCTCATTTTCCTTGCATCCCTGCAGCAAGTTAACTTCATTGTACTTTTAAGATTCATAGCAATATAGCTTTGCGTCTCAAAACTGGGCCAAGCTGAGTTTCATATAGCTTGGAATTCAGTGCTCCCAGAAATATAGGTGTGACGTATGATATCACTATGTAGTAGGAAATGCTGAGGAGCTGCAGTACAGCGGGTGAAGGGGCCTGCACACTGCATATATCACCACAATGCAGGCCACTGATCCTGATTTCACAACTTGATATGTTTTATATGAATCCATTGACCTTGAAGCATGGCACAAAGTTGAAGTGACATATGAAAAAAAGAATCATTTTTGAGTAAGCAGGCAAACATAATAGGCTATAATCCTGAAACCTCTTATTCGCAAGTAGTCTGGCTGACTTTGTGGGATTTCCTGTCATAAAGTAATTTCAGAGCAGCAGCTGTAACCTTCAGGTATTTCATTCACTTATTGTGATGATAAAGAGCATCTCCCTGGGCAATATCTTCCAGTCTTGCTCTCACAAAATGGCTCACTGTATCTTCAGGGGGAAAGAATTCAGAAATATTTCAGGCATGGGGCCCAGTTCTATGATGCTAGCTGAATGGCATCAACCACCATATTAGAAAGATTTTATGGAATGTATTTATTTATTTTGCAGATTACTGCAAATTAGATATCATTGGTTGGAAAACTGCTTTATCAAAGGGCCATGCTGCTGTCAGGAATTCAACATATAAGAAAGCAAGTTTTCTTATGTTATATGAATAAATAGTACAATATAGGTATCCAGAACCTCCTGCAGATAAAAAAGATCAGTTGATAAAACAGTGGAAAAATAAATTTAAAGAGCCACTTCCAGGTTTCTTCCTCCTACATTATTCCTAGTGGAATGAGGCTGTGCTTCTGTATCTGCAGGGTTTGATTCTGGAACTCCATGCTAATAACACAAATATATTAAATACAAGCAGTTTTTTTTAAAAAAGATTAAAAGTATGTCCCTTTACCATTGCTCAATAAACGTCTTTCTAATTGTTGCGAAGAGGCAGTCAGCAGTTAGAAATGCAAAGGACCCCACCTTTGTCTGCCTCCGCTAAAGAATGGAATGATTTCTTGCATGATTGTCTCTCAATAACAGTAGAAAAGCAGTTTTTAAAACTGTGATTTGCAGTGGCCATTCAAGATGAGTCAAATCCATGTATAAAATATCCATCTGAAAAAACGTTGGTCCAGTATTCCTAAAATTTTACCCAATCTGTGTTTTTGTATCCAGTGGGTAGCAATCACAGCCTATTGTTCTTCAATATATATGAACATAAAACATTGATGTTTATGAATCTAAAGGTACAGGCAGAATCTGGCACAAACATGTCTGATAAGCAGTGGCTAGGAAGGTTATGTTACTGGTCCTAGGAAGACCTTATAATGTATGTCCTAGGAAGTAACTTGTAGTGTGGTTTCAGAAGTGGGCCTTGCCATGGGTCCTAAAACTTATATCCTCCCCTTTAATGTGTCATGTCTTAGGCTGCAATCCTAAAGACACTTTCCTGGGAGTAAGACCCACTGAACACAATGGGGCTTACATTTGAGTAGACATGGTTAGGATTGTACTCTTAGACTATAGTCTGTTTCTTCCCTATTGAGCATTTTCATCATAACTTAAAATTATGGATCATCAGATCACATCCTGTAAGAGATCAAGTGAGATCTGAATTTCAAATCACCTTCTGACAGAATAGTCTTTGAGGTTGACTTTACTGTACTTGCACAAGGGGTTCCCAAGGAGAGCAGCCTCTGGAGACTGATTCTGGGTTCCCCATGTGTAGGGACCTGCAAAAAGTAAGGTTATTTTTCCTGACAAAGATGTGTTATTAAAAAAAACCCAAAACCTCTCTAAAACCTCTTGTAGGTTCCTAACTATGGGCAATCCACTGCCATCAGAATACACACCAGTATCTACTCTTAATCCTTTTTCTGTACTGTCTGCAAGTTGTAAACCATGTAATTCAATTCTGGGAAATGCAGAAAACCTCTTCCACTCAGAAAACTTCTTTCACTACAAGCCATCAAGTGAAGACCCTCCCCCCAACCTCTCCCCCCAAAATCTATTCAACTTTCTGAAGATATTAGCCAACCTGAGACAATTCTCCCGAGGTTGGTTTTGTCTGCTTCCCTGCAGAGTACGGATAATGATGAAATGCTGAGATCTGGATTGCAATCATTGTAGTTTTTAGATTGTAGAATAATTCTACAAAGAAAAGTGTCATGCAAATATGGAAATGAACACTGTTTAAAACTCTGGTACTAATTCTGTACATAATCCAAGCATGTTCCATAAAAAAATTAGTAACAGAGATAATTTTGCATGGCCGATGACACAGAAAACCTTTTACACTGAAATTACTTATGCTGAATGTTAAGCTTTTAAACTACAGGTATTGTTTTTGAATCATCATTGTTTCTGCCTGAATTCCCCACACAAGAGAATTAGCAGCAGTGAAGTGCTAAACAAACATTTAATCCTGGTTTCTATTACATTATTTAAAAAGAACTTTGATTGACATCTCAGTAATATGTAGAAGGGATTTACCTCGGCTTCACAGTCTAGTCTCTCACCAAACACTAGCACTGCAAAGATTCATTTCCTTCTCCATTAACACTACCAATTCTGTTTTGCACCACAAAAAAAATGCATGAGTTACCGTAATTTTAATCTTGTAAGAGTTCAGTGTATTTGTATCCTTATTTCTTAAATTTCAGAAAAGTCACAAAGTGATTGCTAATTTGTAAAATAAGGCAACAGAAAATAAAATAATCATAGTCAACACCACTAAGAATAGTGCTAAAATTGTAAGATAACAGTAGTAAACTTATTGAGTCCAATGGGATTGTAGCATCTGCACAGAAATTCCTGCAGAGATAGACTCTTCTTAAAGTGAAAATTTAATTATTGAAATAGTCCCTTCTTAAAGTGAAAATTTAATTATTTCCTGATATGTTTTGTTAATGTAATTGATTTGTTTAAATCACAAGGCTCTACCAATCCAAGAAGCATTAATGATACAATCCTATTGTGCCTCTACTCTTAGCGTAGACTGTCACAAAGCATGCCATAAAGTAGTGGTACTCAGTGGTTTCAGCTCAGGACCCTCTTTCAAATGTAAAAATCTGTCTGGAATCTTCTGTCAAACTTACCAGATTGTGACATTGCTGTAATGATAGATCTCCTCCTTGTCTACTCAGAAGTTAGTCTTACTGTGTTCAATGAGACTCGCTCCAAGGAAAGCCCAGTGCCAGATTGCAAGACAGCGGATCCTACCCTCTGATCCGAGGCAATGACTCCCTAAGGGGGTTGTGTCAGGTCTGTAGAACCTAGGAATTACAATGCCAGAAAGAATTAGAGTGTATAGTAGCATTACCATCACCTGTGTAGATTGGAAACACCTGGTTTTGGGAAGGACACTCAATGGGTATTTAAGAAGAGGCTCAAACAAGCCTCAGTATGGGTTATAGTAGGAGAGATATTGGATTGATATATTGGATTGCTACTGGATTTGTTTGGAACTGATACTGACTGCCTGCCTGTGAACTGACTTCTGGAATGGACTTGACTTATGCTTTTGCCTAAACCTTCAAATACAGTTTTCTGGACTATATTTGCTGTCCGTGTCTTCACTTGTGAGTATCATTTGGCTGCTAAAGCAGAAGCTGCGCACCCAGAACCATAACAACGGTTATGGGCCCAGGCTTTGCTACTGCTGCAGTCTGAAATTTGATAAAGCACAGTGAGGACGGCGGCGTTTGAAGGCGGTGAACAGAAGGTAAATATGGCGGCAGGCATAAATGAATCAGGAAAATATGTATCAGGACTTCTTGAGGAAAGCCAGAGGAGAGCAGACAGTGCCCTACTCGTAAGTCTATCTGTTCCAAGCAACCTGAGGAAGAGAGCAACCCAGAAGGGGGAGGAACAGAGAAAGTGTTTGCAGCCTGCAGATGTTATTCCTGTGGTTCGACCCGACATCTGGCCCGCTCACTCTGCCAAAACCTTGTGATAGTACACTGTACAAATCACTAATTGGAAGTCTACTGTATTTAAGCCAGTGGACAAGGCCAGATATTGCAATGGCTGTAAACCATCTAGCTAAATTCAGTCAGACACCAACGAAAAAGCACTGGTTAGCTGCAAAGTGGATTGTCAGATATCTCAAACAGACAATTGATTATGCATTACCCCCCATGGCGAGAATGAAGAGCCGGAGACAGATGCTGGATTTAAGGGCCACTTTATTAAATCTAACAATAATTAAACCCAACAAGGGACTGCTGACAAAGTCGTGCTGGAAACTAAAAAATAAGGGATGGCGAAGGCCTGGCTCAGGTTTCACCCTCGCACTGAGGGTACCCATCATTGCCAACCCGAAGGTTGAGACAGCTGGGCGCTCGGTCAACCAGTTGCCCGGCTGACTTTGCCTAAATCCCAGGTGCAGGACTAGCAGCCACAGCCTACGTCCGGTCTGGTCGCAATAGGCCTGGCATGCATAGCACTGACCCTTGCTGCCTCAGGCAATCACCGAAGGCCTATCCTGCCTACTCCAGCACGACACCTGCCACACGGGGAACCTGGCCTGAACATGGTTCCACCACCCCACTACAAACAGTCCAGCAGTCCCTTAACTATATTCCAGATGTACTCATCTAGGGCCAGGTCAGTTAAATGAACCCCATTATCCCTAAAAACATGGGGCAGCTGCCAGAGCACATGCCGGTGAAAAATCATCACCCCACCCCAGCTTTCAACAAAATTGGCAGCATAGCTATTGACCCGCTTACGGGCCAAATCAATACTTCGGATGCTCCTGGCCCCCTTCCAAACCCTCCTAGGCAGGAAAGAGGACCAGACAAACCGAATGGCTGGGCACCACCATTTGACTAGGGAAAGATCTTGACGAATCTGAATCCGAAGATCAACAGATTTCATCTTGGTTAGATCATTCTCCCCGAGGTGCACCAGCAAAACATCAGGGGGGGTTGTGCTTGAGGAACCCACTAACTATGGGAAGCAGCTGCCCCCACCCCATCCCCCTCTTCACAGCCCAAGTTATACACACGCTGGGGCTGAGGCCAAGACAGGAGCCGGCGCCGGTGCGTTCGGCCCTCCTCCGGGCCCAGAAGAGGATGGAGTGGCCAATTGCAAGAACACAGAGAGGTCTCCCAGCCGAGGTATCTGGAATGCAAACAAAAACAAGGTCACTAAATAACTGAATGACCAAACAGGTAAGCAAGCAACATCAAACAGGTCACAACAGCAAATGATGCTTCCAAGAGCATCATTTGCGTACATAATACCTAAAGGCACCCTAGCGCCATCGTCCGATGCACCGGATGACCTCCTCGGGGTGACCCACTGAAGAAGCCAATGTGGCAGCGCCAATCCGGAGGGAGTGAACGCTATAAAAATTTGGGGACAGACCAATAGTGGTCACCGCCCAGGAAAAAACAGCTCAAAACTGAAAGAAGGTAAGTGGCATCCCGTCTGCATGTTGAAAAATAGGACCCACAAAATGCACCACTCTGTCTCTAAAACGGTTAAGAGCCCGAACCGGGCACAGAGGGTGGGAGGGAATGGCCTCAGTCTGATCAAGGAGCCCCGAGCCCTCTGGTCAGTCTTGGACCTGCGCAAGCGCAATGCACAGCTAGAATCCTGGAGGGTCAAGTCCGACCACCACAGAACCCAATAGGGATCGGCCGAACAAGACCTCACCAGAACCTCACTGATTCTAAAGGCCCCAAAAAACATAACCAGGGTCACAGCTCAAAAGAGGTCCCTCTCAAAATCAGAGCTGCAACACTTACCATAAACCTCAATAATATGCCCTAAAATTAGGACTGTCACCAGCTTACGCTTGTCCGGGACGGAAGGCCTGTCACAGCGCATGCCCTCCAGCATGTGCCGGACCCTAAAATTCTGAGTGGTGTCCGCAGTACCTTTCAAACCGGCCACAAAGGCCAAGGCAGAAAGGTACACAGAGATGGACCTGGGGTGCAAACCCGACTTGAAGAGAAAGAGAAGAAACTAGAGAACAGATGCCTCCGACAGGGGCCATACCACCTCCAAGTCCTTGGCCTGACAAAAGGCCTCGAACTCTCCCACCTTCTTTTCATAGCTGGTCCTAGTAGCAGGGGCCAGCGAACCCAGAATCAATCTCTGAGCCCTCACGGTCCAAGGCTCCAAAGCCACTCGGGCATGGGGTCCGGATCCAGACGGGCAGCCGGGGCAAGTTGTCGAAACCGCTCCTCCTGAAAACGAGACAGAGCATCGGCAACCCCATTCTCAAGCCCCGGGACATGACTAATCGAAAACACAAGGTTAATGCGCAGGCATTGCAACACAAAGGCACGAACCAAACGCATCACCCTTGGTGATTGAGAAGTCTGTTTATGAATGACATGTACCACAGCCTGGTTATCGCACCAAAATCGGACAGTGGAATTTCGAAATTGGTCCGCCCAGATGTGTACCGCCACCAATAAGGGAAAGAGCTCCAAAAAGGTAAGATCGCACCCCACATCACTAGCCTTCCAATTCTCAGGCCAAGGATGAGCACACCATCTACCCCTAAAATAGATCCCAAAGCCATGGCCACCAGCAGCGTTCGGATGGACCTGCAAGTCAGCTCTAAGGATCTGAAGCTCCCTCCAAAAGGACGTGCCATTAAATTCGGACAAGAAGGTTAACCAAACCTTCATGTCCTCTTTCATGGCAGCAGAAACCCTCACAACATGGTGAGGGGCCCTGAGGCCTACCATGGCATCATAAAGGCGCCTCAAAAAGGCCCGACCAGGGGCAACTACTCAGCAAGCAAAATTGAGGTGACCCACCAAAACTTGCAACTCCCTAAGCATTAACTTTTTGGCTTCCAGTGACTGAGCCAAGAGGGTCCTTAAAGAGACCAACTTGGCTTCAGGCAACCAGGAACATTGGGCCACCATATCCAACTCAATACCCAAAAATGTCATGGAGGTGGAGGGTCCCTCGGTCTTGTCCTGAGCCAAGGGAACACCCAACTCCCTGCAAAGACTTTGGAAAGAGGCAAGCAGCCTGGCACAATCCTCCGTGCCAGCTGCACCCATAAAGAGAAAGTCGTCCAAATAGGGGACAACCCTCCCAAAAGGTGACCTGTGTCTCAGGGCCCACTCTAAAAAGGTACTAAATGCCTCAAAGGCAGAACAAGAAACTGAACAGCCCATCGGCAGAGCCCTGTCAATGTAATATCCGCCCTCAAACCACATCCCCAGCAGGCAGAAATCACTCGGATGAATCGGAAGCAGCCGAAAAGCTGATTCCACATCCGTCTTGGCCATGAAGGCCCAAGCCCACAGGCTCATAAAAGACAAACTGCTTCATCCAAGGACGTGTACCTGACTGAACACAGGTGAGAGGGGATACCATCATTGACAGAGTCCCCTCTGGGAAAGGATAAATGATGGATCAACCTAAACTGGCCCGGGGCCTTCTTAGGAACTACACCCAATGGGGAAACCCTCAAATTCGCGAAGGGAGGGGACTCAAAAGGACCAAGGACCCTGCCGACAGCAACCTCCTTGGCCAGCTTCTGCCTTACCACATCCTCCATACCCTTCACAGACTTAAGGTTGGTAGCCCAAAAGGCATGCTCCAGGCGGGGGGCAGGGATCCTAAAACCTTCAGAAAAACCGGACAACAATAACTAGCCGCCTGTCGATTTGGATAACTACTAAGCAGAGCGGCAAGAACAGACAACTTAACTGGGGTCGGCCCCTTTACCTTGAGCTGTGGGGGCTGAGAGCCTCCACCTTTTTTGCCCCCTCTGGCCCCAGTGCCTCTGAAACCTGTACCTTTGGGGCAAGCGCTGGCAGGGTGTTTGCCACCGCACACCGCGCATTGGTGACTAAATGGGCACAATGCCTTTGAACAAGCCCCCATGGAGCTAAACTCGAAACACGCCCTTTGCTTTTGAACACCCAAGGCGCCCGAAGACGCCTTGGGTTGAGTTGCAGGGTTGCGTGCAATAAGATGACCGCTGTCTGAGCGGTCACCTTGGATGGGTTTGGCAGTAGCCACAACCTGCATCCATAATTCAAATTTCAGGACGGCCCAATCCAAAGAAGGATCATTGGCTGCCCTCATTCGAAAATTGCGATCATACTGGAGCCAAGCTGTGCCCCCGAAATCTCTAAACGTCCGATGGACGATATCAAGGTATTTGATCAAAGCCGGAGCACGCTTGGGCTTCAGCTGGACCAATACGGCCATATAGAAAACACAAGGTTAATGCGCAGGCATTGCAACACAACGGCCATATAGATGCAATATCCATATAGCCAGTTGGTCCAGTTCTGATCTATTTTACGGCGTTTGGCTGCTTCCAGATCCCGCTCCGGCTCCCCCACCTTGGGCACCTTTTCGGGCTCCACATGGAGAAGACTGAAGAGGTCGACGTAATCTCCTCTCCAAATCTTCTCCTTTACTGACATGGCCAAGTGCCCCCCCAAGGGCAAATCGATGCTTCCATAAGGACGGTCCTCGGGACCCTCCTCATAGTCGGAATGCATTGCCAGTCTGTAGATCTCCCATGATGGCCCAGCAGGAGCCCAGCCTCCCCATCGTTCCCCTGAATGAGTGGTTTTAGAGCGTGAAGGGCGAGAAAACCCATACCAAAGGTTCTCCCCCATGCTCATTGGGGGCCAAGGATAATAAGGGTCCCCCCAACCAGTAACCCACCAAGGCATCGGGGGGGGTAGGCTGCTTGGGAGACAGGGGGGCATACGCCATCAGTTCCTCCCAGCAACCCACTACCTCAGCAACATCGTCCTCAGCGTCCTCCTCACCTGTGGGTACATCAGGAGGAAAAGAGGAAGGAACGCCTGCAACACCGGGACCGGGTTGTACACGGACAGACGAGCTGTTCTGAGACTTCCGGCTGCCCGACCTGGAAGAGCGAGCCGAAAACATTAGTGCCCCCCGACCCTTCCTAGTGAAAGTCCGGGTGGGGGGGAGACACCAGGGTAGATGGCCCAGCCTCCCTGTTCTCAGCCCGCTCCTTCGCCTCCCTCTCAAGCTCTTTGCACCGCTCTACTAAGGCCCGGTGGTCCATGGCCTCCAACTCCTCATCCGAGGAAGTTGGCTCAGGGGGAGGCGGAGGTGGAGTAGGCGGACGGGGGGCCCTACTCCCCCTCTTTTGCACCCTCTTACCCATGGATGGTACCCTCAGTTAAACCAACCACCACCCGTACAGTGTTGTATAATCTTTATTTAACAACAAAAGGATATATCCAACGCAGCACAGCAGAGGCCGAAGCAGGGTAGGCAGGTGGCAGGTGACAGGCACAGCAAATGGAATCCACTGATCAAGGCAGCAATCAGCAGCAGCAACAACAAGTTCAGCAGCAGGCGCAACGTGCGCAGCAACAGCAACAACAGCAGCCACCAGGCCCAGATCACAAAATGGCCGCCCTTACAAAATGGCAGTGAGCGCCAAAATGGCTACCGCGCATGAGGCGCCTGCAAAATGGCGGGCCCAGGGAAGCCCCTAGCCGCAGAAGCGGCACCCGCTAATGGTGGGCTGAGAGGCCCTAAAGCCGTGCGTGCGACAGCCCAACAGCGCATCCAGCGGCAACAATGAGGTACCGAGGGACCAGGGAGGCCCAAGCTAGCCGCCGCAGCGACCGCGAAGCGTCCCGACCCCGAGCAGTGGTGTCCGAAGACGACCCTCCCCGCTCAAGGGGGGGGGGGCGCCACCCAGCCGCAGTCGTGACCGCAAGCATCCCTGCCGGCAGTGGGGGCGTCCGAAGACGTCACCCTCCACGCGCCTAAGTCGGGCGGTAGGCCTGAAGCCCAAATAGAGAATCGACGGAGACGAGCCAAGTTGCTCCGTCCACGATGACTCTCAAACCCGACTGGGGGCTGCGTAGGCGCGTGCCTGCCTTTATAGCCCCCAGTCGCCGCCCCCAGGCCCAAAGAGCCAATCGGCTCTGAGCATTTCTCCCGGCCATACCATTCGGTCGGGGGGAGGCAAAAGGGCCAGCCCATTATCGGTCTAGCCCCATTATATCTTGTTCCTAAAGGTGATCTCGTTATAACTGCGTTTGCTGATGCCAATTTTGGCACCGACACAGAAACAAGACAGTCAACAACTGGATTAGCTATTTATTTAGGAGGAGCATTGGTATACTGGAAGTCTGTACGTCAACATTTTGTATCGCTGTCCTCAACTGAGGCAGAATATTGTTCATTATCTCATTTAACTACCGAACTGGTATGGTTTAAGCAATTGGCTATGGATATAGGTTTAGAATGTAAGGATCCCGTAGTGGTATTTGAGGACAATCAAGCAGCAATACAAATGGCAAATTCACCTAGTGTGAAAACAAGGTCAAAACATACAGACATCAGAAACCAGAATGTCAGACAAGCAATAAAAGATAAGCTAATAACCTTGAAATATTGTAATACTGCAGACAATGCAGCAGACTGTCTAACAAAAATAATTGGTCCTACTAAACACAATCTAGCTTGTAAGCTATTAGGTGTAAAATAATGACTGTTATGTAAAACAGGTCAAAATGTATATATGTTGACTGAAATATTGTTTATGCAGAGTGAGCCCAGGAGGAAACAGGTATCCTATCCTAAGCCCAGGAGCCCAAGTCTCCTCTGACCATTTGCCTCATCTGGTGCTTCATCAGATGTGGGTTGCACATATTGCCTTGGGAGCTTATGGAAGAGTTTTGTAGCTAGCTTCCCAATCTTTGCATCACTGTGTTTTATTTTTATTTTTTTTGCAAAAGCCCATAGTCCTCTCTTTCTTCCTTTTCATTCACTCACTCCCTTGTTTTGAAATCTACCTTCCTTTTAATAAAATGCTTTGTTTTTCACTATTTTACCTGCTTGGTTTTTGTCTACTTAAGGGAGCGGGTTAGTCTGAAACTATGCATGTTACTACCAAATCAAATCTTATGTGCCATCAAATCTAATGCACACCTTATACTTATAATTAAAATACTGCATTTACTCTAATTAACCATTGACTCTATTGCACACCCTGATTTTGGAGACTGAATTCGGCTGAAAAAGGTGAGCGTTAGATTTAACTACATACTGTGTTTGGTTTTAAAGATGAAACCTCTCCCACAGATTTGGAGCTGTCTATTAACAAGATGAAGGACTTTTCTAATGGTATTGCTTTATGTCTTCTCTTCCTAATTTTGGACAGTTGTAGTTAGTTAGCTACCGGTCCTCCCACTACTCCAAGTAAATCCAGATAAAGCCAGAGAGAAGGGGCTGAATGCAGTATGCTAACTTTGATTGAGGCTGCAATCTTAAAGACACTTTCCGGGGAGTAAGACCCATTGAACACAATGGGGCTTACATTTGTGTAGACATGGTTAGGATTGTGCTTTTATCGTCTTATCTAGGTTCTTTTCAAATACAGATAACAGGCAGGGATAGTTTCTGAGTGTGAAGGAGTTTGAAGGACTAAGAGCACAATCCTAGCCATGTCTACACAAACGTAAGCCCCATTGTGTTCAGTGGAACTTACTCCCATGAAAATGTCTTTAGGATTGCAGCCTAAGCCTATGACAGAGTGCCTTGTCCATTCCAAGTTAATATCTTTATTCACCTCCAAATTCTGAGTTGACTGTTAAATTGAGTAAATAGAACTTCACTAACAAAAAAGATAAAGTGCATCTAAGGTACTGGTTGATATTCAGAGTCTGATATTTTGTGCACTTTCAAAATCCTACTATCAAGCGTAGCAGCTGCCAGTTAAAACTATATTTTCTGTACTGTCGTTTTTGTCTAGTGGTGTGTGTTGAGTACGGTAATTACGAACTCGTAGATGTTCAAGTTGAATTTGTTATTCAACCTTTAGTTCATTTTACAGCTAACTAGAGATTTCATCACCCCATAGAAAAGCACAATCTTTCAAATGTCTTCTTGGTTAAGAGAAAAAAAAACTATTTCTGCACATAGTAGCTGGTGCTGGAAAAAACCCTGTGTTTACTTGTACAGAGATAATGATATTGTTTTCCTTTTATGAGACAAAATTGATTTCCAGGCTTGATGGTAAAGCTGGAGGAAGGTGTAGCTTATAACAAGCAAATTCACTCCATCTGCTTCTATGGATTTGGGAGATATTTGCTTTGCTTCTCAGATGATGAGATGCACTGACAGCAGGTTCATGTTGTAAAAGTTCTATTTATAATCACTGTTAGGCTGTGAAATAGTCTGAGTTCATAGACAAATTTGAATCGTACCTCCTTATGTGATACTCCTCATTTCTTTAAGGATCTGAATAGCTCCATTCATCAGTTCAACTTATCCTGGCATGATGAGCTCTTATGATGCAGACATGCAGCTGTCTTAATATACCTTGCAGTCGTGGTTCTATTCAATCTTTAAATTATCATGTACGTTGTGAGGGAAAAAAGAGAACTTCATATACCAGCCCTCAGAAGTTCTGACACATTTCTTCTCCTAAAAGTTAATTATTTTTCTCCCCACTGAAGGTGAATTTTTGCCATAAATCACTCTAAAAGTTCTTAACACAGTGTTGAGGATTAAAATTGATTTGCTACAGTTATGATGGTCCAAAATGAACAGGCATGGTAAGAGAGCTTTAGACATGAAGAATCTATTAGTGGAATCAATCCTCATTGTGGGTGATATGTTGAAAGGCTGTAAGTATTAACATCACATCCCAGCTACTCAAGGTTATTCAGTTTTGAAAGCTTATAGTACAATGAGTAGTGGTAATGAACAGCTACAAGAACAGAAGAGTCCTGTGTACGGAGATGACAAATGAAGGCCTTATCCTGCTCCTATTGCTTCTCTGATTTTCAGTGCTGAGCCCGTTAGGAAATATGCTGAGCATATATGAAATGAATAATGAAGTAGAATAGTAAACTAAAGTGGAGCACAAGCGTATTTTGAAAGATGCATGTTCAAATACCTGTCCTTGACATTGGAGATTCATATCTCCTCTCAGTGGAATCATTTCTTACACTGTTTTTTTCCAGTATGGAAGTTAATAATCATGTCAAGAAAAGTATGTGCAAAATTTCAAGGAAAGGACTCACCTGGGCAACTAATTCAACATGTCCATTGGACAGCTGAAGCCCTCGTTTATATAATCATCATTTATATAATCATCAACCAGTTCATATATGAAGCATGGTTGTTCCTCAGTGGTTGGTGGTACAATCACATAATGGAAAGCTGAGCTCCATAGTAATAAAAGAGTTTCAGAAACTGAACTGTAAAAAGAGTTCCATTTTATAGAAGTGATATTTATGACCTCATTGGAAGTCTTTGCCATTAACTGCCATTAGCACTTTGTAAATAAAATAAGGGTAATGAAAGTTGTGCTTCACTAACCATTATGCAAAGCATGTCAAATTTATTTGTATGTTTCAGTGGGCGAACTTGTCTCAGCTTGATTTGAAATCAATCACTAATTTACAAGTACATGTGAGACTGCGGTATCCACTGATTTGACTCTCCACTGCAACCAAGGTCCGCCTTTGTCTGCTTTGCAACAAGGAAGAAAAACATGAATCCTATTTCCTATCTTTGTATAGTTAATTATTATTTCATTCCATTATTCACTCCCAACTAGTGAATGTGGTACAGTGTTTATACCAATGCATTCTGGGGCCAGAATAGAGGCGCAATAAACTTGGAAGTGGATCTTTAAAGCTATTTTTGCATTTACTTCGTACCCACTTTTGAAAAATCCACTGGGGTTTCCAAAACTTTTAATCCACTTGAATAAAAAGCATGACTTGTATTTTAAATATTAAATTGGGTTAAAAGTTGATTTCCTATTTTGCCATGTTGATGTAGATAGTCCAGGAAAAGTGTGTTACATTTCAGAAGGAGTGAAGAATCATCCAAGCAAAATAACTTCTTTTCCCAGGGTACTTGCATTTCAGTAGAACTTTGTCACTTCACCTGACTCCTTCTTTAAATGTACCGTAGTTCATCAGGAGAAGAGAGAAGAAAAGTATATATAACCATTTTCTGTATTCAGAGACCCAGAAGAAATATTTTGTTTGCTTATAGACATGATTTTCTCACCTGGCTTCATCTGCTGAAGACTAAGTGAAAGATAGTTGAAAGACGTTGCTACTGCATCTTCCTATGTACAGTGTGCCTCACGTAAAGTATGTTCGACGTAACAAACAAAAATTTCTCTAGGATTCTGCTTCATGTAACAAACTGTGCTTCACGTAAAGAACACATTCGTTGGCAGTTGGGGCAGACACGCTGGCCGGCAGCCTGTTTAAAAAGCATCAGGGCTGCATAGCACACCTGCCCATAGTGAAAGCAACACTTTCATGCTGTTCCTCCTGTGGCCGGGTGTCCGCTGGGCAGAGGGAGAGAAGAGCAGTGGAGAAGAGGGAAGCAGCTCAGGGCTAGCCAGAAGGGAGCAGGGGAGAAAGAGGCTCAGGATAGAGAGAAGGAGAAAGTGGGGAGACACTTTGAAGGTGTCTTGGATTGCAGCCTCCTAACCATGTCTACCCAGAAGTAAGCCCCATTGTGTTAAATGTTACTCTTTAGGACCCCTCTGGGATTTCCCCTTCCCCTTTCATGCATACTGGCCTCAAATGAGGACATTTGAAAGAAATCACTTGTGTTAAAGTAACTTCTGTTGCTTTAAACTGCTTTGAAAGCATCTTACATGTTTGTGTCTGAATAATGCATGTTAAAAGGTTTTCAATTTTAAAGTGTTGAAATTAAGTACAGGAAAGTAATATGAGTACTCTTGCTTTATTTTTAACATGTCCTACATTTGTTCTACATTTTTGTGGTGTCCTACAATTTGGGGGTAGGAATTTTGGCCTGGGCGGGGCAGGAAATCTGAACTTAGGTTTTAGGAATTTGGGGTTTGGCATCTGGTCACCCTGGCTGAAGGCTGCCCTAAGGATGTTAAGCAGGAATAGTCCTAGCTAAAAATTGTATCAGAGACTAGAAAACTAGTCTAGAAGTAGACTGGTCTAGAAGAAGACTAGAAAAATGCTAGATAGACCTGATTAGCTGTCATGAAAGGCAGAGCCAGAAAGATCCATGTGACTGTGACCTGATGATGGACCAATGTGGAGGAATATGGTGAGTCAGGTAGGAAGGAAGGATTGATTGATTGATTGATTGATTGATTGATTGATTGATTGAAAGCTAACCAACCTGAAGCTGCTGGAAGGTATAAATAGATAGTGGATAAGATGACTACACCTTGAAAGAAATCTGGAAATCAAGAGATCTACAAGTGTTCATAGAACAGTTGTTGAATAAAAAATTCATCTGAAATAAAAATGTTTAGTCTGCCTATGTGAGCCATCTTGACAAGTCACCTTGACAGTGCATCGTTATAATCAGTGAGAAAAGCAATATACATGTAATTATTATTCTTATATTATTAATCCACACAACCATGTTTACATATGGGACCATTCCTCTGGATGTAAAACAATTTATTTTTTTCTCTCTGTGCCTCAAATTTGCATGAAGGAAATCAAATACTCAGCATATGAATGAGCTGCATTCAGAACCTTGTTCATAATTTGAAATGTTCATAAGTCCAACACCATTGATGTCAATGCATATTTCACCCAGTTGAAGGACCGATGGAGGCAGAGGGGTGCTCAACATTTGCAGCAGAGACTGTAAAAGAGGCTCCAGATTTGCTTTCAGATGAAGCAGGAAAGCTCTCAAATGCACACTTCCACATTTGCCAACTTACAATTTCTTCATATGTTTGAAAGTTTGTTATCTTGCAGAGATGTTCACATGTATGAAAGTTTGCATCTTGAATGCTTGTTAACGCAAAGACTTACTGTAGTCTTTTGCATATACAAAACCTGTGTTGAGATTATTTTCAAGATTATTTTATATCTGTCATGTTGCACAATTACTTATACAACCAGGAGACATTAAAGAGCTGATTTCATGGAGAAATTCAGTTTTGGAACAAATAACTAGGGAGTTTGTGGGGGTTGCAGACAACAATATGGACAGATGTTTCAGGTGCTTTCGGTTTAGAATTCTCTTAAAATATTAAATGCTTCTGTATTTCAGCCCAGTTCTGAACATCAGGTCCTGCTGAGAGAAAGAGGTTTATTAAAAACAAACAAAATCAAACTCAGACACCCATGGGTTTAGAGAGCTGTTCAGTCCCTGACATAGACAAGTGGACACAACTCAGGGAATCTCTCATGGGTATATACAGGATTTTTCTTTGAGCTTTTACTCAGTGCTGTTGAAAGTTTTCCCAAGGTTAATTCCTGCGGATTAACACAGGAACTACCCAATTTCCCAAAGTTTAAAAATTAGACATTTGAGACTTTTGCATAACTCTCCCAGGGCAGTGGTTGATGTCCAGGACTTGGATGAAAACTCAGGAAGTGGATGAGAAAGTGGGAGAAAAAAATGGAAAAACAAAATAAATTTCTTTGACAGTGACAAACATCAAAATTAAATTAAACAATTTTGACTCTGTTCTGTTTAAAATCATTTACAGCATATACTGGCAATCACAGTGAATGCCCTAAAATACTGTTTCTGTGTCCAGTATGTTATCCAGATGTCACACCCCACAGAGTATTGTGTGGAGTTAGTGTACTTTAACAAATGTACTGTTATTCCAATAATTCTGATTCTCCTTTATGTTAATAAAAAGGTTATCTTTGATCTAGACAGAAGCTATGCATCAATGACTAGAGTTAACTATTTTGTTTTAAAAGTCTATAACTCTGGATCTTGTGCACCAAGGGAAACTTCACACAACAGTGACTATGACACTGATATTTAAAGAACTTGGCTGTAATGTCACAAGTCAAGCCAATAGATGTCAATCCAAATTCTTGGGAGAAAAGCAAACTAATGACTGAGAGAAGCATGCTGGTTTTGAGCATTGCCCTCCAGGGTTCCTTTCTAAATGTAATTCTACAAAACTGTTTTGCTCAATACTTAGAAAAAATTAAAACATCTAAAGTAAAATGAGAAATAGGTGATGGATATTAAATGTCAATGTTCTTGATGAATTTTTTAAATCACTGGCTGCAACACTGAAGGGTAAGTTAGGTGTAAGTAAGGATCAAGTAAGGATATCCAGGTGAAATGGAGTTTAGCACCATCAACATGCATGGAATTTTTCTTGGAGCGAAAAAGACAGGTCCCTGATGAATGACTTACAGTCTGCAAACTGACACAAGGGAGATAACGAGAGAACAGGGGATGGAGGCAGGGTAAACAGGGGAAGTATATCCGTTACATGTGTAGTTATGGTAGGGAATTTGACTAATTGCACAATCATCACCTGTGCTGTAACAGGAAGGATGACTCAGCCTGCACTGTATCCAGCACAAATATGAGGGCTGCTTCTGTGCTCCTACATATAGCAAATGGTTGCATTGATAGTCATTTTGGCTCTACTATATCAGGTGGCTGTGTAAGAGCCCAGTCCTTTCCTCATCATATTCATCACCCACCCCCCTCAGGTAAACAAGCCTTTTGCTTCTTGCAAAACCATGATTGCTGCAGCACCAAAATCACCTCTCACTCCACTCATGCAATACCATACCTGGTTCCCCACTCCTTTGTAGTACAGTGATGCCTCATGTAACAAATTTAATTCGTTCTGGAGGCATGTTTGTTACGTGAAATGTTCTTTATGTGAAGTGGATTTTCTCATAGGAAATCATGGAAACTCAGACGATTGGTTCCATAATCCCAAAAATATTCATATAAAAATATTAACTGGATGTAAAAATGATGACAGAACACTGGGATTGAATTGAAAACATGCATTCAATCTGCATGATCTTATGAAGTCTACTTAGGCTGCAGTCCTAAAGACACTTTCCTGGGAGTAAGACCCATCTAGCACAATGGGGCTTACTTCTGGGTAGACATGGTTAGGAGGCTGCAGTCCAAGACGCCTTCAAAGTGTCTCCCTACTTTCTCCTTCTCTCCATCACGAGCCCCTCTCTCTCTCCCCTGCTCCCTTCTGGCTAGCTCTGAGCTGCTTTCCACTTCTCCATTGCTCTTCAATCTACCTGCCCAGCAGACAACTGGCCACAGGAGAAACAGCACAAAAGTGTAGCTTTCACTATGGGCAGGTGTGCTAGGCAGCCCTGATGCTTTTTAAACAGGCTGCCTCCCAGCACATCTGCCCCAACTGCCAACGAATGTGTTCTTTACATGAAGCACAGTTTGTTACATGAAGCAGAATCCTAGAAAAACTTTTGTTTGTTACATGAAACATACTTTACGTGAGGCATCCTTTATGTGAGGCGCCACTGTAGTTTGGGAACCACTGGTCTATGGGCATGTATATTTCTCTAGAACAAGGTCCTCCAAACCTTGACTCAGGGGCCAGACCCGGAGTTGGGGGAAAGGCTTCCATGCCTTGAGTGGAGCTTACTGTTCTCCCTTCACACCAGTCCCCTACTTATGAATGAGTGCCATTCCAGGAGCTTGCTTGTAAGTTAAATTTATTCATAAGTCCAATAAAAAAACCCTCAGGGACCCATGGCTAGCTTGTGATCCAGAGGGGTGGATTTCTTGAACTTATGAAAAATGTAGGGGAGTTGATCACTCCCCCCTTCAGAGTCGGAAAGCCAGACAAGTGATGTGCCTTTCGCCCTCTACAAAACTGTGGGGGAGTGATCGCCTCTGGGTATGAGGGAACAGCTGTCTCCTCACTCTCAGAGGCAGGCATCCTCTCTATGCAAAGCCTCTCTTTCCTCCCCGCCCCAGAAACAGGGAGATGAGTGCCATTGGGACCAGCACAACAGCTCTCCCTGTGATGAAGCCAGCTTGCGCTAAGACCTCAGGGAGGGTAATAGCCCAGAGTCTGGAAGCCCATTCCAGTCTCTGGAGCCAATGTGACAGCTCTCCCAGTGGCTTAGGAGAGAGGTGTCGTGCCAGCCTCAGCGTTTGGAAGCAAACTTTCCGAGGTTAGAACAAACATCTGGGATCTAAGGCTAACAACTTCCAGGTCCCAGAGGTTTGTTTATATCTGTGAAGATTTGTAAGTTGAAGGTTCATATGTAAGGGACTTACTGTAGACCTGTCACAGACTTCCAGGATTCTGGGCAACAGCTGCGGCTGCACAGAACATACTAACGCCCAGAAACTTGGCATCCATCAGTCTTGAAAGACTATGGTATCATGCTTGGTGCTTCATGCAATGCATGAAGGCCTCCATATTGATATGGAGGATAGGCTGTTACCCAAGCAGCAAATCCCCCTTTCCACACCATTGAAATAGTCCAATGGAACGGCAGAGCCTATAAGATTGGTTCCAGCTGCGTCGCGGAGCTGGGCGAAGGACAGGAGCTCACCCTGTCTTGTGGGGACCCAGGTCTTGAACCCTGGCCTTCTGGTTAACAGGCACAGTGTGTTAACCATTTGTGCCACCCACAGCCCCGAGTTGCCATAATTCTCTTCCACAAAATCAGAACAATTCCCTCTGTCCCATTTGCCAGTATGTGAACACAATCCCCACAAATTAGGATTGTCCCTGGTTTTTCAGGACATATGGCAGTCTGAGTTCAGAGCTACTTGGAATATAAGCAGTGTGAAGGCTGAATAGTATACTTTGGCCCAAACGGGGAATGGCTTTCTGTCACATTTTTTGTGACCACTGCTGTATATAAAACAACAGTTCATAGTTCATTTAACTTTTGCATTGATGTCCTTTTTTCTGATTACACTGTGAAGGAATGGAGGTTTTCAAAGGCAGCTAACTGAATATAATTCACTTCAAAACCTGTTCCACATGGAACTGGTCAAAACATTAAAATAAGTTTCGAGCACTTTATAAGCATCACTACTAATTTTCTAGTTGTCCTTGAGTTAGATCTCATGCATTTTAAGAGTGCAATTAGAAACTGAGAGATGCTAGCATAAATTTCTGAAGAGCATGCTCAACATAATACATTACCTTTACGAGCTAATCAATGGCAATACGAGGATTTGCTTTGTTTTAATCAAAACAGTGAATACTGAGGACCATGTAAAAATGTACAAATAATAATTCCATAATCAGTAGGTAGATGACATGATGCTTTTCTAACTTAACATTCTGAATTGGCTTTCTCTGTTCATGTTGAGGAAGTTGTTGAAGCCTTCCATGGGATAAACCACCTTCCATGGGATAAAGCAGGCCTCCGTCAGTCTTGAAAGACTATGGTATCGTTCTTGGCGCTGCACACGCTGCATGCGAAGCACGAAAGCCTGGGTTGGATTGTTATGGAGGATAGGCTGTTACCCAAGCAGCAAATCCCCCCTTTCCACGCCACTGAATTAGTCCAGTGGAAAGGCAGAGCCCATACGATTGGATCCAGCTGCTTCGCAGAGCTGGGCTAAAGACAGGAGCTCACCCTGTCTTGTGGGGCCGATCCAGATCTCGAACCCTGGCCTGCTGGTTAACAGGCACAGCGTCTTAACCGCTTGTGCCACCCACATACTCTACTGTGAAAAAAGAGTTCAAGAAAACCAAGAACTGTCAATTTCTTATCAGTGTCCAAACAGATGAATCATCATTCTCAGTGTTGGTAACCATTTTAGCTTCTGTAGTACTCTAGGGGGCCCCATTTGAAGTGAATGCAATACATTTAATAGAAAATGAATCCTTAATATTTGGTGCAAATTTTTACTAAAAGTGGAAGTTATGTGGGATCCCCAAAGATCTTTACTTCTTGGTCTTGTTACTTACTTTTGATTTCCACCTTCCCCCTGTAGTGTCATTTGTGCTTGATGATTTAGCTTTCAATGAAGCTTGTTCTCAGGTGAATGTTAGGAAACATTTACAGTCTGTTCCCCTACTGAAACACTCCCATGCTCATTATATCCGTGTAGTAAATGGCACTGCGTAAAATACATCAGATCTTTCAGAATTAAGTGAAAGGATGACAGTACTTTACTCACAGCTCAGATTATTGCAATAGGGAATGTAATGAGCCATAATACCATTATTTTCACTTTAGAATTTTAATATATTTTCTATAGCTCTTAAAATATCGTGCATAAAACATTTTGGTGAAAACTCACTGGGTTATGGATGCATTGTGTCATCAGGGAGTGGGGGGAAAGAAATATAAACTTCCCAAAATGATGGAAAAGGTGATTTTAACGGTGGTAGTGGTAAAGACTAGAATCACATCAGCCTGGAAAGGCTTAAATCTCATGTTAAATCTTACCACTAATAATTTGATTCCCTCTTTTTGCTTCTGAATTAAAAATATGACTTGTAGAGAAAGGAAGACCTATAATGGAAGCTAAGTGATATAAGGATACAATCCTACCCAACTTTCCAGCACTGAGGTAAGAGCAATGGAACTCTGTGGTATGGAAACAAACATTACATGGAGGAGGCCTCTGTGACTACCCACTGCAGGATGGAGCACCTGCCCCACTAACACAACTATGCCAGTGCTGGAAATTTGGTTACGATTATGCCCTAAATTATTCAGAGCACAATCCTCCCTTGGTGATCAGCTGCTATAGAAGTCCAACAAATTTGTGATCCTCTGGAGCCATATGGGCCAGTACAGAGGCCTATGGTGGCCCATGGAAGCTGGCTATGTGCCCAGAAGACGCAGGATTGCTAAGGCAGTCTGGCATAGGGGTGGCTGGGATAAAGTAATGAGAACAGAGGTAGGGAGAAGACATTTATGGAGAGGCATGAGTGGACTCGGAGGCAGACCAGTCCTGACAGAGGGGAGGTACTGGCCTTTGCAGTGAAGGCTGAATCCTCCATTCCCAGGACTTGCAGGCTTACACAGGTTACCTGGATTTCCATCAGTAAAACCATTACTGCAATGATCCCAAGGAGCCTCATGAAGCAGTCTGCACTTCTGCCTGGCAATTTGGGCTTGTTTTGTAGGTGGAGCAGCAGCTCCAACAGAGGTCTGGACATGCGCAGTTCATCTCAGCTGGCCATTCAAGCCTGCTTTGAGATGGAGCACCAGCTCCTGGCTGCTGCTCCTTCTTGGAGCAGGCCCGTACGGGCACGCTGAGGTGCGGGTTACCCCCCATTGGCACGTCACCCAGTGCAGCCTGCACCAGCCACACCACCCTGATGTGTTTCACTCCTGTGAGTGTCACAAAAGTGCCATAAGTCATCTCTGCATCTCTCTTGGGAGGTTAGGCCATTGTACGAACATGTGCTGGCCATCTCACAGCACCATGTAAATGAGGAGACAAGTGAGTTATGCTGGCCTAAAATGGTTAGGATTTAGCTCTAAAGGAGTACATTGTGGACAAAACATACAAGCAGTCAGGAAATTTTAGGCATAGCTGATAAATATCTTACCAACTGTTTAAAAAGATTGTGGCCAGGTGGAACACACACTTCAAGCTGAAAGTGACCTTACTCAGTATTGCTAGTTTAGAAATGAAAACATTTTAAGAAGAAATGAAAATGAAATGCAGTCTAAAATACAAACACCAACTGGCTTACCAGACTTCTTTTAGATTATTCATTTTTTCCCCTTGCAGCATATGGTAGTTTCAAGCAGCTAGGGCTTATATCCACCTGTTAAGGTGCACTCTCCAGAGTACCAAACAAGCGAAGGCTGGGCGATTTAATGATGAAAGATAACATGACGTTTTATACTCTTACAATGTAATAAATCAAATACTATTTTGGAAAAAAACCCTAATGGTTTGTTTATTTCATGCTGTAATTTTTAAGCTTGAAGCGTTGTTGAGAAATGTCAGTAGTTAATTTAACAGAAATCAGATTGATCTTTCTTACTTCTGCCAGAGAAATTGCAAAGATTTGTGAGAATAAAAATTGCCTCAAGGACAAAAAAAGAAAAAAAATCCTAAGACTTGTTTGTTGTAGTCAAACATAGGTGTATTCTTGAAATGGCTTGTAGTGGATAGACTTCTGGTACGTATACAAAGCTGTTCTCTTTTTGGATTATATCTAGTGGCTGGAAAAGATCTCTCCTAAATGTTCTTACACATTAAATTACACTGGAGTTTTACTAAGAGTATCCTGATCATAGAGTACTGTTGATATAAACACTACTTGGAAATAGATACTTCTGTCAGAATTTCCTCTACTGTACAGCTTTTCAATAAAAGCTGTCACAGCTTCCCTTCTCAAGATGGTCATCAGATGGACAAGCTTTCTCTGTCATTTACTTCTTCCTACCTTTAGATGTGGTTTAGGAGAAGAAGCTGGACAGAAGAAATCTTGTGGGTCTGAGGCTGCAATCCTAACCCCAGTTAGGCCAACCTAACCCTCAGCATAAGTCCTGTGCTGACCTGGGGGTGTCACAAAAGTGTCGTAAGACACTTGCATGCCACTCTTGGGGAAGAGTTTGGCCAGTGCACAGACATGCACATGCCTCCCTACATGGATCACATGAGAAAACTGATGAGTTGTGCTGGTCTAGGATTGTACCCTAAAGTTAATGAAAAGAGGATTGGGGTGCCAATTGAAGTGGCTGTCTGGGAAGAGGGCAGTTGTGACGTATGACCCTTGTAATTCTCCACTGTCCTCCAAATAATGGCACAACACTACAATCCAAAGTTAACTATGGGAGCACGTAGGATTTACATTGACATAGTTATGGCACCACTTAGTGAAAACCTATGTGAAATTCATATTGCAATCCAAAATAAATTGTTCTTACGTCGGAGCAAGGACTCCCTGTAGTTACTCTGGATTGCTTCCAGAGTGACCTTTTCCGTATTCCTCATGGCTGGACTCTTCTATCAGTCCCATATATCACCTTCATAGGCTTCAAACATATAGATATAGACACTCAGCTGGCATTGAGTGCAGTGGGACTTACTTCTTTGTAAAACATATTGATGGATTGCATGTACTCCACCTTCCTAACATAAAACATGAAAAGAAACTATGTGTGTATGCATGTGTGAACTACATCTTAGTTCAAATAATCTTTTTGTACCCAGATAAATTATACATTGTTGAATTATGAGACAGTTCAACTTTTTGCTAAGTGTAATTGATTTAGGCTGGGCCAGTTTCACGTTTTTTCTGGCTCCAGATTGTGGATATTGATTTTCATCCTCTGTGGCCATTTTCCATTACATTTCAGTTTCCGTTACAGTCTTCAGTGCAGAACATAAGCTGGAAACCAAAGTTGGGTTCTTGCATTTTTATAACAGCCTGTTGCTCTCAACCAGTTGTTCCCCACTGTTTCTTATATGTCTGTCTTTCTCAGCATTAAGTAAGCACTTCTTGAAGTCTAAGAAGTAAGCATTGTCAAATAATCCCGACTGATGCTGAGCAAAATGAGGTGGAGGTGCTGGTGTCTTCCCTAGTAAGGCCTGACTCACTTGTCAGAGGAAATTATGTTAGTACTAAATAACCTTGGCCAGCAGTGAGAGGAAGAAATAGGCACACATGGTTTATGTCAAGTGCCAGAAGATAGAGATGCTAGGAAGGAATGCAAAACAGAGTTTTGTTGAACAACTTGTGGGCAATGCTGCAGCCACATTTTACCTCAGAGGCAGCTTGTTTTCAACTTCAGTCCACGGCAAGGTGCCATTAAGCTTCAATTTAAAAACATGCTGGGCTGTACAATTGAGAAAGCAAGAGGTGGCGTTAAAATACCTTGTCTGAGGTAGCAATGGACTCCTGAAGACCATTGCTATAGAACCATATTTTGAAGGAACCAAGGAGGGAGGGAGGGGAATAATCCATTTGACTCTGTAGAAGCTTCCTGTACCTATAGGTGGATTTGCAAGAAATAGCACTGGTATATTGCTGGTCTTACTTGCAGCATCATCTTGGTATTATCATTCCTCAGGCTTTTTGTGTATTACTTTTTTTCCATTCCATTCTCCATATAGTAGTACCCTGCTATAGCCAGTTTCTAAGTAATTACGCAAGCTGGAGGCAGGTGGATTTAGGGGCAGCTGCATGGATTGACTTGCACAGTGCAGGAGTGGGGAAAGATAGAAGCTTGTTTTTTATTAGTGAGGGAAACAGCTGTCTTCTATTAGTCTCCCAGTTATTGCCTTAGTTGGTACTGGCTTATGGCTGAGGATAAACTGGTGCCAGCTTGTAGTGCTTGAGTGGGAATAAAATGATTGTAGCTCTGATATTTTCTTGGCTGACAGTTAACTCATTTTGTTGGGGATGGGGAAAGGCAGAGTTTATTCTTAGAAAACTGCATCATGGTTCTGATCTCCTTTTTTGGACGCTCCTCCAAATATAGCCTGTGTGGTTGGCATTATGCCAGACATTTGCCTGTGTAGTTCGCCTGCAGGAAAATCTTTCCTTAGTGGAACTGGATCATTTCTGGGATACATATGAGAATCCTAGCCAATTTTGGCTTGCATTTGGGTTGCATTCAAAACTTAATAGGTTTATATCAATTAGTAAACACTTTAACTTAGCCCAGAGCAATACTGTTCCTCATAGTTTAAAATGCATGTGTATATACAGTTTTCCCTTTCTATGTCTCCATAAAAGGCTTGCTTTTGCAGAAAGATTTAATTTTTAAGTTGCTGGCAGAACTTTAAAAAAATGCTTTATATGCACACATAGGGAAACAACAATTGTGCAGGCACCCTATGAAACAGCAAGTTGACAATGAAAGGAAAACAGAGAAAATAGTGAAGGTGTATTGATGCCCCCAAAATGAAAAATGGAGGAGGTAGATGGAACCTAACAGGCAACCCAAAGCTGAGCTGCCTATGGTAGCTGGGTTCCAGTGGCACCAGAACAGCTACCATGGGATCCATGCTGTGCCGCAGATACACAAGAAGATTTGTGCCACCACTGGCAGAGGCCCAGTGAAACCCCACCATGGCCACAGACCCATTCTAGAAAAGATTGGGCTCTGAATTAGCTCACAGACACTTTAATCTAGACAGGGAAAATCCTATAACTAATTTTCACATAACATCAAATTGAGGAAGAATGGGGAGGAGAGAAGAAGATGTAATGAAATTCAAAGGGCTTCCCAGAGAAACCCAGAGACTAGCAGTTGGAGTTATTTGGGAAAGACTCAAGGTGCATGGAAGCTAACTGGGCAAGAGACTCTCTTTCAAGTGAGTATTCCTCTTTTATTTTTATATGAATATTTTTGGGGTTGTGGAACCAATCATCTGAGTTTCCATTATTTCCTATGGAAAAATCCACTTCACATAAAGAGCATTTCACGTAACAAGCGTGCTTCCAGAATGAATTAAACTTGTTAAGTGAGGCACCAGTGCATCACTGTACTCAGTTTTGGTGGGGAGACTAATTTCTCCCACTGAATGAGGACTTGTGACTCCAAGCATACAATTAGAGATCACCACAGGCAAGAGGAGTGTCCTTGTTCCTAAAACTTGCTTGATCAGTCAAGGGAGTATGTTTCAGAAGGAAATCTGATGCTGATCTTGAACCTTCAGTTTTAAAAAAGAGCACAAAATTTTTTAAATGACCGGTTTTATATGAGACAAAAAGTAAGGAAAACAGTGGTTTTATGGATTTTTGATGAGGCTGCTCCACCCATCAGGATTACCTGTTTCTGTTTGACAGTGAACTATAAACAGTAGTGGCAGGAAAGGAACAACTATGCTGATAAGGTTATCAGCTCATGGTGGTTCAGCAGCTTCAGTAGCACATGGGGGAAGAGGAGATGGTCTGAAATTTTAAAAGTGAGAGAAATTGCTATATAAACAGCATCCTTTGAGGTACAAAATTTCTTGTTGCCTGGTACCACTCTGTATCAAGTGAGATGGTGTTTCTTAACATACTGCTTGTTTGCACTCCAGGATTGGACTCAAGCTATCGTTGTAAATACAGTAAAATTTCCCATGCTAAGCTGTGCACTTTAAAAATGATTGAATGGGTTTATCTTTTAGTTTGACAGTTGTGAGGCATACTTTAATTTTCTGCCCTAAATAATTTAGAAGATCCCTGTGGACGTTGTTGAGAAGCATTTACACATAGTTCAGTTTCTTTTTCCTCTTATTCCTTTTGGAATAACTTTTCAATCTCATTTCTAAATTTGTTTTGATGTGCCGTTTGTTGGTCTCTAACGGATAACCATTTACCTTTACAAGGGACATCACTCCTAAGAAACCTGCATGCATGAATGAGCAAATTCCAGATCAAACTCCACAGACATTTGATTTCTGGTTTGAGATCATATCCTCTCAGATCAGTACTTTTCAACTAAGTGCGCAGGTCTAACCAAGCATTGGCATAGATGTGCCAGTGGAGTATGTGCTGCATCATGCAGTTGAAGGGTAGTCACAGAGCTATCCTCAAAGTAAGGCAATGTTTGTTCCCTTACTTCTGAGTTTCATTTCCCTAATTCTGGAGTTGGAAAATTGGTTAGGATTGTTGTGTCCTGAAAAAAGTCACACATTCTGTAGATGCCATCAATATATCTTAATATCTTAAGAAGTTATTATAGTAGCTTTGGAAAGTGCCTCTGTGTTGGTAACAAAATTCTAGTAGTTGTCAGTGTTCCTTAGAATCTCATATTTGAAAATCTTGAGCAGACTATGTATTCCTGACTTTGAGAAGATGAATCACTGCGGACCCAAAGATTTTTTTAATTTATGATTTAAAAATAGACTTCAAATAGTCTACTTTTAAAATAGACTTTACAATATGACTTTAAAAAGGCACATAACTTAAGTACATTGTCACTACTTATTACAGTATCCACTGTTCATAAAGATTTTGTTTGAAAAAAGAATTATATATGCTGAACTTCTTAGGTTTTGTCTTGTCATGGTTGAAATGAAGCTTTGATCTATTATGAACATGTATTATCCTGAGGATGTGATTATAATCTGCTTTATAATCCCTTCAATAAACTATACACAGGAAAATGCATATTCCCCACCTGCAAGCTAACTTTCCTTCAATTTGTCCACTGAACTGGAATGTAAAATAATAACTGTTTTCCTGATTAGGTAAATTACAAAGTTAAATGCACTTCCTCAGTTTTGAGTAAATATTCATAGACTCTTATCAGATGACTTGGATTGGAAAAACGTAAATATCAAACCAGCTCACCTGTGTCCCAAACCAGTACTTCTCCATCTGGCAAGCAGAAATCTCCACGCAGGGGCAAACATAGCTTCAGCAAATGTAGCTTTAATAAATTTTATGGGATAGTTGTACTTCAGGAAATTTTTTAACTTGTCAGTTATTTCATAAATGTTGTGCGTGTGCCTTTGCCTGCAGCCTTAGTTTTTAAGGCCCAAGGACAGAACATGTGCATGCCTTTGTAAAAATTGTTTCAATTTCCAAGTAGAGTAGATCTACTCAACGCCACATTATTGGGTTTCTTTCCATTTATACAAGATAAAAATAGTAAATTTTAAAATGCACGAAGAGTAAAGAGTGAGAGAAGAAGGACTCAAATCTTCAGGACCTGTACAAAGTACATACTGTTTTCAGAAACGTCCTTTCCAAAACAGTGTAGATCCATCAGAACCACGAGTTGTTGATTTCTTCAAAAATTAGTATGTCGGGACAATAATGAAAGCTGAATTGGAAACTATCTGCACCAGTCAATCTTCATTGTATGTGGATATTCCCAGCTTGATTCTGACTCTGTCTGAACCATGACTATAGTCATGGTTCATAGTCATGGTTCATAGTCATGTTTCTGTCCTATATAGATGCTGTTGAATTTTGCCTAATACATTTGAAGTGGTCTATTCAAAAGAAACATCCATAGGAAGATGCTGACGAAAATTCAAAGGATTTTACTGAAAGTTCTCAGGAAGTCCATGCATCGTAAAGTAGCCTACGTGGACTTTATTAGCCCAATCCAAACTTGTCAGGAAAGAGGAGATAAAATCCTGGCATATGTCTAAGATCCACATCTTCTGCCCTTGAGCAAACCAGACTGAAACTTATGGTCTGGATCATTGGTTTCTAAATGTTTTGGCAGGAGAACCACATCATCTCTCTGACACTGTGTTGGGGGGGCCAGAAGAAAAAAAATCAATTTACATTTCAAATTTGAACAAATTAACATAAATGAATATATTATAGATGGAACTGATTAATTCAAATCAGTTCATAAACACTTGCTAATACAGAGAGGGAGTGATCTTTAAACCTGTTCTTAAGCACTTTCATACACAGAGATAGAAGGTGAGTTCAGGCGCCCCAGTTTTCAGAATACCCTCTGGAGCAGCATTTCTCAAAGTGGGGGTCGGGACCCCTTTGGGGGTCGCCTAGAGCTTTCCCGGGGGTCGCCTAAAGACTCCTGATGCAGGGGGCCAGGTCAGGTTTGCCAGACATCCAGCTGTAGCTGCGCATGCACTGGGGCTGACTTGACAGCCTCAGGGCCCAATCCTATGCATAGCCTACTTTGAAATAAATCCCATTATAGTCAGGGGGGCCTTTACTCCCATGTAAATGTGGATAGGATTGCAGCCTCAGGGCCCAATCCTATGCATGCCTACTCTGAAATAAATCCCATTATAGTCAGGGGGCCTTTACTCCCATGTAAATGTGGATAGGATTGCAGCCTCAGGCATGCAATCCTATGCATGCCTACTCTGAAATAAATCCCACTGTGTGTGTCCATTGTGTTCAATTGTGTTCAATGTGTGTACATTACGATTCATAACAGTAGCAAAATTACAGTTATAAAGTAGCAACAAAAATAATTTTATGGTTGTGGGTCCCCACAACATGAGGATCTTATAAAGGGGTCACAGCATTAGGAAGATTGAGAACCACTGCTCTGGAGGATTACAGGGCTTACCTGAAGGGCAGATGGAAGTTCTTGCCACAGCCCTTATGGAGAATTGTTGTGGACCATCTCTGGCCCCCAGGCTAGGATTTTACATCCTGGGTCTGGATCAAGGTAGCAAATCACGATATCTATGACTGTACATCTAAGGTTGGATCAGGCTGCCCATGAAAATAAAGGGCATGAGAGAATTTCTTGGTGAATATGTTTTTCCACAAAATGGAGGTGTATATTGATTTTAATTTGGTGGTATCCATTTAGTGAAGCCAACTATGGGTGCAATCTTAACCTAGGCTGGCACAACTTATTGGTCTTCCCATTGCCATGGATATGTAGAGAGGCAAGTTCTTGTCTGTACACTGGCCTAACTGTCCCCTAGGAATGGCGCACAAGTAACTTAAGAGCATTTTTGTGACACCTCCAAGCCAGCACAGGAATTGTGTTGGAGTTTATGCCGGCCGAACTGGAGACAAGGATTGCAGCCTTTAGCTATACTGAGTTGCCTGGAACATTTTGGTGCCAATTTTATTTTTTATTATCATCATTGTTATCAGTTAAAAACTGTCTCCCTTTGATAGTGGATCCTGTAGAGAAAATGAGCTAGGCAACTGAAATGATCTGGCATTAGCAAATACCTAAAAAAAATTACCAAATTCATTGACCAGTGATTCCTGCAAGTCTACAGAGGATGTCTTGTTCTCTCTGAAACTAAAGGAGTCTCCCAGAGGAGAGAAGAAAGCCGAAGAAGGAGAAAGGAAGTATACTAGGCAGCCTGCTGTGCTGAACTCAGGGACCAACCCATAGGGCAGTCCACTGCTGCAGCAGACCCTTGCTGACACTAACATATGGACCAGACCCTGAGATCAACTTGCCATGATACCCATCCCTGGACCTCCCATGGAAAAGGGAAGGAAGAGGGGTCAGGCCTGTATAAAAGGAGAGGAGGGAAGCATGAGTAGACAGCTGGTGGAAAAGTGACAAGGGTGGCCAGGGCCTTGGAGTACTGCCTCTGCTTCAGACTGAATGAAAACACAGCCAAGTCGAGGGGACACCCAACCCGTCAGGTTTTTGGACTGTGGGTGTTGGTGGAGTAGCTTTTATTGTTCGTTGTAATATTCCGAAGATCATGAGCCTGTAAGAAAGAAGAAGGTATCTGTTGAGTAAAGTGATGTTGCTCTGTTTTATTCATCTTGTCCTGTAGTCTTCTGTAAGATCCTGCAAGGAGAAATGGCAGAGGGTAATTGTTCCAGACCTCCTCCCCGATCTGCATAGGGTGTGGACCAGGACTGTGACACCTTTGACAGGGCAGAGACCTCCAGTTTTGTTTTTCTACCAGTTGTAGGGAACCTTTTAGCCCTATTCTGTACATGGCTGTGATGCTACAGCATTCCATACAGACAACATTACTATCCCTGCTTTGAGGTGATTTTGAAAAAGAATGGTGTATATCTTTTTTAAAAAAAAAACCACATACACATAGAGAAGCAAATTTAAATTGATTCCATTTTCACTGCTGATAAGTTCTGGTAACACAATTAACCTCTTGTTTTTCCTGCACTATATGAAGTTAATTGCATAGACAAAGCCTAAATGCATGCTACATTTGTTTTATAGTTCAGTTGTTTCTAATTCTTTGTACCACTGCAGAAACTAGACTTGTTAAAACGAAAGTCTAAAATTAAAAACCTTGTGAGTTAATAAGCTGGTAATTTTTAACTAGTAGGTATGCACTTATGCAGGGAATGATATGTGTTGCAAGACGAGGAAGAGATGGAGTTATACTCCTTATATTGAGAAAAGAGCAAACAACAGGTAAATGCAAATAAATGGCAAGCTTTGTCAATATTTGCTCCCAATGTGGCCTTGGTGAACGATCTTTACAGAAGATCAATAGAAGCAATTATATCTTCTTATATCTTTCTGCAACATATGAAACTGATAATCTAAAAGCCTACTGGTTGCTTTTCTAATAAAAAATGATTGTGGCAGCCAAGAAACATTGCGTAACAGCCCAGTTCTATCCTGAACCAGTACAGCCAGACCACAGCTGTCTGCACTGTATCCAGTGCAAATTAGGAGACCAATGGAGGTCACTGTGGGGTGATTTTTTCCCTTTATCCCATGCTAAGTCCCAGCCTGCCCTGTGGGGCTACTCAAACCTGCACCAGCAGTTTAAAAGGTAAAGGTGCCCCCCATGGGTTATACTGCTAATAGTGACCGACTGCAGGGTATGGTGCTCATCCCCATTTTAAAGTGATTGAGCCAGCATTGCCCAACACGTGGCCCGCAAGATGGTACCTATTTATCTACCTGTATTTACACGTTTTCAGTCTGCTTGATTGGGAAAATCTGGGCTAAGGATAGGAGCTCAGCCTGTCTTGTAGAACCCAGGTCTCAAACCCTGGCCTGCTGGTTAACAGGCACTTGCGCCACCACAGAAGTCCATATGAGGTTTCCTCACCCAGAAGTGAGGTTTAGAATTCAGCAAGTGTGGCCATTGCAGATCCCACACCATTCTGCCCTCCTCCATTCTAAAATGCTCCATCCCCACCTCTGGAACACCCTTTCAAAACGCTTTTCCACCACCCAGTACAAACCTACCCTGGCTGATAGGCAGAGGAGCTGGATCCAGACTCACTGCCAGCCTAACCGACTGCCAAATCAGTGAAAACATATCATATACAGTAATATATTTGCAAGTCTCAGAAGCTGGTGCACAGTCGCTGGTTCAAGTCGCTCTTTGGATTGCGTCCTAAGATTATTGTGAACTCCTTATAGAAAAACAAATAGTTGTGCCCATGTAGATGAACAAGAACCATGGCCCAACTTGGATTAATCAGTGATATTTTTAGTTAAAATATTCCATCTGTTCTGGAAGGTAATATGTGATGTCTTCCATTTTTGGAGGTAGGAGATGGAATAGTGAGGTGTTATTAAAATAAATGGCAACTTTATAGAAGAAAACACTTCCTCTCTTTTTGTGTACTCTCTTTTTATTGCATTATTTTCCTACTGAAAAGTAAACAGATGTCTGTTTTGTATTTTTTTTAAATAACCGTGTTTTCAATAACATGAGTAACATCCAATAGTAATAAATTCACTATGAAAATTTTTTTATTTCTGTTTGCTTGCAATGTAAAGGTCACATGCTACCTACTTACCATAGTTTGAAAGATAATTTCAAACAAGTGTTTCTTGTTTGCTACAGTAATTGCCAGGAAGCTGAATATCACAGGTGCAGAAGCCAAAGCAGATACTGTACAATTTTTACACCTGTTGTGTTTTTTATATGAAACTACCAGACAGGTGATGTGGCATGATGAAGATGCTAAAGGCCATTCCAAATGTGATGCAGGAAATCATAAACACTATCTCTTGCATTTTGAAAGCTACATAAGGCTACTTAGGGCCTAATCACATCCCAGCAACAAATAGTGTGCAGCGGTGCTATCCCCAGCACCACTGATTGGGGACTCTAAGCACTACAATAGTAGAATAGTATAGGTTGTTAACTACAGAAGAATATTCATGGCTTATTTAAAAAATTTGGCTTAATAGATGCCACCTTAGAAGTTCTGTGAAGCAGGAAAGACCACTGATATATGCCTAACATGGAGTCAAACTAACAGAAGTATATGCTTATAGGATAGTATGGCAACAAATGTGTGTTTATCATATACACATGTGGATGATACACAAACACTCATACAAAAAGACACTTGAAAATCTGAAACCTAAACTGAATATTTAGCAACCCCTACTTGGAGCCAAAGTCTGTGAACTAGATAAATGTTTCTGTGCATAAATTGAGAAATAATTTCCTTAATGCTTATTCTTTCTTATACCTGAGCTCCTCTGTAGAGCTTCTTATGTGAACCCACAGCACATGTTGTCCCAGGACAGCTTCTTGTTAATGCAGTGGAAACCACCAGTTTATCTACTTTCAGATCATTTCAGAAACATATTTCAATATAACATCAGTATAAAAAAGCTTGGTGGTAGTGTCTACCATGCAGGCCTCTCTCAGTCTTGAAAGACTATGGTATCGTGCTTGGCGCTGCACACGCTGCATGGAAAGCACGAAAGCCTGGGTTGGATTGTCATGGAGGATAGGCTGTTACCCAAGCAGCAAATCCCCCCTCTCCATACCACTGAATTAGTCTAATGGAAAGGCAGAGCCAATACGATCAGATCCAGCTGGTGTCGCAGGGCTGGGCCAAGGACAGGAGCTCACCCTGTCCTGTGGGGCCGACCCGGGTCTCAAATCCTGGCCTGCTGGTTAACAGGCACAGCGTCCTAACTGGTTGCGCCCCCCACAGCCCACAGTGTCTACCATGACTCCCATGACACTTTCAGTAATGTCCCTTTGTGCTTTGACTTGGGTCTCCTCCACTATTCCTTTTGTCTGTTTTATGGAGATTCATTTTTATGCTTTTATCCTTAGCATGTTCTTACAATTATTGGCTATATTTAAATCATTCTCCATTTGCAGCATCACCATTTTGTGATCATCTTGACATTTATAATGTCAGCTCTGTGGGCTTGCATTAACCTCATTTTGCCATCAGCTGGCTGTGCCAACCTCTATTCTAGACCTGCACAGAAATGATTTAGCATTCATCATAGCATGTGCAGTAATGTCTCATTAGACTTGAACTAACAGAATTTCGTCTCCATAATTTGCCACCATAATAACCAGGTCTTCACAGATTTAATGTGACAATTTTTTGCCTCTCTTACTAAAGCTGTGTAATCATTGTGATCCTGGGAGAGTTCAAATGAAGTCAATGTAATTAAAAGGTGGTTTTCTTTAAGTACCCCTGAACGTAGGCTGATTTAATATGTAAGCTGGTCAAAATAGTATCTTGGACTTGTCCTTTAACCTGTTGTTCTGTGGGTAAGCTTATGAAGCTGCCTTACATTCAGACAGACCATTAGTCATACATCCCAGTAGTGTCTCCATGGTGATACTTCGGGCAGCCATTTTCCAAGGTCTCTGAGAGCTCTTCTGCTTGAGATGCTTTTAATTGGAATTGCCAGGGAGTCCACCTGCTTTGCACATGTGCTCTACAACTGAGTAATGGCTGATGTCTTACAGGGAACTCTTGTTACTGTACCTGCTCACAGGCATGTAGGAATCGCCCTACGCATTGTTGCTGTTGACATTCCTTTCTGAACATGCACAGTCTCCTCTGACTCATCCTGGCTCCTTATCAGACGTTACAGGGCTTCATTTGCCTCAAAGGGAATCTAATCAAGTGAGCTCCTGTCCCTAGCCCAGCTCCAACCAAACTAGCAGTTTGAAAGCATGCAAATACAAGTAGATAAATAGGTACCACCTCGCTGGGAAGGTATCAGCGTTCAGTGCAGTCATGCTGACCCACTTGACCTCAGAGAAGTCTTCAGGCAGTGCTGGCTCTCAGCGTTGAATCAGGGATGAGCGCCGCACACAACAGCAGGGTAACCGGCAGCCACTCACAGCTGGCAGGGCAACCTGCCAGGGACCTTTACCTTTAAGATAAATAAAGCCCATTGATGAGAACGTAAGGCTGTACCATTGTGAGACATCTCTGTGTCATCTTGCTTTGAGGTCTTCCTCTGAGGTCATTCAGGCTCCTTACCTTCCCATACAGTAATATCATTTGCAGTAGCATATTTTCCTGAATATTAAATTGTTTGGGTGCAATCCTAACCTAGGACATCACAGCTCATCAGTCTTCCTGTTCCCCTGGTGATGTAGGGTGGCAAGTGCATGTCGGTGCAGTGGCCCAACCCTCCCCCAGGAATGACACAGAAGTGTCTTACGGCCTTTTGGGGCATTCCCAGGTCACCTCAAGACTTAAGCTTGGCTTAGGCTGGCCTAACTGCAGATTAGGATTGCAGCATTTAACTGCCTAAAGTCCAGGCCAGCTGACAGTGTTTTTAGACTTATGATATTTTCCAGGTTGTATTTCCTACCCACATCTTGTCAAGCCTTTTGTCCTGTCAGGAATCTCCTCTGTTAGGATGTAATTAGGCTTTTGTCTACCCTCATAGGGTACACGTCAAATCAATCAAGCACAGAAAACTCCTGGCTGCACCTACAGGAGGTGTTTCAGATACCATTATTCACCCATGAAAAGTTTATTGCTTAGGTATCTCTGCTCAGATCCTTATAACTACTCCTTTTCTGAAAGCAGAATTTTGGCATGATTCATCTTTTTTTCATTGAGAGCATCCAAGCTGTCCATTTTGTGATGGCAAAATAATAAAGTGAGAAGCACAAAAAGATACTTCAACAATATAAACAAGGAGCAAATAAATGAGCAAATATACATCTTACTTAGAACTAGCACTCGGGTGTGTGTGTGTGTGTGTGTGTGTGTGTGTGTGTGAGACAATGTAATGATACTTAGGTGGTCAGTGAATTAAAACCAGCTCAAAGGAAGTTTGAAAAGAAAACTGTAGAAGAGTTTTGTGAGAAGGTGCTGTTTTTTGAAAGGAAAAATGCTTTTAAGAACAGCCTGCATTGTGAGCGCAGTCTGGGTGGCTGTTTCATTGAAGAAGCACATTGTGATTTGATAAGGACCCACTTATTTAGCTATTAGTGAGAGCAGAGTGCAGGGATGGGGAGAAGGGAATGAAGATTATTCTTAATGGAATATGAAGTGAGAGCTATGCCTAGCCACTTTTCTGTCTAGATTTGGGGGCTGCCAATGTTTTGTTTTTCCTGGAGATAACATAACTTTGAATGTACTGAGACCCTGAGCAAAGTGCCCACCCTCTCCCACCCACTTAATGCAGATGAGAAATTATGTACACAATTTGTCACTTTATTTCTATACAATTGTCTGCTCCTAAACCCCAAGGTTTTAGATACCCAAGGAGCTCCCAAACAACTTCTGTGCCATCTCCCCCTCAAGCCCTCAATTTAATTTGTTTGTTTGAGAAACACTTTGAACATTAAATAGCTAATTATGGAAAATTAATCTCTAATTACACATTATCTAAACCTTATGCCACAGCTGGAAAGGAAAACAGTGAAAGTGACAAAGCATTTCCCCCACCTCTGTAGTGACTTTGGAAAGGCTCTCTACTGCAGTGAAGGAAGTTACCTAGTCTAGGAGCATCGGAGAGGTAAACATTGGTCAATTTCACTAGGCACGCCTCAGTTATTTGGAGGGTTAGGTTCCAGACCTCTTCAAAACAATTGCCTTGATGCTAGATTCCATATCTATTTATAAGTAAGCCCCATTGTGCTCAATGAAACTTATTACCAGTATAAGTGAATAGTATGGATTGCAGCCTGAGTGCCCCATCTTCTGTCTGTCTACATGGAAGCATGTCCCATCGTCTTCAGTGAGACTTATGGCACAATCCAGAGTAACTATAGGGGGGGTGCTTGCTCCAGTGTAAGAACAATTTGCTCTGTACTGCAATATGAATTTCCCATAGGTTTTTACCAGGTGGTGTAGTAACTACGGGTGCACATAATGTCTCTTACGTGCTCCTGTAGTTATTCTGGATTGTAGGGTTACCCTTAGGATGGGTTGAGTATAGCAATATCTGAGAGGGAGAGTAGAAGAACTAGTCTCTCTTTGGTGCCATGACCATCTCTGAAAGGCTGGCATAGCCACCTCCTCACTAGCCTGCCTCTTTTTGCACACAATTGACACCCAGGTGCCTGGAGTATGTGCTACAGGACACAAGCTGCCTTATGGATCCTGCTATGTGTCCTTCCCATTAAGTTGCTTTTGTATAACATGAAAATGGCTAACCATGGAGGTCAGTGATGGGATTCAAAGAAATTAACAACCGGTTCTATGCCCATCTGGCAGCCACTTTTAAATGGCTATTTTTAAATTTTATATGTCCTGTCTCTCATTAACAACCGGTTCTATAGAGTAGGTGCGAACCTGCTGGAGCCCACCACTGATGGAGGTTCCTAGAACTAAGCAACGTGAATGGCAAGGCTCAACCTGTATGAGTTTTAGCTTTTTTTCTCATTTCCTACACTATTCTTGGGTGTCTACATTGGGGTCAAGAATCCTTGAGCTCTTTTTCAGTTATGACATCTGGTCACCCTGCTTATGAAGCATGAAGTAAGCAGTACCCTTTCTGAACATAACATTGACAGCCGGAAAAAGGTTTCGTTTTAGCCAATTTTTAAAAGAATGTGGAGAGATTTTTGGGTTTGAAAAAAATGATAGAAGTGTGTTATTGTATGAAACCTTTTTTGATATTTCACAAGAGATAAGCAATTACTTTTTATTTAGGGTCCTAATTTTCTCAGCCTTTCATGCCTTGGGTTCCTCAAAGTACTGTTATTGTCAGTCTCTCTTCTCTTGACGAAGCTCTTCAAATTATTTTCAATGTCAGTGCATGACTTTTGGACTCTGTGGGTTGCAAATTAATCCTTTATAGACAGCTGATGTACTTCATCCATTGAGCATTTGTCAGGAATTAATTCGGCTATCAGTGTGGAAAATGATATGGGTTTGGAGGATAAAGGAGTATATTGAAATAAAAATCAGGATATTATTAATATGCATTTAAATACCCAATCAAGAAATTATTTAATTTCATTAAATACAGATACTGATCTAAAATGTGACAGTCTTGTATTTAATATACTAGAAACAGAATCTAGTTAGTTCTGCAGTCCCTGGAATGAAAATAAAGAACTTCTGGGAGTTAAACTTGGTTTGTTTTATTTGGAATTCATTTATTAGCTAATTGCACAAATTTGTATGTAAAGGAAACTTTGCTGTTGAATGATTGGACAAAATCAGTGCTGTGTCCTATGTTCAGATATGCTAATTTCCAAGTATTTATTATCGTCAAAATATTTGGCTTTCCCCCCTCCCAAGACTCCTGATTCTGCCCTTCCAAAGACAGCCCATTTTGGTTAATCAGATTGAAATGGGGGGGGGGGGGACACATAAAATTTCTAAAATTTCTAAAATTTTAGAAATTTTAGGGGTCTAAAATTTCTCCCAAGACTTTCCTCTTTTTGATTTGGAATGATACTGCATTCGTCTTTTATCCCTTCTGACTGCATTTCTGCCTGTTGGTCACAAGGCAAATGCAAAGCAGTCAGCACTTCAATGGCTTTCAATTACAATTGAAATATCAGTGGAACTGGAGGGCCTAGACATGAATATATTAATGGCAACATAAACTTTTTCTTTATCATCTCTAGTTAAGAGGAAAGTATCACATGATTTAAATATTGCAAATTGTCATTATTTGGGATAATACAATTTCTTCATTATAAGTCACTAGATAAAAAATTGGATGTGAATTTTGTATTGGTCCAACATTAGGTAGACTGTATGTTTTGGAGTAATACATACATCCTCTTTAACCAGTGTTTATCTTTCCATGGTTGAATTTCATTAAATACCAGCAGGAAGGTCTCTAATGCCAATGTAAATGATCGTTACTGCTGGCAGGGGGCTGAAGCTCTGATTTTGGAAAGAAGAGTGGCAGTTTCAAAGCCTTAGAGAACAACACTGGCACAGGATGAGGTGTTACAATGCTTCTCCAGTGAAAAGGGTCAATAAGGTATAATGGAAGATGAGAGAACTAGAACTCCCAAGCTTTTGTGATGGTACTATCAACTTCATCATCGACAGTTATAGTCAAGCTCTACAGAAAGAGAATATATGTGACACAAAAAATGTAGGATGTGTACAGCATGGAAACAAGGAACAAAGGAGGCTTGGCAATCTTCCTGCATATTTTGGGAATTTAAGCTACTAGCAGGAAGTGCACCTGCAATGAAGCTGTGACAAGCCAGCAAATATGATAGCTGTTTGTATATCTAGAGTTTGCTGAAGATATGTGTATGTGTAAATAAAAAGGTAATAAGATAGAATAAAAAAGTGGCATGCATTTTAAAGTATATGTTCAAGGACTAAATGTTGAGATTGCCGCTGGAGAACATTATCTGGAATGTGGAGTCCTCTGCCTTTTGGTGCAATCCTAAATACATTTTCCTGGGAGTAAGACCTGTTGAACCCAATGGGGCTTATTTTTTAGTAGACATGGTTAGGATTGCACCTTTAGACTCTCATTTCTTGATTATGCTGACTGTGCACTTAATACCTCTGGCTTTGAACAAGGCATCTATATATATAAAAGAGAAAAGTCACTGACTCACTGACTCACTGACTGACTCATCACTGCCCTGCCAAAACCGCTGGGCCTAGAAGCGTGAAAATTGGGGTGGGTGTTCCTTCCGTGATGGAGGGGTGCACTAAGAACCGGTTTTCGGAAATTCCAACCGGAAGGGGGTGAAAAGGGGCGCAACACGTTTTCCTCCCTATACTTTGTATTGAGAATTGCTGACTTAGCAAAATTCCGCCCCAACTGCTGGGCCTGAAGCATGGAATTCTGGGAGTTCCTTCTGTCACCTGAACACCCACCAAGAACCATCTGGAGACATTTAATCCTTCAGGGGCTGAAAAGGGGGCAATGTGTTTTTGTCCTATACTTAACATGGGAGACTGACCAACATCCAGCCAATTTGGTGCTCAGACCCTGGTGCACTGGGGGATGGTGTTCGGAGGAAGAGGTTGCACTAGCAAGGATGCTGCGCATGGGGGGAAGTTGCACATGGGGAGAAGTTGCACGTGGGGGGATGATGCGCATGGGGAAAGTTGTGCGTGAGGGATGATGCACATGGGGGAAGTTGTGTACAGGGGAATGTTGTACATGGGGGTAGATTGCCCATGGGTTGTTGATGCGCCGTGGGGGATGTTGTATGGGGAAGTTACTCCCACAACGCGGGTACACTTTTTGCTAGTTATTATATAAAGAAGCCTTCCAGGATATATCACAGCCACTGATGTCTAAAGAAGCTACAGACAGCAATGCCACAACATGGCCCTTCCAGTCATCTTCTAAACTAGCATTTTGGGCAAGAAGATAGTTCTGACTGCTGCTACCTACTCACCCTACAGCAGTGCGGTGCAGGAGGGCTTCTTCAAGACCAGAGAAGCATGCTTCTGGAGCTCTGTCCATCAACAGAGGCTTGTACCACTGTTGCTGCATTATTCCTGGCCTTGCTGCCAAATGTCCAGTAGTCCTTCAAGTAACACCAGAAACAACCTCAAGGATAACTGGTGATACCCATACCAGTGGTTGAAAAACACTGTTCTAAAATTTTTCGTTCTGTGCGATATTTTGTGAAGAAGAAAATGTGTGAACCAGGCCTGAGATTGTAGACAAGGATGGAATCAAGGTTTGTTTGGTTCAGTTTATACTATTGCCCATTGGAGGATCCACTCAGCCAGACTGGATTCTGAATCTCAGTACTAGTAACACCAATAGTATCCAATATATCATCATGAGTTGGTCCCTGAACTTCCAACAATGGAGCCAAAATGCACTGAGCCAAAATGCAGTAGAGAACTAGTTTTTTTAATGTGATATGAGAGCCCAAAAATACAACTGAATTTAACTGAGAACATTGAATTTGGAACTGGTGAATCACCATCCAAGTTCCAGTGCATATCAATGAATGACTCCCTGTGTCCTGTGCAATATTTGAAACGAGATTGAAATGAGGATACATACAGAGCTTGTTTTTCTTTTTTCAATATGCACAGCTTTGCTGACTGCCATGTGAAAATTAGTCATGTTCCTTCAGGGTTTGTTTTGTTTTTAATCTTGTTGTTGAACAATGTGGTATTTGTAGAAGTCCTGTCTTTTGATGTACAGTGGTGCCTCACATAAAGAGCTTAATTCGTTCTGGAGGCATGCTCTTTAAGTGAAACACTCTTTAGGTGAAGCAGATTTTTCCATAGGAAATAATGGAAACTCAGACAATTGGTTCCACAACCCCCCAAATATTCATATAAAAATATTAACTGGATGTAAAAATGATGACAAAACACTGGAATTGAATTCAAAACATGTATTCAATGTGCATGATCCTATGAAGGCTACTTAGGCTGCAATCCTAAAGACACTTTTCTGGGAGTAAGCCCCATGTAACACAATGGGGTTTAATTCTGGGTAGACATGGTTAGGAGGCTGCACTCAAAGATACTTTCCTGGGAGGCTTACCTGGGCTGCTGCTGGAGATTCAAGGTGGTCGGTGGGGGTACTTGGGGGCAGTTAGGGGCAGCTGCCTCTGGCTTCTGCAGGCAATTGCCCCCCAAGTTGGGGGCAGTTAGAGGCAGCAGCATTGGCCGGCAGCCCATTTAAAGAGCCGCCATGCAGAGCGTCAAGGCTGCATAGAACGTGTGCCCATAGCATGCTTGCTTGTTAAGTGAAGCGGAACTTGTTATGTGATGCAATATTTCTTGGAAATTTTTGCTTGTTATGTGAAACACTTGTTAAGCGAGGCGCTCGTTAAGCGAGGTACCACTGTATGTGATTATATCTCAGTCATAGGATTCTTGGTCTTCCATTAGCATATGTTAAGTTTCAGAGTCCAATCCTATGTCTGTCTACTCAGAAGCTAAGTCCTGTTACAGTTAATGGGCTTACTCCCAAGTAAGTGTGTGGAGGATTGAAGCCTGAACTTTCAAGAAATAAAACATCTAACAACTCATTCTTATGAATGTCTACTCAAAAGCAAGTTCTGTTGTGTTCAATAGGGCTTCCTCCCAGGAAAGTATGCATAGAATTACAACCTTATTATAGAATTAATTTCTAGCCAAACTTCCTGTTGGTTTAAATTGACAATAAGGTATTTCAGTGTCAATATTTTGATACCAGCATGATTTGTTAGTTCATACTTTTCCTATAAAAGGTCAAGGTGTTCCCTCAGGTTGTCCTGTTAGTCGTAACTGACTCTTGAGTGCAGTGCTCATCCCCAGCATTGTCCGAAGATACCTGCATGGACATGTGACTTGCATGCACACAGAATGCTGTTACCTTCCCACCAAGGTGGTACCTATTTATCTACTTCCATTTGCATGCTTTCAAATTGATAAGTTGACAGGAGTTGGGCTAAGGAGAGAAGCTCACCCTATCTTGTGGTACTTGGGTCTCAAACCACTGACTTGCTAATCTTCAGATATAGTATATCAATCTTCCTATAGTTTGAAATACTTTTCCCAAATTGAGAAACTCTATATTCATTATGTCTCCTAAGTGGAGAGGTTGGATTAAGTTACCATTGAGGCCAGTGGTGGGATTCAAATAAATTAACAACAGGTTCTATGTCCTAATAACCTAAATTAACAACAGGTTCTATGTTCCATTAGTAACTGGTTCTCAGAAACAGGTGCTCATTAGCAAAGGGTTCTATAGAACCTGTGAGAACCTTCTGAAGCTCACAACTGATTGAGGCTCCTTCTGGCTCTGGCATTCTTATAACTGCTAAACACGACTATATAGAATGCCAGAACGATGTAAATAAAATTATAAAAAGCAAAACATATCAGTAAATTCAAATGAAATCCAAATGAGTAAAACTGGAAGTGGATTTTTGGAAAACCTATTTCAGTGTGCAAAGCCTTCTCATCTTGTTAAAATCTGATCTGCAGGGCACATTGCTCAGCACTTAGCAATTTATAAGAAAAGCAGTCCTTGTGCACTGTAGATGTGTTCTGAATATTATCTGGAAAGCTGTTACACATGACTTAAATCCATTAAACATGCCATTCTGACAACAGAGCCTTATATGTAGAGTTCATCAGCTGGCCTGTTATGGAAAGCTAACTTGTTTTGAGGGAAGCGTGGCTGATTGCTTCTGCGCAGGTCCTGGAATTTGAAACATCTCGGGGCCTCAGCACAATCCTGGCATCAGTTACTGTGTGTCAGCCTAGTGGAAGTCAGAATCACGTTTTCCCCCCTTCAGGATCCAGATCATAGAAGCAACTGACTGTGCGCTGAAATCTTAAAAGGGAATATCAAGGAGTAAGGTGAATTTTGGTCTGAAATGCTGTGACATGTTGAGCAACAATCCTCATTCTGTAGCAGCCGGCAGAGTTCTGATTATTTTGTTGGCTTTCATGAATGGCATTGAACAAATGACACTGGATCAAAGTACTGCAAGAAACTCTTGATTTCTTTTTTACCTTGGACTTTGTTTTATGCGTTCATGCTGTGGTATGAGGAAGTGGAAGAATGTAAGTACAAACAGATGGGAGTATTTTATCATTGTATTTAAAAGTGACATAATTCTGCAGAGGTCATCAGAAGAGCCCTTTAACAACAGGCAAACATCACTGTTATGTTCAGGTGATGTAAAGATGTAAAGATAACATAATGGAAAAATAGTGCCTTTGTTTAATTTTTGCTAAAATGATTTAAAAAGAAACTCCTAGGAAGACTTACAGAGAAACTCGTACAAACTGCTGTACTACATTCTAAATGCTGTTCTAAGCTTTACAGAGTTGGTGGAAAGAGGAAAGTGATTTGGATAAAAATAGCTTTTTCATTATTGTTTTTAATAGGCTGGCAACAGTTCAAAGGACTAATCAGTTGCTTTGAACTATAATGACATAAGCAGTTTTCACTTCGCGGTACCCTGATTGATGTACACAGACTGGGATCTTGTTCATTATTGGTAATGAAGTAGGCAAACTGTCATCACACCTTTTTCACTCAGCAGGAGGAAAAAGTCTAATATTGCTCTGCTGATGATGTTTTATTTCTCTGTGCAACATTTGTGTTGCATCATTGTCTTTTCATTTGTCCAATAGAGTCATAATGAGAAATCTTGTTAAGGGTTAATATTTAATTTGTCAATCTTATTTTAAAAACTGGGGAAAGGCAAATGCTTTACTTCCATACTTATAATCAGTCCAACCACTTAGGGTAGGGAAAGAATTGTATGATGACTCTGGAGAAAATAGGGGGCATTATTTATTGTTTTCGGAGTAGACCCACAAAACTTATTTATGTCTTAGCCAAATGGGAAACCCAGTCCTACCTAATCCTCTGGTGGTGCTGCAGCAGGGCTCACATGGTATCTGCTGCATCCTTCTTGCACCCCTTTTGTCCAGTCCCCTGGGGAAAGCTCCATGGGTTAACTTAGACCTACTCAAGGGACCTACTTCTAGGGATTCTTGAAGACTGAGCTTGTGCAAGGATTTAGAATTTGTCAGGCATGCCCAATCTGCCTGCCTTTATCATTTCCCAGATTCTACCTACCCCTTCTTCGGCCAGTTCCTAATCCCTACACAGCCTTACCCGGAGTGACAGGCGTCAGCAGTCAGCCGCCATGTGGACTCACTACTTCAGGCATCTCTCTAACATGTTGTGTTTGTGACAGCCAGAAAAGGCAGTATGCTACTAGAACACATGTTCCAGCAGTGTAACTGAGAGAGAGAACGGAATCAGCCAGTTGCGCCAAGTGCTTAACATTTTGCATGATTTACTGATGAGCAGCAAAAAAGAAACTGACCTGTTCAAAAGTAGCCAATATATATGGCTATATATGGCCCTTCATGGGGCACAAATAATGCAGGCTTTCTTTTAATCTATATATATATAAGAGAAAAGTCACTGACTGACTGACTGACTGACTCACTGACTGACTCACTGACTGACTGACTCATCACCACCCTGCCAAAACTGCTGGGCCTAGAAGTGTGAAATTTGGGGTGGGTGTTCCTTCCGTGGCGGAGGGGTGCACTAAGAACCGGTTTTCGGAAATTCCAACCGGAAGGGGGTGAAAAGGGGCGCAACGCGTTTTCCTCCCTATACTTTGCATTGAGAATTGCTGACTCATCAACATTCCGCCCCAACTGCTGGGCCTGAAGCATGGAATTCTGGGAGTTCCTTCTGTCACCTGAACTCCCACCAAGAACCATCTGGAGAAATTAACCCTTCAGGGGCTGAAAAGGGGGCAACGTGTTTCTGTCCTATACTTAACATGGGAGACTGACCAACATCCAGCCAATTTGGTGCTCAGTACCTGGTGCACTGGGGGATATGGTTTGGAGGGAGGGGTTGCACTGTGGAGGATGCTGTGCAAGGGGGAGTTGGTGCACATGGGGGAAAGTTGCCCATGGGGGGTTGATGCGCATGGGGGGAAGTTGCGCATGGGGGTTGATGAATGGGGGCAAGTTGCGCATGGGGAAGTTGCGCATGGGGGTTGATGTGCATGGCAGTTGATGCGCGTGGGGCAAGTTGCGCATGGGGGAAGTTGCGCATGGAGGGAAGATACGCATGGGGGAAGTTGCACATGGGGGTTGATGCGCATGGGGTGAAGTTGCGCATGGGGGGGTTGATGCACACGGGGGAAGTTGCGCATGGGGGGTTGATGTGCATGGGGGAAAGTTGCGCATGGGGGGTTGATGCACATGGGGTGAAGTTGCACATGGGGGTTGTTGTGCATGGGGGTTGATGGGCATGGGGGCAAGTTGTGCATGGGGGAAGTTGTGCATGGGGGTTGATGCGCATGGGGGTTAATGCACATGGGGGAAGTTGCGCATGGGGGGTTGATGTGCATGGGGGAAGTTGCGCATTGGGAGAAGTTGTGCATGGGGGGAAGTTGTGCTGTGGGGGGATGGCATATGGGAAAATGTTACTCCCGCAACGCAGGTACGCTTTTCGCTAGTCTATAATAAGAATTTTCTTTAAATGGCATCCTTTGTTCTTGTACAATGCTAGAAGTATTTGTGTATTTTGTTCAATAGGATGCTTTCCGTTTTTAGTTGATTTAATTTGGACAACATAGGGTGAAATCCAGAGTAACTACAGGGAGTCCTTGGTCCGAAGTAAGAACAAGTTACTCTGGATTGCAATATGAATTTCCCATTGATTTTCACAAGGTGGTGCAGTAACTATGGGTGCATGTAATGTCTCTTGCTTGCTTCCATAGTTACTCTGGATTGTGCCCAAAGAATACCTCTGGATTGAGACCCAAAGATACTTTTGCAGTTATCAAATGTTTTAAGAACGGAGGTCTACAAATGCAATGTTCGATATCAGCTATAAAACTAGTGTGGTAAAAATAAGTCAATGTGACAATGTTCATTTCTGGCCCTGTTTGATTGAACCCATGGAGGTGGTGCTTCAGTATCTGGGTGTGTGGTTTTATGTCATGTTCCAGAAAGTTACATTTATTTATTGTGCTTGGAAGTGAAGCAGGGAGAACCAAATGATCCTCTCCATGAATGCTTCCACTTTTCTATTTTTGGGAACAGAAAGAATATAAGGGTTGCTGAGATCTGGCATGTCTATATTTTTGTTTATAAATTCTGAGAGCTACTTTGGTTAAACGGTTGGAAATAGCTAATGCTATAGTTTCAAATGCAGAGGCTAAACAATTTGAAGACGAGCCAGGGCACAATAAGAAGGAATAATGATGACCTTGGTTTATTTTTGCTCAGTACAGTCAGGTTTTGATTGGATTCTGAACAAGGCAACAGTTTTCTTTCCCAGGAAGCATTGCCATATAATCCTTGGAGGCTTCACATTCTTGTTATCAAAGCAGATGGTTTGCACTGGAGCATTTTCTTGTGAAGGTCGTGGGCTGCAGTGTGGGAAAAAATAAGATTTCCTTATTGAACCCAACCAACTATAAGCTTTTTATGAGAACATTTCTGTGTGGGACCTATTACCCTGTTGACCTGCCTAGTTTAATACTGTTGATAAATAAAACCCTTCAACTAAACCTTAGGGTATGTGTTTCCTTTGTTTTTGCCCCCATCAATTTGATCTTGCTTGTGATCATATATGTGATTTCAATCAGTCAGGGAATACCTTTGGAACAAATTAGAATTGCCCCCGTCCCCTCTAACAAAGCATTTGTCTGAGAATATCTATAGATTAAGGGTGCCTAATTTTTTGGAGACTGCATCATCTCTCTGACATTGTGACAGGGACCAGGAAACAAAAGATTTAATTTACATTTAAATATACATACACAAATATATTAGAGACAGGACTTGAATGAATGAGGGCACAATCCTAAACCAATTTCCAACACTGGAATAGATGTGCCAGCGAGGCATATGTTGCAACCTACAGTTGGAAGGCAGGTTACTCCTTACCTACTCCTCTAGGTAAGGCAATCTTTGTTCCCATGTCTCGGATTTGCACTGTCCTTACCCTGGAGCTGGAAAATTGGTTAGGATTGCACCATGAGTGAATTTTACTGAGATAATGATGCACATGGGACAATTAGGAATGTGCTTTTCCAAACATAGAGACCAAGCCAAAAAAAGGGGGCAGGGGATGACCATAACTCCTGACACACACCTCTTGCCCATAGATAGATCATCTAAAGACATAAATTGATGTGAGGCAATGATGAACATGAGGCTGACCACCTTCACTGCCACTGCTGCTTCACAAGCATGAAGCAGCAAGCAGCGGAGAGAAAACATGACCTTAAATCAGGCTCCGGTAAGTCTCCAGCTCCATGTACTCCAATAAGACTCCAGCAGGTCATGGTCTTGGAGACTGAGGGCTACCTGTAGGCTGGATTCAGGGACCCCAAGGGGACCAAATGACTCCTGGGCCAGGCTTTTGACACCCCAGTCTATGATCAAGAGATAAAACACAATGTATTATGATTATTTAGAATCATCTGGTCATTGTACTAATAGTAAACGATTTTCTTATTTTCATCCCATTCCAAACATTTATCCCATCCCATTTCATCCCATTCCAAACAGTTCTCTTATATAACATCTTACAATATTTGAAGTTAGATTCAGTGTTACTATAAATGGCTTTGAATCAGAACTTGAACTACTATAAACTACAGTAAACTACTATAAACTTTTAAGGAAATTATATCTATTCCATAAAAATTATATATAAACAGTTAATTAGATATAAACTGTTACATGTAACCTATATGTAACCTATAATGCTAAGAAAATTTAAGCCAAAGTGCTTAAAAAACAACATGAACTCGTTGTATTGTACTCGTATGATCAGTTTTTTTGTTTTTGTTCTTTTTTTAAATAAACATTGTTGTATGTATAGGATTTGAAGTGGAAATTATGGGAACTTATGTAGACACTGAATATTAATCTGGTTTGTTTTGAACCATTTATTTCACTACAATTTACCTCCACGTGAGACTGCATAAATGTATATGTGCACATTCTTTGTACGTTCCTTGACACTTCAGTGTCTCTGGTCTGTCATACACAATGACTTCATTATACATATCTACAAAATATGCCAGAAAACTCCATGAGTTTGAAATCCTATTCATACTTTCCTGAGAATAAGACCCATTGACTATAATGTGATTTATTTCTAAGTAGACAAGCATGAATTGACTGACCAGAGACACTGAAGTCTCAGGGAACATACAAAGAATGTGCACATATACATTTATAGGATTGGGCTATGAGATTTATTCGGGACAATCTGCCTTTCTGGGCCGAATTTATTACTGTATTATTTGAATTAATATCCTGGCTATGATTGTCCATCCACAGTATGTTCCACCCTCAGGCTTATCTAAGTCTTCAGATGACCTGATAAAATTCTTTCAAAAAGTCAAAACTTTGTTTCTTGTATTGTACTCGTATGATCACGTATTCCATGATGTCTATAGAATTAGGGCAAACAGAGGCAAGTATTACATTTGTGGAGCTCATATCCTCCAAAATCTGAGTGAAATATAAATGGGAATATATTTCAAAACTGCTTACAAATAACCAGAGTAACAGCATGTTTAAAATGTTCTTGTTTGAAGCCCTGCCAGATGGCTTTTAAACTTTTTACTTTCATGTCTTAATATATTGCTACCCACATAAAATCCAATGGAAAAGGTTGAATTAAAAATGCTTATAAAATCTAAAATGAAAAAAAAGTTCACCTCCATTACTTAACTGTAAACTGGTAGTTAAAGCACCAGTGTTAAAGTTAGTAAAGCTGGTTTGGAAACTTTCCAAGTCACATGACATTAGTAAAATTACAGAATAGATGACCTAATAGATACATTCCTTCTCTATATCTGGTTCTATGAATAACCATGCTTTGGGAATTAAACTAGAAGTATCCTTGTTTTTGGCTTGTTGTTCCCTCTACCCTTCCTTGCTTAACTCCGATATCCAGAATGAGGCTGATGAATAACTTATTACCAATGAGCTAATCAGTTCTAAACAACCAGGATGACCCGGATGCCAAACCCAAAATTCCTGAACCCCAAGGCCAAAATTCCTACCCCCAGGCCAAAATTCATACCCACCCCAAGCCAAAATTCCTACCCACTTAAAAAAAATGCCAATTTCTTTCTTTCAACAAAAATGTATTTTTTTTTTTTGGCCATAACTTTTGATAGGAAGGAGATATCTCAAAACTAATTTTTGCATTGGATTCTGCTCTTCAATACAAATCCAATGACATAATGGTGTACTGCACCAGAGTTTGTCTATCTACAGTATTTCTATACCACCTTTCAATGAAAAAGTGCACAAAACGGTTTACAGAGAAAAGGAAATAGCTAATGGGTTCCTGTCCTAAAAGTGCTCACAATCTAAAAGATGCAAAAGAAAACCAGCAGAAGCCACTAAACAGACATTGCTGGGGTGAGGAGGGCCAATTTCTCTTCCCCTGCTAAATAAAATAGGAGCACCCTCATGAAAGAGTGCCTCTTGCCCACTTAGCCTGAGTCACATATGCTATGGCTATGCCATATCCCTGGATCTGTCATTAAATCTACAGCAATACAAGAAAAATTTAAAACATAAATAAGTAAGTAAGACTGGGGATTGCACCTTCATAGGTGCAAAGCTGCATCGCAGAGTTCAAAGATGAAGCCAAAATGTAGGACACCCGGACAGGAGGCTAAAGATCTGGACAAATCCGGGATTTTCTGGTCATATGATCACCCTGTTAAAACAACAATATGACGGGCCTATTTATTTTAGAGTGTCAACTCGTTCTAGAAAAAGATCACCAATTCGTGCAAGCAGGATCTAATTGCTGGAACTATTTTCTACTCTGCACTTTGACAAATTGCACTCAGCCATTTTCATGATACAAGCTACATTCTCACTGTGAACATTTGAAAATACAGCACCAGGGACCACATGTAAATGTATATAATCAAAATAAGCATTAAAGATTAAATATTTATTCGAAAGTTTCAATCAATTCCTTCCTTTAAGCATTATAAAGCAAACTGGTTTTGCAAAGCTAGCAGAGACGCAGTCATAAAATTTGTTCCATGTTGTTAAGATTTAGAACTTATTAAGGAAGTAACCAGCTTTCCTTGGGAACAATTAGTAAATTGATTTTTTAGAACTCTACACGAAAAAAATATTCAAGAGACTTGTAAGCAATTGGCCTGAATGATGAGGGAATTGTTCCCTCTAATAATACTGCAAAATGTTCAAAAGCTTTAATTTTTACGATTTTAAATTGTAATTATTTTGTTAAATGAGACTTATCTATAATGAAATGGGATAAAAAATACAAAGCAATCAAATCTGATTTTTTCCTTTAACTCTTCATCCTATTGGACTTCTTGCATGTTTTTTTCATGATCTTCAAATAGTTTTAATTATTAGGTGGTCATATGAATCATTTTTAAAAAATCTTTTATGAGTTTTGATTTGCTAACTTGTGTTTTATTAGCTGTGGGAATCCTTAAATTAAGGTACATACTTTAGATTTTCTAGCTGCCAAACTTCATTCATATAAATAAATACAACAGTAGGCAGCACTAACCATTGTATGAATTTATTATTGTATTATAGAATCATAGAATCCTAGAGTTGGAAGGGACCCAGTAGGTCATCTAGTCCAACCCACTACCTGTAGCAGGAACTCCTCCTACAGCATCACTGACAGGTTCATGTCGAGCCAGCTTGAAGATCCCCAGCGAGGGAGAATCCACCACCTCTCTTGGCAATCTATTCCACTGACGAACCGTCCTCACCGTCAGGAATTTTTTTCCTGGTATCAATCTGGAATCTCCTTTCCAGATTGTACTCATTGTACCAATGATTGTACCAATCTGGAATCTCCTTGCAGTTTGTACTCATTGGTTCAAATTCTGCTTTCAGAGGGAGCTATGAACAAATGAGCCCCTTCCTCCCTATGATAGCCCTTCAGGTATCTGAAGAGGGCAGTCGTTCTCCTGTCAGCCTTCTCTTCTCCAAGCTTCTCCAGCCTTCTCTTCTCCAATCCCATGTTCCCCCAACCTTTCCTTGTAGGCTTCCCTTCCATCCCACTGATCATTCTTGTTGCTCTGGACTTGCTCCTCTGGACTTGCTCCAGTTTGGCTGCATCCTTCTTAAAGTGAGGTGCCCAGAACTGAACACAGTACTCAAGGTGAGGTCTTACCAATGCAAAATAAAGAGGGACTGTAACTTCTCATGACTTGGAAGCTGCAGTCCTCTTAATGCAGCCTAAAATTGCATGTGCCTTCTTCGCTATCGCATCACTCTGCTGACTCATGTTCAGCTTGTGATCCATGGCGACTCCAAGGTCCTGATCACATGTTGTGCTGCCAAGCCAAGTAGTCCCCATTTTATACCTGTGTTTTTGGTTTTGATTGCCTAAGTGCAGAACCTTGCCCTTCTCCCTGTTGAAATTCATTCTGTTACAGCACACTATTCCAGTTTATCCAGATCCTCCTGGAGATTTTTCCTGTCTTCAGTTGTGTTTGCTACCCCTCCCAGCTTTGTGTTGTCTGCAAATTTGATCAGGCTCCCCCGTATCCCTTCCTCCAAGTTGTTGATGAAGATATTAAAGAGAACTGGGACCAAGACAGTGCCCTGGGACATCCCACTCAAAACCAACCTCCAGGTTGACACAGAACCATTTAACCCCTGCTTACTGGGCAAGAGGCACTCTTTCAAGTGGGTGTTCTTCCTTTATTTACCTGACCCTACAATGTCTGTTCAATGTGGCTTCTGCTGGTATTCTTTTACGTTTTAGATTGTGAGCCGTTTTGGGACAGGGATCCATTAGCTATTAATTAGCTATTATTTTTCATTTTCTTTGTAAACCACTTTGTGAACTTTTTAGTTGAAAAGTGGTATATAAATACTGTAGATAGATAGAATCATTTCCTAAAACCCTTTGAGAGCCTCTGTCGAGCTAGTTGCAGATACACCTAACGATAGCTCATATTTTTCCAACTTCCCAATTAAGACGTCATGTGGGATCTTGTCAAATGCTTTGCTGAAGTCAAGATAAATGACATCCACAGTATTGCCACTGCCCAGTAAGCTTGTAACCCGATCAAAAAAGGAGATCAGATTTGTCTGGCAAGAATTATTCTTGGTAAATCCATGCTGGGTTGTTTTGATCACCGAGTACTTATCTAGATGTGCAAAATTGTGTGTTTTATGATTTGTTCTAATATCTTGCCCGGGATTGAAGTCAAACTGACTGGTCTCTAATTTCCCGTGTCTTCTTTTTTCCCCTTATTAAAAATTGGGACTATGTTTGCCCTCTTCCAGTCCAGTGGCACTTCTCCACTCCTCAAGGATTTCTCAAAGATGATTGACAGAGGCTCTGCAAGGGCATCTGCGAGTTCCTTAAGAACTCGAGGATGCAGTTCATCCGGTCCAAATGACTTGAATTCATTTAGGCCAGTTAAGTGGTTTCGAATCAGTTCTCTATCAATTTAAATCTTCTGTTCTGCACCATCCATGTTTCCATTACATCAGCCAGTGAGCAGCTAATAGTAATTAGCCACCCAGGTAACCAGCCGCTTCTCCTCCTCTTAGCTGTGACTGTGTGCTCCCTCTCGGCTGCTCCACAAAATGTTATTATTTTTATTGTTATTTAATGATCTATTTTTAAAAATTGTATATGTTGCGGTAATATCATCAGAGCAGGGAGATGTCTTTTATCATGCCCTACTATCAGAGGCTTGTATTACAACTCTTAAGGTTGCAGTCCTAACCTGCAGATACACTGGCATATGCCCCAGCTCAAGTCCTGTGCTGACTTGGGGATGTCACAAAAATGTTGCAAAGCACTTCTGTGCCACTCCAGGGGGAGGGTTGGGCCAGTGCACAGACATGCACTTGCCTCCCTACCTTACCATAGGAATGGGAAGACAAATGGGTTGTACTAATCTAGCTTAGAATTGCATCCTTAATCTTGGTTTACATGGCCAGCTTGATACCCCTAGAATATCTTTCATTCCATTTTTCTCTTCTCCTCCATACTTGTTATTTTGCTCATTCTTTTCTTTTCCGGACCAGAGAAAGAGGGAAGTTGAAGAAAAAAAATGGAGGTGATTTGTGGACAGGGATAGGTGCCTTCTGCTAATCAATTGCTTTAAGCAACCACCTCAGTTGGCCTCATAGATAGGATCAAACTAGAAATGAAATAAATAAAAAGTATACAAGTGTGCATTCCTATCTTGCCCTGGAAGAGGCAGGCCAGTGTGGCCTGGGGAAGCCAAGGGGAAAATTTGCCCTTTCTCTGATTTCAGTGACATAACTCTGAACAGACTACGGCAACCTCTGGCTGCTCCATGCTGTCTGGGGAATGGGGTTTGTATCCAGCACCAGTGCCAGGTGCCAGCACAGTCTCTCACTCTTCAGCCACTACCCCTGGGAAAACCCTCCACCTTCCCAAAATGCCTTCCTCCCACCACCTCCCCATCTTCCCTGAGCCCCCAATCCCATTCATTGGCTGAGATCAGCAAGCACAAGTCACCCTTTCTTCAGTTCTCATGTTGGTGCAAGCAGGGCAGTACACATTGGTGTGCCTGCCTATCTCTTCTGAAAGTATTTTATGACATTTTTCAACACCCCACGCTGGTAGAGGTGTTGCGGATTAAATTGCACAAATGCATTCTTTTCCACGTCTTTAGGGTATTGCATTTTGCTATAGTTTCCAATTTCTATAGGAAGGCAAAGCTAATTTGAGAGAAGTACTTCTAACTTTATAAATCAAAGCAGTGAGTGAAAAAGTAATTTTAACGTCATTTTATTAATAGAGCTAATGTGCCAAATTGGCAAAAATGGCCTCTTAATGATATTAGAATGAGCAAAGCTATAAATTTTCTAAGTTTAGAAATTTACTATTACATTTCTATTTAATGTGAAAAGAATTATATAATATTTTACTTTAAGTGCAATGTGAATGTGCTTTAGAAAGCTTTTTCTTGGTTGAATATCAAAATGGGTGTGTAAGGCTGCAGTTCTAACCACATTTTCCTGGGAGTAAGTACCATTGAACACAATGGGCTTACTTCTGAGTAGACATGCTTAGGATTGCACTGTAAGTTCAGCCAACTATTTCCATGAGCAAGTCCCAACAAATGGGAGGAATACATATGATATGAAGTACTGAGCAAAGTGGGAAAAAGCTTTGTCCCCAAACACCAGTGAATGTTTATAGTGAAACAACACCAGACAGGTATAATATGCCCCTCCACTTAAAGAATCTCAAGATAAAGCAATGCCAGTTTCATTGTGTTTTCAGGTGAAGCATTATATTGAAGCTCTCGTTTGCTTTCATACACATGAAATTTAAGTCTGCGCTGCAGAAAATCAGAGGAAATTTTAAGACTGTAAAATGTATGTTGGACTATGTAACTGGTTTCATAATTCCCACTAGAAGCCCAATCCTAAGCTGCTTTCACCTGTACTAGCTTTACTAGTTTCCACTAACCAACTTTCTCAAAGGTGCCTTTTTCTACATTATGGCTTTGTTATACTTTCTAAAGGCCAGCTAGATATGTTAGAACAATTTGCTGCCATTTAAGCAGTTAAGACGCTGTGCCTGTTAACCAGCAGGCCAGGGTTTGAGACCCGGGTTGGCCCCACAAGACAGGGTGAGCTCCTGTCCTTAGCCCAGCTCTGCGAGGTCAGCTGGATCCAATCATATCGGTTCTGCCTTTCTATTGGACTAATTCAGTAGTGTGGAGAGGGAGGATTTGCTGCTTGGGTTACAGCCTATCCTCCATAACAATCCAACCCAGGCTTTCGTGCTTTGCATGCAGCGTATGCAGCGCCAAGCACGATACCATAGTCTTTCAAGACTGACGGAGGCCTGCTGCTTTAAATTGCCTTTTCTATGCACATTGCCCTTCAGTCCCATTGCTCTCCCACATAGTTAGGCTGTGTTTTCCGATCTATTTATTGCTGAAGAAACATATTAGTATTTGGAAGAACGGGTGAAATATGCTACATTAATCTCAAATATACAGAACTGAAATTAATTAAAGAGGCATGAAAGCTTGTAAAAAAAATGGTTAGAACAAAAGTGAGGCTGGTTCTCGTTAAATAACAGCAAATGCTTTAAACCCTCGTGTTGATAACCAAGACCAATATTTTAAACAAATACACTAACAAACTTGGAACAGTCCATAAGAACCAACCTTAATAGCAACTCCACCAAATTCTGTTTGACCACTTTGGACAACAAATGGTAAATCCTTAGAGTTTCTAAAGGTACAGTTCATTGATCTTTGGTTAAGAGCTACAATATATTCTTGCATTTCAGTTACAGACCTTATTTGACTTTTTTCTTTGAACTGGTATTTTACTTTTTTCCTTTAAAAATGACTGCTACATTATGTCTTAGATTTCTAATACTGTATTAATATTTTCAATATTAATGTCTTCTACTGCTTGTAATACTTGATAGTACTGTTATTCATGTGGTATTTGACATCCTATATATTTTTTTAGCCAAATGTACCTTCTTATTGCAGTTAATTAAATTCTACTGCAATATACTACAGTTGTGTGCCACTTAACATTGCAATCAGATTGTTAAATGAATATTCAGCCTTCTCAAGTCCTTTTGCTGTGTAAACAGACCCTCCCTACCACTCACTAGCTGGCTGCACAGACTACTGGAAATTGTCTCTTTTTTATATTAAGAGCATCTTTTTGTGTGTTTCAAGCCTCAGTAAGAGACTCTTTATGTGCTTTGACCACCATCACATTGACCACCATTCAGCCCATCACTAAGCAGAGGGTTGTTAAGTAGCTGTGCTTCTGTTTCTTCAGTATTGCATCTCTCTGTAGTTTCTGGAAATCTTCTGTTGACTAGAAACAAATCTAGAAATTACAATAATTTAACTTGTTAAACATTAAAATAGTTTCAATTATTGCCATCCTTTGGCAGTATTTTTTTAATTAATTCAATTACTTTAATTGATTCCTAGTTGTGTGTTGTCCTGGGATCCTGCTGTGCTATATATAGATATAGATGAATATCATTTATTTCTGAATTATTTTAAGAAAAGCATTGCACGAAATTTCCAAAACCAGTAATAAGTACTAACCAATCCCTGGTCTCAGATGTAATAAGTATTAAGTTAAATTAATTATTATTCTTTAATGAACAGCACAAATTGAACATGCAACCCTGCAAAAAAGCCTGTAGAGATATTTTACCAACACAAACCTTACATTTCTCTGAAGACCCAACAGGGAAATCAATCAAGTAAATATTTTAGATCTCATCTCTAATAGATCAAGAATTATAAAGAGCAAAGTTGCTTTGGATCACTGTATTGGAACAATGTTTACTGTTCCTAAGCATGTCTACTCAGATGTAAGTCCCATTGCGTCTAATAGTACTTACTCCCAGGAGAGTGTGGTTAGGATTTCAGCCTACAAGTTTAATATTTCAATTTATATGAAAAGTTTGATAATTGTGAATCTCCCAGGACAAGAGGGGTCACAGAGATGGAAAGAGGACTAGGAACCAAGATGTTACAGGTTATAGATACGGAGTGAAGGATAAAGACTTTCTGAAGTTAAGTGTTTAGAATTAATTTTTTTATATCAGTGAATCCTATGGGATTCTTTTGTGGGGTGATTCAGTAATAGGTTTCCTATTGTTAGGAAGAGACCCGTGATGAGATTCACACTGCTTTGTGTGCCTGTTGGGGAAAGAAGCAGGATAAAATAAATAAGCTTTATCTCATAACAATGTGACTGGTTAAACTATTTCCACTTATGGTGCTGTGATGGCTTTATAATATATATTATAGATTCTTTAACAAACTCTCCATGGATTGCACAATAAGATTCTCTAGAAATACTGTTAATAGAATGCATGCACTGTAAATAAACCGTAAGTTATGACTTTTAAGGAATTCCTAGTAGGCATCTTTGACTTGTGAAAGGGTTTGATAACCATTTATAAATAGGCACGACTCTGTAGTACAGAACACATTAGCATTCCTAACTCACAAAGACATTTAGTATGAACTGGCAGTCTGTTTTCATCAGTAGTAGCTCAGAAGACTCCAAAGAAGCACTCGTATTGTAGCCTTGTATGTAGTCTGCAAATTCTAGGCTGGGTCACGAAGTAGAAGAGAGAATGGCATACATTCCCAAAGTTCCCATGCCAAATTAGGTACAAGGCTAAATTGCTGTGGAAACTATTCTAATATAACTGTTCTTTGCAGGGCAGGAAGTGATTCATTTGGAGGAATTATCTTGGAAAATGCTAACCTGGAATTTATCATTGTGACCCTTTTTGAGATAAATTTATTTATTTTAAAAGATTTTATCCTGCTTTTTGAAAGCAGAGGCTCACAGTAGAAATGAGCCAGGACTCGGATGACTCAGACTTAAGTTGTGAAAACCTACTGTTTTCATGACTCATAACAAATTAAATTACAGTACATGTTTTTTTTTTTAAACTCAAAAGTTACTCTGGACTTTTAGTCTATAAAAACTCAGACTGGAATCAAGACTCACTTTTGTACATGCTTGCTACTCTATTTTAAGTGTCTACTTGCTTGCACTTCAGGGGTCTGATTCACTTTTCAAAAAGATACGGACTCAAGTCAGAATGAGTTGAAAATGGCTCATAACTTATCTACAGTATCTATATACCACTTTTCAATTAAAATGTTCACAAAACAGTTTACAGAGAAAATGAAATAGTTAATGGGACCCTGTCCTAAAAGTGCTCACAATCTAAAAGATGCAATAGAAAATCAGCAGAAGTTGCTATAACAGACATTGCTGGGGTGAGGAAGGCCAGTTACTCTTCCCCTGCTAAATAAAATAGGAGCACCCTCATGAAATGTGCTTCTTGCCCACTTAGCATAGGTCACATATGATATGGCTATGCCATATACCTGGGTCTATCTTAAAAACTACAGCAATACAGCAAAAATTGAGAAAGAAAGAAAGAAAGAAAGAAAGAAAGAAAGAAAGAAAGAAAGAAAGAAAGAAAGAAAGAAAGAAAGTAAGTAAGTAAGTAAGTAAGTCTGCGGATTGCACCGCCATAGGTGTAATGCTGCCTGAAGGTCACTGGAAGGCAGCAAACTGTCCAGATGCTCAACAAGACTCTTTATTTTGTGCTCTGTGGCACCTGTTTAAATGAGGTATTTCTTTAACATACCATTGTTCCAGAGGTGGGCCCGGCCTGGCCCAACAACCGGTTCACCAGAAGTGGGCGGGCTGGGCCAGGGTCAGGGGCAGGGCCGAGGAGGCTGCGCTGCTCTGCACTCCTCTCTGGCTGCGGGTAGGTGGGGCGGGGGGTGGGCCCCAACCCTGACACAATCGCGTCCTCTTCAGGACGCGACTCCACCTGCATCAATGTTGATGCAGGCGCAGTGGTGGGCTTGCCCGGGCGGACCAGTCCGCCCAGGTTTTTGGCCCGCTGCTTGCAACCGGATCGCTAGCGGCGGGCCAAAAAGAAGAATAGGTTCGGGCAAACCCACCCGAACCGACCTGGGCCCACCACTGCATTGTTCCTTCCTTCCTCCTCACATCTCTCTCTCTCTCTCTCTCTCTCTCTCTCTCTCTCTCTCTCTCTCTCTCTCTCAAACAGCATCCAGGTTCCTGGGCTTTGTCACTGAAAGATAGGCAGCCATTGCTGAGAAGCATCCCTTACTGTCTCACATTCATCCTTACATTCAGGATTCTCTGTTCCCTGAAATCCTTGATACCTCAAAAGATGCATGACTGTAAACTGTGAATGACTTTCTTAGGAAACCTTAACTGCTTGTGCACGTTTGTCTTTACCAATAGCAACAAACTAACTGGATGGGGAAATTTATTGTAAGGACTTCTGCTGATTGCTCTGCTTATTAGAATTCCCTTTTTGCAACAAGAGTTCACAGGAAGGGAGAAAGTACAAAGAAGGCTTTCTTGCACATCCCCACAAGCTATGCTTCTGATGGCAGCAGGTCTTGTGAGAGAACCTCTTTGGAAGAGAAAGTCTCATATGGAGGAAGCTGGTCCATCAGTCTCAAAATGTGAAGGGCTTTGATGGTGAATGCCAGCACCATGAATTATGCCCTGGAGCAAAGAGGCAATCAGTGCATCTAGAAAAGAAAATAGTGAAGATGTGATAAGAATATATTGACCCTGTTAAAACTCTTGCAAATGTATTTGTGTTCATTAGAGTTTCTAAGGGGGTTGTTTTCCACCTATACCCTTCTCAGAATTGGGGCAACTCAGGAGGGGGCATCTCTTACTATATCCCAGCTGTGGGGCATTGTCTCTCTAGTGAGGCTGACCTTCTTGTATCTCCTTGATGGCAATCAGAAATATTTCTATTTTTCCATGTTGCCTTTTAAAAATCATTTGACTTGTTTTTAATCAGTTGGTTGCAATTGCTGTCTTATTATGGTGCCTTGTGTTTTTTTTTTACTGTACTGTTTGTTTTACTGTTTATTTTTGATCGATTGAAATGGCTTCCTAAACACATTTATAATTCTGAATGTGTGAGATATGGTGACCAAATTTTTGCATAAGAACACATTCCAGTCTCTGATAGTTTGAAACCATTGCCTTGCACAGTCCAATTATTTTAGGCATGTCTTCATATGTTGCTTGCCTTTCATGGAGCCATCTTCACAGAATCAATAGTATTTCAAGGGCGGAAAATCAATGGAGTGTGTCTGTGTGTTTGTATACATGAACACACACACACGAAAAAGTGTAATATTTAATGGGGATGGCAGTTTCATTAAATATAAATCTAGATAGGAGGAGAGAGATTGTATTGTGTTAAGAAGGTACTATGGAAATGCACCTTTCCAAATTCTCAGCTTGTCTGGATATTAGTGCGAAAAAGATGCTTCTTTCTCATAGCACTAATAAATTCTTCCATGTTCCATTCACTGTGTTCAGCTGAACCCAAATGAAAATATATTACAGAAGTGCTCTGCTTAGCGTTGTTTCTTCACGCAAGAGATCTGAGGAAAAATAGGTCAGATGAAATGACTGCTCTTTGTCTTGTGATGTTCTTACTTCTTGCTCAATGTTTCTTGTTTGTACCCATAGAAAGACCCATGGAAATACAGAAGAATCTGGTAGATTACAGACAGATTACAGAGAAATTTGGCTCAGAGTTAAAAGGGTTTCAGACTTGATAAAGTGGTTGTTCAGTTAAGAACAATCTCTCTCTGTCAAATTTTGCTCATTCTATGTGTAAACCTAGCTCAGTGATGGGTAGGGTGGAATGGTCAATAAGATGAAGCAAGGCAGAGAAAAATGTTAATTTTTGTACTATAATTATTATTTATAGCTTTATTGTACTTTAACATGCTATTGCTCCAAGAAGATTGCCAGCTGTCATTTACCATATTTACTCAAATCTAATGCGCCATTGAATCTAATGCACATCCTATACTAGTAATCAAAATACCACATTTACTCAAATCTAACTATTGAATCTAATGCACACCCTGATTTTGGAGACCATGGACCAAATCCATAGCAGTTACGAGTCCATGCAGTTATGTCACCCTCTAGTGTTATCTTATGCAAAGTGATCTTAACTGATCCGGAGCAAGGGACTTAATTTCACTTTAGGATATTGGCCTAATTTTGGCTGGAAAAAGTAAAGCATTAGATTTGAGTAAATACAAAATTTTTCAGTGTTACTCAAGTTACTTTCAATACTTCTTCAATCCTTGGTGCTAGTTGGTGAGAACAGAGATACATCTCTAATGCATGCACAGCACATTCCTGCTATCTTATTGTACTCAACAGCATCACAAAGGAGCCTTTTGAGTACAGCTTACAGCAGCTTACAGCCTTTTGAGTACAGCAGTCTTGTATTATCATTCAATCGATAGGTTTGGTAGTAATGGCACAACTAATATTTCAGTATTTGGCTAAGAACTGAAGAGGCCTATGGAGGTAAAAAGCCCTGCACTAATGAGCAGTTACTAAGGGCACTGCAAAACTGCAACAAATGCCTGGCAACTCCACACTGGCTTCCAACACTAAGTGATAGACTAAGAGCAAAATCCAGAGTAACTACGGGGAGTCCTTGCTCCGGTGTAAGAACAATTTGTTCTGGATTGCATTATGAATTTCCCATAGGTTTTCACTATGGGTGCACATAATGTCTCTTATGTGTTCCCGTAGTTATCTGGATTGCAGGGTAAGTGATAGACTAAGATGAATCTATCTGAATTTTATCTGCTTTCCATTCTTCTGTGCTAAAGTAGAATAATGTAAAATAGGATGCAGCAGATATCAGGAAGGATTGAGGGACCTGTCAGTTCCCATTATGAAGAGTGCGATGTAACTATAGAGAATTGCCTACTTTTAGCAGACTTTCCCAAGATCTCAAGAACATCCTTGATGTATCATTGCAAAGACAGAGCTAAGCAGAGAGCAATCTTCCTGTCTCTTTCAGAGCCACATCCCATAAGGCATTCAGGTACTGTGGAACTGGAGAGTACTGTGTGATACAGTGATGATTTCATCTATTACATGAGTGTAAGAAAAAGGCAGAGCAGGTTAAGGCCTGGAGGTTTCCCCTTCTTTCCTACAGTGTTACCAGGTAGCAGTCGGCTTGATATCTTTTTTACAAAGGAGAAGACTACGTTATAAAAGGACTTGGAAAATGGGGCAGAGTGACTCTAGCTTTTTTCTAAGATAGTATGTTGCTTTAGCTAAAGTTGTCACAGCAGTTGAAGTGGGTTTGGGGGAATTAGGAATTACTATATATATAAATACTATATAGAGACTAAGGAAGTGTGTGCAGTGTATTTTGCTTTAGGTGATGGCTCTTCTGTTTGCTTAAGTTGATCTAACTGTCTCATTTTATTGGTTGTCTTGGTTGTCATTTGGATCAAAACTGACACTTGGGTGTGGGTGGCACAAGTGCTTAACACACTGTGGCTGTTAACCAGAAGGTCAGGGTTCAAAGCCTGGGTCCCCACAAGACAGGTCTGGGTTCCTGGGCTAATCTCCTATCCTTAGCCCAGCTCTGCAACGCAGCTGGAACCAATTGTATCGGCTCTGCTGTTCCATTGGACTATTTCAGTGGTGTGGAGAGGGGGGATTTGCTGCTTGGGTAACAGCCTATCCTCCATATTAATCTACCCAGGCCTTCAAGCTTCGCATGCAGCATCAAGCACAATATGATGCCAAGATCATTTGGATCAAGCTGTCTGGCTTTTTCATTCAGAGAGAGAGAGAGAGAATTTTAATATACTGAATATATATTAAAAGTTATTATTTATATATAAATCGCCTGAGAGAGGAAAATGGCAACATGAATAAAAACTTATCAGTTTGGGATATTCAGAAATTGGAAAAGTTTTGCGAGAAGAGATAAGTTCCTCTTTCTCTTCCTGTTGTAGATCGCAATACCCAAAGGGATGTGTTATAGTGTTATCATATGCCCTTTTAAAATATTAAACATAGAAAAGAATTTTAGTACCCTCTTCATTTTCACAAAGATACTTTTACTGTATTTTAGAAATTGAGTATTTTTTTCCCCTGCTATCTGTGCAAAGCTTCCATTTCATTGAAACCTGGTGTGGTTAAAAAAAAGAATTCATTATATTGAAAGTGAGATTCATTTTAAATTTTTTTCTGAAGGGCTGTGCTAATCATTGCTTCTGAAAAGCTCACAGAACACACAGCTTTAAGGGTGAAAGACCTTTTTTTCTTGAAGAGCTACTGAATGTTGGATCCTCAAACTGAGAATAAAAAGTGGAATTTTCCAAAGTACGGTAGTTTTGGAACTGCTTTTTAAAGTGGGATTGTATTGTCTATCTTTTGCTGGACTCACTATCTTTTGCAGATAGGATATTTTACATCAAATATCAGTTAATTGACATTCCTGAAACATTCTGTTATTTTGTAATGTCTGGGTCCAAAGTTTATTTTGGCTGCAGTCACTGAACACACATCACTGAACTCTTCATGGTGTATTATCCCAACTGATATGTGGTATGACATTAAGTATGTTCACAAGTTGTTATTTAGCAATATTAACTGAATTATCTAAAATCAGGGTGGCCCTTGTGTCATAACCACAGAAAGAGGACAAGACCTCCCAAAATGTAGGACACCCAAGAAAAATGTAGGACTTGACAAAAGAAAAACTTAAAGCATTTACCTATTCATTTATTCACTTATGAGATTTGTACTCTGCCTTTCTTCTCAAAGGGCACTCAAGGCGGCTTACAATAAATAACAATAATAATAGTAAAATACAATTAAAAACAACAAAATGCTTTCATATGGTTAATTTAAACACTTTGCAAAATCCATAGCAGTTACGGGTCCAAGCAGTTACATCACCCTCTAGTGTTATCTTATAGAAAGTCATCTTAATTGCTTCAGAGCAAGGGGCTTAATTTCACTTTAGGATATAGGCCTATATTACTTATTAGCTTAAAAGCCGCACTCTGTTGAATTTTTAAGGCAGCTCCTGCGGAAAGCATTTTGGGCCTTTGACCCAAAACTAAAGGGATGTCTGGTCCGGCTTAGAAAACAGCAATTTTTAAGAAATAACTTTGAATTATTCAATTCAGTCCATGGAACTTGAAAGTTTTGTCAGTCGGTTTTGTCAGTTATTTTCAAATTCGACTTTTTAAACTGTTTCCTCCTCATCCAGCCACAAATCCCAATGCTGGATATTATAATATGTCTGTGTGGAGCAAGTGTGCGTGGGGCTATAGGACCAGTGATGGGATTGAAATAAATTAACAACGGTTCTCTGCCCATCTGGCAGCCACTTTTAAACGGCTATTTTTAAACTTTATATGTCCTATCTCTCGTTAACAACCAGTTCTATAGAGTAGGTCCGAACCTGCTGGAGCCCACCACTGTACAGGACATGTGTGTGGAGTTGTGTTGTGTGTTTGGGGGTGTGTGTGGTTGGTTTGTGTATGGGGGTTAATCCCAGGATAATCCTGTTTCCAAAAAGGTATAATATGTCTATGTAGAGCAGGTGTGGGCAGAGCTAGAGGGGTTTAGGATGTGAGAAGAATTGTGTTGTATGTGGGTGTGGTGTGTGGGGTTGGGTTATGTGTGGGGGTTATCCCAGGATCATCCCGATTCCAAAAAAGGTATAATATGTCTAAGTAGAGCAGTCACGATGGAGCTAGAGGGTTATCTGATGGATGGACGGAAAGAATTAGCTTTTTATTAGTATAGATTATTACATTATAATTTATTACATAAATTATACATACTGGTACATTAGTATAGATTATTACAGCAAAATTTATTACATAAAATTTATTTATTTATTACAACAAGGCTACATGCTGGCTGCTTATAAGAAAAAGGAGGACAATGAACATTTTTTTCCAGGACTCAAGGCTTAAAAAAAGAGAGCATGTCATAGAAAAAGAGGACAGATTGTCACACTGTGTAAAATGAATCCAACATGTGAAATGAGTGTGGATTCCAAGCTCTAAATTTCTAATTTATTAATTTAGATGATTAAACAGTGCTATTTTAAATCAAGCATGCACACACACACACACTAATTAAGTCTAAATGCCTGAATAAAACATCAAAGATGCCAAAGCCATGCTACTTTAACTCTCACTCACCAGGCTAAAAGGCCTTGCAGATTATAAAGGCATAACTTTTCTTTTTCTTGAATAGGCAAGATAATCAATTTTTGTTTTTTTTTTAAGTCTGGCTACTTCTACTGCACAACTCTTTTATTATGGTTTTAATCAGTGTTTTAATGTAGATGTTTTATATTTATTGTTTTTAAGATGCCTGTTTTAACTGTTTTAATGTACATTATTGTATTTTATTGTTGGTGTTTTTATGTTTTGTAAGCCACCTTGAGTCCCTCTGGGAGAAAGGCAGGATATAAATAATGTTCATTATTTATTATTATTATTACCATTGGCGTTGCCAGGGAGGAGCGGTGGGGGGTGCGGCCTGCACCAGGTGACTTGCCCAGGGGTAGTGACATGCCAGTGGGGAGTTGTGGGACCTCCAAAAATGAACTTTGTGAAGGTGCGCACTACCCCATCATGCCATATGTTGTTAGATTTGTCTTGAGGAGCAGAGTCCAATGCAACAATCCTTTAAATGATTAATATGCTCCCTTCCTTCTTAAAAACTAAGACAACCAAGACAACATATAAATAATAAACTGATATTGGTAGTTTGCTTGTTCATCTTATAATAAGGCTAGTATAAGGGCTGGGTTGTCCACCTTCTGAAGCGAGTGTTTCCTAATCATATTCCAAAAAATGTACTTTGTCCATGGATAAGAAGAAAAACTATAATAAAATAGCAAAATACTTTCTCCTTTACAGTTCTGATAGGTTACTTCAGAAACACAAATGCCTTGAGGACAGTTTATTGAAGACTTATAGGCTGAATCAAAAGCATTGGAACAATTTCATACAGAAACTTTTGTATAAGACTTTGGATAGCCTTTCTTTTCTTTTTTTGGTAACTTCAGCTTTCCAAAGCAAAGGTGACATATGACTTTCAGAAAAGTCCAACATGTTTGTGGAGTGCAAAAAAGCTTCTCCTGCAGAAATTAAACTGTGAATTCCAGTCAAGTCCCCACACTGTAAAAACCTCTTTAAAATTTATGCATATAACTTCCACAGTATGTCTTCCAGTATCTCAAGTCACAAATTCTGCTTTAACTTCATTTTTATGCTTATTGTAGAGGTTCAACATACTCGTATAACACACTTACAAAAGACTGTTCAGAAAAGTAAAAAATATCTCAGAGCTCAAAACAAGACTTGTTATCTGCAAGGTGAGGTTACTACAATGACCTAGTAATCCTCAAACCTGTAAAACTACAAAGAGTTCTAGAAATTTAACCTGGGGAATACAATGCCTGGGTTCATTATTTTTAAGTGTTTGACTTTCTGCTCCTCTGTTCCATCTACAATATAAAGTATAGAATAAGGAGGAATTACCCATACTGGTATTTGTACCAATATATAGGATTGCAGCCCTATTAGGGACCCATGGCCAATGGCCAAAAATGTCAAGGGAGTCACTAGTCAAGTCAAAAGTGCTTGTGAAAATTTCAATTGCTGGGATGGAAGAATATTTAAGTTAGTTCCAGTTTCAAGAGTTTTTTCCACTCCACATAAAACACTTTGCAATAATACAGCCTGGAATAATACAGCCTACTACATGAATAAACTGGGATCGTGTCAGCCATCGCCAGTTGGCCACAAGGGGTAAACTGGCTAAAGTTGATAAAAAGCACTCATAGACAACATAAATGTCTAAGCGCTGACACAATAGCACTACCATAGCGTACAATAGCGCTGCAATAGCTTCATGTTTAGAAGTACTCCTAAACTATGTTTGTCTTCTCTTTGTAGACAGTACTGTGAAAGTGATTTTTATAGTAATTCAGAGGTTTAAGCACTCTGTTTGGTTGGTAACTTTGCCCAAATGTCTGGTTTCATCTGCATACTATCTTTTCATACATTCTGCTGCACAGCCAAACTGGGAAAGAGGGGAGCAGGAAAGAAGTCGGGGTGATAACCACTACACGGTACTACTTGACCTACAGGTCACGATTGTCCTATCTTTTTGAGTGTGGCTCCATCCAAAACAGTTGTATACCCATTCCAAGGTCAACTAACCCAACAACACTCCACTCAGATCACCACCTTTACAACTCAGTGGTTCACCAAATACTTCACATCTGTTGAAAATGAGAGAGATGTTCATCTACATGTGCCTTTAGCTCAAATGTCTGAGTGGCATCACATAGTAATTTCATGCAGATATTAAAAACCATGTAAGACAAGATGGCAAGCACTTCAGTATCCCATTATTCAGTGGTCATGGCCAGAGCAATATATCGTGTACCACTTTCTGGGTAGAGACATCTAAATAGAGACATCTAAAAATGGTGGTTACTTTCAGCAAAATAGTTTAGCTTCAGTAAAATGTACGGTTAGAATACAACTTTGCTATGGATAATGAGAAAAGATTTTAACTGCTAACTAACTACAAACATAGCACATCAAGAAACCTCTCTCTAAAGCAACAATACTTGTTCATTGCATAGTAGGTTTAAATCAGTGCTTGCCTAAAATATACTGCTATTGACATTCCTGGTTTTGGATTGGGGCCTGACATTTTAGAAATGGCATTTGGCAATCTCTTATTTGTACGGAAAGGGCAGCGCTTTACTGTCAATGTAGCACAGGGACTTGCATTCTAATGTTTTTCCTGGTAGCCTTTTTTCCCAAACTCTGTTTATCAAATGCCTGACGGAGGGCAAACTGGGTTAGCCCCACTGAGATTTGGAACTGTGATAATAGACCTATGAAGTGCTAAACTATGCATTGTTTTCTTCAATTAGAGAAAAATTTTGACACTTAGAAACTGATGCCAAAATTATCAATATTTCTAAAACAAGCCTTCTGTTTTTGTTCTCTTTATTGAAAACACTTTAGTTTTTTCCTGCTGTCAAAAATTAAACTACAGTACGGTGACATACATAGGTCATTTGGCACCAGGGGCCCACAAATTTTTGACACCTCATAATCAAAATTATTTAATTAATCATTATCAGTATTAATTAATACAATTAATTAGATGTTAATTAATATTTTCATATATAAAAATCATCTTACCAATTAAGGTTGCACTCCTAAGAGCACTTTCCTGGGAGTAAGCTCCATCAAATTCAATGGACCCTACTTCTGAGTAGACATTAATAGAATTGCATTGTAAACCTCTGTTTTATTCTTTCTGGGGGAGAGGGGGTGAGGCTGCCATCTGGAGAACTTGGTGAGCTCTACTTTCTTTGGATTGGGACTGTTCTGGTGGCCTTGCATTCCTCGGTGCCTGAACTTAAGACAAGCCTAGGCACGCAGCTGTGTAGCTCAGTTTGACTTTCCATAGGGCTCAATGCAATTATCAGGGACAACTTCTGGGTGCTGCATTCATTGGATCAGGACCATTCTGGGGGCACTGGATTCCTCTCAGTCTGGGCACATTTGCCTATTTGCAAGTAAAGTCATGAAGTGGCTCAGTTTCATGTTTCATATGTCTGCATATGCATTTTTGTTTTAGTTTTTTGACCATAGTTTTTAGATTGATAGGAAGGATATATTTCAAAGCTGATTTGTGCATTGGATTCTTCTGGAAAATATGCATCCAATGGTATATGACTTGATGGGGTTAACCAGAAACATCTTCTCTGCTGTTACCAGATTACTTCAACATGGTCTCAAATTATTCGTGGACAGCTAGATCACCACTCAACCAAGAGATGGATTAAGATGATGGGATAATATCTGAAGCCACAAATAAATTGAATCACACACACACACACACACACACACACACACACACACACACACACACACACAAACTTTCCTAATCATGTTTGGAAAATTACAATATTTCATTGCATTTTGAGGTCTTGATTTGAAAGGCCATCCAGGAATAGAAACCACTAATACTGTTGGTGAACAGACAGATAATTAACTGGAAGAGTGATTAGCATTTTGATGCTGCTGCAAATAACCTAGTAATACTAATTCCATTGACAACTAAACTTCCCAGACCCCAGAGATCAATCTGGAAACAAATTATCACATCAGTCTGATAACTCCCTGAAGATCTATTCCCTTTATTACTTTAAAAATAACAAGAAACACTGACTTTAAAATAACATTTATGGTATTTCAGGGGAAAAAAAATTATTTTAACCATTCAGGAGTGTTTTGCAGAACATGGTAGTTCTTCAGTGAATTGCCTTCTTTATACATTTTACACTTACAGTTTTGCAGTTACAATTGTCAGAACATAATGCACTGTTGGTATTGTATACCATTATCATTTTTATGTATATGTTTACCTAGCAGTATTTGTTATTATTTATTAAAAGAATTTGAAAGCCACCCTTCTGTCCCTCCAAGGAATCACAAAAATAACTTATAACAATGTAACAAAAAAGACACATTTGAGAGTTAGACCAACAAAAAAAAAAATAATGCAAGAGAGAGCATAAACAGAACCAATATTAAGGTGCAACAGAATATAAAATGTTTTGAGAAGACTGTGCCAGCAATTTCACTAATGCAAACCCACAGTTATAGACCTCACCCTTGTGCTGTCCTGGGCCATAAGATTGCAATGCCACCCCCTCCCTGGATCACACTGCCCCTCACACTGCCCCTTAATACTTATCCAGCTATACAGAGCATAACAGTACTTCCTCTTTATTGCTTAAGGGTGCAATCCAGAGTCCTTGCTCTGGGTTAAGAACAATTTACTCTGGATTGCAATATGAATTTCCCATAGGTTTTCACTAGATGGTGCAGTAACTGCAGGTGCACATAATGTCTCTTATGTGCTCCCGTAGTTACTCTGGATTGTAGCCTAGGAGTACTCCAGAGCCCTCAGAATGCTTTGCCTGCCTGTGAACAGATGGTGGTGACACGACAGGCAACAGCAGTGCTGTGTGGTAGGTGAAGTGGTGCCACCCTCATATGGTACACAGGCATGGTGCCATAGCCTGCCACTGAAAATCAGAGTAGTTCTTATAAGGCTGTTCAAGTGAGGGATGGCATGAAGTGTCATGAACAATGTAGGACATAAAACTACAAATCTAGCCAACCCAGGCCTGTGCCAGCACAATGGACACCATGGCTTGAGCTCTTAGGCTTCAATCCTAGAGACACTTTCCTGGAAGTAAATCCTGTTGTCTTTAATGGATCTTACTTGTGAGTAGGCCCACATAAAATTGTGATGTTAATCATACCCTACAACCCAGAGTAACTACAGGAAGATGCAAGAGGCACTTTCTCTGGATTGCTCTATGTGTTTCCCATAGGTTTTCCATAAGTGGCACCGTAACTACATCGGTGTAAAAGGTCCTGTAGTTATTCTGGATTGTAGCCGGATAGGGCTTTATCCAACTTCTTCAATACACTCTGTTCAAGTTCTGAGCAATCACTTCCAAAATCTGTTATTCCAATATATAGTTTTAAGAAAGAAAGAGGGGATGTTTTAGATGTTAATGTCTTTGTATTTCCCATTGTATTTATTTTAGAATACATTTTATAGAAGGAGTTCCCCTACAGAGACTGTTCATAAGTGATCGATCCGCTTCAAAGGGCACCATTTGGTATTCTCTGAGATCTTAAAGGAGGAAGTTTACTTCCAGTTAAAAATGACAAGCATGTTCTATTAAATTTCCATTTACTGGCTGATGCATCTGTAATTTAAAGAAAGAACAGAGCTGAATTTTAATGGTATATCCTATATGCTGAATACTTGTACAGAGTGTGGGAAAGTGATAGTAAGGCAGTATTTCAGGATTTCCTTTGTTATGGGGGGGGGCGTATAATCCTGGATTTGCAATAGACCCATCTCTATATATAAAAATCGAAGTATTTGACTCACTCACTCACTCACTCATCAACACCCAGCCAAAACCGCCATACATAGAAGGGTGAAATTTGGGGAGGGTATTCCTTCCTTGATGTAAGATCCCACTAAGAACCAGTTTTTAAAAATGCAAACTGGAAGGATGTGAAAAAGGGTGCAGTGTGTTTTTATCCCTATATGTAATATCGAAGAATCGCTGATTCATCAACACCCAGCCCAAACCTCTGGTTCTAGAAGCATGATATTGGGGAGTCTATTCCTTCCATGATGTGAGCACCCACAAAGAAATGATTTAGAAATTTATTCCCTTAGGGAGTGAAAAGGGGTGCAACATATTTTAACATTGAAGACTGATTAACACCGAGCCCCCAACCCCTATACGAAAAATAATCATGATAATTTTTAAAATATAAGGCTCAGGGTTTAGCATTTTTGCTGCCAACTTCAAAAACCTATTCCTTACTTGGATTCATACCCACTTCCTATATTGATTTTTCCTTGTGTACATATAGCTGACTGAGGACTCTTTTGCAGCTTCCTTCCCAAACTGAAGTTTCTATTATTGTTCCAAACTTGTTCTACTTTTCTTTCTGAATGGAATTTAGAATTGTACAATTTCACCAAGAACACAATCCTAACCATGTCTACACAAAAGTTAGCCCCATTCTTTTCAATGGGTCTTACTTCCAGGAAAGTGTCTCTAGGATTGCAGCCCAAGGCAGTTAAAAATATACAGTGATATAAATGCTGTTGTGTATTGGAAGTTTCTGTTTATATAGTGGCAGCTTGCAAACATGTTGCTTCATTTGTGACCTATTTTGAAAATTTCCGTGAGAAATCTGACAACTTTTCAGTTTTGTTCCTTGGTTTCCTTAACCAGTACTGGAGATAAATTTTTTCTGGCTTCTTTTTAAGAAAGTTTGATCACAGTTTGAAGGATGGACTTTTTTTGTGGAAAAATCTGCCTAACCTTTTTCATTCAGGGTTATAGTGGGACAACAGAATCATGCATATACTGAATGAAGTGTTGTCTCTCTCTTAAGCTACTTTAGATTATCTTTAAAGCTCTTGTCTCTCTCCAGTCTGGCTACTTGTGCCGGAAGTGATGAGATATAAGCATTCTGCATGTGCTGGGAGGTGTTTTTCTCAATTCTTACTGCTTCACATTTTCTAGGACCATGCCTTGTTATTGAAAAATGATTCTTGAACTGAGCTCTGGTACAAAGGTTTTTTCACACCTTATTCTGCCAGTATATATAACATTTTGTATTTCATCTATATGAAGGGAAAATGTCCTTTTGAACTTAAATCAGTTTTTGATTCTCAGCGTGTACCGAAATGAGAAATGCACAGAGATCCCATCCTATGCCTATCCTTTGAATGCTCTTGTTATACATACATCAGAGTTGTTAAACATAAAGTTTATATAAAATGCTAACTTTTGATTTTCTGCCACATGATCAGAGAGATGCATCATCTTTTTACTCTATGTGTTTTGAAGTTGGTTGTGGAGTTCTGATAGATAAGGAGAGAAATTGCACCTGTATGCTACTTGTGCTATATATGTTCCCTATCTCTACATAGGTTATTTTCAGTGCAGTGGATCTCAATGTAGTTATTGCAGAATACCAAGAATCTGGTAGTACTATAGATCAGGGGTCCCCAATCCCTGGTCCATGGTCCAGCTCCAGTCCACAAGGCCTCTGCAGTCTGGCCAAGTCCCACTGCCTCCAGCCAGGATCGGCCCCAACCTCCTTGGCTGGAGGTGGCTGTAAGTTTGCCCGGCCCCCAGCCTAACAGAACTATCAGGCTGGGAGCAAACTGGGCATGTGTGCTACTGGTGGTTCTGGTCCAGAACTGGTAGTTCTGCCATGTTGACGAGGAACTACGCAGGTACATCCAGCCACTCAGGCGCTCCTACAGTTGGCCCCCATCCCAGTACTTCTTCCAGCCTGGGGGCAAACAACACAGTTCGCTGGGCATGCGTGCCCCAGCCTTAGGGGAATGCATGTATGTGCAGTTCGCTCCCAGCCTGGTAGTTTTGCCAAGCTGGGAGTGAACTGGACAGGCATACCTCAGCCGCTGGTACATGGAAAAAAAATTCACAGAACCAGGCCATGGTCCTCAAAAGGTTGAAGACCACTGCTGTGGAAGCAACAAGTAATTCACAAAAATCACGAGCAGTAAGTTTTTGTGTTTGACAGGAAACTGTAGACCTGTCACATCTATACCTTATAATTTACAACCCTAGTCTTCTTGCCTTGTAGTTATAGTATTACTGAGGCTTTGATGTATCAAACCATCCATACCAGTTTATAACATGTTCTACAAAATGTAGAAGAAATAACTGAAAAAGGAAACTCATAGCACACATTGGTGACTGTATTAGATTACAATCCAATGCACATTTTCCTGAGAATAAAACCAATTGACTATAATAGGAACTACAGTGGTACCTTGCTTAACAAGTGCATCGCTTAACAAGCGTTTCACATAACAAGCAAAAATTTCCAAGAAATCTTGCTTCACATAACAAGTTCCATTTCACTTAACATGCAAGTGCACTATGGGCACGCATGCTATGCAGCCCTGATGCTCCGCATGGAGGCTCTTTAAAAGGGCTGCCGGCCAGTGCTTCTGCCTCTAACTGATCCTTAACCCATGCAATAAGTGAGGGATGCCTACCTATTTCCTATGAGGACTGTTAAGCCAAAGATTTTCTAACTTCCAAATGATCCCAATATCACCAGTGGTGTGCTTCAAATTTTTTAACAACTGGTTCTATGTCCTAATGACCATTTTAATCCTTAGTTTACCAAAAAAATTGTATCAGGATGGGTGGGGGACCTGGGTGGTGACCCCTAGGCAGATGGGGGGTTGGCTAGGCAGGCAGATGGAGGTTAAATGGGTAGAGGGAGGCTGCAGCAGCCGAGGGGGGGCCAAGGAGGAGGCAGACGGTGGTGAGGCAGCTGAAGGGGAAGATCTTGCCTGCTGCTGGCGCTTCTCCCCTGGCCATGCATGTGGGTGAGAGGATAGGTAGGTAGGTGGGGTGGGGGGATTGATGGCTGGCCTGGGGGGAGAATGAGTGGGAGGCATGCTGGGGGAAGCACTTGCCTGCTGTTGCTGGTGCTTCTCCCGCCACTTGCACCTCTAGAAGAGCCCCCTGAGGTGCAGAAATGGCACACGGGGGGCTCTTATGCTCCAGAGGCGGCAGGGCCATGCTGGCTGGCAGGATCATCCACCCCTGTGGCCCAGCCTGGCTGCACACACCTCCAACAAGTGAAAATGGAGGCCCATGCAGCCAGGCCGGGTTGCAGGATGGATGCTCTGCCCACTCCTTATTTTCAGGAAGCATGGCTTCCTAATTCAAACAGCAGCCTGCCGCAGAGGCTCTTTCACTCCAGAGGCGGTTCCCAGGCTGCAGAAGCCGCCCCTGGAAAAACAAAGATGGAGGCCCCCCGTGCTCTAACAACCAGTTTGGTAGAGAAGGCCCCAAATTAACAACCGGATCGCGCAATCCGGTCCGAACAGGCTGCTGCACACCACTGAAATATCACCAATTTTAGTCATTATAGATATCTATCTAAATGGCCTTGACCATTGGGTTATGTGATTCCACACCTTCTGGCCAACATTTCAGGCCAGTCAAGCAATCTGAGAGTTCTATTCCCATCTGCTTCTGGAACACACAGAAGACAGAGTGTGCAGTAACAGGCCAGGCTGAGAAGAAGTTAGGAGAGGTAACTGAAAAGATAGGTGGCAAAGGGACTTAAAGGAGTTAAAGTGAGCTTATTTGTTAAATCAGGATCTTCGGAAGATCTTTAGGAATGTAACAAAGCGGGTGGTTGCTTTTTACTAGCGGATAATGTTATATTGTACCTCCGCAATCGATAGATTGCACTTTTACTAGTAGAAACATAAACCTGGTGTGGCAAGTAACTCTGCCTCCACTTGGTTTTGGATAATTTCTGTTGCTACCTGGAACTTGCAAATAATTTCCTAAAAGATAGTAGCCAACACAAGCTTTTTACATGACCATGCGTACCTAACTAATTTATTACACAAAGAGCTTGAAATTTTAAAAAGCATCAATATTCTCCCATTTTTCATCCCTTCGTGTTGGTTTGTTAATAGTTCTTATGCAGAGCAAGACAAGAGACTATTTACAAATCCATACTATCCTTTTTAATGGTTATGTCTTTTAAGTGCTCTCAGCTGGTAAGTAAATGAAGTACTCAGTGACTGGCTGCAGACAGATGTTTGGCTGTCTGAATGTTTCTTTAATTATTGGTGAATCTTAAAACACTCAGAGTTGTAGTCATCATGAGGTAATCAGGGTGACCAGATGCCCAAACCTAAAAAGGAGGACAAGGTTTTTGATTCCTCTCAGCCTGGCCTTTGCAACAGACAATGGCACATTTGCCTTCTCACAAGAAAGCCACGATATCAGGCACTTTCACTTTCCTATAGAGCTCAATGCATATTTTTTATTTTTAGTTTTTTGGCCATAACTTTTGATAGGAAGGAAATGTTTCAAAACTGATTTTTGCATTGGATTCTGCACTTCAATACAAATCCAGTGACAAATGAAATGATGGGGTACTATACACTGTTGCAAAGTTCCAGAATAAAGTCAAATGGGAGGACAATGAAGCCCTCTTGGAGGACACCCAGACAGAAGGCTGAGAAAGAGAACAAATCTGGAAAAATCCAGTCATATGGTCACCCTGTGTGGTATGGTTTGACATGTAGCTTTTGGCCATGTGTACTGATGGCATTAAGCCATTCTTCAAATTATCGTACTCTGGAGGGATCTTCATTGGAGAAGACTTGTTGCAAATGTCTGTTACTGAAGCTAACCATAAAATGTGAGCCTACAACATACCATACGTATTTACTTTGGTTATTCTGCATGACTTCCTTATGGGTTGTAAAATATGATCTGACATTTCTGATTACTTTAATTTCTAAAAAAGGAAGAAAGGGGGAAGAAGAAAAAAAAGAATTGACTCTTAATTTTCATGTTATGGGAGAAAATGAATTATTTTTAATATGATTTTATACCAATTGGCATGTTGTATCATGATCAAATTAAGTTTTTTTAAAAAAGTATTGTATTACCATTTTGTATCTATGGTATTTTAAGTATTGACTATTTGATACATGAAAAGTGAGACAGAAATTACAGTCCACATGGTCTTTGTATAATGAATTTGTGTGTGAATCTTCAAACTATAGTGGCGCCTCACGTAACAAATTTAATTCATTCCGGAGGCATGTTTGTTACGTGAAACGTTCTTTACGTGAGGCGGATTTTCCCATAGGAAATAATGGAAACTCAGACGATTGGTTCCACAACCCAAAAAATAAAAATATTAACTGTATGTAAAAATGACGACAAAACACTGGAATTGAATACAAAACATGCATTCAATGTGCACGATCCTATGAAGTCTACTTAGGCTGCAGTTCTAAAGATACTTTCCTGGGAGTAAGCCCCTATTTAACAACCCCATTTCCTTCTGGGTAGACATGGTTAGGAGGCTGCAATCAAAGACACTTTCCTGGGAGTAAGACCAGTTTGACACAATGGGGCTTACTTCTGAGTAGACATGGTTAGGAGGCTGCAATCAAAGACATTTTCCTGGGAGTAAGTCCCATTGAACACAGCCCTGACGCTTTTTAATAGGGCTGCCGGACAGCGCATTTGCCCCAACTGCCAACTAGTGAAGCACAGTTTGTTACCTGAAGCAGAATCATAGAGAAAATTTTGTTTTTTACGTGGAACATACTTTACAGGAAGCGTTTGTTACGTGAAGGTGCCACTGTACTTCTTAATGTAATTGACCATATTTTCTAAGGTTTTTGGCTTTTTTATAATCCAGGCCTACTTTTTACACAAAATGACATCTGTGATTAGATATATCTGAGATCTACTCAGGCAAATGCAATTTTTCCCTTTGAAAAATGCCTGTCCAAGCAGGAGCTATTACCAACCTCAATTGTTATTCTCCATTTAGAGGAGAATCAGCCTCATCTTCCCATTGTCCCTTACTACTTATGTACTCCAAGGATGAAAAGGTCAGTGATGGGATTTCAAGTCTTATATGTGGTCAGTGTTATAGATTATTAAGAAAGTTTTACAAGTCATCTTATAAACTAAGTAAAGTGCAGCAATCTGAAAAAATGGGTGTTGAAACAAAATAATAACCAAATCCATCTTCCAGAGGAAAATGCCATGGAAAATGTCTTTGGAGACTCTCATAACCCCTGCAAAGGAAATTAACTTCAGCTAAATGCCTCTGCAGATGGAAGTATTTGAGGGCTGAGAGTCTTTCTAAGATCCCAGAGTGAAGTCTTTGTAATTGCCAACTGAGCACAAGCTGCAGGTAAACCAAATCTATCTTATTACTGCAGTCCAGTAAAATCTCCTATGATATTGAACCAACCCTTCAAATCCCTGCTCATGACTGAAGTTAGTGTGGCAATGGAGAGTTGCAGCAAAACTCCTGTTATTGTTGCAGCCTTAAGGGAAATTGTGCAAGTTCATGCACTGTGTATCAGGGCTCTAAATCTCGTTTCCTCTCATTCTAGCATCTTTTCCAGATTTAATACTGCTTTCTTTCCCATCTTGCCACCACTGAAACTTTCAGCATGTTGCACTGACCTTTTCTTTCCTCTTCTTATGAACATACCAAATACACCTTCATTAGAGCTTCCTTTCCTGACATCCTGTGGTCAGATCCTGAGCTTTGGAGAACAGATCCTGGGGGCTAAATGGGACCTGGGGGACACACACGCACGCACGCACACACGCACACACACAAACACACAGAATGAGAGCAACACAGAGAGAGAGGACTTTACACAACTTCAATATGCTTCTTCAGACTCCAGTATTACTATTTTGTTTTTAACACTTAATATTGTACTTCCATGTGTTGAAGATAAAAGAATTTAATTGCTCCGTACTATGATGGTGCAAGTGTGGCTGGAAGAGTCCCCCCCAAAAGTACGGTCAATTCCTTATACCTTCTACACACTCTTTAATGTTCATAAATTCAACCAGATAACGCAGCAAGCTGTTATCTATAGTCACCAAAGCTATAATTTCCCCCCCTGCTTTCTTTTCTTCCTCTCCAAAGAGAGTGGAAGTCCTAGATGACATCATAACAAAAAAGGCTGCCAGCAAGACCCAAAACATGCTGTGATTTTTATATTCACATAGTGAATGTGGTGCATGAACACAGAGAGGATCTCATTTAATGTTTTCATTACACTGAAAATTCAGGTGGGCTTTGAAAACAACGCTGTCTATAAAGCTGGGGGCTTCAAAAGATGTAGGAACTTGATAGGGAATTTCTTTTTTTCTTGTTGGTCTTTTTCACCAATGTCTCATATTGACATGCTGTACAGTCAGTTATAGAAGTGAGAGTAGAATCCTGTTTGTACAGAAAGGATTATATCTCATTTCACATATTTACCAAAATCTTCAATATTTACGTTTGAAAAAGGGTAAAATCGTATCAGCTGCTTTATAGAAAACATGTGACTTTATATTCTTATTTATATTTATATTTATATGGTAGGAAAGACTATCCATGAAAACTATATAAATTGGTAATGAGGAGGTGTTTGAAAACAGTGTTACCTATTTAACTCAGAAGCAAGGCCATTGTGTTCAGCACAACAAAGGCTGCAATTCTAAAGACACTTTCCTGGGAGTAAGACCAATTGTACACAATGGGGCTTACTTTTGAGAGCACATGGTTAAGATTGGGCTCCTAGGCTGTAATCCTATGTTACCAGAAACAAACACTTCTAGTAATGAGTTTAGAGAACAGTAGTATTTACCTAATGTTTCTGTGCGCTCAAAGTTCTTCATTCACTAGTCTAATTTTAGTCACCTCAGTGTTTCGAAATTCATTTACAAAAATGTAAAGACACATAGAATAAATATCTGATGTAGGGCAAAATCCAGAGTAACTATGGGGAGTCCTTGCTCTGGTGTAAGAACAATTTACTCTGGATTCCAATATGAATTTCCCATAGGTTTTCACTGGGTGGTGCAGTAACTATGGGTGCACGTAATGTCTCTTATGTGATCCCGTAGTTACTCTGGATTTGGGGGTTAATATCATAATGCAAGAAGTGACTGATTTGCTAGAATGGCAAGAATGCTAATAAATTCTGGCAAAAGTTATTCTGATAAATGCAGTTTAGGAGGAACTGTTGATGAACAGCTTTTATTTGACTATAGAGTAGTTATACAAAAGTGAGCATGCACTTGGCATATGTTGAGTATGGGAAGTGGGAACATCTTCTCTGGTACTTCTTGAAGCAATTCTATTTCTGGAGTGTTTCTACACCACAGCTAATGGTGCCTTTTTGCATCAGTTACAGGAAACCTCCAAAAAGAGGTAAATGCCTGCAGAAAATAATTCTAGGTGTAAGTAAAAACAGAGGCAGTGAAAATGCACAAAACTAGTAGGAAAGAGAATTATCTTTTGCAGTTTTGTCTGAGGTGCTGACATTATCTAAGTCATAATTTATGTCTGAACATAGTCTGACGCTAACCTTGTCCAAGAAAATCTCAGTAGGAGTGACTTTCCACCCAATGATCTTACCTTCTCTGGTTGGACGGGGCAAAATTTTCAGTCCTTACCATGGCCACCATTTTCCCTAGATATGCCACTGACATGTTTGAAAATGTGTATTGTACACATAAAATACTACAAAATGTTGTAGTGATGTGTGAGCAAAACACATTGGAGCCACCAACTTAGGAAATCCTAAATTGCTAATCCATCTAGGATTTAACTTTGTAAACTGGAAAGTCATCCCAAAAGTAATAAAGAGTAATCCAGCTAAATCTATGCTCCTTTTTACTCAGTTGCTCTGGAGGTTGTCCTATGGCACATGAAATGTTTGCCTCAGCAATGAGACAGAAAGCTATGAGTGTTCTAAGTAGATATTTTGCAAAGGGAAAAATCTAGGTTAATTAGTTTTACATTTCATATTAGTTTTTTGCAGTTTTTATTGATTATATTGTTCAGTCCTATGCATGTCTACTCAGAAATCTGTCCCACTGTTTTCAATAGGATTTGCTCCCAGTTAGGGGCACCACCAAATGGTATGTGGGGGGTGCAGCTCGCACCATATAATGTGCCTGGAGTACGCACACTGGGGGTCATATACTGGGGGTGATATCATATCATAAACTGTTGGATTTGTATTGAAGAGCAGAATCCAGTGCAAAGATCTGTTTTGAAAAAGCACCTTCCTATCAAATGTTAAGGCCAAAGACCTAAAAAACAAACAAAAACAAAAAAGCATTGAACTCTATGGAAAGTAAAAGTGATCTATATCACAGCTTTACTTGTGGGCAGGCAAATATGCCATAATCCATTGAAAGGTCAGGCTGAGAGGAATCCAAGGAAACCAGAATTGTCCTGATCCAATGGACACAGCCCCACAAATCACCCCAGAAGAAGGTCCCTGATGATTGCATTGAAATTGAAAGTGAACTGCAGTTCACAGAAAGTGAACTTACTCATGTTTACTCATGAGTAAGCAAGCATGCCTTGGCTCGTGTAGAAGATCAGTCCAGAGGGGTACAAGACTTCAGAAATGGCCCCAATCAGGGATGTCACTTGGGCGTTAGAAAGGGGGGGTGATACCCCAGTGCCGAAGTTGGCTAAAATCATGATTTGTAGAAACAATCCCATCACTATATATACCTTTGGGTATAATTTATAGCAGAATGCAGTGAAACAAACCACTTTGAAATATCTTTATTCTATTACAATGTGTGGCTAAAAAACCAGTGGAGGCAGGACAATGACACATAACCATGCCCACCATTTTGGTTGTTGCCCCACCCATTGATTGGGAATGACGTGCTGGCCTCCCACACCAGGTGATGCAAACCCTAGTGATGCCCCTGTTCCCAGGTAAGTACTGCAAGGATTTCAGATTGAGCCACTAATATAAGATTTGCGACTTAGCATTGTTTCAGCAAGCTGAGGAAACAGTGTAGGTCTTTATAAAGCATGCAATCTCATATAACCAGTATATTGCCATGTTTATATTATATATATATAATATTATATTAAGGAGAGACAATTCAAGTGCACCCAGGATTCTTTTTCCCCTAGCTGTTCTTGTCCTTGAATAGCACTACTGGCTTGTTGCTGCTGCGTGCTTGCAAAACTCACGTATGAGCAGGAGGTTCAGCGGTTGCAGAGAAAACGAAGATTACTGATTAGAAAAGAACATAATCAGGTAGATTGACACTGTGTTGGAAGAAACCATTACCCCGGAAAGGGAACAGCCACAGAAATTCCAGACTAACGGCACATTTTGCAACAGGACTAGTGGAAATAATGTTCCTATAGACAACTAAAAGGATTGTGCTATTTTCTTTCTCCAAATTGCACAAGAGCATATGTGCAGGAATTACTTTCACTATGTTAGAGAAGAACCAACAGGGAAACTTAAAAAGCTTTCTCATGGAAGTAGCAAGACACTACAGTATTTGAAATGTCTGGTGACTCATCGGGTAAGTAAAAACCCCCTGTAGATAAACATGACAAACATTGAAATGTGTGAACGTTTTAATAATGCCATTCCCTAGATAGATGGCATTTGGATCAGTTTGCCTCTGCTTCAGATGTTTGTATTACTGCTGTACTCTGACCTTAAAAGGTAGCATTTTTAAGAACTTGGAATAAAAAGGAACAGAAGTTGAAAACAAGATTTTGCTGTTTGAGTGAGGATGCAATACTTGTATTTTTTGGATAGTTGCATTGCATAACTTTGATATAAATCTCTATCTAGTGTGATTATAGAAAATGTGAGTATGAAAATAGTAATGCAGAATAAATTACTGAATGTATCTTGGGAGATGTTTTGCAAGATTTGCAGCAGAATTGTAATGTTTACATTGATGCAGTTATGAATAATATGTTGTGTATGCTTTGCATTGAATATATAAAATTGCAACACCTATTAATTTCTAGACAAATGCTGAAGGTAATTCTTCAGCTTTATCAGCCTCATAGGCCCCATACTTTTAGATATAGTTATCCAATTTTCTGAAAGGACAAAGCCAACTATTTTTTTTGTTTATAAATATTTATTGCCATGCTATATTTTATATGATACACATAAATTACTATGGCTGCAATCCTAAACGAAAGTTCCTGGGATTAGGCCCCATTGAATATAATGGGGCTAAGTTTTGAGTAGACATGGTTAGGATTGTGCTCTTATGCAGTTAAATTTATTTAAGCTTATATAGCATATAGTTAAATTTATTTAGGCTATCACAGCTCAATGTTACTTATATGCCACAGGGACCAAATATGTACACTTGTGGGCTTGGCAAAAATGGTTAATATTTTAGATAGTTGATATATTTGTGTTGTGCTTTTTGTTTCTTTAACTGATAATTTATAATGATCACATTTCTGTGTTATTTTATCTTTTGCATAAAATAAAGTTTTAATAAGATATTTGTATACAATGGAACACTGATTTTTGAAGGGTAAATCACAGCCTGATACATACCTATTTATTCAATATTAGAAAGTTCCATTTAGTCCAAAGTAACATACAGTGCAATTTTAAGCATGTCTACTCAGAAGTAAGTCCCATTGTGCTCAGTTGTACTTACTTCCAGGAAAGTATGGTTAGAATTGCAGCCAATGTCTAAAGAAAACCTTGCTGTACCGTATTTAGCTTACAAAGTAGTGAGAAAACTGGGTCACTGTGTTAAAAACCATTTATGTCTTTGGTGATTGACTGCTAGAAGTTCAGAAGCATTTATTCGGACTCATGATTCTAAAGACCAACAAACCTTTAAACAATCTTTTGATCATTACTATTAAAGTTATTTTCAATATGCTATATCCAGAAATACTGGTAATTTAATATTGACTGAGCTGATTTAAATACTGAGAGGTGCTCAGTTCAATAGTATGGTATACAATATGCAGATTCAGTAATATAGTTTATTACTTTGTGGGCCTGTCCAATTGTTTTGGATAGAAAATAAAGAATGCATAATTTAATAAAAAGATTCCAGTTCCATTCTCCCTCCCTTGACATTATAGTAGTTCAATCATTTGCATATTTCTGCAGAAGTAAATCCTTACTGCATGAGACTTAGGACGCAATCCAGAGTATCTACGCGGAGTCATTGCTCAATGTAAGAACAATTTACTCTGGATTGCAATATGAATTTCCCATTTATTTTTCACTAGTTTTTCCCATTTGTTTTATCCCATTTGTTTTTCACTAATGTCTCTTACATGCTCCTGTAGTTTCTCTGGAATGTAGGGTTACTGAGAGAGAAATAGGATTGTTGCCTTCATTATGATAAACTTTAGCTAGTTTGTTATTTATATCCAGGGATGTATCTTAATTTCTAACAACAAAAGGCATTTGTTTGAAATGCCAACATTTTTAGATTTAATGGAGATCAGAATCAGGTATCTTTAGGAAGGTTTTGGCAGGTAGATTAAACATGTGATTTTAAAAAGGAATCAACAAGCAGATTGGTGGGAGCCTCCTGTGGTCTGGGAGGTTCTAGCTATAACCACCCTTCTTTTTACTCTTATATCTAACTGCACAGGGCTTCTTTTTCAGAAGTCTGAACTTGAACTACTTGGGCTTTGGCATTTTAACCTTTAGCCGTGTTTGTTTTTATCAGTAGATCAATTTTTAACTTTTGCAATGGGTCTACTCAAGTTTCCACTGGCTATGTTGTATGGTAAATAGCTCTATTCTCACATCAACAAGTATGATTTTTTCCCCTTAAATTTCTTTCTCCATGATCTCAATCCGTAATCTCCTGGATTCATATACATCTGATTCCTGTGATGTGTTTAACTGAAAAGTATCTAGCTTACAAGGTTCATACCGCAGTAACTTTGCTAGTCTTTCAAATACCAAAGGACCAACGAACATGACAAATGTGACTCTTGATGCTCAGTTGAATACCAGATTTCTATTTGAATTTATCCAAATACCTTGCATTGTTAAAAAAGAAACTTGTGAGGATCCAATGAATGAACTCCATGCACAGTTTTCTCTAAAACTTTCAAGTACAGTTGGAATTTAACCTGTTATTCTATGGCAGCTCTTACTCCTGAAAAGAGATAACTTTAGTTTAAAAGTACCATTTGAATGGAAATACACTGGAAGTGCAAGTACTGCAGAAAAATGAACAGATCATGAATGTCAAATGTAGTCTGCTACTCAGGACCATTATAATTTAAAAGCCCCCTTGCTGTGGTAGAGTTAAATGGCATATCTATTCTTAGCCTTCATCTTGGGATATAATAACCATAAAAACCTTACTACACTTATGAAATGCCACTCTAAAATATCAATTTGCCACCATCTGGCTTCAGACAATGTCTAGTGGCTGCTCACTTAATACATATACTGTGGATCTGAGACCATCTGATACTTGTAAAACTTATGGTTATTGTTATTAATCTATTATAGAAGGCTATGTAAATCAACATAGCTTAGAGAGATTATATATAGGTTTGTTTTCTATGTGCTTTCTGATATCAAGGAAACGAGCAACACAGACTATGAAAGTGATAAAGATTTGGAACACTTGTGAGCTTCATATAGCCAATCAAACCTTGGAACAGTTCCTGATTTTGCATGGTCATTGAATCTGGCAACAAATAACTGCTTGGTGAAGTTTGCAGATCAGGACAGGCCCTTGCCAGAAGCAGGGTGTAATGTCCAATTTCCCTACTTATGTGCTTGTAAATGAATTTGTAATTATATTTACGTGGAAAGAGGACCAAATGAAGATTGTGTTATTGATGGCTTAAAAAGCCATCCCTTGCAGGTTGTACTGCTAGTTTTGACTGACAGTAGGATGTGGTGCTCTTCCCCATTTCTAAGAGCTAGCATTGTCTGAAGATGGTCAGGCTTGACTATATGCCAAGGCACATGGAACTCTATTTTTACCTTTCCACCCAAGTGGTACCAATTGATCTACTTGCATTTACATGCTTTTGAACTGCTAAGTTGGCAAGAGCTGGCCAAGGACAGCAGCTCACTCTGTCTTCTAGGATCCAGGTCTCAAACCCCAGCTTGCCAGTTGACAGGCACAGCATCTTAACTACTTCCGCAAATACAGCCCATTATGATGACTAACTCGAGATGATAATATGAAGGTTTTGTTGAGAGAAATTTGACAGCTCTGGTTTCCAGCTGATAGAGGAAAAGAAGAAAAGGGGCTCAGGGTCAGAGTCTGAAGATTGTTTTCTCTTCTTTTATTATGTCAGCATCTCCCAGTGCTGCGTTCAATTCAATACAGCAGCCTCTGCACTATATTGAAAAAGAAGCCTTTGCCATCTACTACACACAGTTTCTTCACACATGTGGCAGTATAGGACTTCCAGTTTTATTTAAAGAAACAATGAAAATGAAGGGAATCCTGAATCTCCTGCCCTCTCCTGACTCTGCCATCTGTTGCTGATGGAATCCATATCACCTAGCAAAATTTGCTACTGCAAATCCTGGTTAGGTGGATTGAGGCCAGGAATAGGTATGGGACATAAGTGGTGCTACCATTAACCATCCACTTCCTGACCTTGACAAAACTCCTTGCCTTCCTAATTCTGCCAGTCCCTACCAATTTAAAAGTGCACATGAAGACACTTGACTGACATGTGTCTGTCAGACACATGAAGGCTGTGTCTGTTTCTCTGGTGTGGGGTGTCCAGGCTGTGCTCTTTGGAGCACTGAACTTTGCAAAACTGTAAATTGTGCCGGAACTGATGGAACACAAGTTTTGGTGACTCAGTAGGCCTGCAGGAGTAGGCTGCAAGAATAGCAACACTACTCAGGGTTGGTCAGGACCATGTCTTGCAATCATTGAAAGTGTAAATTTGAAAAAGCCTGTATTAAATTGATAGGGGTTTTTTCTGAGCAAAAGTAATTAATAAGTAATTAACAAGATGAGCTGGAGCTTTTAGCAAGTGAAGGGAAATTTGATTTGATAGGAATAACTGAAACTTGGTGGGACTCCCATGACTGGAACACACAATTGGAAGGCTATCAGCTGTTCCGGAGGAACAGAAGTGGCAAAAGGGGAGGTGGAGTAGCATTATATGTCAAGAACATATATACTTGCTCTGAAATCCAGGAGAGTGGTCCGGATATCCCTGTAGAGTGTGTTTGGGTAAAAGTAAGGGGGGTAAATAAAAAACAAAACATTGTGGTGGGCGTCTACTATAGACCGCCAGGTCAAGGAGAAGGAGTAGACGATGTCTTCTTGGAGCAACTGGCAGGCATTGCAAGGAAATATGAGGTAGTAGTAATGGGGGACTTTAACTACCCAGACATTTGCTGGGAGACAAACTCAGCCAAACATGGAAGCTCCAGTAGATTCCTGATGGGCCTGGAAGATAACTTCATGGTCCAGAAAGTGGAGGAAACGACAAGGGGAGGGGCCATCCTTGACCTGATCTTAACAAATCGTGAAGAACTGGTTGATCAGGTCAACATAGTGGGAACTTTAGGGGAAAGCGATCATGAGCTGCTGGAATTTAGAATAATGTGGGAAATAAAAAGAGTGCAGAGTGAAACTTATATGTTGGATTTCAGGAAAGCTGATTTCAACAGGCTTAGAGGAGTCATAGGTGGGATCCCATGGGTTGATGATCTAATGGGGAAAGGGGCCCAAGATGGGTGGGAGCTCCTTAAGAGGCAGCTTCTACAAGCACAGTCAGAAACAATTCCAATAAAAAAGAAAGGGGGGAAAATGCTGAAAAAACCAGGTTGGCTCCACAGGCAACTTGGGGATCAGCTGAAGTTAAAGAAAGAGAAGTATAGGGAGTGGAAGACTGGAAAGATCACCAGAGAGGAGTACAGGCAGGTAGCCCGGTCATGTAGGGAGGGGGTCAGGGATGCTAAAGCTCAGTATGAGCTGAGGCTGGCCAGGGGAGTCAAAGATAACAAAAAGAGCTTCTTTAGATATGCCCAAAGGAACAGGAGGAGAGACGAGGGGGTGGGGCTGCTCTTGGACAAGGATGGACAACAGGTGTCTGGAAACCAGCAGAAGGCGGAGCTGCTCAACTCCTACTTTGCATCCGTCTATTCACAGAAGGAGGGCTGTGCAAATGGGGGTGTGGGATCATTGACTGATTCGGGGATGTGTTTACATCCCCAAAGAGGTAATGAAAACATGGATGGTGCAGAACAGCAGATTAGGATTGACAGAGAACTGGTTCGAAACCACTTAACTGGCCTAAATGAATTCAAGTCATTTGGACCGGATGAGCTGCATCCTAGAGTTCTTAAGGAACTTGCAGATGTCCTTGCAGAGCCTCTGTCGATCATCTTTGAGAAATCCTTGAGGAGTGGAGAAGTGCCACTGGACTGGAAGAGGGCAAATGTAGTCCCAATTTTTAAGAAGGGGAAAAAAGAAGACCCGGGAAATTATAGACCAGTCAGTTTGACTTCAATCCCGGGCAAGATATTAGAGCAAATCATAAAACACACAATTTGTGCACATCTAGACAAGTACTCCGTGATCAAAACATCCCAGCATGGATTTACCAAGAATAAATCTTGCCAGACAAATCTGATCTCCTTTTTTGATCGGGTTACGAGCTTACTGGACAGTGGCAATGCTGTGGATGTCATTTATCTTGACTTCAGCAAAGCATTTGACAAAGTCCCACATGACATTTTAATTAGGAAGTTGGAAAAATATGGGCTAGACAGGGCAATCGTTAGGTGGATCTGCAACTGGCTCGATGGCCGCACTCAAAGGGTTTTAGTAAATGGTTCTGTGTCAACCTGGAGGTCGGTTTCTAGTGGGGTACCCCAAGGCTCTGTCTTGGGACCGGTTCTCTTTAACATTTTCATCAATGACTTGGAGGAAGGGATACGGGGGAGCCTGATCAAATTTGCAGATGACACCAAACTGGGAGGAGTAGCAAACACATCAGAAGATAGGAGAAACCTCCAGGAGGATCTGGATAAACTGGAATCCTGGGCTGTAACAAACAGAATGAATTTCAACAGGGAGAAGTGCAAGGTTCTGCACTTAGGCAATAAAAACCAAAAACATAGGTATAAAATGGGGGATACTTGGCTTGGCAGCACAACATGTGAGCGGGATCTTGGAGTCGCCGTGGATAACAAGCTGAACATGAGTCAGCAGTGTGATGTATCTGCAAAGAAGGCAAATTCCATTTTAGGTTACATTAAGAGGACTGTAGCTTCCAAGTCACGAGAAGTTATAGTTCCTCTTTATTCTGCATTGGTGAGACCTCACCTTGAGTACTGTGTTCAGTTCTGGGCACCTCACTTTAAGAAGGATGCAGCCAAACTGGAGCAAGTCCAGAGGAGAGCGACAAGAATGATCAGTGGGATGGAAGGGAAGCCCTACGAGGAAAGGTTGGGGGAACTTGGGATGTTCAGCCTGGAGAAGAGGAGGCTGAGGGGAGACATGATTGCCCTCTTCAGATACCTGAAGGGCTGTCATAGGGAGGAAGGGGCCAATTTGTTCATAGCTGCTTCTGAAAGCAGAACTAGAACCAATGGGTACAAACTGCAAGAGAGGAGATTCCGGCTGGAAATCCGGAAAAAATTCCTGACTGTGAGGGCGGTTCGGCAGTGGAACAGATTGCCAAGGGAGGTGGTGGACTCTCCCTCACTGGGGATCTTCAAGCAGAGGCTCGATGAGCACCTGTTGGAGATGCTCTAGGGGGAATTCCTGCTGCAGGCAGGGGGTTGGACTAGATGACCTACTAGGTCCCTTCCAACTCTATGATTCTATGATTCTATGATTCTATGATTAATATAATGTTGATTTTTTTTAGAAGATACATTCAAAAAAGTTAAAAGTGCAACTGCTGACATTTTCATGATCTTAAGTGGTGTGATCCATGCTCCTAAGTGCAGCGTTAGGATTTAATCTATCTTCCAAGGGCTCAGAGATGCATTTTTGTCTCACAATGAACCTGACCTAAGAGTATCAAGTTCACAGTGCATTTCCTAGCTGAGAATAAAAGGACATCTTTTATCCAAATCCAATACTGTAGCATATAGAATGTACTCTTGTATGTCACTTTGGCTGAAATTCTATTATAAAATGGACATCTGAGTAAACATTAATAGGATCACACTGCTTGTTGCGTGATTCGTTACTTAAAATTGTAATGGCTCTCATGTATGTGAACAGGCTTTCATGTACGAGTAATGTAAATTTTATATGAAGGCTACAATCCAGAGTAACTATGGGACATTTTACACCAATGTAGTTATGGTTTCACCTATGGGAAATGCATAGAGCAATCCAGAGTAAGTGCCTCTTATGTCTTCCTGTAGTTCTGGATTGTAGGGGAAGTCTCACTCCTACATGGTTGCTTAAAACAACAAAAGTAGTCACATTTTCATAGCTTCAGGCTGCAATCCTAATCTTCAGTTAGGCCTGCCTAAGCCCCAGCACAAATCCTGTACTGACCCACAAAAGTCAGTACCCACAAAAGGGGTGTCACAAAAGTGCTATAAGACAATTCTGCGCCACTCCAGGAGGAGGGTTGACATGCACTTGCCTCCCTACATCACCATGAGAACAGGAAAACCGATGAGTTGAGCCTAGGTTAGGAATGCACTCTTAATTATTAGTTATATTTATATAATATGGTAGAAAAGTTCTGCATAGGAAGCTATCTGCAAATGTTAGCTGAAGTGTAGGTATTAGTTTTACTGGCGAATCATTTTCAGCATTTTCAATAATGTTGAAATTCAAGCAGGGAATGGAAAATAATCAAAATCAATATAATGCAAATGTAAAAACTTTTGTGTCACTGGGCAACGATTAAAGTTCAATGGATTCTTTCTTGATCAACTTGCTTTCAATGTATACATATATTTCTTCCTGGACAGTTGAGAATTCATTGATCATTATTGACTATACACAACCAGGAGGAATTAGGAAGAAGTAATTGGATGCTGAAAGCTCTAACAGTCTGTTGAACAGCAAATGTAGCAGATGCTATAACTATATATTAAGGTCTAAGACTGATATATTGGGTTTTTGCATGTGCGCTTGCACTAAGAGAACCCTTAGGATTACTATTCTGTAGATTGTAGTACTGTTATATTCTGTTTTCACAAAAAACATACAATAAAGGATGAGGAACTGATTGCAGTATGGCCTGCCTTGGCAACTTTCCTTGAACTTTCTGGATTGCCCATAATTAGAGTGCATGCCAATGTAAAATTCCTCTCAAGTATACCTTGAGAGGTATACCTTAAGCTTCCAGAAACATATATTCCAATAACAGTGGAGGAAACTGCACATTTGTATGGGATGGGTAGAGAAAGAAAATATCAAGTAGTATTCAATTTTATTTTTATACAAGAAGCATCTGATCTGACAGCATGGAAACAGAATGAGAGATATGAATAGACCTAGGGAATGGGAATGACTTGGGAGATGACAAGGGTTAAACACATTTCTGCCCAAGGATGCACAAACAAGTATGCAACAGGGCCCAAATATGCACCCACGGGGGCTGCGCAGAGAAACAAAAATCAATAAGTGAGTAAATATCAAAGCAACCAGAAATCCCCAATTCAGATTGAGGTGGTTGATCTTGGTCTCTCCTCCTTGTCTAGATTCCATTCTCAACAATCTGTTTTTTGCCCAGCAAGGAATATACAGTTACATTATACCTACCTCCTGTATTTGAGGGGCATTTTCACTTTATATCTGCCAACACAGTGTTTTTTTCCAGTGGTAGTTTGCCATTGATTCCCTTAGCTTTTTTGTTGTTAAAAAGCAGTAGGGTATATAACTTTTAGTCCAATTTTACTCAGAAGCACTTATTTTGTTAAAATAAGGTGGGACTGATAAAATAATGAAATATATCTGTATCTGTTGGATTTATATCCACTTTACACAATCTCTTTCACTTTCCCATTGTGGAGAAGGAGCGTTAAACCAAGTGGAGGGAACTGCCATAAAGCCCTTTTATCTAAACCCTTGGGAACCAGACATGGAAGAGTGGAGCACAGGACCTGTATTGCCTGGAGGGATGTGAACAGAAAGTGCTGAACAAGAAGATAGTGCTGAGGAGGTGACTGGAGAGGGTCCACAACCCAAAGGAGGAGCCGGCATTTAGGGTGTTGACCTATGGGTCTGATCCAGATACCTATCTGAGGGCACACCCACCTCTGCACCTCCCCTGGAAGACTCGGGGAGGAGGGAAGGAATGAGCTTTAAGGAAGAAACAGGAGGTGCCTGGGACTTGGGATTAGTTGGGTGGGAGTGAGTGAAGTGACTGGTTGGGGAATCAGAACCCTTCTCCAGCCAGAGGCCTTAAAATGCCATGTGGCTGTGGAAGAGCAGGCCTAACCCAAATCCAACAGTGTTTGGAGTAAGTGCCTTTTTCATCTACAATATATCTACAATAGAGCAATCTAGAGTAAGTGCCTCTTACATCTTCCCATAGTTACTCTGGGTTGTAGCCAGTATAGCATATCCCAAGTTTTTTACCTGTGAACTTTAATGAAAGGATATTACACAGCTCAGAACCCTTTGAATAAACCTGTTAATGAAGCAGTATCAAGTCTACAACTTTTAATTTTTGTTACTAGCAGCTGCTTCCTACTCAGCCTAATTGCATTATAATAGTACTGTGCCACACCAGCTGCTAGGGGATAACATGTTCATTCCTAGAATAAAAATATCTCCTGTATAAGGTCATGAATATTTGTTTCACATTCCCCAACATACAAAACAAAAAGGCACAGAAAACCTAATAGCATGGATTAATTCATTGTACAGGGATCCAAAGGTGACTCATAGATATCTAGTTCAGCCTCTTGTTCTCAACCTCTTGTAATATCCTCCATGAATTTATATGCTTCCCACTCCAAATACAGCCCCTCTTCATCCTGCTCACAACATATTACAACAGGGAGAAGTGCTGGAGTAAACAAGTAGTCCCTTGCCAAAGATCTTTACTCAAATCAGGAAGTAGTCAAGTGAAACCAGTTAGGGTTGATCAAATATTCTGCTTATATAACATCTGGTGGCCTCAAAAAATAACATCAGTATTTACAGCAAGTAGTCTAAATTTGCAATTCCAGGCTGGAGCTCTGTGGCTGGTGCTATCTTTTCAAATACTGTAAAAATAGAATGTGTAAAATCCATTGTTCATAAATGGCGAAACCATTAATCAAATTTTGTGCTCTCCACTTTTTAAAAAAAATGTTAAACTTTTCTCATAGAACATGCAAACACTGGAATCCATACTTTATGAATGCAGAATAAAGTTTGCATATGAGAACGTTCACATATTCTTTTCACCCCCCAAATCAGCCCCCTATGCACTTGAAGTGCTGCTCTCAAAAATTGGGAAGTCCTACAGTGTGCCAGAGATGGTATGGTGTGCCAGAGAGTTTGGTGGTCTAAGAGAATTTGGAAGATTCAGATAGTTTTTGTCGGTAGGAGATAAGAAAGTTGACTTTTCAAGGTCTGGATGCAGTTGAACCACAAAGATGGTTTAAGGTCAGTGTGTGAGCATATTATGAGGCTTACTACTATGGTGAGTTTCAGGGGAAAGAGTAGCTTCTTGGTATTGAAAGATAAATATAGAGAAAACTTCCAGAATATACTAGCGGAAGTTATTAATCATTGCAGGAGTAAAATTTCAAGAATATTTGTGGACTCTGGGCATGGCTGGGTACTGGCAGGTACGGGGCACTGACAGACACCAGACATCACAGTACCAGGGGGCAGCAATGGGCACTGGTGGACACCATTGGGCACCAAGCACAACCAGGTACCGGGCACCAGTGGGTACCACTGGGCACCAGGCTTCCCTACCAGACATCACTGGCCACCACCAGAGATAGTGCACCACGAGGCACAAGGCGTCCTTACTGGATATCACCAGGCAGCAGGCATATGGCACTAGACACCAGGCCCCTGGGATCACCAGGCCCCACACATCTCTCCTGGGCAGTGGGTAGCAGGCAGCGCCAGGCACCACAGTGGGGTGCACACATTGTGCACCACACATTGCACCCCTTTGCTTTGCATCCCTTTTCACTCCCTTCACATTGCACCCCTTTTCACCCCTTCTAGTTTGAATTTCCAAAAATTGGTTCTTAGTGGGTGCCTATATCACAGAAGGAAGGTCCTCCCCAAATTTCACACTTCTAGGTTTGGTGGTTTTGGCTGGGTGTTGGTGAGTGAGTGAGTCAGTCAGTCTTCAATTATATATATAGATTTTCTTTTAAACTATATTTCAGGGTGCTAAACCAGAAAACAAAAGCTTAATATTTCTGATTAGTACTTTTAATTAAAATATTGTGAATCTAGTTTTAATTAAAAAAATTGGTGTATTACATTAAATGTAGTTTTTATTTCCAGTTTATTTCCTTTTCATTAAACTATTCTTGTTTTATCAAGTTGCTTTTAATGAGAAAGTTACATAGTTGGTGTTGCGAATCAACCTAATGTGTTATGTTATATGGAATAATGTTTTATGGGAAAGAAACAATCTGTCTTTATGGTAATTGTGGCGATGTTCATAACTCATATATACTGTGATCAGATTATAATATGGCCATTCCCGAACAGCCTTGCTACAAACTTATTAACAGAAAATCTCAGAGGTGGGAGTGCTGATGAACTTTCAATTATGCTGCAGATTTATTGTAACTGAATATGGTTATTTGCAAGTTGTTTGCTTGACATGAAACAATCTGATGTAACTATCTTCGAATTAGTTTGTCATATGGATAACAGGTTTGATTTTTGAAGATGATGACAAAAGATTCAGTGACAACCTTCATGAACTGACAACCTAATCCTACCTAAATTCTCCCTACCAATGCCACTGTGTCACCAAAGGGCTCAATCCTAACCAATTTAGGCCAGCACAACTCAACCATCTCCCCATTTCCATGGTGGCATGGGGAGGCCTGTGCTTGTCTGGCACTGGCCTAACCTCCCTAGGAGTGGTTGAAGTGTCTTACTGCAATTTTGTTACACCACCCTGGCCAGTATGGGATTTGTACCATGACTTGTGTCAGTCTAACCAGGAGTCAAGATTGCACTGGGAGTGTATTCTGTGTGAGGGCAATCACTAACGGTGCAGCCAGGTAAGGAAACATTCATTAGCCCAATGGGTCATCTTTGTTTTGTGTGAAAGAAGGAAAATTGGTCAATGATATTGGTGCAAATCACTGTGTCACCTATTTATCCTATACCATTCCAGACATTCCCATGTTTGTCCCCCTCTATGTATTCTCCATTTCTACTGTTGGCTTACCAACTCTGGTGGGCCAGTGATTTCTAGCAATGAGCATGTGGTACAATGGTCACAAAATGGCTACTGGTGGTGCCAGTGTCATCAACATCTATTTTATTACTGTTTAATAGGATTATTACTGTTTAATGTAATATTATTGTTTAATATTGTATTGTTTAATAACTCAATACTGTTTGCTGTTTAATCAACACTGAAATCAACATCTATTTAACACTGTTGTGCTGTCCTCAATCCACTGGACCAGTCCTAGCTAGTATTGGGCTATAACAAGCCTTGAGCAAGTTATTAAGTTTTAATGTCTTTCCTGTAAGATGAGCAGTGTAATGATCTTATATTTCTTGTTTGGACAAGAGACAGAATAATTCTGGTTCAACAGTATTTTAATTAAGATGCAATGACACTTTAAAAGTAGGGTATAACTGTTGGGACACTGGTGTCTTTATTCTCAGTTAATGCAAAAAGAATATTTCTAACTATTATAATTTAGAATTACAGTGGAATCTCAGTGGTTTCTTGCTCTTTGTAATATATAAATTGTTGCCCACAACTCACTTGCACTGATATGCTAATTCTTGAGCTGTCAACCTAAATGGTGTATCTGCTTTTGTGACCTTTAATTTGAATTTGAAAGCATCCTTTCCTCAGTTTCATATACAAATGAGTTATTTTCTTTTGTTTTGAACATAGCCCCAGACATGATGGTTCTTGTTGCTAGAACTGCAGAGCATTGCTAATTAGCTATAAAACAATGAGCCACTCCTTCTATTTCCTGAAGGTTTGCTTTTCTGTGTCAGATTTTGGCTATACCAGGCTAAATAATAAGTAAATGAAACATAGACTAGGCACTGAACTGGCATGCTACATTGAGGCCAGAACAAATGCACTTTGACTCTGCACAACCCATCCCTAATCAACTTTCCAGGGTTGATGCAGTGATGCAATGATGGCAGCACTATATTCTGTCTTTGGAGAGCAGTCATAGACACTTTCTCAAGGTTAGTAAACAATTGGGACTCCTTTGCAGCTGCGCTGGCAATGAAAGTTGGTTAGGATTGGGCTTACTGAAAAAAATACTGCTTATATTTTTATATTTAGGGCTTATATGGAAGCCCTATGTTGCTGGGAAAGATCGTCAGTGAATAAACTGACTTTCAAGATTTGTCTGTTGTTACTCATCTTATGGAAGAATTCATGAGTAGCCTCCAAGGAACCACAGGTTTTCACAGAATTTCCCAACCTGTAAACCACAAATCTGCAGCCACAGATATTGCCTGCACATAGTCTTAAGAACCCTAATCCTCCTCCTTTTGAGATCTGTAAGTGACATAAATCATGGCTCAGAATGAATATGCATTTGTATTCATCTGGGCTTTGAAGGTGTTGGCAGACAGGTAATGTAATGACTGTGGAAGTCTCTTGCATGACAGACAAAATGTAATTAACAGCTGAATCATATCAAGGGCCTGTGGCAGAGGATATTGTAATCCACTGCTGTAAGCTCTGCTGCAGCATTGCAAAAGATGCGCTGTTGTTGCATGTTACAGAGCCACTGGTAGAAATGGGAGCAACATCCCACTTGTACTGTGCATGTGCCAGACTCAGCCAGATAATCTGCAAGCCCAGATAAGGTGGAAATGGAGGGGGGGGGGCAGACTGTAGGTGCTTCAGTGTGGGAAAGGACATCGGCAGACAAGAGAGGCTGAATGTCTGTGGCGATGTTGCATGCTTGATCCTAGTCCTGATTTTTTCAACCCTTCCTGTCCACTTTCTTGAACGTATGTCAGTAAAGTAACTGGTGTGGGTCCAAGGAGACACATAGATGATTAGGTGGCTTACCAGGATGCAAGTAAAAATATGTCTAACTGGCTGTCTTATTTCCCCCATATCATGCACCATAGTATGCTGTGTGTGCTCCATTCTTGGGGCTGCATGCCACAGCATGGTGCGGAATAGGATTGAGCTGTTAATCATTGAGTTTAAGCAAGGCTATAATAGACATTCAGAATTTTCCCTCTCTTTTCCGTTGAAATGTTATTGATAAATTCCTTTGAAGCTTCCTTGACAGATTAACTGATGGAGATTTCTCTGAATTGCACTGAATGGAGTCAAAAGAAAACTGAAAGTCCTTTGTGGATTCACTGCCAGGCTACTTGGTACTTTAAGAAGAATTGGTACCAATTATTCTACTTGGTACCAGTAAGAAGAATAAACCTATATATCAACTTGGCTTAGAACTATGTTGTGCAACTTTTTTCACTTGTATAATATAATTCAATGCAAAATTCAATGTAAGGCTTTAAAATCTTTGAGATACTTTCTTTAAAATATTTAAGCAAGCAGAACCCCATTAATAATGTATCATTCTGCTTGCATTTGTACTTAGGTTCTAGAGATGAAGCTATAACGTTTGACAAACTAGCATATGAAACTGCTTTTCATTCTGAAATTGCATGCATTTTTATTAATGTGGGAACTAATCTTATCTCAAGTGGCCATTTCAGTGTTTGCTTTTTTTCCTTGATGGGTTACTTCATCTCCAAAATGAAATTTACTGCTATGTATTTGAATCAGCAGAACCCCATTAAAATCACATCATTATGCTTTCATGTGTCTGTAAGTCCTAGTGACGCAGCTATTATAACAAAATGGTACATGAAACCAGATCTTCATACTGCAATGGGGTGCATATCCATTAGTATGTGGAATATAATCTTTTTTCCAAGAGTCCATTTTATTGTTTAAGGATAAGGATAATCTAATGAGTTGTCATTACCATGCTGTAGTACTGTTTCCAGGTATTCTTGCTTTTCTATAGACTGTTGGAATTTTTTTCTAATTTGCTTCATATTCTTCATCTTTATGACATTTTCCTTAGGACAAAGGTGAAGATATGGAAGTGGTTTCTTTTAGAATTAGTATTGCCAATATGCAAATATTGCCCAGAGCTTATAGGCAATTAAATGTAACTTGGGTAGAGGTTGCTTGCTACTTTTGTTGGGTTTTTCCCCCTCTATGCTAGTGATTTTTTTTGGCTACTGGTTTGGTACTGCTTTTAATGGATGAGCATTAGCGAGAACTCAATCTGTCTGTAGTCTTTTACAGAATCATGCTTTCAGTATATAGGACAAGAGGTTAATCCTATTACATTCTGTGATAGAGACCTTAAATCAGCTGCTGACAGTTGCTTGTCTTCTTGTCTTGATATAGTGTCTATTAGCAAATATAATTTTAATGCATCCTGTAATATTCATGATTCTTAATTATGTTTGTTAGTTAGGAAGCACTTTGATATGGCCTGTTTGGCAGGTAAGCAACATTAGCTTCTGAGTGAATTGGCATCTTTCCAGGCTGAAATAAGCTAGTGACATACAGATAATATATACAGATCACAACCACAGATTTCACACAAGTTCAAATATAGACATTTCTTGGTGTCATCTGGCATAAATTGTAATACAATTTATGCCATTGGACTTGATGCTGGATTACAGTTTGCAAGGAGCACACTACTAGTATAAAAGATTTTTTTTGTTGGAGTATTTGAATGAATTGCTTTAGTGGAGTTGAGAGGGAAAATTGTGTATTAAAAAGCAAAGTATATATGATTATGTGAAGCAAGGAATGTCCTACAGTCCTGCAAACTATAGAGGCCTAGCATTTTCTGGGTGGATTCATGGATAAGGAGCAATTATACTCTGTATAAGAAGGTGTGGCTGATGCTTAGTGTCACATTTCGTCTCATATATCCACTCATCCTCCCTGGGCAATGAACTCAGGGCTGACCTGGTCCCTACATCCATAGAAAAGGGATCCACTGCTCCCACTGGACACCCCTGCTTATTAGTGGCAAATGCTCCTCTCTTGACTATCAATTTATAAGACAGGGTGCCATAGATCTTGTCTCATTTCAGATCCCTATACCTGCCATTGTCTTCTCATGAGGCACAGTGGAAGGCTGGGTCAGACTGGGAGGGAGAAGGAGCTGTGTGTGACAGATGAATCAGAAGATCAGCTGCCACAGTCAAGAAAGAGACAGATGAAGAAGAGGGAGAGGTTGACTGCAGCTGAAAAGGGATAGGCTAGAGCGGAAAAGAAGAATTTGGACTGGGGGGTTGGCAAGCTCAACATATTGAGGGGAAAATAAAGGGAGGAAAGTTGAGAGGGAATCCCCTTATTCTCTAGATTCAGGCTTTACAGAGATGTGGACCTTCCTATGAACACTGACCTGGTATTCATATTTAGTGGTTGTGTTTGTTGTCACAAATTTTGAACTGCACACATTGAACACACACGTCTCATGCCATTGTGGACTCTCTCCATCCACATATGACACTGCAAAATAATACTGTTTCACATATTGATGTTTTGCCTGATTTTAGTACTGCGAGGTTAGAATTTCAGGAATTTTATATTAGAATATCAGAATTTTAGGAATATGAAGACTTGAAAGAATGTTGATGTAACATTTGTGGTGAAATGTGTGTGTAAGAATATGTCTCATGAGTGAACAAAAAGAATACAGGTTGAGTCTTGGCATCCACTAAGAACCTTTGTGGATGCTGATTTTTTAGTTAAACAAAAATAACTAATATTTAAAGATACAGTGCTTGGGAAGTATTGATATTCCTCAAGCCATCATGACTAATAGCCAATAATAGATCCCCTCATCTACAAACTTGCCTACTCTCTTTTTAAACTAATCAAAGCTTGAATCCATTGTCACACCCTGTAGCAGCAAATTTCATAAGATGATTGTGTACTGTGGGGCTTGGGAGTAAGCCCCATTGACTATAAAAGGGTTTATGTCTGAGTAGAAAGGGATAGGATTGCAATCAAAGTGGAAAAAGTTCTGCCAAACTGCGTCATAATTTTAGACTAGAGAAAGAAACTTTCTTGGCACCATTTATGAGTTTTACAACTGAGACATGCTTCCCCTTAGTAACCTATTTATTTAAGGAGATGCAAACATTTCAGCTTTTCTTTAGAGAAGGACCTCATACCTGCAACATTTCTAGCCTTCCAGTGTTTTTATATGGATGGGTTGACCAGAAATGTATACAAGTTAGACTGCAGCAAGGATTTGTTTCAAACAAATTGTCCCTTATGAATTGTTTGTTTTTTAAAAATAAAAGTGTAATTTAAAATGTGAGAGCCCAGTGCTATCAAAACCTGTTCAGAACGTGTACATTTCACCAAAACAGAACTCCGTTCTAGAAACAAAGTGATTTCAGTTGTGTTAAAGCCTCCTGCGTAGGAGCCTTTACTACTTAATAATCTCTAAGCATGCATTCTGTAAAAGGAGAAGGCAAAGATCCAGCTTTGCTAAAAAAAGAAAGAAGGAAAAAAAGACATACAAAAGAATGTAGAGAGAGAAAAACCAGTCAATGGCTCATTCTGCAGATTGATTTCAAAATGAAAATGAAATAAATCAGAGGGTGTGAATAAAGATATTCTGTTTGGAAGTGATAACATTCACTAAATCATTTAGAATGAAGAAGTGTCTTTTTGTACCTCAACTGTTAATTCAAAAATAGTCATGAATGCAGAGCCTTTAATCTTGGCAGCGTTAAGTACTCAGATGTCCGAGGAGTTGATTAGATTTAGAGGTAATGAACTTAAATGTGAAGGTCAATTAGTGTGGGTTGGCCTTTTTGAGATTATTTGGACAAGAGTCTTCTTTCTCCTTTCCTTGTCAGTAATGAATGGTTAGGACCAAAGGGAGAAAAGGTAATTTGAATTTCAATATAATGTGATAAATACTGCTAATGGTAAAACCAAGGACTTTGTTGGTTTCTCGGGATTTTGTACATTATACTACACTTTATATGCACTACTGAAGGCTCAGTCCTATCAAAATTTCCAGTTTTGATGCAACCACGATGTAGTTCTATGTGGCACAGATACATTAGTGATGGAAAGTTACATAGAATTGGGCCATATAAACTTAAGTAAGTACCAGTTAATTTCAGGTCAGGTACTGGAAATCTGTACTGAAGATGAAACATTCATGCAACAAAACCAGGGGTGGGCTGGTTGCCAGAAGTAGGTGGGCCAGGCGGGGTCAGGGGCAGGGCCTGGGTCAGGGGGTGGGGTCAGGGTCAGGGCGGGGCGAGGGGCGGCCCCAACCCTGGCACACTGCATGTGCGCCAAGGCTGGCGCATGTGCAGTTGCATCCTAAAGAGGATGCATCTTTGCATCCTAAAGAGGATGCAACTGCGCTTGCGTCAACCTCAACGCAAGCGCAGTCGCATCCTGAACAAGATGCGACTGCGCATGCGCTAAGCTTGGCGCTAGCGCAGTTGCATCCTCTTTAGGCCAAAACATGGGCGAACCGGTTCGACTCAGGAGCCCACCACTGTGCTTGTGTCAATCTTGATGCAGACAGAGTCGCGTCCTTCGCCTGTGCCGACCTTGGCGGAGGTGGAGTCACGTCCTGAACAGGACACGACTGCACTCGCATCAATCTTGATGCAGGCGGAGTCGTGTCCTCTTCAGGATGCGCCTGCGCCTGCGTCAAGATTGATGCAAACGCAGTGGTGGGCTCCTTGGGCAAACCGGTTCGCCCACGTTTTGGCCCACCACTAGCAACCAGATTATTATTTATAAAGTAGATAATAATTCACTCCATAGTGAATGTACACTTTGTGGTAACCCTACTTTTTTGGTTACATAATGTACAAAATGGACATGACTGTCTTAGATAGGAGAAACTGTATTTTTATTATTATGTATGCAACAAAAGTGTGGCTGTTCTGACCAACACCTTCATGAGCTCCATAGCAGCAATTGCATTAGGTTCCCCCAAAGAAGCTGTGTACTTCCCATTCTTTGCGGTGTTATATGCCTTGATATGGTGCCTTGGTACTCATGGGGGATCGATTTCTATAAGACCCGCAGATACAGAAATCTATGAATACTGAAATCTGCAGACTGCAGTACCTTTTTTCTGATCTGTATTCTAATCTGTGCTCCAGTTGCATTAGGACTGAAGGCTGGAGAGGTTATGCACAGAATCCCCAACTCTCTGAAGGTCTCTGAGACCTCTGGAAGGTCAGAAATTAGCCCTCTCCCAGTGGTGTTTAGGACCTGTTGATACAAAGGGAACCACCTGTAATCTTCATTCTGTTACATTCATCAGCAGTACTGCAATAGGATTGATAAAGGCTGCCAGCTTTTTCCATCTCATGTCTGCCCTTCCAGATTAAGCAACAGACCCTTCATTATCTGACACACGTTATCGACACACATAGTTTTCAGTGGAGCCACCTGCACTGAATTAAGTGGCTTCAGTAGTTATTAGAAATTAAGTGATGCACATCTGTCTCTAAACTGGAACTCTGAGTGACTAACATTTTGTATATTTTATCCACAAGCCAGTGTATATATGATGAAAACCCTTCGAAATAATAGCACTGTGTTGGATTGAGGCCTTTGTGTTGCTAAAGCACCAGACTAGAGACATAATTTTGTCTTTGTGGGGTATGTGAATTATTCTTAGAAATTGTATATTTTGGAAAACCGCAGAGATGGTTTTCATTTGAGATTTAAAAACTGAACATATTAACTACCGACATTGGATGTGCCAATATAGATTATAGTTATTACATTGAGTATCTGTTAAATAAGAAATCTTACTGTTGAGAAATGCTTATGTCTATTTTTAGAATATTTCCAACACGATATGCATAAGAATATGTGGATTTGGAATTAATCTATACGTAACATATTCCATGTAACTTTTATATGAACTAGGCTGTTGGACTCAAATCAACCTCCCTCCATTAGTATATATGCATTTATATATGTTATTATCAACATTTTTAGCCTTTAATCAGCAGAGAAAGGTTTAAAGAGTGGAGCAGGCATTGAACGAATGTAACTGGGTATAACTGAAATGTGTTAAATTGTGGAACTGTCAAAAAATGAACTGTCAGAAAAAACAGGGGATGCCATCCTGTATATTGATAGCTCAAAACAGAGTGCCTCAATCCATATTGATAATATGGTGATACTTTAATCTATATGGTGATATTTTGTAATCCATTCTTTAAAGGTTTTGTCTCATACCCCATCATCTGGTCCCCTTGCCTATTAGGGGTATAGGTACCCCTGGTTAAGAATCCCTGCCTTGATAGATGCCCTATTAGTGGATTTAGGCAGACATTAAACCAGTGCCATAGATCAGTGGTTTTCAAATATTTTTAGCATCGCAACCCACCTCAAAAAGTTTTACTTTACTTCCTGTAATATGTCAGCTATACAGTGTAGTGACAGCTATAATCTGTGACTTATTATGGCAGCAGGGCTTAGCCCCCTCCCCTTCAGTAGCAGGTTGTTTAACTCTTGTTGAACATAGCCTAATCCACTGTTTCAGTTTTGTGGACCACCAGATTTTTGTTGTGCCCCAAAGGTGGGCCACCTGGACCAACAGTTTGGGACCTACTGATAAAGATTAATCAGTAATTTGTAGTAGCAAAACAAGCTGCCATTTTTTTCTTTTGGAAAACCCATTTCCACAGTGTCACATTGCAGTGTGAGAAAATGGCAGAAGGCTAAATGGACCAAAGTATGATAAACTGATGGCAGAATTGGAAATAATCCTTATACCTGGAGGTATTTTAATTCATTAAAAAGTTCGTCCTTTTACAGTGAGCAAGGATCCAATCAAAGGAAATTGCAAAGGCAGTTGACTAAACAGAATTTGACTTCTGTGGGTGGAATAAAGCTGGAAGCCCTTAATACAAAGTAAATAGGCTTCGACATTCCTGCAGTATCCTTTTTGAATGTGAAACATGGAAAAATTGACTTTTGTCTCTAATTATAATTTTGATTAAATAAGATTTGGTTTTCATTCGTTTTCAATTTTTTGCTCAGTTTCTCAGGGAAAGCAAAGGATATGATAAGTGATATGTTATTGATTCTTAGTTGGCCTTTCTGTACAATTTCAAAGACCAGTTATAAGACAAGATGAATTGAGGAATATCAGGATTAATATTATTATAAAAGTGCTATTTTAATCCAATTTAATTAAAAGCCCGCTCTGCAAATCAGTATGTCCACAGATATGGACATGACTGTATTTTTTATTCAGTAGGGACAAGTCAGGCAAGAAAAATGAGTTTGACAGTAAAGTTAGATTTAAATTGCTACAGATTAACCATATCAGACATACTAGTTCATACACAAAGGAACAATAAAGAAAACGGAACACTACATTGGCGCAACTGTTATATGATGATCATGATATGGTTCAAAATACAAATTCTGCAATGGTTATGGTTCATAAAATCCCTTAACATTTCCTTTGATATCACTGTTTCTTCTTGAAAAATTGTTTACTGGGGATGAAGCAATGATACATTCCAAAAACATTTTTTGACATTCAAGCCAGAAAACATTGTCAGGGATGGGATTGGACTGTGCTGAGTAGCTACAACCCCTGCATTTAATGTTAGCCATGCTTATTGTCCTCCCCGTGTTCTAGTATCCTGACTGATTAGGATTCTGAAATAATGAAAGAAATTCTTCCCATTCTGTTAAAAAAAAAGCAGGCCTCCGTCAGTCTTGAAAGACTATGGTATCGTGCTCGGCTGCATACGCTGCATGCGAAGCACGAAAGCCTGGATTGGATTGTTATGGAGGATAGGCTGTTACCCAAGCAGCAAATCCCCCCTCTCCACGCCACTGAATTAGTCCAATGGAACGGCAGAGCCCATACGATTGGATCCAGCTGGCGTCGCAGAGCTGGGCTAAGGACAGAAGCTCACCCTGTCTTGTGGGGCCGACCCAGGTCTTGAACCCTGGCCTGCTGGTTAACAAGCACAGTGTCTTAGCCACTTGCGCCACCATTCAGTATTTCCATCCATAATGAATTTAGGGAAATCCAAAGGTATGGCCATAAAGCATATTAGACCACGGAGGACAAAGCTACCCTGACCATAAGGATGAAATAAGTAGCACCTTATCTGAAAAGTCTCAATAATTAATTTCAATGCTACATCACTACTGTATTGTTTATGGTTTTCCATGCTGGTGAAGTTTAGTTATATGAATGTTTTCCTCCACATTTTTATTTACCCAAAGAAATTGTGGAAGGAGTGTCCTGGTAACAGAAGGAAAGGCAGGATGGTGTGACAATTAAAGTAAATAAGGTGGCAATTTGAAACATAAGTTGAGGTGATGATGATTAGAGATATTTCTAAATTACATAATGAGTATTCACAAAGTGGTTGACAGAGCAAAATAAATGAAAACCAACAGCAGTGTAAATAATAGAGGATTTCTGGGTTGCAAATCCCAGATCTTTTTTGTAATGTCTTGCTTGGTCCAAATTTGTAAGGAAATGTCTCAAATATCCATTAGTACTGACAAATTCAGTTCATTGGCTTACTAACTGGGCCTAACTATAGGAAGTAATTGCAACTTCTGAAGTTGGACAGAGATAACTGGAGAGCAGGCTTTCACGCTTGTGGTACCTCATAAAAGGAGTGGTCACTTCAGGGAAATTTCTCTTGAGCCAAACGTGCTGAATAGTATACATTTCAGTTTTCTTAGACCAGATAATTGCCTAAGTGTTCCAGAAAGTTATGACAGCTGGTTTTAGCTGATGAGTCATCTTGTTCTGCTTGCTATTATCAAGTTACTTTCTGTGGTTTTGTTTTAACATTATGTTTTATTGCATTTACAGTATTTTTATTGTTTTAATATGTTAGCCACCCTGAGAGTTTTGGTATAAAGATGCAAAAAAAAAAAAACTTCCTTTGATCTTTGTTTTAGCTTCAGCCCATTTGTTGGATAGCATGAGATGGAACAGGGAAAATGGCAATTTTATTTACCGTATCAAACTTCTTGTTTAGTATTCTAGTGGTTATGGGCGAGTGGAAAATTGAACAGGGTTCCATTTGGACAGGCATGGGTTAAGTGAGAGCAGAGGAAATCTTTCCAGCTATGCTGTGTTTCTTCCACTGGGGAAACAAAATGAAAAAGAAAGGAGATTAGAAAGAGATATAAAAGAAGCAGTGGGTAATGGAGATTTTAAAAAGGAGGAAGAGTTGTTATTACTGTAGTTGGAAAAAAGGCTCGTCCTGGTAGGCCCAAAAGTAAGGAAGAACATACCTCTGTTATGCACTGATATTCAGATTTAATACTGCTGTGAGATTTGGAAGGTAGTGTCTAGCCTTTGATAATTGTCTTCTCCCTGAACAGATGCTTAGCTTGCTTATTTACTTCCTAATTACCTTTATGCTTTGTCACTAGGAAAATAGCTCCAAATTTGTGCTGTGAAAAGGGATATGCTTCAGCTTCTAGACTGCACCAGCTTGTACTCTGAGAAAACCTAATGGAGATTTGGGGATGTGGTCCCTGGGGCAGATGACTCTACACAGCTAGCGGACAGTAGATGCTGATTATAGTAACATAAAGGCTGTATCAGTTCCCAGAAAATGAAAGGGTCTGGTTTACTTTTTGTCCGTATCGGACAAAAACTTATGTACTCTAGGTCTAGCTTGAACTGAAGGCTAAGCTTTCACTTAAATTCCCCTTTCTCTCTAATTCTGCAGTGTAATAAGTTTTTGTTTGTGTCTATGTACTAACCTTCTCCTATTTAAGTTTGAGATTTGTCTGGGTTTCATTCCCAGGAGAAGCCTGCGCTAAACTACCACTTGCAAATTTTATGCCATCCATGCACTAGTACACGTACAGAGGCTAGAGCTGGCCTCCTTGTAGGCACAGTTGGGATAGGGAAGGCAGGGGTGGGAATGGGGAATTCTCAACTGCTTGCCACTTTCTCCAACTTGCCACATGAGGTGAAGTTTTTAACTTGCTTGAAAGATGGACAATCCCTACAACAGAGCTGAAAAACTGTAAGTTTGTAAAAAAGTAACTCAGATTTGGCTACTGAAAAACTGTGACCTTCCTAACTATGCTACTATGTAAATTTCAGTTAGCTAAGGCTGCAATCCTAAAGGCACTTTCCTGGGAGTAAAACCCATTGAACACAATGGGACTTACTTTTGAGTAGACATGGTTAGGATTGTCCTCCAATTAATAAAATACAAGGGAGTCTCGTATCCATGGATCCTGTATCCATGGTTTTGCTTACCCAGAGATACATAGATGCCCTCTACATACCATCTAGAGCAGGGGTCTAAACCCTTGGTCCGCAGCCCAGTGCCAGTCTGTGGCACCTTGGCCACTGAGCTGTGTCAGAAATAGGCTCTGGACTGGAGGCAGAAGCCCTAGGGACATTCCACCCCGGTCCAGGTACAGCTGCACATGTGCAGCCCAGCTTCACATGCTCAGCTTGACTTGCAGCCAGAGTGAGCTCAGCACATTGCAGTCCATTAGCTGGTCTGTGAGTGCACAGGTTGCTGTGAGGTGAACTGCGCAAGTACATCCCAACCCAAAAAGTTTTTCCCCATGGCCCCAGGCTGTGGTCTTCAAAATGTTGAGAACTACGGCTCTAGAAGTTCTTCTAGGCCCTGCAAAGGCTGCCAGCATCTGCTCATGGCCTCTGTAGATCTCAAAATGGCTGTTTAGGCAAGAAAAAGTAACTTCCAGTTTTTCCCATAAAACCAGAAGTGATGTTCTATGCCTTTAAAAGGCATTTATAAGTTTATCCCCATGCTTTGTAGATGGGATGTTTCATCGCTGTTCATATTCATAAAGCTTATGTTCATAGCTTTAGTTAAGGAGCTCTATATAAAACCCAAGCATTTTTTCATAGATCAAAAAGAGATTTATCTCATCTTCAAGTCAATAATTCAGGAACACGTATTTTTGGATGAGCTGAAAGCTCTCCCTTAAGATATAATACTGGAAGTATAAATGTTATTTAATTTTCCCCTAAGGATTTACCCATCTCTACAATGAAATATTAGCTTGGATAACTTCTGGTTTTCAAACAATGTGTAGCTTTTTGGCAGGGATCAAGATATAAATCTAATTGCTCAGGTTCAGCAGTCTCAAGAGTAATTATATTTATATTGCCAAAGAACTGCCCTTGCTGTAAAAGAAGTTCACAAATTCAAAAAATAGCAAAATTTCAGAAATCAATTTGTGTGAGGTGAGGAGTCCAATTCACACTGAAGTGTATGAGATTTTTTTTCTACACACCTAGTCCAAATTGCTGAATCTATAATTTGAATGCCACTATAAATAGCAACAAATAAATGTAACTTTATCAGTTCCTCTGGAGGTTTATTTTTAAGTTAAAATTCTTGTATCCCATATCTTCTATCCAGATAGAGCACTCAGAGAAACTTCTAACAAAGGTAAAACAATAAAATAACATATATAGCAGCACTAACATAATGAGTCAGTGTGTCAAATTAAACATTACAACAAATGTGTAAAATAGTCAAACTGGTCGTTTAAAAAAAATGGCTAGATGGGAGCAAAATGGATTGGAACTGCAACTAGGGATTGGGAAGCTTTGTTTAGAACACGTACTCTGTCCCACAATGGTACCATACCTGATAGTGTTCCTGGTCACTTTTTATGTTAAAGTATACTCCCCAGACTATATTATGCATGTTGTGTAACATGTACTTCAATCCTCATAAAACTATTGTTTTAGTAAAATGATTTTACAATGTAAAATGTATTAAACAATTATACAATGTACAAATAGCTCATTTAGCAGGCCTCCGTCAGTCTTGAGAGACTATGGTATCGTGTTTGACACTGCATACGCTGCATGCGAAGCATGAAAGCCTTGGTTAGATTGTTATGGAGGATAGGCTATTACCCAAGCAGCAAATCCCCCCTCTCCACACCACTGAATTAGTCCAATGGAAAGGCAGAGCCAATACGATTGGATCCAGCTGGCGTCGCAGAGCTGGGCTAAGGTCAGGAGCTCACCCTGTCTTGTGGGGCCGACCCGGGTCTCGAACCCTGGCCTGCTGGTTAACAGGCACAGTGTCTTAACCATTTGTTCCACCCACAGCCCACATGATATATGTTGTAAACAACACACTGAGCTGAAACAGATTTGTCAATTGGTTACATTTAAATGCTTTGTCTGAAGGGATTCATTACTTGATGACCATCACACTATCAGTGAATTGAAATAAAGGTTGCCAAACATCTGGTGGTATTGGGAGGATTAATTCTTAAGTTTTTGGAGGGTGGTAAAGTGATTCCACTACATACCAATACAAAGTGCCACCAACTGATTGGGAAAAACTCCACCCTGTATTAACATGTATCTTTGTTGCTTGATAACTGTAAAGAATATAATGGAATGATTGCTTGTATTAGCATTTGACATTTTAGCAGACTTTTACAATTAAGAGTACAATCAGGAGGCTGTACTCATTGGCCAGTGCTTCCTTGAGCACTATTCATTAGATAAGTCTCATCTGTTCAAATCATATGTTCAGATCAGTCTGGCTTACTCCCTTGACTGTAAGACAGTTGAGGGAATATACCCAATGGTCAGTTCAATTTATATAAACCAGAGACATCATAATCATCTCTTAAAATAACTGTCTTTTTTACCAGATGTAACACTAGCATTTGGTTGTACACTTGTACACTACGTGCTTCTTTCCCTTTCAATTCATCCTTGAGGGTTGAAACAACTGCTGCTTTGTGACTGGTGGTTTTGAAATGGTGCATAAGTAACATCCTGTTATAACAATCTGTAATGTGGGCCTGACCATGAGTGATGGTATACAGGCAAACTCCATCCTGCTAGAGTTGTAGCATCCCCTTCCCCTCTTCAAAATATCTTCATGGGGATGGGCTATATGCATGGATCTTGCTATTTCTTGGTTAACCTCTATGATTACTGACTGTGTGATCTGGACATTTTTGTCATTAATATTTATTCCACATCTGAAAGATTTTGTGATTAAAATTAAGTTCTATCATTCTGAAGCTCTGAAAACAGAAATGGGAAAATGCAACTCATATACCATCTGCCTTAATTCTTAAAAGAGATAAAATCCAGACATTTTGCTGATCTGCTCTGATATGGATTTTGTTTGTGGAATGTGAAATAAATCCATATAAGCTAATGCCTAGGAAACAAAGGAGCTTGTTTCTTTTTTAAGTAGGTCAATTATCTACTATCTATGCATTGGCAAAGAGCACTGATGAAAACTATCCAGCAAATCCCATACTGATAAACCTAGAAGTTTGTTATCTTTGCTACTTTGGCCCATATACAGAAAGCAGTAAAGTAGGATAATTATGCTTTTCCTGTAAGTCCTACTATACCTGTAGTTAACCTATTGTGCTCCTTTTTTGGCCAGAGCATGATGGTGCACTGCCCAAATTCCACCTGATTTGTTTCAGTCCAAAGTGGTTTATTTGAAGTTCAAGACCTAACACCTAGTCTGCAATATAAATACGTGGGCGAAAAAGTGTTCAATTTGTATGACAGATGGACATAACAATCCCCGCAAAGGGATTATGTAGGCAGTGCAAATCATTTCAAAGGAAGTGCCTGGCAGATTCTAACAAACCATTGATATATCATAGATGTTTATCAGTAATGACCTGGGGTGCTCTGTGGCATAACTGTAGTCATGTTTCTCTGAAAACTTTTGAAGAAAATACAGATATATTTGGTGAAGTGGCTATTGCATATCCAGGACAACCCTGATAGTGCTTTTGGAATTAAGCTGCAGTCCCTTTCCAAGTGATCAAATGTTACTAAACTAGCGATCCCACAACTGGCCATGTATTTCTGGACTCAGATCTGGGGTCCTTGCCTGCAGTGTTCAAGCCACATTGTCACAAGCTCTCTCTTAGCAGTCCACTTTAAATTATGAAAGGTTAATAGTGATCTTGGTTTTGACTGACACGGGACAGTCATCAAAGTGGCGGTTACATGTCCAGGTGATTTATGAGTTTAAAACACTAATCACTCTAATTACTTCAACCATTTGTAGTTGTATTGCCTTATGCCAAAGTAAGGGACATCAGAGGAGAAAATATTTTATGTTATGTGCTAACAGATATCAAGTTAGTCTTAAGTTAGGCTGGAATTCTGTGCACACATACTTTGGAATAAGCAACTGAATACAGAGGGAGTTACTCCTGAGTAAACACATGTATAGAATTGCTCTATAAACCTGCTGCATGTGGTATTTGTTTTTGCTTGAATATGCCCAGATGTTTTATTTGTAAATTGTTTAGCATCATATTGTTCCTACGTATGCCAATATTTATGCTTGGCTTCTCAGTAACTTGTTCAGAGGAGGTATTTAGTTTTGCTTTGCCTTTATTTCTAACTGCTTTGTCAGCTTTCAAAATGCTCAGGTATCATTAACTATGTTTTTTCATTGCGGTGAATTTTAAATTTCCCTCAAGCGTGTATACTGTATTCCCTTGAACGTATTATGTTCAAGAAAATAAGCCAGACGGCTTTGAAAACCAGATATAGTGGCGCCTCACGTAAAGAACGCCTCACGTAAAATATGTTTCACGTAACAAACAAAAATTTCTCTATGATTCTGCTTCACGTAACAAACTGTGCTTCACATAAAGAACACATTTGTTGGCAGTTGGGGCAGACGCACTGGCCGGCAGCCTGTTTAAAAAGCGTCAGGGCTGCCTAGCGCACCTGCCCATAGTGAAAGCAACACTTCCATGCTGTTCCTCCTGTGGCCGGGTGTCCGCTGGGCAGAGGGAGAGAAAAGCAGTGGAGAAGAGGGAAGCAGCTCAGGGCTCGCCAGAAGGGAGCAGGGGAGAGAGAGGATCAGGATGGAGAGAAGGAGAAAGTGGGGAGACTTGGTGTCGTGAAGGTGTCTTTGATTGCAGCCTCCTAACCATGTCTACCCAGAAGTAAGCCCTATTGTGTTAAATGGGTCTTACTCCCAGGAAAGTGTCTTTAGGACTGCAGCCTAACCCTACAATCCAGAGTAACTACGGGAGCACGTAAGAGACATTGTGTGTATCCGTAGTTACTGCACCACCTAGTGAAAACCTATGGGAAATTCAAATTTGCAATCCAGAGCAAATTGTTCTTACACCGGAGCAAGGACTCCCCGTAGCTACTCTAGATTGCACACTAAGTAGACTTCATAAGATCATGCACATTGAACGCATGTTTTGAATTCAATCCCAGTGTTCTGTCATCATTTTTACATCCAGTTAATATTTTTGGGGTTGTGGAACCAATCGTCTGAGTTTCCATTATTTCCTATGGGAAAATTCGCTTCACGTAAAGAAAGTTTCACGTAACAAACATGCCTCCAGAACAAATTAAATTTGTTACATGAGGCATTACTGTACTATGTTGAGGCTTCTGAGAAAGTGTCACAGACTGAGAAAGTGTCAGTCAAAATGGGAATTTTCTAATGAGTTGCACTAAAGAACACATTTGGCTGAAGGAGCAAACCTCCCGATTGTATACCAATTGTCACAAGTGACACTGGTAATTAAGGGAATCTACTATGATGTCAAAGACTAATGTTCTGACCTAGTCCAAAGACAGCTCTGTAATTTCCCATCTACTATTATAATCATGTGCATAACTTTCCTTTTTTTCTACGAAAATGTTTGCTCGTTCCTATTCCAGGGTGACCATATGACTGGAAATTTCTGTATATGTCCATATATATATATGACTTTTTTAGCCTCCTGTCTGGGTGTCCTCCAAAAGGGCTTCATTGTCCTCTACTTTGGCTTCATTTTGGATCTTGGCAACAGTGTGTAGTACCCCATTATGTCATATGTTGTTGGATTTGTATTGAAGAGCAGAATCCAATGCAAAATTCAGTTTTGAAATATATAGTTCCTATCAAATGTTATGGCCAAAAAAACCTAAAAATAAAAAATATGCATTGAGCTCCATGGGAAAGTGAAAGTGCCAGATATCACGGCTTTACTCTTGAGTAGGCTAATATGCCATTGTCCGCCAGAAAGGCCAGGCTGAGAGGAATCCAAGACCTTGTCCTCCTTTTGAGGTTTGGGCATCTGGCCACCCCGCCCTATTCCAAAATATATCCTATAGGATTTTTCCTATAGGCCTTGGAAAAGTACTTCTGGGTTATTGATATCAGAATGCCTCAGGACCCAACTTGTTGATCTTTTTTTTAGTCTGGTAAAAACAAAGACTTGTTACCAAGGGCTTATTCGTTTTTTAAAAAATGATCTTTATGCAGGAACTTGATGATGCATTTGCATATCAGTGGAAAGCTGGTTTGCTTGTATGCAGAATTCAGAGTGCTAGGACTTATTTAAAAATACTTTTATATTTTGGGAATCCAACCCAAGGATACTTCAGCTATTACAGTTTCACTGAGATATCATTTACATATTTCCCAGTTTTATGTATTTATGAGTGTATTCATGAAAGACATTTAGTCCAACGGAAAGTTAAGTTGGAAACTCCATTCAGTGTAGGATTTTTTTCTGAGTAGATATGTACTATTGTGCTGTATGCGACCAACCATGTGAGAGGAAAGTGTGAGTCTTTCCCATGGATTTCAGGTCCCCATAAGGTACTGATGCCATGGTTTTAATCTATACAGTTGCCCTCCACCAATATAGTTTCGGTTATTGAGCCACATTTTCCCATTACTCTACTAAAGGAAGGTTTGGCTTTCTAAATAAACAGAATTAAAATGAGGAACTACATCCTTTTTGTATGAATTGCATAGCTCTACTTTTGAATTTTGTTGTTCTTACATCTGTCAATGACACACAGGGAACAGATTTTTTTAGGATATAAATTGAGGCTAATTTATTGAAGAAGTCATAAATTCAAAAATAATTCAGCCTTAAGTTGTATGTCTAAAGTTCACTCACCTTCTTTGCAGACATCTAACCTAGTGGGCATTCTTTCCCTGCCTTCTGTGTGCAGTAAGACACCATAATTTTCCAACCAAATACCATTTGCTAGGGGATAAAAAAGAGTAAATTAAAATGTAGTCCCAAGTGCCTTAATTTTTATCAATTTTATAGCTATTGTCAATTTTTTTTCTAAACACATTTTCTAGTCTTTTAAAAAAATCTCTCCGAATTGGAAGATAACTGTAGCTTTTCACACTAAAATGCTTCATTTTTAAAAGGGAAAAGATGGTGAGCTCAATTGAAGCATTAATTGGTTCTAATGCTAATTAATATGGTTTAAAATAGTGGCATAGTGAGGTGGGTGCAGGGGCAGTGGTGGGCTTCAAGGGGTTCTCACAGGTTCTATAGAACCCTTTGCTAATGAGTGCCTTGTTCTGAGAACTGGTTACTAATGGGAAATAAAACCTGTTGTTGATTTAGGTTATTAGGACATAGAAGCTGTTGTTTAATTTATTTGAATCCCACCATTGTGCAGGGGGTGCTTTAAGGCAACAAACATTAAGTGACCAATTAGCTAAACTGGACACTAGTGGCTAAAATTGTGAAAAATGGGTTATGTATGCAGTTTTATTCTGTTTCAAAGTGCTAAGACTTTTCCCTACCTTTCTAAAGAGAAGAATGAGAAAGCCTTTTTAAAATAAACACAGTGCATTAAAAATATCAATGTTCTTTCAGGGTAGGATAGGCTATAGGATAGGATATTTTCTTCGTCTATGGTTGTAGGCTAATATGATATTCTGCTACTATGCCATGGTACACTGGTGTGCTGCAAGTCTGTGGGGGGAGGTCAGTAACTAGTAGGTGATTGGGGGATTTAAGTCTCTTAGCAGGAGCATGGGAGGTACTGTGTCAATGTTAATTATCTGCTGGTGTGCCTTGAAAATTTTAGCACCTTGTCAATTTCCCTTAAGATGAAAAAGTTCATAGGGTGGCAATGGCAGATACCTCAATTAAAACATAATTGATAGAGGTAAAAATGGAAAAATACACAGAGTTATAGATATACTTGAGGTTGCAATCCTAAATACACTTTCCTGGGAGCAAGACCAGCGGTGGGCACCAGCAGGTTCGCACCTACTCTATAGAACCAGTTCTTAACAAGAGATAGTACATATAAAGTTTAAAAATAGCCATTTAAAAGTGGCTGCCAGATGGGCAGAGAACCGGTTCTTAATTTCTTTGAAGCCCATCACTGAGCAAGACCCATTGAACACAATGGGGCTTACTTTTGAATAGACTTGGTTAGGATTGTGCTCTTACTGTCCCTACAATCCAGAGTAACTACAGGAAGATTGTAAGAGGAACTTACTCTGGATTGCTCTATGCATTTCCCATAGGTTTCCCATAGGTGGCACTGTAACTACGTTGGAGTAAAAGGTCCTGTAGTTACTTTGAATTGTAGCCTAAACCACTATACTTGCTAAAAATAGTTATACTTACTAAGTTGCTCTGTTCCTAAGAACAGTTACATGAAATAGACTTGCTGTTTATCTATTCTGGCAGCAGTGGGATTAAATAAAACAGCAAATCCAAACAGAGGTTCTGTCTTTTTAAGGTATTAAAAAAATTCCTCTTTTATGTGAATATCATAGGTGTCCATCTTGATCTGACATTTGCAGTCGTTTTTGCGTGCTGTTCCTTTCCACATTTCATGTGGTGCCTGTTTCTTTGCACAGAGAAAGAAACTTTGCAGATGACAGCCGTTCACTTTGAGGAACTGTTGCCTTTTGAGGTGCTGAAATAAGTAAACAGTAATTTTTGCTGAGGTTTCAAAAATGAATGTCAACTGTTTGCATAGATATAATTTTAATATGCTTACCCCTGAATCAACTGCTGGAGTCTCTACAGTAACTCAAAGAGATATGATTTATCAGCCATAACTGGTAGTGAGTCCATGCTAGCTTTAGATATTTAGCCTTTGAATGTGTGCGTTGTACTGTAAAGTATTTTGTCAACATAATGGAAAGGTTTCATTAATATGAGTGTCAGTGTAGCAGTTCAGCATTCCTTGGTTGGATTTTGTGAATGGCTTGTTTGTTTGCATTTGATTTTCAACCAAGAAGCTTTGTTCAATCTCTTGATGCAATTAGTATCACATTATGATAAGAACATTCATACAGATTGAAATATAGATTCATTAAGTCAATCCCATAGCACATACCATTGCAAATAAATAATCTTTTTGATTAGTATTTTTTTAATGCCTTTCTAAATGTATCATTAATCTTCAGGAAATGGCAGCAATTCATCTAAGGTCTTTATAGATGGGCTTATTCTATTTGGCAATTTGTAGCAAATTTGTCTAAACCTACTATTGTTTGGAAGGAATATCCATCCAGATTTTGTCTTAAAAGCCATGTGACATTCTCAGCTTACAGCAATTTCAGTCTACTTTTGAACTGCTTTTGAACTGCTTCCAAGAACGGCTTTTGAGCAAGTTTCCTGGAAATCATAATATTTGACATTTTACAAAGCATTTTTACAATGCATTGGGAAGCCACAATTGGCCAAATTGGTGTACTGGCTAGAGTTTGGGCAAAAAGACTGCCTAAATAAATCTTGCAAAGGAGGGGTGAGGGAAACTTCCTGAAGAGTGACCATATATCATAACCAAAAAAGAAGACAGGGCCCCCAAAATGTAAGACAAAATGTAAGAAAAATCTGTCTAACTACAGTATTTACAGTATATAGTACTTTTCAACTAAAAAGTTCACAAAGCGATTTACAAGGAAAAAGAAAAGTGTAGGAAATGACAAAACAGAAGTTGAAAATACTCATATATATTGATTTCATATGCATATAATTTATTACATATAATTTATTAATTAGAAGAAGGCTATATACTGTCCATTTATAAGGGAAACGGTGACACTGAAGTTTTTTACCAGGACACAAGGCTAAAATCCAGGACATTTCTTGGAAAACCAGGACACACGGTTAACCTGCCTATACATCACCAGGATCACTTTCACTGAGAGCACAATCCTAACCATATCTACTCAAAAGTAAGCCCCATTGTGCTCAATGAATCTTACTCCCAGGAAAGTGCCTTTAGAATTGCAGTCTAAGTGGGCTGATGGTGGTGCAGGGATCCCATGTGGCTCTTTGCAGGGCTCCACGCAGTTTTGAATCTTCAAATGAGGTGATCATAAACATCTCCTGAACAGCAGAAATGCTTTGCAGTTGCTTCTTTTGAAGATTATAAGCCTGAAGTAGTCATTCAGACGGCTTCATGGGGTTCCTAGTACTTTCTAATCTAGAGCCTTCAACATCCCAGAGTGAAACTGATCCAGTACCCCCTTTGCCTATTTAGCAACACAATCTAGGGGGATTATGTCACTGCCCCTCCCCTTCCCCCCTTTTAACTATTTCACACAAACTGTAAACTTGGTGGGTAACAACTCAAACTGTCCTGGAAGCAGAAAGATTCAAACCCCAACTCACTTGCTGAACGTTGGCTAATCACTGTACTTCAAACTAAGCCATAATTCAATCCAAGTACCTCACTGTGCTGATGTGAGGGTAAAATGGGAGGGAGAGAAACATATACTGTATGCAGAACAGAAAAATTAGAAGGAAGTGTGGAATAAAAACATGATGAAAAGATAAAATATTAATTTCAAAAATAGCTATCAGTTAAATTTTTTATTAGTGATTTCTAGATACCTAAGGGATTTGTTTGGGATTAAACTCCCAATCATTTAACAATATTTAGGGTGCAATCCTAACAAATTTAGGCTGGCATAGCTCATCTGACATAACTTCCCATGGAGATGTGGCGAGACTGGCGCATGCCTGTGCACTGGCCTAATCCTCCCAAGTGGGGCAGAAGTGACTTCTGGCACTTTTATGATACTCCCAGCCCAGCACAAGACTTGCCAGGACTTATGCCGGCCTAACTGGGGATTAGGATTGTACTCTAAATAAAACTGGAAGTAAGAAAGTACTATATCTTTGTCTAAGTACTATAATCAAGTAGTATATCAAGTAGTATAGCTTGTCAATGTGCCCACCAGATGCTTCAGCGAGCACATATGACACCTGCATCCAGGTACCCTTCCCTGAATCAAGCATTTTCAGGGTGTCCACATCTACATACTCACAACTGGGCTTACTCCCAGGGAAGGTATGTACAGAAATGCAGCCCTGATGTTGCTCTCTAGTTTAAAAAAATGAATTTAAATGAGTTGCTCATTCTTTGTGCAGCGATCCTGGCCAGTCCTGAAATTTAACTCAAATGTAGATATATAAAAGTTCACATAATAGTAGATATATAATATTATGTAATATATAATAGTTTGCCAGTCATTCTAGTGTGTGGCTTAAATTATTCTAGTGTGTGTGTGTCTTAAACATATTTTAAATGTGTGGCTTACATTATACTGCTACTCGAGTCCCTATTTTTCAGCTGGCTCCAACTGGTGGGACTTCAGATGCTATTAAAAAACAGCAATAATGCAAACAAACCTAAAGATTGCTGACCTTTATTTGCAGAATAATAAAGCAATTTCATGGTTGTTTTAGGTGATTTATCCTTCCTTTCCTTTAGACCAGGGCTTCCCATACCCTGGTCTGGGACTCAGATGCAACCCTTGGTGAGCCTCAGTGTGCCCCACCCCGCAAGACTCCTCTATCTGGCCCTTGGGCAAGCCTTTGAATCAACTCCCATACAGTCTTATATGTCAATTTATGTAAATGTATTCAAACTTGAAAAGTAAATTAGTTTTCCAGCCCCCGACACAGTGTCAGAGATGAGGCCTTCCTGCCAAAAATTTTGGAGGCCCCTGTTTTAGACTGTTAGTTTGGCACAAAGTTTTTGGTTTAATTTTCTTTCTCCATAAAACCGAAGTAGAGAACACTTATCTTTAAAAACAACTCAATTCGTAGGGAGAAGTTGTGCACCTTGATGGTTTGTTACAAAGTAGTAGAATGACTATACAAGTAGTTTTATTTTCAAAATTATATTCATTATCGCTAGTACTTAATTTCTATTCCATTTTAAAAGGTCTGATGTTTCTAAACTCAGTGCAAAATGTAATGAGCTACTGCATTCCTAATTAGCTTTAATTAAACCAGTATTAATTTCACAAACACCACTTAAGGGCCATAATCCCTGTAGGCTGAAGTTTAAAGAGACTAAAATGGCAAGATATTCAAATGACTACATAAATGTACTATACTATACAGTGAGCGCTTTGAGAGAGCATCAGTGCTTTCCATTAGCTCCTGTTTTGACACATTATTAGAAGTTCAAAAACAAAATGTATAGAATCATAGAGTTGGAAGGGATCTAGTAGGTCATCTAGTCCAACCCCCTGCCTGCAGCAGGAAATCCCCCTAGATCATCCCCGACAGATGCTCATCAAGCCTCTACTTGAAGACACCCAGTGAGGGAGAATCCACCCCCTCCCTTGGCAGTCTGTTCCACTGCCGAACCGCCCTCACCGTCAGGAATTCTTTCTGGATATCCAAGCGGAATCTCCTTTCTTGCAGTTTGTACCCATTGGTTCTAGTTCTACTTACAGAACTAGAATGTATATTTGTGATTTTAATAGAGGTTTCCATAATTTTCAGAGTTGCCACTGTTAGCTTCTAGCAGGACAGAGAGAAGACATTTTGGATTGAAAATATCTCTCCCATCCCTGAAGTTAATGCACCCAGGATGCTCCCAACAGAGGCTGGATGTTCACAACTGTGTAGAAGTATATCCAATAAGAACAGTGTTGGCCTATAAATGGTGAGCTTGCTTATAGAGCTTTAAGATAGCCACCTGGGAAACCCTGTGTTACAAGTAGTGTTCTGTTCACATTTCTTAGGATTCATGCATTGAATTAACGTATATGTATGAGCCTTTTTAGTTCACATGTTAGCATCTGTGATATATGGAAGAAGATGATCAAAATTTAGTACTTTTTAATACTATAGCCTTAGACACTAACCCTCTTACTACTCACTTATTTTTTTATCACCTACCACTCCCAGGATCCAATGGACCCTGTCCAATAGTTTGGTACATGTAATGAATAAATGTTGTGTTGGGGTGTGAGACCCTGCTGATGTGCAGAGCTTAGCAGAGAGCGTATCGCAGAAGAAACGAGCAGCAGCACAGAGCAAAACACAAGACAGCTGGTTCAAGTTAGAGATAATTATATTGTGCAGACAGAAGGCAGCAGATAATTCCAGTAACAGTTCCAAGGTCAAACACAGCAATCAGTCAGTATACATACATCAAGTTGAGGGTTAATCCAATATCAGCAAGTCCGGTAAAGCAATCCAGATTCAGTCCTCAGATACAGTTCAGTCCTCCAGAGTATCAAAACGGCAAAATTCTCCTCCTCAACAACCCACACATTGCAATAGTCCCATGGCTACTTAAATTTAGTGGAACACCAATTGGTTATGGATGTTGCAATCAGGTGACCAATGACTCAGCACTTCCAATTCTGCTGACTCTACTACTGTAAGAGTAGTTCAGATTGCATCAGCTAGATTGCATCAGCTTTCCAGTATTGCATCAGCCTGGAATCAACTTGCCTGAACCAATATGTTTTATTAAATTCAAATACTAACATGTTGCATCAAGTTTTAGTATGGGACCCTGTGGGAAGTTAGTGTTGTGTTTTTTAATGGAATTTATTATTATTTGATAAGAACTTATGACCTTTTTTTACTGCTAATTAGACATAAATCCGAAAGCATGTTTTTTTGAATTACCTATCACTTTCAGGGTCCAATGGACCCTGTTCTATAGTATGTAAATTCAAAAAATGCAACTTCAAAAAATTAATGCTTTTGGATTTATAAGTAGCAGTAAAAAAGTTACAAGTTCTTATCAAATAATAATAATAAATTCCATTAAAAAACACAACACTAACTTCCTACAGCGTTCCATGGACCCAGAATGTAGTAAGTGGGTTAAAGTGTTGTGCTTGATTGCTTTGAGGTGCAATCCTGATGGGCTAGACTACCTGTTGGTCTAGACTACCTGGCACTGGGCCAGACTAACTGCACCAGAAGAGGTCTTAGCCAGCATAGGTCCACTTGGGCCAGTGCAGGACATATTGATCTGCACCAGCCTAGCAGTTCTGCACCAGGCAGCGCGGCAGGGGCATGCCAGGAATATGTTGAAAAAGGCCTAGAATGGCACAGTTAGGCCACATCCAGACCCCATTTCCAGGGCAGGCATGCCCCCCCAGCCCCTCCGACTTAGGCCTCCTCAAGAACAGGCATAAATCTGAGTAGACCCATTGAGACCCTACATTAGGCATTATCTCTGGCGTAAATTAGGATTGCACTGTCCATCTCATTAGGATTGCAGCCCTGGTCTTTTGTTTGTTTCTGTGCATTCACAACACAGAGTAATGCTGTTGGTTTTTAAATTAAGTACACAATTAGAAAAAAGGAGCATTGGCTGGATCATAGCTCTTTATTAATAAAAATGTTTAAATATTTTAGTGTTTCCTTTGTGTGCATTTTTCCTCTAGGCTGCGACTCTTATCAGGTTATTCATCCCTTTTGAAAGGAAATAATTGCAGTTATGCTTCATTATGAGACTTTTGTGCTGCATTGCTTTGCCATTACTGGGGCAACTAAAAAAGCAATATTGCAAGTATAATTACATCTACATTTTAGTTTGATCAGTAGCTAATGCTCATTGTCTTTTTGGTAATTGTTTATTATGATGTACCGTAGAATGGGAAAGCATTTGAGTCCTTAAAAGCATTATGCATTTTTAAAAGGCACAATTTTTTCATTACTGTGAAATTGAAGCAATACAAAAAGGAAACTAAAATGGGCATCATTTTTATTTTTATGTTGGTTGTGGAAAGAAATTAGGGTTGCAATCCTAACTGCACTTTCCTGGGAGTAAGTTCTATAGAATAGAATGGGACTTACTTCTGAGTAGATATGCCTAGGATTGCAGTAAAGACCTAGTAACTTAAAAAATCTCTATATTTGGAAGCAGCTCAGGCCAGTTAGCTTGATTTAAAGATATGCCCAGTTTCTCTCTAGACAAGATCGTAGAATTCCATTCAAATAATTCTCATACCTATAATTACTCATTATTCAAAGATAAAAGTGTTTAGAACAGCAGGTTTTCCTGATTTGCCTGCTTTCTTAGAGCACAATCCTAACCATGTCTACTCAAAAGTAAGTCTCATTGTGTTCAATGGGTCTTGCTCCCAGGAAAGTATCTTTAGGATTGCAGCTTTAGTGATTCTCAACTGGGGTGTCACAATGCCCCAATCTGATTGCCCTGCAGGCCTTGCCTGCACTTCCTAGAAAGTGCTGCACACTTCCAGCTGTTTGAGGATCCTGTGCCGCCAGGCTCCAGATGCTGCAGAGACCCACAAAATTGTGATTGTGACCACTTCTTGTTTTGCATTTGTGCAACTGAAAGTGATCACAATCACAGTGTTTTCGTGGGGCGGTTGCTGCACGTTGCTGGTAACTTGTCATTCCATTATCCCCTCTCCTCAAGCAGTTACGAGGCTCTAATTCCTGGGGAGCTTGATAGGGCTTTCATTATTTCCAAATTTGCCACTTCTAGTAGAAAAATATGTGAACAGTTTCTCACCATATTTCAGGGTAGATTAAGCAGTTCTTTTCAACACCACCACATGTGTGCATGCTTTTTAATTTTTTCCAAACAGGCAACTCTTAGAATGTGGAGTTAATAAAGTTTTGGTAGCTTCAGAAAATAGTTTAAATGAATGATAACAACAAATGGCCCCAATTCCCTTATTAGTAATTTACCTAGTATTTTCTAATGTACAAACACTTTTCTAATTTAAAGCAAAGGGAATGGGACCTATAAGAAGCTATGAATTAAAACTGATGTAACATTTCATATAATGGGGTAAATGAGATCATTGGAGAATAACCCCAAAATAAAACTATTGCTTTCAGAAGAAGATACTGTAAATGATTCATCTTTTCTCAGTGAATGAGATCCAATATAACTGTTATAAGATGAAAATTAGACTTTGAAAGTAGAATTTGGGAAGAAATTTCTGTGGCACTGTGAAGAAAGAGAGAAAGAAACAATCTTAAACAATCCACAGTAAAGTTGGAATGAGAAAAATGTGCCACTTTGGTACTTCATATTTTCTGACTGATAAGGTTGCTCTGTGTGTATGTATAAAGGAATTGACAAGCAGTTTCCTAGTATCTTTTTATCACACATTTTTCTTAACTTACACACACATAATATTCTCTATGAACTTGGAAAGAAAAGTCAATTTTATGGAAAATTATACTATGGAGGATGTAGCATTCCATGTATTCCATGGGACTAGCCTGGGTGGTCCAGAGTTGGGGTGCTGCTGTATAAGTTGGATTTCAGATGGGCTTAGGAAAGGCTTCTCTCTTACCTAGCTAGTGAACAGCACAATCCAGAGTAACTACAGGAGCCATTTACATCAACATAGTTACGGCACCAACTATGGGAAACCATAGAGCAATCTGTGGGAACTATGGGAAATGTATAGAGCAATCCAGAGTAAATTTTTTTCCGTTGATGCAAGAGCTCCCATAGTTACTCTGGATTGTGCTGGAAGTCTCCTAAAGTCAATGGCTGTAGTTGTTCCTTTTATAACGTCCATTGCCAGCTTTCATCATCACTGATCCTGCTAGTTTTATGGTAACTTCTTGCCTACCTGGGGCTCTCCCCTTTCTGGGACTACAAGCAGTGGTGGGCTCCAGCAGGTTCGCACCTACTCTATAGAACCAGTTGTTAACAAGAGACAGGACATATAAAGTTTAAAAATAGCCATTTAAAAGTGGCTACCAGATGAGCATAGAACCGGTTGTTAATTTCTTTGAATCCCATCACTGACTACAAAGGCTCCTAGCTGTGCCTTCTTGTACCTCTCCTTTGCCTTACCTGCTGTTTCTGGCCTGGAACCTGCCTCTCTAGGTTTTCCCACATATTTCCTCCAGCTTCGGTTTCAGAGATGAGGGTTGCAAGCAGCCCACTTGTTTCCTGGTGCCTTTGGTTGAACAGGGGAAGGTGAGTTGGAGTTAGGGCTTGGGGAGTTGGGGGCAGAAGTGCAGGGTGACCCTGATGGAATAGTTTTAATCTCCTCCCAATATACCTTTGTAAATACATGCTAAGTATAAGGAATCTTTATAGAATGACGATGATGACGTTAGTGTATAAAGTTAAAATAAACATATCTCATTTAATATGGTTTTTTTAAAAAAAGAACATTATGTGATGTTACTTTCTGGATGTCTTGAGGCATAGCACATCTTTCAAAAAGAGAGTTTGTTCAATGAGAATTAAATATTTTGCAAATCTAAAGCAGGCCTCCGTCAGTCTTGAAAGACTATGGTATCGTGCTCGGCACTGCATACGCTTCATGCGAAGCACGAAAGCCTGGGTTGGATTGTTATGGAGGATAGGGTGTTACCCAAGCAGCAAATCCCCCCTCTCCACGCCACTGAATTAGTCCAATGGAAAGGCAGAGCCGATACAATTGGATCCAGCTGGCGTTGCAGAGCTGGGCTAAGGACAGGAGTTCACGCTGTCTTGTGGGGCTGAACTGGGTCTCAAACCCTGGCCTGCTGGTTAATAGGCACAGCGTCTTAACCGCTTGGCCATCCACAGCCCATACTTTGCAAATCTAAAGCTTACCAAATTGGATGTTTCTCTCTCGGGATATATTTTCAGTCATTTCAGAAGAAACTTTACTTTGTGGTTCTTGTTTTATATTATTCAAAACTCTTAAAATTGTGTTGTAATTTTCAGAAGCTTGATAACATTTGAGTTGACTAAAGGCTTGTGGGATAAAAATGAAATATCAGTAGTTTGTCAGTGGTGGTGGGATTTGGTTGATTACTGTGATTGTTCTTATTAATGTTTAAGTGCCTAGCAGCACAAGTCTGTGCATGTCTACTCAGTAAGAAGCCCCATTATATTTAAGGAAGTTTATACTGAGGAAAATGTATATAAAATTTCACCCTAATGTGGTAAAAGCATTTCTTTTTTAAAAGCAAGCTCTGTCTGTAGATTCACAGCATAGAGAACCAAGAGTAGAAGGGCAAGGGGAAGCGAGAGGAGAGGAAAAAGTAAATTCATCATGCAAGAGGAAAGACAGGAGTTCTCCTTAATAAATATTTGATATCAAAAATGGAGGGAGCAAGCCAAAGGTCAGAAGGTATGGCATTTAAAAGATCTGTTCTGTATCCATTAAATATGTTTCATGCTATATTAACTGTCTGGGTCACAATCCTAAGTTTGTCTACTCAGAAGTAATTCCCATTGTTGTTAGAGGAACTTATCCTAGGAGAGTGTGCTTAAGATTTCAGCCTATATATTTTACAAGTTGTAGAGAAAGGCAGTGGCCTTCAGTTCACTTTTTAAGCCTGTACGCCTTCATTTTGCAGTTCTGTATATAATCATGCTATTATGTATGTTACAGGAATATACATACAGTAGTTTCAAGTCCTTGCTGTCCTCTAGAATATATTTTATTTTTATTTTATAACATTTGCAATGAGCTCAAAGGCACATTGTTGAAATTTAAAGAAAAACCTAATTTAATGTTCACTGTGACTTTTGCCAAAGGATGAATATGAGTTAAATGCTTACGTTGAGTGCAGTGGCAAGAGCAAGCTTTGAAAATGAAAATCAAGACTGCATTTCTTCTTACATGCAGTTTGTAATGAAAAGTTTGCTATATGCTCTGATTGTGATACATTTGAAAAATGAGATTGTTATCTCAGCTTTATAAAGGATTCTCTATAAAAGTAAAAGGTTGTTTTGTTTATTGGATTTGTATTGAGGCGGCATGACAGTGTTTTCCCCAGTGCAGCTCTTTATACTGTCATACAAAGGGAATGAAATCAATTTTCATTGTAGCTAAGTATCAAAAGAATAATATGTTTCTTGATCTCCTTGATTTAGCTACGGTGCTTGGTGCTGGATCTCAGGGCCAGCCCCGACACAATGGTAGCAGTTGTGTGTGCTAAACAAGTGCTTATCTCCTGGCATGTTTCACCAGCCAAGGTTACTTCACCTGAGTAGAAAGGTACTCAGGGCTACAGGGAGGTAAACTGTGAGCAGAGGCATTCATCACTCTGCCATCTTGATTGTGTTCAACTTAAGACCCTTTCAACAGACTTTTTTTTTTTGCATGCCTAAACTCATTAATCTGCCACATTCATTTTGGCCCTGAATAGGAATGTATTTAAATATGCATTTGTGTTGGCAATTTTCAATCTTTTTCATCTCATGACACACTGACAAGATGTAGTACCTTGAGGCATCTGGTGGGAAGCTGTATGATACAGGAAGCTGGACTAGATGGGCCTTTGGCCTGATCCAGTGGAGGCTCTTCTTACGTTCTTACTAAAATTGTCAAGGCACATCATCCGTCTTAGACAATTGACAAGGCACACAATGTTGCTGGTGGGGGTTCACATCTCTCAGTGGCCCTATTAATAAGTATTTATTATTATTTTTTTTAAATTCCAAATTATTACAGCAAACCTAGGTGGTAGTTGAGTTAGAACTGACAAAATAGTTACTTAGAGGGTAGCTGCACAATCCTATGTTTGTCTATTCAAAAATAATTCCCATTGCGTTCAATGGGGCTTACTCCTAGGAAAGAGTGCATAGGATTACAGCCTAAGTAGTCTGTGGAACTCATGGTGATAATGATGTGGTAATGGCACCTGGCTTAGATGTCTTTAAAAGTGGATTGGACAGATTTCTGGAGGAAAACTGCAACCCATTTACAAGCTGTGAGTATACGCAGACTTTGGGTTTTAGAGCTACCTGAATGCCAAATCCAAGGGAGTGGCAAACATGTTACAGATATCTTGCTATCTACAGTCTCTAATAGTGCACTATTAGATGGACAGTTGGCCTGATCCAGAAGGGCCAATTTTTCTGTTCCATGTCAATTAGTATATTTTGTAACTAAAGCTTTGATTTTGATATATAGAATTTTAAAGAAATTCAATCTATATATATATAAAAAAGAGAAAAGTGACCAACTGACCCACTCACTCACTCACTCACTGCCAGGGCTAGAAGCATGAAATTTGGGGTGGGTGTTCCTTCTGTGACTGAGGGGTACAGTAAGAACCGGTTTTCAGAAATTCCAACCGGAAGGGGGTTAAAAGGGGTGCAACGCCTTTTCCTCCCTATACTTTGTATTAGAGAATTGATGACTCATCAACATTCCGCCCCAACCCCCGGACCTAGAAGCATGGAATTCTGGGAGTTCCTTCTGTCACCTGAACACCCACCAAGAACCCATCTGGAGAAATTTAACCCTTAAGGGGCTGAAAAGGGGGCAATGTGTTTTTGTCCTCTACTTAACATGGAAGACTGACCAACCTCCAACAAATTTTGTGCTTGGTGCCTGGTGCACTGAGGGGATGTTGTTTGGAGGAAGAGGTTGCACTGGAGAGGATGCAGTGCATGGGGGGTTGCGCATGGGAAGATGCGCATGGGAAGATGGTGCCCATGGGGAGTTGATGCACATGGGTGTTGGTGCACATAAGGGCTTGGTGTGCATGGGGAAATTATGCACATGGGGGGATGTTGTGCATGGAGGATGTTGCGCAGAGGAGGATGTTGCGCATGGGGGGACTGATGCGCCGTGGGGGGATGGTGTACAGGGGAATTTTACTCCCGCAGCATGGGTACGCTTTTCGCTAGTCTTATATAAACTGCAAATTCTGTCTGTCTTTCTGTGTGTCTGAAACACCTCTAACTTTGGGCCACACTTGCTCTACATAGACATATTACTCTACATAGACCTTTCTGGAAACAGAATGATCTCAGGAATGAAAATCTGTCCTTCATCTGCTGCGTGAACATCCGGCATTGGAATTTGTGTCAGGCCCAAATTGGCAGACATACCATTTGAATTCAAGAGACAATGTACAAGCACTTGCCTCTTTAGTTTTGGGCCAGAGGCTGGCTTAAACGTCCTTACATAGTACTGCTTTTAAGCTAGTTCCCTATATAAGGGAGTTATATTTTCAATTTATACAAATAAATGGCAGCAGAAACTTGAAGAAAATATTAAGATTTTCTTTCATGCCACAGCATCATATTAATGAGACTTGGCAGATGTGCTAACAAAATCAACGGCATGACAGTAACAATTGTTCCAGTACACATAAGTTCTTAGTGAAAAAGGCTGCATTCCAATATCGGTTTTGCTGTTCGCAGAGTATTCAAGGCAGACAATGATCAAATAAAAATCAACAAAAAGAATGCAGATAAAATGATCTAATGTTTTATGACAGGCATCCAACATAACAAAAGATCTATTATCAAATGAAATCTGATTAGCAGTTAGGTTTCCAAATTATGTTTTGTCAATACCTTTAAAATCATACTAGTTCGGGTAATACAAAGGAAATTACCAAAGTTGGTGAAAAGTGAAAAATCAAATTATCGGTACTGATTTTTCCAGTTTTGTCATATCAAGTATACATGGAAAACCCATTCTATATTTCTTAGTTTGATAGATGGATTTTTAATGCAGCATTACTGGCACCCTATTTGTGATTACTGAGGTTCTGCATTAGTTCAAGCAGTATGTCTGTGCAAGAATTCACATTTAAAGCAACCAGTCGCTTTCCTTTATATGCATGGCCAAATATGCATCACTCATTCTCTAAGTACAAATTACTTTTATGGCACAAGTAAATCTATTAGTTAAAATTATTTTTTGTGAATGTTATTCCATGCTTTTTTATCACTCTAACCATCACATATAATCTTCAAGTCTCAGTCAATTGTAAGATTACTCTAAAATTTGCAACCTGGGATGCATTCCAAAGGTTATTAATTTCAAAATGTTGTAATTTAGGAAGGCTGATGATAAGCACAGTCATTTATATAGCAACATGCATAGCATTTCAGCAAATATGATATAAATTGCATTTTATCATGGACTACAAGACATTTAATTTCTTTCCATTATCATCTGCAATGAGTTGATGCAGTTTGCTTATTCAAGATAAATCACAGATGAGAAGCTAACACCAAAAAGCATTACTTAAAATTGACATATCTCTGAATTAGCTCTCAGTGTGTATACTGTTTCCCATAGAACTTGAAAACACAGGATACAGTGTGCCACATTTTGGTGCATGCGCACTAGGACTGGTGACAATATTTCAATTTAATAAATTAAAACTTTAGACCAGCATACATAAGGTCCCTCCCATCTAAATACGTATATGTAGTTACCATGCCTGAATAATATAATTTCAGAAATTAAAGTACAGTACAGTGAGACCATGTTCTGAGCTGGTGTCTACAGCCACAAACTTAATTAAATTATTAATATCATTACAGTCAAATCTAGAGATTAACAGTATACTGGAAAATGTAAGTTTCAAGTGCAGAAGTAATCAAAAACCAAGACAATTGACAAATGCTAATTAAGAATTTCATTCTGACTGTTGAAATCTTCTCCAACATGTACAATAAACACACCATGTACAATAAACACTACCATGGCACCAAAATGGCTGCTGCCTTATCTGGTGAGCCAGCAGACTACTGCTGGAGCCTGCTTGGAGGAAGATGTTTGTCCCTTTCCCCTGAGTTAGTGAGTAGGTGCACATGGGGTTATTTGATTCTGCACTAGCTCAGGAGTAAAGAAGAGCCTCCATGTAAAGTTGGAAGGCCTTACTGCAAAGAGCTGGCACAGCATTAGCACAGCGCCACTCAGTGCTAACTCAGGTGCTAGCCCAGCATTGGGGCTCAACAACCATATTCTGTGATTTATTCTAAATAAACTAGTCACTAACATAAGTCAGTATTTTTCCAAATAACTTTGTTTCCTGTGTTCCTGTCTAAACTAATTAGCACACAGACAATTTTAATTTGCTTGACTGACTCCCTATTTTTATTGCATGTGACCCAATTAGTTTTTGCTACCTAATTTGAGCAACAGCTGTGACACATATCAATAGAAATTGCACTATTAATGAGAATATAATACATGTATAATCGTCGTTTGCAACACATGTTTTCCTTTGTGAAGTATGTAAACATTTTTTCTTATATTTTAACTCTGATAGAGCATAGTGGCTGGCTGGAGTTACAAATTCTCATTGAAGTGAGGATTCCTGCTGCCTTGATTGTAAAGCAAAAAAAAAAAAAAAACCCAAACAAATTACTCATATGTCACTCTAAAATAATAGCTCAAAAACTAGGTTAAACTGAAAAAGTTAGGAAAAATGTAGGAAGTAAGTGTAACTTTAGTGTTTTATTTATGTGATAACTAACATTGATTTTAGGGGGAAATATTTCATATGCTTTAAAGAAAGAGTTTCAGCAATAGACAGCTACTGTCTGACTTCTGATCAAAGGAAGAACAGCTACCTTTGACTAAACTTTCAAGATATTTCAATCTAAAATTCCATTAAATATTCATACATTCTCATTTGTTCTAACAAGACACAAAAATTTGTTATTAGCTTTTCGTAACCACAGTGACTGCCCTTTCTGCTTATTCCCCATTACCAGATAAGAATCAAAATATCTCTCCAACCCTCCAACTTACCCACAAGCTCTTGTCTTCACATAACTTTGGTGCAACAGTGACCAGAAGGTCTCTTTGCAAGGTCCTTGCTGCTTGAAGTGCTAAAATGACCTCAAATGCCAGGAAAGTGAGGACACACTGCTGATTCTGTTGGGAATTCCATGTCTCTAACTCTTTGGACCTCCAACTCCTTGGGCCTACTGGCTGTTCACACCAGGCAAAAGACCCCTGCCATAAATACTCTGTGCACCTTAGAAAACATTTGAGATTTTGTCTTAGTTCATCATAAAAATACAAAAAGTTATAGCATATGTATAATGTTAATTACGGTAATCTGTATTTCTTCTACATAGATCAGCAAATTATTGCCCAGTTCTGTCCAGCGCAGGAGATATGGCTCCAAATGCCTACCACTGGATTCTGTGCTGGATTTGAAGAGGCTGGTGGTCTCCTCAGGGAAGGAAATATTCATTCCCTTCTTCTGTGTCAAGTCCAAGCCTGCCCAGTAGGGCTTCTCAAATCAGTGCCAGTTATTTTGCTGGCACAGTTTCAAGAAGCACTGTGTCAGGCTATAAGGCAGCCACTTTCAACCACTGTGCCATGCCACACTGGTGTGTCATGAGTTGTCACAGGCGTGCCACAGGAATTTGAAGGACTGTTATTAATTAATAGGGGCAATGGGGATGTTAGCCCCTTACCAACAGCCTGGTGTGCCTTGTCAATGGTCAAAAATCTGATGGTGTGCCTTAGCAGTGGTTGGACCACAATGTGGATGCATGTGTGACAAACTACCCTGTTTTCTCTTTGTATCTGTCCCTAACCTAACCCTATTTTTAGCACTATTTTTCTTTTAATGTCTGACACTACTTGAGCTGAAGAGTTTTTGAGAGCATACTAAAAATGTGGTGCCTATGGCAACCATGATTTCCTTTCAGATTCCTGAAAGAACAATTAACTGATCCTGCAGTAACTAAATTTTCAGAACTAATTTACTTGAGAAGCCCCAGGAAGCCAGGCCCTTATTGGATTTGGCTCTCCTACTAGCCGTTTCGTGCAATAAGCTTATAGAAGGAACTCAGTTTTTGCTGTGGGAATCCTAGTATCCATTATATCTGAATCTTATTCAACAATCAACCTGCCACCAGCTACAGTGATGCCTCACGTAACAAATTTAATTCGTTCTGGAGGCATGTTTGTTACGTGAAACGTTCTTTACGTGAAGTGGATTTTCCCATAGGAAATAATGGAAACTCAGACGATTGGTTCCACAACCCCAAAAATATTCATATAAAAATATTAACTGGATGTAAAAATGATGACAGAACACTGGGATTGAATTCAAAACATGCATTCAATGTGCATGATCTTATGAAGTCTACTTAGGCTGCAGTCCTAAAGACACTTTCCTGGGAGTAAGCCCGATTTAACACAAAGGGGCTTACTTCTGGGTAGACATGGTTAGGAGGCTGCAATCAAAGACACCTTCAAAGTGTCTCCCCACTTTCTCCTTCTCTCCATCCTGAGCCTCTCTCTCCCCTGCTCCCTTCTGGCTAGCCCTGAGCTGCTTCCCTCCTCTCCACTGCTCTTCTCTCCTTCTGCCCAGCGGACACCCAGCCACAGGAGGAACAGCATGGAAGTGTTGCTTTCACTATGGGCAGGAGCGCTAGGCAGTCCTGACGCTTTTTAAACAGGCTGCCGGCCAGTGCATCTGCCCCAACTGGCAACAAATGTGTTCTTTACGTGAAGCATGTTCCTTTACGTGAAGCAGAATCCTAGATAAATTTTTGTTACATAAAACATACTTTATGTGAGGCGTTCTTTACGTGAGGAGCCACTGTATTTCATTGTGAGTCATTTTTTAGTAGATGTCCAATCTCAAGTTACTTATAAATTAAAACTCTTTACATCAGCAAGCTTAGTAATTATTTTGCTGGGAGACGTTGGTCACACTGGTGTCAAATATTCATATTTTATGATTCTTTTGACACCACTGTGAGGAATATAACATGCCTTTTTCTTTCTAACTGTGCTATTTTATATATAACACCAATTTAAATAGCTTGTCATTAATTTTTCTGACTTTTTATTTGTAGACATGTATGTACCGTACTATTCTTCTGATTACTCACAGATAGTGTTATTAATGATTCTACTCTATTCATTATAATGCATTCAGCTTCTAGATGGGGCTGGAGGTAATGCTATCTAAAGAACTAATTTTATTCTATTAGATTACATTACATTCAGCCCCATCTAGTGACTAAGTGCCGTATAGCTCTATACTATGCGTACTGGGCTGACACTGGGAGACCCAGAAGAAAGTATTTATAACACAAGAAACTTGGAAAAGGCACTGTTTTGCCACATTAAGGTAGGGAATCTAATTTTGATATACCCCTTTTTATTTAAAAGGACATTTAAACTGAAATCCTGGTATCCATGGATTTTTTGTATCTATAGGACAATGTCTGCAGGAACCCCTGCAGATATTGGGGACTGACTGTACATACTAACTCTTCAACTCGTAACTCTTCAATCAGTAACATCAACTTTTTTGTTCTTTTTTTCCAGATGAAAGAGAAGATGTTCAGAAGAAAACATTCACAAAATGGGTAAACGCACAGTTTTCTAAGGTAAGACTCTTCCTTTATTTCACATTCAACAACAAATATTTGATTGTTTACTTTACAGCTAAGTTTTCAAATGTATTCCAACTTTGTTGTGGTTATGTTGCAAATGAAAGGCTGTTATGGGAACATATGGAAGGTATGGTGAAACTCATGTGATAATTAGCTGGCTTCCTTTGGCAGGTCCAAGCATTGATGGGTTAAAGTGGATTTTTAAAAATTCATTTCAGTTTGTCTTTTGAGATTGTAACAGCACTGGTGGCTCTGGTAGTTTGGGATTATTTGATAGCATTGTGTAGCTATTTCTTAGAATGGTTTTGTCCATTCCTATGGCTTATTGTGCAATAACTCATTTAGATGATAATACCATAGTATTAATGTGTGAATGGCCTAATGATATGATCAATAGTGTATCTTTACACCTCCTGGTAAAGTGGACAGATGCTTGGAATAAAACTAAGGCCACTTTATTTTGAAGTTCAAATACAAGAAAACAGCAAAAACAGCAGCAGGGCCTTGGTTGTGCAGGTGCTAAGCAGGGTGACCAGATGACCGGGAAAACCCGTATGTGTCCAGATTTTTAGCCTCCTGTCTGGGTGTCCTACATTTTGGCATGATTGTCCTACATTTTGGCTTCATTTTGAAACTTCGTGATAGTGCACAGTACCCCATCATGTCATATGTCGTTGGATTTGTATTGAAGAGCAGAATCCAAAGCAAAAATCATTTTGGAGATAGCTCCTTCTTATCAAAAGTTATGGTCAAAAAACAGAAAAACAAAAACAAAAAAAAACATTTTTTGGCGATTTTTTTTCAGTGGGTAGGAATTTTGGCCTGGGATTAAGAATTTTGGCCTTGGGGTTCAGGAATTTGGGGTTTGGCATCTGGTCACCCTGGTGCTAAGATGAGGGAACAACCTCCAATATCTGCTTCCCCATGAATCTGTCAGTTATGCCACCAGACTCCAAGCTCAGGCCATGTGTTGGTGGTTCTGCATGCAAATCATATGCTGTAGTATTTATTTATTTTATTTATTTTAAAAATTTATATCCTGCCTTTCTCGGCAAATTAGCCCAACTCAAGGCGGCTGACATAAAACATAATTAAAAACATAAATAGATCAATTTGTAGTACTGAACAATAGCCTCCACTTATTAGGAGAGAATAACAGAGAGGCCAAATGTGGGCTCTATTTGCTGCCATAGCAAGATTCTAACTTGCAAGATCCATGATCTTTATGGATCCCATGGATCCCAACTTTATTTTTCATGGAAATTTGTTTCTGGAGTAATGATATCAAACCTTTATTTTGACAGCATCCATAACTCTTAAGCAATATAGGTCAAGCTTATTTATATGTGGGGATTCATTCAGGGACAGGGTGCTGAAAACAAACATCACATTATTGCAAAACAGTGCCCAAATGATCTTTAATTGTTTTCAGGCAGGTTTGTGTGTGCACATGTGGGGTGCTTTTGCTAAGTGTACCTGCTGAATCACTCTCGGCTTGCACTCCAGTGCAAACATCACAGACAGCTTCTGTGAACCCCCCTCCCTGCCCCTGCCTCGTTCTCTCTGTCTTTCTCCCTCCTCACTCTCTCATGCACACACATACACACACTGGTGTGTTTGTCCCTTCTTCAAGCCTACACGACCTCAGCACTCCACAAGGAGAGGGAACCACTTATTCATAAAGGGACACACATCCCCTTTTCTGGTCCTCTGATTTTGATGGTCACCCTAAGAAGGTCCTTCTCCTTGCAAGTGCATCAGATGGAAGAAGGCACACACAGCAGTGTGTGTGTCTGTGAGTGTGTTTGTATGTGTATGTGTGTCTTTATGTGTATGAATGTGTTGTGTGTGTTAGAGAGAGAAGGGGAGAGTAATGGAGAGAGCAAGGTGGGAAAGGAGAGGACTTGCTGCCTGTGATGTGCACAGTGGTTGTTTACAATGGAGTGCAGGCAGAGGGGGAACCCCAGAATGTAGGGTAAGCAAATTGCATCACACAGGCACACACACTTTCCCAAAATGAATTAAAGAGAGCAGCTCAGCCAGTCACGTTGAATCTGATCAGTAGATAAACAAAACATATTTAGGCTCCCCCTCGACAATTTTAAAACCTCCTAAAGACTGGCAAGCCACATTTACTTTTCTGAAATGGGCAGATGTCTTTGTAAAAGGGCGACATTACTGACTGAGCTGTTGACCCACAATGAACAGTATCCTGTTATGTATGGTTTCCACAGAGCATTTCATTTTTGCTAGATTCCACACTGAATATTTATATGTATTGCCTAAGGACTATACGAGACTTTCAGGTAATCAAGATGTTGAATAAATGCTGGAGCTATATGCATTAAATTTCTTTGGCCTTAGGCAAAACAAAGTAGAGGCTGTAGAGTGTTATGGGGCATGCCTATGGGATGATATGAGAAGCTCCTGGCTGTGATGTCAAAGGGAAAAAACTGAATGGGATTAGAGTAAAGGTCAAGTTATAGACTGAATTGAGAATTTTAAATTGTTGTTGCTGGGTTCTACCATCACATATAACAAGTTATATTTGGTTGTATTACTTCAAATTTATATTTGCTTTGTATCCTGAGGTTTCAGCAGATGGCAGGGTAAAATAATAATAATAATGACACAGTGACCAACACCATAAAATTGGATAATTGGATTTCAGAAAAGCAAGGTTTATATAAGTTTGTCTTATCGGTGGATTGTGAATATACAATTAAATATGGTTGCAACCATGCTTCTCTAGCTAATGCAAAAACATGACCCAAATAAAAGACAGGCAATTTCATACTCTGTAGTTCCAGTCACATAGACTCTCTCAAGAATCTAATATATGGTACACATATAGCTTTATTTTTGGTTTTTAAAGGAGAATTTCTTTAACTAAATCAAGATGTCACGTATTCAGTGACCACCATGGGGAATTTTCTGTGTTCGATATGAGGAAGGAAACCTGGATGGGTGATAGTGGTTACAGCTGTAGGTTAAAGCCCTCTGTCTCTCAATTATTGCTCTTCTCCTTTACATTGTCCCATCCTAATGATTCTTTGGAGAGGGGAAGCCATAGATAAAGTTCTGAGATACAAAGGTTCCTTTTCTATTCAAATTTCCAGTGCTGATACAGCCATGTGCTGTATTAACAGGACATGTGCTGCATCCTTTGGTGGTGAGCAGTCATGAATGCCTCCTCAAGATAAGGGAGCCTTAGGGTGAAATCCAGAGCAACTACAGGGAGTCCTTGCTCTGGAGTAAGAACATGTTACTCTGGATTCCAATATGAATTTCCCATAGGTTTTCACTAGGTGGTGCAGTAACTATCGGTGCACGTAACGTCTCTTATCTGCTCCCGTAGTTACTTTGGATTGTGCCCCATGTTTCCTTACCTTTTGAAGATGCATTCCTGCAGCTTCAGTATTGGAAGGTTGGAAAGGGTTGGGCATAAATATAGGAAAATACAGGTCCAGCCAGACATCTTCTCACTGTCTTGAGAAATTTCCATTTCCTGAAACAATTTTTGTCTGAGGCCATGTTACAGCTAGAAATTTAAATGGCCTCAGGAGGTACCTCTACTTGTCATTTGCATCATACACATTTTTCCCAAAAGCATTTTTTGGTACATACTAAACTGGAAGCACATTCCTATGTAGGTCTATTCTGAAATAAATCCCATTACATTCAATGAGATTTACTTTCAGGGAAGTATATATAGGATTGCAGGCTTTGCTTATAAATTTAACAGGTAAATTAGCTTTTGCTTATTTTCTTCCTTTGTGTGTGTAATTTTTGAACGCAGTTTTCCTTCTTTCCTATGCCTTTGAAGAACAAATGAGTTCACACAAAACCATGGTTTGGCATGATTTTTATGAGCCTCACAGTGGAATTCTGAGCTGGCCTAGGGGTGTCATAAAGCACTTCTGCACCACTCATCAGTGCACAGACATACACCAGCCTTCCCAGGCCACTGCAGGAATGGGAAGATGGGTGAATTAGGCTGGCCTGAATTGATTATGATTGCACCCTCAGTCTTATGAATTTCTTTTACATATGAATAGAGGTGGTTTTCTACTTCCCTTGATGACTGGAGAAAGCGAGGTGTGTCATGACATTCAAGTTCATCAAATTTTGGATTTTTCTAAGAATGGTACGTGATTGAGTTGGAATACGAAACTGGAATTAGCTTGGATATCATGACAAATTTGAGCTTGTTCAAAACCTGCAATGGAAAAAGAAATTTTCATTTCCTTGTGATTAATGATTTCCCATGGCATTTGTAGCAATCCATAATATTTTTTTTAATTTGCCCTCTATCTTAATCACTTTATTTGTAAGAATGAATGCTCATGTGCATTAAAAAATATGATCTGTGATCTGTGAGATGAGAAGCTGCACCTGCTGAAATTTCCTCTGATACACAAGGTCGAGGTTATAATGTTTGCTCACTCACACTACAATCCAGAGTAACTACGGTTGCACATAAGAGACATTACGTGCACCCGTAGATACTGCACTACTTAGTGAAAACCTATGGGAAATTCATATTGCAATCCAGAGCAAATTGTTCTTACACCAGAACAAAGACTCCCCGTAGTTACTCTGGATTGCGCCCTCAGTTACAAATCTAAAGACAGAATTGGAACCAGGCTTCCAGAACTGGCTTAGCTTGTGCCAATGGGGCATGTGCTGTATCCTGCAGTTGATGGGCAGTCTAAAACCATTCCTCAAGGTAAGGCAATGTTTTCTTCCCTTATTCTGGAGTTGCATTGCCTTTATCTCAGAGCTGGAAAATTGGTTACGATTGTGTCCGAAATGCCAAAAAATTAATTTGCATGAAGTTATGTATTTTTAAAGAATGCAGAATTGTCATTTGTTGTTGGTTAGGCCATTAAGAGATTATTGAATATCTGCACTGATAATGAAGTAAATAGTTGCAAAACATAATTGTGAAGAGAAGATTTTGTTTGCAAAATAAAGGATTGTGGCTAATGGTCTTTACAGAGACATTAGACATGCCATTCTATTTAGCCTCATTGTATTAGAATAAGTAAAGAATAAATGTAGAATGTTTGTATTTTAAAACTGGGATATCAGATCAGCTGGAAAAATATATTCACCAGAGTATTCCTTTGAACACAAAATGGTTGCTGAGCCAAAAATACTGTCACATTTGATGAATGATTTTTCATCTAGAAAAATTCTAGATAGAATTTAAGAGATTCGGCTCTAGGCAGCCTCATTGTAGGGGTAGCTGTCTGATTTTCTACCTTAGTGAGCAGGAGGATATTACTAAAAAAATATATTGGTAACCTTGGCAGTCATGCTGCTCATGCATCATGATTATCAACATCACTCAAGTTCATGCCAGGAGACCAAGATGTTGGTCAGCAGCCAAAGGCTTTTAAGGATTGGACATGGGTTTCAGCTCTTTTTCTTAACTGATTTAGGCTACAATCCTGAGTAACTACAGGACCTTTTACACCGACATAGTTATGGTGCCACCTGTGGGAAATGCATGGAGCAATCCAGAGTAAGTGCCTCTTGTGTCTTCCTGTAGTTACACTGGATTGTAGGGACAGCTTCACATTTCCCTAAACTATCCTATAAGTTAAAGTGATCTTTTCATTCTTTGTAAAACCCCACACACAATTTTGCTGCTATCAAAATAAGTAAGTTTCCTTAATCTCCATTTGCTTGATCACCTTAAATATTTTAGGCTTCAATCGTCGAATCCACTTTCTTACCACAGTAGAATTTACTTCTGAGGAGGTATGCATAGTATTTATCTATGCATTGTTTATCTAACACTGGCAATGCAGTAATGCTTTGTACAGGAAATAAAACTTTATTCGGTATTTCAGTAAATCCCCCATGCTGGTCAAATGTATTTTAAAAAAAAACATGTCTTGCATACAAGATATAGGGCGCAATCCTAAGCATGTCTGCTCAGAAGTAAGTCCCATTCTGTTCTATGGGACTTACTCTTCGGAAAGTGTGTTTAGGGTTGCAGCCATAATCTGTTAATTCTATAAATTCCATCTAAAGCCATTGTCTCCCTGCTTACTGGGCCTGAGGCACTCTTTCCTGGGAGTAGGATCCATTTAACAAATGGGACTTACTTCTCTGTAGACATGCTTAGGAGGCTGCAATCCTAAAGACACTTTCCTGGGAGTAAGCCAAATTTAACACAGTTGGGCTTACTTCTGAGTAGACATGGTTAGGAGGCTGCATGGAGGATAGGGGGCTTACCTGGGCTGATGTTGGAGGCCAGTGGGGGCACTTGGGGGCAATTAGGGGCAGCTGCCTCTAGCACTCCCAGGCACTTGGAGGCAGCAGCACGCTGGCCAGCAACCCTTTAAAATAGGCTCCGCGCGGAGTGTCAGTGCAGAGCAACTTAGGGGCAGTTGCCTGGGGCTTGTTAAGTGAAGCGGGCTTGTTAAGTGGAGCACACTCCCAATGGGAATCTGTGCTTGTTATGTCAATCACTCTTTATGTGGGGCACTTGTTATGCGAGATACCACTGTATATAAATACTGTAGATAAATAGATAGATAGTTTCATTCATAAGAAACTACAGTAGTTTGTTTCTTGGTCTGTTTGTAAATGATGACTGATTTTTAAAGAGAGAGTGAGAATTCATAGGTTTGAATTTGAAGAACTGTCTGAAATGCTCAATGGAGGCTCTGGCTGTTTCCTTTTGAGTGACTGATACCCATGTCGTATCACAAATTGTCTTACAAGCTTTTCTCGAAACTTGTAAAGCAATTTGGAGTGGCTGATCCTCAAAATCATTGCACAGATTCCACTGGGCATGCTTAGATCCTTAGTTGTGCCCAAATTGATTTAAATCGAGCCATGGAGTATGATTATTATTGTTGCTAGCAGATTGTCAGCATGAGTATCACTCATGGTTTCTTAATCTATCTATCTATCTTTTAAAGCAAGAGCAATCTTTGAGAAAATACATACAAGGACGGTAGTTCATTTCCTGATATATTAAATTTCCAGGTAGGTAGGAAAATGGAACATGCTTTAAAATTCAAATTGTACAAACACATGTAGCTGCCTGACTGACTGCAATTCTCAAAGGTTTCAGATGGGGCCTTTCCCAGCTGTACCTGAAGATGCCAGGGAATGTACCAGGGATATTCTGCATGCAAAACGAACAGTCCACTGAGCAATGTCCTTTCCCTGATTCCCCAAATCTTTGAATTTCTTGCATGCAAATACGCTAATAATGATATACTTTAAAATACAAGTATCTCATTGCAGTGCATCAGTGCCATTCTAATACATGCAAACAGGGTTAGAGAAATTGAATACACAAACAACATAGGACTGAACCAAGGCCTTACTAATAGTTTTTGAGTTTTTTCTGTAGCTTTTACTTTTTGAAGGTTGAAATCCTATTGGGCTCACTTACCTGGGTGTGAGCTCCATTGACTATGATGGGACTTACTTACTGTTGTGATGTCTGTATCACAACATCTTCAACTCCTGGCAGGTTCTGTTATAGCTGATTCAAAACATACATAATAAATTGAAAGCTGAAATTAGGATATGTACAATTTAAGGCAAAATCCATAGCAGTAATGAGTCCACACAGTTACATCACCCTCTAGTGCAGTGGTTCTCAATCTTCCTAATGCCGTGACCCCTTTATAAGTTCCTCATGTTGTGGGGACCCCCAACCATAAAATTATTTTCGTTGCGACTTTATAACTGTAATTTTGCTACTGTTATGAATCGTAATGTCAATATCTGATATGCAGGATGTATTTTCATTGTTACAAATGAAATGTGTGTTCTTTGCACACATTGAACACAATGGGATTTATTTCAGAGTAGGCATGCACAGGATTGTGCCCTGATGCTGCAATCCTATCCACATTTACATGGGAGTAAAAGCCCCCTGACTATAATGGGATTTCTTTCAGAGTAAGCATGCATATGATTGGGCCCTGAGGCTGTCAGTCAGCCCCAGTGCACACGCAGCTACAGCCAGAGGTCTGGCAAGCCTGACCTGGCCCCCTGGTCTTTAGGCGACCCCCAGGAAAGCTCTAGGCGACCTCGAAAGGGGTCCCGATCTCCACTTTGAGAAACACTGCTCTAGTGTTATCTAGAAAGTCATCTTAACTGCTCTGGAGCAAGGGGCTTAATTTCACTTTAGGATATAGGCCTTAGAAACTTTGTCTGAAATTGTCTGCACAGTTTTTAACTTCATTTTATTTTTGGAGAATAAAAGAAATAAATGACTTTCGCTTTTGCAGAAAAACAATCATATCCTCTCCTAATCAGCCAGGTCTGTTGTGTCTTTATACCAGTTAGCTATTTTTAGTCCTTTGCTTGTGCTTCTGGAGAATTATCCTTTTAGCAATTAAACTCGCTCATTAATTTTTTTCTTGACTTTATAGATGTGCTATGCATATTTTAAATATCCAAGGACGAAGAATAACTTGGATTGTTGGGAGATCTATTTGTAATCATCTTAATTCCTTTCATTAGTTGTCAGAAAGAAAATAATAAAGGGCACTTTTGATTTTATCTACGTATGTTTGCCTTTTGTTTTCATCTGACATTTGAATCTAGCAGATCTGGAGGTTTAGCTGAAATGTAATTGAAGTTACATTCTGCCGTATTTAACTCTTGCGGGATGGGCCCCTTGAAGGAGACATGGATCAAGGGGAAGGGACATGAAGTCTAAGGAAAAGAACAAAGTTTACTTCTGCCAGCAGGCAATGAATAAGTAAATTTGAATATCTTCTGGCAATGAATGTAATTGGTCTATATTGGATTTTGAAAGGATACATTTTTCTTACCACCCCCTTACACAGACATGCAAGATTAGGTATCCCAGGCTCTTTTCCATTGCCCCCTAAACAAAGGAGTGAGCCCTATTGACTTTAATAGGCTTACTTCAGAGTAGACATGCATAGGCTGATCTCTCAGGAGAAGCTGAGCAGGTGCTAGTGGAGTGCTGAAACCAGCCGAATCCCAGCGGGGACTATTTTTCACTTGTATTGCAATGAAAGCTTATTCTTGCTTCTTGAAGATCTAAGATGTGAGAAACTAAGGGAACTCTGGTTTTAAGTTCCAGTTTAGGAGATGTTCCCAATGCTGGCACCTTCCAGACAAAGCACTAGAGTTTTCATTACTGTAGTCTTATTGAAGTTCTTTTGGTTTTGCCTTAAAGTTTCTCAGTTGTTGCATCTGAGGAGAAACCTGCATATTTTCTTAATATGTATTTTTAGGTAAGATCAAGTGACATCCAAGGGAATGTATGGCCAACCCTTCCAATCAATAATGCTAGTCTTATAGAAAATATTTTGACTTGTCTTCAAATTCTTGAGATGTGCCCCTTTAGACAGAACCTCAAAGGTTTCCTTCATATTTTTCTTCAGATAATATTTTGTAACGTGTAAATGTAATGTTACTTAGAGTAGTAATTTAGCTACACTATTTAGTATCCTGGAGCAGATGGAGGAAAACCCATGAAAGTGAGGAAATGCCAAACCAGTCCACTTTCAATTTTCCCCATTTTAGAATGACCCACAAATAGGAAAGAGGTGAGTTGATCCCATTAATGGCTGTTGTTTTCCCTAATTTGTCCCTCTTTCTAAAAGGGGTTTAGGCCTTCACTTAACTAGAATACTGTGAGAGGAGCAGAAACAAAACTTGAAACAGGCAATTATTTCAATTCTAACCTTGTTTTGCTTCCAGATGGTTGCATTAAAATATGTTCTGCTAGATCAAAGTGCACACCTCTGTCTGCATCTGTGAATATCTCCTTTCGGTCTTTGATATTACACACATTTCCTTTTTTGTGTAATTCCTTCATGCCTGTTTGCATCTCTCTTCATGTTTTGGCTGTTAACAGGTGGAACATTGACACCAATTACAGAAAGCACAAACATTGAGTTACTGGCAGTGCATCGAACAGGCTATAGAATAAGTAATTCAAAAGTATGCTACATCAATAAATGCAAAGAATAGCTCTGTAGTTGATTTATTACAATCATCTACAGTGATTTGCATATTTCCTTTGTAAGTCTTAAAAGTGTTCTTTAGAGCAGGTATTGAGCATGAAAGTACCTGCTCTTAAATTGTAAATCACAGGCATTAGATTCTTTTTATATGTAAAAAGGCTTCACACAATTTAAGATTTAATATCTTGTTAATCTTTAAATTTCAATGCAAGTCCATTTATTCCTGTTCACATATTTCACAATTTAAGGACTGTTCATCCTTTTTATGGCAAGAAATGGCATAAATGAAATGGCAAGAATCTAGAAAAAAAAAACACAAAAATTCCTGAAGATTTGATAAAGTGTTACTCCTTGTTAGACACAAGAATGGTTGTGAAGTTTAGTGAGATTCTATGGACCTTTTCTATCACAAAATATAGGGATGGGTGGATGCGATGTATTGAATTAATGCATTACTGAGAAAGATCATATATTGTATAAGATATATAGTTAAAGTTATGATAGATGATAACTCTGACAAATGAATATTATTATTTTTATATAGATATTATCAAATCAATCTTACTGTTTTGTTTCTGAGACCCTTGAGGAAGGGCTACTGAAATGTAGAAAAAATTGCTGCTACTTTGAGCCCATAGGAGAGACAGGGCCTTACAGTAAATCAAATAAATAAGAAAACCAAATAAACAAGCAAACATCTAGTTTGGCCCTTAAACTGCACATCAATGATACAACTGAACGATGAATGAAAGCAAAAGGCAGATATTGAGTTATAAATCGAAAACAACTGTTTTGTCCATATGTTCAACCATACATCAGCGTCATCAGAGAAGCGTGGTGTGTCCTTACCCTTGGGACCTTACCCTTGGATATCCAACATAATATAGATGCAACAATGGAAAATACTATAAGAATGTGACTCCACTAATATCTGTGGGAGGAGACTTCATTATTGGGTTTCCATCTCCTGAGAGACGTCCCATGCTGCCATTGGACAGACCAGAGGGAGTCAAGCCCAGGCAGACAGCATTGTAGTATTGAGATGTCCACTTTTTCTTTGTGGGTCCTTTTCAAAACACAGGATGTCCTTTTGAATATGGATAGGACCAGTGCTATTTTACTGGAAAATATGTGCCAGAACTCATCTGCTGGGACTCACTAGGACTCACCTGTTTGTATGTGTTTGTGTGCCAGAAGCCAAAACTCACACAGAGGTGCCGGAACTCTGTTCCGATGCATTCCCCCTCAAAAAAACCCTTGGATAGGACTAATACAAAAACTACTTAGCATTTATCAGCACAGGACACCACTTGTTTCAGTGCCTAAAGATCATGGACATCTTTCAGTCAAGCAGAGGAGACTCTTATGCCGCAAATCATTTGTGCGATGTTTCTGCCGTCCAAGGTATGCTAAATGTACTGTGCACAGTGTTGGATGCCATATAAACTTGAAGCCTTGCTTGATATATCACTTGGAGCACCATGCAAATCACACATTACTGTTAACTTAGAACAGTTTCCTAAATCATGCAACTTGACCCAGTGATCATGATCTGATCATGGTCATGATCTGATCTGTGGCGGGATGTGAACCTAGTGCTCAAATGTTCTGCAACAAAGCATAGGTTGCAACCTGATATTTCTGCCACTATGGCTGAAATCCTAAAGACACTTTCTTGGTAGTAAGACCCATTGAACACAGTGGGGCTTGCTTTTGAGTAGACATGGTTAGGATTGTGCTCCAAGCACATTAGGGAGCCTTTTGAAACTGCTTTCAGGACACAGTTGGGTCACAACCTACCCAGTGGCATCTGGTACCCCGGAATGCCTTGTGGGAGCATCTGGAAGCAACATTTGCCTTTACAAAAGGCAAACCAGAAGTTTCTGGGGCCACAGGCAGACCCAGCACAACCCAGACGTAGCCTCCGGATGCTCCCAAGGTGCTTTGTACCAGAACATCAGTTTGTGACCCACACAGTGGTTTGTGGTGAGAAAATATTTGGGAGCCACTGATCTAGAGTACTTGCTCTTTCTTGACACTGTAACTTGTTGCGAATCACCACTTTAAAAAAAAACTTGCAGAATCAATTTATTTTAGATGGTCTACCCAAAGCTAAAATAAATTATTTCAGAGGAGTGAAATGGCTTTATAAGTAGGCTGAGTTCAAGAAAAATCATTGCTTGTCAAATGCAAAGGCCAAAGCTGGAGGATCTTTGTATCACTGATCAGACATCAAAACTGTTGAGGGAGAAACTGAATTATGAAAATTTAGCTAATCAGCCACCTAATGTGCATATCTAATGTGCAAAGTGTACTTTGGCAGTGATTTAGAAGCATTGAAAAGGCTTAAGTTCACTATGACATTTACTTGACTACGAATTACAAAAGGCACATTGTTCTTGGTGGTTCATTATTATCATGAAATCAAAGGAACAGTAGAATCGACTTTTAAAATGTAGACATTTCAATCAGGTGTTTTAAAAAGTGCTATACTTATGAGATTAATGTGTGTACTCTTGGTTATATACAGATCTGACTGCTTTGGTTGAATTGTTATGTATCCTGTAACCTGATTCATCCTGAGAGATGTGGGTCTGGTCTGGGCAGGCAAGTTCTCATAAAATGTCCTAGGGAAGCTGATGAAGAAAAGGGTTAGTCAAACTCAACTAAGGTATACTTCCACTTAACCTGGAACTGATTTTGTTTTGCACCAAGAAGAGTTGTTCACCTCATTCTTGCCTGTCGCTCAGGTTAACACGTAGTCATGTTACTCTTGCTATGATCTGGAAACCCACCTTCTCACCTATTGATCACTTTGTTTCTTTTTCAAAAGATAGTCTAGGGACCATCCTGGGTTGATCCCTGGTGATTCAAGCCAGCATACCCTTTGTTCTCTTTTGTACAAACAAGTGCAACTGGAAAACTTATCCTCTTTCAACTTGCACTCGGATCTTTGAACACTTTGCAACAGAACCAGGGCCGGCCAACCTATGAGGTGACCTGATCCAGCAGATGGTAGATTGAGGTTGGTGGGACCTTATCCTCATGTATATATTGGTGAAATCCAGAGTAACTACAGGGAGTCCTTGCTCCGGTGTAAGAACAATTTACTCTGGATTGCAATATGAAGTTCCCATAGGTTTTCACTAGGCAGTGCAGTAACTACAGGTGCACGTAATGTCTCTTACGTGCTCACATAGTTACTCTGGATTGTAGGGTTTGTTGGGTGCATCACCTTGTCTCTAAACAGTAGTAGTCCCTGTATCAGAGTCAGGTCGCAATGGTAGAGGGCAGAGACATTACTCCTGTTTCTCAGGCAGCAGGGCTGACTTATCAGCTGAAGGGCTGCTTCCCTCTCACCGCAAGGAGAAGAGGGTGATGGCAGCACTGGCCAACTTGGCAATGGGAGGCAGAACTAGGAGGAAATGGGTGGCTTTCACACAACAGTAGAAGTAGAAAAATCCACCAGAACTAACTATTATCCATAGTTAGGTCTATGAAAATATTTCTTTTCATTGACATCAACAGAGAGCAGAAAATGGTAACATCAACTGATAGGATGAAAATAGAGACAGAGACAGAATAAAACAAAACCAAGACAATAGTTGCCAGAGGAAGAGGGGAGCATTTGTCTTTGTCTGGAATGTTCTTAATTCCGTAAAAAAATTATGTGTTAATGTGGTGGTGTCCAGGGGTCTTCTCCCCTCCCCAACTTCCCTCTGTGTCAACTTCCTTCACTTCCCGCATTCTTGGCTAGAAAACACTCCACAGAGGACAGGCTTGCCAAACTGGAAACTCTTTACTCCAGCATTCAACAGGAAGGTTCAACTTTCATAAACGTTATGATGTAACGCAGCTCAATAGTAACACAGTTTCCTCAACCCAGTCATGTTCCCTTCTTTTCCCCCTACTGCCTTCCTGCCCTTGTCTCCCCCTTCTTATTTTCCCCTGGAGCTCCAACCTCTCCAGGAGTAAGGCCATGCCAGCCAATTGCCATAGTCCTTGGGGCTGAAGCATAGTCCCTTCTGACTAGTTGTACCCAACCGAACACCCCCCTGCATCTGCCCATGCGGAGACGCACCACTCTGTCCTGGACTGAGTGTCTCTTCCCCATACAATCCAGGGTGAGCCTGTCAGCCCACCTTCACGTTTTGCCCTTGAGTCCTGTGGCTGAACTCCAGAGCTCCCTGCCTCCTCTGGGGAGCTGTCCAGCTGAAGGATTAAAGAAGCCAGTGGGGGATATCATCCTCGCAGCTAACTTAAAGGTTAATCTGCTGAACTTCCATGGGATTTTTGGAAGAAATATGTCAGGATCAGTCAGGATTGCCTCTTGACTCTCCTGATTCTACAGCTAAAATATAGAGTTGATAGTTAAGTCAGTGATGAGTAGTGATGAGTGATGGTGGTGGCAGGTGGTAGCTGGTCCAGGCAGGCCAATGGAAATTATTTTGCTTGCTGTTGCCATTACAGAATTGAAAGCAATGAAACACATTCTTCAAATCTGGTGCCTTTCTTTTAAAACACATTGGACTGATGAAGAATCTGTTTACCCAAAGCACTAGACTTCAGATCTTTAATGAGAGGCTCTTAAAGTTGAGGCTCCTTGTAGTTTGCTGAGAGGTCAAATCACTGAGTTTCAAATTGTTGAAACCAACCCCTGTGACCCTCATGGCAAATTAATTTGCTGACAGTTGTAATATTTATGGAATAATCTTATGGTTGCTTTAGCTGATGAAATGAGCAACAGATGCTTGTTCTCCAGAAGATGATCTGAAACTTCCATTTTACTGAACCTGTACAGAAAAATGTCCAATTTAACAAGCAGCAAAATCAGTCCAAGTTTAGTGAAGTGTGGTATATGGTCAACTTCTAAAAGAAAATTGCTTAAGCTTGACAGTCTGAAAATGAATAACACCATTGATGTGTAAAGGTGAATGCAAAGGGGATTTGGGCATCCTTTGAGAATGATTTGTCCCCCATTTCCTCCTCCTCTCTCCACACATTAATATTATAGGTATATGCTTTGGCCTAAAATTAAAGTTGTAATCCAAAAGTTCACATATGCAACATCCCTGGGATGTCTTGCTCACTATTATTGTTACAACAGAACAAAATTTATTTATACACAAGACAGCATGAGTTGATTGTTAGCTCCTTACAATCATGATGAAGAAATTATCTGAGTGATACACCAGTTGATGAACCAGAGTATCATGTCATCCTGATCTGGAAACATGGAGAGCCATGATGTGCCGGAAAAGTAAGCAGACAGCTTTACCTAAACCTGAGATCTGGCCTACAGGCCAGGGTTTAAAAAGAGCTGATTTAAATTAAAACAGAAGAGTAGGGGGAATTTAAAAAAAAACCTTGCATTTGGACTGAAACTATTATAGAAAGTCCCATTAAATTGTGATATTTTCTTTTTAAAGGAAGTGTTTCAGCTATTCCCAAATCTCACATATGTGATGGTTTTTCCTTTATTGAAGAGTAATTCTTCTGGATTTTTGGAGTGTCTTTGGCAAGTGTCCTTCATATAAAGCTCTTGAATACTTTAACGTTCATGTTTAAAAATCAAGAGTACTAAATTTGTTGTTGAAATCCAGTCTATTTATATTCATCCATGGGCTTCAAAGTGGCTTGGGCTGCATCCAAGCCTGAGTTAGGCTGGCATACGTTCTGACACAAGTCCCATGCTGGCCTGGGGATGTCTCAAAAGTGCCATAAGGCACTTCTGTGCCACCGTAGGGGTATTAAACCAGTGCACAGAGATGTGCCATCCTCTCCATACTTTGCAGGAATGGGAAATGGCTGAGTTGGGCCAGCCTAAATTTGCTAGGATTGTGCCATTGGTATACTTGTTGAGTCTTCCCTTTTCATTCAAAGTAGAGCAGAGGACATCGTAAAGGTATATTAAGCTTTTTTTAAAAAAACAAACTATATGCCAGTGGTTCTCAAACTTTTAGTGAGACATTTACAACATAAATAAGTATTTGTTGGAAAGGGAGTGAGGGTAGTGATGTGATCCCTAGAGTTGCTCCCCTGTGGGGGAAGAGTGGACTATGTTTCAACTAAACAGGGTCCGGAGGGTGCGGGGAGTCTACAGATAAATTTTGAGCTTCCTGTGGCTTCAGATAGTGAAAAGTTGCAACAAAACCAGAAGTTCTGTTTCAGTTTTTGTTCAGTTTAGATATGTTAGCATTCTAAGAAATGCATTCCTGAAGCATTCCAGGAAATTAATAGGCATCAGGCTTTAAAACAAGAGCATTTGGGAGTAAACTTTCACGTGCTCAAACATGATTCAGCAGTGACCAACAGATAAGAGAGAGATCAGAAGGAACAATCAAGGATGTTTGTGTGATGGGAATGAAAGTGGCTATTAACAAAGATTGTCAGCCATTAATATTCACACTCAAGGCATACAAGATTGTCAGACCATGAATATTCATGCTCAATGCTTACAAAATTATTAGACTGTCAGCCACTGAATGGTGAAAGCAAAGAATAATTCAGCATTGCTCTTTGCTTCTATATGTTAAAGAATAGATAATGGGACATGATGACAGTGATAGAATTGTCAGAGAAAAGGAAGAGAAGAGTCAGTCCCAGATCAAGGGAAGTAGTGCTTAATAGTCATCATCCACATAACCATTACTGCTGCTCATTTAACTGAACCAGCAGTTTTAACCAGCAGCTTTAACTGAACCAGCAGCTAAATGGGTAAACCCTATCCACTAGCATGAAAACAGGCTATGGAGATCAGGCCAAAGTGTAGGTTGGAAAAAGCCTCCCTTCCAGCACTGAAATCCAGAAGGACTTATTAAAAATCAAACTTCTAGTATATCTGTAAGGCAAATAGATGCAATAGTCTACTGAATTATAGATTCAGTATATGTAAACATGGACCAGACAGACCAATGATCAAAATGTAACTAGTTTATTTAAATGCCAAAAGAAAAAGAATGTCAGCTGCAATCCTAAAAACACTTTCCTGGGAGTAAGATCAATTGAACACAATGGGGCTTAATTTTGAGTAGATATGGGTAGGATTGTGCTCATTAGCAAGTAAATATAAGAATGTATCCTAAATCAGATAGGTGGCATGTTTTCACTAACACCACCTGTGATGGAGCACTCATATTGATGGAATTGGTACACTGTGTAGCATTTTGAAAGTATTCAAATGTTACTAGCAAATGGCTGTTGTTCAGAACATCAGATATTTTGAGAAATAAGTAGAAACCCAGCTGTTTGGCGTGTGATACTGCTTCATGCAAGTGGCTCATCACAAGCTTGTAGTCTCCCCAAGGAAATCTTCTACTGACTCAGACCATTGGTCCATTTTGCTCAGGATTGTCTGTACCTGGTTGTAATAATTCTCCAGGCTTCAGGCAGAAATCTTTGCCAGCCCTGCCTGGAGATGCCAGCAGCTGAATATGATATATTCAGTATGTGAAGCATGTCTTTTTCTGCTGAAGTACAGCACACTGTAAGTGTATAGTTTCTATGTATCACACAAGAATTGGCTGTAGTTTCTCTGTATCACACAAGTCAAGCTGTAAGTTGAGGTTCCTTTTTCCATACAGGTGCTAATAACAGCTCTGGGTCACCCCACCACCAGCATAGGATGTGGTGTTTGCATTTTGGAATGGCTGCATTGGTACAGGTGGTAGAGCCTCGGACTGGGCTGATAGTTTTCCCCAGGAAGAAATAATCTTTAAAAATAGAAACCGTCAATACAGTATTATTGTAAACAAAATGTTTTATCATTATCATCATCTGGACTTTAAAACACCTGGAAGAGTTGTATAGTGGAATGAGTATATGCAACATATGCAACAGCATATGCAATGTACAGTGGAATGAGCATATGCAACTCCTTTTTCAAGTGGCTTCCAATTTTTTTAATTTCTTGTTCTAAGGCAGAAGGTGGACAAATTTGACACGAGTTTTCTGCAGTATATAGGAATTATACTTTCCCAATACTACAGAGGGTTTTCATTATTCAAAAACATTTTGAAGAAATTAAAATCAGTTACAATTTTTTTAAAATAAAGGTACTCATCCTGTAGAGAAATTTATCATAAACCTTTTATAGTATTCTGCCAATTTTCTAATTTCACATCTGTGGTTGTGGCACATTCACAGAAACTTGGTCTGCATTCAAGAACCAGCTTTTCTTTGTGCAGTTGGTGGATTTTTTGTCTTACCTTGCATTTTTTGAGTGAAGCATTCTGCTTTGTGCACAGAGCAGATTTCCTCTAACTGATAGCTAAGTAAGCTGTAAGTTTGGCAAGGCACACCTCTGGGAAAATGTTAGGAGAAAAGGAACATGAATAAAAATTACTTGTTTGTGCTTCAGGCTTTCCAAAATCCATATGTAATATAGGTGATCTCTTGTATGCTTGAGTGCTGTAGGCAATGACTTATGAAAACCCCCACAGCTTGACATGTTTATGAACAGGGACAACAGTAGTTTTAAAAAATGCTGCTAGGCAGGGATCATTTTCAGTAGTTTTCCTGATTTTTTTTAGTTTCCAGCACAATTTTACCCAAAATGGGGAAATGAGTTAAAATATAATTTATCAGGGGTTTTTTGAGCACATAGAGCACAATTCTAACCATGTCTACTCAAAAGAAAGCTCTGTTGTGTTCAATGGGTCTTACTCCCAGGCAAGGGTCTTTAGGATTGCAGCCATACCCCCAAATCCAGAGTAACTATGGGAGCACATGAGACTTTACGTGCATCTGTAGTTACTGCACCACCTAGTGAAAACCTATGGGAAATTCATATTGGAATCCAAAGTAAGTTGTTGTTCTTACACCAGAGCAAGGACTCCTCATAGTTACTCAGGATTTTCCCCTTAGACAAAATTTCTGTCAGCTTACCTAGTGACCTGTTGTAAGGAGAGGTTTATGGGTTCTAAAAATGCACAGGAATGTCATGTTGCTGTAGCAAGGAGACCAAGAGTGCAATCCTAAGAAATTTAGGCTGGCCTAACACACCTGGCCTGTCTTTCGGAGATGGGGTGCATTAGCCTAACCCACCCAGGAGTGGGGCAGAAGTGCCTGATTGCACTTTTGTGACACACCCAGGTCAACACAGGACTTATGCTGGTGTTTAGGCCACCCTAAATTGAGATTAGGATTGCAGGCTATGTTGATGGTGTTGTGTGGGATGTTTTCACGTACTGTTTCCTATTATACTGTTGCAACTTTTGACAATGTGGTTGTAAACTTTTCTACCAGTGCAGATGGCTGAAATTATATTTTTGTTATGACAATGAAAAATATTTTACAGTGTATGGTGAGAAACTTGATACAATTTGTAGCTCTGCTTGCAGCAAACTACAGCAAAGATAGGTAATGTGCAAAGTAGGCATGTAGGACTTCATTTTAATAGTAATTATAGTAATTACTAGGTGAATTAACCAAACGTGGGAGTAAAATTTTAAGAATATTTTTGTGTCCCATATATAGCTTGGCTCCAGCAGGCACCACTGGTCAGCAGGAACTGAGAATCGAAGGTACCGGGAGGTACCAGGGGTCAGAAGCGAACTCCGGGCACCAGCGGGCTGCAGAAACCATGGGACAAAACTGCACATTGGGCAGTGAGAAATAGTTGGCACCACCCAGCAGTGGGCATCACTACCAGACACTAGTCACCTTGGGTATCTGTCACATGGGGTATCAGGCACCAGAAGGCAGTAGGTACCCCTACTGGGCACCATTGGGCAGCAGGCACTACCAAATTTTGGGGACAGGGCACCCCTGCTGGGCATTAGGCATCCCTACCAAGCAGCGGACACCACAGGACACTTCTGCTGTCTATCAGGCACTAGCAAGAAACACAGAGTGCTAAATTGTTTGTTTGGTGGGTCCTTTCATCACAGAAGGAATATTCCCACTCTCCAAATTTCATGCTTCTAGGTCAAGGGTTGGGTCTGAATATTGATCAGTCAGTCTTCAATGTTACTTATAGGGATGAAAACACGTTGCATGCCTTTTCACCCCCTTTGAGATTAAATTTCTAAAAATTGGTTCTTAGTGAGGGCTTATGTCACAGAAGGAATATCTCCCCAAATTTTAAACTTTCAGGTATGATAGTTTTGGCTGGGTGTTGGTGGGTGAGTCAGTCAGTGACTCCTTGATTTTATGTACTAGTAGCATTGTTGTCGACTTGTTTTCCAGGTGGGGAATATTATAACATGGACATTTATGTCCTGTGACAACAAACATTCTTAGCTGTCGTTGTGTAGTTGTTAAGTCATGTCCGACGCATCGTGACCCCCCAGACTGCAGCCCACCAGGCCCTCCTGTATTCCACCAGCTTCCTAAGTCCATCCAAATACATGTTCATTGCTTCAGTGACACTATCTACCCACCTCATCCTCTGCTGTCCGCTTCTCCTTTTACCTTCAGTTTTTCCTAGCATCAGGCTCTTTTCTAAGGAGTCTTCCCTTCTCATGAAGTGGCCAAAGTATTTGAGCTTCAGTTTCAGTATCAGTCCTTCCAGTGAAGAGTCAGGGTTAATTTCCTGCAGGATGGACTGATTTGATCCCCTTGCAGTCCAAGGGACTCTCGAGAGCCTTCTCCAGCACCATAATTCAAAGGCATATATTCTTCGGCGGTCAGCCTTCCATAGGTTTCAGCTTTCACACCCATACATTACTACAGGGAAAACCATAACCTTAACTAAACTGATCTTTGTTGGCAATGTGATGTCTTAGTTTGTTTAGACCTGCCATAGCTTTCCTTCCCAGAAGCAGGTGTATTTTATTTTCACGGCTGCAATGTCTGCAGTGATCTTAGAGCCCCCCAAAAACCTCTGTCACAACTTCCAATTCTTCCCCTTCTATCTGCCATAAATTGATGGGATCAGAAGCCATGATCTTGTTTTTTATGTTTAGTTATAAGCCACATTTTGCACTTTCTTCTTCCACCCTCACAAATAGGTTCCTTAGTTCTTCCTCACTGTCATTATTAAAATGGTATTGTCTGGGTATCTGAGGTAATTGGTATTTAACCCAGCGATCTTAATTCCAACTTAAGATCCAGCCCAGTCTTTCTCATAATGTACTCTCCATATAAATTAAATAAACACAGTGACAATATACAGCCTTATCATACTCCTTTTCAAATTTTAAACCAGTTGTTCCATATTTGATTCTGACTGTTGCTTCTTGGCCCACATACAAGATTCTCAGGAAACCAGTAAGATGCTCTGGTATTTCCATCTCTTTCAGAACTTGCCTCAGTTTGTTGTGATCCACACAATCAAAGGCTTTAGCGTAGTTGATGAAGCAGAAATGGGTATTTTTTCTGGTACTCCCTTGTTTTCTTCATAATACAACAAATATTGGCAATTTGATGTCTTGTCCCTCTACCTCTTTAGAAACCAGCTTGTACATCTGGTAGTTAGTGATTCAGATGCTGCTGAAGCTGAGTTTGTAGGATTTTGAGCATTACTTTTCCTATCATATGAAATGAGTGCAATTGTGTGGTAATTTGAGCATTCTTTGGCATTGCCTCTCTTTGAGATGGGAAAATAAGACTGATCTTTTCCAGTCCTAAGGTCACTGTTGAGTTTTCCAAATTTGTTGTCAGATTGTATTGCTTTGACACCATTGTCTCTTTTAAGATTTTAAGGAGCTCTACTAGAATACTGTCACCTCCACTTGGCATCCATTAGTCTTGAAAGACCATGGTATCGTGCTTGTAACTGTATGCGAAGCACGAAGGCCTGGGTAGATTAATATGGAGGATAGACTGTTACCCAAGCAGCAATCCACCCTCTCCACGCCACTGAAATAGTCCAATGGAGTCCATATGATTGGATCCAGCTGGCGTTGCAGAGCTGGGCTAAGGACAGGAAATCATCCTGTCTTGTTGGGACCTGGGTCTCAAACCCTGGCTTACTGGTTAACAGGCACAGTGTCTTAACCACTTGTGCCACCCACTAGCTGTGCTGTTCTAATTATCTGTGCTGTTCTAATTATCTGTGATAACTTCTAATGCCCACTTGGCTTCACACTCCAAGGTGTCTGGTTCAAGTTCAGTGTTGTATGTTGCCTATCCCTAAACTTGTATGGTTCTCTTTCCTCCTATATCTAACCTATCTGCTAAGCTGAATTACATTAAATAACAGATTTTTTAAAAGAAAAAATTAGTATTGTTTCTACATTTTGAGACTACATCTTGGTAGCCTCATGTAGTGATCTGTAGGATAAATGCGATGAGGAATGTCTCAAAAATGAATGACAAGATACATGTTTGTTTTTGAACTGGATTCTCCAGCTCATAGAATACACAGTGATGTTTTTTCTCTGTCGATTAGTGTTCTTAGAATCTGGCTCAGGTTTTGTTTTGGGTTGTCCTTGAGATATATGCCTCTGGCAGCTGTGATAGAATAGACAATTTCTTATCTGTTTATCTTGACTGCTTCTCTTGCAAACTGTGTTAGAATTCAAAGCAAGGAATGTAATGGAGGCTGTAGTTTCAAGCTTTCATGAATCTATTTGTGAATCAAATGTCCTGAAATTTGCCTTAGGCAATTATACTGTTTGAGGTGTCCATGTTTAACTAGAGCCATTTTGTACATAAAGGCCAGCACTTTTCAGTTCTTCATGGACAACGGGAGTGGAATAGGCTTTTAAGGGAAAACCTTCAACATTTTTTTTCACAAAACTGTAAATACACACACACACACACACACATTCTTTTTGCAGAGAGTTTGAGGGCATGATTATGAATTTGAAAGAGAATTATGCACTCTAAGAGCACAATCCAGAGCAAGTTCAGCCTGTTCTGCCCTAACTGCTCTCTTCTAACTATTTTGTATCCAGAGCAGAAAGAAGCCTGGGCTGCCCTAACTGCTCCATAGCAAGCTAAGTAATTGACACATGGGGAGGACTTACTCCTGAGGAGACACCCCTCAGATCACACTGAACAAGGAACAGCTGTGGTGTCTACAGTGGTGACACGACTCTGCGCATCACCCGGTGCAGAAGTCTGTGAGTCACCCCTAGGATGCGCACACACCCCTACCTGGACTGCGCAGTCGCCAAAGTTGGTGCTTGCGCAGTTGTTTCTGAAGCCAACTGGCTTCAGAAAGAGTACTATGTAGGCACAATCTCTGATGCCTGCACAGTACTTTTCTGAAGCCTTTCAGCTTCAGAGGAGACTGTACAGGTGTCAGAGTTGGTGCCTGTGCAGTGCTCTTCTGAAGCCATTCAGCTGCCACGCTGTCTCCTGAGCGAGGCTGAATGGGTGTGCAGCGGACTTCCTCCGCTCTAAGGAAGTCTCTTCTGTAGCTGTTTGGCATGCTCAGTTTGTTTCTGTGCAGTGCACCTCAGCTGGCCATTCGGGCCAACTCTGAGGATGAGTGGCAGCTTCTGGCTTCTGCTCCGCCTTGGAGCAGGCCTGAATGGGTGCGCTGACACCTGGGGCCTGCCAAAGGACAGTCAAACTCCTCCGGCGCATCACCCCATACAGAGCGTGTCACTCAATGTGGCCTGCACCAGCTGCACCAGTCTGGTGACTCCACTGGGTGCCTGCCTTATAAGGAGTCTCTGATGAGATGCCAGTACATTCTACAGTGAATACAAGAGGCAGGGGTTGCAGCTAGGCTGGCCAAGAACTCAGATTTTTGGTCAACACTGCCATTCTTACTCAGGCCTTATCATGGACCCCTATGGGTCTACTCATTACTCTACCTGCTCCTGAGGTGGTATATCTCTAAGGAGCTGGAAGAGGGCATTTCTGCCTTGGAAACATGCTCTGGATACAGAGTAACTGCTCTGCCCTAGGCAATGCTAAACATGTCCTCAACATGCATCTCCTGAGCTGCCTAGGGCAGAGCAGCTAGGGCAGAGCAGGTCCACCTCTCTTAGGGCACTCTATGCTCCCTTGCTCTGCCCTAAGCCTCTTCCAGAGTAACTGGGGTGGAGCATCTTGCAGTTGCTTCACCCTAGTGATAGATAGAGCAACCCAAGGGCTCTTATATGGACAGATTAGTTGCTCTGGATTGTGCTGCAAGTTGATAAAGAGTGTTATGTCTAAAGTGAGAAAAATATTCCATGCTATGCAAAGCCTTTTGCATACCCTTCACATAGAAAAAGGGAATAGAATCCTTTCACCCTTTTGATAGATAACTAAATTTATAATCCCAATTAGAAAGCTAAACAAAGCATGTAGTGATCCCTTCTCTGTGCAAGGTCTCTGAGTTGCATCCTGAGATTTTCGGTGGGACACTTCATCCCCCCCTTTATGGTGGGGACCTAACTGGAAGGAAACAGCAAACAACTGTGGATTCCCATTTTCAGCATTTCCATCCAGACACAAAGCTGGAAACATCTTTGGGGATGGGGGCAATTGGCTAGACAGCATCCGTGAGTCAGACAGCCTTTGAAGATAGGCTCCCCCCACTGACTCGTGTTTACCCCAGGGTACACACCAAAAACTTAATTCTTACTCCCTATCCAATAGCAAAAATATTTTCTAATATTAAAAAATTTTTTAAACCCTGCTAAAGTTAAAGAGCTTGCAACACTTTTAATACTCTGTTAAAATGTTAAAACAGTATGTTCCACTGTATTGAGCTATGAATTTTGAAAAGTAATCTCCTGTGCATGTGCAGTAGTAAACCCAATTATGTTTAACAGGAAGAAAAGTGTGAGAGAAACAAATAAATGTTACTATTGTGTGTATTTATTGTATTTTGTTTTTTTTCCAGAGTGACCAAGCCTGCACATTATGTGCTTTGGTTCCTGTTAGTCACCTTCTGGCCTGCAGGATGATTACATAAGTAGACAGGTTGTGCTACCCCTTGTTTTGTATTGTGGGTCAATTTTCAGAGGCAAACCTATTAGATGTCCTGTCTATATCTTGTAGAGGAAGAAAGGTTAAATGGCACCTCTTCTCTTTCAAAAACAAAAGGAAAGAATGTGGAAGTATTTAAAGGAAAAAAAGAACTATTTAATTTTAATAGGGGAAAGGAAAGTAGAGCAAACCATTTTGTGTTGCTTGCATTTAGGTGTCAAATATGGACTGACATTATACGGGAGGAATAGCTTTCTTTGGTAGTTTGAAGAATATATATTGCTGTCTTACCAACAGAAATCCCAAGCTTATTAACCATTAAAAATGAAACATCTCTCCTTTCTAGTGTTTGAACAGTTACTGCCGTCATCGCAGCTCCATATATGTTTATTCATAAGTAAGTTTTTAGGGGTTTGCTTCATTTTTGCTGTGTGTTAAAATACAAGTTATTTTGCAGTCACACTCAAATTATGAGTAATGCTTTGTACTCATTTATTTCTCTCAGTGGCATTTTCAACTCTTCGAAACAGATCCTTAAATTGAACAATGTCCACTTGCTGCTCTGTGGCCGGTAATTGTATTATATCAAGTGTTATGTTTTCATTACTTAGAGGAAGAAAGCGTAATGACCTTGCATTAACTCCTACATTTAACATTTTCATCGCAGCTGAACATATTAAGTAGAACTGCTTGCCCTGTTCGCACAGAATCACAGAAGCATTGTGCTCCAGTAACAGTAATTGGTGACTTACCAAAGAAGTTAAACATTAAGACTGTGATTTCTTTAGTGCATGTTTTTGCTCAATGGCAGTGATATACAACAGTTTTCTTGTCATGGCACACTGAAAAGACACTAAAATTGTCAAGGCAAACCATCAGGTTTTTTGTTTTTACAATTGACAGGCATGCCACATTTCTGGACAAGGTCTTGGCATCCCTCAATAAATAAATCCCCTTACTCAAATATGCACTGGCTCTGATTCCTATTCTCCACAGCATACAGCATGGGGCTGCCTGATCAAGTGCCGTAAGGATTAGGCTGCCCATTTTCTGCAGTCTTACCTGGGAGTAAACCCCTTAGAACAGAGTTGGACTTTGGAGTAAATCTGCATAGAAAAATAATTATTTTGACACAATCATATTAAACATGAAATATTTTTAAATTTCAAATTCTTGTAGTTTTGACTTTCAGTGGTAGTGCTATTTTAAAGTATGTTCAATTTTCAAGAATTCATTTGAATTCTTGAATTCAAATTCAGTAGTTCATTTGAACTACTGGAAAGAGAAAAAAGAGCTATGTATCTAAAAATAATAAAAAGCACACATGATTTAACAAAGAATTGGAATTGGAAACATTGGCTGGAAAAAATTAGTTGGTTAATAGACGAATATATGAGAGCTTATCAATGAGGCTGTTTATTAAGAGCATACTCTCTTATTTTCAATTTATTTAGGCTGCAATCCTAACCACATTTTCCAGGAAGTAAGTTCTATTAAACACAATGGGACTTCTGAGTATACATGCTTAGGATTGCACTGTATGGCTCTCTGATGTGTTATCATGATAAGGAAAAAATACCGTTCTTTACTATGAGTAATAGCTTTCTTTTTACCCTTAAAAATAAGGTAAGTTATCTTTTATTTCTTTCACTACCTAAGAAAGGCAGCTCTCTTGACATTTTGATAATATGCATATATATAAATTTTCAGTATATCATATTTTAATTCATTGACAGGCTTTGTAAAAACTTGACTGAAAATTTGACGATTTCTAAAATGTCTTTTCACAGAAGGAAGACAGTGAGTATGGTCGCATTTACAGATTTAAATCAGTACTGTGAATCGTTTTGATGTCACATGGGCACACTGCCAAAATCAAAGTACAAACTCCTACTAGCATTTTTTTATAGGTGTACCTTTTTATAGGCATGTTGTATAAGCGTGTTATCTCTCTGCCAGTGATAGCAGTGCTTGGGCTTTAACATCAAATAGGATCTGAAATCCAAAGGGTGACATGGAGCCGATCTCAGAATACAGATGTGAAGAGGTCACAAAAGGATAGTCCAGGTTCTGCTAAAGTAAAAACTTCTATTATTAGTAGTTATTCTTAGTTCTAGTGCCCTTCAACCAGCTGTTTGGTATTCGATGCAGGAATATTCTTAGAAGACATACAGCACATTCCAGAGCAACTAATCTGTCCACATAAGAGCCCTTGGGTTGCCCTATCTATCACTAGGGTGGAGCAACTGCAAGATGCTCCAGCCCAGTTACTCTGGAAGAGGTTTAGGGCAGAGCAAGGCAAGATAGGGTGCCCTAAGAGAGGTGGAGCTGCTCTGCCCTAACTGGGGCAGCCTAAGCAGCTCAGGACTAAGCAGCTCAAGCTGAGGGCAAGTTTAGCATTGCCTAGGGCAGAGCAGTTACTCTGTATCCGAAGCCTGTTTCAAGGCAGAAATGCCCTCTTCCCGCTCCTCAGAGATATACCACCTCAGGAGCAGATATAGTAATGAGTAGACCCATAGGGGTCCATGATAAGGCCTGAGTAAGAATGGTAGTGTTGACCAAAAATCTGAGTTCTTGGCCAGCCTAGCTGCAATCCCTGCCTCTCAACCTCAGGATATGGCACAACTATGGCAGCCCACTAACCTCAGGATACATCAGGCCACTCCAAGCATCCATCTTGCACTAGAAGAACTGCAGCTGTAACTGGTTGTCAGGAACTGCTGGGCTTCCTTATAATGTAGGCACCACAGCTGTTCCTTCTTCAGTGTGATCTGAGGGGGGTCTACTCAGGAGCAAGCCCTCCCCAACTGTCACTGACTTAGCATGCTCTGGAGCAGTTAGGGCAGCCCAGGCTTCCTGACTCTCTGGATGCAGCATAATTTTCTGCTCTGGATACAGAATAGTTAGGAGAGAGCAGTTAGGGCAGAGCAGGCTGAACTTGCTCTGGATTGTGCCCACAGTTTTGGATTGTTTTCAACAGAAATAAGGTCAGGTGTATTTTCTACAAATTCTGCTTCTGGATATTTGTCTTCACTTTTGTAGCTGTTACAGAGAGCAAAGCTGTTTTAATGGGCCTGAGTTCCTTCCATTCTTGGTAGATTGATGTCTCCTGTTATGAGCCACTTGCAGAATGTTTTTAAAGTACTGTAGTATTAAAGCAGCTAATTTCAACATTTTCACAGCATATGATCTCTAGGGTTTCTTTATGATAGTGTTTCCCACCAGTTCATATATAACCTGATTTTTCTGTTGGTTATGAATCTGAGGACACAGTCCTAACCAATGCATCATCAGGCACCATTGAACACCATCAGGCATCACCATGTACCACTGGGTGGTACTGGGCATCCCTACCAGGCACTACCAGGCACCAAGCATCACCCAACAGCAGGCACCACTGAGCTCCAGACACCAAATTGGTTCTTAATCAGTCTTTACATCACAGAAGCAATACCCTCCCCAAATTTCACTCTCCCAAGTCTGGAGGTTTGGGCTGGACGTTGATGAGTCAGCAGTTCTTCATGTTAAATATAGGGATGAAAACAGGTTGCACCTTTGGATGAGTTAATCAGTCGGTCATATATATGAATTTCATAGGTATGTTCTATGATGCAAACAAGTTTATAAATGTTTTCATCAAGGAAAGATTGCCAAGCAATGGACTGGTTACAATCCTAACCAATTTAGGCCGGCATAACTCACCTGTCTCCCCATTCCGGTGGTGCCATGGGGAAACTGGCGCATGTCTGTATACTGGCCTAACCCCCACAGGAGTGGCACAGAAGTGTCAAGACGCATGCCAGCTAAACTGAATATTAGGATCTCAGCCTGAATAGCATACATTGGCAATTTGAGAGTCCTGGGAAATCTTTCCAGAAGCACAGGGGAGGGAATGATCCTAATATCATTCTAATATGATATTATTAGATTCTAATATGATTCTAATAATTAGATTCTAATAATATCTAATATGATATTATTAGATATTATTACATCCTAATATGATTCCCAGGGTCACACTAATAGAGGGTCACACAGGATCACACTTATTGGCTAACGGAGGGGTTAACTTACTTCCAGTAACACATGCCTCTTGAGTGGGTAAACCACAGAAATTCCTGTAGAGGCCTCTGAATGTGAAAAAGGAATCATAAAACACTTCTGGTTTTGCCATCAATAACCTGATGTGGTTTCTGATCACTTTTTTTACATACAGAGAGCTCCATGAGGCTTCTTGCATCCCCCGAGGATGGCCATTCAGGTGTGTGTGTGTGTGTTTTTTTAACTATCAGCCTTGACTGCAGTGCAATTCTGGGGCCTGATTTCATCATATTTGGGGGAAGGACAATCAAATATATATATATATTTTAAATTTTAGAGATTGAATATTTCTCCCCTGCCCCTTAATGGGCCTCCAGTTTTGAGAACCACTAGCATAGATTCTTCAATTTGTGCAGACAAAAAGGTTTATACCCAAAACACTTACATGCATATGATTGTTTAAATTGAACTTATGGCATTGTATGACTTATTGTGCCATCAGCTAAAGTAAATTGAGGTCACTGTTGCCACAGGAAATCAAAACACTCCCTGGCAGATGGTTTTGTTGCACAAGAAATATACAAACATTTGTTGTTGCAGTAGAGGAATTTTCAAGCAATAAAGCCTAAAATCTTGTTGCTTGAAAAATTGCAGATTGATAATTGTCTGTTTAAATGCACACAACCAATACCACATTATTTCTCTTTGATTCTAATCATATTTTGATGTGGGGAAAAATAAAATATATATTGGTAGTTATTTTAGATTGATTGAATATTTTTATATTCTTTCTCATCTGTTTTTAATTTTTAAGACTATGGTATAGAGCACCACTGCTTGCTGAATAGCTTTCATGGTCTTCATTCTCTCCTATAGCATTACTCTGCCACCTGTACACACAACTTTGTTTGTAGAAAGAAAAAAAATGGCATACAAGGGACCCTTCCTCCCATATGTCAGCTATTTGTTCTAAATCATGGCCATTTTTGCTGGCACCACAAACCTCTAGTTTACCCAATGTGCTTGGGACACATCAGAAATTATCCAAAAGGAGAATTGTGTGCTCATCAAGGAGTGTTGCTGGTGCTGCAAGGTTGTTTAGGGTGAAATTAGTAGTAACATATTTCAGTATGAATTAATAAATAAATCTAACAATAAGTATAAGTTTTAGCAAGCATATTTACTATATGTGGGATAAAGACCTGTGAATCACGGAGGGGTAAATGTATCCCTTCCCCAACATACAGTGATGGTAAAGTTCAAGCCATTCAAGGTCAGAGTGGCCAACAATAAAAAAATGAGACACTGGGTCATTATAAGCTCTTAGTTTACAGTCGGACACACTGTGATGAATAGTTTGTTGATAAACACTACAGTCACACAGAGGGTGTTTAAATAGCCCCCGTTTAAATAGTGAGTCCTGGCAGATATCATGCTGGGTACAGATCCTGCTCAGAGTAGACCAATGCTGGTGAGGTAGGTCAAAACTTGGCACCTTTTGTGTAGAGTCATCTATGTATCTGCCTGTATCTGAGCATTCAGCAGCCCATATTGCTTTCTGTTGGACATTGATGTTAAAGTTGTTAAACATCTGTTGTGCAACTGCCAAGGAGGGCTTCCTAGATTCAGCCTTCTGACTGATAGATGAGTAATAATATTATGCATATTTTCAGTTTTGCAACAATACCACAAGGAAAAGAAAAAGTACTTCAGAAAAGGCCCTTAAAGTAGTAAATATATTATATTTAAATTGTAGATTAAAAATGCATCTTCTTTTTTTCCAAAACAATCTTTTTAGCTGAGGTTGAAAAATATAGGATACCATTGTTTTTCTGCTAAGTGTTCAAATTTCTTGGAGCATCTTGGAGGTATTGCTTTCAGTTTCCATAAATAACTTGCTGATATTTTGCATTGATTGCTCAAAAGAAAGGAAAGACTTGTTCTAGCAATCAGAACAGGCAGCTGAAGCAGACAATCCTTGGCTGCAATGAACGTCACTATACATCTTTTAAATCTAGATATTCTACTTTACCAATAGGTTGTGAATTCATTTTCTGTCCAGTTTCTATTTGATGTATTACAGTAATAGAGTATATGCGGGGAGGGGATTTTTTCTCAGTGCATTTGATAGTTCTCGTTTATTATACTATGTGTTATCTTGCACTTAAGGAAAAAACCTACCTTTTAAAAACCTAAGAAACACCAATCTATCTAGAACTGTGCATAGTAGCAAAGCAGTGCAATCCTAACCTAAAGAGCTGAGGATTTGAGCAGCCTGGAACTGCATCACACTGCCCAGGAACAGGATAAAGATCTGGCACAAGTGCCGGAAGAAGATCTAGCAAGCCAGCTTGACTTCTCCTGGGCATCTTCCTCTTGGCTTCACATCCTCCCATCCTTGAAGCCATGTGGCTTGCCCTCCAGCCATGCTCTCCTTACTGCCAAAAACTCTGTTGAGCACTCCTGCTGCAAGTGGGAGGGGTGGTCTTTGGCAGTCAGGCTGGCAGTCAGGCTGGCAGGCAGGGGTGCACTTCCAACCCCTGCCACCACCATCTCTGCATCTGGAGGAGCCTGCTGGAGCTGGGAGCCTGCAGTTAAGGTGAGAGAGTTCCCTCTGGGAGCCAGGAGACCGACACCAGCAGGGGACATCAGATTGAGCTAGGGTGTGGAGAAGCTTGAGCTGAATGTGGACGGCGGGTGAACTGGGACTGCACTCCCAGCCATGCATTGACTAGAATGAGCTTGACTTCTGAATAGAAAGTTCCATTGATTAGAATAGGCTTGGCTTCTGAGTAGATAATTTTGGGGTGAGATGACAAGGGTGGGTGGTGAGGAAGAACTGTTATGAAGCAGATTGGGTGGGGAAGTACAGACAAGACTAAGGCTGCAATTCTATTAACAGTTACCCATTGACCACAGTGTTGCTTGCTTCTGCGTATACATGTATAGGATTTAGATCTAAGAATGCAACCCCTGTTCACACTTTCCTGGTAGTAAGCCTCATTGTGCATAAGAAGACTTCCATCTGAATAGAGATGCAAAAGATGGGGCACATGCTGCAACTCATTCTTTTCCTGGGAGTAAGACTCATGAACACAATGGGATTTTCTTCTGAGTAGACATGGAGGAGCTCCAGCATCACACTGATGTCACTTTTTGTTTGATGGCACTTCAAGTCATGACCTCACTTCCAGGGGGTTCTGGACATTGTCATTCTCAGAACGGGGTCCTGGGATGAAATTCTCAAGAACCACTGCCTTAGTGGATAACACAAACTTACTACATGCCTGAACCTATACTTTGTAGGGATGGTGTTACTAGCATGTTTTGGTGTATATTTTCATGCCAATGAAGGTTTTGAATTGAATTGAAATTGATGTATTGTTGGAATTAGTTCAGAATAAGTAATGTTACTGTGGCTAATTAAATGAAACATTTCCTGAAGGAAACAGAAAGTGAAGCCACAAAAGAAAACTGAATTGAATACACTGGGGGCTCTTTATATAATACATTTTTTCTTTGAATTACTTATTGTGTGATGATGTTTCCAGGTATTCCTTTAAGCTTTAGGGGGAAAAATACATTAGAGAAGACCATGCAAGCTTCACGAAATATAAAGAATTACAAAGCAATAGCCATAAATACAGAAATGGAAGAGAATATGGTGAATGTGTTTAGAAACAGAGTCTGAAAAGCTAACAGTATTTGAACACAGAGTAAAGCTAGTGCAAAGGTCGTAAATTCCACCTGGCAGGCTAAAGAGTTACTCCTTAAATACTTTAACAAGCATTTAGAAAACTGCCAGTACTAAACAGGGCCCTTGTGTCATGGGAAATAATTTTTTTCCTCTTCTTAGTGAAAACCATCTGCTAAAGTTAGAAGTGAACTAAAATGCAGCCTTTCAAGTTGCCATGCTTTCACCCACGAACATGAGATTGTATCGAAGTAATTCTATTTCTGTATTGCTTATTAGCTCTCTGCAGCTGCATAAATGGTAGACATAATTAGCCTTCTTCCCAAGGGCCTGAGATTTGGGTGAGCTACGCTATTTAGCTGTAGCACCTCATTTGCTTTCATTGTAAAAGCTATTAATTAATACTTGTTGAAGCTAATACAAGTAAAGCTCAGGTCTGAAAGACTTCAAAGTTGGGAAAATAATGGATTTTTAAATTTGTTGATCAGCATTTGAAAAGTATTTGTTCTTTTGGGGAACTTGGTTAAGACAAAAAAAAAGTTTTTTCTTCCCTTTATATGTTGACTAAAAATAGAAAATCTTGCAACTGAGCACTTTAATAGCCAGATTAGTCATGAAGATGGAGGATCTGTGTTTGAATCAGTGGCAGGTTTTAAAAGACTACAGTGCAATGTATTTGGAATACCAAGTTCGTTTTCCTTAAGAGTTCCTAAATACTCCCAATACTAACAAACAAGGGTATTTTTGAACACAATAATGTCACATATACATGTTGCAAGTTGAGGAGGTGAATGTGTTTCTTCCTGCCAAATTTCCTGTGTAATGTTAGAAATGAAAGTTTTATGGGGTGGGGTATAGGGATATTGAGATGAACACAGGGTGAACGGATGACCAGAAATTCCCGGACAGAACCGTAAATGAGGCCCTGGAACCAGAACTCCGGTTTTAGGGCCTCTTTCTCAGGAAATTGTGGGGCTTTCCAGCCATTTCCTAGGATATTAGGCCTCTGAGATATGTTGCTTAAAAGAAGAGAAGGGAAGGAAGGGAATTGTAGACTTTCCCCCTCCTCCCCATGCTGAAGCACCTTTCCAAGCCATCAATGGAAGAACTACATCTCCCAGGCTTTGCAGCGTGCTTCCCAGGAGCCTGAACTGCTCCAGCCTCTGAATGATGGGGAAATGGCTGTCGCCAGCAGAGCTTCCAGTCCTTGCGCTTGCCAGAGAGAGAGAGAGAGAGAGAGAGAGAGAGAGAGAGAGAGAGACTCTTCTTGCTGTTTGCTGCAAAGAAAGGAGGGAGCTGAGCTGAGGCTGCTGAAGAGGAGAGCAGAGCAGGGGAAGGAGGCAGTCTGGAAGTGGAGCTGCTCTAAAACCTTGCAGTGAGTTTGGCTTTGGAGAGAAAGGGAGGAGGAAGAATTTTTTTAAAAGCAGGATTGCCAACTGACCAGAGAAACCACAGCAATCCCTGCTCCTATGCTTTTGTGGATGGATCCTTAACGCCTACAGATGAATGGAGAACAACATTGTTCTCCAATGGATCCACCAATATATATTTTGCACAAAAAAGCATGTAATTCTCAACCTCTGCTTGCCTGCCTAAGATAGCCTGGCTGCTTGGATCACCTAAACATGTACCTTTTGGTTTGGGAAACAGGTCTTGTTAAGAGGGTGCTAAAACTAAGTAATATAGTGTTGAAGTTAAGTACCGGAAAGCAATATGAGTGTGTTTAGCTTTTTATTTTAACATGTCCTAAATTTGTCCTACATTTTTTTATTCTGCCTGTCAGGAATTTTACTTGGATGTCAAGAAATTTGGGGGGACCTCGTTCTTTTTTTGGGGTTGGGGTATCTGGTCACTCTGCATGAACATAAACATCAGAACAGCTCACTGCATCAGGCCAAAGATTAATCTAACCCAGCTTCCTGTATCTCACAATGGCTCAACAGATGTCTCAAGAAACACACAAGACAGCAAGAGACTTGCATCATGGTGTTTCCATCCTTTTCCCAGCTCCTGCCAACCTAGCAGTTTAAAAACAATCAAATGCAAGTAGATAAATAGGTACCACCTCAATGGGATGATACAGTTGTTCCATGCACCACAGATTATCGTCATGCTGGCCACATGACCACCAAAGCATCTTTGAACAATGCTGGTTCTTTGGCTTAGAAATGGGCATAAGCACCCGAGTTGGTTATGACTTGCAGTATAATCTGCAGGGAATAACTTTACCTTTTCCTTTCTATCAATGTATTAGCGAAATGTACCCATGTTGTGGGAGCAAAATACCCCTGTATGCCCTCTCCCCAATGTGTGCCACCCCTTCCCCTCATTGTGCTGCTTCACCCCCTTGCACAAGATCCCCCTGCGCATCATTCCCCCACAATATCCTCCCATGTGCAGTATCCCTCTCAGTGCAACCTCCCTCCCAGTGCATCAGGCACCAGGCACCAAATTGGCTGGATGTTGATCAGTTAGTCTTCATTGTTAAGTATAGGACAAAAACACAGTGAACCCATTATCATCCCCTTAAGGGTTAAATTTCTCAACATTCTTGGTTCTTGGTGGGTGTTGATGTCACACCCTCCCCAAATTTCATGCTTCTAGGTCCAGGGGTTGGGGCAGTGTATTCCTCAGTCAGGTATTCTTCAGTGTAAAGTATAGGGAGGAAAACACGTTGCATCCCTTTTCACCCCCTTCTGGTTAGAATTTCTGAAGACCAGTTTTTAGTGGGTGCCTCCATCACGGAGGAGCACTCTCCCCAAATTTCATGCTTCTAGGCCATGCAGTTTTGGCTGGACGTTGGTGAGTGAGTGAGTGAGTGACCTTTCAATTTTTTTATTTATAGATTTCAATTTTCCCCCTTACCTCCCTTTCTGGTCATGACAGCTAGTAACATGATGGACTCCCCCCCCCCCCCCCGAAATTTGTCCAATTCCCTTTTTAAATGCATCTACACCGGATGCCACCACTGCATCCTGTAGCAAGGAGTTCCACACATGACACACTAGGTAAAGAAATATTTAATTTTTGTCTGCCTTAACTGTCCAAACATGATGCCCAGGAAGTGATGTCGCAACTGGAAGTGATGTCATCCCCATGTTTTTTTTTTATTTTAAAAAAATTTCCCCTGCAACAACAAAATCAAGTTCAATTAAGTTTTTTAAAAAATGAAAATTACTGTTATTGTTAATGGGAACTGTTGGGGCAAAGAGGAATGGTGAATTCTTTCCCTGCAAAATATAAGAGGAGCACAAATTTGAAGTGCCTGTACCTCCAGTTAGCATGTTTAACTGTGTTATCGTATTTATATACACACACACAGAAACGAGAGCTGATTCATATTAACACCTTATCTGTTCCATACAGTATCAGAATTGCATCTCATTGGCTCTCAGAGCAATCAGTATCATGGGAACATTTGAGTTTAAAAAAATTATTTTTTATTTTTATTCCATATGATTTTTTTTTCATTTTCTGGTTATTTGACCATAACTTTTGATAGAATACAGTTATTCCAATGCAATTTGTTTCATTGCATTCTGCATTAAATTACCTTTCCAACAATATATAACATGATGGTATCATTCACATATAGCCTGTTTTTCACAGTTTTAGCCATTGGTGTCAATCTCAGCTCGTAGCCCCCCTAAGGGTTGTAGCCCAGTGCAACAGCACCCCCTAGCTATGCCACTGCCTAGTTCTGGAATTGTGTGAAAGGATAAGGAACATCCCCCTATCTGTTTCATCCATCCCCTGCATTATTTATGCTTTTTATGTTGCTTCTCTACCATTGCTGTATTTTCAAATAATTTTTCAGAAGTGCCTCTCTTGCATGTTTCCAACTTGATCATATCTTCTCTGTTTTGCTGAAGGTTATTTTCTCCCTTGCGAACACTTTTCAAATGTATATTACAAAGTATTTGAATAAATTTAATTAAATAATTATCAGTGGGACAGCCATGCTTCTTATTCGGTGACCTTTAGCAGTATTTATGTCATCTTTTCTAAATTTTAATCATCTGGGAGTACACAGTAGGACTGCTGTGTTCATTAAAATTTGCAGTGTTTCTGACACTATCTCAAACCACAACTACCAAATTCAGAATAGGGTTTCTTTTTAAGAGGCTAGGAAAGTGACAAGAAATAAGAAAAATGACATTAGGCTTTATTATCTCAATGTTATTTCAGAGCTTTCCAAATTTATGCGAGTTAGAGATTGCTCTATACTATCCAATCTACTATTTAATCAAAAAGTATTAAATATCTCACTGAGTTACAACTCAAAAGAGGAAAAAAATCTCCTTGAAAACTTAAGCAACAAATGTGCCTCAAACTTCTTAATATATCACTGCACAATGTTGTTCTCCATTCATCTGTAGGCGTTAAGGAAACACTTATATCTTGAGTAGATATATCTGATGGGGAACAGATATTTAATCAGAATAGCTACTTTTTCATTTCTTTTTTTTGTTAGTTTTAAGTTTTTGTTTAAATTTTATTCTGCAGAGACTTCACTCTTGTATCTCCTTCTTGGGGTGATCAAGTTTTTTTGTCAGTAGAAGACAGAAAATCTGAACTTAGCCACTATTAAGTGTATTCATGTGTGTTGACCCCAATTTCAAAGCATATGGCCAAAGGCCAAATTTCTGTTTTTTCACAACTGTTCTGATGATTTCATTACAGTTTTTTGAATTAAAGTATTAATACTCAGCAGTTAAGAAACTGTGCCTGTCAACCAGGAGGCTGGGGTTTGAGACCTGGTTGTTACAGAACGGAGTGAGGTCCTGTCCCTTACTCAGCTCCTGCCAACCTAGCAGTTTGAAAGCATGCAAATGCAAGTAGATAAATAGGTACCATCTCAGTGGGAAGGTAACAGCATGTCATTCAGTATATTCCTCACCATTTTTTTCAGTATCTAGAACTCTTTTACAGATTGCCCTTGGGATCAAGCATTTCTTGTTCAGCTGCTTAGAGTAAAACAATGAGAAATATACAGGCATCCCCCACTTATTGAATGAATTATGGACTGGCGAACTATCCAAAAGTGAAAACCAATGAAAAGTGGAACCCAGTCTTTTTTGGCTTGCAAATGCAAAACAGCCATCAAAAATATCATTTTCAAAAGCCCAAATAACACACATTTATTAACACAGAGCCAAAATACATAAACATTACAGTAACAAAGGGATATGTGGACAATGAATATCTGTTGTATTTGAATGATGGCAATTTACTGAAGAAAGCCATAAGGAAATAATTGATTTAAATAAATATCGATTTAATTTTTTATTGATTTTTCAATTGAACAGGAAAGGAGAAAGAGAAAAAATAGGAGGAAAAAAGAACTGAAAACAGAAACAAATATATTCTTAAAATATATGGCAAGCACAGGTTTCCTGATTTACTGTTCTTTAGTCTAAAATTACTTTCTACTAATTTCTATAAATTTCAACTACTTAAAAATTTATCTTAAACTATAATCTTATTTAACAATTCCAACAGACATCAGAAAAGGAGATCAAAATTATATAACGATTATCTATTCATCAAATCCATAACTGACTTTACTCAACATCCTTTTGGGGGGCAGAAAGTCCATAAACTGTTTCCAGTTGTCCATAAAGGTTTTTACTGACCTCTCTTTCAGAGTTAAATAAATATCTTTCAGCCCATTTTTCAGTCAGGATTGGGACCAGTGGTGGGCTCCAGCAGGTTCGCACCAACTCTATAGAACTGGTTGTTGAAGAGAGATAGGACATAAAAAAAGCAGACCCCCATCAGTCTTGGAAGACTATGGTATCGTGCTTGGCGCTGAATACACTGCATGCGAAGCACGAAAGCCTGGGTTGGATTGTTATGGAGGATAGACTGTTACCCAAGCAGCAAATCCCCCCTTTCCACGCCACTGAATTTGTCCAATGGAAAGGCAGAGCCAATACGATTGGATCCAGCTGGCGTCGCAGAGCTGGGCTAAGGACAGGAGCTCACCCTGTCTTGTGGGGCTGATCCGGGTCTCGAACCCTGGCCTGCTGGTTAACAGGCACAGCGTCTGAACCACTTGCGCCACCCACAGAAAACAGCCATTTAAAAATGGCTGCCAGATGGGCAGAGAACCGGTTGTTAATTCCTTTGAATCCCATCACTGATTGGGACCATGGTGGTGACGAAGTGCTAACCTCAGTGTGGTTTAGCCTCGATTCAGACAACACTGTTAAGAAAAACAAAAGCAGCTTTATGTCCTTTTTGTATAACAGTGTTTCTCTCAACCCAGAAGTAACTGGTGATTATGCAGTCGCTAGTTATTTCCAGTGATACATCACATAGGTCACATGAAGTGGCATTGTGGAGGACAAATCTTGAGAAATACTATTGTGATGTTTAAATTAACCTAACCCCAATATTCTACACCCCAAATCTTTAATTTCTGTGAAAGAAAATTTTTTTTTAATGGAAACAAATACAATTTTTTTTTCAAAATTATATGCACAATTTTGTTGCAGATCATATTCAGGCACTATTCTAATTGATTAACATTCAGTAAATTTAAGATGAAAAGCTGTAGGAATACTGGATGCTGTTAGAGGCTATGAAATACAAGCAGTCCTATAATCAGATATTCGGGTTTTTTAAAAAATAGAATCCTAATAGATTTACGTTATGTGAACAATTGTACCTTCTGCTGCTTGTGGTGTCTTCTCAGCATAATGATAATCTGTTCTGATATAGTGAGCTATTTAAGAATACTTTAAGATGTGATCAGTAGGCAGTCAGAACACAGACTTGTCAAAAAAGAGAGAGACTTGCATATGATAAAAGGCTGGCTACACAAACTGCAACGCCATCCCAGTGTGACAGTTTGCATTGTAAGTTCAGCTTGGGAAGGTTTTTGGAAAGTGGTACTTGGCTCTTTGATTTATCATGAGTAGCAAAACATAATTGAAAACCCTCTCAATACTTATATAGTGCTTTTCATCCTGTATAAATCTCTCACCATTTTACAAGGCCCAGCGTATATTGGAATCATTTCAGCAGTGCTTGATATGTGATCATCTAAAAACAGCAACAATTTAGCACTGGACAAAATGCACAAACGCCGGAAAAAATGCACATCCATTTAGAAAGTTTATGAGGCTCATAAATGATATTGAATATTTCAAAAGGATGTGAAAGCCAGTTTTTTTCTGTTGTTTTCACACATAAAATGCCTATACCCCAAGAAAGGAGAAATGTGCATGAGTTATTTAATAACAATGACTTGTGTGTGAAAATTACAATGTTTTGCCATTGTCTGTGGTTTTCAAGAAAAAAGGCACATTCATTTATTTCCCCTCAGAATAATGAACATTGAAATCTGTAGACCCGATGGAGCACTAACAGCCCAATCCTATGTGTGCTTACTCAGAAGTTCCTCTGTTTTCAATTGAGGATACTCCCAGAATAGCATACAGAGGCCAATGTTTATTTGCTGTTTCGGCATCTGCAGATTTCATTGTCTGCAGCTGAATTCACCCTCAAGCCTCCAAACCTGAGAATCTCATGAGATTTTGTCCCGCTCATTTTCTACCTCCTTTTGTGACATGTACTCTCCATTTCTTTTCTGATGTTATTCCTAAAGGTGTTTGTTTCTGGTGAGTAAAATAGGATTACAGCCTACATTTTACTGAACACAATGTGCTTACTTCTAAGTAAAATTAAAAGACACTGTTTTCAAATCCTCTTGTCCAGGTGTCTCTGAACCATGGCCGAGGACCAGATGCGGCCCTCTTGAGCCTCAATGTGGCCCTTGACAAGAACCCCCTATCAGGCCCTTGGGTAACTCTTGTAATCCACTTCAGTACATTTTTATATGTAAATTTATTCAAATTTGAAATTAAATTAGTTTTCTGGCCCCCGACATAGTGTCAGAGAGATGAAGTGGCCCTCCTGCCAAAAGCTTTAGAGAACCCAGCTCTTGTGTTTGTGTGTGTGTGTGTGTGTGTGTGTGTATGTACCTAGAAGTATGAACCTAGAAGTATGAAATTTTGGGAAAGTATTCCTTCCATTTGGGAGCACTCACCAAGAACCTATAGATATAGGCAATCTATTTTTGGCCTATACTTAACACTGAAGGCTGATCAACAACCAGCCCCAAGTCCTGCACTTGCCTGATATGGATGTCCATGGTTGCGAGGGGGGATGATGCACATGGGGGGATAGCATACAGGGAAAAGTTTACTCCCACAATGTGGGTACATTTCAATGGTTTATTCCATATTTCAGAGGAGAATAGAAGGGACTTTATTGTGTCACTTTTTGGTAATCCCTGCAATTTTTCTTCACTTACTTACGATGTATCAATCAGCACTGAATCCTGTGGGTGAGGGTATATCACGGAGGCTTCCTCACAGTAAAGAAACATTTGTTCCTTTACCTGCATTGTGCCTTCATTGGTCACTGGAAAGTTGGTTAGGATTGTGATATAAGTGCCATTTTTCCTCTTCCATAATTTTCTTTACTTTCAATACTCCTTGTCCTCCAATGTTCCTTAGTATTATATGCATCATCAAAGCCTTGCTGTACGGGCTGTATTCTGCAATTCAGAATCTATCCAAGATCATGGCAATCACAAGGATATTTTTTTGTAGGATGCTTGCTATGCCAAGCAATGTTGTTTTCTGGAGCTGAGCTAGTGTAATTTTCTCAAAGCAAAGAATGACAAGGTATTTCATTAACACCTGCAGTGGACAAATGTTTTTCAAAGTTTGGGGAGATGGCTCTAATTAAGGCTGCAATCCTAAAGGCACTTTCCTGGGTATAAAGCCCATTGAACATGATGGGCTTACTTTTGAGTAGACATGGTTAGGATTGCGCTCTTTTTCACTATTGTAGGCATGATGATCACTTTTCTTTGCAATTAATTTCTGAGACTGGGTACAATTGTTTCCAAATTTGGTACATTCTGCTTTGGTATCTGTGTTTGGATAGTGTAATACTTTGGATAGGAAAAAATGACAAAAATATAACACTCTAGGAAAAATTTTTCCTTAAAGACATTCTTCCTAAAAATTCCTACAAATTTTTTGGAATGATTTTAGGCTTGTCGTGATTTTTTTCCCCTTGAGTAGTATATTTTTGAAATTTCTGTGGCCCTTCCAATAGCTCTGCAGTTTCCAATTCTGGTTCCCTGGTAAATCCTGAGTCCTTTAGAGCCATTTTTGAAGGTCTCCAGAACCTTTGACACCTGTCAAAGTCCTTGTTGACCTAGGCAATGGCTGGTCCTATATAGTACTTGTTTCTCCTTAAAAGCCTAGAATATGGCACTGTATTCTTGAAAATCTTGTCCATGGCTGCTGCTTTTTGAGATGAAAACATATGCATGGTCTTACTATGAAATGAAAACATATGCATGGTCTTACTGTGAAACTTGTCCTGATATATACATAGGTTTAATTATCTTCATTTTCTCAATAATGCCTGGAATTTCCGAGGGTGTCCAGGTGGGTGTGCCCTCTTAACATTTGTTCTCAGCCTGCACCAAATTTACCTAATTTACCTAAACTTCAATCCTACAGGCATTAATGACAAACCAAAATTTTGTTAGGCACATGATTATACATAATCATAATAAGTTCAGCTGAGGCAGTCACCACCATCAGAGGTTGCCTCCAACCTGTTAGCAGCAAACTACTCCAAGACATACCATATATACTCGTGTATAAGCCGAGTTTTTGGGGCCCCAAAAGCCCCCTCGGCTTATGCTCAGGTGAATTGAAAAGTGGCGGGATCAAACCACATCATGACATATAATGTTGGATTCGTATTGAAGAGCAGAATCCAATGCAAAAATCAATTTTGAGACATTTCCTTCCTATCAGACGTTATGGCCAAAAAACCAAAACTATAAAAATAAAAAATACATTTTTGGCCATTTTTTTTAAGCGGGTAGGAATTTTGGCCTTAGGGTTCAGGAATTTTGGGTTTGGCATCTGGTCACCCTGTCCTATGCATCTCTATTCTGAAGTAAGCTCCACTAAGTTCAATGAGGCTTACTCCCAGGAAAGTTTGCTTAGGATTGCAGCCTACGAGTTCCAAGAAGGCTACAAGGAAAAGGACCAGTACCAGTACCTGCTGCATTTCCCACCCTAGGCTTATACTCGAGTCAATAAGTTTTCCCAGTTTTTTGGTAAAATTAGGTGCCTTGGCTTATACGCGGGTCGGCTTATACTTAAGTATATATGGTACTCTTTGATGTGCTTTATCTGTAGATCAGGATGGAGTGGAAGAAGTAGCATGGAGGCATGTGATGGCTACAACCTCACCCCATGGAGATGATGTAGCTTACTACTTTTCTCCATCTCCTCTTCCAAATCAATACAGTAAGAAGAGTGGTTCTTTTCCGCTGCCATAAGGTGGTGTGGGGCAACATTTTGCACCCCACTTTAGTTTTCTTAAGATCTGTTGCTTCTGTTTACTCAGCATTGCTGTAGACACTGCTTGTAAATCACCTATCCTTTGGATTGACTAAACACTTAAAAAAGAAGAAGTTACGGTATCTTGCATGTTATGCAATCATTTTGAGAAATCTATTCTTTTTTCCCACAATTAGCTAATTTCCATAACAATTGTATGGGGACAAAAAGGCTTTTGTATCATGTAATATAATAATTTTGGTCACTAAGACAGGTCTGAATATAAATTGTTAGCAGATTTGGATGTTTTTACTCATTTGAATTTCCCAGATGATGCATAATTCTACTGTCTGATAAAATGTAGATCTGAACATGATTGAATATAGTTGCAGCCTTATACTAGAGCAGGCCTCCATCAGTCTTGAAAGACTATGGTATCGTGCTCAGTGCTGCATACGCTGCATGCAAAGCACGAAAGCCTAGGTTGGATAGTTGGACAGGGTTGGACAATCTGGTTTGGACAGGGCTGTGGGTGGTGCAAGTGGCTAAGACACTGTGCCTGTTAACTAGCAGGCCAGGGTTCGATACCCAGGTCGGGCCCCACAAGACAGGGTGAGCTCCTGTCCTTAGCCCAGCTCTGCGACGCCAGCTGGATCCAATCGTATCGGCCCTGCCTTTCCATTGGACTAATTCAGTGGTGTGGAGAGGGGGGATTTGCTGCTTGGATAACAGCATATCCTCCATAACAATCCAACCCAGGCTTTCGTGCTTTGCATACAGCGTATGCAGCGCCGAGCACGATACCATAGTCTTCCAAGACTGACGGAGGCCTGCTTTTTTTATACTGGATCAATCCAGCCTCAGCCCCTGGCTCCCTAAGGGGCGGGGAAGGCAGCAATAAGATCCCTAGGATCATGTTGCTAACGAAGATGGGAGTGCTGCCCAAGTCTTATCATATTAAAAAATAAATGATAGAAAACCACTCCAGTTTGCCTTCTCTTATTTTAAGTATAGTAAAACCTTGTGTTGAGGGTAACTTGGATGGTGAGCATTTTCCAAGACAATCAAACATATCTAATCAATTTTGACTTGCAATACAAGTCTTGATAAACAAGCAAAGTATTGATAAACAAGTAAAGAAAGGGCCAGGAGAGATATGGCTATATTCGGCACTCCGCCAGCACCTGCTCAACCTCTCCTAGAGACCAGCCTATGCATATCTACTCTGAAGTAAGCCTCTTACAGTCAATGGGGCTCACTTCTATGTCAGGGGGCAGTAGAAAGGAGCCTGAAAGAACTAGCCTTGCATGTTTACTCTAAAATAAGCCCTATTATAATCAGGGGGGCTCACTCCAGTATAAGGGGGGCAGACTGCAGCCTGAGAGACTAAGTGCAGGTTTAGATTATTTCTATCCTTATTCACAAATATGCATGGAATCTCGATTCTGAGTCTCATATCTCAATTTTTTGAGAGGCCTGAGTGTTTGTGTATGAGAGAGAGAGAAGGTTGGCTTAAGTTTTTCTTTGTATTTTTATATTGCAAGACAGAGGGGTTAGAGTGGTTTCCATCAAGCACTGAGCTTAAGTTTCAAAGAACAGTCATGCATGTCTCTCACAGCATGGAGAGAATTGCATTCACAGTCAGAGGGTTTTTCCACAGCAATTCTTTCCAGCTATCAAACAAAGTAGATGCTTTTGCAAATGAACAGCAGTCAGTCTGCTTCAGCAAACAAGAGGAGGCAAAGTTCTGCTTTTGTCGGGCCATAGCAAGGATCAATCGGTAGGCCATTAGTGTTTGGGATCTGGGAGGAGCTGGCTGCCATTCTACATAGCCAGAGGCAGCAGTGTGGTCCAAATCAGGCACAGGTCAGGTACCTGAGGAGGCAAGCAAGGATCCAAGCATTCATATATGCATGGCCCAAACTGGGCAGAAGTAAATATTGAAACAATACAGGAACAGGATGGGGAGAAGAGGCATCGTAGCACATTCAGGCTGAAGTCACCATCCAAAGCAACAGCCAGGAAAGCACAGTAGGTGTTAGGAACAGCCCTCACATTCAAGATAATTGCGAGAACTCAGGCCATACTGTTATATAGGACATGACAAAGTGAACTGACAGTACTTAGGCAGGCAGGCCCCGAAGCTGAAATGCCACTCTTAATCTCAAGGTGGACCATGTTATAGGCTTTTAGTGAGCAGAATACCATCAGTGCAAGACTTCAGGCATGAAGCATGATTTCTGGAAAACATAATTCAAGATACAGGACACACAGCTCTTTGCATGATTCCTTTCTCTACGCCCATTTGTTGCAGCAACCAATTTTTTTCATTAAATATGCAGTCCTAAAGATACTGTCCTGGGAGTAAGTTCCACTGAACACAATGGTGCTTACTTTTGAGTAGACATAGGGTGCAATCCAGAGTAACTACGGGGAGTCCTTGCTCCGGTGTAAGAACAATTTGCTCTGGATTGCAATATGAATTTCCCATAGTTTTTCACTAGGTGGTGCAGTAACTATGGGTGCACATAATGTCTCTTACGTGCTCCTGTAGTTACTCTGGATTGTAGGGATAGTTAGGATTGTGCTCTCAGTGTGTTTATATGTAGCAAATATTTATAGTCCTAAAGCAATAAATACTTCTAACAGTTTTCTTTCATAGCCTATATATGGGAAAACAGCTCCTATGTGTTCTCAGAAATCTCAATGTTTTGACATAACAACGCTTTTGTGATAAATTGCAAGACTGCACACAGTTGACATAGCCCACTTAGATCGAGATTGTTTTCTTTCAATAAAAAAGATGTATAAACACTAGTGGAATTCAAAGGAATCTTCTTGGGTTAATAGTGGTGAACCACTTGGAATGCCAATTATCACCATAGCAAAATATTTAATAGAAAATTGCTCCTTTTATTAGCATTGTGTTCCATGAGGCTTACTCCCAGGAAAGTGTCTTTAGGATTGCAGCCTTTGTGAAAGAGCTGCTTTGGACTACAAGCAAGACTGCAACCTGGTCCCCTTGTTTTTCGCTAATTCTTGACGTTTGTCCAAATTCTTGTACATGAAAGTCCTTTGGGCCAAAACAAGTCCTTTGTGGTGGCCCAGGGGTGTGAAAATTGAGGTGTAAAAATGTATTTAAAGTGGAAGATGCTCTTCAAAAGCTTGCACAAGCTCCAATAGAATAAAAGTCTTGAAAGTCAGTATAACAATACAGGACCTACCTGTCTTAGCACTGTGAGAATTCTTCTGTAAGCTCGTTTAGATGGTGTTTTGGAACGCTGGTCTTCATGCTTTTTCCACTTATTGCATTTTGGTGAAGTAATATGATAAATATTTTTGATAATGTAATTTTTTTCCTACTGTATTTATTAAGGAAATTTATAAATAAATTACTGCCATACAATTCCCATCAGGAGAATTCAGTGATGATATTGTTTGGAGCTCCCATTAATTGGTTTAATAGCTCATCACTACTGCCTACTTTTCTATCTTATTTATATGCCTTATCAGTTTTGGCCATAGTTATTTGTTTAATCCCATCTCTAAAATTATTGGTTCCCTGAAGAAAAAGGGCAGTACTTAGGCAACAGCCCTTGACTTTACAGAGTTCTAGTCTTCAGCATAACAGCATATATCTTACTTATAAATATTCATTATAGCATTAATTATTTGATGAATTTCAAATGGTTTTGCTCTTTGTATATCAGATGAAGCTTTATATGGCAATTAAGGTGAAGTTCAACTTCTGGGTAAAAAAGTTTTCTGTTGAAAAGACAGTGATTAATGTGGATGACAAAGTGACTGTCATTGAAAAATGTTCTCTACCTGCACTGGGATTTCTGCCAAAATGTACTAGAATATGTACAGTATAAGACCCATATTTATTATTTAAATACAAATTACTTAAAGAAATAATCTCTTATTTTATAGTATTTTATAAAAATACTGTTTTATTTATAAAATAAATGTTCTCACAGGAAAAGATTTTCTAACCACCGATAATAAATTCTTAGATCATTACTGATTCTCAGGAAACCTGTCCATTGTGCAGCTTTCCTTTGTAAAAGTAGCTTACTAGCAACTGTAACTGTTCTACTTCTCAGGACAAAACCTATCTACATCTATCTACAGTATTTATATACCACTTTTCAATGGAAAAGTTCGCAAAATGGTTTACACTTTGTGCAAAACTACCTATTAAGCAACATAGTGATGCTCCCAAAACACTGCACCCATAACTATCCCCCCAAATCCCCCCACATGTCTTGCTGTGAAGTTGCCAAATTGTTTTCCTTGGAGTGCAGTCCTAAAGACAGAGTCATAACCAACTTTCCAGCACTGGCATAAGGGCAATGCAACTCTAGGATAAGGGTGCCTACCCTCCAATTGCAGGTTGCAACATGTGCCCCACTAGTACACCTATGCCAATGCTGGCAGATTGGTTAGGATTGCGACCCTCATGTCTTTTGGGCCAACTAAGTCCCTTGCAGTGACGTAGGGTGTCACAAATGTGCCCTAAAGTATGTTTGAGCCACCCAAAGAGTAGGATAACCTACAGAGTTGTGTCAGTCTCCCTGTGTCACCACAGGCCCTCAGAGAAGGAAGGTTGTACTAGCTGAGCTTGGCTAGCACAGGGATCTTTGAGTGGGGGGGTAGAGGCTGATGGAGGTGTTTCAAGACAAGGGGCTGATGGGCAGGACTGTGGTCAGGGGCTAGGAAATGTGAGGTAGAGCTGGGACCTGGCACTTGTACCAGATCCAAGTCCCATTCCTAGGCAGCTCTTTTTGCAACAACAAAATCAATGGGTCAGATCTGAGTAGACATGACTGCTGCTGCATTACTTGGGGTCAGGGGAAAAGTTTGAGGCTGGATTAGCACAGAAGCCTCAAACGTGTACTGGATACAGCACACACATGCTGATCTCCTGTTTTAGGGCAAGGATTGCGTTGTTGATGTAGTGATCCTAAATATGGAGAAAGATAATATAACATGGAGATTCTGTTTTGCCAACAGGACACATATATATGGGGAGCAGTTACGGAGGCTTTCTCAAGGAAGTGGAGCATTTGCTTTCTCAGTAGTTCAAAGAAATGGTGAATGAGGTAGCTGAAATTAGCTCTAAATTTCTACATAATGTTTTCATTGTGAATGTAAATTGACTTGAATGTAAAAACAAGTAAATCACACATTACGCTGATCATTATCAAAACACATGGTATGTTCACAATCTGTGTAAAAAGGCCTGTCTATGATTTACACTAAGTTATCTGGAGCACAAGAATATTTTAATCAGGAGTTGTGTGTGTGTATTGTATTTTTGTATAAATCCACCCACCCAGAAAAAACACCTATTTAATGCAAATACTTGAAACAGAGAGAGGGAGAGCTCTTTCACCCATTAGTCTTGGCTTATTGGTCCCAAGGAGCTGTACTGGGGTATTACCTGCCAGGAATAATAAACCACAGAGGGCAAATCCAGCACTTTCATGTCACTTGAGCTTTGCAGAGATCAGAGTCCTGTCGATTTGCATGAAAAAAAGTTAATTGTGGAACTTATTGATCCATGTCACTCACAGCAACAAAGGGGAAGATTAGTAGGTCTCAGGAGAAGAGATAAAGAAATAGGGCTTTCTGCTGAATTGTTTAATGAACAAGATTGTATTCTTGTTTCCTTTCAGTTTGATATACCAACCTATCTCCTTCCTTTCCTCTCTCTGAACTGACCCAAGTAGCAGACTGATTTTATTGAATGGTAATGTCCAATGCATAACAACCACAGGTGCAAGGTGAGCAAATACAAAGCAAGATACCTTTCCATCTGTTTTTCACCCACTACAGTGGTTGTACTCAAACTGGGCAGGTTGCAACCCTCCAGTTTGGAGGGGTACGACAACTGTGTTTCAACCAAACAGAGGAGCTCCAGGGTGCAGGAAATGTCAATGAATTTCACTTCCACACATTGAAAGTTGCAACATTTTGAACAGTTTTGTCGCCATTGTGACTTTCAGTATTTGAAGCTGTGGAGAGCCCTAAAAGCCCTCCACTGAGCTCCCCACACACTCTGAACACCTCTGTTAAGTTGAAACATGGCCTCCACTTTCATCGCTGGGGATCCACTACTGTAGCCCCTCCATTGCAAAGGCTTACATAGGGATTTACTTATGTAAATCTTCCTTAAAATTATGTAAACTTTACATAAAAATAAAAGTTATGTAAACTAAATGTATGAGAACCATTACTCTAAAGCATCTATTTTCCCCTTCTGTTAGGGGCAGCGGAGTTTATTGATGAAGTCGCCACTGCTGTTTTTGGGGCCATGTTGCCCCTTGATACTGACGCATAGTTTTTTGACCAATTGGGGTTTTAAAGGTATACCCTCTGATATTCTTAGTAATGCTAAGAATTACTCTTCCATAAGTAGCTAAAGTAAATGTAATGCTAAGAATTACACCTTCTCACCTTTCATAAAAAAATAGTACCAATGAAGAAACCTTCACCAGCAAACTGAATCATGATGTCCTGGAAATGGTACCAGTATTTTGTGAAACTTTGATACATTACAGTGAATAGTTAAAGGACACTGTTGAAAACATTTGTGGCTATTCTGTTTATGTACAACTCTCTATGGCTGCAATCCTAACTCCCAGTAAGGCCAGCACAAGTCCCATTCTAGCCTGGTGGTGTCACAAAAGTGCTGTCAGGCATTTCTGCACCACTCCTGGACACGTCAGGCCAGTGCGTAGAAATGTTCTGACCTCCCCATACTACCACAGGATTGGGGGGAAAGGTGAAGTGCTGGTCGAAATTGGTTAGGATTGCACCCTATGATAATTTCTGGTTTTCCTAAGATAGATTTTAATAGAATATGAGAATGTCTGGTTTTTCATGTAAGATGAAATTTATAAAGAGTTTTTTCTATTGAAAAAGATATTATAAGTGGAGGTTCATCTTGTATCTGATGTTCTTCCATTGTACTTTCCCCTCTGCCTCAGATTACTACTGCATATCATGAGGAAAAATAATTTTAAGCAGCCTAGCCTAAATGTTGCATTATAGGCATACAGTAAAAAGATTCTTGAAAAATAATATATTCCAAGCTCAGCAAAGCAAAAACATTATGGATTTGAAGTTATAAGAGCCTCAAAGTATCACTCTTAAAAGAGTGGGAAGCATTTTGTCATTTAAAGCTGTTCCACCAATGACGTTATAATTTAAAAAGTACCTGGCTAGTAAATTACATTCACTACCATGGAAAATGCAATGTGTTCTTACTAATCTGTCTACAGTATTCACATTTACTTTAGCTACTTATGGAAAACACTAAGGCTGCAATCCTAAAGACACTTTCCTGGGAGTAAGATCCATTGAACACAATGGGGCTTACTTTTGAGTAGACATGGTTAGGATTGTGCTTTAAGTTTATGCCTTAAATGTAAAAGCTCAGTCTGCATTTTTGATAGATTTAGAACACGATCCTAGCCAAGTCTTCTCAGAAGTGAGTTCCATTGTGTTCAAGGTGCTTACTTCCAGGAAAGTGTGGATAGGATTGCAGCCTTGGTGGATTTCTGGTTTGATCTGCAGGATACAAGTTAGAGAGAAACCATCCTCCAGCTGATGCTCTGTGGCTAACAGATGCTTTTAAGGGATATATTAGAGTTACGCCATGAGGAATCTTAATTAGTGAAAAACTTCAAAGGAAGGTGTATTTTGGGAGAAATTGTATATTAAAATTCTACTCTGCCTCATGTGGTCTTCAGTGTATTCTCTGATACTTTCTCCTCCATGTCTGCCACATTTTGCAGCTTTTAAAAAGAAAACTTTTCCCCCTTTCTCTTAACAGTGAAGATAATAAAACTGAAATTGTGATAGTTCAGCATAAAATAATAAGCCTGGTTTTTAATGTAATGTAGAAGGACATAACTGGATTTTGATGGATTGCTAGCTTAATTGGATAAAAGTTGAATACCCAGGAGAATATGAAGTATTTCTGCTTGAAACATTTACCTATGCTAAAGAATTGTGCACCTCTCTAAGGTAGCCAGTTACTTTGAAATGAGATATTTGTAATTCAACCTGACTAGAAAAGTTTTTTTTAAGTAATGTATTATAACTTCTTGAGAAAATTGAAAATCACAAAATACAATAACAGATTTGTGAAAATTATGCCTTTAAATGGAAGTTTCTTTTTTACACATGCAAATACCTCTAGAAAATGTACTGGGAAATACTGTGTAGATAATTTTGATCATATGTGGCTGCGGGTGGCGCAAGCAGTTAAGACACTGTGCCTGTTAACAAGCAGGCCAGGGTTCGAGACCTGGGTCGGCCCCACAAGACAGGGTGAGCTCCTGTCCTTAGCCCAGCTCTGTGACGCCAGCTGGATCCAATAGTATTGGCTCTGCCTTTCCATTGGACTAATTCAGTGGCATGGAGAGGGGGGATCTGCTGCTTGGGTAACAGCCTATCCTCCATATCAATCTAACCCAGGCCTTCGTGCTTCACATGCAGCGTATGCAGTGCCGTGCACGAAACCATAGTCTTTCAAGACTGACTAATTTTGATCATGGAATGTGAATCATCAATCAAAATACTAGGCTGGAAGCCAGTGGTAGCAGTATGGTAGATAAAAGTTGGAAGAAGCCTTAGATCTCTGAGGCCATGGTGAGATGAAAGTTTCTGTCTGTAGACCACATGGTTTGACTTTATACACATCAGGATTTGTAAGTGTGCACTTGATTTTTATAGTATACACTTACAAATGAAATGTGCAAAATAAAGAAAGATACATGGAGAGGATAATCTATGGTTCAACCTAAAATTCCCCATGCCATTATAGTTGCTTCCTGAACTACTGTTATCCTGTACTCTCCCTGCACCAATATCAAAATCACAATAAGAATGGTAAAAAGATAGAATTAAACTACACAGAGCTGGGGCATGATTACGTATGTACATTATGAACATTCAGCAAATCCTTGTCCATTTTCATGATAAGTGGTTTTTATGAATATCAGTGAATATTCATATTTTATGAATATCACTTTCTGATTTTTGCTTTGAACTGTACGTATGGTATTTCCAGGGAAGAGCAATTTGAATATTTCCCCTCTATGTGTGCATATATGTATGTATGAGATTTACATACCACCTTTCCAAAACAAATGCCCAAGGCAGCTTACAATGCTTTTATCCTTTCATCCTCACAACAACCCTGTGTGGTAGGTGAGGCAGAATCTAAGGGTGAAATCCTGAGTAACTATGGGGAGTCCTTGCTCTGAGTAAGAACAAGTTACTCTGGATTGCAATATGAATTTCCCATAGGTTTTCACTAGGTGGTGCAGTAACTATGGGTGCACGTAATATCTCTTACGTGCTCCCATAGTTACTCTGGATTGTGCCCTAAGTGACTGGCCCAAGATCAGGAAGTTGAGGGGAAATTTGAACCTGGATCTTCCAGTTCTTAACCTGATGATACTCTGCATGTAATCCCCAAACCTCAGTGTCACTAAGGAAAATGTTGCTGCCGTTCCTCTGAGCCAGCATAATCATGAGAAATATTTTTTGCTATATCTATTTGGCCAGGCTCAAATAGATGTTTATATTGATAGTTGACCAAATCCCTGATATCACTCAGAAATCGAGGCTATGTTATTTGAGGCTGTTGGGCCTTTCTTATACATAGTTAGGCATAGACTTTTCTTTGTTGGGTGAAACTTGATTAATTCCAGGCCATTCTACTCACATCACATTTGCCTGCATCCCAAGACCTCTTCTTACTCTTTTTCTGAAATGTATGTAGGGGAATGTATTACCATGGCATTTATGTATTATGCATGCTTCCCTTTCTCTCTTTTGTCAGCAGAAACAGTAGAAGTCTTGTCACTCACATCCCTGTTGTTACAATGGTTAACTTATCCCTGTCAAAAAGCATTTTGTAAGAAAGTCATCTTTCTGTGAAATATGAACTGGGATGGAGTCGTATTGTTCAAAAAGTGTTCTCTGTGGAATAACTGAAAACTGTATAATGTGCTCAGTTGAAATGGGAAAGAACAGCTGGCACGGGGCCCAATCCTGTTTGCTCATTATGGCGATGGAGCATTAGTTCTGCCTGTAGGGCACACCTTTCAGCTGTTGCTGATACAACTGTACCAGACAGTCCAGCCTGGCACCCTCAAGAACAGGCAAGTAACCAGGTCTGCACTGTAATGGATAGCAGACACCAACTGCCTCAGCCAAGCCTATGTAGGTGCCATGAGAGAAGCAGGGAGAGGGGGAATGGAGTAGTGACATGGGCAGGGAAGAGGGCAGATCAAGCCTGGAAATGAGACAGATTTGGTGGTAGCAATGCTTGGTGAATTCCAATCCCCTTCCCATGCACGGTCCACCCTCACAGGTTGATCTGTTTAAACAAATGAAACACCCCGTTTAAGGGCCTTTCTATGGGTGCAGTCCTAACCAAAGTTTGAGCACTGGCATAGCTATGTCAGTATGGCATGTGCTGCATCCTGCAGTTGGGGGTGGCAGTCACAGAGGCCTCCGCAAGATAAAGCAATGTTTATTTCCTTACGTCGGTGTTGTATTGCCCTTATGTCAGTGTTCAAAAATTGGTTAGGATTGCACTCTATGTTCTAGACCACTGGTCTCCAAATGTTTTGGCAGGAGGGCCATATCATCTGAGTGCCATTGTGTCAGGGGCCAGAAAACTAATTTACATTTCAAATTTGAATAAATTTATATAAATTTTCAAATAAGAATGTATTAGAGTAGATTACAAGGCTTACCCAAGGGCCAAATAGAGGGTTCAATGTGGCTCACAGCTCACAGCTGGCTCATGGGCCAGGGGTTTGGAGATCCCTGTCTTAGACAATGATGGCAGCCTTGCAAGCTCTAACAAAGTCAGTGGTGCCAAAAATTATAACACTAATGCCCTCAGAAGAATGCTTGTTAAACATCCCCCAAGCATAAAACTCTTAAAACCAAACTCTAATGGACCATTTTTCATTTTGAAAAAAATTAGTCTGAAAAGACTGTAATATTTAGCCTAATTTTGGAACATCTGAAGAAGCAGGCATAGGAAAATGCTCCTGGATAAAGCTGGCAATTACTGTAGGTGGAAAAAGTCTTTAGTGTAATAAATTATTACTGTCTTCACAGCTCATTGCAAAACTTACTGGCTATGCAATACTGTATGACAATCAGTACCTTCCAGGAGAAGCTTATACGTAATTATATCATAATTAAATTACAGGCTGATTTAAGGACGTTCTAGCTTGCTGAAAGCAATACCAGAAAACAAACCTAAATGCACTGTATAACAATGATAATAAAGGCTTCATATAATTTGCATGAAATAATTTCTAAAAATCTTAAAGTTCACAACTGTGTACAGGATCTCACCTTGATTAATTTTTTACTTGTGCAGTCCACTCCACAAGTTATGTTATGGTGCTTTCACATAGCCCACTCTCAGTGTAGTTTAAGCAGAATAGCTAGTATCAGTATAAAATACCTTCATAAGAACCTTAACCTGTGTGTGAGGGTGTCCGCATCTTTTGGCCAACGTTCCATGTCAATCAAGCAGGGTGACGAGAGACACCTTCTGACTGTCCTATTCCCATATGCCACTGGTGCAGAGAAGGCTTAGGTGAGGCAACTATCAACATTCCATTCCTATTTCAACTGAAATTTTTATTTCATTTCTAACTGAATATGGACATATAATAGTCCAGGCTGAGCAGAGGCAAGTAGTGCAATTGAGGAAAGCCATTGAGGTGGTGAAAGGGGGATGGATTTTTATTTAGGAATGTGGTTATATTGTACCTCTGCAAGAGACAGCTGCAGGCTGTTATTGGTTAGTGTATAACAACCACCAATTATCGTACAATTAGTAGGACCCACAAAAACTCCTGCCAGGAGCTATAAAACTCTGGCAGACCATCCATCCTATATAAACCCTTAGAGCACAATCATAACTCTGTCTACTCAAATGTAAGCACCATTGTGTGCAATGGGTCTTACTCCCTGCAGCCGTAGGGTACAATCCAGAGTATCTATGGGGAGCCGTAGGGTGCAATCCAGAGTATCTATGGGGAGTCCTTGCTCCGGAGTAAGAACAAGTCACTCTGGATTGCAATATGAATTTCCCATAGGTTTTCACTAGGTGGTGCAGTCACTACAGGATTTCCAGTTACTCTGGATTTGAGCGTTAGCCTGATACAGTAAAGGAGGGATTATTACCATATATTAAGAGTTATGAACAAAGACAAGAGAAAGAGAGCTCAGCTTAGGGACAGACTAATAATATGATCATGTCAGCCTGTGTGGAGTGTTTTCAAGAAAACTGTCATTTCCCGGAAAACATTAAAAGTACATTTTCTTGAAAACTGCAGCAAAGATTATTATTCTTTACCAATGCAGTTGATGCACTTATGTGACTGCATGCAAAAGTCTAATGGTTAGTAAAAATCCAGTCAGAGCTATTCCTAAGAATTATCCTAAAAGGATCAAGATCACAGTGATCCATGCTATCTATCCTCATCTCTTCTTGATGTTTTGTTATCATCATGTTATATACCATCTTCTAGTACTATCTAACAGCTTCTATTATCATACTTTGGATTGCCCTATCTATGGACAAAATGCAAAACCCAGAAAATCAGACTTCTTTATCTTTCTATTCTCTAATAACCTTTCACATGTACGTGTGCCAGGGAAGGCACTCAAGAGCCTTCCCTGCCGGCATCCAGCCATAGTGCTGCCACACACACCCATCCTGATGTCTGCTCCTGCCCAGAGTGTCCCAGGCTGGCTCTGCTCCGAAAAGGACAGTTGGTATACTTTTCTGATCTGCTCAAAAACACTTAGCAATCCCAAACAAATGTTTGTGTGAAGCGTAGCTTGAGATTCCTGCAGCCACTATATATTTAATAATTTCTAGTCTGCCTTAAAACACTTAAACCATCCAGACAAATATGGCTACTACCCTCAGCATCCTAGCAAAAGTGTTTGTGAGTCTGAATTTATCACTGCTCTCAGTCGGGCAGTCAAGTCCCTTCGTTCAGCAAGTGCCTGGACATTTTTCAAAGTCTCCTTGATTTGTTCCTCGATATTGAGCAAGAGGGATGTAAACAGAGAAATCTACTAACTCTTAAGTCCCTGGAGCTACACTCTGAATCAAAGAGAAGTGCAGTCACTCTGCAATGCACTCTGAAGACAATATCTTAGTTTTATAGTGTTGTGCGCTTTTGAAAACTTTTCCTGGTTTTCCTTGTGTACAGCAGAGAGCAAGCTATAGAGTTGCTAGTACTACTGCAGCCTATTAAAGCTATTGTACACACTACTACTTGCCTGGCAGCTTCTTGGCAAAACAGACAGGAGCCACAAGTAGAGGTGCAGTGCAATCTTACCTGCAGCTCCATCGTGTTTAACTTATACCAGTGTGGAATAAGGGGTACCATGCTGGGTCTACAGTTAAAGTGTGTTGGTCACTGTTAAAGTCAAAGTTAAAGTGACTGGGTCAAAGTATGGCCTTGTGCATTGGACATGAGTTTGTTGTGCTCTGCCTCTGTTTGCCTACCTGGTTGCTTTGTCAAGCTCCTGGATAGCTAAGGGATTATTTCCTTCTTCCTTAGCAGTGGTGGAGGAAGAATCCACTGACGGGCAGATGCAATTGTTAATTGTCTCGTCAATTGCTGTCTTCAAATTTAATGTTAAGTGTGAGTGCAGAGCTGGCTTTGCAGGTGGGTTGGCCTTAGCTGAGTGTATGTTTCACTGTAACAGCACAATCCCAACCATGGGCACAATCCAGAGTAACTACAGGAGCACGTAAGAGACATTACATGCACCCGTAGTTACTGCACCATCTAGTGAAAACCTATGGGAAATTCATATTGCAATCCGGAGTAACTTGTTCTTACTCCAGAACAAGGACTCCCCATAGTTACTCTGGATTTCATCCCATGTCTACTCAAAAGTAAGCCCCATTGTGTTCAATGGGTCTTACTCCCAGGAAAGTGTCTTTAGGATTGCAGTCTAGATCTTCTTATCAGTTTAACAACATTTATGCAGGTACATCTAATTTCTCCTGTATTTATGTCTTTGTTCACACTAACATTTATTTAAGTTTATTTATTTTTTCTTGCCATTTCTTGCTTCTATGTATATCCATTATTTTCTGAATTATTTCCTGTGTGTCTGTCTAGATCAGGGATATCAGTCTTGTTTCATACAGATGTCTGAAGTTAGAAATCACAGTACTTCCTGACAGTCAGAAGAGATGTCATTAAGCAGAAAGTGACATCATCAAGCAGATGATGGCCATAAATAAGCACTTTGTTCTTGCATAGAAATTAATTAGCTGGAAATGACAGAAGAGAAACTTTTGAAAATATGAGAAAGCCCCGCATACAAAGCTAGTAGTGCCCAATTATAACAAGTACTGAATAAATTTCTTCTGGGGGCTTGTATTTGGCATACGAATCTTATGATTGATACTCCTGATCTAGATTATAAGCTTTCACTGTAGGGACTTGTCCTGTCATTCTATTCAAAGTATGCTGTACAGGCACATTCATGCACAAAGCACCTTGATGGTACTGTATAAAATCATCATAATCAAATCAGAACTTTATCGTATTAGTGACAGCACTCATATCGTTGGCCTTCTCTTTTCATTTGTTATGCTGCGGTAAAAAGATACTGACCCTTCTTCCTAGATTGTACTGTCAGATGGCTAGTTTTTAAGTTTCATTTTTGTAGACCCCTTACTATTTTCCCAAGGTATTACTCAGACCAATGCAATTGGTTTCTTTTTTCCCCAAGTTGATATTTTGTCCTTTCCCTTTCAGAATATATCTGCTTGAAGTGTCCTGCTGTATTTGCCCGTTGGCTGCTGCTGCTAATAGGCAGGCTTTAATCAGTAGCAGAAACAGGTGACAACAGAGTTCCAGTATTCCTTTATTCAGTGCAGTGAGTCTTAATTTGTTTTTGAAGGCGGTTACTGAAATAGGATCAAGAAGGCAAGAGTTTAGCAATTTTTTAATCTGTGATTCTGAAGAGTGATTTGCAAAATGTTTGGGCTCATGTTGAATTTTTAGCAGTCCTCTTTCACAAAAAAACAAATTCCCAGCTTATCGTGTTGTGATGTAGATTTATACCACATTGAAAGCTTATTATTTTTTGCCATCACTAAATCAACCCACCTGGAGTGCATGTGTTTACCTTTTAAAAAGGCTTGTTTATTCCATTTCCTTGTTTTCCTTGAGACACAAATTTGTCTTCATGTTGATGCATGGTAAAGAGATAAGTTTGAGAGCCACAAGAGTCTGTGATGTGCTGAATATGAGGATACTAGCTCTGTATTTAAATTGTTTGAGGCCATTACTCTTCTGGATATTTTGTACGTGGAAACAGCTGATGCAGTAAAGCTTGATATTTCTTATGACATTCAAATCAAATTTACTCACTATTAAACTCAAATATATATGGATGGTATTCGGAATTTTTTTCCAATAAAAACAACTAGAAAACATCAGCTCATTCCAAAATAAAATTTCAAATCAGACTGACCTTTTGTGCATACTTTAATTAAAACAGGGTTTATGAATGCTTACCTAAAATAAACCTATACAGCTTATTCTGATGAAAAGTAGACTTTCTTAAGAAGCATAATTTAATTTATCAAATCTAGTACTGGAATAGCAAATTGAATTAGGCATCTTTTGTGTCTTTTTATTCTCAATTATGTAGATTCTTCTAAATAATGATAGCATAAATATCCTGGGCAGCCCAGTCTGAACCAATACTGGAGCTGATGACTGCTCATCCAAACTGTATCCAGTGCTGGGAAGGAACAGGCTGGAAGTCTGCACACGTCTTCCTCTTACCCTGGGTGAAGCCCCAGCCTGCACAATGGAACGACACCAGTGGTGGGCTCCAGCAGGCTCGCACCTACTCTATTGAACCAGTTGTTAACGAGATAGGACATATAAAGTTTTAAAATAGCCATTTGCAGCTCACTGTTTGCAGTAATGACCAGGATGCATTCTAAAGCACATCACACTGCACTGCCAGAATATGTATCCATCTTGGAGATATAGCTACTTCATAGGATTGGGCTTTGAGGGCCCAGTCCTAACCAACATTCAAGCACTGGCATAGCTGTGCCAGTGGCGCATGTGCCGCATCCTGCAGTTGGGAGGGGGCCTCCTGAAGATAAAGCAATGTTTGTTCCCTAGCTTTGGAATTGCATTGCCCTTACCTTTGTTCTGGAAAGTTGTTTAGGATTGTTTTCAGAGCCTGTTATTAATATAGTATCTTTACAAAATGGGAACACCATATTTCACTGGTTCCCAAAGTACTATTTAGCCTGTTCTATGAAGGAAATTTGCTTTCCTGGAATAAATTCACTTGCTAGTGACTTTTTACTCATACAGTTGTTATCTTCTAAACTTTAATCATATGGATCTGGAAAATTCTTTGTAGGGTTTGAGCTTTTGCTTTCAGTGATTTAGATGTCAGAGTGTTTTTAGACAAAATCCACAAAGCATTCATCATTGGGTAATTATAGGCTTGTTGATTGACAGCAAATGTGTTCAGTGAAAATCATGTTTCAGTGTACACATCCTTGCTTTAGTCTGAAAGATTGACTGCTCAGATCTAAATTCTCAGGAGGGAAGAATAAGCTAAAATGATTTTGCATAATATGGTGTGAACTGGCAGTATCATTAGTAAAATCTAAAGGGTTGTTTATTTTTAAATTTTGCCATACTATATTTTGTTGCTTCCCCCTGCTGTCTATAAAATTGAAACAAAGCTAGTAACAAAACACTTTCACTAATGTATATTTCAATTCAACACGCAATACCAGCAATAAAGGGCTATAGTGGCTCAGTGGTTAGAACAGGTCAGCAGCAGGTAACCATTTTGAGATGTACTGCAAGATGGGGTGAGCTCCCGTCCTTAGCCCAGGTCCTGCCAACCTAAGATTTTGAAAGTATGTCAATGCAAGTAGGTAAACAGGTACCACCTCGGTGGAAAGGTAAACAGTGTTCTGTGCTCCTCGGTGCATAGTTGTGCTGGCTACATGACCAGGGAAGTGTCTTTGGACATTGGCCCTTTAGATTTTGGACAAACCTGGCACTTTGAAACAGGGATGAGTGCCACACCGACAGCTCTGGCTGGTGCCTATATAGGCAGCAGAGCAACCTGCCAGGAACCCTTTACCTTTTTTACCCCTTTTACCATCAATAAAAGACAACTAAATATCATTAATTAAATCATACATTATCTGTAATGATGCAAAGCTACCAAAAATATTTTAAATATGTGTGTATAAACTGGTTAACATATCTCCAGGTTAAGATTGCATGTCTTTGTGTTACATTCTGAGCAGTTTTCCTTTAAGGTTGTGGTTGTATGGATAGAATCCTTTCCCTTTTGGTGCTTCCAGAGCTCCATATGATGATGATGTCAACATCACTGAAAACTCCAGCACAAATACAACCATCATAAGGCTCTCTGTACTCCCATCAAAATGAGAAAGAACGTTGGTCCCGAGTTGTTTTCAAACATGTTTAATATAATTATATTGATTCTAAAAGAAAGACATTCAAAAGCAAAACAACTTTATTGAATGTCATAGTCAATGTATGGAACTCTAAAACTAATTCTTAAGATTTTCTTTCCTTGTACTACTTCATGTGGTTTATTTGAGGTACCACTGGAAATAACTGGTGATGACATCATAGCCAGTTACTTCTGGGTTGGGTGGCCGGAGGCTGCAAAGACCAGAAAGAGGTTCAAAGTGGATGGAAGGGCTTTTTAAAGTGTGGAAAAGCATGTTTTGGTGTTCTCTCCCCACAAGCATTGTTTGTTGTGTCACATTCCTGCTCTAACCACTGGATGACAGGTATTCAGGGTCCTGTGAGTATCACCCGTGGTACCCATATCACTGATTGAGAAACACTGCACTAAGCACGAAGTATTTCACTTTACTGTGATGGGTAGGATTGCACAGAATGGATTGCAGGTAGGATTGTAACAGAATATCTGGTAATATAAGCCAAGGGTGTACAAACCCCGGCCCAGGGGCCAAATACATCCCTTAGCAAGCCTCAATGTGACCCTCGGTAAGACCTCTCTTGTCTCTAACACAATCTTATATGTAAATTTATTCAAATTTGAAATGTAAATAATTTTTCTGGCCCCCCCCCACAGTGTCAGAGAGATGATGTGTCAAAAAGTTTAAACACCCCTGATATAAGCCATCTTGCAAAACTCATCTACCACAGATCAATGTTTGTAAGGCTCATTACAGTGCTTTCTTAGCTGCTGCTGCTTCTCCACTGATTATGGTAATATAATCAGTTTTCAAAGTTATACAGTACTTTGTTTCATACACACTGTTATCCATTAACAGAATATATGGTTGTGAAGGTTATGAAAAATTTTGACTTTGTGGAATTATAATTGGCAAATTGAATTGTCTTTTTATCTATCACCTCCTCCTTCAAGCAAACAGAAAATAGTGAGGATCATATGAGTTCAGCCAATTTACTTTTAAAAGAAAAGTTTTTATGTACATTTACAATTAGTGATTGTATACTGGATCTACAGGTATAACCTGATTATCAGTGGATTTTTCACCCCAGGTTTTATCTCAAATGTTAATGAAGTTGCTCTTTAAATTAAAAGATAAGCATCCATTTAGATATTTAATAGCCTGCTTATCCTCGTAATGGGGCAGGCAGGCAATCAGGTATCCTTTCAGCAAAATGCAAAGCTATTGGGAAGTGACTGTCACCTTACATTCTTTTGCTCTCTAGGCTCTGCCTCCAACCAAGCCCCAGAGCAGTTCTAAGCCCTGGAGGTGGATATTGATTGATTGCATGCCTGCCTTTACTATGGTAAGCAGGGCTGCCTAATCTTTTAATTGCTTTTGTTTAACACAAAAATCTATATCAATGGAGGTTCCTGGAACAGAACCCTCATAGATCCCAAGGCTAACCTGTAACAGGGATATAACAATAAGGGTCTGCTAAATACATCCACAGCCAAAGGGTTAAAGCATGTAAAAAATCCATTCTGTCAACTTAGCAAAATTGGAACATACAAAGGCACACAAGATTTTGTACTTGTGTACAAAGTATGCAAAGAACTGTATGAACTGATATCAAGGAGTGTTTATAAAACATACCACTTTGTACGTCAGTTAAGATTCATCATAAGAACATACGCTAGCTATCTCTCTGATTGCTTAAACCTGTCACTATACAATGTCATGTAGCAATGTACTATGCAATGTAATGTAGCAATATAGTCATGTAGCAATGTACTCTACTTTACACCATGCTGTACCCCATATTCTGCATCATGCTTTGCATCACAATTGTACCTCATAACCTGCATCATACTTTGCATCATATTGATCTGATAAACAATCTTTTACTGAATAAAAGCTGGGCAAGTTTCTCACATCAGGATCTAAAAGGATCATCCTCAGATCCAATCCTGCTACAAACTGACAGATGCTGTCTCAGTGTCTTGCTTGCTGCCTACCCACCTCCTCTTCATGAAAATTTCCCAATATAATCTATAGGTTTTTTTAAATTAATTATAGAAATTAAACTGTTTCAATGTTGGTCTGTATTTCTTTTTATAGAAATTAAGTGGATGGTATATGGTAAATTGATTCTGTGTATGTTGTTTTCCCTAATTGCTTTCTTAAAAAGTTGTAAACCAATGTGACTTGTGTAAATATAAATGTGTAAAAAAGATTCATCTTCATTTTAATCCAGTTGCCATCGAAAAGCAAGGTAGTTGTGTACAAAAGATCTAGCAAGGTCACAGTAAGCGATCAATCAAGTGCGCATGGATGGTATATCACTTCCTTTATGTCATACTCAGGATATTAGGTATTGTCCTTGAAAGCCTGGTTGTTCCAGAGTTAGCAGCATAAAGGAGATGGTTTGTTTATTGTATAGGAATATCCAGAAAGAAAGGAAGTCAAGAAGAGAGGCCAAATAAAAACACAGAAAAAGCTAATGATAAAATATTAAAACAGTTATAATGAGTCTCTGGTGAAAATTCCAGTGTCAATTTGCCAACTGGTCTACCCTGGAGGGAAACTGCATTCTTTGGTATATATCTACAGATATGAAAATACAAATGTTTTCAAGTAGAATGTATTGTGAATACTTAACACAGCATGTTTTAAAATATTCATCTGTACTTCATAGGCCTTGACCCTTTATAAGTGTTGAAAAATTAACAAAAGTTAAAAAATTTAAGTTATTTGGAAATATAGTGTCTGACTTAGCAAACTGTCAGTATTATTTTGATCTCTATAAAGGGGACACTGAAATACTTCAAGCTGTTAAATTTAGAGTGGGTAAATAGAGGCCTAGGTAATAGAGGCAGGGTAAGAAAGTACAGTGCATTCTTTCTAAAGTAGTGTTTTAGATAACCATTTACATAAACCAGGCTACTGGTTTTGTAAGATCATTTTGGGTTTCTTAAACCCCATGTGGGACCTTGAGTTTCAGAATAGTGCTCTGGCAGCACAAGGTCCCTTATGGCATGAAATGTAGGCTTGTGGGCACAATCCTAACCAACTCAGGCCAGCACAACTCACCTATTTCTCTATTCATTTAGTGGCATGGGAAGGCTGGCGCATGACTGGGCATTGGCCTAGCCTCCGCCCAGGAGGTGTTCAGAAGTGCCTTATGACATTTGTGTGAGACGCCCAGGCCATCAAAGGATCCCCAGGCATCACCAGGGGTTAGAATTGCACTGTGAAAGGCATAGTGCATGTGGCAGGGGCTCTGGGAGGCTCCGCAGGCACCAGTAAGATGGATACAAGAGCAGGCTGTGAACAGGAAAGGAGAGTATTGAGACATGTTGAGGTGTGTAAGGCAATGTGGAGTGGACCTACTTGCCAGCTCATGACCTGTCCCAGTCTGCCACTTGCAGCAGACACTCTGTCCTACCTCATGGTTGATCCAACCCTGATGATAACCAAACTTCAGAAAGTCTGTAATATTCAAGCTTATTCTAATAAAAATAGTTAAATTGATTCTACTGAACTTTTTAAGGGAAATTAATTTTTTAAAACTGTCATCAGGCATAAAATATCTTTGTCTAATACAAAGAGAAGCATTCAAAAGGGACACAGTAATTATTGTGGAAAAATTAAGCTTTGTCAACTGAATGAACAAGCAAAAAATTACTACATCAACATCAGAATTATAAATGAATACTCCAGAAGAAATTATTTTCTTAGACTCCAAGTCAGTCCAAAAGCTAAAACTTTTCATTGAAAAGTGACATATAAATGCTGTTATATAATAATATATAATATTAAGAACAGTTTTGCTTTTATTTTACGGTAGTGTCAAGAGAGGTGATAAAAATGTAAAGTTTGTGCTGTTTACAAGGGAAAACTTGGTTCATTGAAGTCTCTTCATGCCCTGTCATCTGCCATGAGTCAATAAATAATAATATATTAAAGAACATTTTTCAAAAGCGGATGGTGCTCATATAAATGTATTCCTTGAGAGGAAAACACTTATGATTTAAACAGGTTTCAGTGTTTTATTTTAGATGTGAGAATCATAAATCAAATGCTGACTGTGTCTCATGCTTCATTTGTCAGCCCAAACAACACATATATAATAGATTAAAGCTCATATAATTGTTTGCAATATTCAATTAGACAATAGAATTTAATGAGGCTTCAACTAGACCCAGATATGATGGGTAGTCATTTAAGTATTGGGTAGTGTTTTAGTTTTATGGATGAAAAATTATGTATGCTCACAGAAACTACTATATGAGGGCTCCTGTGTCCACATATCCTGTATCTGCGGATTCACTTGTCTGCAGATTGAGTCATGGATGTCTGTGTGTTTGTGCCACACAACTGTGTAGGGTTGAGAACTCATGACTTTTGATTTTACTGAAAAACCGGAAGTGAATTTTTAAATGTCTTATAAAAACATTGGGAGGCCCAAAGGGGTATGTGCCCTTATTCTTTGGGGTGGCAATTACAGAGGCCTTCTCAAGGTAAGGGAATATTCAGTCCTTTACCTCAAGGCTGCATTGCAGCTTAATTGGTTCTGGAAAGTTGCATAGACTTGGACCCCGAGTCTGCAATCTGAGAAACATTTGAATGGGAGTCTGTGCCATTAAACTCAATAGAGTATCCCTCTGAGTAGGCCTATGTTTGTACTACTAGAAGTTTTATTTCTTTCACCTATGGAAGGGGCAGTAAACCAGGGACTTTTGCTTACTCAAAAGCGAATGTTTGGTTTCTCTCACCCATTACTGGGGATTTGTGTGGATTGGTACCTAAGTTTAGTGTGTTTTGTGGCATCATTTGTAAGAATTCATATTATTTCTTTTCTTGTGGTAAGGATATAGGAGAATTTTCTCTGCAAATGTCTGTCAAAAAACTAAAACTGGGGGAAATTCTACAGGAATCTGTGGAATTTTATAGAAAATTCATAGAATTTTGAAGGGAATTTATATTTGACTAGCAAAAAGTGTACCCGCATTGTGGGAGTAAAATTCCCCGTACGCCATTCCCCCATGTGCATTGTCTCCATGCGCATCAGTTCCCATGCGCATTAACCCCACATGCGCATCAACTCCCCCCATGCACAGCATCCTCCCCAGTACAACCCCTCCTTCCAAACTACATCCCCCACTGCACCTGGCACAGATCACCAAATTGGCTGAAGGCTGGTCAGTCTTCCATGTTAAGTATAGCACAAAAACACGTTGCACACCTTTTCAGCCCCTTAAGGGTTAAATTTCTCCACATCAGTTCTTAGTGGGTGTTCATATCAAATTTCATGCTTCTAGGTCTGGGGTTTGGGGCAGAGCATCCCTCAGTCACCGATTCCTCAATGCAAAGTATAGAGAGAAAAACACATTGCGCCCCTTTTCACTCCCTTCTGGTTGGAATTTCCAAAAGCCGTTTCTTAGTGCACCCCTCCCTCACGGAGGGAACACCCACCCCAAATTTCACACTTCTAGGCCCAGCGGTTTCGCCAGGACGTTGATGAGTCAGTGAGTGAGTAAGTCAGTCAGTGACTTTTCATTTTTATATACAGTATATAGAAGAAGAAGAAGATTAATAGGGAAGATGAATTTCAGATTTTCTTATCCATCTCTGTTTAGGCTTTTTCCTCTCTAGTACAGCAATTAAAACTAGGTAGTGTTAGAACTGCATTTATTCTCATTTTAATAGGCTGCCATCAGAGAATATAATGAATGTGTTTTTCCCCTCTAATTTTTCATACCTGAATTGTATTTATTAAAAAAAAAAACTATAATCAGATGAGCTGAGCATTCCCAATAATACTTTTGCAATATACCTGAAAATTAAGTGGATGATTAGGGTAGCATATATTTCTTACAATATTTGCCACATGGTTGTGAAATGGGGTTACCTTTTAGCAGAAGGGAGTCTTCCAATGCTAAAGAAAATGCTTCTTTCCACCTTGAAAAGAAATATGCAAATAATGTATTTTCCCCCTTCCTGTACTTTGCTCATTAGGCTGTGGCAGGAGCACCAAGTTCTTCTCTGAAGCACTCACAATTAATTAGCTGGTCATGTGAATGAAAATAGAAGCACATTATTTTATAATTTGGGGAGTCTAAACAGTGATACTAACTGTAATATAGTGTCCTCCTTGCAGCAATTTTTTCAGACCTCAGCAATTAAATACAGCTAGTTTCCATTACTTTGCAATGTAATCATTTATTTCTGTTTCTAGCTGTATATTAAAACCAAAAGTATAATACAAAATATTATTTTTGTAGATCTTGCCACATTATTGCTGCACCTATTTAAAATTACATTCACTTGCCTCATTGCTTGTGTATCCCAGTGCCCAATGCCTTGTGCCTGGCAGGAATGCCTGGTGGTGCCTGGTGTTCAGTGGGGATAACCAGTGGGCATAACCAGTAGTGCCCACTGGTGACTGCTGCCCCATGATGCCCAATGGTGCCTGGTGGTACCTGATTCCCACTGGTGCCTGGTGGTGCCCATTAGGGATGACCACTGTCCCGTGGTACCAAGTGCCCTCTGCCTGCTACCCATTGCCAGTGCCTGGTGCCCAGAAGTGTCTGCCAGTGCCCAGCCGTCTCAGTGCCCACAAATTTCTTGAAGTTTTACTCCCCCAACTTCAGGTACATTCAGCTAGTCTTTTCTATAATTCATGCTGTTTCGGAGGCATGGATTGTGTTGTGTCTCCTCCCCTTGTTAACTCCCTATCTTGCCTGCAAAGTGTTTTCAGGAAGCTTAGCAAGGTAACAAGATGACAGATTTTTCCAGAGTTCTTTTTTATGCTTTCCCAAGCATCTGAAATTACTATTATGACCTTTAAATTGTTCTGGGCTTGGAACGAGGCAGATGTAGTTGTGAGCCTAGGACCAATTTACTTTTCCAATTTTAACATAAATTGGTTTGGATGTTTTTGCTAAACCAAACATGGAGTCTTTGAATTGTTTTGTAGCCTCAGTGAGGTATCAAGCTATTAAAATTACTCTTCAAAATGAAGAGATGATATATTGTGCATCACTGGTAGCTCAGATTCAGAAATAAACAATAATGATTAGACAGAGATCTTTTGTCCCCTTTTCAATATAAGTTCATTGTTGTTGTTCTATTTTGTGTAAGTTATTTGCCATGATGGGAATAACCCGAGCAGATTTACTATGCTACAAATATCCATCAAACAGTGCATTCATTGTGATGAACAGCAATTTCATAACCTGGGACTTCCAGTCTTCCAAAACACTTTAAAATCTTGCACTATATCCCAAAGTGATAAAAAGGATTTTAGAATTATTATTACATAGAATTATTACTAGTCCTAAAACTAGTGTGGTGTTGGTGATATATACTACTGAGTTAATACCAATAACTGAATTCAGTTACAACACTGTTCCATTATTGCAAAATTATAAAAATGTTGATCTTTTAAATATTTTACATAATATCAGGGAATGCCAATACAGCCTTGAAAAACATTTGAAAGTAGCCCAGTGATCTGCCAGAAAATGTAGAAAACACCAATTTTTCTAGAAGAGGATGACATTGGCAAGATAATTCAGTTTTTCTTTATACATTATTCTTTAAGGCAGTGCTATTTTTCTGGAAAATACCTGCTGGTACTGAGTAAATACCTGCTGGTACTGGTACTTTTCTGAGTACCTGCTGGTACTCACGGGAACTTCTGTGTGTGTGCGCGCGCGCGTGTTTGTGTGCGCACCAGTATTCATCCACAGAGGTGCCTGTTACTCTGTACGGGTCCTTGTAGCCCTGTTTTAAGGCCATGGTTCCCAAACTTCCTTCAAGGCTCTTCACCAACTGGGCCAATGGCCACAGCATCCTGTTAGGGCTACAATCCCAATAAGGTGGCAGATTCTGTGGCTCCCCTGTCTGGTTTCCATTGCATCTTGGGGAGCGATGACTTACAGTTTAGGAATCACTGTGGAAATCTCAAACTGCAAGAAAACCTGCTCCAGGCTGCATGCATAATTGAAGATGTTGTTTGATATAAACTGGGCCACTTGAAAAAGGGTCATAATAGCCAAATTATAAAATAATCTCAAGCTGGAATACATTTAGGATAGACTTTGCAATTCAGCTTTAAAACTTGACAGCCAACATCCCTGAGCCAGTACTGGCTTCCTCTTTGGCTTTTGCAAACCTGAGGATGCACATTGTATCCAGAGGTGGGCAGATACCAGTATGGGCCTACGCGCCTGTACCGGGTCTTCCACCAGGGCGGACGACAGCGAGCCGGCCAGACCCGCGGCTGCAAGAGCCGCGGGGACCGGTACACTGGCGACCGCCACATCTCCTGAAGCTCGGCTTCAGGAGACACAGTGGACTACTGCATCTCCTGAGGCCGAGCTCCAGGAGACTGAGTACGGATGCGTCCAGCAGGACGCACGTGCACTAAGCCTCCTGGCCGGCAGGGAGGTGAAGGAGGGGAGAGAGCAGCCACACCACACTCTCCCTGCTTCTGCTGCCTGGCTGGGGAGGCTGAGAGCCGCATCCTGTGCAGGTCTACTCAGAAGTAAGTCCAGTATAGTCAAGTCTCAGGCAGCTGTGGAGAGGACTGCAGCCTCAGAGACCCATCCTGACTGAGGGTTTTTAAATTAGTAATTTTAATTAATAAGTAATATAGTGATTAAGGACAAGAAAGCAAGATACCTTATATGAGTGTTTTTAGCTGTTATATGGTCATGTCCTACATTTTTCTTGGGTGTCCTACATTTTGTCCTCTATTTGCGATTATGTCATTTGATTATCACCCTGTTCCAGACACTTAGAGCAATCCTAATTATGTCTACTCAGTGTTCAGTGGGTCTTACTGCAAGGAAAGTGTGCTTAGGATTGTAGCCTTAGGCTGCAACCCTAAACTTTCCTGGGAGTAAGCCACATTGAACATAATGGGACTTACTTTTGAGTAGTCATGGTTAGGATCGCAGCCTTAGAGCACAATCCTAACCATGTCTACTCAAAAGTAAGCCCCATTGTGTTCAATAGGTTTTACTCCCAGGAAAGTGTCTTTAGGATTGCAGCCTTAGTCGAACTTCACAGATCAAGTGGGTCGCATCCAGTCCTTTTTTCCCTTTTTTGGGGGGGAATCTTTTTTTCATTAGCCTTAGCCCCATATCTTTTATAGATTAAATGGGGCAATGGCATATCTAGAGGGGGTGCAACCATGCAAAGCACTCCCTGCCACCCATGGTAAGACTGAAATCCTAAAGACTGTCTAATTTTAGAGAGCTACACTTAAAGTCCTCTGAGGATTCCACCCCCATCACCTCTTCCCTTCCCAGTGGATCCAGGCTGCAATCCTGTCTATATTTACCTGGGACTGGGAGTAACCCCTATTGACTCTAATGGGATCTATTTCTGAGTAGTACTTAGAAGCTTGGATTCTGAAACTGGATGGGAGGCAAGGAGTGTGTGTGTTTGTGTGTGTGTGTGTGAATGAGAGAGCATAGAAGGTGCTCCATAGAGATGGAGAGAGCTGGTGGCATAGCTAGAGGGGGACAGAGAATTAACTGTTGCATGGAGCCTCACTGCAGCCTGCATGCAGTCCCTCTCCCATCCCTTTGGAGCCATACCAGGTTTGGGGGAAGGAAGGCATGTGCCTGTCTCCAAAGAGAAGGGACCCCTTGAAGCTACCTATAAAGCTTGGTGCTTTACTCACTCTGGCTAAGCCACTGGCAAGTGCCCAATCAACCAACCAACTATATTTATATACCGCTTTTTAACAAAAGTTCATTAAAGAAATAAGAGTTTATTATTTCTCCAGACTTTGCACGAGCTCCCAAGGAGGCTGGATCTGACAACCTAGCAGGCTGGAAGAGCTGCCCAACTTCTCCCCACATCTCTCCCAGCTGCCCCCCATTCCATGAAGGGTGTCTCCCAGTTGGCATTCCCTACCCTTGCAGATCTCTGCTTGTTATGCAGAGTCTGTCTCACTGCTGCTTCTTTAGAGGTTTGCCCAGGGAGCGCATCCACTGGCACGTTGAACAGATGTCCTCTTTTTCCAGGGCACATCCTCTTATTTTAGACTTGTGTCCTGGAAAAATAATCTTCACTGTCCTCCTTTTCTAGGGTGACCATATGTCCTCTTTTTCCAGGACACATCCTTTTTTAACCTTATGTTTGTCCTCCTTTTCCTTGTGAGCAGGCATGTTGCCTTCTTGTAATTAATTATATGCAATAAATCATACGTGATAGTTTAAATGTAATAATAAGCAATATATTACATGAACTATTCAAAAGTACTATATCTGTAAAACACACACACTTGCCCTGGAGGTCTCCTCAGAAGTAAGTCCCATGGCAGTCAATGGGACTTACTCCCAGGAAAGTGTGGTCAGGGTAAAGGTTGCATGCATTGCATCTTCAGAGTCCAGTCCGATGTAGGTCTACTCAGAAGTCAGTCCCATGGCAGTCAATGGGACTTACTCCCAGGAAAGTGTTTTTAGGATTCCTGCTTGCTTTCCAGATAGATCCTCTATCCTTAGCCTGGTGACTACAATCCTAACCATGTCTCCTCAAAAGTAAGCCTTACTGTGCTCAATGGGTCTTACTCCCAGGAAACTGTCATTAGGATTCCCTCCTCCTTTCCAGGATAGATCCTATTTCTGGTGACTACAATCCTAACCATGTCTCCTCAAAAGTAAGCCTTTTTGTGCTCAATGGGTCTTACTCCCAGGAAACTGTCATTAGGATTCCCTCCTCCTTTCCAGGATAGATCCTATTTCTGGTGACTACAATCCTAACCATGTCTCCTCAAAAGTAAGCCCTATTGTGCTCAGTGGGTCGTGCTCCCAGGAAAGTGTGGACAGGGTGCATCCTCAGGGAGCAAGGCTAGGCAGGTCCACTCAGAAGTAGATCCCATTACAATCAGTGGGTCTTACTCCCAGGAATGTGTGGACAGGGTGCAGCCTGAGAGCCCAATCCTATGCATGACTACTCAGAGGTAAGTCCCATGACAGTCAATGGGGCTTACTCCCAGGCAAGTGTGGCTAGAACTGCAGCCTGAGACCCTATCCTAAGCATGCCTACTCTGAAGTAAGTCCCATGACAGTCAATGGGGCTTACTCCCAGGCAAGTGTGGCTAGAACTGCAGCCTAAGAACCCTATCCTATGCATGCCTACTCTGAAGTACGTCCCATGACAGTCAATGGGGCTTACTCCCAGGCAAGTGTGGTTAGAACTGCAGCCTGAGAACCCTATCCTATGCATGCCTACTCTGAAGTAAGTCCCATGACAGTAAGTCCCACTAACAAAAACTTAGATTTTTGTTTAAAAATTAAATTTTTAATTTTTTTTAAAAAATTCCCCCTTTAAATTCTCCCTGGCCCCGCCCCCGCCCCTAACTCTGACCATGCCCCCTGACCCTGCCTGGCCACACCCACTTCCGGGGAACCGGTTCTTGGGCCATGCTGGGCCCACCACTGATTGTATCCCTAATCCCTGTCCTGACCCAAGTCTGTTTAAAACATTTAAAAGCAATGTTTTGATCTGCAAGGGACTGTGGAAACAACACTAGTTTATCAGAAACATTGGCAAACTTGCTCAGTTTCTCATTATAGGTGATGCTTTAAAGGAAATCCCACCTTCTCTTGACTGATTAGTGACACATTTTAGGAAATTTGGGCTTCAGTTAATTGAAGTTTGTGTTTTAACTTATGTTCTGCTATATATTTCTGAAACCATGAGTTATAGCAGGAGCTGTAATAAATGAAAATGGATACATATGAAATTCTTTGTTGCCTCACATAAAGAGCTTAATTAGTTCCTGAGGCATGCTCTTTAAGTGAAATGCTCTTTAAGTGAAGCGGATTTTTCCATAGGAAACAATGGAAACTCACACGATTGGTTCCACAACCCCCAAAATATTCATATAAAAATATTAACTGGATGTAAAAATGATGACAAAACACTGGAATTGGATTCAAAACATGCATTCAATGTGCATGATCCTGTGAAGTCTACTTAGGCTGCAATCCTAAAGACACTTTTCTGGGAGGCTTACCTTGGCTGCTGTGGAGTTTTAAGGTGGTCGGTGGGGGCACTTGGGGGCAGTTAGGGGCAGCTGCCTCTGGTTCCTCCAGGCAACTGCCCCCAAGTTGGGGCAGTTAGAGGCAGCAGCGCTGGTTGGCAGCCCTTTTAAAGAGCCTCCATGCGGAGCATCACGGCTGCACAGCCCGCATGCCCATAGTGCACTTGCTTGTTAAATGAAGTGGAACTTGTTATGTGAAGCAAGATATCTTGGAAACTTTTGCTTGTTACGTGAAACACTTGTTAAGCGAGGTGCTTGTTAAGCGAGGGACCACTGTATTTCCCTGGATTTTGGAGTTTCATGTCACAGGGAATGAGTGATGTTGGAGTCCAGGGTTCTTCCAGAAATACAATTCTGGAATGAACAAATTTGGTTTTTTTTCTTACGTTAACTACATTTTCCTTGTTTCCCACACACATTTGAATGCCAAATAATATCTTTATTAAGCTTCATTTGTTGCTCACATCATTTTTCCCCCCGAATCTCCACCCAGTTGAAGCAACACAGTGCTCATTGGAGACAGAAAGTCACAGATTTATTGATCATTTATTGATCATTGATGCCATTGCAGAAAAATACTGATTAAGGTCCGTACTATCAAATTGAAGCAGCCTAGTTAACAACACTAATGGCTGGCCCAACTCACTTGGCATATCACTTGGTGTGGGCATGTTGGTGTATACATCTGCACTAGCCTAACCTCGATATTGGGCTGAAGCACCTTACTGCACATTTGTGACTCCCGCCCAGGTCAGCATAGGACTTATGCCGGTGCTTAAGCAGGCCTAAATGGATATTAAAATTGCAGCCTGTGCTGACTTGAGGGTGTCACAAAAATGATATAAGATACTTCTATGATGCTCCTGGGAGAGGGTTAGGCCAGTGCACAGACACCACGGGAACAGGAAGACCAATGAGTTGTGTCAGCCCAGGTTGGGATTGCACCTAAAGGGCCAACTGATCTTTATTATTTTATCATTCAGGCTCTACCAAATTGAACACCCTGTAAAAGGTGCAGCAGTTAATCTTAACTGTTGATAAGACTCAGTCATTATGAAAAAGTTCATCTCTGCAGGCTGCAAAGATAATTTCCATGCTGTTGATGAGTGAGCCTAGCATTTGGGCTGTCAGCTCTAACACAGAGAGCTGATGGTTCTTAAGTCTCCTTTCCTACAATCCAGAGTAACTATGGGAAGACATAAGAGGCAATTACTCTGGATTGCTCTATGCATTTCCCATAGGTGGCACTGTAACTACGTTGGTGTGAAAGGTCTTGTAGTTACTCTGGATTGTAGCCCTAGTCAGAAGTTACAAAACTGTAATATGTAATACTTAACTATGAAATAATCATAAATTCAAATAGGTTTAATAAATTGCATGAGACAAATTTTTTAAAGAAATCCAAAACCGATTACAAAAGGTGTAAGGGCACAGTTACAAATATTGTTATGAGAGAATTTATTATTCCAATAATCCAAATATATTTTCTGTTCCTTAGGAAACATTTGTAATACAGTACTTGTAATTTACCTGTTTATTTCTGACAAATGGGTGGTTTCTTCAGGAAGCAGATGTGGGACAATGATAGAATTTGCACCTTGATTCAAGTTGCATTTGGCTTGAGTAAAGACTGCACTTGCTTTTCCAAATGAAGTTTCAATCATTCCTATCAGTAATAATAGAATGAACCTAATAATTGGCTTAAGCAATGTGAAAATTATTAAGAGTATTGTGTAGCAATGGGTAATGCCTATGTGATTTATATTTTAAAAGCAATAATTCGCATTCTCAAGTTCTTTCACACTGCAATAATCTTGGCATTGCAATACAAGTGTTTCCGATGTCAGAGGTTTAGATTTAAAACTACTTCATGGTCTCTGTTATTTATTACTGTAATGATTTCTGGCATTGTGCATACTCCATTTTTGAAGGCATGTATTTGCTTGTCCCTTAGATTCATAAATAATAAGTAAAGGTTATGATTTGTATTTCAAAGAGAAGTCTAAGGCCCTAAATCAATGGTTTTGGCAAATCTGAAATCTCAAGTGACTACCAAAAGAGCAGCATAATTTTTAAAGATGTGAACTTTCTCTTATAGCAGTATCCTCTGCATATCTACTCAGAAGTAAGTGTCCTTTGGTTGAAGGGCCATATCCCAGACGTGTGTAGGATTGTGTGTAGGATTGGTGGCTTATATTTTAATCCTAAACACCAGAGGTTCCCAATGTCTTAGGGCACAATACAGAATAAGGGCAGTGAGGAGAGCCCTAGCTGGGCTGCCCCAACTATGCCCAGACATTATGACTTGTAACCTGTGCTGCACTTTTTTTAGGACAAGAGCAACCACAATGTCTGTGCTTTTTGTTCTAGCTGCTATATTATCTTATCTTAAGACTCTGTCAGTGTCCGCCTATGAAAAATGGGCATAAACTTTTTTGTGGGGTGGTGAAAATAAAAATGGTTTTTACGCATATCTGGCAGCTACAGTAGTGTAACCAGGGTGTAGCGCGGGATGCGATCTGCATTGGCGACAGGGTTGCCACTTTGACACTCCTTTGGCGGCCCCCCCGTCGCTCCTCCCACACACCTTCTCAGGTGCCCCTCTGGCTGGCCTAGGTCTTGCACACCTCCTCAGGTGGCCCTGCAGCTGTCACAGCATGGGTGCCCCACAGGCACACCCCACAGCTGTCACAGATGCCCCTGCCAATTCCACAGCTGCCCCCCAAGAATCAGGCATGCTGGCGACCATTTAAAAAGCTGCTCGCGCTGCTCTACATTTCCCAGAGCTGGAGAGGAGTGAGACAGGCCCAGGAGGAAGCTCCTCCCCCACCTTGTGGCCAGAGCAGGCCCAGTGGCCTAAGTGGCCTCGGGAAGCCTCAATTGCCACTTGCCCACAGCTGAGCCAGCCCAGCAGCACAACCTCCACTCCTCTGGGAGTCGCTGCCTGCCTCACCGGCCACCAGCTCAGCCAGCTCAGCAGGTGAGCCTGCAGCCCAGCCAGCATTACCTGCCCCTATACCCCATCCTCCCCAAGATAAGCCCACCCTAGATGCTCCCAGCCCCCTCCTCCTCAGAGAGCCCCCTCACTCACCTACCTGTCCCATTCCACCAAGATAAGTCCACCCATCCTGCCCTAGATGCTCCTAGCCCTCTCCCCCTCAGAGATAGATAATATTTAAGGGTAAGTGCAAAAGTCTGTCTGCTGCTTTGTAGAAATCTTTCCTGCTACAAGCAGGGGGTCATGGACTAGATGACCTCCTGGGGTACTTTCTAACTTTTTGATAGGGGTGAAATTTCACTCCTTGCTATGGGTGCCATTTTGCCTAGTTACGCCTCTGGATAGCTATTACATCTCAATGGAGGGTGAAGTGAGCCCACAGCCTCCCTTTGGGCCTGCGTGCATCTCTGAACTGCTCCCTAAAGGGATTGCATTGACAACGTTGCATTAACTTTGCATTAGCAGTGCATAACTTTGCATTAGCAGTGCATAACTTTGCACTGCTCCCTAAAGGGATTGCATTGACAAAGTTGCATTAAAGGGGACGCAACCCAGATTTCCCTGGTGGAGGTGTCATGACACCCATGCTGGGAACCTAAATGCAAATTGATAAAGGCTTTGGCTACATCTGGATTAGGCTACAACTAAAGATCTCCAAGATGAATGCAATATTTTTGTTAGGTTGTTTATCAATTTGCATTTATGAGTTTATTCATGTGTGACTGTTTTAAATACCACATGAAGCTGTATTGTATAATACAGGCAGGTGTTCAGTCACTACATCTAAGCCAATATTATCTGATCTGAAATGAATCTGATCTTCAGGATTCTCTTTTTCAGGTGGTATTGGTAGAAACTCTTTAAATACCGAGTCTGGACATTTGACAGCTTGTCTGAGATTTCGTTTTTGAAGACTGCCAAAGTTGAAAGTCAACAATTAAAGAAATGCCATCAAGTCTAACCCCACAATCCAGAGCAACTATGGGAGCACGTAAGAGACATTATGTGTATCCGTAGTTACTGTACCACCTAATGAAAACCTATGGGAAATTTATACTGCAATCCAGAGCAAATTGTCAAATGTCCAGAGCAAGGACTCCCCATAGTTGCTCTGGATTGTGCCCTAAGTCATCAAGTGTAAGAGGCTATGAATAAAAAAATGAAACTTAAAACATTTTGAGTCCCCTCAGGAGCCAACTCGGAAGAGTTCAAATCTTAAATCCACAGGGAAGAAGTTCAGAAGCTGTGGCGCCACTACAGTGAAGGTCCTTCCCCTTGTTGCCACCAACTGACTCTTTATAATGGTGGCTCATGAAGTAGGATATCCCCAGTTCATAGTAAAATGGTGTTCAAAATACAGCACAAGTCTATGCATCTCTGCTCAAAAGTTGGTTCAATGGGAATTTGAGCATGCACAGAATTTCATCCTTAGTTTTATGAATTTGTGTATGCTTTGCTAGCATCTCTTCAATCTTCCTATTTGCATATACTGTATATTACCAGATAGCTCCAACATACCACTTTGTGAGTGCACTTCAAATTTTCCTTTTTTCCATATGTTAGTACTTCTGTGTTCAAACATTACAGTAGAATTGCTGATAGGTTCACTGATTTATAAGAATGCATTTGTGTGCCATTAAGTTTTACTGTTACATATACTATGGAATATGCTGCTACTCTTGTAGGACCCGCATTTCACCAGTTAATTGTAGCCAGCTATTATCAGTTTTTTTCTGGGGTGTTGAATGGAAACAATGCAATGTAGTGTTCTATAATTACTTCTGTTTTACTTGCCAAAAATTTGATAGGGTTGGAAAGAATTCCTTTTTTCAAATGAAGCATCATCTTTTATTCCCTTACTCAATCAGAAAAGTTTGGAATAGCCACTACTTTCCTTCTTGGCCTGCGGGCAAAACAGTGAGGAAATTCATTTGATGTGAGTGGGGAAACAATACAGAAATGTGTTCCTTCCCTGTCCCTTCCCTGTCCCTCTAGTCAACAGAGACATAAACTATTTTCTGTTTGAAAGGGTTTTTGACAACACAATTTAGATTGCCAGCACAATTGGCTGTGAAGCATTGAACTCAATACATGTTTTGGCAAATATGGCACATCTATCTTTTTTTAGCAACACTGTCATAGATCTTTGGCCATCCACTTGAATCAGTATTCTGAAAGGTCTGCCAAGCCTATTCTTCCAGGTATATCAGATTAAATGGAAGGAAAAAATGTAGTTTTTTTGTTCACCGTATTAAGAAGCCTCTCTTTAATGCCTTCCTGAAAATGCATTCTCCCTCTCTTGTGTTTAGCTTATGTGCTCTTTTGAAGACTTTAGACTTTTTATTGTGTAGGTTTGGTCTATAGCCGGCTAAGGTCAATAGGAGAGGTTGATAGCAGCAGGCTTTGAAACCAATTCTTCTCTTTCAAAAACTAGCTTTGAATTCAGGAATGCCATGTTATGAAGGATTGACAGGCACTTATACAAACTAGGAATGCATATGAAATTTTCCCTATTTGAACTTACAGAATTTGGGAATTTTGAATTATTTTATTTTGTTTTGTGTAACTGATACAATACTTTGGATTGGTTTTTTCCAGACTATATTAAATTAAAAATATTTAATATCTTGTGTCTCATTTTTAATTGAGACACAAGATATTATTATGAATGAAAAGCCTGTGCCAGGTCAGCTGGCAGATAGTTCATCCTTGATTTTATCTTTCTGCTCTGTACCATTTCAGACATTACACAATGGCTTGTTATATTACTAGATTGTGGGTACAATCCTAACCAATTTAGGCCAACACAACTCACTTTTATGTCCATTCCTGAAGTTGTGAGGAGACTGGCACATGTCTGCCCCCTGGCAAATTCCCCACAGGAATGGCACAAAAGTGCCTTACAGCACTCCCAGACCAGCATGGGACCTGTGCCAGGACTTATGCCAGCCTAACTGGGGGGTCATGACTGCAGCCTCAGTAACCCTTAAAAATGAATTTTCCAACTTGAGGTTCAGTCCAGAGTAACTGTGGGGAGTCCTTGCTCCGGTGTAAGAACAACTTACTCTGGATTGCAGTATGAATTTCCCATAGGTTTTTACTAGGTGATGCAGTAATTACGGGTACACGTAATGTCTCTTACTTCCTCCCATAGTTACTCTGGATTGTAGTTTACTAATTACTAGCAAATATATGAGTATATTTTAGGAAGAATTTGGATAATTAAGTGCTTTCATATGAGGGTGGTTCTCCAATATAAATGAGTCTTTAAGGTTCAGTGAACTTTAGTGAAACACGGCATGAATGTACCAGTTCCCTGGGGAAGTGGCCATTACCTGTTAGCCATAACCTTAGTGGTCAATGTTAAATTTCCATACGATGTGTCAACCTTGAGCAATGTCTTTTATGTGACAAGTGGAATGTCATCATAATGTGATAGTTGTTGCCAATAGAGCATTGTAATCTCCTACTTTATCATCCTTCATTAAAAAGCTATAACCTACACCAACTTCCTTTTATTTTAGATTCTCTTGTACACAATACAGTTTTATGACACAGTGGGATCTGATTGAGCTGCCACTTGTTAGAGCACCAGTAAGATGCCAAAAGATGTCGTCCTCCTTAGCCCCCAGAAATCTTGAAACATTTGTTGAAAATGTTCTTAATATGCAATCTCTCTTTCCATTGACTTATCAGTCTGTGATTTTTCCTCACAGAATTCTGCCAGGATTAAATGTACCCAGAAGTAGCAGATGATCTGTCCTGATCTGTATAGCGATATCATCACTAAGTGCCATTAAGGGTAGGGGAGAGGAAAGGACCCTGGCAGACTCTCTTCTTGGGATGAAACATTGATATCTCTAGCAGAAAGAAAGGGAAGATAAGTGGTAAAGATATAGAGATGAGAGATAGAGTGGGAGAAAGAGGCAAAGGCTGATGAGATGAGAGAAACAGATTGTCTGCAGGCATAGGGATGGGTGTCAAGTTATGGTGCCCTGACTTCTCCACCTGTGCAACTCATGAGTTCCACCTGTTTTCCACCTGTGCAACTCATGAATTCCAAAGTCAGTGAAAACTACACATTTTTGTGACTTGAGACCGAGTCATTGACTCAGGTTCCCAACCTTACTGAGCTACTCAGGTAGAAAGATGCTCAGGTAGAAATATGGGAACTCTTACTTGAACATGGAAATTCCCTGGAATGACCTTTTCTCAGCCAGCTAGCCCATGGCTAGGTCTTAGGAAGAGAGAGGAGCTGCAGGCAATCTGCATTAGGTGAATTCAGAGATCCTAGCCCTGATCCATTCCTCATCAGGGAATGAAGAAAGTCCTTCCAAGAGGCTACTATGAAAAAACTAGGAAGAACTCATAAGCTACTGGAGGCAGGGTCCAAAGACATGCACAGCTTCACCTGCTTATATCTGTAATCAAAGTGTTGCTTGAATCAACAAAATACAAAATACAATGGTATCACTTCTCTCTGGTATTTTGTCTTTCCATTTTCCAAAACCAAACCCCATGCTGTGTGATCTAGCTCAATCCCTGTGGGATGAACTGGTGTGGGTGCTCATGGTTCTGAAATACCTACATTTTTGCCTTGGTCACAGCCGAAAAACTAATACATAAACATTGCTTCTGATTCTTGTTGCATCAGAGTTGAGGGATGCTTTCAAGCCTGGGTCATTGAGTTTCAGTTTAGGACCATAATTGTCAGTCTTTGGAAATGCAAGAGGTTGTACTTGGTGGGAAAAAAATTAAGCCAACAAACCTAGAGATCTGGGTTTTAAACTTCCCAACAGTAAGTCAAATAATGAGCATCTGATTTACAAATAAGATTGGATTATTTTATATCATGAGCTGTTGGTAAAATGATGAAAATCAATTATATGTTTCAAACTCAAAATTCAAATGTTAAACCCCTTGTCTTATTTCCCTTCTTTCAAGTAATACATTTTCTGCTTTGCAGTGTCATAAATGCCACCTCATCTAAATGCTTTTACATTTGTCATAGACTTAAATGAGATTTTTAAAATGCTGAAATGTGTTTGTGAATACTCTGAGTAAATCTGAAATGAATGGATGTGGGCGAATTGCAGCATACAAAACAATTCCTACATTTCTGATTGCTTAGTGATGATAATGGTTGCGTGATTGATAGGGTAAAAGTGCCCCATGCAGGTTGCCCTGCTAATTGTGGGTAAGGGCTAGTTGTGACTGTTAAGGGCAGTGCACATCCCCACTCTACAAGGCCGGTCATCACTACATATGACCGGCATGACTAAATTCCAAAGTGCACAAAATGTTGTTACCTTCCCACTGAAGTGGAATTTATCTACTTGCGCTTATATGGTTTCAAACTGCTAGGTTGGCAGGAGCTGGGCATGTGACAGGATATCTCTCTGTCTTGCAGTACTTGAGTCTCAAACCACTGCTGCTCATTTGCGAGTTTTATAAACACTAGATAACCATCAATAAGCACAGAATTGTTAATCACTGAGCCACTGCAGCCCCTTGTTTGCTATTATACTGGTGCTAAGCCGGTGCACTCGTGGAAACCCAGCATACACATTTGCTTCCTCTGAGAGGTGAGCACCTGAATAGAGCTTGTGTACAAAACTGTGGTACCCCATGGAGTTGTGCTTTTTACACACTTCATTTGAGAAGAATTGGACCTGACTCCAAGGTTTTTAAGAACAAGATTGTCTTGTCTGACAGCTATATAGAGTACTTATGATTGGAAGCCCTGTAAAGTGTTGTCACCCAAGGATGAAGTGCGGAACAGTGTTTGATTATATTTTTGGCTTCGGCACCAGAGTTTAATCATCCTGCCTTCAATGCTGTGAGCATCGATGAAAACAATTACAAGCTATTTCAGTCATGTTAAGGAGCTTCATAGATTATTTCAAAAAAGGGCTGGTTCACATGTGTTTGAGCTCCACAATTTTTGAATGATGTCAAAATGACTTCTAAGGCCATCAGTTACTATTTCCAACAACTCTTGAGACACAGCTGCTCTAAAATGTCTGTTAACCAAAGAAACCAGGGCAGAGAAGTAGCTGTTTGAATTTATAGCAATCTGTTTCTCAAAATCTTTCCCTAAAGAATTTTAAATACTTGATTGTGACATAAAAAAGGACTAATTTTTTCATTATACATATATTTGAACTAATTAAAAATCATGAAAAGATGGGAGGCCTTTAAAGTGGCAACATATATTTCTGATGCGATGGACTTTTTGTACAAAAACACTTGCCTTTTCATCTCTTGTTCTTTTAATGTTTGTATCAAAGAAAATTAAATAGTTAATGTGATTGTTCTAACTTGTGGTTATGTAGTATTTCTAGAAAATAATTTGGCATTGTCTCAAGCCAATGGTGGTTTATCAGTGAACAATACAAAATATTAAACAATAATTCAAATGTGATGGCTGCTTAAACGATCACTGCGTGGTACCATCTCTACTTGATCTTGGAACCTGTCTTTTGTGAAGTGCCATGCACATTGATATTACTTTGATGTATATAAAATAAAATAAACATAGCTAAACTAAGTAAACAACATATAAACAAACAGATAGATAACCTAAACAAATACTGAAAACACTTCGGACTTAGACAATGAGCACAATCCTAACCATGTCAACTCAAAAGTAAGCCCCATTGTGTTCAATGGGTCTTACTCCCAGGAAAGTGTCTTTAGGATTGCAGCATTACTCAAGCTCACAATAGATAAGCACCATAAAAACTGGAGTGTTCATGAATCTGGATCATCAATTATTATTAATGTTCTAATTATAATTATAATTTAAATAAAGAAATTTTAAAAACTTTTAAAACCACCTTGATTGTGTTACTTAGAGAAAGGGCATATGTTTAGGTAAGCATGTGAGTTTATAACGCCTTCTTCCGTGACAGAATCGTAAGAAACTGATAGACACCTTGGTGACCTAGACTTTATTTTTGAAAAGCTTAGCGTTCCCTACTGTATCTGTGAATTCAAGATACATTTTTGCTAATTGACAGAGGACCAAGAAGTATGCACCTGCTCAAGCTTCAGCTTGTCTTTGATGATAAAATATGTTTATGGTAGGAAAAAGCAATCATAGAGTGCTTTTAGCTGTAATTCTCCCATAGGAAAGCTTTTTTGGCTTGATTGAATTCCATCTTGGTCTTTGTTTAGTTTCAATGCCACATTCCGAATTTGGATTTTGGGGATTCTTAGCATATTGTTAACTATAAATATGATCCTGTGGGAACATCTTTATTTGAAAATTTCACCACAATCAAATGAGTTTGCAACAGCCCCTTGCCTCATAGCTTCCTTTTTGTAATTCCTGGCTCTTGTGCAAACAAATTGAGAATTTAACACATTGAGGGTTTATTCAAAATAACACATTTCTTGTTTGTGTATTTTTATATAGTCACACTGAATGCGGTATGTATTATATTTTATGTTTTGTACAGTAGGTAAATTATTCAGGCATGTTATAAATAGGAAGTACACTAGTGTGATAATTTAATTACATAATCATTATCATGTATTCACTATGAAATCATAAAACATTTAAAATGACTGCTGTATATTTACATATTACTAAAATCTCATTATAGTTACCTCTTTAAGCTATTGAAGGCAGTATGAGAATTTACAATTTAATAAACAGAAGACTTATCAGTCATTGTTAATTCCCTTATCTTTTAGTATTTCTTTAAATTTTTTTTGCAGTAACACATCACAACCAAAATAACTTCTAAAAATAAAAAAGTTTACCTTTAAGTCTCATCATTATTAATTAAAACTTCCCCTCCAACAATTAATTATCTAAATCTTTGGCTGATCTTCCAGTTAAACTCATTAAAACTCATATCAATACTAAAACAGATCATATACATAACTTTGGAGAGCAGACTTGAAACTTGCTGTGATGTGGTGCTAGATTGCCACAATATGATTCTACAGCAATTACTGGGTGATTAGATTAAGACTGGATTGTGTGCCATCTGTCTCCAAATCAGATCTGTCCCCAGTCTGGACCTGCTTATCAGCGGCCAACCCAACATGGATTGAACCAGCAGTTCTGTGCAGAAGGCCTCCAGGAAACTCCTTAGCCTTCATTGCCTTGGCAAGCCAAAAGACTCACCAGGTCGCTTTGCCAAGAAGGACAAGCAATGTATGAGGGGCCTTGGATCACCTGCTGACCTAGCTGATTTAGTATGGCTGCTGAACTACCTATCACATTTGCACGACACCTGCCTAAAGAGACCAACCTCAACATCACCTAACTAAGAATCTCCAGCCTGATGTAGGCAAAAAACCCACCAACCGCAATGCCAAACTGCTAAAAAAAATGCCAAAAAATCCTACTTGGCCCTCTTAAACAGTGAGCAGCAAGTCTCAGGCTAGATGTTGGGTGGAAGGAGGGCAAGTTGAAGATCCAGAGTGCAATTGAGGGGAGGACTAACAGTTGCCCTCAGCCCACTCTGATTCCCCAACCCCAATTGTCCCCACAGCCAATGGGCTGCAGCATATTAAGCATACAGTTTTTGCATGCAAGGTGTATACTTTACATATTAAGCATACTCCCTAAGTCTTACAGAACACAATGGGACTTACTTCCAAGTAGACTTGGAGGAGCTCTGGCATCACAGTGATGACACATCCTGTTCTGGCTATGACATCACTTCCAGGGGGTCCTGGACAGATGGCTATTTTTAGAAGGGGGTCCAGCTGAGAGGCTTGAGAACCACTACAGTAGCTGATAGTGTGTATAGAAAATGACAAAACCTTGTTGGGAATGTCCCAAGTCTCTGGGCCTGGGATGGTTAAGCAAGAGCTGCACCTGAGGTGCCCCAGCCCCATCAAGAAAAGATGGAGTAACTTACCTTGCTTATTTCAAAACAAACCTTGTCAAAATAAGGAAATGCAAAACATACTGGGAACTCTCAGCATGTCACATACTTTCTGCTTCATTAAAAAGATGACGAGGAAGGAGCCAGGCAAGTGACTGCTTCCTCTCTTTGGAGGACTCTTCATGTTGTCCACCTCAAATGCAGGCAGTAGTCACTGACTTCTCTGTCCCTTCATATTGTTCCTTCTTCTGTGGTGACTTTAAACTTAATTCACTTTCTGAACCCTTCATGTTGCTCCTTTCACAAGCAACCCATTGAAGGGACCACATGAGGAAGGAGTGAAGCAAATAAAGTGCATTACCATTGCCTGAGTTGCTCTTCATTGGGCAGTAGCAACTGGCTTTTTTCCCCTTTCACTTTGTTCCTTCTTGTGGTCATTTAAGTTTAAATAGACTGCTTGAGAAATAAGCAATATTAAAGGTTAAAGAAGTGAATGACTATTGATAAACATGGAACCATCCATAGTAGGATGAAGGGAGGTAGCAGACTCAGCTCTGAATATGTTGGACCCGTTGTCACCCACCACTGATCTGAGTAGCATCATTTACTTCCTGGCTGGATCCGTCCAGCTTTTGGACATTCACAAAGTAGATCTTTGAATCCTGGCCAATAGTGTGTTGTTATAATTTGAACAAAGTACTGCACGAGGATTTTATTTTAATTTAAAACCACCCAGTGAAGCTTGTCAATAAAGATAGTTTTTTGATGAGTGATCTGGAGCCTCTTGAAGTCAGCAGAAATACAACCTTTGACACTAATAGTATTAGGAATCACAGGTATGGGACTTGTTTATGATCTCTTGCAGAAATCCCTTGCTAGCCACAGAATAGAAACTGCTTATCTTAGTACATTCAGTTTTTCAGGACATAATTTTTCTGCTCTTATCCTTTACTATGTCTAATACCTTTTGCACCATTTTCCTGTACCTTTTGCTGCTCATTTGCCGGTTTATAAACCCTGGATAACCATTAAATGAATGAGGTGCTTCCTTCTATGTGACTAATGCTATCAATTTATGCTTCATCACTCCTTTCCTTTGATGCCTAATGATGGGGGCAAGATCCTTTTCTCATGCTGGTTTTAATCACCAGTAAAAACACCCAGTTCATTTTGAAGGCATGAAAATGACATGGCAAAGATACTTTGTCCCCAACAAGTCACAAACACTGGCAATAACAACTTAAAGTGAAACTATAAACAATATAAAATGAAATTCTGGAACAACAAACAGATCAGGTGATGCCATCCACTACACATCCAGTACATTTTCCCATATACTTGCATCTAAAAAATCAAATCCCAGCATGTTTGCATATGTAAGGTTAATTCTGATGTTAATCTGAATTACATATAATGTGTAAGGTTAATTCTGATGTTAATAGAAGTGAAAAATAAGGGCTAGTGTACATATTTTATAAAGGAGATTTTGAATAATAGAAGACCGAATCTCCCTTGCATCAGTGAAGTTTTCAGATGTTGGAAATGCCTTACTATTTTCGTTTTGTCTTTTCAACATTCATATGCTTTGGCTTTGGACTTGGTGAATCAAGATTGGTGCTATATCTATGTACATTTGAGGCCATGTGTAATGAGGTGCCTTTATGTGTAATGTGTACCATGTATAATGAGGTACACATTACCTGGCTCCTTCCTTGCCATAGATGCTCTATATACCTGAAAAGGGAGGGGCTTGGGTGTTCAGTATAGAAAAAGAATGAGTACAGGTCATTCTTGTTCTTGTGAATGTCAGCTCCTTACAAAAGCCTCTTAAGTGTCTTTTTGCATTTTTGACTGTGGAAAGTGCATGCTTTGAGTAGACTTCTTCCAACAGAGGGGTGTAAACTTCATTCACTTTTCTGAGTGGTTCAGTTTTCCACTGGACATGGTGAGACTGTCCAGTAAATATGCATATGATTTGAGTATGATTTGAGACTGTTTGAGTAAATATGCATATGATTGTGCTGTTAATGTGTCAGAAGATAGCAACATTGAAGGCTTGAAGTAGGCAAGCTAATTTGTTTCCCATTTGGAATATATGGACTTTTCTCAGAGTACTATTTTGGATGAAGAAAATTGTCATATGCCCAAAATGTATACCAAGAAGCTTTGACATTATAGAATTTGGGTTTTTAAGTGTTTGTCTCAGATGCTGTTTGATGGTACCATAAGAATTAATAAAACATGTCCTTTTGTATAGCATCAAAATTCTTGGCTACTAATTTGAAAAAAAGCAAGTAAAATGCTTGCAAAGTGAAGAGCTAATCTCCCACTAAAATGCATGCATTCGTTATTTCCATTTTCATTTACTGGTTGTATGCCATAACATATTCCAGTGATAGAACTAGGCTGATTATACATTCTTCCTGATTTGTTTATTCCTTGTAATGTGCTAACACATTTATTTGTTGTTTGTTTTATTTGTTTGCTGAACATATTCTGAACATACACACCAGCAAAAGTATGGTGTGTAAAACCAAAAGAAAAATTGGTGATGAGTATATTCATTGAAAGTAAACACAACATAACAAACTGTGTCTGTTTAATATTTCATGTATAAATTCATTTATGTGTAATGGTCATTTGCTCAACAAATCTTATCCTAGTATGTTCAGTGCCTTTATAATTTTTTCCACCGAGGAGAGACTCCGAGTTGACTGATACAATTAAGCCAACTGTGTCCTCCTTTATTTAACCATGAGCATTCCATGCAACTAGTATATATATACACACACTTTATATACTTTATATATATATACTTTATATATATATATATATATATATATATATATATATATATATATATATATATATATATATATATATATATATATATATAGAAAAAAGGTGATGGGGGAGTTGAGACGAATTCTGAGGTGGAACAGGAAAGAAAACTCATGAAATATTCCAGCTAAACAAGTCCAAATTTCACAAAAATTATCATGACTTCACAAGATGCATGTATCATTTAGACAGGGTTTTACACAGTTCCATGTGGGCTTCAAAGAATAAATTAATTAAATGAAATAATATGCTAACTAAATGGGGAAATTATATAGCAAATAGCCTTTGAATCTGATTCTGTGAAGTGCTTCAAAAGCAATTTGTGATTTCATTTGGAAGGTCCACTACTCAAAATACACCAATGACGGGTGAGTCTGGGTAGGAGAGACAGGAGTGAGAGTCAGGTCAAGGATCTGACAGGTATGTTTGATCCAAATCCTCTAGAGGTGGCCTAAGTCTGAATAGACTTACTGGGGCTGCCATAGCCCTACTACGGGGAAGGTGGACAAGCTTCCCCTCCAACCTGGTAGCACAGTAGCAGTCCCAAAACTTGCACTGGATACAGTACAGGGCTGCCAGCCTGCCTGTTCTAGTGCACGTTAGGATTGTACTGCCCTTTAAGCAGTGTCCTAAGACACAACAAGGTGAAGCACTTCAAGGTCTGTTTCAGTTCTATCCAAACTGAAAAGGCAATTTTGCAACTAATTGAAGGGTGTTGTATTCCAAAAGGCAAAAGAGTAAAAGTTCATGGGACAGTCATTATTTAAAAGACATATTTTTATTTGAAGACATAAAAGGATAGCGCTTGGCCTTTTGTTATTTTCTCAGTGATCAATCCATTCCTGGTAATCAAGACAGCCCAGCTTGGAACATTTTCATGTTTTAGAAGTCATGGCTTTTAATTTTATTCTTATTACAAATGGAATGCACTGAAACTGGAAAAATATCTAGTTTGTAACAATGTACAGTGATATTGGATATGCTATTAAGATAGATTGTCTAATTAAAATGAATGTGAGTTTGATTGAATGCATTTCTTAATTATACAAAACAGAAGCAGTTTAACCTTTTAACTTCAGATCCTTAATTGGATAAAAACTGACATATAAATGGATATCACTGTCTACACTTTAATTTCAGGGCAAAAAAATGTATTCTGTTTCAAAAATGTTTTATCCACTCTTTTGGGCAAGATCAGACATATTGTGAAAGTTGAGAGAAATATGCAGCACAATCCTAACCAATAGGCTGGCACAACTCCCTCTCTCTCCATTCCATAGGTTCTTGGGGAGGCTAGCAAATATCTATGCACTGGCATAACTGCCTCAGGAGTGGCACAGGGACATTTTGATCTCCCCATACCACCACAGGGAGATATGCCAGGAGAGTTAGGCCGGCCTAAATTGGTTAGGATTGTTTCCATGGAATAATTAAATTTCCACCTTCCGGCCCAAATGAAGACACAGGCAGCGCAATCCTAACTTGTGCTAGATTAGACAGGCTATTCTAGCCTGTGCTTAATCCCATGCAAGTATTGGGACTGTTGCTGTGCTACTGCAGGATCGGGGAGGCTCAGCTGGGAAAGCCAGAGATGGCCTACCCCTGCAATCCAGAGTAAATACGGGAAGACATAAGAGACACTCTGGATTGCTCTATGCATTTCCATAGGTTTCCTATAGGTGGCACCATAACTATGTCAGTGTAAAAGGTCCCGTAGTTACTCTGGATTGTAGCTATAGTCTGACCAGATGAGAGATGCCTGAGATATGAGGTTTGGATCCAGCATAACTACCAGATCCAAGTCAGGCTTCCTGCTCCTTGCCCTCCGCCCAGCCCTGCCCTCTGGCCATCTTCCCCCTATCTCAGTACAGAGTTGCGGAGCAGCAGAGAAAGATCAGTGCACATCCTACTGCCAGCCTAACTTCCTTCATTGTGGTGTAGAAATGCCTGATAGCATGTTTGTGAGACTTTTAGGTCAGCAGTAAACAAAGGGCTTGTACCATCCCAAGTGCAATCTAGGATTATATTTGATAGTCATAATTTAAACTAAATCATCATTAATAATGTGTGTTATAGTAATAATAATATGTATTACAGTAATATGTATTACAGTAATAATATTACAGAAATAATTGATTGTACAGTAATGCACAATCAATTGTGCATTAACGTAATTTATTAAATTATGAAATTAATGAATTTTCTTCTCCTAATAATTTTTTTTCTTGTTTAGTTGTGTTGTCTATTTTGTGCTGTATTTTGTTTATTCGTTATAAATATTGTAAAGGGGGAAAGGAAATTATAGTAACTTACCAGTAACTCTGCTAGTACTTCATACCTTGGGTAGGAAGCAGGTAGCAGCAAAAAACAGACAGAAACGTAAGAAGTTTAAATAAAAGGGGGGAAGTGACAAGGCTAGATGGCTGAAAGGTGATGATGTGGCAGTACTTTGTAAAGAACTGTGACCTTTCTGAACCAAGAACTTATTCAAATTAAGGGAAGGTAGCAACTATAGGTGCTTTATATTAGCCAGTCGCACCAGATCAGATCTCTGTTGTTATCAGATTGAGTTGTGCTGTGCATACTGCAGTTGAAATTGTCTGTAAATCTTACCGGCAGTCCCAGTGGTGGAAATATCCAGTGATGATCCACTGGGATCCCACTTCATCCCTAGCAAATCCTGCCAGTATATTTTAGGAGGATTTTTCAGGATGCGGACATTGTCACAGTAACAAGTAACAGTGTTTTTGTACTGAGAGGTGTGACCTCACCCTGAAATTACTAGGGATAGCCATATTTATTGTTTTTCAGGTTGCGTGTTTGTAGCTTGCTTTGAGGTATCACAATTTTCTTAAGATTTCTCTAGGTAGAATTCAGTTTTCTTTCCTCTTGCAGAGGAGCTGAAGGTTTAATTTCATCTATCAGATATCTTATCTCCCTCTGTTTGTTGCATCTTTGTGACTGCCTTTTTTCCCTTTTTAAAGCCTGCTGGACTTTATTCGGCTCTCCTGGTATCATGTAAAGATTAGCAATCACAACCACCAGCCACATTTGAGAACAACAAAAGTGTCTGTGATTTGACCTTTATTCAGTAGAAAGGAGACTGTACAGCAGTGTTTACCTATTTCCAGTGGGACAGTGAAGCCCCTGTGCTCAGCTTAAATTAAGAGCTTTGTGCAAGGAGGGAAAAAAACTTATTTCAAGACTTAGAATTCAGAAATTTCTTCCTTGTAAGTGTGTTTCACATATCAATTACTGAATTTAGTCTTATGTTACCTTCCCTCCAAAATCTGTCAGTTTATGTTTAGGGTTTGTTTCCTCCTTACTATCAAAGGTCTATTAATTATGTATGCAAATATTGCAGAAATAGAGAAAAAATGTTTTACCAATTTGAATTCCTTTTCTGGGAATAAAAATATGTTTCAGGCCCATCGAATCCTGACTCAGATACATCAGGAAGCACACAAGATACATGCATCTCACTGCCACTCCCCTGTATCTGGTATTATGAACATACCTTTTTCTTTGCTCACCAGTCAAGGGTAGGGGAAAAAATTATCCACAACAAATTTGGATGACAGAAAAAAATTCCTACCTGCCTTTATATGAACTAATCTCATAATCTCATAATATGATCTAATCAGCTAATCTCAGACCCATGATGGCTTGTAATGTGTGAAGGAATTTCCCTCCAGAAATTTGTCCAGTCCCCTCCCTTAGAATACCAACCGGATCCATTAGACCCAGTATGCAAATGTATGCAAATTAGGCTATTTTTAGATGGTATTCTAAGGGTTAAAGGCATCTAGACCAGATGCCATCACCACATCAGTGGGTAATGCTCAGCAACACTGAGGATGGATACCAATTCTAATTGTCACCAAATGCTGGTTCAACATTTTGCAGTTATTGGCTCTGCAATGACATATGTGATCTTGGAATCTGCATTTTGGGGCTTTCTTTATTTACTTTAATTACTTTAATTTCTTTAGTTACTTAGGGAACCTTTTGGGTCCAGCAGGGGAGAGAGTCAGAATTGTTTCCAGGATAGCCTAGAAAGGTCCCAGGTTCCCGCCACCAAGTAATGTCCATGGAACTCTAAAATCACCACCTTATTTTGCAGTGCTTACTAGAAGCAGGTATGTAACAGAAAGGGTAACCTTCGGATTGGACTGGGAGTAAGTTGCAGGGACGCCTCAAATCTTTCCATGCACATGTGATGTGTCTGAAGCATATGGGAAGCACACAAATCATGCAGTCTAAGCACCTTCCTGATTACTTGAATAAGTTTTGCAATGCTAAATTTAACTTAATATTTCTATTCTTGGTGTATAATGATGAATAGAATTCTTTCATATTGAAAGCAATTGATAGAATATGCATCTGGAGTACAAAGTAGCACTTCAATATGGTGGTTTGTTCTTCCGAAAGCATCTTACATTTCAATGTGCACTTTTCTAATGACCTTGAAAATGCAACATATTTCCTTACTGTCTCTTCAAATCCTTTGTTTCTAAAGACTTACTGCAATGTCGATCCACTGAAGACATTCAATCTTGTTTCTGAAAGGCAACTTAATTACCTTACTGCCAGACAAATAGCAAGCTCTTCCTCAGGTTAGATTGTGTGGCAGCGACATAGGAAACCTTCTGTAATATTTAGTCAATGATTAATAGAAGGTTTTCTTCAAGCTCCTGAAAATAGTTTTAAAAGATTTTCTTGTAACTTTAACAATTAAATTTAAGATTTGCTTTAACTTTGACAAATATAGTGGGCAAAATCCAGAGTAACTATGGGGAGTCCTTGCTCCGGTGTAAGAATAACTTACTCTGGATTCCAATATGAAATTCCCATAGGTTTTCACTAGGTGGTGCAGTAACTGTAGGTGCACATAAAGTATCTTACATGCTCCCATAGTTACTCTGGATATGGGAGTTAGTTAAAATGTCCTGCTAGATACTTCCATAGTGAATTTCCCCCAGAAATGAACTACCCATATATGGTAATTTTGAGGAATTTGATTGGGTTGATAGATTGGGTTGATAGTTAATATTAATCCCAATCTTAATCACATCTCCACATGATTATTTAACTATGATAGCACAGGCTTCACTGCTTCCTAGGGAGAACTTCAGATATGGGATGTATCATAGGGTAAGTGGACAGTTGTCCCCCTTTCCCCAGCATTTCCCCAGAAGCCTCAGTGGGTCAAAAATGGGGGTGGGTCAGGGCACAGATGTCCTGGACAGCACCCCATTAGGAGACACATTAACACTGCCCCACATTTTTTCCCCTTTTTGAGGCCTTAGACTTCTTTTACGGGCTGACGAGGCTGCTCTTGGCTACCCTTTTCCCTGAAAGCCTTCTAAGGCCTTCAAAATACCAAAAGACAGCAGTTCAGGTTTTTCATGGAAAAATGGTGTCTCCAGGTCCAGGTTGTCAATTTATTACTGGCACAAGTTTGAGTTGATCCTTGTCAGCAGATCCTTGTCTGGGGAAGAGGGATAAAAATAAGGGGTATGCTGGCGCTACCAAATGTCCCTTCCCAAGCTCCCTCTGCCTACCCAAGTTGCTGCAGTCCCCTCCCATCCTCTCTTCTGCACCTCTGCACTGGTCTTACCTGCTTATTATCAAAGGTAAAGAAAAATATACACTTTACATATTTATACCTTGGAACAAAATATTTAAGACTGATGTGTTAAAAACAGTACAGTATATTGAAATGTGGATTTCAGTTGCCAAAGTTTAGTCACAAATTTTGACTTAAAATTGAGATTTACCTGTGTTTGGCTAAGTACATCTGTCCCTCATTATCCACTATGGTTCCATTCTGGAACCTCCCATGGATAAAATTTCATATATAAAGAAAACAATGGAAAAATAGGTTTAAAGACCCATTTCCAGGTTTCTTGCTCCTCTATTGCACCCAGTTGAATAAGGTAGTACAGTACATCAATATCTGCAGGGGTTTGATTCTGGGACTAAAGAATGGAAAGATCGCTAGCATGACACATATCTACAACAGTAGAAAAGCAGTGGCCATTCATGCTGAATCCGTGAATAAAAAATCAATGTATAACAAGATTGGACTTGTAAATGAAATTATAAATAGTTATTAAATTCTGCTGCATGTGTACTGCTGTAATTTAAACTTTTTCCCATTTGTTTTTTGTGCTTTAATATAATCTTTTATTTCATACCTCAAAATGTCCATTATTTCATTCCAGTTTGGTACACATCCCATAGAAGATCTCTTTAATGATTTTCGAGATGGACGAAGGCTTCTGGAACTCCTTGAAGGTTTTACTGGCCAAAAACTTGTATGTATATTTAACAGTAAATATTAAAGCAATTTCATGTCTGAAAGACTATTAACTATATTTGACTTTCATTTTAGTGATTGTATTCATGAACAACTGGTTTCTGAAAAATCCCATTTTCTTATGTAGATCCATGTCACATAAGAACATCAGAAAGACTGTGCTGGATCAGGGCAAAAGGCCATCTAGTCCAGCATCCTGTATATCTCAGTAACCACCCAGAAGCCTGTAAACAAGAGAGAAAGGCTTACCAGAATTACCAGTCTCTTGCCATTGCTCATAAGCAATTAGCATTCAGAGGCATACTGCTGCTTAATCTGGAGATAGTATGTAGGCCTTGAAAGACTAATACATCCTGAATGTGTTTGATTGCTTTTACAGCCATCTATGCTAGTGGTGATCACCACATCCTGTGCCAGAGAATTCCACAGACTGAGCATTGTGTGAAGAAGCACTTCTTTTTGTTCACTCCAAATCTCATGCCATTTTCATTATGTGATGTTTAATTCTTGTGTTGAGAAAGAAGAACATGTCTCTCTTTCCAAGCCCTGTACACCATGCATGATTGTATAGGTCTCAGTCATAATCACCTTTTTCCTAAACTAAAAAGCCCAAATGTTACAATTTTCCTCATTAGGAAAGTGCTTGGTTCCTAATCATTATAGTTTTTCCTATTTGTAACATTTCCTGGTGCAAAATATTCTCTTTTAGGTGTGGTAAGTATAACTGTGCACAGTATTTTGAATGTGACTGCATACAGATTTCTACAGGGGCACTATTATTTCTGTATTTTATTCTAGATCCTTTTCCTAATGACCTTTAGCTTAGAATTTGCTTTCTTCACAGCTGTCGCACACTGAGTTGACCTTTTCATTGTGCTATTCACCATGACTCCCTGCTTTCTTTCTTGGTTCATCATTGTGAGCTGAGAATCCATCAGTGTTTCTGAAGTTGAGATTTTTTGCCCCACTGTGTACAATTTATGTTTATTTACACTGACCTATTGCAGTGAATGCTTACCATATTGTTCGACATTCATCCAGTTTGGAAAGATCCTTTTAGAGCTCTGCAATTTGCTTGGTTTTTACCACCTTGAATAGTTTGATGTCATCAATATCTTCTGTTTATCCTTAAATACAGATGATTTATGAAAAGCTTAAAAAGCAGCATCCCAATACAGATCATTGTGGAGCTTATTGAATTTGCAATTATAAGAACATGAATAGAATTTTAGGGCTAGGAGTGTGTTATGAAGAGCATCTAATTCAATCTTCTATCATAAAGTTGACAACCTCTGACACCCAGTGGCAGCTGTTGAATATGGAGTCAGTAGGGTTGCATTAAAAAAAAATTCCTCCTGATTGCTGTAGTTTTACCTATCTGTTTTATAAATACTGTATTTATTCAAATATAACACCTTTTTCATTCAAATTCAGTCTCTAAAATCAGGGTGTGCATTAAATTCAATGTTAATTAGAATTGAGTAAATACAGTATTTTGATTATAAGTATGGGGTGCGAATTAGATTCAATGGTGCATTAGATTTGAATAAATGCCGTCATCCTTTCTGGAACAGCAACTAATAACAATCCTACCCAACACTATTACCAACTGCTAGGATTTTCTGATGAGTTGGCTATTGAAAAAGCTAACTTATCAACATTTCCTAAAACCCTGAACTGTGAGCCATGAACTGTGAGCCAAAACTGTGAGTTTTGGTTGGCGAAAGATGTAGAAAGTCAGATTCATATTAAATAAAAAGAAATTATTGATGGTAGTCATACATGTGATGACACCATGCTTTTTGTCGGTGTTTAATGATTATCCCTACAATCCAGAGTAACTACGGGAGCACGTAAGAGACATTACGTGTACCCATAGTTACTGCACTACCTAGTGAAAACCTATGGGAAATTCATATTGCAATCCAGAGCAAATTGTTCTTACTCCGGAGCAAAGACTCCACGTAGTTACTCTGGATTGCGCCCTTAATCAGTTTAATGCTTGTGAATTAGGTAGATTTTTTTGGCAGCAAATACAAATGAACTGAACTGAAAGGTGTGTGGCACACCATGCAGAGTGCTTCAAATTTATATTTCTAAAGACTGACATTATATTAGGACAAGGATGTAAAAATCCTGGCTGTGGGGCAGAATGACCCTTGACAAACCAAAATATGACCCTCATCAAGATCTCTCATACAGGGCACAAGCCTTGTAATGTCTCTAATAAATCTTATATGTAAATTTATGCAAATTTGAAATGTAAATAATTTTTCTGGCTCGGACACAGTATCAGAGAGGTGATGTGGCCCTCCTGCTAAAATGTTTGGACATCCCTGGTTTAGGATATGGGGTGTTGTTAAATAGGCAGGTCTCTGACTATATTTTAATGAAATACACATGAATAATTCATGAATAATTACTTTATATTTCCAGGGGAAAGAAAAAGGCTCAACAAGAGTTCATGCCTTGAACAACGTCAATAAGGCACTACAGGTTCTGCAGAAAAATAATGTAAGTAATCATTTGCACAAATTCATAATGCACCAAATGAGAGAGAAAATTCAGTAACTGATAGGGCTCTCACAGCTTGTTTCTGGAGTAAAGTACACAATAAATAAGATTCTGTATGTACCACTAGGGCCTACGTGTCTGATCAGAGTTCAAGCCCCACAGCTGCCAATGAGTTCAGAAAGATGCCTAGAACAAACAGTTATCTTTAAAACTGAGTTTCCTTTTGTAAAATGGTGTTGCCTATACAAGCTACATAAAAGGTGATATGTTTCTACCCACTCAGACAAAATAATTTATTGATATATGTATACATATTGCTGAGAGTATAACTCAGGATATACTCTGTCAAAATCCCATCACATTTTTGAGATTACCTTGCCAATATGGAAGGATCCTCACTGACCAATAATTTTAATGCACCTCTTCCATTATCTGTCTAATTTTAATATATCCCCTGCTCAAGAATACAGTATATTCAATACATGATAGCTTCCACTTAGTTTATATGGGATGCATTTTACATGCTAGCAAATTAATGCTCATAATACTACAAGCTCGGTACCAGCAGCATGTGAATTGTGAACTACCTGAAGTACAAGCTGGTTTCCAGAGAGGCAGAGGAATAAGAGATCAAATTGTCAATATTTGATGGATTATGGAGAAAGCAAGAGAGTTCCAGAAAATACCTACTTCTGCTTCATTGACTATGCTAAAGCCTTGGATTGTGTGGATCACAACAAATTATGGCAAGTTCTTAAAGAGATCAGATCTGATCATCTTACTGGACTCCTGAGAAACTTGTACATGGGCAAAGAAGCAACAGTCACAACCAAATATGGAACCACAGAGTGGTTTAAAATTGGAAAAGGAGTATCTGTCTATATCTACAGTATTTATATACTGCTTTTCAACTAAAAAGTTCACAAAGCAGTTTACAAAGAAAATAAAAAAATTAATAGCTAATTAATAGCTAATGGATCCCTGTCCCAAAAGGGCTCACAATCTAAAATGCAAAAGGAACAGCAGCAGAAGCCATGAGAACAGACATTGCCGGGGTGTGTAGTGCCAGTTACTCTTCCCTTGGTAAATAAAGGAGGATCAGCCACTTCAAAGAGGGCCTCTTGCTCAGTTAGCAGGGGTTAGTATGACAAAGCTGTATATTATCACCTTGCTTATTTTATATGGATGAAAGTGTGGGCTAGATGAATCACAAGCTGGAATTAAGATAACTGGGATAAATATCAATAACTTCAGCTATGCAAATGACACCACTCTAATGGAAAAAGTGAGGCGGAACTAAGGAACATCTTGATGAGGGTGAAAGAAGAAAGTGGAAAATGTGGCTTAAAACTAAATATTAAAAAACCAAAATCATGGCTTCTGTCCCATCAATATGTGGCAAATAGAAGGGGAAGAAATTTTTGAGAGTTTATTTTTCTGGGCTCTTAAGATCTCTGCAGATGGTGCATCCTATCAAGAAATCAAAAGACACCTTCTAGGGCTTCTGGCGACGAAAGGTACAGCAGGTCTAAACAACCTAATTAAAAGTTAAGACTTTGCCTTGCTGACAAAGATCCATCTAGTTAAAGCTTTGGTTTTCCCTGTGGGAATGTATGGCTGTGAGAGCTGGATCATAAAGAAGGCTGACTGCTGAACGATACATACTTTTGAATTATGGTGCTGGAGAAGACACTTGAGAGTTGCTTGGACTGCAAGGAGATCAAATCAGTCAATCCTCCAGGAAATCAATACTGACTGTTCACTGGAAGGACAAATGCTGAAGCTGAAGCTCACATATTTAGGCCACATCATGAGAAGGGATGTTTCTTAGAAAAGAGCCTGATGCTGGGAAAAACTGAAGGCAAAAGGAGACGGGGACAGCAGAGGATGAAGTGGTTAGATAGTGTCACTTTGTGAATTTGGACAAATGTTGGGAGCTGGTGGAGGATAGGGGATCTGGTATGCTGCAGTTCATGGAATCATGATGAGTCAAACACGACTGAACAACTAAACAACAGAAAACAAATGCATTGTCAGCAGCCCATAATACTGGATGGTAAAAGCACAAACTGCCATTAATACCCAATTTGCTGCCAGGGTATCAAGTGCTCCCTGTGCAGACACCACTAGCTCTTTGAGAGAAAGTGACATTGCCCAGATTGCCAGGTGGAGGTGAGTGGGGGGATCAGGGGGAGGCAGGAAGGAGGTGTTCCAGCATGGAGGGATGTGGGGAGAGGGCAGGAAGGAGGCATGATGGGGTGAGGGAGTTGGTGGGAAGGGGCAGGTCTGGCAGATCTCAACTCTGCCAGATCCAGAGTCCCATGTAGCCAGACGCAAAGGTTCTTGATTCTGCACCAGTCCAAGAGATGTCTCAGGTTCAAGTAGCCTTGTTGTGGGACTAATTCCCTTTTCCAGGAGAAAGGGGCAGAGCTTATGATTAGGCTCTAAATGTGTTTGAGATCAAATGGGGCACACATTCATTTTTTTAAAATGTACATTAATATTTGCATGCAAGTAATACAGAATGAAAGTATCACATTCAGATTCTAGCAGCTTTAAAAATTATAAACAATAGGTGGGAATCACAGTAACAAAGTATTAGTATAGTTATATTATTATACTAGGTAAATAGTATAGGTAAATATTAGTATAGTATAGGTTGCAGGGTAAATCAGGGCAGATCACATTAGACTCTGGCAAGAAGTTATTTTGTTATACAGTGTTGCATCCATGTCAGTTGCATCTTCCTGGAATATCTCATATTTGATTTTTGTCTATCGTTTGTTCTGTTCAGCAAATATGCTCAGAATGCTTTCTTGTCACTAAACACCATATATGCTGCTCTATCTTAGTAGAATTTATAAGCTTTAACATTCTGCTTGTATTTAATTCATCAAATATTTATTTAATCCATTACCCTGGAAATGCTACTTTTATTTTTACTTTACAAAATATGTGCCCTTATCTAACCATTAGTTTTGTTTTGCTCTGGTAGGTAGATCTGGTGAATATTGGAAGCACAGATATTGTGGATGGAAATCATAAACTGACCCTAGGATTGATCTGGAGTATAATTCTCCACTGGCAGGTAAGAACGAAAATTATTTGAAAAACGTTTTAGGATGTATCCAAAACAACAACAAAAATTGATATCTGTTCAGTATGCCTGACAGAAATTGGGTTAATAACAGAATCTTCAACACACCGATGGATGAAAATATGAGATGAAAATATGAGAGAAATATATGAAAATATGAGATGAAATATATGAAAATATGAGATGAAAATATGAGAGAAAGTGGACTGTTAGGGTATACCTGTTTGGGTATAAAGGCTAGGCTGATATTTCTCTTAAATATTCTTAAGCATATATTCTCAAAAAGGAATTTTACTTGGGTTTTTTTGCTAGCAATGAATAGTAAGATTTGAATAGTATTACTTTTTCTCATTTTGTTCTTTGGGCAATTTTGAGATAACAAAATAATGCAGACAAAAATCATTTGATCCAACCCATTTGAAGCAGAAAGAAAAGCATCATCATTAATGGTTAGAACAGTGGAAAACTCTTAAAACTGAAACTGAGGCAAAATATCCACATTTTTGGATTTCCTAGTGATTCAGTGAGCATAATCTCAGTGTTCTTAAACATATAGCTGGATGCAAGTTTGTGGCAAACAATATTTTAAAACAATGTACTGTATTTGTATCTTACTGTTATTGTATCCATTATTCTATCATCATCATATGATGACACCAAAGAACATTACTTACTAAGAGTAATCCTAACCATGTAATCCTAATCCTAACCAGTAAGACATCCTAACCATGTCTACTCAGAAGTAAGCCCCTTTGTGTTCAATGGGTCTTACTCCAGGGAAAGTGTCTTTAGGATTGCAGTCTTTAGGCTTTCAAGATTTGGGCTAGTTTTAATGAATTGTTTCAAGCATGTAGACTAAATTTCTTTTTTTGTATAATGCCATAATTCAGAAAATGCCAATGAGCAGAATACAACAGATCTAATAATAGATATTAATAACAAGAAAAGATGGACATCCCACTCCTATCTGCAATTCCCCATATTGATGGAGGCGACAGTGGGACATTGCAATTATGGTGGTCTCTTCAGGGTAAGAGGACATTGCCATTATAATGGACAAGTTTGTCCACAGCCAATGCAATGGAACAAGTCAGATCTGCAGCTTCCAAATGGCCAGCATGAGTCCACGTTGCCTTATGTTGATGGATTGGACCAGGAAAGGGATAGGAAACAGCATGCATGACTGCCTTCAATCGTGCATACTCACAGACCCGTCTGTTAGTATCTAACCATTCATGCACCTGTTGTCACCTCCACTAACCCATTACACTTCCCCCCTGTTGGTCCTGGTGAAAAAAAAAACACAAGCCTTTCCAACAGTGCCACTAATTTCTTTTCTAGTGTGCTTTATGTCATGTCTACAACACACACTCCACCAGTGCAGAGAGGGGTTAAGTTTGGGCTGTGTTTTACTTTGTGCTTCTCTTCTTGTACATTCCAATAATAAAATGCTTGCAGGGAGAACAGGGATCCTTTCTATTTTGTATCAAAACAAAACATTCTTATACTGGGTTCCTTCTGTCCCCTTTTATTTGTTTTTTTATCATATACCAGCTCATTGTAGAGACTACTCTGATATTTAGCATAAACTCAGTTTGGTTTGTATTAAGGAAAATGAGTGGCCTTTGATTAATAGCACCAACTACTGATGTTTTGTCTTCGACTGCAGGTCAAAGATGTAATGAAAAACATCATGGCTGGACTGCAACAGACAAACAGTGAAAAGATCTTGCTGAGCTGGGTCCGTCAATCAACTCAGAACTATCCACAAGTCAATGTTGTTAATTTCACCAGTAGCTGGTCTGATGGCTTAGCTTTCAATGCTCTCATTCACAGTTACAGGTAGGACAGATGCAACACTAAAATGCAGGTCATGTTGTTTCATTTCTTATATAAGAGTTCCAATGTTAATTTAATCTGAATTTTCTTGTCAAGACGGGCATCTCAGAAAGCAAGGCATAGGGTCACACAGCTGGCTATCAACTTTTATTAATTTTTCAGTATTTGGAAATCAAGAAATACTATCTCTGAACTGTTGAAGCCATTGGTCACTAATTTATCTTCCATGAATTAATTACTTTCCAAAGTTTATAAAATTATGGCAATTGCCCCATCTTGTGATAATGAATTCCACATACAATGTTTGAAATATTGCTTCTGTTTTGATTCTTCTGAGCAAAGTTTCACTGAATGGCTTCTAGTTGTGGTGTTAGCTAAGAAAATATTATCTCCATTGACTCTTTATGCCAGTAGTTCCCAAAGTGTGGGTCACACATGCACTTTTGATGGGTCCCCAAAGGGTGATGGTAAGGTTAGACAACTCACAGCGCAATCCACCCCCTCCACTCCTGAGAGTGTCAGGAAAGTCTCACTGGTCCTAAGCTGCTTGGATTTGTGCCTCAAAAACTTACTTTTGTGTAAATATGTGTAGGATTGTATCCTTAAAAGTTTTCAGTGACTCTGGCCCTTGTTCCATGATGTGTTCAAATAGCCATACACTTTTTACCTCACTTCTGGGCACTGTAGGAATGAAATGTTCTCATTACTTGGAAACAAATATAATTTGATAGGTTTTCATAAAATGTAAGGAAAAATCAAGTACTAGTTAAGGTTAAAGGCTCCAGAGAGGAAAACAAAAACAACCAAGGTCATGTGCTCTCTCTCTCTCTCTCTGGATTTGACATTTCTTTTTACAGGATGGTACATAAGTACACTTGCATTGGAACTGCTTGCTCTTCCTGCCTTCTACTCCATCTGTCTTTATGATATACTCTTCCTAGATTCACTGTAAAATAAATGTGATTTAAATTTGAAAGAATGAGGGGATGTGTATGGTTCAAGCTGCTTCAGGGACTGCGGAGAGATGTTCCTGGCCATTTAACTGCCACCCCTGTGTTTGTACATAATAGCGACAAGCATTAGCTAATAGTTTGCAAGACAGCTAATAGCAGTGTGTTATTTTAATTAGACACCTTCAGAGTAGCAACCCAGCAGGACTTAATTTATTATTAGGTATCTCAAGTTGGCAGTGGTGACCTTAAGCCTAGCCTGAGAGAGGCACCTAATATAATGAGGCTACCCTACACAGGGTAGTCCTAATTTAACTACATTCCTATGAAATTGCCATTATTTCCATGGCTAGCAGAACCCGATTTCAGACTTCCAAATACCTACTTTCAGAGCAAATACTTAAAAGTAATACAATTATTTCAAGGTAAGTACAGTGAAAATTGTCACTGTTAAATTTTCTTTCCCTCTTTTATTGAAAGGAGGGAAAGAAAAGTTGCAGCAAGGACAAGCAGGGACAGCAAAATAGCTTAGAAAACATCATAAAATGTGAGAATATATAATTGTGAGAATCATTTAATGCAGGTATGGTTCAAAATTACTGATATAATGGCATGATAGGACTTCTCTGTATTTTCAGTGGCCCTGGAAGCTGTACCCAATAATAAAAATATTTGTGGGATGGTGCTAGCCATAAGACTTGTATTGCCATAATTATAATAAAATATGCTTTAAAATGTTTTTGCAATGATATCATCATGGTTATTATAAGATACATCCCATTTAAAGCTTTTATTTATGTCTTACAATCATAGTAAGTCTTACCTACTATATCTTATGATATCAAACGTTATGTAAACTCAATTTATTCTTAATGAATATAAATAGTGGCTTCGCTAGTGTGGGAGACCAGTAATTCACCTCTATCCCCGATGAAGTTTCTCCTCCTGTGCAGTTGGTGGATATGGTATTGTGCCATCTCCCCACCCAGCAGGGTTTTTTGTTGTTGTTTTTTGCTATAACTTTAGATGGAATAGAAATATTTTGGCTCAGTTCATTTCATTGCGTTCTGCCTGAAATTGCACATAGAATTATATGTAATCTGATGGTATTATTCAAAAAGAGCAATACTTTAAAAAATTAGGCCGGTAGTGGTGTCACCCCCCCATTCATATCAGCCAATTCCATCCATATTTCCTATGTGCTTTATTGATACCACTGAAGGTACCTTATTGAAATAAAGCTAGTAAATCTTTGTTTTTGAGAGGGAAATCATGTGCACCCCGAATTTTGTTATTCATGTACAATGACAACACAGTTTCTCACTTTAAAAGCCAACTATAGCAATTCTTCATTCTTATAATTTAATTTTTCTATTGCCTAACCAAATGAGACTACAGTCTGAACCCCTAATTAGGCTGGCATAAGTCCCAACGCAAGTCCTGTCCTGGCTGGGGGGTGTTGCAAAGGTGCCATAAGGGACTGTGGTGCCACTCCTGGGGGGGGGGGGAAGGTTAGGCCAGCGCACAGAAATGCACCAATATCTCCACACCACCATGGAAATGGGGAGCAGGTGAGTTTTGGTGATCTAAATTGGTTAGGGTTGTGCCCTGAATTACATAACTTTGTGGTAAAATTTCACAAATACATAACTAGTAGAACTTCTGTCCATGGTTCTCTTACACTGCTGTTATCAGGGTGATCAGATGTCATAACTGCAAAAGAGGACCAGGCACCTGAAAATATATCCTATCAAAAAAAAAAATCTGATGTGAATAAATAAAATATAAAAACACAGGTCTTTTTATTTCAGGTGGTTAATTTAAACATTAGAGTATTTATTATTAAATTTAAAACTATTACCGGTACATCTTTATAAGAAAGCTCTGCAATGCTTGCTTATAGGGAAAGTGAGAAATTTTAGTTTTGTTCCAGGACATGAGGCTGAAAAAGAGGACATGTCCTAGAAAAGGGGATGTCTAGTCACCTTAGCTCTTATGTATACTCACCTTTTCTTGAGAAATATTCTATTTTTTCCTATATACAGTTTGCCATTTGGGTATTTCATAGTTTAAATTGCACCTGCTGAGCTATTTTCCTCAAATACTGAAGGTGTTATGTTTTTTGTCTCTGAAATTAGAGAATGATTTCACTCTTCAGCTTAATTGGCAGGAAGCACTACACCACAAGGGCAATGGCTACAAGTAGCAGTCAATTAGTTATTACAATCAATACCTATAGTTCTTTACTCATAGAGAATCAAAATGTACTATCCATCAGTTCTTTTAGTTATTTTGTAAGCTGATTTTCTCAGCACAGAAAGGAATACTTCTTAAAACATACCAATATCTATATTCCTATTAAAGTATCCCCCTACAAAAAACCTGACACTATTAGATTGTTTGATTTTTTGTTTCATTGTCTAAAAATCTTTCATCAAATGACCTCCTGCTTTACTTCGTTCAGTTTTCACCATATTAAATTTTCACTTTATTAACAATGTGTTGAGCAGGTTGTTATTTGTTATGTCTACATCAGAATTAATATCTGAGATATTGGTACAGAGTCTCCTGATAATACAAACTATTTGTATGATAGATTATTTGTTATAGACTTAGCCTGGAAATAATTCATAACAGAAGTGTGTGTAAGTGTGTGTTCTTACCTGTATGAACACACAGATAATATTAGTCTGTAATCTTTTTTCAGTCAAGATTTTTTTCTTATTAAAACATCTAAAAAGAATGAATTTCCTCAGTACTAAATGTCACACAAAGCATCAGTATCAATATATCTATACAAAAAAGATTCCAGTTCTTCCAGATAGTATATTGCAAAGAAATAATCAATATACTCACTACACCACATCCAGTAAAAATGAACCTTCCAAAGCATATCAATTTCTGCTCAAAAAAATGCTATTTAGCAATTTCAGGTTAGCAATTTCAAAAGCCCGAGGAATGTTTCTTTTAAACCAAATATATGAAGGAAGAGGATGATGGATGATGGATGATGGATACATGGATTGAGTCTGATAATCCCAACTGAGGATTGGAAGTCTGAAATATCTGGTGTCTACATGCAGTCATAATACAGTATACTGATATACACAAGCATGTTTTGCTGCATTTTTTAGGAAGCAATGCAGGATGTATGCATTTGTGAAGTAAGTTAAGCTGAACACCATGATGCTACATTTGCTTGGACCTGCTCCTCTAAACAGGGCCTATGAGAGGGGGGTCCAGCTGGTACATTGTTCCGGGGCCCGAGAGCTACGGAGGGGCCCATGACTGACGGACCGTTTGAGTGTTTATTACTAACAAAATGGCACACAAGAAATCCAGAACAGCACTTACTAAATAGTTAAATTTTTTTCTAATTTTCTCCTTGATAGGATTTTACTATTTTAAAGCAGGCCTCTGTCAGTCTTGAATGACTATGGTATCATGCTTGGCGCTGCATATGCTGCATGCGAAGCACGAAAGCCTTGGTTGGATTGTTATGGAGGATAGGCTGTTACCCAAGCAGCAAATCCCCCCTCTCTACGCCACTGAATTAGTCCAATGGAAAGGCAGAGCCAATACGATTGAATCCAGTTGGCGTTGCAGAGCTGGGCTAAGGACAGGAGCTCACCCTGTCTTGTGGGGCCGACCCCGGGTCTCGAACCCTGGTTAACAAGCACAGCATCTTAGCCACTTGCGCCACCCACAGCCCATAGTCACCCATGTCAAAATATGACAGTATTTTATATTGTCACATATATTATTATAGTATTTTATATTGTTACATTACTTGAATACCGGTATGTTTTAACCAACCCTACAATCCAGAGTAACTACGGCAGCACGTAAGAGACTTTATGTGCACCCGTAGTTACTGCACCACCTAGTGAAAACCTATGGGAAACTCATATTGCAATCCAGAGCAAATAGTTCTTACACCGGAGCAAGGACTCCCCGTAGTTACTCAGGATTGTGCCCATAAAGTTTTATATGATCAATAAATGAGCATTTGTTGAAGTTTGTTGCACATTACCATAATTACAATTACCGTAATTAACCTCGATTTTTTTATTTCAAAATAATTTTGCAAGTCTTAGGGGCCCCAAATGGGTTTTGTACCACCTTACAAAATTTTCTTTTGGAGGCCCTGCCTCTAAATATCAAAAACTTTAAATTTGGGGATTTAACAGCAAGTCCATCAGTTGTGAAAAATTGGTCTCACTCAGAATTTAAAATTCTCCAAATATTGGACAAGAGATCCTTCAGTCCTAAACCAGAGCGCCCCTTTTCACCCCCTTGAGGTTGGAATTTCCAAAAACCAGTTCTTAGTTGGTGCCTCCATTACAGAAAGAACACCCTCCCCTCACACTTATAGGCCCTGGCATTGGTGAGTCAGTGCACCGCCCAACACGTGTTTTGGTGCCAAGGTTTTTTGAGCTGATTCTGTATATTTTTGGTATGCTGATTTCAAGTATAACAGTAATTTTTGCCTATCAGCTCTAGTTTTTGAGATATAAACATAATGGCACCCTATGGCAAATTAGATTTTGATTGACAGACACATAGAAACTCATTAGCGCAGTATCTCAAAAAACATAACTGATTGAGAAAAACTGTTTATATATTTGGAATTAGCACGCCCAATGTACCCAAAATCAGTTCTAACATTCCAGGCACCAAACAAAAAATTTTTTTGTTGGGCTGTGTTATATATATTCCTCAACATCAGTTCTTGGTGGGTGTTGATGTGTATGTATATATACGTACACATGTGTATGATGATGTGTATATACATACATACATACATACATACATACATACACACATTAAATTTGTTACTTCTGATTTCACAGAGGAAACCCGTAAGAGTATTTTTCACTATTGGGTTCAGTTTGAGCCCAGCAGAGGCTGCAGAAGAACATCTTCCACTCACCTCCCTAGGGGGTAAGTGGGGGATGGATCCAGTTCATGGATAAATGAATCCTCAGATTATGGATTTGTGTATATGGGGGTCCCATTTATATTTCCCCCCAAATCTATTCTTTCTCTTTGAATATATTTTCCCTCTGCAAGTTGCTATTCATATATTCAGATTTCACATCTGGAACCACTCACGGCTTTTAAACGAGGACAAAAAAGAAGCTCTTGCAAAGATAAGAGAGTATTGGAATAGGAAAACTTTTAATAATACTGAAAGAAAAATTTTATATTATAATCTTCATGGTAGTGAATGAAATTTAAGCAGCTGGCATAAAACTACATTTGAATAAGGAGATTGCATCTCTCCAATTTCTCTGTGTGCAAAGTGTTAACATGGCCCAGTTTATACAAATCCACACATCTTATAGTCACTGCATTCTTATTTAAAGGCCAATTTGAATTAAACTGCATCACTAGTATTCTCCCAGGAAAGCCATTTTTGAATAAGGCACAGCAAATAAGATTATTCACTGCCTTCTTCCTCTAGAAATAATAGCAACCCAACTCAGGCAACAGACAAGATCATTGTGCAGATTAAGTAATGCGTCATGTAATGTGGCCTATGAAAATATTTGCCATGTATGGTCTACTGAACTCAAGAGCATTTTAACAGTACATGGTTGTTAAAATGTTTATAATGGAATCTTTTTTGCTGTGTCACTTTTATCTGACTTTATATACACCGGTGGTTACTGGAATTAAGTGGTTTGACTCTGTTGGACTGCTGCTCCATTGATAGCACTGGCTGCTTATCTATTTCTAGTCCCAATATTGGCATTTAAAGCCCTTCACAGTTTGGGTGCCACAACTATGGAATTCCCTTCTAGGGGAATTAAAAATTACTCCATCCCATGGCTTTTTAGCTACGGCTCTAAACATATCTGTTTCACTTTGCATTTGGTTGATGGATTGATGTCTACCCTCTATATTAGCGCTTGGCTTGGCTGATTTTTTCTTTCAAGACCAAATTTCATAACAGAATCTTCTTTACCTGCCTTCCAATATTGGACATTTATTGTAAAACTAAGGCACAATCCAGAGCGAGGGTAGTGAGGAGTGCCTTAGGTGGGCTGCCCCAACTATTCTGAATCCAGAGCAGAAAGTTATGCTGCATTCAGAGAGTCAGGAAGCCTGAGCTGCCCTGGCTGCTCCAGACAATGCTAAGTAGGCATCAGGTAAGTAACACCTGGGGAGGGCTTGCTCCTGAGGAGACCTCCCTCAGATCACACTGAACAAGGAACAGCTGAGGTGCCTGCTAAGGAGTCCCTTAGAAGGAGTCCCATAGACCCACTATGGGTCTACTCATTGTTATACCTGCTCCTGAGATGGTATAACTCTGAGGAGCTGGAAGAGGGAATTTTGCCCTGAAAACATGCTCTGGTTATAGAAAAACTGCTCTGCCCTGGGCAATGCTAAACATGCCCTCAACATGCCTCTCCTGAACTGCCTACGCTGCCCCAGTTAGGGCAGCCCAACGGAATCATCTGAGAATGTAAACATTGCTATTTAACATAAATGGGAGTACAATCACATAGTCAATATTTTATTTCCTTTTTAGACCAGAACTGTTTGACTGGGACAGTGTGGTTTACCAGCAGTCAGCTGTACAGCGATTAGACCATGCGTTTAATATCGCCAAACGGCACTTAGGAATTGAAAAACTCCTTGATCCTGAAGGTGAGTGTAAATCAGATTCTGTTTTGCAAATGGAAAATCTTTTTGTATACACAACTGATTGGAAAAAGGATTATCTTTTTGGCACCGGATTTTGTACTATAATTTTCACATGCGTGTTGTAGAGTTTACCAAGAGTTCATCGTTAGCTTTGCTTTTCATAGCATAATAAACTCTCTCAGTCTCAACAGAGTGGAGCCAGCAGTCTTGGATTTACAACAAGTATTTTAAAATGTTTGCTATGCATCAAGGCAAAATAGCCTGTTTTCTTCAAAGGTGCTTAGATTTGCAGTTCTTACTGCTTACAATAGAAGATGCATTTCCTCAGCACTTTTGAAATCATGGACTAAATATGGATTTAAGGAGCTGGTTTTAGGTTCTTTGTAGACAAGGATTCATAGACTTTTCCTAATTCATTCTCTGCTACTTTCACTTGTTTGTGTTTGCCTAAAGGATTTACCTAGTGATGTTTTGGGCCTTTATATTTCGTTCATCGTACAGTTTGAATTATTTCAGTTTGTTCTTTTTGCTTCTCACATGTGACGTAATTATTCAAGGAGGAAAGTAAGCCAAAATGGCATTATAATAACCGCACAATAGCATAATGAAAAATGTTTTACTTTGTACAGTAATGTGTAGTAATTATCTGTCAGGTACACAAGTCTTTTTCTTAGCTGGGGTAGGCTGGACCTTACTCACTATGTCTGCAAGCCTAACCTCCATTTAGGCTGGCCTAAGTATAAGTCCTGTGCTGACCTGGGGGTGTCACAAAAGTGTCATAAGGCTCTTCTGCACAATAAACCGGCATATGCTGACCTTCCCACACCATCATGTAAGGATAGGCCGTGTGAGTTAGGCCAGCCTAAATTGGCTAGAATTGTTCTTGTTCCACTCCTTATGGGTGGGGTCTTCCTCAAAGGTTTTTGAATACTGTTCTAGATAAGATCTGGGAAGGAGAAAGAATAATGTCAGGGAGGGTCATGCAGGAAGAGAGCTGTCCCACCTGCTGTCCTTTTCCTCTAGCCCAGGATGACGACTCCTTCTGAATGAGCTCAGCTGAAGTTGGATCCCAGCCATCAGACACAGCTTTCAAGTCAAGCCTTTCTAGAAACTGCTCCTCCATCCCCTCATCAGAGGCAAAGGCTATTTTATATTGTTTTCCTAGCCCACCCTTCCTGGGAGAACTTTCCATGCCCCTTCCCAACAAAGTAAATCTCACTCAAAGTTTGACTACCATTGTATAGCTATTGTAGTTTTAACAGCACATTATAGACTAATTTTTTTACAAACTGATTGAAACTATGCATATAAAAACATGCCTTAGTGTTAGCATTTTAATGCTCATCTAGGAACATAGCAAGTGCACTGAGAAAAAAGTAGATACCTTCAGAGTGTCCATAGCACAACGGAGCTCATCTCAACTCTGACTCAGATTATGCATTGATCAAGCTGAATGTGGTCTCCTTATTTGAGGAGGAACTCTAGTCACCCTGTCCTTTGACTCACCTCTAATTAAATTATTTCCTCTCAGCCCTTTGGCTACCCCAAATTAAGCATCTTTGCTTCTGGGTTCATTTCTTCTTGGCACATCTGCCCATGCAAGCTTTTCAATCCTAGCCAAACTGACAAGTTCAGAAATTGGGAATAAACTGTTTAGTTCATTTTAAGCTGAACATTTTAAGCCAGTGCACCAGCTCAGCAAATCAACACCACACTTAACGAGGCAGTGTAGAGTACTGAACTCTGAAAACAGGTCAAACTTCTGTCTTCTTGAGAGGTCTAGTCCATCAAATCTGATCTCTGTCTGTCTGAATGAATGATGAATCAAACAGTTTCTGGCCCCTGTAGTTACAACAAGAAGAAGATAAACCATTGTTACTCTATTCTCTTATTTGTTCTACATCCTGAATCACGTAGCCAATTGTGTTTTCCATGAATGTGCTTTTTCTATTAATTTTCACTAGTAACTTTCCCCAAGGGCTTTGTTTCACAATTTTGGACAATGATCTGTTTAGAAAAGATGTATGTGCAACAGATCCTTAAAAATTATCAACAAATTTATGAAGATTTGTGGATTATACAAACATTATAAAGCAACTATTTATAAAGCAACAGACTATAGCAATAGTCTGAGCAACTATTGTAAGATGTCTTTGCATTCTGTTTGAATATTAATGCCATCCATTTCAGGGTCTCTTTCCTTTGGATGAAAATTAGTAGATGAGTCTATTTTTCAGTGTTGTTTTTTAGTTCCTATAAATAGCTGAAAGCAGTTTTTGACACTACCTCTTGTTGTTATTGTCTACCTCTTGATCCATCTTCCAATCCTTCTGCCCAGGCTACTTCAAATGCTTCATAAATATAGGGATGGTGCATATTTTCTTTATAGGCATTCTGTCATTTTCATCACACTCTTGTATAATCTTTTCTAACTTTTCTTGTACATTTAAAATTGAACACTGTACTCTGAAATGAGGTCTTGCCATTGTTAACTGGCATGATTAATGTATTTCTTTGGATACAAGACTTCAGTTAACACTGTCTAAAATGACATTGGCCTTTTGTGCCACAACTTCACAGCACTGACTCATATTCCATAATAATCCTAATTTCTGATCAGCGTTGTTACTGACTAGCCATTTATTCTTCCATCTCATTTTCACAGGTTATGGGTAATAAGAAAAGAAGGGATACAGATAAATTTCTACTTCTGTACTAGTTACTGTTTAGATAATTATTATTCTTTAGATAACCGTGACTGGAAATTGAGAGAAAAGGCACTTAACCATATTTTGAATGAGGCTCACACTTTGAGCACAATCCTAACCATGTCTACTCAGAAGTCCCATTGTGTTCAATGGGTCTTACTTGCAGAAAAGTGTCTTTACAATTGCAGTAATAGTTTTTGATTTTAAACTGTGTTACGGAAAAAATATCTATATATATTTCCTGGATAATTTAGTGCTAGCCACAGCTAAGCAGGAAAGGAACGCACAGAATAAAACCTGAAAGTGTTATTGCTATGTCTACTTGAAGGAAAAATGAAGAGACATGCTATGAAAAGATTATGCTTCCCTAAATTGAAACCTTTGCTTCTCTGTTTTTTGCTTCCACTTTCTTGTACCTACCAGTGATTTTATACATTCTTATGCATCTTATGCATTCTTATGAATCTTATGCATTCTCTTTTTGGGTGGAACAGGGCAGTCTGGAGACTATGAATGATCAATTGTCCACTTTGTTAAGAATGATGACAAATGAAGTTTTAAAGTGTGCTACAGATTTCTGTGTAATTTTATTTGCAAAGATTCAGGGATGTACACAATCACTTCTAATGAGGCAGTTTCTAATTTAACAAGCAATTTTTAAAGGTTCACTTGCACCCCTTGGGAAGGCCCTGGTCTTTGACACGGGATTATTAATGCAATACCCTTCAAATGACTTAATACATCTATTAAAACCTCTTGTAGATACTTGCTATGAAGCACTTTATACATAATTAAATTGCTAACAGGTCAACTGGGTGATAATAAATTGACTCATAAATATGGAAAAGGAAATGTTTTTGAATGAAACTACCTTCTATAACTGAGCCATTCTCTCTCTCTCTCTCTCTCTCTCTCTCTCTCCTTTTAAGAATGATGGATAAAGCAGTGGTTTGCTGCTTTATTGGTCCATTTTTCAAAGTGTTATCTGTACAGTTTGACACTGATTGCATTGGGAGATTGTCATGATTTTTTTATTGTGATTCTCTAGTAATGTGAATGTGTTTGAATAACTGGGAGGTAGTTTCCTCCTTCTTTCTTTTTCATCTTTGAAAGATAGTTGCTTGGCTTTCTCAGGCACATGAGTGTACTGCTGTTTTTTTCCCCTTCTCCTTCCCACCGACCCCTTCAAAAATTTACTGAGATTACTAATTCTCATGCACAATATTTTATAGTGTCCTGGAAAATTATTTCATAATTTCTCAGACAAGTAGAACTTTCCAACTTAAAATACTTGAACTGCTATTGGATAGACTAGTATATATATTCCTCACCCATAGCGGTTCTGAGCCTTCTGGCTGATGTCTGTGAACTAATACAATTTTTACCCCAGATAGTAATGGAGGAATAATTTCCCACATGTCTGGTAATGGCTCTAATCTGTAATGCTATTGGCTCTTAGATTTACTGAGCCCTTCAAAATTAATTTGGCATATTCAAATTCAAATGACCCCAATTCAAATGACCCCAATTCAAATGACCCCAATCTGTCTTGTCCTTTGGGCCTGAAAAGACCCATTTTGTTTATCCATTGCCATGTATTTAGTTCCAGGAGTTTGTCTGCCAACTGTCACCAATTGCCAATTCTTCAGAGTAGTCTGGCTGCCAATTGTTGCTAGTCATTTGGTTCACACTTTTGTGCTATCTGGGATGCACCACGAGGAGACAAACTCGCATCACACCCTCTGTTCCTACTTGCTGGCTCCCTGTTTTGAGCCACATAGCACCACCACCTCTACAAAGGCAAGATGCCTTAGTGAAAGAGTACAACAAAATTATGAGAAACTCACTTCTTCCTCTGCATGCACATCTTACCCATCTATCAATTGGCAGGCTTAAATCAGGAAGCCCTCTCTGGCACTTGCACAACAGCTAACAACTAACATTAATGTACAATGGAAAGCTAAATGGGCTGCTGAATGCCCAGATACAGGCAGGTACATAGAGGATCCTACCAAAAGTTGCCAGATGCCTACCTCAGCAGCATTGGTCAAATATGAACAGGATCCATACCCATCCTGGTGTCTGCCAAGACTTGCTGTTGAAGTGGGGTCTTGCATCTACCCCTCAGTGTGACTGTGGTGCTCCTTGAGAAAATATTCATCACATTGTGTCCGAGTGCTCATCAAGAGCTTACACTGGCCCAATATCTGTTTTTTTTTTCTAGACCACTCTGGCCTTGTGTGGGTGAGTGGACTGGATATTAACATTTGATTAATCACAAGTCCATGTATTTGCCATACACTAAATAAATAAATCCCAAACATCTTAGTAGAATTCTCAGAAAATGTAAATGTAGGAGAGCATTGCTCAATAGATCTGACCTAGTAGGGATGGGAATTCCAGCACTTCTTACCTCTTCTAATTAAAGATTTGGGGCCCATTGCCCTGCAAATTTGCAGCACAATCCTAATTCCTGTGCTGGGCTAGCCTGCAGTTATCACAAAAGTGCTGTAAGGCATTTCTGCATCACTCCTGGTGGTTAGGCCAGTATACAGACATATGCTGACTTCCCCACACCACCACAGGAACTGGGAGATGGGTAAATTAGTTTGGATTGTGCCCTAAGAATGCAGGGCATGGAACTGGCAGTTAGGCCTTACTGACCAGATAAATTTCTTCTCAGCACAATACAATACAAACTTTATTTGCTTAAAACCAAAGGTCATCGCAAAAGCAAAGAGAACTAAAAGCTATACAAATAAAAGCAATAAAAATTTCAATCACCATACAAAGACAAAGCTATAAATAAAAAAAAAATACCCAAGAATTTCTAAAACTTCTTGTATAATAGCTCTTATTTCAAACCAACAGTTCTAAAATTCACCATCACTTCTGATAACTGTGGAAACACCCCTCTCATCCTTTGGATTCATGAAACAGCAATGAAAAGCACAAGTTATAATAAACCATACAATTAACTTATTAAAATATTGGAACCAATTCAGAATTAATCACTCCAGTGATTAATGTGTAAGTTTGCAATTTGCACTGTTAAAACAGTACACATTGAATTATACTGAAGAGAAGGTCACTTAGAAGTAATGGGCTATATGAAAACTGGAATAGACTGTAGGGAAATATACCTGCAAAGAGAAGTAGGTCAAAGATGACAAGATGGCAACAAATAGCACAAATTGTAGGTTCTAAGCACCTGCAGAATCCTGAACTTTTAAGTACTTTTTCACTAAACTGAAAATTGAATGTGTAGCTTTTCTCAAATATAATCATATGCACACACACACACCCAAATCCTATACCGGAACCATATGCTCCAGATTCCTGAAACACCAAAGAGCCTTTTTTCTTGCAGCATGCATTGTGTAGTCATTAGAAATTAAAGCCAGGAACATCACAATTTATTGTCTAAATCAGTGATTTTCATCCAGTGTGCAATGACACACTGGTGTGCCACAAATAGTCCACAAGTGTGCTGTGGACATTTGGAGAAAGGAAGGACATTTATCTGTAGGGCCAATGGGTGTGTGAGGTCCCATCAGCAGCATGATGTGCCTCTTTAATTGTCCAAAAACTGAATGTCTATCTTGAAAATTTTAGCATCTTCGTGCCATGAATTACAAAAGAATGAAAACTGCTGGTCTAAATATCCACATGAGCTAGAATGTTTTCCATGCAATCACCCTCCTCCAAAAAAGACCTTCTCTGATAGTTTTGATGCTGGTACTTCTTAAGCCTTAAGAGAACTGGATCACTATCATACATTTAACAATGTGTCATGCAGCCCAATTCAATAGGACTGGGCTGCCAGATGGAGCATGTTGTGGCAATGGAATGGAGTTTGGTGTCAGTGGCAGTTTTGAAAGCACTGCTGCAAAATGCAGCAGCGTTTCCATGCTGCTGCCAGATTGGAGCATGCTTACCAGAAGGTAAGGTAGCAGCCAAAGTTATTCCCCTTTCCCCTCTGTAGCCTCCTGATCCACTCCTCCCTTCTGATTACAGAGCATCTGTTTTTGTGATGCCTGTAACAGGGAGGGAGTAGAGAGGATAAGATAGGGCCATCAATCTAGAAGACAAGATTCGTATAGTATCGCCATTGCTTCTTTAATTGTTCATATGAATGGTGAACCAGTTCAGTTAGGATCACAATTCTACAGAACTTTTTGGCTTTAAATTTCAGCCCATAGAAACTGATCGATGAACTTATATGTTTGTTCCTCGAGCTTTCCATTTTTTGCATTAATAGCTATCCATGTGAGACGTTGAAATGCTTAAGGCTGCAATCCTAAAGACACTTTCCTGGGAGCAAAACCCATTGAACACAATGGGGCTAACTTTTGAGTAGATATGGTTAGGATTGTGAGAAGCAGAGAATATATGTATGGTGATGCCTCACGTAAAGTAAGTTTCACGTAACAAAAAAAATTTCTCTAGGATTCTGCTTCATGTAAAGAAAGTGCTTCACGTAAAGAAAACATTCGTTGGCAGTTGGGGCAGACGCTCTGGCCAGCAACCTGTTTAAAAAGTGTCAGGGCTGCCTAGCGCACCTGCCCATAGTGAAAGCAACACTTCCATGCTGTTCCTCCTGTGGCCAGACATCTGCTGGGCAGAGGGAGAGAAGAGGGAAGCAGCTCAGGGCCAGCCAGAAGGGAGCAGAGAGAGAGAGAGAGAGAGAGAGGCTCAGGATGAAGAGAAGGAGAAAGTGGGTAGAGGATTACAGAAGAAAGTGTCTTTGATTGCAGCCTCCTACCCATGTCTACCCAGAAGTCTACCTCATTGTGTTAAATGGGTCCTACTCCCAGGAAAGTGTCTTTAGGATTGCAGCCTAAGTAGACTTCATAGGATCATGCCCATTGAATGCATGTTGTGAATTCAATTACAGTGTTTTGTCATCATTTTTACATCCAGTTAATATTTTTATATAAATATTTTTGGGGTTGTGGAACCAATCATCTGCATTTCCATTATTTCCTATGGGAAAATCCGCTTCACATAAAGAAAGTTTCACGTAAAGGAACTGCCTCCGGAACGAATTAATTCTGTTACGTGAGGTACCACTGTATGAATAAATTTTTAGCATGGCTTTCTCAGAATGAGAAAATTTGTGATACCTTTTGTTGGATCAGCCAGTCTTACAGTATTGGAAACATCTCTATTAATGTTACTAATCATATCAAATAGGAACAATATAGGATAATAAAAGGATCTAATTTCATTCTTTGAAAATAATTAAGGCATAATAAATAGAACAAAGACATTGTTTTTTTTTAATTGCTCTTTACAATTGATATAAAAATGCCAATAAAATTGAACATAATAGGAAAGACAGCTGTTCATAAAACATGTCAAAAATTTTAGACACCATATGTTTTCTCTTTCTTTTTAAATATTCTAATGCTGTGATGATGAAGACAGCTTTCTGGAATACTTACAGCTCAATTCAGCTTCTCAGACATTCAAAGGCAATTAGGGATAGTTACTTTCAAAATGAAGTGTATCCCTCTGGATGCTTCCAGTTGTTGGAGAATCAGGCATTCTGATTCAGTGCACCTGACACCCAAGTGTTGCTTTGATCACCATGCTGCCTGCTACTAGATTCCAAATGTTTATCAACATGCATGTCATGGACGAAAAGTACCATTATAGCAATCTAGTATAACACTATAGGCTGGTACTTGACAATCTGTGCTATGCTAATGTCTTAAACTCAGCACAACTTTGCTCCAGTTAGGAGTTTAATGTAGATTCTAAACAGTTAAAGGTTTATTGTAGATATCCCTAGTAAGTGCATATGATAAAGGATTCTGAATAACAACATTATATGCCTTAAGTCCAAAAGAACAATTTAAATAATAGTAATATAATGAGTTTTTTTCCAAATCACATTTCTGTGCACTTTTGTGACACTCCAAGTCCAGCATGGGATTTGTGCTGGGGCATATGCCAACTTAACTGTGGGTTAGGATTGCTGCTTTAATGTAAGAAAGGTGTGATAATGCTACACTTCTGCGGCCAGAAGTTCACATTCACACAGACCTTGGATGTATGGCTGCAAAATTATGAGTTCTTTATTGACCAAGTTAAGTCCCAATTTTGATAACCCTGCCAGAGCAACGGAGATCATTTGATAGCTGGTGTAGTCTGATTGACTCATGGTCTGAGATTGCAGAAAAACCAAGGAAAGTTCTGACTAGACTTTAGCTTAATATGGCAGCAAAGTGCAGATCCGACTATTTGCCGCTCCTGGGAGCTGCAGAAGTTCTGTTTTTGGATGCTATGGGGAAAGAATGAAGAGTTTCTGCTTTCTGTCCAACCTACCCCCACCAATTGCATTCTATTCTGTTGAGTCTGCATACATTCCCAAACCTCCAGGTATATATTTATAATGTGCACATTCTTTTTGTGTTTTATGTAGTTGTGTTTTAAAGCTCGGAACATCCTAAATCTTGTAAAGTAAAAGAGGAAAGCCCTCATTATTCATTCTAGGAATCCCCACTGATAAGGAATGCACAGATAATGAAGACTTCAGTTTTTGCCTTCCAATCCTGACTGGAGCTGTGCTCTGATCTGGTCCAAACGCTGGTCAAAAGGAGGCCTCCCCAATCCTAAAATCATTCAGATAACCAAAAAATTATGACTTCTTCATGAGGTTAAAAACTATGATTTCCAGTTTGGGGCCAAAAACCAGACGTTTTTGGAGGTCTTACAAGAAGTAAATGCTGGGGAGGTCTTTACAGCCTTAAGAAGATACTCTGAACCTGACCAGAACTGTGTTCCTTTTGGGTTTATAGGACCACTTGTGGTCCATCGCATGGATTTGGAAGTCTCAGGTATTCAAATCTGTGGGTACCAGACCCTCAGATATGGAGGACCTGTACATGTTTCATGCAAGTATCTGCTTCTTTTCTCCTATGGAAAAAGTAAAACATAATACTGTACCCATTTGGTAGGCTAGTCTTTCCAAAGGACACTCAAGCTAAATTTCTTTCCAAGATCACTTTTTCATCATCTGGTAAAACAGCCAGCTTCTGTGCCAAGTTTCATCCCAAATTGGCTGAGGGCACAAATCACCCTTCAAGGCAAAATCATTCATGATGAGTGCATTGTAACATTGTAACATTTGGGACAGGGACCCATTAGCTATTGATTTTTTTCTTTTTTTTGTAAACTGTGAACTTTTTAGTTCACAAAGTGGTACTTAAATACTGCAGATTTATATCTGCAGTGGTATATATATACTGCAGTGGTATATAAATACTACAGATGAAAAGTGGTATATAAATACTGCAGAAAAATAGATAGATAGATTTATCATCATCCTGTATTCAAAAATCAGAGGGCAGGGACAAACCTTTGTCAAGAAGTCCTTAACTAATTTTCTATGGAGCATAAAAGGTTGGATGCAGGAGAAGCACTTCCCTATGCTTCTGATAACATTGTTGATAGGACTGACCTAAAAAAAGAACTGGAATGGGGATGCCAGTCTAGTCTTTTATAGCAGTACTTCATAAAATGACACCCATCAATGGACGGCCTTTGCGAGCTAATGTTCAAGTTCTTTTCAGTGGTTCCTGTGTCAATGTAATTGAAATGAAGATATTAATGCCTGTCTGTAGTAACTTGATGCGAGACAAATTTAAAATAAATTGGAAAGCAATATTCATAGTATTCCTGTAAAGAAATATAAAATAAATGTCCTGTGTATATCTTATTTTTGTGTAGGGTGCAGTGTAGTCTTTTAAATTATCTACTTACAAGTTGTAGTTGAAAATACTCCGTATGCAAATGAATAGGGCATGGTAATTTCCTTACTTTGGAAGACATGGCATTGCTTGTTAGGCATGAAGTATAACTTTTTTCCACTTGCAGTGTAAATTAATTGTAGTAGTTGCTGCTGAATGGAATGATACAAAATTGTTTCACCAGTGATGAAATTGATGTAGTTGGCAGTAACTAAAAGGAAATTTCAGCTGGGCCTATGCAAACGTCTAGAGAATATTAATAAACTATTGTTCTTTGACTGCATCTGATTGACAGTTGTTGAAAAGTTTCAGAACTGTTTGCCTCTTTATTTTATAGATTAGCTGATTATGATACAATGAAGAAAAATTAACAATTTTGCTCCACTGGAACAGTTAATGTGCACTACTAACAAATGAACTCTTATTCCTTCTCCTTTGACAAAAGGGCCTTTCCTTTCAGACATATTTCTTGGCTGCTTGCAAAATTTAAAGGAAGGTTAATTAAACAAATAAAAGTATGTTGTTGGGACTGGCATTCAACTCAAATGATGATAAATGCGCAATGGCAGTTATTTTTATAGCTACTTAGCTCAACAATTTGCATTTGTGTACTTAATCTCAAGAGTGCATTTTGGACTCGTGAGACATAAATAGGAAAAAACAACAACTATAATTTGAAGATATAATTAAAAATGTAAATGAATAAAGGCAATTAGTTTTTCTTAGGGGAAAATAGCAAAGAGGTCCCTCTAAACCAATTACTAAGATCAAGTGCATCCATTGATACAAAGAAGTGTCCATGTACTTAATATTTTTCTATTCTGATTTCCTAAAAACGCAGTTGCAAAGCAGCACAAGTACCAGTTTTAATATCAACAATTGTTATTTTAAAAATCTTTCAAGCTGACCTTACACTTAACCTGAGTGAAAACATTAACATTTTTTGTGCACTAAAAAGCAACAGCATGTTAAAAGGTTGAAGCTTTGTCTGCATGAGGCAGAATGATGTGCAAAAGACCATGGGTGGTTAAATAGTGATATTTTGGTAAGGGAATGCCACTGGGAATGCCACTGCCAAATAGTGATATTTTAGTAAAGGAATGCCACTGTTCTACTTTGGGTGCAGTCCTGACTTAGGCCAGAGAGAATGGCCCAGCTAAACTGGCCTCAGTAGGCAATATCCTGAGCTGACAGGCAAATTCCACAGGCTAGGAGGCCTCTAGGCTGACACTTTGGAGCCTCTAGTCTGGCCTAACTGCTGAAACACAAGAGCAGTATGCTCTCGGGGCTATTGTAATTGTTCCATATCCTGAGGTTGAGAGGCAGGAGAGGTAATTAGGCTAGCCTAAAACTTAGAACTATTTTTTTACTTTCATTTTTACACTGGCTTATCATGGGTCACTCAAGATTTATTCCTGCTCCTGAGGTGGCCTAACTCTAAGGAGCTGTGAAGGGGCATGTATCACCTGGAAACAGGCTCTGGTTATGGCTTAACTGCACTGTTCAAAGTCATGCCCCACATGCCCTCAACAAACCCTTGATGAACTGCCTGGGCTAATCATGCTAGGCCAACCCAGATCCATCTGTCCTGGGCCAGGCTAAGAGCAAAATCCTAACCATGTCTACTCAAAAGTAAGCCCAATTTTGTTCAACGGATCTTACTCTCAGGAAATTGTCTTTAGGATTGCAGCCTAAGTAGTCTTATGCCAGCTCAAGCCTTCTCTAGTGTAGGTAGGCTGGCCTATCTTGGAATTAGCCCAGTGAAGATGCCGCTAGCCTAACTGCACTTCAGGATTGCAGCCTTAATATACTTGTTGCCAATAGAAAAGAAGGATTATCCAAACTAGCAGTGCTGATTTTTTACTTGTGGGGAATTTCATACACAATTGTTTAATCTCCCTATGCAGTCTATTTGTCCTCAGTTTTCAGCCACTTAATTCTGTTTCATGCGTACAGCTGACTTCCACTTTTAGAGATCATAAGGGTAAAACTCTTTAGATTTCAGAAAAGCCACTGAAATGTCACTAGAACTGTCATTGAAGCTTGAAAATGCTGCCATTTCAGCTCAGGCCTCCTGGCTATTTGCGGTGCCATACCTTAACGTGGCATCACAGTACCCTTTGGGCAGGGCAGGAGAAGAAATATGGTTTTTGTTGGAAACAAATTGTGTCAACAACTGATTTTGTCTTCAACTTCAGGAAAGAGATAAAAGTTTGCATACTAGTTGCATTCATTGCAACACCAGCTAAAATAATATCATTCATTGGACCAGGAATGTCAAGCATAAGTTTAGCAGACTGGATACAGCCAGTGGAAGGCTCCTTATCCAACCCACATGATTGTTGGGCTCCTCTAATACCATCATCAGCACTACACTTTGTAAAAATCAGCATGCTGAAAGAGTAGTGTTGTGAGAGCCCAGTTATCAGAAGGCTGCTGTTTTTAGCAGTGTCTTGAAAACAGAATCAAGATTTGTGTATTTTATCTTTTGTCATTTGATCCACTGTAATCCTGTACACACTTTCCTGGGAGTAAGTCCTATAGAACACATTGTGACTTACTTCTGAGCAGACATGCTTAGGATTGCATCCTAAATTGAAAAAAATGCTTATTTCTGGTTATTCCCTGCTTATTGACGTCATCTCTGTCCTTAGCAGGTACCATGAATACTAATTGACTCACTGTGTGCAAAGTGTTCAACACCCAGCATTATAGGAGAGATCTTTCTTTCTACAATCATGGAATTGCCTTATTTTATACCAATAGCAGGCTTATTATCTGCTAATGTACCAGGGTCCTGAAAGGGCAAAGTATTTCTCCTTGTGTTTGGCTCACAGAGTGCCTGGAGCTGCAGTCCTGTAAACCAACTCACCTACTTTAAAAAAGGTTAGGTTATAGGACTTTATAACGTGCAGTTATTCTATGGAAAATGTTCATCTCCAAATGGGCTTTTGCACTTTTGTTCTGGGTCTTAGTTTTTGCATGCTAGATTAGTATTTTTTTTCCTTTATCCTATCACCTCCAGAGCTCCTCTAAATGTTTGGATGTGGATTTGTTATTGATCTTTCTTGTAATGACTAATTAAAGAAATAGAGATTTTTTAAAAAAATCCTCCCCGTTCCTCGTATGGTGTGTACACAAACCTATAATATGCTGACTTGTGCCACAATCATGCATGGAATTCATGCTCCCCTTTGTTTGCTTGAGACCTTTTTGAAAAGCATCACCTGTTTCTTTAATTATTTTGCTCAAGAAAAAAATCAATTCTGAAAACTAACAACTGCAAGGACATTTTAAGGATACACAGTCTTCTTTTTCCTTCTTCAAACTCCTGGACAAATTCTAGGCCCCAAATAACATATAGAAATACATAATCCCCAACATTCCCAACAGAACAGTGCTTCACTAATAACATCTTAATTGATTAGGGCAGTGATCCTAACCACACTTTCCTGAAAATAAGGACTATTGGACACAATGGAACTTACTTCTGTGTAGACATGCTTAGGATTGCACTGTAATTATATTAACTTTAACTGAACAATTAAATAATTGAATGAAGGCACAGTCCTAACCATTAAGGTCAGCACAACTTACCCATCCCCCTGTTCCTACAGAGGCTGGCACATGTCTCTGTACTGGCCTAACCCATCTCTGAATTATGGCACTTTTGTGACAAATCCAGACTAGTACAGGATTTGTGCCAGCCTAACCAGAGGTTAGGATTGCACTGTGAGGGCACAATTCTAACTAACTTTCTAGTCCTGGCATCACTGTGCCAATGGGGCATGTAATTGGGCAGTGAGGGCAATCATGGATGTGCTTCGTCAAGATAAGGCAATTTTGTTCCCTTACCTCAAAAAGTTGGTTAGGAAAGTGCTGGAAAGTTGGTTAGGATTGTGCCCTATGTTAATCTGAACTTCTATATGAATAAACAATTTCCCTTCCCTTGCAGGCTACCAGCCAATTATCTGGCTGGATTTTCCAACTTCAGCCTCATGCCAGGTGGTGGAGCAAAGCAATGGCCTGCTGTGTGGTAAACACACCACAGCATTACTTGAAACATGGTTCTTTGTATGGAGAAAAAGAAATTTTACTATGGCTGCAATCCTAAATGCATTTTCCTGGGAGTAGGCCCTATTGACTACAATAGGACTTACTTCTGAGTAGATAGGTTTAAGATTTCACCAAAAATCTAATTCTATTTCTTTCTCATTATTGCTTGTGACTTTTTGAAAGAATGCATTACACAAAAATTAATCCATTCGAATTTTATATTCTAATTGTACATTAATGTATAAAATTATCAAGACCATTTCAAGCTACCGGTAATCACTTAAAATGTGTTCTTGGTTGTTCCAACTAATGTAATTCAAATGCAGAGCTCAGGTGTGTCTTCAGAGATTCTTATTCTTATCAGTACAGTGGTACCTCGTTTAACGAGTGCCCCTCATAACAAAGGATTCACTTAGCAAGGAAAAATTTCTTTGGGAGTCTGCCCTGCATAACGAGCATTGCTTCACTTAATGAGCAAGCTCGTTGGGGGCAGACTCCCAGTGAAATTTGTTTTGTTGTTGTTAGGAGGCTGCAATCCTAAAGGCACTTACAGCTGGAGGGGGCAGTTGGGGCAGACTGCATTGCCCTGGTCCCCCTTGCGGCACTTCCACCGCCACTATGGACTCTATGCGCTATGAAGTCTATGCGAGCGCCATCCAGGAAGTGCCCGGATGGGAAACCCCTTTGCATAGCGAAGTCCCTGAGCAGCCGCTACAGAGCGGGAAAGCCCCTGAGCGGCCACTACAAGAGCAGGAAAGCCCCTAGAGCGGCCACTACAGGGGATTCCCTATTTCCTGGATGATGCACACAAACACTCCATTGACCTTAGCGGAACCCCCGAAGGCGGTGGAGGTGCCACGAGGGGGACCAGGGCAGCGCAGTCTGCCCCAGCTGCCCCCTCCAGCACCAGCCCAAGGTAAGTGCCTTTAGTATTGCAGCCTAAATACAGTGTTTTCCCATCATTTTTACATACAGTTAATATTTTTGGGGTTCTGGAACCAATTGTCTGAGTTTCCACTATTCCCTATGGGAAACTCTGCTTCACCTAACGTGCATTTCACAGAACAAGCATGCCTCTGGAACAAATTAATCTCGTTAAGTGAGGTACCACTGTGCTATCAAACTACAGTATTTATATACCTCTTTTCAACTGAAAAGTTCACAGAAAGTGAAAGTGGTAGACAGTGCTATATCAAAACTACTTGATTCATTTGACTGGAATCTCTGAAGATGCTCATTCTCAGAACTTGTCATTCCCACTGGTTAGAATGCAAATTTGAAGATTTGTTCATTCATTCATTCATTCGTTCATTCATATATACATACTCACTCTGCATTTCTCCCCAAAGAGTACCAAAGATTATTGCAACTTCCAAGTCTTTATTGGTTGGACTATAGTAGCAGATTCCGGGTTGTATGGTAACATATGTACTGCCTATGCTGGATTTAATTTTTAATCAGATTTATATCCTTCCTCTCTTCTTTAGCATTTGTCCCATAAGGTGGGTTTATATCCTTCCTATATCCTTCCTTTCTCTCTAAAACATAGGACACCCAGTAAACAAAAGTAAAACATAATTAACAATAAAATTTGCTAAATAAAAAGCAGTAGAATACCAGTGCTGCAGCATTAAAAATATTAGGAACAAAAATTGTGAAAGATATACAACCAAAAGAATGAGAATCCAATCACGAAACTTAGGCTGCAATCCCAAACACACTTTCATGGGAGTAAGACCCACTGAACACAATGGGGCTTACTTCTGAGTAGACATGGTTAGAATTGTGCTCTTTATCAGGTAGAAAAAAATACTTTGAGGTCCAACTGGAAGACTATCACATAAGTCATACTTCTTAATTCTGTCATGAAGAATCACATGGGCTGTCTCATTCTTCACTAAGTACAGTTTCTATGCATTCTTTAGGAACAGTCCCAAGTTCAGTAACAACAGTCGTCAAGTCTTGATGTTTGTGGCATGGACCACTGTGGTTAGGTCTGATCAGTTCCAATATGGCTACAACTGGTGCCCTATCACAGGCTGGGGAAAGTCTCTCTGTCTCCAGGTCCATACTTTCATGAAGTGGGGATGCCATAGGTGCAGGTGAACTCTCAGTGGGAGGTGTAATGGACAGGAGAAGGACAGAACATAGAGGAGATTGGGCAGGAGGAAGGTGTATGTGGGCAACCAAAACCTAACTGCCTTCCTGGGCCCAATCCATCTTCATGAATATTGCTGGCACAGATCTGCATTAACTTACAGCAGCTGCTGGGGTTTACTCCAGGGCAAGGGAATGAATGTTACATTTTCCATTGGCAGCCAACCTTGCCATTTGACTTGGCAGCTAGGCCAAACTTACTGCCATAGATGTGTTCGCAGTACCCACAAATACTGAACCTTCGTAATACACTTACAAAACTGGGCTATAGATAAAGAAGAGATCTCTGGGAACTGAGAATGTGGGGAAGGAAGGTGGGTAAGGGAGCTGTGAAGGTGGGAAAACCTGTTCATTTACTGTAATTTGAAATGTAAAATGCTTTATGAATTTTTATTGAAAAGTGGTATAAAATATTTTAATACCTAATAACGTATTGGGTGCAATCCTATGTCTGTCTACTGAGAAGTAAGTCCCATTATATCCAAATGGACTTACTCCCAGGAAAGTGTGCTTAGGATTGCATCCATCCTCCCTTATATTCCTACACTTAACTTTGTCAAAGCTTTGCTTTGTTTTTGCTAAGTAATCTTTCTGCCTGTCAAAAGCTGTTATATGGTTAGCCACCACTGCTACTGCTATAGTCCATGTAATTACTATGCCAAATGCCAATATTTGCAATTTGAGACATCCTTTTGATTAAATGTTTTAATTAATTGGCATTGAAAAGCAGTTGTCATGCTGTATGTCATTAATTATGCTTTATTTTGTACTTATCTGTTCTAATTTATTTGTTCAGGTTTTGGCATAATGTTTTGTCTTGGCTTTCATCTCACAAAATATTTTAGCTGATATTTTAGCTTTTGAATTGGATTAGTTAATACTGGGCATTCATGAGCATTGAATTGGCTTTTATTGTCAATGTAACAAAATCGTGAAACAAGTTTGTATAGCTGCATTCTTTAAATTGTTTTAAACTGTGCTTTTATTTCAAACTTTTATACATTTTGTTTTTGCTTGTATTTAGGTATAAAAGTATTCTCATACGTCAGGTGGATATAGCTTTTCATATTGGGATCTAATGTTATAAATTTCCCATCCTATTCCTCACAGTTCTCTTTGTTCTCTTTCTTAGAACCAGGTCTGACTGTCCATGATAGTTTAAAAATAATGCAAAATCATAGGTAGCTATTTAATTGCCCACTCACCTAACCCCCTCATTTTCTACTGGAGATAAAAATGTATCATTTTGTTTAACCTACAAACTGGTTTGTGTAACTCTGTGTTGGGTTAAATTGGAAACCAGTGTTTGATCTTGTCACAATACAGTCTTAAGATTTACTTCAACCAGAAAAGGAGGGATAGACCTTTCCCTCCTTAAAGGGAAGGATGTGTGCATAGGTAAGGAAGAGGTGGCATGTACATGCAACAGTTCTCATGTAGTTACAGTGTATATTTGGTTACATCTAATTTCAGTGATGTGTACTCCAAAGATATACAGTGACGCATCACGTAAAGAATGCCTCACGTAAAGTATGTTTCACGTAACAAACAAAAATTTCTCTAGGATTCTGCTACACGTAAAGGAACATGCTTCACGTAAAGAACACATTCGTTGGCAGTTGAGGCAGATGCGCTGGCCGGCAGCCTGTTTAAAAAGCGTCAGGGCTGCCTAGTGCACCTGCCCATAGTGAAAGCAACACTTCCATGCTGTTTCTCCTGTGGCTGGATGTCCACTGGGCAGAGGGAGAGAAGAGCAGTGGAGAAGAGGAAAGCAGCTCAGGGCTAGCCAGAAGGGAGCAGGGGAGAGAGAGGCTCAGGATGGAGAGAAGGAGAAAGTGAGGAGACACTTTGAAGGTGTCTTGGATTGCAGCCTCCTAACCTTGTTTACTCAGAAGTAAGCCCCATTGTGTTAAATGAGGCTTACTCCCAGGAAAGTGTCTTTAGGACTGCAGCCTAAGTAGACTTCATAAGATCATGCACATTGAATGCATGTTTTGAATTCAATCCCAGTGTTCTATCATCATTTTTACATCCATTAATATTTTTTAATATGAATATTTTTGGGGTTGTGGAACCAATTGTCTGAGTTTCCATTATTTCCTATGGAAAAATCAGCTTCACATAAAGAATGTTTCATGTAAAGAACATGCCTCCGGAACGAATTAAATTTGTTAGGTGAGGCGCCACTGTATCAGAAGTAAGTCCCATTATATTCAGTGTATTTATGTGAAGCCAATCTGCATTTCTGAGTTTTTCAAATCTCCTTTTCCACATCCATCCCATTGTCTAATATTTAAATCACATTTCATTAGCTAATTTGGGATAATTTGGATTGAACACAAACTGTTTTTATTATGCTCTGTCAAGCAGAGAACTCACTTTTCCCACCTAGTTTATTACTGACAAGCTTACAGTTTGATACAGAATTAGTAGTTTCTAAAATGTGAAAATATTTCACATTTATATTATGTATAGTGAATTATTAAGAAGAGTATTTTTATAAATCATATAAAACTATCAACAGAGTTCTGATTATAACAGTTAGGAGCACATTCTGATCATAAGTCAAAACTGCCAGTAGTTTGACAAAATAACAGTGTTTCTTATCTATACTTGTTGTTTGCGTACAAGTCCTGACTTAATTGTAATCTGATAGTCTATGGAAGGGCTGCTCAAATCCAGCCTGGGTAGTACCAGTATCTGGGTTTCAGATGAAGCCATCGGCCCAGTGAGTGCCCAGATGCTGTGTGTATTCCTCCACAATCAGAGACAGGGATGCTCTGGCAGGTGCATCTGCCAGAGTGTCCTGTCACATGCCTTTTGGGATGCTGTGAAGCAATCATGACAGTCCAGAGAGACCCTGTCTCTCAATTGTGGAGGACTTAGTGTCCAGACAGAATGGATAAATGTGATCTATCTATCATATTTATATACCGCTTTTCAACAAAAAAGTTCACAAAGCAGTTTACAAGAAAATGAAAAAATTAATAGCTAATTAATAGCCAATGGGTCCCTGTCCGAAAAGGGCTCACAATCTAAAATGCAAAATGAACACCAGCAGAAGTCACTAGAACAGACATTGCTGGGGTGTGTAGGGCCAGTTACTCTCCCCCTGCTAAATAAAAGAGGAACACCCACTTGAAAGAGGGCCTCTTGTCCAGTTAGCAAATAGGGACTATTGTTCCATTTTACAGTGATAGCAAGTTTGGCCATGGCTGATCTATGAAATTGCTTTCAGTCTTTTTTCCCCTAATAGTCACCTTTGAAATAGGACTGCCACCCAATCAATGAACCGTATGTTTACATAAATCTACACGTACACACTCACACTCACTCAGACATTATGGAAAATGAGGAGTGAGTGGGACAGACAGAGATGTACATGCAAATGCTATAAAATAGACAGATGGGTATATGAACAGGTTGAAAGGCTGAACAGTATTTTTTCATGCTTCCCGAGGTAAGATGCTTTAATAAGTTTTAGGTACGAAAAATCAAAAGCAGTGGCAAATGTCTTTGAACAAATCCTTTTTTACAGACAAGTCTGTCTTATGATCTGATTTATCTCTCTTAACATTTGAGGGAAAAATGACTGGAAAGAGTTCATGACTGGAAATGCATTAAAAATTCAGAATCAATTATGTCAATCTCAATACACATGATAATCTTTTTAAATATAAACTAGTTTTTATAATCTACATCAGTGGTTATAATCTACATCAGTCCTATTTGGAACTGAGGAGCATACTACATTTTTCCAAGGATAGGACAGGAGCAGAGTGGCAATGGCCCTGTTTGCATCACAACAGTCACAGCATCACGGGAACCCTAGGACATCCCCATGTACCTGGGGAGCGCTTTACAGGTACCACTACAACCTCCGCATGGCTGCAGTGAGCTTTATTTCTACTATTATGAGTCAATAATGTTCTGAGCTCAATCATGGCTGATACCTATGTCTTCATTACTAATGATCCAAACCACTTCTCTTCACTATTTTTTTCATATTTAAGGAGCAAAGGAAGTCAAATAACACTGCAGTGCAATCTCCAACTTTTTCACTGAATTCATTGAAATGAATGGAAGCTATGCTCAGTGCTTAGTCAATTGTGCCTGAAGTCTCTAGTCTACAGTGAAAGCTTTCGCACTGGCTAATGATACCTAAGAACCAATTGTCTCAGCACCAGAATAATGAACAGACTGCAAGGCAAAAGGTTGCCTGGTAAAAATAGATGACATTCTGGCTTTAATTAATCTTGTCTTAAATCGTAAAGATATATGAAGCTATGATAATCTGCATTTTGCAGAAAACTAGAGCATATAATACTGTGCATATAATACTGTGTTTTGCAGAATGAGATCGGTGATGCATTTGGGTTCAGTATTGTTGACACTGACTGTGACTCTTTTGGGTTTCAGACAGTGGACTTGCCCAGCATTATTTCCTAGCATAATTTTCATTTTCTTGAAACCTGCTTTGTGAACTTTTTAGTTGAAAAACGGTATATAAATACTATAGAGAGGTAGATAGATGTCTGAAAGGTTTACCTTAAGTCTTACCATTGTAACACTAACACTGTGTACCTATGTTACACTTACCTTTGTATCACAGTCAAGTGTTACAATCTCACAGATAAGTCAAGGACAAGTTGTGAGTCAAAATTAATGGAATTTTCTATGGATATTTTCAATTTCTTTCAGTTCTTTGGTAAGGGATGTTAACTATGTGGGGACTGACTATAGTTTTGTCTGATTTTACCAGAGGTCATATCCTGATAATAACCTACCAGTAATTGTTACCAAAGAACTTTTACTATTAAAAATAAAGATTTATTCATTAACTTTTTTAAATTCTGGTCTTCACAAACTTTTCTTAACAAAAATTATCATCACTGTAAATAACAACCAGTAGAATCATTAATTAAATCCTTCTTTAAGGTATCTGGTGTGTTAAACCAAAGCTCTACACAGGTCATACAATTCATAACCCATAACTGGGAAAGTGCAATTCAGTTCACAGGAGAGAGAAAAGCAATAAGGAATGAGCATGAGCAAGTGTGCTAGATGAAAATCCTCCACTCCCTGCATTGTTCAAAGATGGCATCGGGGCACTGTGACTTGAGAAGCCTCTAAGCCTACCACTGTATGCCATGTCCCTTCTGGTACAGATTGGGTCCGTCTGTTCTGATCAAGATTAAATCCCTCTTAATTACACTTGAGAAGTGGACCTGACTATCTAAGCTGTGAAAAAATTGTGGGCATAAAAATCCCAAATCTGTCTTTAAAGCAGCTGGAGTTCATCAGCAACACTTTAGGGAATTGTTGGCAACCTGCTTTGGTAAAACTCAGCTTGCCTCCAATAACTGTTACAAACATCTGATGATTTTCATTCACCATTTTCCTTTGGTCACACTTTGTTCTTCAGTACACTATTTGAGCGATTCCTAGAATATAGGAGACCATGTGTGTTGAGCCTTATGCACTTTATCTGCTCCTTAAATATGCACACAAAATTAACATGCAGTGTCTATTTTTGTACAGGTATAACTTTAGTAGAAAAGAACAAAATGTCATTGCACCTTTGATCTTGAAGATCTTAGCAAAGCATAGATTTATTATAATAAAAACGTCATTGCTATTAATAACTCATGGCTTCTGCCATTACTTGTGTTTAAACCCTTAAGGGGATTAATGTTAAATTCTTGTTCTATAACCTCTTTGCATTTTGATTCACTTCAGAAAAGACAAGGTAAATTTTGATGCCCAGCAACAAAAGAACTTCTTGAAAGCAATGCTTTGTAGTGTGCATTTTTACAAATTGATATTGACTTGAAATCTTTGACTGAATTAGCACTCATTCTTAGTGATGTTGGTAGCTATGACCAAAAAACCATATCTTTCCTAATTGCAAAAATGGCATTTATGGTTTTCTCTAGAATCTTAGGTTAGAATTGCACCTCATTATATATCATACCTGAGGGACATGGGGAACTTTGAGAGCTTATACATGTCTTGTATAACTTTCATGAACAATATCTGCATTTTACTTAAGAATAGTATGTATATTTTTAGCAGGAAAAAAACCTGAATGTTCCTGATCATGATTTTTAAGTTTATGGGCACAATCCAGAGCAAGTTCAGCCTGCTCTGCCTAACTGCTCTCTCCTAACTATTCTGTATCCAGAGCAGAACGTTATGCTGCATCCAGAGAGTCAGGAAGCCTGGACTGCCCCAACTGCTCCATAGCATGCTAAGTAATTGATACATGGGGAGGACTTGCTCCTGAGTAGACACTCCTCAGATTACACTGAACAAGGAATAGCTGTGATGCCTACAGTGGTGAAACAACTCTGCACATCACCCGGTGCGGAAGTCTGTGCGTCACCCCTGGGATGCGTGCACCCCCCTACCTGGACTGCGCAGTCACCAAAGTTGGTGCCTGTGCAGTTGTTTCTGAAGCCAACTGGCTTCAGAAAGAGTACTGCGCAGGCACCATCTCTGACGCCTGCACAGTACTTTTCTGAAGCCTTTTGGCTTCGGGGGAGACTGTGCAGACGTCAGAGTTGGTGCCTGTGCAGTACTCTTTCTGAAGCCAGGTGGCTGCTGCTCCGCCTCCTGAGTGAGGCCAAATGGCCGTGCAGAGGCGTGGACTTCCTCCGCTCTAAGGAAGTCTCCTCTGAAGCTGTTTGGCATGCTCAGTGTGTTTCTGCCCAGTGCACCTCAGCTGGCCGTTCAGGCCAGCTCTCAGGACAAGTGGCAGCTTCTGGCTGCTGCTCCGCCTTGGAGCAGGCTTGAATGGGCGCTCTGACTCCCGGGGCCTGCCAAATGACAATCAAACTCCTACGCATCACCCCACATGGAACACATCACCCAATGCAGCCCACACCAGCCGCACCAGTCTGGTGACACCACTGGGTGCCTGCTTTATAAGGAGTCCCTGATGAGATGCCAGTACATTCTACAGTGAATACAAGGGGCTTCTTGGAGTGGCCTGCTGTATCCTGAGGTTTGTGGGCAGCCGTAGTTTGTTCCATATCCTGAGGTTGAGAGGCAGGGGTTGCAGCTAGGCTGGCCAAGAACTCAGATTTTTGGTCAACACTGCCATTCTTACTCGGGCCTTATCATGGACCCCTATGGGTCTACTCATTACTATACCTGCTCCTGAGGTGGTATATCTCTGAGGAACTGGAAGAGGGCATTTCTGCCTTGGAAACAGGCTTTGGATTCAGAGTAACTGCTCTGCCCTAGGCAATGCTAAACATGCCCTCAACTTGCCTCTCCTGAGCTGCTTAGGCTGCCCCAGTTAGGGCAGAGCAGGTCCACCTCTCTTAGGGCACCCTATCTTGCCTTGCTCTGCCCTAAGCCTTTTCCAGAGTAACTGGGGTGGAGCATCTTGCAGTTGCTCCACCCTAGTGATAGATAGGCAACCCAAGGGCTCTTATGTGGACAGATTAGTTGCTCTGGATTGTGCTGTAAATCTCTTAAATTTCTGCCAGTCCTGCCTTCCTCCTGAGCACGATCCACCCACTTCTGCCCCATCTCTTCCATATTGTGCCAACCCCTACTTATATGCTCTGGAAGGCCTCTTTCTTTCCAGCAGTACACTGGATCCTTCTCCAACCTTCCTACTGGCCTGTCTGCTTTAAAGGATGCATATTCTGCAGTTGGAGGTTTTTGATATGATTGGGCTGCAACATAATCAGTTATTATATTCTCACTTCAGTTTTAGTTATGTATGTTTTCGCAGCAGTAAGATAACAGTAAAAATATAGCTTTTTTGAATGTGTCTCTTTCTTGGCCCACCTTTATAAAGGTCAATTGTTCTGACTATTCATTCTGGATTTATATTTGCATTTAAATATAAGAGAAATTATAAGAGGGAAAAACTCATGAGAATAAGAAAGGAGCAGTCATTTTTGAACTTTCCCTGGAACGCTTCCCCATTTGTATTCAAGTTTGGCATGATAACTTGATTGTAATACACTAATTAGTCTCCTGGGGGTTAAATGGACAATAGATTGCTCATTAGCCTGTTTGCTTTCTGCAAACTCTTGCTAAGTGTTGCATGTGTTTAATACATTTTTTCCAGATGTTGCCACAGCTTATCCTGATAAGAAGTCCATCTTGATGTATGTGACATCACTTTTCCAAGTTTTGCCCCAGCAAGTAACTCTTGAAGCCATTCAGGAAGTAGAAACATTGCCACGGCTACCAAAGCACATAGGAGAAGAGCATGTCCAATTACATCAACAGCGCTTTTCTCAACAGGTGAGTACTGCGGTTTTGTACTAGCATTTTGTTGGCCAATTAAAAGTAAGCTATTTGTTGCAAAGAGATGGTGTTTATTCAAATAGTCTTATTTGCATGATTTATGTCAACTGCTGTGCATGAAATAATTGGCTGTTTTAAAAATATGAATTCAGGAAATCATGCTTTTTATGTAATATGTGATGCAGACAAGCATGCTACACTTCTTTGTTTGGAACAGTAGATTTTGGGTACTCTTTTTGTTATCCTCAATATTTTGAAATTTTTAAGGCTTTGCCAGTCCAATACACTAAAAACTGTTGAGATTATTTACTGAAAAAGCTAGTTCATCTTTCTTTTTAAATCAAATAATACATGTGTATGAAAAAAGGAGAGAGAGATCTTTTTCACACATCTTATAAATAAGGTTTTCTATTGGAGCTGAGAAAGTAGCTTCTGTACACAATCTGTGTTCCACCATCATTTTGCATCATACTAGTGAAATTCACCTGCTGTTCTGGGAGTAAAATTCCCCTGTGCACCGTCCCGGCCCCATGAACCATCTCCCCACTCTCCTCCTGTGACCCTCTATCCCTATTTGGTTGTTGGCTCATGAATTCAGATGGCCATTTGTGGACCAATTCTTGCTCTTCTACTCATTTTGCAATTTTTTTCTCCCCGTGTGAGTCCATGTGTTGATGCTAAAGCACATCATGGGTCTCTATGACTCAGCTACCTCTTCTTTTTTCCACAGGTTTTCCAGGCTCCATGCCGGGAATTAAAACATTCCAAGTTATTTTTGTTAGGGTACTTTTATATAGTAAAATGTCACAATGGAGTGAGAAAATGGAAAATTTTGTATTGTGAGTTCTGGGTCCAATCCAGTCCCACTTTCCAGCACTGATGCTGCTGAGCCTACAGAACATGCACTGCATCCTCTGATTGGAGGAAGGAACAGTCATGGAAATCTGGAAAGCTGGATAGGATTTGTCCTTACTCTTATAATTATATGTAGCATTGTGAAAGAAAAGTATGAAGAAAGGATTTCCTCTGAAAATTAGTAGTACATTTCTGCATTCTTATTTCTTTGATAATACAAGGAAACAATGAATTGAGGAAGAGATTCTTAGGCCTAAACAATACTTATTGTTGCTCTGGTTTAATTAACTGATTTAGTTAGGGGTCAATGTAATCAGACGTATTTAGCCCTGGTGATAGGATGACTGCTTGATTATTGTTGAGCACATTTATTCAGAACTTACTTCAAGTTCTTGCTACTCTGCTGAGTGTACTGAATTGTAGAGGACTTTTACTGATTATGGGTATCATGCCAGGAACATTATCTGGCACTTCAAGCAATCTTTTGCTTTTCATGAAAAGGTGTCATACTAATGAACACACCTTCCTACTTTCCATTCAGGTCTGATTACCGGCACAGTCCTTACAGGACAGAATTAAACTGCCGCTATTCTCCTTTGAAAATAACACATTTCATCCATATTTTTTCTCACACTTCTCATCAGTGTCTGTCTGCTTTTCTTCCTAATTTCTTCTCCTTAGATCAAAGTCAGTGTAGCACAGGGCCATGTGCACAGTCCTTCACCTCCACCTCAGCCTCGCTTCAAAAGCTATGCGTACACACAAGCTGCTTATGTCATGTCCCCTGACCAAAAAGGGAGGATGTTCCCTCCACAGGTCTGTCAACATTACTGCTTGTTGTGAATATTATTCTAATATGCCTGTGCTTGCTGTGGAAACTGTGTGAGGTTTTTTCTCTCTGTTTCTGTCCAGTTTAATCCTCAGTAATGCCTTTTCAGTTTTTTTTAAAAGCATTAGTCATTCCTTTCTGCTGTATAATTTATTCATCTTGACAAAATCAGGTCAGACTGACTTTGTGCATTAAGCAAATTTAAAATACTGGGTAGTAGAAAAGAGGAAGTGATTATTTTTCATGTATTTAGTTTAAAAATTTGTTAATTCCTTAAATGTATCCATATACCTACATGACTTCTAGGGTCCCTTGTTTGATTCCAGCAGAAATTTCCTGGGCCACACAGTGACTTCTTTTGAAAGTGGGGAGCTGTTTGTGGAGTAGAAGTAGACTGTCCTCCAAAAAGAAAATAAAAGATCCTTATACAGTGGTGCCTTATAAGACAAACTTACCCTACAATCCAGAGTAACTATGGGAGCACATAAGAGACGTTATGTGTACCCGTAGTTACTGCATCACCTAGTGAAAACCTATGGGAAATTCATATTGCAATCCAGAGCAAATTGTTCTTACACCGGAGCAAGGACTCCCCATAGTTACTCTGGATTGCGCCATTAATTTGTTTTGGAAGCATGTTTGTCTTAAAAAGCATTCTTCTTACAAAGTGGATTTTCCCATAGGAAATAGTAGAAATGCAGACGATTGGCTCCCCTAACACTGATTATAATAGGACTTACTTTAGAGAAGATTGCAAGGCTGCAATCCTAAAGACACTTTCCTGGGAGTTAGACCTATTGAACTCAAAAGTATTGCACTGTACGTCTCTCACGCTCCTTTCCATTGCCCCCCTCACATAGGAGTGAGCCACATTGACTGTAATAGGCTTACTTCAGAGTAGACATGCAAAGGCTGATCTCTCAGGAAAGGCTGAGAATGTGCTGGAGGAAATTTATCAGAAATGCTTGCTTCTCTTGCAAAACACTCTCAATCCAAAAACACTCTCAATCCAAGGTTTCACAGTATTGTAATCATTTTTATGTGAATATTTTTTGGATTGTGGAAGGTATCTGAGTTTCCATGAATTCTTATGGAAAAATTTGCTTTGCTATACAAGCATTTTGGATTACAAGCATGCTTACAGAATGAATTATGCTTGTAAACTAAGACATCCTTGAACTGCTTTTCAAAAGCAATAGTTCACAAAGCAATTCACATAAATAAATAAATAAATAAATAAATAAATTAATTAATTAATTTTCCCTGTCCCCAAAAGGGCATACAAAGGGCTAAAAAATACAGAAGAAACCCAAACAGTAGCCACTGGATAAAGGTGCCATGCTGGGGTAGACAGTTCCTGCTAGATATAAGACTACACCAGTGGTGGGCTTTAGGGGGTTCTCACAGGTTCTATAGAACCATTTGCTGATGAGCGCCTGGTTCAGAGAAATGGTTACTAATGGGACATAGAACCTGGTGTTTTATGGACATAGAACCTGTTGTTAATTTAGGTTATTAGGACATAGAGTCTGTTGTTAATTTATTTGAATCCCACTACTGGATTACACCATTCTGAAAGGTCCTCTTTATCCATTACACTGGGTCATTACAAATAGCATGGCAGTTATAATATTAGGCCCCTGCTGATCGGCAACTTGATAGGGATAGAGGAAAGAAGTGAAGTGGCCTCAACAGGCCATGAAATTACCCACTCACTTGTAGTGGGAGAGTCAGCTTCTCCCCCCTTCCCTTCCCCCTAAAACACTTCATAATCAGCATCGGATCCACCCTGATCCTCTTAATGGTTTGAGTGGCTGAAGTGACAATTATGGGAGTTTTTCTGGGAAGACCTGAGGCTGATCTCCAATCTTCACTAAGACATGTTTTTAAAAATCATTAACATACATGACTAGAATGGATTCACTCACCTACACTACTCACATAGAATGGAAAGAATAAACAGTGTTAAGCTTAGCATTTATACGTATGGTCTTCATACATTTTTAAAGGGAGAAAAGAAATAAAGGAAAATGTAAATAAAAATAATCAGGAAACAATTAACAGCATCGGATTTGCTGTTCTCAGTTTGACTCGCAGATTTTGCTTTTCCCAAAGAATTTACCATATAGATTCACTGTATGTTTTATGTGAATGCACTATACATATATTCCTCATAATCTGTAATATTGGATGCAGATTATTTTTCCCTGGTTGACACACTCTTTCTGAACTGAAGACCTCCAAGTTAATGACCATCTTAGAGTTGAAAATCTGTGACTTTACTTGAGACCTATAATCACCCTTCTTCATTAACCATCCGTAAGAATCCTGACCTTCAGATCATTGCTGCAATTAAATTTGGGGCATGTTTAACTTCTTTTAATTTCAGTTTCTCTATATATGTTTTAAAAGTGTTTTGTCAGTGGGTAATAATAAATAAATAAATCCAGAACTAAACAAGAAATGGAAAAGTTCAGTTTTGAAGAGCCTCCTGACTTTATAGTGAAGCTTGCCAGTCAGATAGGAACACTACTTATGAATCTGCTTTATGTTTTGCAAATTCTATGTGGAAAAATATGATTACCTACTTTTGGCATATGTGCTTTGCTGTCATCCTACTGAAATTGTATGTACATCATAGAGATAATTTTCTTAACTTGAAACTTTGTTCATGATTCTGCATCCAAACCTTAACCCTCCATCAGTCGAAGCTCTATTTTGCCACTTTTAGTTGAAGTGCGCCTTTTAGAACACTGTTAGAAAACTGTCATAAGCACCTAATTAACTCTTAAAGTGTTAAGTGACATTCATTAGGATGTACAAAGAGACAATATTCAAAATCTGATTTTAAAAAATCCTCATTTATTAATCATACAGCAAGTAAAACCAAAATCACTGAAAATTAATACCCGCCTCCACATTGCCTTATGTTTTCATGAAAAAGAAAGACATATGAGCATTAATTATGAGCTGAACTGGAAATATAGGCACAGTAGAGTCACTCTTGAGTCGCTGTTGGGAAGTTCAGCAGTTCAGTTCTGTGACTGAAAGGCTTGTCCAACAAGAGGCTTGAGGGTCGCATTTGGCTTAGAAAACCCATAGATGCGGCCCTTGTTGGACAAACCTGCATGTGTTCTCTGGACATTTATGTACAAAATATGTACAATATTATGAACAAAATATCCACAATCTTTGTAATTTCCATTCATAAAAGAGCTAAATGAACAGTTACAATGAATATAAAAGACTTCCAAAAGTCAGCTTAAGAGGGTCGAAGTTGTAATTTTTGTCCAGGGGCTCCCCACACAAGAAGCTAGAAAAATGACTAGGGGGGTCTCAAACAGCACCTAGAAATAGAAGGTACTAGGAGGGGCAGGCATCTTGGTCATCATGGGGCAGAAAAAACAAAATCTCATGTAATAGTTATTGCAGCTTCGAGCCCCCTTAAAAACCTCCTCCAAGTTTTTGTTTTTCTGCTAAAAGACCATATCCTGAAGGGTATCTAAATATATTATAGTTGTCATGCTATGATGCCACTCTTTAGTAACTGGCTTCACAAATGGTGTATTCAGTGTCAAGCATACAATCACCTGCATCTCAGATCATACAAACTAAATTTGAACAAGTGGAAAGAAAAATAATCTGACTGTGAGATTCTTTGAAGTGCTGTGTGCAGGAGAAATAAATTCTGTGACAGATTTGTTAGTCTCCTTTCACTTCTCCTTTTATACATTTCTTTAGTTGTCAGCTGTGTACACAATGTACAAAACGTTGACCTGATGCTGTTTGGTCTTAGTACATAGATGTATCTAGATACTGGAGCAGAAAAGGCATAGATTATTTTTTATGAAGAAGCAGATCTTATAGAGACACTTGTTACAGACTGAGAAGCAGTGGCTGCCTTCTAACAATACATGTATCAGAATGTACAACTAAGTAAATGAAGAAAGGAATGTTACTTTTATTTATTCATCTTGTTGCTCTCTAAAGAAAATGTGTCAACTGTCAAGATCATACATCCTGAAACTACTCCTTGCCCATATTGTCAGCAATATAGTCCCTGAGTCATTTGGCCATGTTCACCAGGGCATTTGCTCATCAAGTTTTTTGCAGTATTGTTCTAAATCAAATAGGTTTTGCTGCTTTCAAAGATTGTGATGACTAATAGCAGAACTGTGTGCTGCCAGAGTCCTGGAAGTAAGGCTGGATCCTTCCTGTCTGTGCTGGAGAAGTAACAAAGGACACAGAGAAGATGCAGGGGGAAGTGGGACAGGATTGTGTTGTGGAATGAGGAGGTGGAGGGCCTGATAAAATGGAGAAAGGCAGAGGAGATTGTGGAGAAAGGCAGAGGAGATGGGATTGTGACCGGGACAGGGGATGGGTTCAACGTCGGTTCAGGATGGGTTCATGGCCACTGAATCCAATCCCTTTCCTGGACACAGTCCTGCAATGTTTGTGTACATAGGTCTGCATCAGCAAATTTGCTTGTGCAGTGAATTTGCTGGCCAGATCTGATAGCACATTGAGAACTTACCCCCATGTACGTGAACAAATGTTCCCTCCCAGAGAAGACCTCTACAATTCCCTCTTGTAGGATACAGTGGTAGCCTTTTTGGCATCCTTGTACCAAACATTGTGGGAAAGGATAAAATTGGGCTCTTAGTTTCCTCTCATCTTTCTCCTTGTTGTTTCCTAAAACATGAATTCTTAAAGTTTATTTCCTTCCTTCTACTTGTCTACTTGTTTTGTTAATGGCTTTGAAGTTCATCTTTTAGTTCTGCTTAATTAATGAACTTCAGCCATTCATTTGATTCCCTGTACCTTCACAGGGAATCACAGTGATTTATTTACTTCCACATTGACCTGATTTACATCTATATAGAAGAATCCCATGTCTTTGGCTACACATGTATCAGAAAAACTAGGAATGAAGTTTGGAATGCTAAATAGACTATCTATCTGCAGTATTTGTATACTGCTTTTCAACTGAAAAGTTCACAAAGTGGTTTACATGAAAATGAAAAAAATTAATATCTAATTAATAGCTAATTGATCCCTGTCCCAAAAGGGCTCACAATCTAAAATGCAAAAAAAAAAAATTCAAAAGAGAACACCAGCAGAAGCCACTAGAACAGGCTGTGCTGGAGTGTGTAGGGCCAGTTACTTTCCCCCTGCTAAATAAAAGAGGAACACCCACTTGAAGGAGTGCCTCTTGCCCAGTTAGCAGGGACTGTATGACTTCAGATCACAAATTGGAGTAGCTATATACCCTTGCAAACAATATCCCTTTGCAAAAAAAATTTGCAAATAATAATCATGTAAAAATTGTAGCCTGAAGTGTTACACTGCCAATTCAGTATTCTGTAACCATTCTTCCCTTATCTAGATATATTTGTAAATCCAGATATTCCCACTTACTACGCTTTTCAAATTAGGAATCGGGATGAGGAAGAGATGTTGTTTGCAGCAACTGGAGGAAGAGGAGGAAACTGGTGGGGAGCAGGTAGAAAGGGACAGTAGCATGTGTGAAAAATGTGAGAAAGATCAACAGAAAGACATTGCTTTTTCAGATGCATTGGAGACTGGTACCAGTTTTCAACATACCGCATGAAACCTGAAGCCTGTTCTCACTATGGAGATAACTCTGTTTCTCTAGACCAGGGGTCTCCAAACTTTTTGGCAGGAGGAACACATCATCTCTCTGACAGTGCCCAGGGCCGGAAATTGAATAAATGTGCATATAAGAATATATTGGAGTGGATTACAAAGTTTGCCCAAGGGGCAAACTAAGGGCTGAGGGCTGCATCTTGCCTCACTGAGGGCTGCATCTTGCCTCTGGGCCAGGGTTTGGAGACCACTACCCTAGACAAAATCTGAGTAATAAAGGCTGTAATTGTGCACAAACATATCTGGCAGTAATTCTCACTGAATTTAATGAAGCTTACGAGTAAACATTAATAGGATCGTGCTATAAGACAAGTTGAAATCAATTAAATCCCCATTATAATGTTTTTGAGACATGAATTCCCATTTGATGTGAAACTGGGCTAAATTTTTTTAATATTTATCCATTATGCTGAATAGTTCTTTAAATGTCTTCTTGGCAGATCCAAAATAATTGAAATGGACAGTTGATATTTGGCCATCATCAAGAGAAAATAATCAGCCACAAAAATAAAACTAAATGCCTCAGCTGGACAGGATGAAATAAATCAAGTTAACTGAATGGCGCTTTACCACCCCAGTTAAGTGCAAATGGACACACATTCGTCTTCAGAGTGGTTAACTATAAACACTTAACTCATTCATTAGAATCAAATGGAATTTTAATCTCAACATGTAGAATTACACTTGTTTCAAAATGTTTCAAAAGAAGAAAAATTATACCTCACATGCTTCTGTTGCTTTTATGTTGAAAAAATCTAGGAGATAGAAAGTTGGCCATCATGAATTAATTTTAAAATTCATCCAAAGGAGTTACTTATATAGGCACTGCAAAACATAAAAGCAATGTTGTATGTGACTTATACTCTCTACCCTGACAAATCTATCAAGTGATTATTCAATGAAATATTGATTGAATCCAAATAAGACCCTATAGAATCCTAGCTAATGTCACAGAAAACTTTACAAAGCAATTCACATTCAAGAATTATAAGAAACATACTCAGTGTATCCTGTTTTAAACTTGAAAGGACCAGATTTTTCATTTTTATTTTGGCAGACGTTCATCATCAGAAATTCATCAACAAGATCTAAATATCTTTCAGTGTTTCAAGAAAAACAACAACCGAATAAACATTTAAGCAACAACAGTATTAATATACACTGTTTTTCAACAAAAAGTTCACAAAGGAGTTTACAGAGAAAACTCCCTGTCCCCAAAGGGCTCGCAATCTGAAATGATACCATAGCAATACATTATACTGTACATGTATAGGATCTATGCAGGTGGAATGGGATGCTAGAATGGAACAGTCCACTTCAGAGGCAGCTAAGAACAAATGAGCCCCTTCCTCCATATGACAGCCCTTCAGGTATCTGAAGAAGGCAACCATGTCTCCTCTCAGCCTTCTCTTCTCCAGGCTGAACATCCCAAATTCCCCCAACCTTTCCTCATAGGGCTTCCCTTCCATCCCACTGATCGTTCTTGTCTCTCTCCTCTGGACTTGCTCCAGTTTGGCTGCATCTTTTTTAAACTGAGGTGCCCAGAACTGAACACAGTACTCAAGGTGAGGTCTGACCAATGCAGAATAAAGAGGAACTATAACGTCTCACGACTTGAAAGCTACAGTCCTCTTAATGCAGCCTAAAATGGCATTTGCCTTCTCATGGCATTTGCCATGGCAACTCCAAGATCCCACTCACATGTTGTGCTGCCAAGCCATGTATCTCCCATTTTATACCTGTGTCTTTGGTTTTTATTGCCTAAGTGCAGAACCTTGCATTTTTCCCTGTTGAAATTCATTCTATTTGTTACAGCACACTATTCCAATATATCCAGATCCTCCTGGAGGTTTTTCCTGTCTTCAGTTGTGTTTGCTACACCTCCCAGCTTGGTGTTGTCTGCAGATTTGATGAAGCTATCCCTTCCTACCCTATCCCTTCCTCCAAGTCGTTGATGAAGATATTAAAGAGAACCGGGCCCAAGAGAGAGGCCTGGCGCACCCCACTTGAAACCAACCTCCAGATTGACGCAGAACCATTTAGTAAAACCCTTTGAATGCGGCCGTTGAGCCAGTTGCAGATCCAACTAATGATTGCCTCGTCTAGTCCATATTTTTCCAACTTCCCAATTAACATGTTGTGCGGGACCTTGTCAATGCTTTGCTGAAGTCAAGATAAATGACATCCACAGCATTGCCACTGTCCATTGCCACATGAGCATTGCTCATCACCCGATTGAAAAGTTCGTGAACCTTTTAGTTGCAAGGATCTTTTTTCTTAAGTAGGAAACATTCCAAAATGCATTATTCTCAAATCTCATTCATGAGGCTGGGTGAAGGAGCCACTTTAAGTGGTAGTTGGAAGAGGTGATGGACTGATAGATGCCAAGCACCTTTGTTCCACCCACTTATCTATTTTTCTTACAAATCTGCTTATACTCTTGTCAATTACACTATTTCCTGCAGGAGAAGGAAAACCTGTGAGAAAAGGATCTGGGTAGCAGCTTCCTCCAGCACTGCTACTGCGAATTAGCAATTTCATTTGAAAGGGGAGAATGGTCATTGCAATCCTGGCCCAATCACTCTTTTTCACGAGCTGGAACAGGATTGTGTATCCCACTTTGCTGTGTTACTGTCCTTCACACAAAACTTATGGAAAGGTGTGACTTTTTATAATTAAGCAGTACTTACAAGATTTGGTTTTGTTTACAAACACAATCATGTCTTAAAATAATATTCTTAAATTGTAGCATTAGTTGAGCATACAGTATCATAATCACTATTGATTCAATATATTAAAAGCTAGGATAAATGTTTTGAACAAGCATTTAAATTTGTTAAATTATTTTTAACTTTTATAATGTTATTTGCATTTCTGCAGGTTCCAGAGAACATTCAAATAAATATTTGTTCTGTTTGAAAACTTTCTCATTTAAAAAATGAATAACGATAAAGCAATAACACAGGGAAATTTTACCTTGGAATATAGCTAATATATGAATGGAATTTTAATTAAAGATCTGAAATATGTCAGATTACTAAAGGAACTGGTGTTCAGCCAACTCAGTGTGTCTCCTCGCCATTGGGGATTAGATTTATAGCAGATTAGTGTCTTAGAAAGTGACTTGGATGTAATTTATTGAATTGCTCAGGATATCTGGTAATGCGAAATACAGTTTTGCACCTCTGGGCACTGGTACAAATGGAACCAGTATAAATAGTAATATAATATTGTTGTCATATTTCCTGTGAGTCATTATTTGACCACTTCAATCCTTTTCCTTGTTTGGGGGGGGGGGGGATAACTTCCCCATCCAGGGCAGGTTTATGTGTGGTAAAATTGCATTTTTATATTTTTTTAGACTAGAAACCTTTTTTGGACAGGGAGCCATTTAATTATTTTATTTTGTCTGTAAACCACTTTGTTAACTTTTTGGTTAACAAAGATATATAAATGCTGCTGCTGATGATGATAATAATAATAATTTCATTAACATTGCAATACCCAGAGATTTTTGGCTTCAAGAGAAAGAACGTGAGAAGATCACATGGTATAAGGACTTACTACTACTACTACTACTACTACTACTAATCATAATCATCATAATCATCATAATCATAATCATAGGCCTATATCCTAAAGTGTTCCTCTTTTATTTAGCAGGGGGAGAGTAACTGGCCCTACACACCCCAGCAATGTCTGTTCTAGTGGCTTCTCTGCTGTTCTGTTTGCATTTTAGATTGAGCCCTTTTGGGACAGGGACCCATTAGCTATTAATTAGCTATAAATTTTTTTCATTTTCTTGTAAACCGCTTTGTGAACTTTTCAGTTGAAAAGCGGTATATAAATACTGTAGATAGATAGATAGATAAAAGTCAAATTAAACGCTTTCCTCCAGAGCAGCTAAGGTGACTTTCCATAAGATGACACTAGATGGTGACGTAACTGCATGGATCCGTAACTGCTCTGGATTTTTCCCATAATCATAATCGTAATAATACCCTCATTCATTTTTTTTCTGTGATGGAATAAAATAGATCTCTAGTCTCCAAACTGGATTATTTATTTACTAGCTTAAAAGCCACACTACATGTGGACTTTTAGGCCAGCTCCTGTGGAGAGCATTTTGGGCCTTTGGCCCAAAACGAAAGGGACATCTGTTCCAGCTTAGAAAACAGCAATTTTGAAGAAATAATTTTTAATTCCTCAATTCAGTCTATGGAACTTCAAAACCTCACTGTAAGTTTTGTCAGTTATTTTCAAATTTGAATTTTTAACTGTTTCCTCTTCATTCAGACACAAATCCCAATGCTGGATGTTATAATATGTCTATGTTAAGCAACTTTAAACTCATTGTGAATTTAAAACTTTTAAAATAACAATTTTTCCAGTTATTTTAAAATTTGAACTTGAATTCAAAAATTTGAATTTTTAACTGTTCCCTCCTCATCCAGAAACTCCAAACTCCAAATCCCAGTGCTGGATATTATAATATGTCTATGTACAGTATCTTTAAACTCAGTATAAATTAAAAACCTTTAAAATAAAAAATATTAACTATTAAAAAAATTTTAAACTTTTAAAATAAAATGTTTGGGGGGTTGGGAAAGAGGTTGTGTGTGGGAAAGAATGTGGGTTAGGATGTGTGTGTATAGAGTTGAGTTTTTTGTGTGTTTGTGGAGTGTGAGGATTGAGTTGTGTGTGAGTGTGGGGTTGTGATGTGTGTGAGGGTTGGGCTATGTGGTGTGTGTGACAGAGTGGGTTAGCATGTGTGTGTGGAGTTGTGTTATGTGAGTGTGGTGTTGTGTTTGGGGGTTGGGTTGTGTTTGTAGTATAAAGTTGTGTTGTGTGATGGGTTGGGTTATGTTGTGTGTGTGAAAGGGTGGGTTAGCGTGTGTTTGTGTGCAGTTGTGTTTGGAGTGTGGGGTTGGGTAAGTGTGGGAGTTGGGCTACATTGTGTGTGTGTGAAAGAGGGTTAGCGTATGTCTGTGTGCAGTTGTGTTGTGTATGTGTGGAGTGTGGAGTGTGGGGTTGGGTTCATAGAGTTGTGCTGGTTGTGGGTGGAGTGTGGGGTTGGATTGCATGTGGGGGAAACTTCTGGGATCATCCCAATTCCAAAAGGTATTATGTCTATGTAGACCAAGTGTGGGTGGAGCAAGAGGGGTTTAGGATGTGTGTGGAGTTGTGTTGGGTGTGGATGTGGAGTGTGGGGTTGGGTTGTGTGTGGGAGTCAATCGCAGGATCATCCCGATTCCAAAAGGGTATATGTCCATGTAGAGCAGATGTGGGTGGTGCTACGGCATTATAGGATGGACGGACAGACAGAATTTGCTTTTATTTATATAGATATAGCATATGGTAAATACATGGACTTTTGGTAGATCAGATGTTAATGTTCCATTGCCATTTCGAGAGCCAGGACTTCCACCTTGATGTCTGGCTGCCAACTGTCACCAATGGTCAATTCTTCAATGTAGTATGGCTGCCCCCACAGCCATTGTGCCCATATTTCAGGACAGATAGTCATTTACCCTACAATCCAGAATAACTACGGGAGCATGTAAGAGACATTACGTGTACCCGTAGTTACTGCACTACCTAGTGAAAACCTATGGGAAATTCATATTGCAATCCAGAGCAAATTGTTCTTACACTGGAGCAAGGACTCCACATAGTTACTCTGGATTGCGCCCTTAGTTCTCATTTTTGTGCTATCTGGGGTGCACCACAAGGAGGGGAACTAGTATCACACCCTAACTGAAGAGCTCCAAACTGGAGATTCCTGTGCACTGGGAAAGGCTTCCCTGATGGGAATGGCACTTACTGCCCAGGAGGTAGGTGCTACACCACTGATCTCCCTAAAACTGAGTCCTGGACAGCCCTATCTGCCCAGAAATATGGGCACAATGGCTGTGGGGGCAACAGAACCTGGAAGTGGCTAGCTAGATTGTGTTTTTGAGGTGGTCAGCGGCACAGAATAGTAGCTCTCTAGCAGAATGGTGAGCACTGTTCACTTTGGGAGTGGATCCAGCCATTTATTGGATTTGGCCTCTGGGCTGGGGTATGGAGAGTCCTGAAACAAATTGCAGTGATGTCCACAGCAATCTAAAGATCAGAGTGGGCTTGCACTTAAAGGCCAAATTTTGTGCTGCCCATGTAGTTTGGCCCAGTGAAAAGGAAATAAAACTGGGACAGGTTGATTGTCAGGCTTTTGGGTTTTATCCTCCTACACTCCTTCCTTTTAAGATACTATAAGATCTATAAGTACCAATTATTAATTAATTTCTGGAACTAGGAGAAGTAATTCATTTATTCAGTATATTTGTAGCACATATGATGAGATTATTTTTTCTTGCAAGTATCGGCTATCTGTGTAGTTGAGCTCATGAACAGCAAACGGTTAAAGAGAAGCTAACCTTAAATTTGTTCTTTAGAAACACAAGTTTGGAAAAAAGTTATCTTAATGCTTCTTAACTTTGATATCCATCTTCTTTGAGTCCACAATTGCACTTTAGATTTATTTAAATTAGTTTTATTTTCTCTGTCAAGCCTTGCCACAACAATTGATTCTAAAGTGGCATGCCTTCAATCAGTCTTACTGTGAGATTTGTAGAAGAAAGAGGTTCTTATTAGCAACATTGCATTTCTTCACTTCAAAGATAATGGTAGGGTCCATAAATGTTGCTTGAAATAGTGCTCAAAATGAATTGGAGAATGATCCTCTGTCCTTTGTAAATCCAATCCTGTTCTCTACGCAAATATCTCTTGGTTTATGTATTTGGATACATGCAATTTCACTGAATGCCAGGCCTCTCTTATTTTATTGGAAATTTATAGCAGAGTAAATTACTAACAATAGATAGATTGGTATACATCTTGTCACTGGCAAATAAAGCTAGAACAAATGCAAGTACCATTGATTATCTCAAGTCAACGTGCTCAAGACTAAATTGTAATTTTGCAGATGTATTAACCTCCAAATTAACTTTGGCAAGATTTGAGTCTTATATTTTGTCCACTTCATCTTAACAGTGCTCTTAAAATCTAAACTGTGTTTAAGATTACATTCTCTGTGCTCTTGCAGAAAGGTGTATTAAGTCTAGGCTGATTTAGGAAAACAATCAAGTACCTTTTCAAGTATCAATTACCTTTTCAGTCACAAGACTCATTTTTTAGATAGCTTTTTTTTCCTCACTGGTTGGTGTAATGGTAAAAAAAATCAGACGTCACCATCTTGGTAAAACTCATATTAGGACCAGCTAAATTGACACAAAGGTAGAATTGACAAGTTTTTGACATTTCTTTTCAGACAGCATGTTCCACAATGCAAAAACTGATTTAATGGCTTTTATTATGTCCTTAGTGGACCACCAACTTTGCTAATTTAAAGACTACCACATTTCTCTGTTACTTCTGCTCTCTAAAAAGCACTCCATGTTCTTCAGTTAGTGCACATAGGTTCACATTAGCATAGGTAACGAATAGATTTTAAATTTTCTACATATGGATAATAGCCACTTTTTCTTTCTCCAAACTGATATATGGATCATGAAATCACTGTCAAGCACCTCCTAATCAATAATCAACTTACTATTGCTCCTATACTCCATCCTAAAATTGTCATAAACTACAGACTTCAGTGTGTCCATACATTTGTTTCTTTTACTTTGCTTAACATACAGCTGGGTGAAGAGTTCTGAAGAACTTACAGTGATGCTGCTCATTGGAACCGCTACACCATACACAAGAAGAAGCATTTGGATTTAAGAATAGGTGCTTCAACATACAATTTTCTTGTGTCTGCCTTGCATAATCTACTGATGTAGCTAAAGCAGCATTTCCTGCTGTGTATGTACAGCCTCTTGAGTTAAAGAAGCCACAAGTAATCTGGCTGTCCATTTCAATAAAATCCATTGTACTTTGTGGCCTTGAGATATTTAGTACAAATTATTATAGTCCCTGCTTTGTTCTCTGTAAGATTGTCTGTCCTTTCATCTTCTGATTTCCTTTGAAGAAAAAAAGCACCCCATAGTGTATTGTGATTAATCTATATTTTAAAAATGATACTTTGTGTAGATCTTGTACTGACTTTTGTGTTGCAACAGCCATCTCCATCTTGAACAAATTCCAAAACAAATATAATTTAGTATAGGTCCTATTATAGTGGCATAAGGCTACATGTGGGCAGTAATTCAAGATTACTTATTCACTATGAGTGCTTCTTTCTTTGCATGCAATTTTCCTCGATTGGTTTGACAGTGTCCTTTTTGGGCTGGACATTTTTTATCCTGCTCTAAGGTTAGAGCTCTGCTTAGCATAAAGTGATGCTTCATTTGAACAGGGGACCTGCCCCCTGCACTTGTTTAAATGCCACAGCTCAGACCTGGAATATATGTAGTGAGACATTTAATGCATTTTAATAGGCTTTGCCTGCTAAAAGAACAATTTCTTTGCTCTTCTAGAACATCAGCTAAACTGCTTACACTTTGGGCGCAATCCAGAGTAACTACGGGGAGTGCCTGCTCTGACATAAGAACAATTTACTATAGATTGCAATATGAATTTCCCATAGGTTTTCACTAGGTGGTCCCATAACTATGTTGATGTAAATGTCTCTTACTTGCTCCCGTAGTTACTCTGGATTGTAGGGTTTGGCTGTTTCATATGTTAAGTTATATACTCTTACTTAGAACTGATTTTCTAATACAAATTGGTGTTGGATTAGCTTGGATTTGGAAGTGGGCACTCCTTTGGGTTTGGCTAGCCTTAGGCGTTTTCTTGGGTTTAGTAAACGTGAGGATCTAGAACAGCATGATAATGGTACCTCAAAATGTAAGGAGACGAAGGTTGAAGAATACTCCTACCATATCTGAATGCGGAAATTTACATTCAGAAGTGTCCAGGAAGTCCAGGAAGGAGACAAATATTGTTTTGGGGCATCTGCTGAATCCAAATCCAGTTCATGGAGCTAATGCTATAGCCTGGGCCCACAAGTACCTGCATGAGCAATTTTTCTGGCCTGGGTCTGAATAGGTCTGCCTCCTTACCCAGACTTCAGGGAATGCTCCCCCTGCAGAGTGACACATTTTGGCATGCCTTCATCAGCTATGAGGAAAGCACAGGATTTGGCTGCTGGTTTACAGCTTGATCCTAATCTGTGCTGGAATAGGCCAGGTGGCTAGCATTTCTCATATCCAACACAGGAATGGGGAATACTGCAGCTCAACTTGGGGTAAAGGGAATTAATTCTCCTTACCACAGGTAACATAGCAGCAGCGCCAATCACGGAAGGAACACCCTCCCCAAATTTAACGCTTCTAGACCTGATGGTTTTGGCTGGGCGTTGAGGAGTCAGTGAGTCAGTCAGTAACTCTTCAATTTTATATACAGTGGTGCCTCACGTAACAAGTTTAATTCGTTCCAGAGGCATGCTTGTTATGTGAGACGCTCTTTATGTGAAGCGGATTTTTCCATAGGAAATAATGGGAAAATACAGTACTGAACTGTACTGTACCTTTGAAAACCTTCATGGCTGGTGTGAGGGTTTCAGAGAGGGGGATGACTTTGGCTGCAATCCTAAAAACACTTTCCTGGGAGTAAGACCCATTGGACAAATGGGGCTTACATCTGAGTAGATATGGTTAGGATTGTGCTCTTTCACAGTCACTAATGGAGTCACTGCTATCCTCTGGCTCAATGGAATCTATTGTCTTTTTGTGCAACGTTAACGTTCCCAAGCTGCTGATGGGGAGCAACACTAGAACACTGATAAGGCACACCTTCCACACTGCCACACACAGATCCCACATACAAACCTGGCTCAGGCTGCTCCCCCCAGGCCCCCCAATGAGTTCCCTGGCCATGGAAGCCTATTCCAAACTTTGCCCAGGGCCCCACTGTAGCTCAAGCTAATCCTGTCGTCTGGCCTTTGAGTTCCCTTGCCATGGAAGCCTGTTCCAAACTTCCTCAGAAGTGCTCTTTACTCAAGATAGTACTCTTTACACAAGTCAACATTTCTGAGAAAATTTTGCTCTTTACCCAAAATGCTCTTTATTCAAGTTGCTGTTTACTCAAGGTACCATTGTATATATATTAATTTGGCTTAAATTGTTCAGAATTTATCCTTTTTGTTATAGAATATTAAAAATGAAGGCCTTTCTTATTTTGATATAGCATTAAATGATGGATAGACAAGTTTTTGGTACAGGTAAATTTATAATTTTCTATATTTAGCCTCTGCAAATCAATTGAAAGCAGCTGCCAAGCCTGTCTGATTTTTCTAACCTTCTGAAGGTCACAGGCATTCTAGAATTTCCTTTATTTTACACTCGCTCAAAAGCAGCACTCCATGTGGCTTTTTAATCTAGGTCCTGTGGAGGGCGTTTTGGGCCTTCAGCCCAAAACTGAAAGGACCTCTGGTCCAGCTTAGAAAACAGCAATGCTAATGAAGCATTTCTTACTATTGGAAATCTGCCGTTCATCTGGTGCTTGAACATCTAGCATTGGGATTTGTCTCTGGATGAGGACGGAACAGTTAAAAATTCAAATTTTAAAATAACTGAAAAATTGGTAATTTTAAAATAACTGAAAAATTGGTAATTTTAAAATTTTTTAATTTATATTGAGTTTAAAGTTGCTCTTTAAACACAGACATACTTTTTCGGAATCAGGATTGAAAATAATTGAGATCAATGTACAGCAGCAGGTTAAACAATGTTTTTGGTTTGTCCATTTGGTATGAGTATGAAGAGATTGTTGCCATTTACGACCCACATAGAACTGACCATGGGAATAGCAATGTTGCATGAGGTGAAGTCCAACAATTTTCAGTGATTGTCCTTGACTCTCAGAATCATAGAGTTGGAAGGTCATCTAGTCCAACCCCCTGCCTTTAGCAGGAAGTCCTCGTCTTGTGCAGACCCGGGTCTTGAACCCTGGCCTGCTTCTTAACAGGCACAGTGTCTTAACCACTTGCTCCCCCAGAGGACTTCTTGTTAATGAGGACATTGCAAAGCAAACCCATTCTGAAAACTGGAATCTCTTGAATGGAAATGGCATGTCTGCTGGAATTAGTGGAATTCTTGGATTGAACACCTTTTCTCCCTTTCCTTGTGCAGTAAGAATTGTAGCTTCCAAAGGATGCGGATGCATTTGCCTGACCATTAGTCTTGTTCCATTGCACAGTTCTGGAGGATCCAGATTTCTCAAAAGCATAATTGGAACGCATTCCAGGAGGATCCAAAGAATTAAGACACTCAGGCTGCAATCCTAAAGACACTGTCCTGGGAATAAGACCTATTGAACATAATGGGGTTTACTTTTGAGTAGATATGATTAGGATTATGCTCTCAGTGGGATAATTCTCAGCCTCATTGGGGTTCATAACAGTAATAATTGAGAAATAATTCTTTCTTCAGTATTGATTGCTTGCATTAGTTTCCAATTCACAGACTGGACAGTTTCCTCTTTGGTGCAAGTAGGGTTCTTTCACAAAGCCAGTCGTGATCTTGATAATGATGTCCAATATTTGGGTAAACCTTAGCAATCAATTCTTTCACAGTTGTGTCCAAAATGCCACAGCCATCTGAAAAAGTGACGTGTCCATTGCTGTCTTGCTGAATAGTTCGACTTCTAAGATCCAGTTGACGAGCTGCAAATCTTGCAGCATCCAAAGTCTTACTTTCCTGTTTTCATGAGACCTCTTGTCTTCTGGACTTTCTCTTGACCTTTTGATATTTTCTTGACCTTCTCTTCCTTGCAGCATGTGCTTCTCTCCCAGGGTGACCAGATCCAAAACTTAGAATTCCTAACCTGGTCACTTTAAAGTTCGGATTTTCATGTGAAAACCCGGACTTAAAAAAACCAATGTAGGACGTCCTACATTTTGTCCTACATTTAAAAAATATTAGGGAGGTGTTGTAGTGGGTTGGGAGTGATTGGGAGCACTGGGGGCAGGGGGCTCTTTAGAGCCAGTTCTGGGGGTTGGGAGGGTGATTGGGGGCACTGGGGGTTCGTTTGCATCAGTAGCGGTTAGCCGTGTGTGTGTGAGGGGCAGTTGAGTTGGAGTTGTGTTGTGTGTGTGTGTGTGTGTGTGTGTGTGTGTGTGAGGAGTGTGGGGTTGTGTTGTGTGTGTGTGTGTGTGTGGGGTGTCAATCCTGGGATCATCATGATTCCAAAAAGGTATAATATGTCTATGTAGAGCAAGCATGGGTGGAGCTAGAGGGGTTTATGGCATGTGTGGAATTGTGGGTGTGGAGTATGGGTTAGGGTTGTGTGTGGAGATCAATCCCGGGATCATCCCAAATCTGAAAAGGTATAATAATATTTCTTTTTAGAGCAGGTGTGGGTGGAGCTAGAAGTTTATGGGAGTGATGAACAGAGAATTTGACTTCTATTGATATAGATTAATACGTAACAGTAGTTTGAGTTTTTCTGGTAGGATGTAAAAGTCTTTCTTCATTCCTTTTATAAATATACAAATTGTAAAATGGAAATTCATTATTTGCAGGTTTGTTAAAAACGAATCTTTTCATACTGGGTATTGTATCCAGCTGTTCTTGTTTGCTGTTCTTGAATCTGAAGAGTTAGTTTGATTCTGATACCTCTTCCTTTTGATTAGCGCAGGAAAATTGAAGCCTGCATTTTAGATGTAACATAAAGATATAATTAAATTTCACAACAAAAGGAAAAAACAATTACTCATTTCGGTAGCCCTGTTACTATTCTTAAGGCTGCAATGTTATGCACACTTTGCTCAGAGCAAATCTTACTAACACAATTGGACTTACTTCTGAGTAGATATGCCTGTACATTAAAGCACGAGACAAGATGAGAATTAGTAATCTGGTGTCCGCTGTTAGACAAGCAAGAGCTGAGTGGGAATCAGGACCAGTTAGAGGCTGCCTGGCTTGGGAATGCAGGCTGGTAAACTCTTATTTGAACTGGGATGCCTGCTTTAGAGGCTTCCTCACTTGAGGTAATTTCCTTGACCCTCTTTCACAGGGGTTGGCAGTAAAAATGATCTTGCGTTTGGAGCCACAGTAGTTTTGTCCAAATGAGGGCTTTGGCTGGATAACTGTCTCCTCCAAATTAGGGACCAGTACTTACGGAAAGAGTATGCTAGGCAGGACTCACTGCACAGTGGCATACCTGGGATTTGGCACCTGGGGCCCACAAATTTTTTTAAACCCCCCAACTTAATTAATTTTAATTAAATCCCCTATGGACGCCGCTGCCGCTGCATATACTGATCGCTCTCTGGCAAGATAACAAACATGCCTTAATTTCTAACAAACTTTCTTGTCATATGCATGTCAGGGACTACCTAGGCAAGTAAAAAGCCATGTAGAAAAATGTGAGACTGCTTCAGTGGTGGGCTGTGACCAGTTCGGGCCGGATCACCCGAACCGGATATTCAAATTTCCCCGGCGCTACCGATCCGGGGTGATAGGTAAGCTAGCGCGCTTCAGGACACTCTGCGCTTGCGCCAACCTTAGTGCAATGCTCTGTGCTTGCGCCAAGGTTGCAGAAGCGTAGAGCGTCCTGAAGCTTCAGGACACTCTGCGCTTGCACCAACGATGGTTGGCACATGCGCAGTGCGCCATGGGTTTGGGGCCCGCCCACCCGCACTCACAGTGCCTGGGGTGGGTGGTGTGCCCACCTCTCCCTGCCCCTGGCCCTGCCTCTGGCCCGCCCCTGACGCTCCCTGCCCGGTGACCCCGCCCCCTGACCCCGCCCTGGCCCCGCCGACTTCTGGCGAACCAGTTGTTGGGCCAGGCTGGGCCTACCTCTGGACTGCTTCCATTCTGCCCATGCATACACACAAAGTTCCAATTTGCCTCAAAATTAAGTTGTGCTGAAATTTTTGTCAGGGATATTTGGTGACGTAAACTTTAATCTTTTCAATAATTTCTACAATGTTGATTTTCTTCAGGCATTCTCAGATGTTTCTGTTGAGCAATATCTTTTGATATTTCTATTGAGGAACCTCCAAATTCACCTTAAGTGAAGAGCACAGTTTGACTGTGCCTTGGGCTTAAGGGAAGAGCAATGCCTCACCTTTCTAACAGTAAGATCTCGATGTGGCTTGTTGTTTATCAGTATCTATTTTCTGTATAATTGCCCTAAAATAGTCACACACACTGTTTTCAGAACAGTATATTTCAACCTTAACTTCCCGTTAAGGACGTCTGCTCTGGCTGAGGAAAGGAGATGTATGTATACATAAATAAATCTTTTTGCTACTGTAGCAACACCAAGAGTCCATTTGCACTTTCCCTCTATTAACTTTCACAACATAGGTAGAAAATTGAAGAGGACATAATAGCAATAAATATCAATTGCAGTAAGTCCCTGACTTAAGAACGAGTTCTGTTCCTGAGCCTTGGTCATATGCTGAAATGTTCTTTGTTGGATTTACCAACAGAAGCTCCTGGAGTGAGAGGGTTTCCTGAAGTAAGACCATCCACCATCACCTGGCCACCTTAGTACCTGGAACATGAGGGGTTTTCTCCTCACTCCAGATGCTAAGGTGGTGATCACTGGTCCCCAATGCTTGGAGTGAGCGAGGATTCTCTCCTCACTCCAAGCACTGAGGTCATCCATCCATCACCAGACTCCAATGCTTTCAAATATAGGAATGCTTGGTGCTGTGTTTGTATGTTTGAAAATTTGTATGTTGTGGGGACTTTCATACTTATGAAAATTCACATCTTGAATCCTCGTAAGTCAAGGACTTAATGTATTATTGAACAGAATGTGAACGAATACAGTTAATGAATATAATATATGCAATAATCCAATTAAAAACTCCCCCCAAATCGTTTGTCAAAACAAAACCATCATATGCATAAGTGGCACATTCAGTGCATTGCAACACCAGCATTAAGATTCTTTATGGCGCAGTCATAACTAATTTAGGCTGTCCTAACTCACATGGCAAATGTTTCCATGGTGGTGTGAGGAGGCTGGCATATACCTTTGCAGTTGCCTCACCACAAGTAGGGCAGAAGTGCCTTTTGTGACACCTCTGGGTCAGCACAGGTCTTATGCCAGGGCTTATGCTGGCCTAACTGGAGGCCAACACAATCAGCCTTAATCAACCTTACACTATAAAGCAGTGGTTCCAAACTTTTTTGCACTGGCACCATTTCAAAATGACATTTTATTGGGACTCACCCAGCATAATGAGCTTAAAGTTTTACTTTACCCTCAATCCTCCCTTTAACAATGGTGGGGTAGGGATTGGGACCATTCTTGTAACTTTGCATTTCCCTCTGCCTGGCCTTTGTTAAAAGCCATGGCACATTTGCCTACATTTAAGTAAACATGTGAGTGTGAGTTTCCAACTTTCTAACCAACTTTCCAGTGCCAGGGTGCTACACTGTCACAACTATGCCAGTGCTGGAAAGTAGGTTAAGACTGCATCTATCGTAAGTTTTCACTTTCCATAGAGCTCAATATATTTTTCTTTTCAGTTTGAGGGGGACTTCTTCTTTTGGTTCCTGACCAAACTTTTGGCACTGCATGCTTGGATTTGTGGCTTACATAAAACTGAACTGATTTATGAAGGCATATGAAGTCAGAGAAGGAAGTCAGGATTCACTGTGATCCGCCTCTGCTGAATAATCACCTCCATATTCACTGTGGTGATTCAGGATTCACTGTGATCCGCCTCTGCTGAATAATCACCTCTTTATCTCCTTCAACTTTCTGGCTGAATTACCTGCATCGGCGGGTGTTAGATATCTGTCTTTGTGCAGACTCAGCTGTCTGCCACTTGTGGCAGTGTCAGCAAGACAATGGCCTGGTATCATTTGCAACTACATAAGGACCCTTTAGTAGAGATTTTCTTTTCCCCAATGAGTAAGATTTTTCCCCCCCAATGATTCAAAGTCAGGCTTCAATCCTAAAGACACTTTCCTGGGAGTAAGACCCATTGAACACAATGGGGCTCACTTTTGAGTAGACATGCTTAGGATTGTGCTTACTTTTGAGTAGGCATGGTTAGGATTGGGCTTTTAATAACACTTTCTTTTGAGAAAAATAACACAATTTTCCAACACCTCTACCCATTCAAGTAGATAATGTATATTACCCAAGTTATATTTACATACCATCAGTACTAACTAATACAATAACATCTAACTGTGGATAAAGTTAATGTATCAGATAATGTAAATGTGATATCTATCATATGTAGACTCAGATACCATCCATTTAGGAGAGGGGCCACTCCAGAAGTTTCTAAAGTAGTCGCAAGAAGGAATTCTCAGTTGTAAAGTGGAGGTAGTGCCTGTAGTGGTTCAAGCTGGTTAAGATGCCATGCCTGTTGTCTGGTTGGGCAGGCTGGGGCTCAAGACCTGGCTTCTACAAGAATGAGTGAGTTTCCGCCCTAGCCCTGCTCATGTCAACGTAACAGTTTGAATGCAAGTAGATAAATAGGTACCACCTTGGTTGGAAAGTAAACAGCATTCCATGCAGTCATGCTGGCCATGTGACCACAGAGGAGTCTTCAGACAGCTTTGAATCGAGAATATGAGCCGCACCCAATAGCAGTCACAGCTGGCAGGGCAACCTGCTAGGGACCTTTACTTTACTGGAGGTTAAAAGTTCAGATTGATGTTATTAACTTAAAAAACAGAGGAAATATTTAACCCAACTATTGTATATTTAATTTTGACATTAAATAAAAATATTCTTTTTATTGGTCTGTACCCCAGAATTTTGTTCATTTCATTCATTTATTCTTCTATAAATAAAAGCTTCTTCCATTCATGGAAAGAAAGCTATTTTCATGGAAGGGAGTCTATTCATGAAACAGTTCATTAGCATATTATATTTATATAGCATATTATGGGTGGCGCAAGTGGCTAAGACACTGTGCCTATTAACCAGCAGGCCAGGGTTCAAGACCCGAGTCGGCCCCACAAGACAGGGTGAGCTCCTGTCCTTAGCCCAGCTCTGCGACACCAGCTGGATTTCCTTTCCATTGGACTAATTCAGTGACGTGGAGAGGGGGATTTGCTGTTTGAGTAACAGCCTATCCTCCATAACAATCTAACCCAGGCTTTCGTGCTTTGCATGCAGCGCCAAGCATGACACCATAGTCTTCCAAGACTGATGGAGGCCTGCTTTTATAGCATATTGCATTTGTGTTTGCGTGCAATTGTAATTTAACTGCTTGGAATAGTTAGCATTTGAACAAAAAATTAAGGAAGTAAGCATGACATCATTGACTATCATTTAATTTCTGACTGGTTTTATAACAGGAGTTATGCATGAAGAATGATTTTTGGTTCATTTCCAGTTTATCAGTGCTTTCCTCACTATTTTTCTTTAGTGACTATTCCAAGAATTATCTGTCTGCTGAAATAGATCTATAAGCATCATGATGTCAAAGAAAACTATTACATAGAATTAAAAGGACTGCTTTCTGTTTACTAATCCAGTAAAACATTTTGAATACCTGTCAGTTGGATGATACCCAAATTCCTATTTTTATTTATTTTCACAGCATTTGGAAACCCAAGAACAAAAGTTATTTGGCATTTCACCCATGGACACAGAGTTAGATCTGGAAAGCTACCAAACTGCATTGGAAGAAGTACTCTCATGGCTTCTCTCTACTGAAGATTCATTGCAAGCACAAGGAGATATATCCACTGATGTAGAGGAAGTTAAAGAGCAGTTTCACACTCATGAGGTAGGTGTGAACGACACAGGAAAAAAACCCAACACAAATACTTTACCGTCTGCTAACTGCTGTTTTGTATGCGCTGTGCATTAGTGCCAAAAATATAACTTTCGACTTGTATTTCAGTCTGTTTCTGTTCAACAGGTTGTGTTCTATATTCTGTTGCCAATGATTGAACTGAAAGACTAAACTCCTTTTGAAAAATATGTTTCCATTGGATGTGATGCTTCTAAAGTCACCCCCATTCCCTGGTGTAATCATTGTTAAAATTTGTTTTTGAAGGGTTTTATGATGGAATTAACAGCTCACCAGGGACGTGTTGGTAATGTTTTGCAAGTAGGCAGCCAACTTCTATCATTTGGGAAGCTCTCAGAAGATGAAGAAAATGAAATACAGGAACAAATGAATCTTCTTAATTCACGATGGGAAAATCTCAGGGTTACAAGTATGGAAAAACAGACCAAGTGAGTAAATATGAGTTTTGGGAACCAACTTCATAGTTTGTGAAAAGATTATTGTAATACTGTGGTAGATGTTACATATTTTATGCTATATTTCTTCTCCCTTTTGTCACACTTTCATGATCAACAAGATTGATGGTTGGTAAGAGAATACAAGCAAAACAGATGGACTCAAGCCACCAATCTGAAAGCGAATATTTATGTAGCTTTTATTTAATCATGGCATATGTGGTGTAAGTTTTCTTCATGCTCCTGGAAAAAAAATTCCCTAGCCTATACTCTTTTATTAAGATTCTATATTTTGATATGCAAGACAGGGACTGATCAAAGATACAATAGTTTTTTTAATTGACTAGTCAGCTGTCTGATGTTCAAAAAGGTTGTATTTGGGCAGTAGCAGCCTTCTTTCTTGCCTTCCTTCTTGCTAACCTTCTAACCTTCCTTCTTGCTGCAAAAACTAGTGTTTTGATGGTAGGGCTGTTGCAAATGGCCTGCCTGCAGATTGCAGAGCTGTGTGCTGCCAGCCCACCAACAGCAAGGCCAGTTCAGCCCTTTGCATGGTGTAGACTACCAAACAGCCACCAGTGATGTTAAGGTGGTGGGGCAGGGCAGAATGGGGTCAGAGAGAAGGGTGGATTTGGAGTGGTTTCAGCAGTAGTGGCATCCACCAAATCCAATCCCCCTCCCCCCAAAATACAATTTTATACAGATATTATATTTTTTATATACAAGGAAGTCAGGGTCTGATCAAAGAGGCAGAATTTGCTCAAACACTGTGTAACATATTGATGGTGCTTTCACTAGTGCATGTCTGAATAAATGCATCCACAGTGCTGAAACAATTCAGTAAAAGAACAAATGTTCTTTTACTCAGAGTAGATCTCTGGGATTGCCTTTCCTGCAGGATGCAGTGCCAGCTGTTTTGGTGCAACTGCATTAGTAAGGAGGGCAGGGAAGCAATGAATTGGGCTATTGATATACTATTGTTATGCATGCAGACCTCTGAATCTGCTGAATCTGCTGAATCATGATGTTCCAAGTTAACACTAATTCATTTATGAAGTCTTGTGAAAACCAAAATATTTACCAAAATCTGCATGCCGATTCCACATTTTCACTGAGATATCTATCTATCTACATTATTTATATACCGCTTTTCAACCAACAAGTTCACAAAGTGGTTTACAAAGAAAATGGAAAAATAATAATAGCTAATTAAAAGCTAATGGGTCCCTGTCCCTAAAGGGCCCACAATCTAAAATGCAAAAAAGAACACCAGCAGAAGCCACTTGAACAGACACTGCTGGGGTGTGTAGGGTCAGTTTCTCTCCCCCTGCTAAATAAAAGAGGAACACCCACTTGAAAGAGTGCCTCTTGCAACATCTGTATAACCTCTTTCCTGTTTAGTCACTGGCCAATCAGACTGCATCAGTTTATATGTGAAACTAGGTATGTTTTATACATCACTTGTTGTGAATGACAACTCCCCAGTTCTAAAATTGTATCAAGGATATCAGTTTTGCCCTTGAGGCAAATAAAATGCTAGAAGATAATGTAATAGCATATCATTTTCTTCTCCTTGAATAAACTATAATTATTTTGATTGAAAAAGCAACCTACTGAAATACAATTATTTAGCATGGTCATAAGAATCCATAAGAAATAATTCCATCAAAATTCAACATCTTTTTTTGTAACTACAGAAACAAATAAGTGGGAAGCTGTAATTATGAGGGAAAAGGGATCTTAGGCATTGCTGTACTTGAATTTGGGATCCCATGGATCAGATTCTATACCAATACAGTCCCTGATTATAATTATAAGCAGAACTGGCAGAATGAAACCACCACTGTGGGAGTAAAATTTCCAGAATTTTTATGGACACCAGCAGACACTAGTAGGCACAGGGTGGCAGGCACCAGTGATCCCTGGGCACTGACAGGCAATGGAGGGTACTAGGGGGTAGTGGCATACAGCAGCAGGCACTGGGCTTCCCTACCGGGCACCACTGTGTCATGGTGGCAGTGGGCACCACTAAGCATTCAGCATCCTTATCAGGCACCACTGGACACCAGGGTGCAACAGATACTAGCGAGCACCAACAGGCACCAGTGGGCACTGGGCAACCCTACTGAGCACTGAACATTGGGCACCACTGGGCACTATTACGCATAATCATGCAGTTGGCAGTGGGCACCACTGGGCATCCTTATTGGGCACCAGCAGGCAGCAGTGAGCATCAGGCACCACCTGACACTGGGCACCATCTGGTACCCCTACAGAGCATAGGGCATCCCTTACAGGCACCAGACACTAAGCACCACCGGGCACTGGGCACCTCCAGGCACCAAATCTGTTCTTAGTGAGTCCTAACATCACAGAAGGAATAAAAAAGCAGGCCTCGGTCAGTCTTGAAAGACTATGGTATCATGCTCGGCGCTGCATATGCTGCATGCGAAGCATGAAAGCCTGGGTTAGATTGTTATGGAGGATAGGCTGTTACACAAGCAGCAGATCCCCCCTCTCCACGCCACTGAATTAGTCCAATGGAAAGGCAGAGCTGATATAGAGCTGGGCTAAGGACAGGAGCTCACCCTGTCTTGTGGAGCCAACCCCGGGTCTCTAACCCTGGCCTGTTGATTAACGGGCACAGTGTCTTAACCACTTGCGCCACCCACAGCCCGTACAGAAGGAATACAGCCCCCAAATTTCATGCTACTTGTTGCAGTGGTTGGGGCCAGATGTTGATCAGTCAGTCTTCAATGTTAAGTATAGGGGCATTTAACCTAAGGGGTTAAATTTCCAAAAATTCATTCTTAAGCGTTGCTCCTATCACAGAAGAAATACCCTCCTCAAATTTCACGTTTCCAGGTCCAGTGGTTATGGCTGGGTATGAGTGAATGAAAGAGTGTACAGTATATGGCTATGGATCAGTGCAAACAACAAAACATTAAAGGAAAGTTTGAAAAAATTGCATTCCATGCTGTTCCATCTTTCCATGCAAATTAAATATTGGTTTCTTTTTAAAGTATTTTGCACTGCTGAATTAGGAAAAATAAGTGACCTAAAAAAACCCTATAAGATTTCAACAGTCCCCTGAAAAATTTACTACAGTACTAAATGCCTCTGGAAAATTTATAGCCCAAAGAGTTGACAAATGCATCAGACAAAAGAACAACAGTGATCAAATTAGTTTCAAAATTGAAATCCTTCTCAGCTGTAATGCTCCATGTCTTAACATAACTTTGGAAGAATATTATAATTAAAGCACCGTCACACCTTATACACTATGTTTATATTGTTAAAATTCATTTGCTTCTGGGCTGCAACACATACTCATTACAACAATAAACAGTAACATTTCATTGCACTTTGTCTAACCCTACAATCCAGAGCAACTACGGGTGCACGTAAGAGACTTTATGTGCACCCGTAGTTACTGCACCACCTAGTGAAAACCTATGGGAAATTCATATTGCAATCCAGAGCAAATTGTTCTTACACCGGAGCAAGAACTCCCCAGAGTTACTCAGGATTGCACCCTTAATAGCACAGATTGAAATTTTATATTTCAAAGGCTGGGTCTTTATGTAATGAATTTACTCAGAGCCACCAATTATACATTATTCTGTATTAATTAATTAATACTGTGTTAATTAATTCTGTATTAATTAATACTCGAGAAGGTATTAACTGGTCATTTTGTTTGACTCAAATGGTCTAATTTGAATACATTTTTGATAAATGGCAATTAATGTACCAGCACAGTTTTGATAAATAGCAATTAATGTAAATAGCAATTAATGTATCAGCAGAGTTTTGATAAATAGCAATTAATGTAAATAGCAATTAATGTACCAGCACAGAATAGGATAAGGTGTTGAGAAGAATAGGGTAGGGTGTTTTAATAATGTTTAGAAATTAGGGACAACTACTGAAAGTGAGTTTCAAAAGAGTGAGAACACACAAAAGAAAGTACTCCTTTACTATGAAGGAAATTAAATTGGGGAATTCCTTGCCACAGGAGATGGCAATAGCACCTGGCCTGGATACCTTTAAAAGGGGATGCATGGATGACTTGCCAGGAATTCTCTTCTCCTTAGCTACACTTAACTGCTAAATGTTATGGTACGGTAGCCTAGATTAACTAGGGGTGCAATCCTAACAAATTTATGCCAGCCTCACTCACATGGCATATCTTTCCATGGTGGCGTGGGGATGCTGGTGTATGCCTGTGCAGTTGCCGAATCCTACCACGAGTGGGGAAGAAGTGCCTTGTGGTACCCCTAAATCAGCACAGGACTTATGCAGCAATCCTAAACTCCAGTTAGGCAGGCCTAAGACCTGGCATATGTCCTGTCCCATAACACACTCCTGGCATATGTCCTGTACCATAAGACACTTCTGTACCACTCCTGTGGGAGGTTTAGGCTAGTACACAGACATGCACTTGCCTCTCTATATCACCAGGGGAATGGGAAAACCAATGATTTGTGCTAGTCTAGGTTAGGATTGCACCCTATTGATATCTTCAATAATGCTCCCAAAGAGGAAAAAAAGAAGGATAGTAGGTTGTATAGGACGTAAATATTGTTTTAGGAAATTAATAGAAAATGAATTGTTGTTCTGTCAATCCAAGAGCGTTCTGGATTTGTTACAATAAAACAGTGACAAATTAAGATGTATTATATACTGTTTCTTAAAATGCATTTTAAATATCAAATTGCCTCTTTGAAAGCATTCCAAAAATGTTTTACTCCTGAGTCTTTGCACATTTTCCTAATTATGGCAAAGCAGTGATGCAGAAATTATCACATCTGCTGAGCTGCAAATAAATTATTTCTCAAAGGACAGAGGAGACAAACTTACCCTACAATCCAGAGCAACTACGGGAGCACGTAAGAGACATTATGTGTACCCATAGTTACTGTACCACCTAATGAAAACCTATGGGAAATTCATATTGCAATCCAGAGCAAATTGTTCTTACACCGGAGCAAGGACTCCCCGTAGTTGCTCTGGATTGTGCCCTAAAGCTGCTGTGCTTGTCTCCCAGCAGTAAAGCACTGTGAGACCCACTTCTCTTCAGCAGTAAGGACAGCTTATAGGACAGCATTGGCCATGGGTATTGCTATAACTAATACGTGGAAATGGCCTGTGCAACACCAATACTGAGCTTCACTACTCTGTGAGTGACTTGTCAAACTTGACCTTCACACACACCTCTATTGGTGCAAAATGGTTACAGAAGGAGGATAAAAGAGCTTGCTTGCCTTAAAGATCAAGCTTCGATTAGAGTCAGTGGTTGTTGTTTTTTTGAGTCACTCTTATGAGATAGTTCACTCTGTTCTGTCATTGGTTTTTTAGAGGTGTGATTTTCCTCATTGTCATCTGCAGCAAGAGATCATACTGTATTGGTAATTTTAACCAGTAGAACATGACTAAAAACTCAGTTTGTGTCACCTTTTCTGTTGTGCTGGGAAATGGGTGTATAAAGGCCTATAATGACTAGTGAAAATGTGAAAAACTTTTTTCTCTTTCTTTTTCATTTCTTCTTTCTTTCATTTTAATTTCTATGATTTTTTTAGGCTAAAAGGAAAGCATGAATTTTCTTTTAATTGTATAGAATTGGGAACCAATACATTTGCTGTTTCTTCATCAGTACATTTTTTTTCCCTGGCCCAAACTGGTGGTATGGTTGACATGCGTTTATGGCCCTTGGTACATAAGGCACTGAGGTGTCTAATGCCACATCTGTGTGATTTTAGTTCATGCCAGTTAACTTATTTTTATTTGTTTCCAGTTTGCACAGAGTTCTGATGGATTTACAAAATCAGCAGCTTAGCCAACTGAGCGAGTGGTTAGCTAAAACAGAGGAGAGAACGAAAAAGATAGACTTAGAACCCTTGGGGCCCGATTTACAGGACTTAAAGCGGCAAGTAGAAGAACATAAGGTAAACAGTTATTTTTTATTTCTTGAGTTCATTCATTTCCAGGGGCCAAATAAAGGACTTTATTTAATTCTGTTAATATGTCAGCATATTACTTTAATACAGGAAAACAATGTAATATGCTAATATATGTAAATCTTGACAGAAGATGAGTAAAATCTTTAGAACATGACCCAGAAAATTTAAATTTCCAGTTAATAATACTGGGTTTCCCTTTTCTTTTTTCCTTACAATCATTATTCACAGAATAAAAAGTTGGCTGAGATGGTAGGGAAAAGGGGAATTACAATATACTATTTACTGCAAAATACAATAATAACATTTTGGATTTTATTATTCCCTTGATTTCTTTCTTTTTCTACCTCGTGCTTTCCTTCTAGTAGCAAATCGACACTATTAGTTATTATAATTGGGATTTCTAATCTCATTAGCAGTGCTGGGACTCTGAGCGTGCAGCCCCTGAGCACCATAAAGTATTCAGAGTCTTTGGCTTTGTATCGAAAAAGATGTGGCATGTGTTTGAAAAATGAATTTCATTATAAAAACAACAAGCCAGCACACTGGGTACAAAAGAATCTGGCAAGACTGTGTTCTGTTCTAAGAAGGTTTCTCCCTTCTTTATGAAGAATTAATAGAGAATACATCCCATTTATAGACTTGTAAATAGTACAACCTGTTGCCTTCAGAGGATATACAAATAGCAGCTATACTTGAAATAAGGAGTGGTATATATGTAATATTAGTTAGCCATTTCCCAGAATTATGGGATTAGAAATATCTGCAGAATCACAGATTCCATCTCTGATTTTTCCTTTCAAGTATGAATTCTCTTTCCCACCAAACTATACATTTAAACTTGGTTAGACATTACGTCTGGCTGGCATTGATTATGATTACCAATAAGCAATTAGTGCTCCTGGTATTTGCCATCTTTGATAGGGAAATCTAAAAGTTAGATACTATATCTTTCAAAATAAAGTTCCAGTTATGCCCTGCTGATCATTGGACACTGGAGGAGTTAACTTATTTCTCTTTTTCATTTTTGTCAGGTGTTATCTAGTCTGTTAGTCCACTTGAAATGGTGTATGTCTTTGCTGCTGGAGAAGAGTGAGAATGCATTGGCATTGTACATCTGCTGTCTCCCCCACCCCCGCCCCACCCCAGTAGCAAAAATATGCACTTACTGTCTTATCCCACCAGATCCCATGGTAAAAAGACCCAAGAATAGAATGATTCTCCAAAGAGTGCTGCTCCTTCAAAATCCACAGATAACAGTGGTGGCAAAATGCAGGAGGTGGCCTCTCAGCCTGTTTTCACAGTCCCCAAGATGGGAAGGCAGTTGGTATAAGCACCAATAGTGCATTTCTGCTTAGCTGACTTGTCAGTTGAACTGAGAGTAATTGACTCCTGAGCAGAGAGCCACTGATCTCAGCCTAAGAACTGAAAAAGTGATCAGCCTGCCTTGAAGACCTAGGGGAAGGTGGTGGGCAGGCATGGGTTTGGAACACGGATGTCCTAACTCCGGCCTGAGGGCCAGATGCAGCCCCCGGTGAGCCCTTGGAAAGACCCCTTCATTCAGCCCAAAGACAGGTCTTGTAATGTCTCCATTACACCCTTTTATGTAAATTTATGTAAAATTATGTAAATTTATTCAAATTTGAAATGTAAATCATTTTTCTGATCCCAACACAGTGTCAGAGAGATTATACCCAGATGATTGAAATGGCAAAGTAAGGAATAAACATTTGAACTGCAACACAAGAAGCATATTGAAATTGTGTGTGTTTTGAATTGTGTGTGTTTGTATTTGTTTACTGGAAATGAAGATATTGCCACTTAATTGAAAGTCAGCAAAAAAATGTCTACTCTGTCACCTGTTCCCATAACTTTAATCCTTTCATTTCACTTCTCTTTGATGTGTTTGTTACCTTTCATTTCCTTCTTTAAAAGAATGATTCATTTTCTGTCCTTGAAAGTAGATATTGCATTAATGATTACTTTTAGTCTGCATTATTTGGTTCATTCATCAGATTTTGCACTTGGCTCAGTTCCTAATGTTTCATTTTCAAATATGCCTTTGCCAATGGACTAAGAGGCACCTTTTAATTGGGTTTTCTCTTAAAGTGTTATTGAGAGAGCAAGTGTCCATTTTTACTCCAGTTTAGTATCTTTTCAATTTGCTTGCATATGTTGATTTATAACTGTACACACTCTGTGTAAGTTACACACTCTGTGTACTAGAGATGCTAGCAAAAGGCCTCAAGTGTTCTTCATGCTCCAAAACAAATGAATTTATTGCCACCCATAAGTCTCTGGAAATCAGAGGTATCAAGAAAAGCCTGTATGACTTTTGTTCCAGACTTGATTCCTCAGTCTTGAGTAACATATAACTCAAATAACTGCATATATTGCCTTGTCTTAGAACAGAATTCCAGAGGCTGCTGACATGATAGAAAGCAGGTGTAGAGATACCTTCTTCCTACCATTGTGGGTTTTTTTTGTAATTTTCTAGAAATGAGAAGGCTAACACCTACTACCTAAAGAGGTTCTGATATGCATATTCAATATTCTATAAATTTTTATTTGTTACTCTTAAACACAATTTTTGTTGAACTGCATCCTTCTGTAAAGGGAAACATTTCTGCTAGTTCAGTTCACAATAAATAAATTCCTCCTTGCTCTAATCAGCAGATCAATTCTTCAAACAGGAAAGTAGTCTGATCATGTATTCAACTGTAGGATTACATTAAATGATTATTCTGAATATTTTATAGGCCCTTCAAGAAGACTTAGAGCAGGAACAAGTGAAGGTTAATTCACTCACTCATATGGTTGTGGTAGTAGATGAAGCTACTGGGGACAACGCAACAGCTGCATTAGAACACCAACTTCAGGTAAGTATGGAACTAAAAAATTGTTTTTTTAATAATCTTTTACATCATCTTATATATATATAAAAGAGAAAAGTCACTCACTCACTGACTCACTGACTCACTCACTCACTCATCACCGCCCTGCCAAAACCGGTGGGCCTATAAGCGTGAAATTTGGGGTGGGTGTTCCTTCCGTGACTGAGGGGTGCACGAAGAACCGGTTTTCGGAAATTCCAACCGGAAGGGGGTGAAAAGGGGCACAACGTGTTTTCCTCCCTATACTTTGCATTGAGAATTACTGACTCAGCAACATTCCTCCCCAACTGCTGGGCCTGAAGCATGGAATTCTGGGAGTTCCTTATGTCTCCTGAACACCCACCAAGAACCATGAGGAGAAATTAACCCTTCAGGGGCTGAAAAGGGGGCAACGTGTTTTTGTCCTATACTTAACAAGGGAGACTGAACCACATCCAGCCAATTTGGTGCTCAGAACCTGGTGCACTGGGGGATGTTGTTCGGAGGAAGAGGTTACGCTGGCGAGGATGTTCTGCATGGGGGGAAATTGCGCATGAGGGCAAATTGTGCATGGGGGAAGTTGCGCATGTAGGAAAGTTGCGCAGGGCGGAAGTTGCACATGGGAGGAAAATTGCACATGGGAGGAAGTTGCGCATGGAGGAACGTTGCGCATGGGGGAAGTTGCGCATGGGGGAAAGTTGCGCATGGGGGGATGATGCACATGGAGGAAAGTTGCGCACAGGGAAAGTTGCGCACGGAGGAAGTTGCGCATGGGGGAAGTTGCGCATGGGGGAAGTTGCGCATGAGAGGAAAGTTGCGTATGGGGGGATGATGCGCATGGGGGGATGATGCGCATGGGGGGATGATGCACACAGAGGAAAGTTGCGCATGGGGAAAATTGCGCACAGAGGAAGTTGCGAATGGGGGAAGTTGCGCATGGGGGAAGTTGCGTATGGGAGGAAAGTTGCGCATATGGGAAGTTGCGCATGGGGAAGTTGCGCATGGGGATGATGCACATGGAGGAAAGTTGCGCACGGGGGAAAGTTGCGCATGGGGGAAAGTTGCACCTGGGGGGAAGTTGTGTATGGGAGAAGTTGTGTATGGGGGGAAGTTGTGCATGGAGTGAAGTTGCGCATGGGGAGAAGTTGCGCATGGGGATGATGCACATGGAGGAAAGTTGCGCATGGGGGAAAGTTGCGCATGGAGGAAAGTTGCGCATGGGGGAAAGTTGCGCCGGGGGGGGAAGTTGCGCCTGGGGGGAAGTTGCGCATGGGGAGAAGTTGCGCATGGGGGGAAGTTGCGCCTGGGGGAAGTTGCGCATGGGGAGAAGTTGTGCATGGAGTGAAGTTGCGCATGCGGAGAAGTTGCGCATGGGGAGAAGTTGCACATGGGGAAAGTTGCGCATGGGGAAAGTTGCGCATGGGGTTTGATGCATATGGGGAAGTTGCGCATGGGGGGTTGATGTGCATGGGGGAAGTTGTGCATAGGGGGTTGATGTGCATGGGTGAAGTTGCGCTTGGGGGTGGTTGATATGTATGGGGGAAGTTGCGCATGGGGGGTTGTTACGCCTGGGGGAAAGTTATCCATGGGGGGTTGATGCATATGGGGGCATGGCATATGGGGGAATTTTACTCCCGCAACGCGGGTACACCTTTCGCTAGTGATTTTATATTTGGCACTAGATAGAAATGCTTTGGCTGAGCATTTATAATAATATACAGCATGGCTTAAAACAAAGTAAAACAAGATAGATTCTTATCATATTCCTCTATAGCAAGAAGTTGAGCTGTAAGAAATCTTCAGTTTAGTATTTATGCTTAACGTTTTGAATGTGTTAAGAGTGTTACAATCGAGTTAATTAGGTGCTTATGACAGTTTTCTAACAGTGTTCTAAAAGGTGCACTTCGACTAAAAGGGGCGTAACAGAGCTTCAACTGACGAAGGGTTTTAAACATTGTCCTCACTCTGAATAGGCAAACACCTAAAATCATAATGTGGAGCTGCTTTACAGTGCTGCCAAAAATATTTATAAAAAGGTTTCTTTAACTTGGTCTCAAACTTTAATTTGTGCTGAGAACAAGGACTTTTTAGAAAGTGGAATTGACTCAAGTATAAGCATCTCTTTGAAAGTGCAATACCAACTCAAAATGCTTGCTTGCTTGCTTGCTTGCTTGCTTATTTATTTATTTATTTATTTATTTATTTAAATAGCAAATGGATTTTAAAAGACAACAGTAGTAAAACTCCAATCATAGCATACCATGTTAGGCAGTGATGTTTGCCAGATGATATTATATTCTTTCTACAGAAGTATGTTTCTGAAGTATGACACCCAAGTGGCTAGTTCATATATACCTTCCAGTGGTTTAACTAGTGCACTTGATGCTTAAGGTGGATAATTTTTTTAACATCCCTCTCCTGTATGTGGCAAACTTATTTTCATAGCTGGCATTGCTGGTAATTCCACAGTTAGTTCTTTCCAGCATTAGCACACTGGCCTGGGCAGCAGGGCATTGGAGGGGTTGAAGTAGCAATTTATCTGGTAACTCTTCAAGGCAACCTCTTACCACAAACTGGGTGTCTTGCTTAGTGGCAGACCACCTCATGATGGTGGCACATTCTGCTGCATTACTGGTATCTTTGCCTTTGCACTGTCCCAAGCAAAGCAGGCACCATCTAAGTATCTAATTATGGTTGACACCTGGGGCAGACTGTTCCACTTCCCCTAGCTTGCTAAAATACTGGCATTTTATTTCTCTGTATTTTATTACTCTCTACTCAGAAATCAAGTCTAATGTGATTTGCAGCCATAGGGCGCAATCCAGAGTAACTACGGGGAGTCCTTGCTCCGGTGTAAGAACAAGTTGGATTGCAATATGAATTTCCTATAGGTTTTCACTAGGTGGTGCAGTAACTACGGGTACACGTAATGTCTCTTACGTGCTCCCTTAGTTACTCTGGATTGTAGGGTTAGAGTATTAACTGTAGCAGTTTTTCTTTAAAAGTTCTTGTTTTTGAAGATGAAAGGTTGTAACTAAGTTTATATAACATGGTATGTAGCTGGTAAGCAGGTCTTAATCTTGAAATTTTCAGCATTATAGAGTTTGGGGGACATAATATTTCTTATATACTAGTACATCAGAATTCATAGAATGCTACCCATAACTTCAATATTAACATTATAAGTAATGTGCAGTTTTATTGCTTCATAATTACAATATGCTACTATGCTTCTACTGGTCAGCAATAATTATGAGTTCAAGATGACATATGAAATATTTTATAACCTTAAAGTGAACCTTAAATGTTAATGGAAATATTAAATGCTTAAGCTATTCAATGTTCAATTAAAATATCTTGAGGTTAAATCAATATTCTACATTATGCATTCTTACTATCTTTCTAGCATTTAGGAGACCGTTGGGCAACTATTTGCAGATGGACAGAGGAACGCTGGTTCCTTTTGCAAGATGTTCTTCGCAAATGGCTACAATTTACTGAAGAGCAGGTGAGTGACATTGGAATATGTTGTTTAGTTCCAAATTTTTGATGCACAGAATTAACTGAGGCTTTCCTTATTTGTAGGGTCTCTTTGATGCATGGCTTACTGAAAAGGAAGAAGCTGTAAACAATCTCCATACAACTGATTTCAAAGACCAGAATGAAATGTTGGAAAATCTACAAAAGTCTGCAGTATGTGTTTGATTGATTTGATTTGTATTCTGCTTTTCTCCTCAAAGGGCACCCAGCAACTTTTTCCCTGTTTGATTATTTATGGGCGCAATCCAGAGTAACTACGGGGAGTCCTTGCTCTGGTATAAAAACAATTTACTCTGAATTGCAATATCAATTTCCCATACATTTTCACTAGGTGGTACAATAACTATGGGTGCATGTAATGTCTCTTATGTGCTCCTGTAGTTACTCTGGATTGTAGGGTATGTTAGTTATGTGTTATTATTTATATTATGTAGGCATCTCTCACTTAATGGACAGGTTAGAGACCTGAGCACCATCCAAAAGTGAAAACTGTTGAAAAGTGGAGACCAAGATACTTCCAATGCTTTTTTAGACAGCAAATTACAAATGCCCTTTTATCTTGCAAATTCCTGCTCCCCCACAAAGATTTCTGCAAATGGATTCTCATTAACTCCTTTGGAAATGGGATTAGACCAGGAGGTACAACATGGGGGAGGGCAATTTTGGCCTTTAGAACAGCAGAGAGAGGATGAAAGAGCAAAATATTCATTGAATTGAATGAGTTCTAGATATAATTGTTGAAAGTGTATTGAAAGAGATAATCATAAAACTGTGCTGGTCTAAGACCGTAATAAAGGTTTATTTTTATTATAATCATAATACAAACCATCAGAAAGTGGGGATACCTGGAGTTAAAATATTTTATTCCACCTTTTATATGCAGGTTACAGACATAAGGACCCAGTCTTAAATTCTGCCAGCACTGACGCTGAACCCTGTTGCTTAGCCTCTTGGTGCTCATGCTGTAAATGTGCAGTAAATTCCTTCCAGTTCAGCCAGATTGGCATAATTCATTTGGGGGTAGAGTAATGAATAAGTTGCACATGAAAGAAGCCATGTACCACTGCTCCATTGGGAAGCATAGGATTGGGCTGTAAACCATGGAGTTAAAACACTGGAAACGGGTTAATTTTCATTGATTTTCACTCTCCTGTTCAAGACATGAATGTTAAAAAGTGTCTTGCTAACTGGTACAGACACTTTGAACTGGTTTAGAAACATTTCATGGAACATATCTTTAAGCCCTGTTTTTCTGTAATTGAAAAAAATAAAATAATTTTTAAAAATAATTATGAGTTTTACAATAAAAACACACACAATAAGACTATAATGTAAAGAAACATTAACCTTACAGTTGCAAGCTGAGTATGTCAATAAAAGATAAAGGTGTCTCCCACAGGTTGCCCTCACTAATCGTGACCAACTCTAAGGTGCAGTCTTCATCCCATTTCCAGATCCGTAGAGCCAGTATCGTCCAATGATGCCTCTGTGGACTTGTGGCCTTCATGGACACAAAATGTTGTTTATCAGTAGTGAACCACTTATTTGGAACCAGTCCCAATTATGTTTAGGGGTTTGGTTTAGGAGGCCACCAGGAGCTTTCAAACTTAGTTTCATTTTTTCTACACAAAAAATTCTTAGATAGTTTTTGGATTCATATTTAGTATGATTTGCAGCTCACAACAAAAGGTAAAAACAGTAGATTCCAAAGTAAAGCAATCATTTTTTAAAAGGGGGGAATGGAAACAAAAATAAAACTGCTATCTCTAACCCTACCCTGGTAAATACTCACCTCACCTCCGTTATTGTGTCTCAAATAAGATAGCAACAACGAAGATGATTCATAAGGGAGTCAATGCTGCACATTAAACATAGTGGGTTTAATCTGTTTCAGTGCATTAAACTCTGGGTGAAACACATCTGAGTTTAAACACATTAAAGTCTGGGTGAAATCCAGAGTAACTTCGGGGAGTCCTTGCTTCGGAGTAAGAAGAAGTTACTCTGGATTGCAATATGAATTTCCCATAGGTTTTCACTAGGTGGTGCAGTAACTATGAGTGCACATAATGTCTCTTACGTGCTCCTATACTTACTCTGGATTGTGCCCATAGGCTCCTATCATTTATGACTGGGTCAAAATCTGCACTGGGAATTGCAACCAAAAAGAAACTGGGAACCAGTGGATTTCTTAAAGCAATGATATATTATGTGTTCTCTTTTTTGTTCCAGTTTTTAATCTTGCAGCTATATTATGAATCAAATTTCTGAACAGCCTTCCTAGCTGGTGTATACTTTTATATCTCCAAGGAAGCAAATTATATATTCCCAAATGTAGATATTTTCCCATTTTACTGAATTTTTATCTAGATCAGTTTTTCTCAATGTTTGTCCCATACCATACCACTTTGTGTGGTCCACCTATTGGAAGTATCACTAGAAGTCACTGGTGATGATGTCAGCAAAAGTTGCTTCCAGGTTGGGAGGCTAGATGCAGTGCTACAGGCATTGGTGGAAGGGTCAAGAGGGCTTTTTGTTCATGCAAAGAGCACACACTGGATGTCTGTCCATTAAGTTGAGCCATCTACCACTATTTATTGGGTTGCATTTCTGGTCTCACTGCTGGGCAATGGATAACTTGGGTTCTTTGGAGCACCATAGCATTGGCATTGGCATCCATCAGTCTCAAAAGACTATGGTATCATGCTCAATGCTGTAAGCGAAGCACAAAGGCCTGGGAAGATTAATATGGAGGATAGGCTGTTACCCAAGCAGCAAATCCCCTCTCTCCTCGCCACTGTAATTGTCCAATGGAATGGCAAAGCCGATACGATTGGTTCCAGCTGCGTTGCAGTGCTGGGCTAAGAACAGGCGCTCACCCTGTCTTGTGGAGACCCGGGTCTCGAACCCTGGCCTACTGGTTAACAGGCACACTTGCACCATCAGTGGACACTGATTCAGGTATCATAACTGATTCCTGTACACTGACTGAGAAACACTGATCCAGATTATAGTGCCTAATACTGTACTTAGTACTTAACTGAGAATAGTTAAGACCAAAGAAAAATCCCATTCTGAATAATGCCAACTCAAACTAAGAAACACATTAAATAAACATTTGTAAATTGCCCAGAGAATAAAATGTTCTGCCTTTAAAAAAACAGTTTGATGCTCACACCCAGCTCTGTGTACTATTGTCATACTAGAGACAGAGTAACTGCTAAAATGCATTCCACGCAGACATTTTTGAGGGTTATCTATAGGAGGTCTCTTTGTGCTAAAACAACGTTTAATCATAATTATTGTAGTCTTGGCTGCAAGCGGTTGGCACAAGCGGTTAAGACACTGTGCTTGTTAATCAGCAGGCCAGGGTTCGAGACCCGGGTCAGCCCCACAAGACAGGGTGAGCTCCTGTCCTTAGCCCAGCTCTGTGATGCCAGCTGGATCCAATCGTATTGGCTCTGCCTTTCCATTGGACTAATTCAGTGGCGTGGAGAGGGGGGATTTGCTGCTTGGGTAACAGCCTATCCTCCATAACAATCTAACCCAGGCTTTTGTGCTTCGCATGCAGCGTATGCAGTGCCGAGCACGATAACAGCACGATACCAGTCAAGACTGAAGGAGGCCTGCCCAATAATGAGATATGCCAAACAAACAAAAGTAACATAAATCACTGTGGCGTTGAATCTAACAAAGTTATCTAAATTTATTATTTTCCTAAATTGTTTCAGTAATTTTCACATTATCAGACCTTTAAAATGTCAGTTTTATTGTGAATAACACAGAAAGATTATATACTTTAAAGATCTTGCCATTTGATTGTTCAAACTAATTAACAGGTATCTGACAGCTGGTTTAAAATTGCTACTAAATGTCCCTGCTGATTCACACAGTGACTACAAATTTAATATTCATTAAAATATGTCACAATTGGAGATCAAAAAGTGTGACCATCTGTCAGTATAAACTTAAGCATACGTTGCTCTTGATACCAACATACCTAACTCTATGACCCAAGTAAATTTCCATAGGCTAAAATATACAAAAAATTAGATCAGTCATCTAAGCTGCAGATCAACACAAGTCTTATGATTGTGAAATTGGCAAGCTCTGGAAGAACCATTTATAAACAGTGACTTTATATTCATAAAGTGATTGTTAAAGGAGAGAGAGGTTGACTATATGGTAGTCTTTGGTCTTGTAAAACAACCAGAGACCAGGGGAGGATAGGTTTGAACTTGGGCCAGGAACTTGCCAAAATCAACACAAACCTTTCGTATGACTAGCCAGAAAGGCAAGGAAAAACATGGAGGTAGAGTCAGGTCTTGAGCTCACATTGGTCGGTTCACAGGGCTGCTTTGTTCACATGGGCTGTGGGTGGTGCAAGTAGTTAAGATACTGTGCCTGTTAACCAGTAGGCCAGGGTTCAAGACCCACGTCTCCACAAGACAGGGTGGTGAGTTCCTGTCCTTAGCCTAGCTCTGCAACGCAGCTGGAACCAATCGTATCAGCTCAGCAGTTCCATTGGACTATTTCGGTGATGTGGAGAGGGTGGATTTGCTGCTTGGGTAAACAGCCTATCCTCCATATTAATCTACCCAGGGCTTCGTGCTTTGCATGCAGCGTTGAGCACGATACCATAGTCTTTCAATACAGACTTTCAAGGTCTTTCAAGACAGACTTTCAAGGTCTGTCTTCTGAGTAGTCATGCTTAGGACTGCACTCTAAATAGATTAGAAAAGTTACCCGCAGGTTTCCCTGCTAGCGATACTGACTGTAGGATGCATTGCTCATCTCCAATACTAGGCTGAAGAGCCAGCATTGTCTGAAGACACTATCATGGTCATGTGGTCAGCACTGACTATACACAAGGGTGCATGGAATGCCATTGTTTTCCCCCAGGGTGGTACCTATTTACCTATTTGCATTTTTGTGCTTTTGAACTGCTTAGTTGGTAGGAGCTGAGCCAGAGATGGGAGCTCACTCCATTTGAAAGTACCTGGGACTTGAACTCAGGTCCTGAACTGCTGACCTGCTAGAATTCTGGTCAAGCACAGTGTTCGAACCACTGGGCAAGTGCAGCCCCTGGATTATAAAACTGTTGATAATATTGGAGGTACCAATTTGTTGCTTTTCTTTTGAAGTTTGAATCATAAACTTTCTTGAGCTGATAGAGTTTTTGCCTTGTTGTTCATTGAGTATAGTTCATGTTCAGATAAACAAACCAAAATAATTAATCAGTAACCACCTTAGTCATAATAGCAGAAGAAAAAAAATTTTATCACATGCTTCACCCCATATTAACATTTAAAAGTTTATTTCATTTGTCTTTTAAATCTCTTTGGGGACCCAATTAGTTGAAAGGTCATGTTGAAGAAAGCTACTTTAGAGTTTGCTGTTTTGCATAGAGATTATGAGTGTGGTTGCATTAACTTATTTTTAGTTTTGGTGCTTATTGTATCTGTTGTGTAGTGAAGATGCCTTACTTCATCAGCCTGATTCACAAATAATGCAGTCCTAAGCATGTCTACTCAAAAGTAATTCCCATTGTGTTCAATAGTACTTACTCCCAGGAATGTGTGGTTAGGATTGCTGCCATATACTCATAAAAGTTTATCTTGGTAATATATATTGTGATTGCTCTTCTGTTAATACATTCAGTTTATGCAAACATGATTTTTTCTCTAAAGTGAACTTTTATTCATGGATTTTATCTTCAAGACTTACAAATTCAGTTTAAAATTAATATGAAATATAGGATCCCAACAAACTATAAATAGGCATTACATTAAAATACAGCCACACTACACCACACAATTTGGTTCTGTTTTTGGCTATACAGTATAATGGTTTCTTTAATGCTGTATTTTCTATTCACTGGTAAAGTCCTCCTCTTCAGTTAATTAACAGCATATTTTCTGGGTGACTTCTTTTCTTTTAACAGATCTTGAAAGGAGAACTGGAAATCAAGAGAAAGACTTTGGATAAACTGAACTCACTCAGTCAGGACCTCCTTGCAGCAGTAAAAAATAAAGCACTGTCTCAAAAGCTGGGAGGATGGCTAGAAAATGTTACTCAGCGCTGGGAAAGTCTGGCACAGAAGCTAGAGAGCAGCTCTAAGCAGGTTTGTCATAACTATCACCCTGTCAGTTTATGACAGTTAAATCATATGCCAGGGAAGTGGAATTGATGTTTGTTTTGAATTTATTTTTGCTCCAAGTTTGTTTTAGAATTGGGCTTTTTCTTGGCTAGGTTAGGGATATACAAAACCTGTCCCTTTATTGGCAGGAACTGGTGAGCTCATAAGAGGAAGGCATCTGTGCTACAGACATATGCAAACAGAAGGGTTATGATGGGAGATGCAAAGAAGGAATCTGGAAGCTGAAGTGTTTGAAAGCTATACTGAAAAGAAAGACTGGAAAGACTGATAGGGAATTTGAAGCCATATTACTGCCAACACTTCCCACCCTCTGTCAACTGACATAAGTCTTGTTTAATTTCATTGTGCTGCCTTGCTATGATGTGAGAACAGCATGTGCAGTATGAGAAGGACAGAAGAGCAAAATCTGGATCTGTGGGTAGATGAACTGAGCTGTGCACTATAGCAGGGGTCTTCCACCCCTGGGTCATGGCCCACTGCCAGGTCTTAGGATTTTAGAGAATATGCCATGATGCTGGAGCACAGTGGTGCTGCTGCCTTGTGGTTTGTGGTGCTTGGCTATGCCTGCTGTTGCCTGGTGATGTCCAGTGCTCAGTGGTGCCTGCTGCCCAGTCGTGCCCACTGGTATCCATGCCTGGTAGAGATGCCTGGTACCCAGTGCCTGGTGGTGCCACTGCCTAGTGGTGCTTGGTGATGCCCACTGCCTGCCGGGGGCCAATGTTACTGCTGCCCAGTGATGCCCACTACCAACTGGTGCACATCAGTCCCCACTGCTGCCCAGTGTCCTGTGGTGCCTGGTGCCAGTGCCCAACTGTGCCCATTCCACTCAAATTTTCTTTACATTTTACTCCTGGAATGATGGGTAATTTCAGCTAGTATCTCCATATAATCTGGACAATAATTCATTTATATTTGTCAAACACTATAATGAGCTGCTTTCTGATGATGGGTAATTTTAGCTAGTATATCCATATAATCTAGACAATAATTCATTCATATTTGTCAAACACTATGATGGGCTGCTTCACCTCTGCTTTGACAATAGTTATACTGCTAACCAAAAACTATATCTCTTATATTCATTTTCCTTTAAAAAATCCCTCCTAATTTAACTGACATTGGCAGTATTCATTTGGGAGTGGAGTAATGAACAAGCTGTAATTGAAAGAAGCCACAACTGTAGTGTTTTCTTAGTCATCGTTTGTCAAAATGAAGTCAGAGTGGCCATTTGTACTTCACAGGGGATGTAATTATAGAAGTTCAAAAATAATTTTTATCTACTGTATCTAATTTGAACTAATTCTTTGGTTTTTGCTTTGGAAATTTTCCTTTTCATTTTCTCCTTGTTCAGAGGCATGTCTTTAAATCTGGGAAACAATTGCAGTAAATGAGCATTAAGAAACTTCCCATCTGAAGCAGTCATAAACTTTTTTCTCCTTAAAATGTGCATTCTGTGTTTAAGTCCTTTTTGATGACAAATATATACTTTCTTAATGGTTGTTTGGAAGAATGTACTTATAGCTGTTATTTTGTATTATTCCCTCTTTCTGTCGCATATTTTTCCTTTAATTAACTTTAAAATGGAAATTGATCTTTAGATCTGTCTGAACCGGATAAAAGGACATTTTAGTATTAGATTCACTTACAGAAAAAAAAATTGTACGGATGTGGTACACCACACGGTGGCTCGCTGTGGCGAGTTCGCCCAACATTTCGCAGACAAGGTCGATCAGATCCGGCATGACTTGGACGCCACTTTAACAACATCCAACGATGTCCCTGGGGCACCTGTCTTGTCCATCTTTTGGGATTCTTTTCAGCTTGTAGAACCTGAGGATGTGGACAGGATTCTCTGTAGTGTGAGACCATCTGCTTGCCCGCTGGACTCCTACCCAGTCTGGCTAATCAGACTGGCCCGGGATGGATTGGCCGAATGGATAGGGAGGGTGGTGAACGCCTCTCTGAGGGAGGGGGTGTTGCCACCTGCATTAAAGCAGGCGTTGGTTCGCCCCCTCCTGAAGAAACCCTCCCTGGACCCTAAAAACTTAAACAACTATCAGCCAGTCTCAAACATCCCATTTCTGGGCAAAGTGGTCGAGCGGGTGGTGGCGTCCCAGCTTCAGAGGGTCCTGGATGAAGCTGATTATCTGGATCCCTTCCAATCTGGCTTCAGGCCGGGGTTTGGGACAGAGACTGCCTTGGTCACCTTGGTGGATGACCTACGCCGGGGAATGGACAGGGGGAGTGCGTCCCTGTTGGTCCTGCTGGACCTCTCAGCGGCCTTCGACACCATCGACCATGGTGTCCTTCTGGGTCGGCTGGCTGGGTTGGGGATTGGAGGCACTGTTTTGCAGTGGTTCTGCTCCTTCCTGGCTGACCGGTCCCAGAAGGTGGTGCTGGGGGATGCTTGCTCGGCACCCTGGCCTCTTCGGTGCGGGGTGCCACAAGGTTCCATTCTATCCCCCATGCTATTCAACATCTACATGAAGCCACTGGGAGAGGTCATCCGGAGGTTTGGAGTGAGGTGTCATCAGTACGCTGATGACTCCCAGCTCTATCTCTCCTTTCCTCCTGAGTCCAAGGAGGCAGTTGAAGTCCTGAATCGTTGTCTGGAGGCAGTGGGGGACTGGATGAGGGTGAACAAGCTGAGATTAAATCCTGATAAGACAGAGGTTCTCCTGGTCCGGAAGTCCTCGACTCGAGTATTGGAATATCATCGCGTTCTGGATGGGGTTGCACTCCCTCTGAAGGAGCAGGTTCGCAGCTTGGGGGTTCTCCTGGATTCGCAGCTGCTCCTGGAGTCCCAGGTGGCGGCTGTGGCCAGGGGAGCCTTTGCTCAGCTTCGGCTGATCCGCCAGCTGCAACCATACCTGAGTCGTTCAGATCTGGCCACGGTGACCCATGCCCTAGTGACATCGAGACTAGATTATTGCAACACGCTCTATGTGGGGCTGCCTCAGAAGACGGTCCGGAAGCTGCAATTAGTCCAGAATGCGGCGGCCCATATGGTTGCTGGGGCTCGTCGGTTCGACTCTGTCGGGCCACTGCTTCAGCGACTACACTGGCTGCCCATTTGTTTCTGGTCTGAATTCAAAGTGCTGGTCCTGACCTTTAAAGCCCTAAACGGCTCGGGTCCTGGGTACCTGAGGGACCGCCTTCTTCTGTACAATCCGACCCGTCACCTAAGGTCATCTGAGGGGGCCCTACTGACTGTGCCGCCACTAAAAGATGTGAGAGGTGTGGCGGCCAGAGATAGGGCCTTCTCGGTGGTGGCACCCCGGCTTTGGAACTCCCTCCCCATAGAACTTAGGAAAGCTCCCTCAGTACAGAGCTTCAGGCGGAGCCTTAAGACCTTTTATTTTAAAAAAGCTTTTTTAACGGGGAAGAGGGTGGGGGGCAGTGCGTTAGTGTTGTATTTTATTGTTTTAACAAATGTTTTTAGCTTGTTTTTAATTGTTCCTAGTTTTATAATTCTTATTGTATTTTAATTGTATTTTAATGATGTTTTAATTTGTATTTATTAGCAATTTTAATGATGTTTTATTCTTTAATGTTAGCCGCCTTGGGCTCCCCCTTATGGGGGAGGAAAGGCAGGGTATAAATTGAGTAAATAAATAAATAAATAAATAAATAAATAAATAAATAAATTGCTCACTAAATTAAACACAAAACTTATGCATAGGTTAGATAGTTTTTGGCTCAAAGTTGTAGAAAATATAAACAATTTTAATTGAGAAGGGAATCTCATAAAGCCACTTCACAAATTCAATGTGCTCTGTACACCATATTGCCAGTAAGAAAATACAGATATGAACCAAATGCATGCCATGAAAATACAGATATGAACCATATACAGATATGAACCAAATGCATGCCATGAAAAATATAAAGGGTTTAAAAACAGAGTAAGAGAATAAAATGAGCAGGTGCTAAAGAAACAGTTGATAATGATAAAAGTTTGGAAATTAATCCTTCTTTAGCAACTCTACATTGAATTTCTCTTCAGGATAAAGGCCTTCTCCATGAAGAAGTGTTGCCACTGGAAATGTCCTCATCACAATATTCCATACTCATGTTACTGTTAAGGGTCCCTCCTCTCCTTTCTGTTTCCTATTTAGAGATAAAGCAGTAGACGCTCTTTTAAGTGGGTGTCCTCTTTTATTTAGCAGGGGAAGAGTAACTGGCCCTACACACCCCAGCAATGTCTGTTCTAGTGGCTTCTGCTGGTGTTCTTTTTGCATTTTAGATTGTGAGCCCTTTTGGGGCAGGCACCCATTAGCTATTAATTAGATATTAATTTTTTCATTTTCTTGTAAACCGCTTTGTGAACTTTTCAGTTGAAAAGCGGTATATAAATACTGTAGATAGATAGATTATCATGACATACCGGTGCGAAAGAATCTTGCTGCAATTATGAAAAATGTATCCTTGTGCTACTTACATTGTTACATTGTTCAGAATAACGTTTACTCGTGTAAATGCAAAGATAAAGCTGCTGGGATGAAGTTGGATCCAACTGTATAAACTAGCCCCGGATTTCCTCAACTAAAACGGCAGTGGAGTTGCCAGGGAGCAACAGGAAGATCATATGCTTGGAACATTCGCATTTTTTGAAAGAAGAACTTGGGAATGAAAATGAACTTTTGTTAATTGAGTAACATGAGGGTTGTAGGAAGAACCTATTTAGTTCATTTTGATCTTCTGGATGAGGCCAGTAACAAGTTTCTCCATGATCCAGGGGAAAAAAAATGCCATCGAGAATAATGCCATTTTCTGTTGATTGTCTATGTCACCACTTTCTAAGGGAAAATGAGTACAGGTATATGTGATTTTTTAAAAAAATGCACAAGGTAAATTGAATGTATGTAAATAAGGAATGGGTTTTTTGTATTTCAATCAGCTTTTATAAGGCTATGCCCTTTTTCTGTCGAAGTAGCAAGAATATTTTTCTGGCTATGCCCTTTTTCTGTCGAATGAGCAAAGAATATGAATGCACACTAACATATTTCCACATTTGTTTTACTAAACTGAATCTCAGAATTTTTGCCATTATTCACTTGCCTATCAAGTATACAGCACTATAAATACATTCTCTTTAGCTTTCCTCCTGATTTTGATATTGATTGTTTCATATGTCTTATTCACCTGGCATGAGTCAGTTAAACAATTTGGTGTGAGTTCAATACAGTGTTGTTTTGTTGTGAAGGTCAACCCGTGAACAAGGAAGAGCAGTTTTTCATTATTTTCTACAGCCACTCCAAAGAGTCTTTATTAAAGTCTTTCAAGCAAAGTGTGACCTCTCTTTCAATACTTCTCACAGATTTCACAGGCTGTGGCTACTAGTCAGACGTCACTAACGCAGACAACCGTAATGGAAACTGTAACTATGGTGACTACCAGAGAACAAATCCTGGTTAAGCATGCTAAAGAAGAACTCCCACCACCTCCACCCCATAAGAAGAGGCAAATTGTTGTGGATTCAGAAATTAGGAAAAGGTGAGAATGGGGGAAAATGAAAACTTGAGGGAGTTACTTTTGATTTTATAAATTGAAAATGTTAAGTGATGCTCACCAAGTAAACACTGGAGTTTTTATTTTCTATAAATCACAATTTATTTGCTTAATACTCTAGAGTATTAATGTTCCATATTAATATAAAATATTAACTAAATGGAGTAGTAATGCTATTTATTTGCTTAATAAAGGAAAAGGTGTCCCCTGCAGGTTACACTGCTAGTGGTGACCAACTCTAGGTAGCGGTGCTCATCCCCATTTCTTAAGCCATAGAGACAGTGTTGTCAAAAGACGCCTCCATGGTCATGTGGCCTACATGACGAACAGCACAATCCAAAGTAACTACGGGAGCTCTTACATCTACATAAGAAAAATTTATTCTTGTTTGCTCTGTGCATTTCCCATAGGTGGCACCGTAACTATGTCAATGTAAATGTCTCTTATGTTGACAGAAGAGCTCCCGTAGTTACTCTGGATTGTGCTGTAACCAAAGTTATCTTCCCACCAAAGTGGTACCTATTTATCTATGTCCATTTGCATGCCCTCAAACTACTATGTTGACACTACATGATACTTTTTTGCCAGGTTGATCCTACTCACACCTCCTTTGGCAGCTTCTTTAATGCTATTAAATGACTCTTGGCTGCAGGATCGAGCCTTATCACATTTGGTTTTGTGAGAATGCATATTAAGCCAAACCAGATCAGAGTGAGAACATGAAACATTTCTGTCACATTGAACTGGCAAACATTTCACCCTGTTTCACAGTGTATCTCCCAAAACAATTGCAGAGATAAAATATGCACAATTCACAGTTGTGTGTATGAAACATTTTTTTAAATGAAAGTTTCCTTCCTGGGTTTAGTGCAAATATATGTCATATTTGCACAAATTTGTCATATGTGTATAGAATAATCTGCTGAAATGTGCAGTGAGACCTCTGTTTCACCCTTCTGCAGAGGATATGAATCATATTGTTTAGTATGCTTTTTTTAGATTAGATGGGTTAAATCACCTAGGCATGATACATTGTTCAAATATAAATTCTGGGAATTACAACTTCTTGAAATACTTATGAACTTTTCAGCATAATGTACAGTTTAACAATTCAGAATGTTTTGCATCACACTGTTTTGTACACATACTATGTCATGTATGTATGAAGACAGTTATCTGCGTGCCATTGTGTATAACTGCTGTAAAGTTGACTTTCTATGTAAGGATAGGCACATTATTAAAGTAGGATAGGTGCTCCATCTAGTGTCTTCACATTTAGTGAATTTTAGATTAGTTTTGTTCTTAAAAAATGAACAATTCATTTAACAATAGCCATAAGCAAATATATTGCTAAATAATAAAATTTAGCAGGCTGAATTCTTTTCTTTGAACTCTTGACTGAAAACCTGTAATAATATATCAGCTGTTCTCAGAGCCAAATTACCAGTGAAGTAAAAGTGACTCTTTTTTCCACTTAAGAGTCACCAATGAAACTGAGGATACAATTGGGATGATGGAATTAAGATAACAGATGAATGGATTGTGCTGTTTCAATTAAGAACATAAGGAGCCCCACTGAATTAGACCATAGGTCTGTCGAATTTAGTACATCACCAAATGCCCACCAAATGTCTCAGGGACCACACAAGACAACAAGACGCCTGCATCTGAGTTCCCTTTCCTGCATTTGGCATTCTGACATGGTCTACCTGGTTACACATACCCATCATGGCTTGTAACCCATGATGGACCAACCAGTGGCCAACTTGACACTGCCCATTCCTAAAGGGACCATTTCTGCTAGACCAAAGCAGCTACTGCTGCATCTTGAAACCCCTTGGTAGCCTCCAGCTGTCTCCTCAGGGAAACGGGACTTTTGTCCTGTTACCTCAAAGGAAAACCCCAATCCCTACAATGAGGTTTTTCAAGTTATGCTGGCTATTTTGCTGTTCAGTATCTGGCAGAGCATATCCTCTTTTATAAAAGCAATTTTTTGTGCAAATACTACCTTTTAATTTTGTTAAGGAACTGATCAGGCTAATGCTAATTGTTCCTTATCCAAAACATTGGGTGCAAATCTAACCTAGGCCAGAACAATGGCCTTCTGTTCCCGTGGGGACATAGGGATGCAAATGCATGTCTGAGTACTGGTTTAACCCTCCTTCAGGAGTTGCACAGAAGTGTCTTATGGTACTTTTGTGACACCTCCAGGTTAGCATGGGATTTATGCTGGAACTTAGGCCAACCTAATTGGAGCTTAAGATTGTTTCACTTAACACCCCAGTTTCAAAATTGAAAGAGAACTTATATGAAATAGACAACCTGCCCTTTAAAAATGTTCTGGAAGTACTTTTCAGGCCTGAGTTGCTTCCCCCTTGGCTCATATCACAAGTATGAGTGACCCATATCACGAGTAAATGGGTCTGTTTCATTTTCCATAGAGTTTTTTGGCCATATCGTTTGATAGGAAGGTGCTATTTCAAAACTGATTTTTGCATTGTATTCTCTTCAATACAAATCCAACGGTATGTGACTTGGTGGGGTTTTCCACACCATTACAAAGTTGAATTTTTGGGGTCCCCCAGTGTGCATCATCACCCTGCACATGTCACCTGGTGTAGGCCGCACCACCTAATGATCACCCTGACTACACATCATTTTCATAACTCAAAGTTGGCTTAAGTGCTCGACATTTTGGTTTCATATCTTTATCTTTTCTATGGATCCATAACTATGATCCATAAATGTAATACTTTTTTTTAGTTATTTACAACTGTTTATATGACTTTTGCTTTAAGCCCCACAGAATCATGGTGTTTGAAAACAGTGTTTGTTTGTTTGTTTTACTCTGAAGTAAACCCATTGAGTTCAGCATCTTACTCACTGAAAACAAATGCCTCTACCAATGGCATCATTAGAAAGATTATGGTCTAATGCATGATTGGTGGGCCAGTGAGATTACACCAGCAAGCTTACTTTGCTAACACACTCTAAAGCCCCATCCTCTGTCACTACAGACAAATACTGATCTTCTGATAGGGGAGAGCTTTGGAATGTATTTATGTGGACATGAGACTGGTGTTTTCTCACTGTCTCTCCAATGATGTGTTCAGGCTGCCTGTAGAAGTATCTGCATTATGTGTCATCCTTACATACAGCCACATCATCATCTTGCCCCAAATGCTGCAGTTGTGCTCTATTACCCAGTGGGGGCACCCATCATTAGATGAGTCAGGTAAGAATTAATATTTACTGAAAGTCATTGAAAAATAACTTGAAATAACATATTAGAGAAAAATAACTTGAAGCAGACTAAGGGCGCAATCCAGAGTAACTACGGGGAGTCCTTGCTCCGGTGTAAGAACAATTTACTCTGGATTGCAATATGAATTTCCCATAGGTTTTCACTAGGTGGTGCAGTAACTACGGGTGCACGTAATGTCTCTTACGTGCTCCCGTAGTTACTCTGGATTGTAGGGTATAAAAGATACCTTAATACTGGCATTTAGCATACAAAACTTAGGTTGCATCTTTTGGTAGGAAAGGCAGCATCTTAAACTAAGATGTATTTGTAAGTCTATAAAGAGCCCCTACATTTTATAGCTGACAGTTTTATGTGATATCTAATGGAATGCGGACTATTTAAAGCCTTCTGTTTCTTTTAGTTGTGACAGCTTTTTCACTTTTAAATTCATATTTTTTGGTATAAACAGCTGGCGTAAGCATTCACTATAATAGCCTCTTTCCTGTGTAAAGAAAAAAATTCTTTTTCTCTTCATGTTAGGTTTGATGTTGATACAACTGAACTTCACAGCTGGATGACCCGCTCAGAAGCTGTACTTCAGAGTCCTGAGTTTGCAATATATAGAAAAGAAGGGAACCTATCAGACCTCAGAGACAGAGTTAATGTAAGAAAAAATCATATTCTTAATAACAATGTATGTTAAATTTGAAGAACAAATTTTCCATCCAAATCTTATCTTTTATAGTGCAGGATGTGCTTGACTATACAAATGCAGTGGTGTAGCTTGAGGGGGTCAAGGGCTAGCAGTTGCACTGGGTGCAAACAGCCTTTTTCTCTTTATTAATTGTTTCAAAAGAAAAATGTAGTTCTAGTGTCTGAAGCAAGCCTAGTGAGATCCTTATCCACAACAATACCTGTCTGACTTTTGGTGGTCCGAAGAGATTAGACTGTTGAATTCTTGATTGATTCATTACACTATTTAGATCTCCACTGAAAAGTGACTGCAGAATCTCAAGGTGTGGTGGAAAATATTTATTTATTCATTTGTTTTTAGAAGCCTCAGAAAACTAGAGATTCATATATTTCCTCCCTCATCTTCCAATTTGTGAGAAATTGCTTATACAGTATTACATTATCCATAAAGATATATTTTTTAAATTAGGAATCAGCAATTGGAAACCTCACACTGCAAAATAAAGTGCATATGTTTCACCAATTATATAAATATTTGGTTAAGTTATTAAAACAATAACAGTTGGATAGTCAAGCTTGGTTTCTATTTAGTGTAAATCGAAACTGTACACAGTATGTCAATGTGATAGGTGAGATACACTTCCTAACATCAAAACATAGTGACAACTGGTGCAAGAAGAAAAAGATTTTACAACACTGGTATGGGTGGGAAGATAGAGACTTGGATCAAGTGAGGGATTAAAAAAACCTAAAAAGCTGAACTCTGCGCTGTTGCAAAAAACTGCTTGATTTAGAAGAAATAAGTGTCTTCCTTCTAAAAAATAAAACCACAATAATAAAATTAAGAGGCCCACATGTTTTTCTAGCCCATTAGAACACATTTTCAAGAATCTTTCATATGAGACATTCAATTTTGTTATCATCTTGCAGGCCATAGAACGAGAAAAGCCTGAAAAGTACAGGAAACTTCAAGATGCCAGCAGATCAGCGGAGGCCCTGGTGGAACAGATGGTGAATGGTAATTACAGTGCAGTTGATTTAGATAATCTTCTTAGGGATTTGATAAATGCAAAGGTTCATATTTATCACATGAATTATACTAGTAAAGTAGTTTGTGAATGGAACAGCAAATTAAAGTAGTTCGGTACTTTGTATTTCATGTGTTCCTTCTGAATGTTATCTTTTAATTAGAATGGGAGAAACTTGAAATTTAGCACTATGTACCAAAACAGAGTTCAAAATTCAGTGTTCCCGAAGCATTTCAGGTTATTAAGAGGCCGCTCTTGAACCTTAATAATTTGTTCCGTGCCTAGTCTCCTTTGTTGATTTGAAAGGTCTGTCTTATATTTTTTATCATTTAAAAATTTGGGAAAACTAGAAAGTGAGAAAAAAATCATAGATCACCTCATAACCTCTAACTGAAGTTCCTGATTGATTGCAATCTTTTATCTTTTCTTACCTAAATTGTATTGAGCTCTAATTCCTGTTATATTGAATAAAATGTATGAACTTTTTAATGACAGTGTTTACAAAGGGACCTTAGAGAGAGAAATTCATTGGTCCTACCATTGCCATTGTGATGTAGGGAGGCAAGTGCATGGATGGGTTTGCAGAAGTGCCTTTAGAGCACCTTTGTGACACCTCCAGGCCAGCACAGAACCTGTGCTGGGGCTTAGGTCAGCCAAAGTAGAGAATAGGATTGTATTTTAACAATGCAATCCTAAGCATGTCTACTCAAAAGTAAGTCCCATTGTGTTCATTAGTGCTTTCGCCCAGGAAAGTGTGGTTAGGATTGCAGCCTTAGTGACTTTAGAATGTTTTTGCTCTTAATCAAGGTTCAGATAAGCTTTTACAAATCCTTAGAAGTAGTGGAACTTGTTAAAAGATAAAAAGCTTGTTCAAAGGATATTTAAGATTTTAACAGAGCTGTTTCTGATACTGTAGACACTAATTCTGCAGACCATGTGAAAAATTACCCTGTTTTTCAAAACAGACATAGAAAAAGTGAATAGCCACTTGTGGGTAAAAATACTGCAAATACTGTAGTACTTTTAAATTCAAACACACATAAAAGTTATTCAGAAAATTTTATTTCCATTAGAATGTTCGAAAGGGGATGAAAATAGAAATAAGTTGATCATATGTCCCAACAGCGATACAGTGAAACTAAGAAAAAGCATATTTAGTACTTAGAGTGGGAATAGTTGGAATGACCATGTTTTTGAATCTTGAGATCAGATAAGACAGTGTTTTGATCTAAATCTGAGTCTAAGAATTGACTTACTTAGTCATCTGGGATACCTTTAAAGCTTATAAGACAGTGCTGTGCATCTGTAAGAGAATTTATCTAAAGAATTTATCTAAAGAGTCAGAGAGCAGGCTCATAACTTGCTGGTGCATGAAATTAAGCATTGGGGAAAGATTCATAAAAGAGATAATTCTGGAATGTTGAAACAAAGGCTTGACACAGCAAGAGACGAGCTGAAGTTAACAGATGCATATAAAGGATCCAAATCGCTATTATACTATAAGCAGGATATATTAAATATGGCAAAAAGCCAGGTAAAAATTAGCAAAAGTATCAGCAATAAGAACAATTAATGGGCATATCCTTCAGATGATGAAGCAGGAAGCATACGTTATACTGTGGAAGATGCTGGGGAGGAGACTGGTTATAGCACAGGATTGTGTCCATATGGTAATAAAAAACAAATCGCTATTTATTAGGGATTTAAGTTTTTCTATTATTAGTTCCACAGGATAGTGTTGAGGTTACACTGCACAAAAATTCAGGGAAACTTATCTGTGCACTCACAAGGTGCACTCACATTCACACTACATAGCTGAATTGGCCAATTTGTCATAGACACATACAGGAAAGGAAAACTTTAGTGCAGCAGTGGTGAAACCAATCAACGATTAGTACAGCAGCAATTTGCTAAAGAGTTATCAAACAGTAGCCTGACCCCAAGGCAAGAATTCCCACCCAGACTCAAAGCCAGGCCCCCTGCAGTTGGACACATATTCTGCACAGTCAACCCCATTTGGGGGCCCTAACAGTGAACAGCGGAACCACATAAGTTCATCTCAAGCAAGTATGCATGTCAGGTAAGCCAAGCAGTTAAAGCCAGGTATTAATTGAGGAGTGGAAGATCGATCAATCAATCAACAGCATTTATATACCGCTTTTCAACAAGAAGTTCACAAAGCAGGCTACAGAGAAAATGAAATAATAGCTAATGGCTCCCTGTCCCAAAAGGGTTTGCAATCTAAAGATTTACAATAGTATACCAGCAGAAGCCACCTTAAAAGACATTACTGGGGTCGTGCTATCCTTTTCTGCCTCTACACACTAAAAGCCCAACTTCAAGCCTTTGTGATGTTTCTATGCTGCCAAACAAATGTTCTCTTCCCCTCAGGAAAACAGTTTTGTCTCTCTTGCCCTATTTCCTCTTTGAAATCATCTATCTATAGTTTCAGCCTGACCTCCAAATTTGTTTTCAAGCCCATTTCACCTTTTAGACCCTGGGATACCTTTTAGACCCTGCTTTCAACTCAAGGGATTGGTTTTGGCAGACTAATACTTCAATTCCTGCCACATGTTGTACCAGGGACATCAGCTGGTGTGGAAGGCCAAAGCATCATCCCGCTGTCATGCGCATGCATGATGTTTGCCTGTGCGCACACTACCTCTGAAGCCTCCAGCCCTTCACTCAGGTCAGGTGGTTTCAGAGGCATGGTGCACCTTCGTGAGCACAAAGCTTGCATGTGCACGTCACACAAATCTATCACACAGTGGCGTATAGTGATGGTCCTTCCTTAACCAAGGGAATTCCATTCCTGAAGTCCTCATTGATACAGGATTCAGCGTGAAACGAAATTATTTGAGGGTCCTCTGAACTCCAAGCATGTCTGGAGCTATTCTGAGGCACATGGAGACTGTGCAGTTCCTCCACTGACTTAGAGAGATCTGTGGAGGTTCTAGAGATAAATCAAGGTATTAACTCCCTTCATTTTAGGAGAAATATCAAATATCAGTGGCAATCTGTGTTATGAAGAACATTCTATTTCTTTTTAAAAAGCAGCAGGAATGTTTACTTTTATTATTGATACTTTACACTTACTATTTAATTAAGAGGAGTATGGGAATAAATATAGTTTGGTAGTATTGTGATAGTCTTAGAGGAAGCTTCATTAAGCACATGTGATGATGTCAAAAAATGACCAAATATTAGAAGTGAGTAACTGTTTATATAAGCAGTTATACCAAACCAAAACCAAAAACAAAATGTGAACTTACCATGAATCTTATCTGTTTACTACTTGGACATGTTAAAACTCTGTGTATCAAAGTACTTTGTTTGGAGTAGGCTATAAGATTTTTCCCTGCTCTATGATAGGTTTAGATGGCAATTTGTGAATGATAGAGTTGATAGAAATCTCAATTACTTTGCTACAATTTAAGCAATTGTTTATTCAGAAAAGTCTTTGGAGACCTTCAATCAACAAAGTAACTCATCTGTTTAGGAATTGTTCCCTCAATTGTTTTTGGTTCTCTTGTCTATGGTGTCACTGAGAATTGAGGCCCTAATTGTTGTCTCAATTTTTCCTTAAGTGTTTTCTAAATTAAGATAAAATAAATCCTTGGTAGTTAAGTGCCTGGTATTTGGGAATAATTTATTCTGAGTGTAGTTACATTGTAGAAAGCAATGGGAGTATATGGGAGTACTGTCAGAATTCTTTCCATACTGAAATCAGTGTACATATTTGAATGGATGATTTTGACAGACTGGAATGTCTGTCAAATGATGGATGATTTTGACATATTTGAATGGATGATTTTGACAGACTGGAACAAAATGAAAATTGTATTGAAATCAATGCTTACTGTACGTATTGTGTTGGGAGGCCTCCAAGTGAATGCAAAATGAATTTGTAATATTCCAGCACATAATGAGGAAAAAAATCTAACATTCATTGTTAGCTGCCATTCAAGATGTTCTTATCAATAAAAGTCAAGATAAAGTCAATAGATGAAACATATTGTTCTATACTAGAGTCATGGATAATGACAAATGCACTACACAAAGCATACTTTATATTATTTGGCAGCTCAGAAAATGTCATAGAGCTGTCACCAATGACTTCACATTCAAAATGTGCACTGTCTTTTCTAACTCCATCTTGGGTCATAAGCTGACAGTCCTGAGAATAGAATTGAGGGAGATGGTTGATCCCTCTGATCAGTTAGTCGATATTACTGCTAACGCTCTGAGTGGTTCATCCCAATCCCCTGGGAAGCAGCAGAAGCAAATTAAGGAGCCGGATTATAGTTCCACAGATAACATAACTCCGATTGTGACTTTTAACCAAGCTTCAGATTGTCCGGAGTATATTTCTTTTGCTACTGAGGCTCCTGATACGGGTCCCTCGACGGATACAAGCAACGTCTCTAACCTGCCTCAATCAACGCTTATTTGTACTTCCTCTCTGTTCCCCGATTGTGTTATAACCAAAAATGCTCCTGGGGGTTCCTTTACTTTAGTTGATTCTCAGGCTCAAAAGGATCCTCCCCTGGTCTTTGACTATGTTAGTAATAAGGGGAAGGAGTGACTAGTCTCCTCTCCCGTGGACCTTTACTCACACCCTCGTATTCTTTCTTGGAACATTGCGGGGTGGAAGGCCAAACAAACTGACAGTTCCTTTTTAAATTACTTAAGATCATTTGATATTATCTTGGTGCAGGAGACATGGTCCCAAGATCATATTCATCTACACGGCTTTGAGGTCTTTGAAGTACCAGCAGTCAAACATTCCTCGAAGGGTCGCCCCTTAGGGGGGCTGGCATGTTTTGTTTCAAAACAATTCAGGGCTTGTTCTCTGGACACTATAAACGGTTGCTGCATGTTACAGGCAGTGAGGGTATTTATGGTGGTCATGGACTTAATATTTGTCAATATTTATATCCCTCCTATGTTAAATTGCTCACAAAGATTAAATATTTGGGCTGATTTATCGACCTGTATGACAGAGCTTACCCAATCTTATCCCCAGTCCTCGATTCTTTTGTCTGGCGATTTCAACGCTAGGGTGGGGAACTCAACTGGTATTTTTTCCAGGTACTGGGGGGACTCAGATGAGGATGACCTTCCTTCCTTCTGTGCACTAGAAAGATGCTCTAAGGACTCTTACCAAAATGCAAATGGTTTCAATCTTGCTAAGTTTTCTATCAATGCCAATATGATCTGGCTCAACGGGTTTACAGAGTTTCCCTTGTCAGGAGAATTCACTTTTGTTTCAGCTAGGGGTGCTAGTGTTGTAGATTATTTTTTGCTTCCTTTCTGTTTGAAACATTTAGTGGTCAAGTTTGCAGTTGGGGATGCAACCTTTAGTGATCATTTACCTTTAATTCTGGTCTTAGGTCTCCATCTTGGTTGTGTTCCCCGGGTTGATGTTGAACAGGACCCAACTTGTGGAGCAAAGATAATGGTCAATAATACCCTAGTTACTAAATTTAAGAGTTTAAAACTGGACATGATGAGTGGTAATTGTTAAAAGATCATTTTTCATGACCCCGACCCTTCATCTCAACTTAAAGCTCTGGATGATTTTTTGGGCCACATTTTCGATTCTCTGAGCTCATGGCCCTTGGCTAGATCTCGTCCAAGGCCTGTTTCGTGGATGGGGTTCAATTCTGAATGTAAGGTACTGAAAGCTTCTATTAGGACTGCTTTCTTGGCATTTAGGTTACACAATGACCCTGAGTGTTTAGCGTATTATTTTTCCCTTAAAAAGCGATTCAGAGACCTACTCATGGAGAAAAGGAAGAAGGCAGTTATGCTCCAATGGAATAATCTATTCCAGGCTATTCAGCAAAAAAACTCCAAAAAATTTTGGGCAGTGATTGCTGGTTCAAGCAGGACCGATCTTTACGACCCGGCTATAATTCCTATGCAATTATGGACTCAGCATTTTCATAACATTTTTTATGATGAGAGCAAATCCTTGACTACCTCCTCGGGGGTTTCAGTTGTAGATCTCCCAAGTTGGCCTCCGGTTAGTTGTGATGAGGTTAAAGAGTTGTTACACTCATTGAAGATGGGGAAGGCCGTAGGACCAGATGGGATCCCAGCCGAGCTGTTGACAGGTGATATGGAGTGGTGGGCTCAACTTTTGGCCCATATTTTTACTACAATTAACCACTCTGGTTTGATCCCCAGAGACTGGACTACATCTATTGTCGTCCCTATTTATAAGAGGGGCGATCCTTCTTCGCCTGGTAATTTTAGGCCAGTGAGCCTACTTTCTGTTTTGGGGAAATTGTATGCTAAATTCTTGGCTAAAAAGCTTAATAGCCGGGTCATACAACAGGACATCTTAGGCCCCGAGCAATCCGGTTTTCGCCGGGGCAAATCCACATTGGACAACTGTTTGATCTTGTCCCATCTGGCCTACAAACAGGTTAGATTTTATAGGGCTCGTCTTTACGTGGCCTTTTTAGACTTGAAAGGAGCTTTTGATTCAGTAGATAGAGAGCTCCTTTGGTCTAAGTTAGAAGGACTGGGTATCAACAGAAGACTCTTGTCTTTAATTAGGGCCTTGCATGTGAATACCTCTTGCAGAATTAGGTCCTCTTGGGCCGGGAAATTGTCTAGCCCCATTCCTTCCAACAAGGGAGTAAAGCAAGGTTGTGTTTTAGCACCCACTCTTTTTAATTTATTTTTGAATGATCTTGCCCTTGCTTTGGAGGGTGTGGATGGTCACTGTCCAAAACTTGGCACTAAACAGGTTCCACTTCTCCTTTATGCGGATGAAGCAGTTTTGTTATCCCGCACAAGGATTGGTTTGAGGCGATTGTTAGCCTGTGCGGTTGGGTATTTTGCATCCAACAACTTACAAATTAATTATGCCAAGTCTAAAATTATGATTTTTGCCAATAATTGGAAGCCTCTAAAGTGGACATGTAACGGAAACTCTCTTGAACAGGTCAAACAATTTAAGTACCTAGGGGTTACTTTTTACTATAAAGGTTCTTGGACTTGTCATCGTAAGGCAATCCTGGGCGCTTCCAAACTTTCTTCTGCAGCCATTTCTCGCTTCTTTTACACAGCGGGAAATGGTTTTGTACCAGCCGCCTTAGAAGCCTTTAAAGGGAAGGTTATTGCACAGGTTTTATATGGATCTCCTGTCTGGCAAAAGGACATCAACCAGACGATAGAAAGTATTCAATCTGCCTTCCTGAGAAGGGTTATAGGCTTACCTAGATGTGTTCCCTACGCGGCCTTATGTTTGGAGTCTGGGTTATGCCGACTTAAAACCATCGCGTGGCTTCGTTCAATAAAGTACTGGTTTCGAATTTTATTTAACCCCTCAGGACTAATGTTACATTTGTGTTCGGACTCTGTTTTGCCCTTGGGGATTTCTGACCTTCTAGCCAAACTCAAACTCATAGGTCTGAATCCTTCGGAGTTAGGTATGATTAATTCCAATTTGGCCTATCGGCTGGTTAGAGATCGTCTCCTAGACATAGAACGACAAGAGCTTATTCGTGATGCTGGGTCCACCTGTTCCCCACTTCAATTTTTTATTCCTTCTAGCTTTGGAAAGCCGGCTTTTTATTTTTTCCAACTAATTTGTCCTCAAACTCGCAGGGCCTTCTCCCTTGCAAGGTTTAATGTGCTGCCTTCAGCTTTATTAATAGGGAGGTTTCATAATATTCCCGTTTCGGAGAGACTCTGTAGTTGCAATGGTTTTAGTATTGAGACTTTATCTCATACAGTTTTTTATTGCCATCATTATAATGACCTGAGGGCAAAATACTTGAGCTCCTTGTTAATGAAAATGCAGGGTTGGAATGATTCCGACAGGCTCTTGCAGCTTCTATCATCCCAAAATATTGAAACTTTAAATTTGGTCGCTTGTTTTTTTCAGGATGTGGTGGCTAGACACAGACAGACATTGTTGTTGTTATCTGGATTTTAGATACCCCAGGTTTTATAATTTGTTATTATGTCTTATTATTACATCTGTCTTGTTTATATGATGCCAATAAAGGTTACGCTTATGCTTATCCTGAGAATAAGCCAGGACTTTGAGACACCACATCCTGTAATCAAGTCTATGCTAAATAATGGCCATTGATCAGAATGTAAAACTGAAGCCTTGTGGGACATTTGTATTTTCAGGTGCCCCACAACTCCTTTAAGACCCAGACAGGGAGGAAGTCCACCTCTTCCCTCACCTTTTGTCTCTATAGGACTCTCTCCACTTGATGGTACAGTTAAGCTTTATGCCCTTTTGGTAGTCACCTTAGGCTGGCTTCAGCTCAGTCAAGCCCAGGAAATTCTGGTCTTAGCAAACCTGGGCCGGAGACTAGGTGTGGTGGTAAACATGTCTGCAGTGCTGAACAATTAAAACTATTTTAATCAGAGGGGACATGAGAGTGGTGTAACTGGTGTGCAGCGCACCAGGGTGACGTGCTCCTGGGGTGATGTGCCAGAGGAGTTTAACACTCCTCTGGCAGCCCTCCTGTTGCCTCCCTCCCATGCGCTTCCTCTTGGTGCCCCCCAACTCTCCACTAAGTTGGAGACAGCTGCAGAGCTCCAGAAGCTCTCAATAGCGAAGCGAAGTGCAGCTCTTCTCTGCCCTTCTCCTCCAGGGATGGGATCTGCCTCCAGGGTTCCCTCTGCTCCTCCTCCTGCCTTCTGGTCCCCAAGGCCTCCTCCACACTCTTCCCCCTCCACCCCGAGCATCCCCCTCTCCTCCCCCCTCCTGCTGGGTCCCCCAGCATTCTGCAGGAGTTGCAGTAATGAGGGGCAGAGCTATGCATGCCAGGGGCCAGGCCTGGAATGGAGGATTCATTTGCAGCAGGAGTAGCAGCCGCCATTTGCCTAGAGGTAGAGTGTGTATGTGTGTGATTTGGGCGTGAAAGAGATATGTGTGTGTGAAAAGTGTGTGACTGGGGTGTGTGTATGTGTGATGGATCAGAAAAGGCAGGCTGAGAGGATGCAAGGACACCAGAAGTGTCCTGATTCAATGAAGGCAGCCCCACAGTCACACTCGAGGAAGTTCCTTCCTCCAAGCTTGCACTGACCCCACTGAAACAAACTGCACGGCCATGTTTACTCACAAGTAAGCCAATGCTTTGGCACCTGGGCCTGAAAAGTGCTCCCGAATGCAGCCCCAACACTGAAACTGGCTCAGCAGTTAAACTGAATTCAAAAATAAATTTATTTGCAAAGCTGTTGATAGTCCTAACTTCTCTCCCCCACTACTCAAGCCCCATTTCCTGTTCCACCCCTCTGGGGGTTAAGCCTGTTTTTATTCTTTTTCCAGAAGTCCTCTTTTGCAGAACATGTCCTCCTTTTTAAGAATTATCTCCATTTTCTTCCATTTCCTTGTGAGCATACATGTAATGTCCTGCTTTTCCTTGTGAGAAGGCAGCCTGTACCCAGGGGGACCATATGTCCTCTTTTTGCAGGACATGTCCTCCTTTTTAAGGCTTCTGTAAAAAAAATCTCTACTTTGTGAACAGGCAGAATGTAGCATATAATTAATAAATTATATGTGCTAAATTATATTTAATATTTTTAAATATAATCAGTAATATAGTGTTTAAGCACATGGACGTAATATACACAAGGGTTTTGAGCTTTACTGTATTATACTTTTCTTGGTATCCTACATTTGTGGGGGGGAACTTCTCCTCTGTCCAATTATGACATGGTCATAACATATGGTCAAAAAAATTGGGAGGAGGGTGAGGTTTGAGGTTATTCACTTGATTTACTTTGATGTATTTACAATTATTTGTTTTAATTTGCTAGATGATGTCACTTCCAGCCATTACATCACTTTTAGTAAATCCTGGACACATTGTCCCTCTAAAAAGTGGGTCCCAAGCTAAAAGGCTTGAGAACCACTGCAATGTTATTAGAAAGGTAGCACCCTTCAGAAGGGTGACACCACTAGTGACCAAAAATGGCTAAAAAAAGTCAAGTTTTTAGGAATAATCCCATCATGTTATATACAGTTAGATCTGTAATTTTATGTAATGTATTCTGTCAAAACATGTGACCATAAAACAAACGGAGGCAAAGCAATGGCACATAACTACACCCACCATCCAGCTGTTGCCCTGCCCACTGCATGGGGGTGATGTGCAATTCTAGTGATGCCTAGTGATGGGCAACAGGTGACACGAACCTTAGTGATGCCACTTATTTTAATACAATTCGTTATGCATGGTAACAAGGTAATAAAACTAATGAAAGAACTTCAGGTACTGATCTTTATGTCCTCTGGAGACAATGTATTTATTCACTACTGATATCATGGGTGGTTCTGAATATAAAATGTGAAACGATTTATGAGCCATTAACCTTGAAATTATAATATATTACTACAAAATAGGTAATGCATTATTCATCATGCCTGATGTTGACAGCAGGAGTTATCCACATGCTTAACAATGGTGGCAGCTCCTACCCAAACTTGTCAGAAATGGCTAGTGGTTTGTGCAAAACAAGGTGCAACTCCATTACATATATAGCCTACACATACACACACAGAGAGAGAGAGAGAGAGAGAGAGAGAGGAAGAGGAGGAGGAGGAAGAAGAAGAAGCAGAAGCAGAATCAACTTAAACTAAATGGTACATATGGAGATGTTTAAAGAACATTACTGTCAGCCTGCAGTTCAGGAGAATACATTAGAACTGGGAGAAGGTTTAAGCCAAATGAATGGCAATGGAGGATACAGCCCAATGCTAACCAGATGCCCATTGCTGATTCAGCCATTCCAATGGCTAATATGAGCAGCCTGATTCATGATTTCATCCTTGAGGAGGGCACTGGCATGTGTTGCATCATGGAGAACTGGTTGGGTGGAATATGTATGATAACCCATTGGAGTTCACCAGGTTTATATTTGTTGCAGAGGCTTCAGAAGTGGCGGTGATGGTTTCACATTAATTTATTGGGAGTCCACCTCCCTTACCAGGTTCCCTGCATGTGTCACAAGCTTTATAATGAGGAATGGGCAGGACAAGACAGTGATTCTGCTGGTGTATTGACCACCTTCTTGCACAGCATACTCCCTGCCTGATCTACCCAGGATGGTCTCAACTATAGCATTGGGATGCCCCAGTTTATCTTTTTTTTAAAAAAATGTTTTAATACTACATTAAATAACTCGAACAATGTAGCAAGAGTGAAGCTAAAATTCTAATTACTTACTAATTTTCTATTAATAATCTAAATTTCCATTTCTACAAAAGCAATATATACAAGAGTCTTTCTTAAGGCTAATCTTCAAATCTAAAATTTATTAAATTATTACTTTTTCTCTCTTGGAAAATAAAATAAAAAGAATGGTTTCCAGCTGTTCATAAGAAGTACCAGTAGTTGTTGATTTCTCTTTAAGTCATAAGTTTATCAATTTCTGCAAAGACCATAATTTTCAGCATCCATTCTTCTATTGATGGAATCTCAGAATTTTCCAGTATTGTGCACACAATTCTCTAGTGGTACTTATCATATACCATATGATATGATAGCATATACCATATTTTATCATGCTGGGGAATTTCAGCATCCATACTCAGGTCACCAGGTAGGTCCTCCTCAGTATTTCATAGCTATCATGACCCAGCATGTCATGGTCCCAATGCACATGTTGGGCACACACTAGACCTGATTTTTCAACAAAAATTGGACCTGGTTGGTCCAACAAAATTTGTTGGACCAAGGAGCCGGTCAGACTCTATGACCTCTATAAGATTGCATGGGAGTGATTTCAGTCCGGAGATCAAACAGAGCATAGTTCTTTGGATATGGATCACTAAGTTCCCCCAACTTTGCAAAAATATCTTTGGTTTCCCCAACTTTGCCTCTGTACTTATCTCTCTATACTTTAACAGACAGTTATCTGTCCATGACAAGAGAGGCACCTTTATTTCCTTCATCACCAGGTCACCCTCCCTCTACTCAGCAGTGAAAAACAGGTCCAAAATTTGTGAGCCCAAAATATGTATCATGGCCATCATCTGCTGGGTCAGACCAATAGCTGTCATGATAGGCATGAATCACTGAGCAGAATGTATTATTTTGAGCACCAGATAAGTGGCATAATTTTTTTCATAAATAAACAAATAAAGCAATTGGTAACTTTTAAAATATAGTTTTTAAAACAGGATGTTTCCCCCTCAAAAAAGTCATCAAGGCTTTAACAGCTTAATATTTTATGAATGCATGTATAGGATGTCTGCTGTGTCGGTGCATGCTTTGGCAAAGGCAAATCCTTGTTCATGATTTTCCTCCTTTTAGCATCTCTGATCTAGACTGTCATGGCTTGAGCTGTTTGGGCTCTTTGTTCAGTGCACTTCCTGATCTCATTGTCCTTTCTTTGACCCTTTTACTATGTGGTCTGTGGGTAAAGAAGTATATAGTATCTCATGTAAATGAGTAAATAGTATCAATGTGGTGCAGTTACTTTGGCATTTCAAACTGGTCATCTGAGCTGTGCTTTTGTATGGAGCCCATAAGATGATTGGCATTACTCACCCTTTTCCTAATCATTACCTGTATAGTGCATATTATTTTAATACATAGCCATGGGGGCTGGCTAGGGATGAGCTGCCCCCCTACCCCTCCTGGTGAAAGTGCAAAGGGAAATTGAGTCCTGAGAATTGGAAGTTGACAAACCATCCCCTCTATCTGCAGCCCTTTCGTCCCTTTCATTCTCCAAAGCAGTGACATGGGCAATTAAACCACGCACGTCATCATAATTAATTTCCTACTCAGAGGACGGAGGGTTAGTTTGCTTTAACCCCGTGCTTCTGAGCCTTCTTGCACATGTTAAAAGTGTAACCACCCAAAGGGACAAGAAACCACCACTCTGTGTGTACTTGTTTCACCAAAGGATATAAGCTGCAAGAGTAGCAGCAAAGATGTCCAAGCACAAGCTGAACCAGAACTGAATGCCAGACAAATGTAAGGAAGAAGGCTGCAAAATTCCCATGCTAAAAGGCGGAACTGGAGCCAGCAAAATTATGAGGTGGGCAGGCAGCTCCAACTGCTAAAGAGGAACATACCCCTTGTCAAACTCCAGCCCAAAATAGTGGGCACACAGATAAGCACCCAGCAAAGTGGATGTCATGAATTTCTGGGCCCACAAACAAGCTCCCCGCACACAAAATGGTGCTGGGTGCCCACAAAATGGTGGCTATGTCTAAAGCTCACCAGGCGCACACTCTACGAACCTGCCACATGGCTCCACTACTCCACCAGCACCCCTCAACTGGCTCTGGAACCACAGAAGACACCCGCTGTAAAATCAGCGCCACAGGCAGAGTGCAGCACAGCCAGGGTGCACACTATTGGGCCACTATGCGAGCCTCCCAAGCTGCATCAAAGGCACATGTTGGCGAGGCCCAAAGCTTGCCGACAGAAGCCAGAAAGGACAGCTCCAAGCGAGTTCTTCACCCAACACAGCTCTTGGCCCAAATGAGGGGCAAGGGGGAAGAGCAAGCAAGTGCTCTTCATGTCTCTAGCCCCCTGCTGACCCTGGCAGCCAATGGGTTGGCAACACCTGTTCATTGTCTCCCTGCCCTGGGTGGTGGTGCACATGTACACCAGTGCCATTATTTTAAAATGTCAGGCCTAAAAAAAAATTGTTATCTCTTCCTTAAAAAACTTTTTATTTCCAGTTGAATTCATTGGTCCTACATTATGTTGTTCTAATCCTTCATGTGTTAGTGCTGTTCATCTTAATTATAATACTTTGCTAGACTTTCAAAGGACATTAAAATCCTCTTTCCCACTGACACCCAATATCTTCAGGATCATCTTCAGGATCATCATGTTCAAGATCATTTATCTGATTCTAAATCATTTACAAGTTTTATAAGATTTCTGAGAGATAAAGTTGTAAAATTTCTTTCCTCCCCCACCTCTACTGTGACCTCAAAATAAATGTGTTAAACTATTTTTTCCTTCTTTCCTTCCTTCCTAGAGGGGCTTAATGCTGACAACATCAAACAAGCCTCAGAGCAGTTGAACAATCGCTGGATTGAGTTCTGTCAGTTGCTGAGTGAAAGACTGGCATGGCTGGAGTACCAAAATAACATCATTGCCTTCTACTCCCAGCTGCAGCAATTGGAGCAGACAGTAATTACTGCTGAAAACTGGCTGAAAGCACAACCCACACCAGCAGCAGATCCTGTTGCAGTGAGAACACAGCTACAGAAGTGCAAGGTTTGGAATTCTGCCGTAATCTTTATAGTGTTGCACTGCACACATACTGTTGACAGGTTTAACAATATTTATTTTTTTGTGAAACATGGGAAAAATATATGTTAACAGTGTAGTGCTTGGTTTTACTTAATAGTCTTATAAGAGCTTAAAGAAACATAATTTGGGTCCTGTTCACATAAGAAGACAACTATTAACAGATTGCAGCTGCCACTTGTAGAGGTACAATTTTCATCAGTAAAAAAACCACCACCCTTTCCAGCATTGCAACTCCTTAGGTTTTGGAAAAGAATTGTCAAACATAGTAGGAAGTAAGAAGTTATGCCCTACAATCCAGAGTAACTATGGGAAGATGTAAAGGGCACTTACTCTGGATTGCTCTATGCATTTCCCATAGGTTTGCCATAGTTTACACCATAACTACATTGGTGTAAAATGTCCCATAGTTACTGTGGATTGTAGCCTTGGTCCCATTTTCTGAACAAATTCTATTGATAAGTGCAGAACGAAGGAGAAAGTGAACAGATGCAAAAAAAAAATTGTAACCAACTTGATTCAGAAGAAGTAAGCATGATTTGCTTTTTCTAGGTTTATTGTTATGCTACAATTGAAAGGAACGAGAATAACATAGCAAGGTTCATATTAGGAAATTGCTGTAATGAAAGCCAGCATTAGAAACAATGTTTACATTTACTTATCTGTCTTAAATCATTGTTACATTATTACTCTTAATTTTTTTATTATTATTATGTAGGATGAAGTCATTCGCTTGTCAACCCTTGAGCCTCAGATTGAAAAGCTAAAGTCTCAAAACAAAGCACTGAAAGAAAAACAGCAAGGTCCAATGTTCCTTGAAGCAGATCTTGTTGCTTTTACTAACCACTTCAAACAAGTTTATGATGATATGAAAGGTAGAGAAAAACAGCTACAAACAAGTAAGTGTTCCTGCTTATTACAGATTAAAATGACATTCAAGATGCTTTTGAAATTTCATATCTACTGCAGAGAGATAAAGGAGAAGACGAGGTCACTCCAGAAGGAGCAGTTGAAGGCGATGAAGGAGATAGGCAAGATAAAAAGGAATCCTAATTGAGATTAGACCTGCCTCATCCAGAAGTGGACTCCAGCATATTCGCACATAGAACCGGTCGTTAATGAGAGATAGGACATAATAAAGTTTTAAAATAACAATTTTAAAGTGGCTGCCAGATGGGCATACAGCCCAATCCAGAGCAACTAATCTGTCCACATAAGAGCCCTTAGGTTGCCCTATCTAACACTAGGTTGGAGCAACTGCAAGATGCTCCAGCCCAGTTACTCTGAAGGAGGCTTAGGGCAGAGCAAGGCAAGATAGGGTGCCCTAAGAGAGGTGGACCTGCTCTGCCCTAACTGGGGCAGCCTAAGCAGCTCAGGAGAGGCAAGTTGAGGGCATGTTTAGCATTGCCTTGGGCAGAGCAGTTACTCTGAATCCAGAGCCTGTTTCCAAGGCAGAAATGCCCTCTTCCAGCCCTCAGATTTATACCACCTCAGGAGCAGGTATAGTAATGAGTAGACCCATAGGGGTCCATGATAAGGCCCGAGTAAGAATGGCAGTGTTGACCAAAAATCTGAGTTCTTGGCCATCCAAGGTGCAACCCCTGCCTCTCAACCTCAGGATATGGAACAAACTACGGCTGCCCACAAACCTCAGGATACAGCAGGCCACTCCAAGAAGCCCCTTGTATTCACTGTAGAATGTACTGGCATCTCATCAGGGACTCCTTATAAGGCAGGCACCCAGTGGCGTCACCAGGCTGGTGTGGGCTGCATTGGGGATGCGCTCCGTATGGGGTGATGTGCCAGAGGAGTTTGACTGTCCTTTGGCAGGCCCCGGGCGTCAGCACGCCCATTCAGGCCTGCTCCAAGGCGGAGAATCAGCCAGAAGCTGCCACTTGTCTGAGGAGCTGCCCTGAACGGCCATCTGAGGTGCACTGCGCAGAAACACACTGAGCATGCCGAACAGCTTCAGAGGAGACTTCCTTAGAGCAGAGAAAGTCCGCGCCTCTGCACAGCCATTCGGCCTCACTCAGGAGGCGGAGCGGCAGCCGAATGGCTTCAGAAAGAGTACTGCACAGGCACCAACTCTGACGCCTGCACAGTCTCCCCCGAAGCCGAAAGTCTTCAGAAAAGTACTGCGCAGGTGTCAGAGATGGTGCCTGCGCAGTACTCTTTCTGAAGCCAGTTGGCTTCAGAAACAACTGCGCAGGTGCCAACTTTGGTGACTGTGCAGTCCAGGGGGGGGGGGCGTGCATCCCAGGGATGACGCACAGACTTCCGCACCAGGTGATGTGCAGAGTCATGTCACCACTGTAGGCACCACAGTTCCTTGTTCAGTGTGATCTGAGGGGTGTCTCCTCAGGAGTAAGTCTTCCCCTTGTGTCCATTACTTAGCATGCTCTGGAGCTGTTAGGGCAGCCCAGGCTTCCTGACTCTCTGGATTCAGCATAACTTTCTGCTCTGGATACAGAATAGTTAGGAGAGTGCAGTTAGGTCAGAGCAGGCTGAATTTGCTCTGGATTGCAGCCATAGAACCAGTTATTAATTTCTTTGAATCCCATCACTGGCCTCATCAACCTTCACCATTCACCATTCAACCTTCACCATTCAACAGTTCACTAATAACTTATTAGTTTTGTTTACTCCTAATTTGTAGGAGGTACATATCTGAAAAAGGAGTTTGATTCCATTTTGTTTTTCTTATCTATGATGTCAGTCCAACAAAATAATGAGAATTTTTTGTCATATTGTGTCCAAGGAGTCAAACATTAAAGGCAGAATTTTTTTTACTGTATGTATTTTAGGGTTGCAATCCTAAATTGTGCTTGTGCTGGCTCCCTTGCATCATCTCCCAGATGTCACGTATGTGCCATCAAGCACAGGCATACCACTGGGAGTCAGGGAGTCAGTCACTCACTCTCAACCTTGCCTACCTCACAGGGTTGTTCAGTTTGGAGAAATATTGTTGGATGGTGCAGTGGTAAGAGAGTGGATGGGAACCTGGGGGATCCAGATTCAAGTTTCCAGTGGCCAACAGCTTCCTGGCACACATTCTCTGCCTCACCACCTCACAGGATTGTTGTTCAACTGGAGGGATATGGCTAGATCTGTCACTCTTGCCCTAGTCTCACAGGGTTGTTGTGAGGTGGGATGGTTAGGGCAGGATGGGGTAGTTGTGGTAGACTCAGAAGATCCAAATTCAAAGTCCCCCTCTGGCCATGAGATTTTGGGCTGAGGGGCTCCCCGACCACAGAATGTGCCTGTCTACTCAGTAAGTCCCATTATAGTCATTGGAGTTTACTCCCAGGAAAATGTTAATAGGATTCCAGCCTCAGAGTCCAATCCAATGCTTGTTTACTGAGAAATTAGTCCCATTATAGTCAATGAGGCTTACCCCCCAATCCAGAGTAACTACAGGAGCATGTAAAAGACTTTATGTGCACCCGTAGTTTCTGCACCACCTAGTGAAAACCTATAGGAAATTCATAATGGAATCCAGAGTAAGTTGTTCTTACACCGGAGCAAGGACTCCCCGTAGTTACTCTGGATTTTGTCCTTACTCTCCAGTAAGAGAGAATAGGATGGCTTTCAACAATCAAAAAAAGGTTGAAAATCCCTGCTGTCTGAGTAGACATTCATTGAGACATGGGAGAAATGCACTGACACCTGCAATGCTATCAACAGTAATCTAGCAATAGCTCAATTTATTAATTTGTTATAATCAGATTTTACAGCTGGAGGCAGCTGTGCTCTGGGTAGGGAAGCCCTACCTCCAGGTTGCCAAAGGAAGAACTCCCCCCGCCCCCATGCTGGTTCTTGGAAAAAATTTTCCCCACAGAACCAAAGGTTGAGGATCACTGATGTAGCAATAGAAATAAACATCTTGTGCAAGATGGCCCCCTAATTTCTTATTATTCCCTTCTTCTGCTTCTACACTGTTCTGCATGTTTCCTCAAGAGCAGATTTTCAGAGACTAAAGGGATAATTCAGTATGGACGAGGAGGCAAGAGAACCCCCCCTGTGTGGCAGGAATTCTGCTTATGCTTTTTAAATGTAGCCTGAAGTATATCCTTCTCATATTACAGTTGTTGAGTTGTATGAAGCAGCCCTAAGAGCCTAGCTGGAATATTCTGTAATAAAAAGTTAATACAGATTATTGTTAATTAATATTAATTATTAATTAATATTAGTATTAAAAATACCAGTAGTATTAATACATATTTATAATGGACAAATAGGAACTATTCTTGTTTAATAAGGAGAGAAGCTAGTAAGAGAGAATACAGAAGTGAACTTGCCAATGATAAGATAAGCAAGGACTCATCAACCGCAAAAGTGGACTTTCTCTTGCATTGTCCTGATATTTGTAGGTTATCATTGCTATGAATAGCCTTATCCATATAGTTTTATTAAAACCAGATGCTTTTAAAATTCTACTTTCAAAAATAAAAAATATACAAGGACCATTGAATGATAAATTAAAGATGTCTTTTACAGTTTTTTAAAAATCTGGGGAAAACCCATGCCTTCATTTTCTGTGTACTATGAAATGTTTCCTGTGCTTTTGCTTTCCTGTGAAAGAATAATCATACTTCTAAAATTTTACATAATACTAGCTCCTTCTAGTGGTTGTAATAAAAGTACTGACTATACCTAATGAAATTCAGAGGCCACGAATAACTTATTTCATTTAATAAACCTTTTATGGCTTTACACAGTGATGGTTACGGGTAAAATCAGAAAAGCAAATGGTAATTTTTAAAGAGAAAATAAAATTTTTTTCATTGTTCTAAAGCTATAGGCAACTCAATAACATTAGTAGTAGAGCATTCAAAAATTCACAATTCAAAAGTTCAAATGGAGGCTTTGTCTAGTAATATGATATATATGCTGTGATAAGTGCTCAGTAATCAGATTATATCCACTAGCAAACCTGTATCATATGTATTGGTTAAGACACTGTGCCTGTTAACCAGCAGGCCAGGGTTCAAGACCCAGGTCCCCGCAACACAGGGTGAGCTCCTGTCCTTAGCCCAGCTCTGCGACGCAGCTGGAACCCGTTGTATCAGCTCTGCCGTTCCATTCGACAATTTCAATGGTGTGGTGTTTGCTGTTTGGGTAACAGCCTATCCTCCATATCAATCTACCCAGGCCTTCATGCTTTGCATACAGCGCTGAGCATGATACCATAGTCTTTCAAGACTGATGGATGCCAATGTATTGATGAACGGGTCACTGATACTTCCTCCTTGAGCCAGTCTTCCTTCTAATTCTTCCTATTATGTGTGGATGCCTTACATGGTATGTAGAGGCATAGCTAATGATCATTAACTTCAAAGGTGCAAAGCTCCTGGTGCAAAGCTCACAATGTTGCCCTGGAATTGATGTTGCAACTGAAAGTGATGTCATCCCTAGCTATTTTTCAAAAGAAAATTGAGGAAAAAACCTGCCTCCTTCTCCTCAGCAGATTACCATCCATTTGCTCTACTCGTGGTGTAGCTAAATCACCTATTTGCTATCTAGAGTTTAAGAAGATTTTGTTGTTCCCTCCTCCCCCCATGGCAACAAAATCAAATTTAATTACCATAAGTAAAAAAATTAAAATTGTGTCCCTTACTGATTAGGGAAACTGCTGGGGCAAAGAGGAACGGTTATTCTTTCCATGTTAAATAGAAGAGGAGCACCAGTTAGATGTATCTGTATACCCAGTTTAAAAAAGCAGACCTCCATCAGTCTTGAAAGAGCCAATATGATTGGTTCCATTACTGTTCCAGTGTATACACAAAGTAAAAAACAACAGAAAACATTTAAAGCATTTTAATCACAACAATAACATTGGACATCTATTTTAATTTTTGGCCTTTGTGGTATTCAAAAGTAGAAAACAGAAATCCTCATCACTTTATATAAGTTATAGTCATATTTTATATGTCACAGCTTATATTTGGTGTGACATGTAGAATGCTGCAGTAGGGATATTGTGAATAATTGTAATGGGTAGGAAAATTTAAATATTTTGTACCATATTATTTCTAGCAATGCAATTTATATTTGATGCCTCAAACAGCTTCAAGCATTATGGTTTTTCAGTAGGAGTTTTCTGTAACAAATATAAAATATAATTCTGAATTATTACATTGCAGTGGGACTTTTTTGCTGAATTTATTATTATTTTTTAAAAGAAAATAATACTTCCTAGACTGCATTGTCAGTTACAGATTAAAATGGTTTATATTAGACAATGCATGGGTGATCTTATTTTTCTTGATTAATTATTCCTTCTTTTTAACAGGATAAACCAATTGTGAAATTTATTAGATAATTTCTTCTGAGTATGTGCTCTATATTTTTTGCCAACTTAACATATGCAAACTACCATTTGGAAAATCTAGCAGCAACCATCCAATACAGTATAATAAAGTAATTGATTTTTTGCTTTCATATAAATAATTTAGGGGGAAAAGCTCAGCCAATATTGTTTATGCAACAAGCACCACAATCCTGACTTGCACTGTAACAGGCAGGCTGGTGTTCCTGCATAGTATCCAGTGCAAGTTATAGGCTTGCTCACACATCAGCCAAAGGCAACAGAAACAGAAACCTAGGGAAAGCCACTGCAGCCCCTATGGGGCTATTCAGAAACCTGGGGAGAGCCACTGCAGCCCCTATGGGGCTACTCAGGTCAGCACCACCTCAAATAGCCGTGTAAATCCAAGCAGCCAAGGGCTAGCATAGGCTGTCCAGGAATGGGGTTTGAATCTGTCACAAGTGACCCCAGTAACATCCACCAGTTATCCCCTGGCCTGATCTTTCCCCCTCCCCACTTCCTTCCTGCTCCCCTACAGACCCCTGTGCTGGCTGATGAGTGTGGCTTTCTTGGGTCTGAGCATGAAAGTGGTTTGTGGCACTTTGATGACATTCCTGGGCCAGCACAAGGGACTTTCACTGGCCCAAGGTGCAATTTGGATTGTACCCTTCTTCTAACACCAAGCTAAATCAGAGGCATTGTTAAACTTTGACTATGCGTAGATTATGTTTTCTTATAGTATTGTAAATTACTTTCAAAGACTGAGACTTGTTGTGATGACAGTCAGAAATAAACACAAATATTTTTTTCTATTTATGCAGATGAATTGAAACACAGAGAAATTGGTACTTCTGCTTATTATTGCTGTGTATCTCATTTATTTGGTGCCTGGAATGTCCTAAATGCTGTACAGTAGCTGTATGACACTGTAGCTGTTCTAACGTATTGCAATATATGGACAAATAATTACATTACATATAAATACCAATTAAATTGTCATGACTTCCTGGAAGAAACTGCTGAACTCTGTTGTGTTAGGGAGCCATAGCTTTCTCCCTACAATTATAAAGATGTATTTGGCTTTAATATATTACATTTAATTTTATTTAAGCTCGTATTGTAAATATGGCCTCTGTAGGACGTGGAGGTCAAAGGTAGAGGAAGAGAGAGTTGATAAAATATAATAAAAATGAACTAGCAGGGGATTAACAGGTAGCACGAGCTACCACAAAGGTGAAAAGTGGTTCAAAAAGACTTTATTGGAGGAGTTAGGTTTGAGGCAAAACTTGAAGTATGAAATAGATAGAGAGAGAGAGATAGCTGAAGGAGATGGGAAGGCTGTTTGAGTAATAGACATTGCAAGTTCAAAGTTTTTTTTAGTGAATTAGAGTGCTGAAAGCAAGACACTTGTCTTCTTGTCTGCTATGGCAACACATGAAGTGGTCTAGGCAATTTTTTAATTGACTATAGTTTTCAGTGCCCTTCTTTGTTTTCAAACCTATTGTGGTTGTTTAGTTGTTAACTTTTTAGTTGAAAAGCAATATATTGTAAATACTGTAGACAGACAGACTTGTTGCAACCCCATGGACTCCATCACCCTGGTTGGGTCACCCTATTTTCCACTAGCTTACAAAGTTTATCCAAATTCATGTTCATTTCCTTGGTGACAGTATCTACCCACCTCATCCTCTGCCATTCCCTTCTCCTTTTGCCTTCAGTTTTCCTCAGCATCAGGGTCTTTTGTAAAGAGTCTTCCCTTCTCTTTATGTAGCCAAAGTATTTGAGCTTCAGTTTCAGTATCCTTCCAGTATCCTGTCCTTCCAATGAACAGTCAGGGTTGATATCCTGGAAGATTGACTGGTTTGATCTTCTTGCAGTCCAAGGAACTCTCAAAAGTCTTCTCCAACACCATATTTCAAAAATATCTGTTCTTTGGTGGTCAGCCTTTATGGTCCAGCTCCCACAGCCATACATTATCACAGGGGAAACCTTAACTGAATGAATATTTGTCGGCAAGGCAAAGTCTCAACTTTTAATTAAGTTGTCTAGATCTGCCGTAGCTTTCCTTCTCAGAAGCAGGCATCTTTTATTTCATGGCTACAGTCTCCATCTGCAGTGAACTTGGAGCCTTCTGAAATAAACTCTGTCATGACTTCCATTTCTTCCCCTTCTATTTGCCATGAATTGATGGGACCAGAAGCCATGATCTTGGTTTTTTAATGTTTAAAGCTACACTTTGCACTTTCTTTCTTTACCCTCATCAAGAACCTCCTCAGTTTCTGCCATTAGAATGGTATTGTCTGTATATCTGAAGTTATTTACCATATATTTCTCCCAGCAGTCTTAATTCCAGCTTGTGATTCATCCAGCCCAGACTTTCGCATAGTGAGCTTTCCATATAAATTAAACAAGGTGACAATATACAAAAGTGCAGATGTACCATAAAGCACATCTGCAAATGTGCCATAATGTTGCAAATGTGCCATAAGGGACCACCAATTCTGGAACTGGGACTCTTCAGTGCTGGGGCTCTTCAGTGCTGGGACTCTTCAGTGCTGCTGGTGTAGGTACCAGCCAAATGGCAGAGTGGGTTTACAGGAAAGGAAAGACATTCTGTGGGTTGGGACAGGCAGATCCAAGCTCTTCCAGATCCTATTCTCCATAATGGACTGTAAAGCACAACATGGAAGTTCTCCTGTCTGCACCAGCAAAACAGCCAGTGCAGGTACAAGGAGGGGGAAGGGGACAAAAGTCCCCTTCCTCTGAGGTGACCGCCAGTGGAGCCATCATAGGTAAAATCGGGCAGTGACATATCCACATCACAGGGACCTGCCTTTGTCACTATTGTCTGTGGGATCCACCTGCCATCTGTGGTAGCAGTCTGGAAGCACATGTGCTAAATGCACTTCTGGAACATCTTTCAAATGTATAGTACATTCTACTGCCGAAATGCTTGTTCTGGGAACAGTCAAACCACTTATGATTGGAAGAAGCACCATATTAAATGCTGTTTAGAATGTCCATCTTACTTTCATTTACAGCTGATTTTGGAAATGCATGATCTCAACACTGCTAAAGCACTGGCATGGTAGTCCCACAAGAGCTAACCAAAATAATATTTTTGTGCTTTTCAAATTTAAATGTCTGTTGTTTACTTTTAGACCAGTATAATCTCAGCCTTGCCCAGATTCTGAAGATCAAAAGGATCTTGATAGCATCACCTGGAATGAATTGCTATTACAATTATATCTTTGATAGTCATCCAAAAGTACAGGCAGTGAATGCAGGCACTCCCTAGAATTTTAGCTCTCCAGACTGTTGCTTGGTTTGCCTCTAAGCTTGGACCAGCAACTAGACAGAAGGAAATAATCCTGCTGAAACAATGTCCTATGGTCAGCCCATAACAATCTCTATGGCTTCTGGTGAAAAAAAATAGATTGCATTTGATGGAGTGATATTTGATAGGATTTTTTCTTAATATGAAATGTATTTCCTTGAGCTCTGCCTGTGTATAGCTTAGCAAAAAAATGTCTCTTGCTGCGAGTCCAAGGTCGTAGGGTCAGAACTGGCAGGTGGTGCTATGCTTTTAAAGGCAGTAATTGATTAGCTCACACTTGAAATCTGACATTGTTCACGATAAAGGGACATTACACCTTCCACAGTGTTCTTAAAATATAATCTAACTAGTCCTTGTGAGTGTTCGGTGAAAGTCCATTCCACTGAATTATTCTGTGAAGCTATAAAGGATTAGAATTTGTGTTCCCTGGATACAATGTGGATATGTTTTTATAATTAATATTTCATGGACAAATGTCAGGAAAATGTTTTATTTCCACCTGCTATTATCAGTTTATGGATTCTTTCAGTGGCTGCAATTAAAACTACTTTTGAAGACAGAAGGGTTGATCTTCACTTACATGCAAACCACATCCCATTGAAGTCAATGGCAAAATTCCAGTTGATTTGAATGGATCTTCATTTTATTCCCTAGTGATTTGCTCATGCCTTCACAGATGTTAACCTATTTAAAGGCATCTGTAATGCCATTCTAATGGGGGCAGTTCAATAAAATGCAACTTGTATTTTCTGCTATGCTAATGTTCTGATCTGAGCATTTAACAGATGTCCTAAAGAGAACATTTTCTTTCCCAATATACTGAATACAATAACATGAACCATAAAACGGATATTGGCACTTCCAAAGATAGGTTTAAAAACAGGCTCAAGTTCTAAATAACAGGAGATGTGGGAGTGTACAGTGGCAGTCACTGGCAAGCCTGAAACCAAACTTCCTGTCTTGAACTAAGAGTTATATAATTGGACTTAATGTGCTGTCGTATTTCTTGCATGTTTACTTCCATTTGTCAGTGTGATGTGTTCATACTTCAGCAATCAAGGTGTTCAGATTCCTGATATCTTTAGTTCTTGTTTTGATTCCTTCTCATGATTTTCATATATATAGAAGCATAGACTCTGTGATAGTGTAACGGTAGTAGCATCAGTATTACCAGGAGGCAATACCTTCTTAGCACGTCCTGTTTTATATCAATTGCTTTAGGAAATGGGAGCTTCTTCTGCAGCAAGAGAGCTCCCATAAGTGAGGATAGAATTGCACCAAGAAGCTAAGTGAGGCGAGATTGGCAGCCCATTTCTATCTAAATTTCCAGCACTGAGGCAACAGAACTGGCACAGGCTACACTGCATCCAGGGGGGAATTTAGCAGGTGGAAAGTGTTATTGGATTAAGGGGACATTCATCCCCTTGTTCTGGGATAAGCCCCAGCCCGCACAATGGGTCAACTTGGATTTTGCCTCTCTGCCTCCCCCCGCAGTGTTCCCCTGCCCTGCGCTGCTCAGCAGAGCACATAACTGTTCTGAAGGTCATCACTTCTGGTGCTGATAGGAAGGCACTGGCCTTCCTTTTGGTCCTTTGATGGTGCAAACAGGACTGCTGCCACAAATTGCTTTTGCAACAGCTGTGCTTCTTAAGGGATGTGATGTTGTTTTGATTGTAGCAGTGTTCTAAAAAAACATACTGTTACATACTATCAGGTGAAGGTTTGGAAGGTACCTGGAAAATTAAAGCGAGCTCTAAGGCCTTACAGGCAGCAAGAAGGGGGAATAGTATCACAAACTAACCATCACTTCTACTGGGGAAATGTGACCACACATAGTTTAGAGAGGCATAGCTGCCACCACAGCTGAAAGGAAGACTGGTAAGGTAAGGAAAAATGAAATCCATCTCAGCTCCTTTCTTCATTTGTGGTCTTATTACAGACCTTGTCACTTCACAGATTGCACGTGGTACATTTTTGGGGGAAAAAATGTGCTGTTGATTTATGTTTACTTTTCCACAGAATTTAATAATAAGAAATTAAACAATGTAAATTTCTCCCCTTTCATCCTCTCATGTAGCTTTCGATAGTTTGCCACCTTTACAGTATAAGGAAACTATGAACACCATCCTTTTGTGGATACATCAGTCAGAAGCAAAACTCTCCATACCTCAGGTTATTGTCACAGAATATGAAATCATGGAACAAAGACTGAAAGAGCTAAAGGTAGGCACGTAAAGCATGATAAGATTATAGTGGTTCCTTGTAAAAAGAATATAAATTGTTCTGGAAGCATGTTTGTCTTACATACTGTTCTTTATACAAAACAGATTTTCCCATAGGAAAAAATTGAAACTCAGACGATAGGTTCCACTACCCAAAAATATTCATATAAAAATATTAACTGTACGTAAAAAATGATGACAAAACACTGTAATTAAATTCAAAACACTGTAATATAATACAGAACAAAATTACCGTAATCTTAATTAAAAATACTGTAATATATTGTACAGTAAAACAGAAAAGAACAACTTTTATGGCAAAGAAATTTTAAATTTTCACTAAAAGAGTCACTGATGTCTTTTTGAGCATTCACAAGGAACCTTCTAATGACACTTGGTTTTGTCTCCTTTTGAGGATTTCATGGAATTGTGACATTACATTGTCATTAAACAGATTAATCACTTGCACTGCTACAGCCTTATTTGGGTGGTGCTTTCCTACAAAATTTTGCACAATTTCCCAATGTTGACCAATGTCCTTCATCTCATTTGATGTAAGGGACTCTTCTCCTTATACTCCTCCTCCTCTGCAGATGAGCTCTCCTCCATAACCTCTTGCTGTTGCTCATGAAGCAGACCATCAATTCGTTCATTTTACAAACAAATTTTCCTTGTAAAATTGTTTGCCAAACTCTGCCAAATATGTTTGTCTTACAGAGCAAAATTCCTTAGAAATTTTAGTTTGTCTTACAAAGTTTTCTTACAAGTTATTCGTCTTACAATGTACCACTATATTTTAAATTATTAATGGACTTCTGGATTTAGTAAAAGTGATCACTGAATTATCCTGAGAGATTTCTAAATGTTAGACGTTGGAGCTTATTTCTTAGACAGAAAGCAATAAAACACAATGCAGTATTAATTTTTCATATCCTAGGCTTTACAGAGTTCCCTACAAGAGCAACAAAATGGACTAAACTATTTAAGCACAACTGTAGAAGAGATGTCTAGGAAAGCCCCTGCAGAGGTCAGTCAGAAATATCGATCAGAAATTGAGGGAATTCTGGGACGTTGGAAGAAATTATCCGCTCAGCTGGTGGAGAATGGCCAAAAACTTGAGGAGCTGATAACTAAATTGCAACAGTTTCAGGTTAGTTGAGGTTTTCTATCTTTGTTTCATTAACCATGGCATGTCAGATGTATTAACATAATGCAGTGTGTCTCAACATTTGTCCCCCACTTCACCTGGTCCTCTTATCTGGAAATACCTCTTGAAGTAGATATACAAGCTCCTACATTAAAACATTCGAAACAAGCTCCTACATTATACCATTTGGTCTCCTCCTATTTTTTTCTTTGTTAGCATGATATTGTGTAAATAGCTTTCCAGTTTATGGTCTTTGATAACCTCTGGCTATTTCACATTACTGGAATTTGAGTTGCAATTTGCCAACTTGGTTGCAAATGAAAGAAATAAAATAAAATATTTTTGCAGTTTCAGCAAGCAGGATAGGACCAGGGAATAGACAGAAGAATTAAAGCGTTCTTATTGGGAGCCTGTTAGATGGCATTGCTTAAAGATTTATGTTGTGTATGACCTTCTTTGGGTCAAATAGTTTCCTCTATGTTTTGTTTTTTATGATCATTTATTCAAAGCATATTCCCTCAAAAAATAAAGATGCTCAGAAAGTTCCCACTTTTTGAGGAAGAAATATGGGAAAAATATGAAAACATGCATTTATCTATCTACTTGAAGGTACATAGATATGTATAATCTAATCAAGCCATTTAAAAACTTTTATTTTAAAATATAAAGAATCAAAATAATATCAGACACAATTTAACGTCTAAAATGTCCATATACTGCAACACATACATATAAAATAATTTTTGTGTCTTTTAATATCAGACACAATTTAACATCTAAAATGTCCATATACTGCAACACATACATATAAAATAATTTTTGTGTCTTTTTAATTTTAGAGGATTTGTGAAGACCAAATCAGGAAAGGCCATATATTCCCAGAGTGACATAAAAGCAGTAATTAGACAAAGAGTGCAATTCTAACCACGTCTACTCAAAAGTAAGCCCCATTGTGTTCAGTGGGTCTTACTCCCAGGAAAGTGTCTTAAGGATTGCAGCCAAAATTAGATAAAATTAGACAAAAAGTAGACATAAATAATCCCAAAAAATTTTATATGCCGTTTTAAATTTTAAAATCTTTTCTTACTCAGTGCAAATCTTACAATACTCTTTGCATTTAGTTATAATACTATGCTGAATTACTTCATCATATAATACAACGCAATGCTTTTTTAAAAAAACAACAACAGAATGACACTAAAACGCTGAAGAAGTGGATGGCTGAAGTTGATGTTTTTCTAAAAGAAGAGTGGCCTGCCCTTGGTGATTCAGAAGCCCTTGAAAAGCAGTTGGAACAGTGTACGGTAAGTCATGACTTTGTGTTACATTTCATTAGATTGTTACAAGCAGTAAATATCAAGAACCATTCCTTGCCACAATCCTTTTTATAGATGATCCTGAATTTATACAGCTAATATTACAACCTTCTTCTAAAGAGAAAGGTTTGTGATATATATACAAATTATACAAAACAAATGAACACATTAAATTCCGGTACATTTTGTAATAAATATTGTAATATATGAAGTAATATATGAATGTCAGAGTATCCTGAGTGTTCAGCTTTGTGTTGGCATTTTTCCTCATTGTTGACATTCAGCTATATGTACCCCTGTATTTTCCTTCCCCACTCCTATGGATCTAGGGAATTACATACACTCACAGTAAGTTTGTGGGTCTTTTGAGAATACTGGAGTAGGAGAACACTGGACAGTTTGTAACAGGCATCTATATCCACTAAGTATCCTGCAGCTAAGTCACAGATATCTGTATCCACTAGGCTTCCATTTTTCCAAACATTATGGGGCAAGGGAATCCATGCCCATCTCAGCCAAAACAAACTTTCTGTGACACCATCCCATGCTGTATTTCTTGCTGGTCTGCAAAATCCACACTTGCCCTCCTGCCAAAGGAAGCTTCAGTGTTCGCGAAATAGGTTTATGGATACAAGGTGAAAAAATGGGAAACTGGCTGTTGAATTTCATGTCATGATATGAAATAATAAAAAGAGACGTTGGTAATTATTTTTATCTTGTTTAACTATTACTCATTTGTATTTTATGTATTGTGCTCTATTTTCATATAATGCCAAGTTTGGGCTTACTATGGGCATTGCATTGTATTTGGCCACTAGGTGGAGACAAGAGGCAACTGTAATATCTGGCATGGGGTTCTATGTGAAGCCCTAATATTTCTTATACTTTGCCTTCTGACAATTCTGCTTTTCTCCTGCTACTAAGAGTTCAACTTCTGTTGTATTGTGATTTTGTATTAGCCTGTTTCCCCCTGTGTTATATCTATGCATGCATTTTGCGTTTTATGCTGTGCTGGTTTATTAATTAAACAGTCTGAATTAAATAGGTTACAACTTAAAGCTAATGACAAATAATTTGGTTATTTGACAAATAATCTAAACAAAATGTAACATCTCGATAACAGTATGGTTGTCAGAAATATCTAAATGAAATACCTTCAGTAATCCTAGCGGGGGGGAAAACTCAGTATATGGCGCTTCTGTTTACACTCCTTCCATTGCACTCTTTACAATATATAACCTATTCCAAAAGAATAAAGCTGGGGTGTCCAACCTTTCAGCTTCCCTGGGCCGCATTGGAAGAAGCTGGTTTGGGCCGCACATAAACACTAATAACTTTTTTTTTAAAAAAGTAGGACAAAATGTAGGATGTCCTATATTTTGTCATACATTTTTAAAACCTTGGAGTAAGTTTCATTGATTTTAATGGGGCTTACTTCTGAGTAAGCATAATGCATAGGATGGGCAGCAATCCTTTCCAAGCTAAACCTTGGAGTAAGTCTCATTGAGTATAATGGGGTTTTCTGCTGAGTAGCCATGCATAGGATTGGGCTCTCAGACTGCAACTTAGGAGTAAGCGTCATTGACTTTACTGGTGCTTACATCTGAGGAGGCATGATGCATAGGATGAACTGTGATTCTCTCCAAGCTTAACCTTGGAGATATGCTGCAATCCTGAACACACTTTCCTGAGGGTAAGAAAGACCCACTGGGTACAGTGGGCCTTACTTCTGAGTAGACATGGTTAGGGTTGCAGCATATCACCAAGGTAAAGCCTGGAGAGGATCACAGGCCTTCCTGAGCATCATTGGGCTCTCAGACTGCAACTTGGGTGTAAGCCTCATTGACTTTAATGGAGCTATCTTCTGAGTAGGTCTCAAGGGCAGCAGGCAGCATCTGGGATAGAGGCTGAGGCTGCTTTTGGGGGATGCGGGTGGGCGAGCGCTGCAAGGTCTGCAGGAGCTTGAAGTGCTCTGAGTGCCAGGAGGCAGGTAGGGGGAGGAGCCAGGCAGCCCAGACCAGCTTTGTGGCGCCCAGGGCAGTGCGCAGAGAAGCACGCAAAATCTGAAAATGGCTGATGCCACAAAGCCGGTTTTTCCAATGGTGGTGGCCAGGTTTGCTGGAGGGCCGCATCCACCCTCGTCCTGGGCCGCATGCGGCCCCCGGGCCACATGTTGGACACCTCTGGAATAAAGTATCTTACAAACCATTTTCTCATAATTTGCATGCTCTCCTGTTTGAATATGTAAACTCTCTGAACTGAATTTTTCTAATAAAGCTTAATGTTGGAGCCCGTATAGACGCTTAAAACATCACCAAGTATTGATAATTCTGTCAGAGGATTTTGAAAGTATTTTGACCATCTGGCTGCCACTCTCCCCACCCCTAACTTCTTTGGAATAAAGCCAAGTCAAAATATAACATCATCCCCATGGTATCATTTCCACATCTTCAGCTGCTACCACCAAGCCCCACATAAAGGTGTTTAAATGGTCTGAGTGCAAAGAAGGAGCAAGATGGCATGGAAGATCTTGATAACAATTTCTTATCATCTTGCTCCTTTTTTGCAGCCAGTTCCATTTTAAACAAATCGGGAAAGCCCATAGCACAGAAGTGATTTCCATGCTGCACACCATTTTACTTGCAGTTTCCTGGCATCATTGGGCCCCAAATCCATTCTGGACAATGCTGTTGGCCATCAGTGTAAGGAGTTTGTGAATCCCTGATTTATTAAAGAACAACCTGAGGAATGTCATTTTTTATGTGTGCATGTAATTTTGAAACTGAACATCAGATATATTCTTGATTGTCAGAAGCACTAATTGTGGGAAGTCAACTGCAGCATGAAATGCTTCCATCTTCTGTTTGCATTCTATTAAGGGATGCTAGATAGACATTTCAATCTTCCAGTCCTTGTGTATCTCTCCATTACAATAACAGAAAGCAATTAAAATGCATCAACTTCCTTGACTTCTGTTTATCTTTTGAAAGGCCTCCAATCAAACTGAATTATCTTGTGTCATTTTGTTAAAGCAAACAGTGATTATTTGCTGAGAAAATGAGATTTCCTAAACTATCAACCTAATCTATTTAACTCAAAATATAAGAAATAAATTGTTAAAATCTGGTTTCTTAGCTGTATACAGTTGTGGGCTTCAACATGTTCGCACCTATTCTATAGAACCGTTTGTTAATGAGAGATAGGACATATAGAGTTTAAAAATAGCCATTTAAAAATGACTGCTCGCTGGGCACAGAACCGGTTGTTAATTTCTTTGAATCCCATCACTGGCTATATATCTTTCACACACATCTAAATTCTTATCCATCTATCTGTCTAGCTATCTACAGTAGTTATATACCACTTTTCAACTGAAAGTTCACAAAGCAGTTTACAAAGAAAATAAAAAAAATTAATGGCTAATGGGTTCTCTGTCCCAAAAGGGATCATAATCTAAAATCCAAAAGACAGAAGCCACTGTAACAGACATTGCTGGGGTGAGGAGGGCCAGTTACTCTTTCCCTGCTAAATAAAAGAGGAATACCCACTTGAAAGAGTACCTCTTGCCCAGTTAGCAGGCGGTTATTTCTCTCTCTCTCTCTCTCTCTCTCTCTCTCTCTCTCTCTCTCTCTCTCTCTCTCTCACACACACACACACACACACACACACACACACACACACACACACAAACACACACACACACTTAATCTGTCACTTTTTCATGCCATGGCATGTTTAGTTTTATCAACTAAGATCAACTGTTGGGGAAGGCCAACTTGTTACATAAATTTTAAAACAGAAACAAGTACAGTAGTGATTGAACATAACTGAACATAATTGAATAAATACAAAAAAAAGTACGAGCATAATTGGTTCCGGAAGCATGCTTGCAATCCAAAACACTTATAATCCAAAGCGGATTTTCCCATCAGAAATAATGGAAACTCAGATCATTGGTTCCACAACCCAAAAATATTTAGTTAAATATTTACTTTATATAAAAATGATTACAAAATGCTGTAATATAATACAACACACTGTAATAAGGAAAATACTATACAGTATTGTACCAAACCTTTGAAAACCTTCATGGCTGGTGTGAGGGAGACAAGAGAGAGTAGGATGACTTTCACTATCACGCAGAGTCACTGCTCTCCATTGGCTCAATGGAATCTGTCTTTTTGTGCATCTTTAACATTTCCATGCGGCTGATGGGGAGCAGCATTGGAACATTGATAAGGCACACTGCCACACACAGTCCTTGCTCAGGCTACTCCCACCAGATCCTCTCCCTTGAGTTCCCTGACCATGGAAACCTGTTCCATTTTTTCCCAAGCCTCCAGCATTTACTTGTGAGACACAGAGACAGGATAACATTTACAAACTCCTTACTTCCCATAAAAAATCTCCCTCTTTTTATTTCATCTTATTGCTAGAGAAGGTTTTTGAGGGTTTTTTGTACAATAAAAAAACTTACAACACTGTGTTTTAAGATATTTTCAAAAAAATTAAAATATACTTTCAGTTAGAAATAATACAGTGGAAATAATACCATCTACCTGGTAAACTTCTAAAGAATTTAAATATTAATAAACATAAGAACTTGGAATTAGAGCTTTGAAAAAATAACACACAGTGTACAACATCATTTTCTGCCTTTTTCATTAGAAAAATCTGTGAAAAAATTCTTTCACACACACACTCGACTTATGCTAGATGTTTCCCCTTAAAATATAGCCAAGACAATTCATCTTCTGGAAAATTGTACAGTTATACTCTGGTTGGTTTCTGATGATTTAACATATCTATGCAACTTTGTGGCATATAAGACATAAGCGTGTTATGTCTAAGACATGGACTGGCTGCAAATATATTTTTAATCCTCCATTTTAGATCTGTGACTCATTTTGTATCATTTTTCCCTCTTTTAGGCTCTGGTAAATGATATCCAGACTATCCAGCCCAGTTTGAATAGTGTTAATGAGATTGGGAAGAAGATGAAAAATGAAGCAGAGCCTGAGTTTGCTTCCAAAATACAGACTGAATTAAAAGAACTTAATACTCAATGGGATCACATTTGCCAACAGGTACTATGCCTCCTGCTGTGAGTGGTTTTCTTTTAATTAAATTCTAGATTTCTCATTGACATAATTTTCCCCAGGCTATGGACAACTACTGAATGTGTGAGGTGGAGTTAGATATTTAGGGTTCATGCAAATTAACCTTCCATTTTACAATATTTGTCTCCCGTGTAGAAATGCTGTGCTGGCTAGACAGACTTGAGTTCAATAGTTTCAGTAATAGTCTCATCTATGACAGATGTATTAAGGACTTTGGTGCATATTGCAATGTATAAATTAACAGTACAGTCCTAAATACATCTTTTCAGAAGTTAACACCACTGTGTTCAGTGGTATGTGTTCAGTGATATGTAAATGAACTACAGGAGTCAAGATCCAGCAAGGCACCAGACTTAGGGCACAATCCAGAGTGAGGGCAATGAGGAGTGCCCTAGCTGGGTTGCCCCAACTATTCTGAATCCAGAGCAGAAAGTTATGCTGCATCCAGAGAGTCAGGAAGCCTGGACTGCCCTAACTGCTCCAGAGCATGCTCAGTAGGCACAGAGGCTGCAATCCTAAAGACACTTTCCTGGGAGTAAGATCCAATGAACTAAATGGGGCTTACTTTTGAGTAGACTCAGTTAGGATTGTGCTCTAAGTCAGTGACACCTGGGAAGGGCTTGCTCCTGAGGAGACCCCTGTCAGATCATACTGAACAAGGAACAGCTGTGGTGCCTGCCTTAAAAGGAAGCCCAGAAGTCCCCGTCAACCGGTAACAGCTGCAGCATGAGACTCTAGTACAGCAATACCTTTAGTGGAGGATGATTGCAAGGGGCCTGTTGGAATAGCCTTCTGTATTCTCAGGTTAGTGGGCTGCTGTAGTTGTGCCATATCCTGAGATTGAGAGGCAGGGGTTGCAGCTAGACTGGCCAAGAACTCAGATTTTTAGTCAACACTGCCATTCTTACTCTGCTGTATCATGGACCCCTATGGGTCTATTCATTGTGATACCTGCTGTTGAGGTGGTATAACTCTGAGGCGTTGAAAGAGAGAATTTCTACCTTGGAAATAGGTTCTGGATACGGCGTTAACTGCTCTGCCGTAGGCAATGCTAAACATGCCCTCAACATGCCTATCATGAGCTGCATAGGCTGGCCCAGCTAGGGCAGCCCAGGTCCACCTGTCTTGGGTCAGCCTATATTGCGTTAGTGCAAGATGGTGGCTCATCTTGCACTTAGGTCAGCCCAGTGATAGATAGGGTCACCCAAGTGCACTTCTGGATTGTGCCCTCAATGTGTTATTTACTATAAACATGATTTCTCTTAACTCAAAATGTATGTATCATTTGATAGCAGTAAAAGGAATTATAAAGCATTCAGCTTTAAATGCCTTGGAACTCTACCTTTTATTCTTGAAAACACAGGCAGTACTTGCTTTTGGGATGGTTTTATAATTTTTTTGAGGGGGGGGGGCTATAAAATGAGGTAAGAGAAGTCCAGATTGGGATATTCATCAAGGACCTAACCCCCGGGAGGTATAGGCATGGAAAATAGATGTAAAATAAAATGCATCCTATTCCAAATACAAATTAGGCAGACTTCCTTATAAGCATATTACTTTTTAGTAAGAAGGGGGCTGTGGGTGGCGCAAGTGGCTAAGACACTGTGCCTGTTAACCAGCAGGCCAGGGTTCGATTCCTGGGTCTGCCCCACAAGACAGGGTGAGCTCCTGTCCTTAGCCCAGCTCTGCGACGCAGCTGGTCCAATCGTATCGGCTCTGCCTTTCCATTGGACTAATTCAGTGGCGTGGAGAGGGGGGATTTGCTGCTTGGGTAACAGCCTATCCTCCATAACAATCCAACCCAGGCTTTCGTGCTTCGCATGCAGCGTATGCAGTGCTGAGCACGATACCATAGTCTTCCAAGACTGACGGAGGCCTGCTTTTTTTTTTTTTTAGTAAGAAGTACTGTTACTGCTCAATATAGGCTGTATTCATGTTATGCAGAGGCATTCTATTATTGTCCAAACAAACAAGCATAGCACAAATTTTTGGCACTCGTGCCAAAAGCTCAAAGAAATGCATAAGCCATATTGCCTCAGAAAGTTATTTTTGATAGTGTTTTATGGGAGAAACATCATGGCATTCTTTATTAGAAATATAAACCTATTTTTTTACCTTCAATTTCTTAAGCTTTGCAAGATGGTTATGCTTGAAATGTTAAGTGAGTGTCTCTTCAGATTAATAATTAATTGTTGATTCTTGTTCAGAAAGAATTATCATGTATCAGTTACTACCCAACCTAACTCAAATGAAAATATTGCTGGGGTAGGTTTTTTTTTAAACCTAACTGCAGTATCACTCTTATTGAGGTGAAAAAGCTACCTATATGTCTATTATTTTATTAACAAAAAATAAACTGTATATATATCTTGCTAAATGTTGGCTATATTATGAGCAAAAATGATAGGCAGCAATGCTCTTAAACAAATGGTGAAGCTGCAACATGATGAACTCTTGTGATTAAAACTTCTGGGATCATAAAAGCATGCCAGGGGAGTTTATGGATTTTCCTATCTATATATTAATAGTCTCTAGCAATTACATGTATTAATTATTTCAAAAGTAATAACAAGACAATAAAATCTAGCAGAATCATAATGACTATTTTAATATATGTATACATCTATGAGCAAGTTATTTCAGACAGTGATGAAATGCTGAAAAATATTCCACACCTGAATGGGAATAATGATTTAATTTTATAGTCAAAATGGATACTGTAGAAACAACTTATATTACTCAGCCAAACTACAGTTATCTTAAGTGTTTGGTCTTGCACTGTCATTTTTCTCTAGTGTAAATCAAAGCTGCAAAGTATCTAGCTTGAACTAAGACATTCCCAGTTCCAATAAAAAAAATACAGGTTGTGCTTTTTCACCACTGAGGGTACTGTTTCACAACTCTAAGTGGATAAAAATAATCAGCAGATACCAAATCAGTGGAAATAATACCCTATTTACTCAAATCTTATGCTCACTTTTCTCACCCATATTTACAGCACAATCCAGAGCAACTAATCTGTCCACCTAAGAGCCCTTGGGTTGCCCTACCTATCACTAGGCTGGAGCAACTGCAAGATGTTCCACCCCAGTTACTCTGGAAGAGGCTTAGGGCAGAGCAAGGCAACATAGGGTGCCCTAAGAGAGGTGGACCTGCTCTGCCCTAACTGGGGCAGCCTAAGCAGCTCAGGAGAGGCAAGTTGAGGGCATGTTTAGCATTGCCTAGGGCAGAGCAGTTACTCTGTATCCAAAGCCTGTTTCAAGGCAGAAATGCCCTCTTCCAGTTCCTCAGATATATACCACCTCAGGAGCAGGTATAGTAATGAGTAGACCTATAGGGGTCCATGATAAGGCTCGAGTAAGAATGGCAGTGTTGACCAAAAATCTGAGTTCTTGTTCAGCCTAACTGCAACCCCTGCCTCTCAACCTCAGGATATGGAACAAACTACGGCTGCCCACAAACCTCAGGCCACTCCAAGAAGCCCCTTGTATTCACAGTAGAATATACTGGCATCTCACCAGGGATTCCTTATAAGGCAGGCACCCAGTGGCATCACCAGACTGGTGCGGCTGGTATGGGCCGCATTGGGTGATGCGCTCTGTATGGGGTGATGCGCCGGAGGAGTTTCACTGTCTTTTGGCAGGCCCCAGGCGTCAGCACGCCCAAGGCGGAGCAGCAGCCAGAAGCTGCCACATGTCTGCAGAGCTGGCCCGAACGGCCAACTGAGGTGCACTGCGCAAAAACACACTGAGCATGCCGAACAGCTTTAGAGGAGACTTCCTTAGAGCGGACAAAGTCTGCGCCTCTGCACGGCCATTCGGCCTCACTCAGGAGGCGGAGCGGCAGCCGAATTGCTTCAGAAAGCGTACTGCACAGGCACCAACTCTGATTCCTGCAGTCTCCTCTGAAGCCAAAAGACTTCAGAAAAGTACTGCACAGGTGTCAGAGATGGTGCCTGTGCAGTCCAGGTGGGAGGGGTGCGCGCATCCCAGGGGTGACACATAGACTTCCGCACCGGGTGATGCGCAGAGTTGTGTCACCACTGTTGGCACCACAGCTGTTCCTTGTTCAGTGTGATCGAGGAGTGTCTCCTCAGGAGCAAGTCCTCCCCATGTGTCAATTACTTAGCATGCTCTGGAGCAGTTGGGGCAGCCCAGGCTTCCTGACTCTCTGGATGCAGCATAACATTCTGCTCTGGATACAGAATAGTTAGGAGAGAGCAGTTAGGGCACAGCAGGCTGAACTTGCTCTGGATTGTGCCCTAAGTCTACAAATGAGAGGTGGAAATTCAATTTGATGGTGCATTAGATTTGAGTGATTATAGTATGTTGATTATAAGTATAGGTTAGTATGTATTTAGTTTAAAAGTTTACTACAGTATATTGTAATTAAAATGTAACATAAAAAACATTGTTGTTTAGTGCTGTTAGGTAAAAATCATAACGTAAATGTATTGCAATTTTTGTTATTAACATATAACTTATTATTAAATGCAGTAAAATTAAATTTTGTACCTGCCTTGCAGCTACACATTACCAGTAAATAATTTTTTAAAAAATCTCAAACCTTTTAAAATAGGGGTTCACATTAGATTCCATGGCGCATTATATTCAAGTAATTACAGTAGCTTTAAAACCTCCTTCTAAGTTTAAAACCCTCTTCCATTGTTGCCAAAGAATGCATTAGTATATATACTATACCACATTCAGCCACTAGATGAGGTGAATAATGGAATGAAATTAAATACAGCATAGTCTATAACAGTGAATTCTGGGGTGACAGTGAAAGAGCAAGAACCCAAGAAGTGGGTCACTGTCTTTGCAGTTTAACAGCACAAAAGTAGGAAATGGCTTTTTGGCACTTTTCCCCTGGTTACAAGGCATTTAAATGTGAACATGCTATCACTGGTGAGCCAACTCAGTGGTTGTCAAATCAGTGGATGCCAGGCTTAATTATGCATTTAATGTAACATATAGTTTGGTCTATAGACAGTGCAAATTTTTTTCAGTGGCATTTTTAGTGATAATTGGCAATATTTCAGGCTAATTTACAGATGGAGCCTGTTTATCCTCAGAACTTTCATTCATGAATTTGCTGTGTATGAATCAAAGCTGTGCACTTGTCCCTTCCGGAAGGCTTTCTGAAGCCCAGAGAGCCAGCATGCCTCAGTTCCCTACTTTTATAGGCATCAGAATGGTATGAAGAGGCAGGAAAAAAATTTCAGAGTCCTGGAGGAATTGGAGGTGATTTCCTTTTGCCATTTAAGGTGTTCTGAGGCCCAGGGAGCACCCCACCCCCATTTCCCAAAAAAGCCACTTCAGTTTCCTACAATTTCCATCATGAAGCTTGAAGAGTCAGCAGGTGGACCTGCTCTGCCTCTCTGGAGTTTACAAAGGTCTGGTTCCCTTTATAAGGAAAAGGGGGCAAAAATTATGTGTTTATTTCTCCACAAAATTTGGTACTGGCAGCTGCTCCAGATAGGATCTGCGAGTAATACTGAGTACTGAGACTGCAAGTATTCATTTGAAATTTTGTCTTTAGATGCAAGACAGCATACTGTGGAGGTTTTTTTAGTGTTTTAAGTACAGCCACTATTCTAAAAACTTGGAAACTAGTTTTTCTTTGTGTACATGCATGTTTGCTGACACCATTCCTAAAGATGGAAATTTAATGTGCCATTTAACATTCAATTAACTTCTGAATCTAATGTTTACTCTTTCAAATAAAATTAATGTGTTTTTTTTAAGGCCTACGCTAAGAAGACAGCACTGAAATGTGGTTTGGACAAAACAGTAAGTCTCCGAAAGGATTTGTCAGAGATGCATGAATGGATTACACAAGCAGAAGAGGAGTATCTTGAGAGGGATTTTGAGTACAAAACACCAGATGAATTGCAGAAAGCTGTTGAGGAATTGAAGGTAAAAATGCATACTGATGTGTTTAATTTGTTTCTGAGGGTGTTCTTGAAGTTATTGTTGTACACAATCTGTTTGCTCATTTGGAAGAGTCAGTTTTCTTCAAAAATCTCAAATTTGAAGCATTAGGTGCTTTAAACGAATTTTGTTTCAATTTACCATCTGTTGTAAGATATTTGGCTTTTCAAAGAATTGTATCACTAGAGGTTTTTCAGTGTTTAATTGGATTAAGTGTTGCATTTGCCTTGTGTTTGTGTTGTTTGGGTGCCCATATTACATTTTTCAACTGTTTTTGTTCCCGTCGCTCTTTCTTCTGATAATTGCATCAGATAGGTTATTATCACAGGTTCTCACAAATTGCATTCAGAAGTTGCATGCTCTTATAAATGTATGTCGTTAATTTGCATCCTGTAAAAATTCATGTGTCAGCTTTTTGAGTCTGCACCAGTTGTTTTGCCAGCACCGACTTGAGAAACTACATGTCAGACCAGAAAACCCAACACAGAGACTGGATAAGACAGCGATAAATGCACTGATCACACAGCCCTCTCCTTCCCTGTTCCTCCTCCCTCCCCACTCTTGTCTGCCCTCCCCCAGAGGGTCCTATTTACTATTAGGTCTGTACATTTTGCAAAAAAATCTCCAATCACATACTTCTTCAAATCGTCAAGCTTAATGGTGCTACTCAGTCAAGGGCTATGATTTCTTTTTTCTCTTTTCAGAAAGATCTCTGCAAAATGTGTCTTTGAAGGTTGACATCAGGCCTCATGGTAACCAGCCAGTCCAGTCTAAAACAAATGCAGTAGAAATGTATTATATATTTATGCTAAGGTTGCGTGTGTATTCTTTTTCAGAGGGCAAAAGAGGAGGCCATGCAAAAAGAGGTGAAAGTGAAGCTGCTCACAGAATCCGTGAACAGTTTTATAGCAAAGGCTCCACCTGCAGCACATGAAGCCTTAAAAAAGGAACTTGATGTTCTAACCAACAACTACCAGCGACTTTGCAGCAGGCTAAATGGGAAGTGCAAAACATTGGAGGTTAGTTCTTTTTCAGGATAAATTGAAATTGTTCAACATATCATAGGGACTATGTTCCTTGAAAAACTAAGGAAATCTTCATTAATTTATTTTATGAAATAAATATTTTATTTATTTTCTAACAAAAGCATGATTTTGCAAAGTTAAAATATGATGACCCTTTTTGGTTAAAAATCCATGTCATGTTTTATAACTCATCAGGAGGTATGGGCATGTTGGCGTGAACTACTGTTATATTTGGATATTGAAAACAAGTGGTTGAATGAGATTGAAGCAAAACTCAGGGCAACTGAAAATATTCAAGAAGGCACTGAAGAAGTCTCAGAGGCACTAACTGTAAGTACTGACATTATTTATATATGAATGGCTAGAAATGGCTAGGCTGCAATCATACACTCACTTACCTGAGAATAATCCCTGTTGAATTCCTAGAATTTACTTCTGAATAGATATACATAGGAATTGTATTGTTAAATGGTGGTGATGGTTGTTGTTGTTTAGTCGTTAGTCGTCATGTCCGATTCTTAGTGACCCCATGGACTGAAGCATGCCAAGCCCCACTATCCTCTACCCACTTTCAAAGTCTGCTCCAGTTCACGTTCATTGCCTTGGTATAGGGTTGTCATAATTTTTTTTCCACCAAACTCTCTGTAAGATAGGCTGGAAGGGTACTCCACCCATGCCTGGCTCCCCTGCCTCAAGATGCTCGCTCCAGCCACAAAACAGTCTGATATAGGAAGTTGGAGGAGATGGGCCTTTGGCCTGATCCAGTGGAGGCTCTTCTTACGTTCTTAAACCTTCAATAAATTCCAGAGTTAAAGAAGGCTTTAGACTATCCCTAGATATGTCTTTGGGTCATCGGGGTAATCATTGTGGCACCATCAGGAACCCTAGACCACTCCAGTTGAGAATTAATGGCCCATTTCCAGTTCTCCTCATGAGTTGCAACCCACTGGTTTAGGAATTGCTTCTGAAAATTATCCCTCCTCACTGTCACCCTTTTTTGTTTTGGCAATGAAAAGTTTTCATAAAATTGGGGTGTTGGTCTCCAGGGTGTCATGGGACATGTTGGGAGCAGGACATTTCCACCAGCCTACCAACATGCATGCATGTTTGCTTGCTTTCACTGATCCCAATTATGTTTACTTTGAGAACAAATCTCATGGAGCTTACTCCAGTAAGTATGCATAGGCTTCCAGACTCTGCAGTCTTACCATGTTTTCAAATTTTCCTGAACCTACCTCAGAGAAGATTTTCTTATAAGCCTTAAGTCTCCAGAGCTCCCAAACAACAAGCATCTGTCAGTATAGTTAAGAGACAAGGCTCATTAGGTATAACACTAATATCTGTTTATGTTCCTTATTGCAAGTAAGGGACAGGACTCTGAATAATTATAGCTATAAGCAAGTGTGTTGGTTCACATCAAAATTCAGGAAATAACATTAAAAGCTTGATAGGATCTTGTTCCCAGTTTTGATTATGGTGATGGGCAATCTGATAAAATAGATTAAATTTTAACTAAATTATTCAACAGAGGCACTTCAGCCTGTTTTAATGTTTGAAAGACAAAATTCAACAAATTTATGGGGGGGGAGAAAGGTCCACATATATTTGAGATACAAATGTTCTCCTGTTTGATCTAAAGGGGAATGGCAAAAACAAATAATACAGTTTATGGATGTTTCAGTCTCTGGAAACGTTAATGCAACACCCAGAAGATAATCGCAATCAAATTCGTGAGTTGGCACAGACCTTAACGGATGGTGGAGTTTTGGATGAACTGATCAATGAAAAACTGGAGAAATTCAATTCACGATGGGAAGAACTGCAACAGGAGGTACATTTTAAGAAATAATTTCTCTCACTGTGGTACTTTTCTGTTGAATAATTTTTTTCTGCTTTACTAAAGTAAGCGTTGCTAGTCTCATAAAGTACAGTACTATATTGTAAAGTAATACAAACAAAAGCCAGTAAACTTGCTGTGTATTCTTTTGATGCGTGAATGTGACAGGGGTAGAATTTGTGTGGATTTGTATGGAAAAGGCTTTGATAGGAAGTTTCTTAGAACTCTGTTTCACTTCAAAAGTCTCACAGTGGGAGAAGAAGGCACTTGAAGTTTTTATTTATTTGTTTATTTTATTTATATACTAGTGAAAGGCGTACCCGCGTTGCGAGTGTAACTTCCCCATACAACATCCTCCAGGGCGCATCAACAACCCATGCACAACCTACCCCCATGTACAACATTCCCCTGTGCACAACTTCCCCCATGCGCATCATCCCCCATGCGCATCATCCCTCATGCGCAACTTCTCCCCACGCGCAACTTCTCCCCACGCGCAACTTTCCCCCGTGCGCAACTTCCCCCATGCACAACTTCCCCCATGCACAACTTCCCCCAATGTGCAACTTCCCTCCCTGCGCAACTTCCCCCATGCGCAACTTTCCTCCATGCGCATCATCCCCCCATGTGCAACTTCCCCCATGTGCAACTTCCCCCATGTGCAACTTTCCTACATGCGCAACTTCCCTCCATGCGTAACTTCCCTCCATGCGCAACTTCCCTCCATGCGCAACTTCCCCCATGCGCAACTTCCCCCATGCGCAACTTTCCTACATGTGCAACTTTCCTACATGCGCAACTTCCCCCATGCGCAACATCCCCCATGGGCAACTTTCCAACATGCGCAACTTTCCTACATGCGCAACTTCCCCCCATGCGCAACTTCCCCATGCGCAAAATCCCCCATGCGCAACTTCCCCCATGCGCAACATCCCCCATGCGCAACTTCCCTACATGCGGATCATCCCCCCATGCGCAACTTCCCCCATGCGCATCTTCCCCATGTGCATCTTCCCCCCATGCGCATCATCCTACCATGCATAACTTCCCCCATGCGCAACTTCCCCACATGTGCATCATCCCCACATGCGCATCTTCCCCCATGCGCAACTTCCCTACATGCGCAACTTTCCTACATGCGCACCACCCCCATGTGCAACTTCACTCCATGCGCATCGTCCCCCCATGCGCATTGTCCCGCCATGCGCATCATCTCCCATGCACATCATCCCCCTATGTGCATCATCCCCCTATGTGCATCATCCCCCATGTGCAACTTCCCCCATGCGCAACTTCCCCCATGTGCAACTTTCCTACATGCGCATCATCCCCCCATGTGCAACTTCCCCCATTCGCAACTTTCCTACATGCGCACCATCCCCCATGTGCAACTTTCCTACATGCGCATCATCCCCCCAAGTGCAACTTTCCTACATGTGCAACTTTCCTACATGCGCAACTTTCCTACATGCGCAACTTCCCCCATGTGCAACTTTCCGACATGCGCATCATCCCCCATGCGCAACTTCCCCCATGCGCAGCATCCTCTCCAGTGCAACCTCTTCCTCCTAACAACATCCCCCCAGTGCACCAGGCACTCAGCACCAAACTGGCTGGATGTGGTTCAGTCTCCCATGTTAAGTATAGGAGAAAAACACGTTGCCCCCTTTTCAGCCCCTGAAGGGTTAATTTCTCCAGATGGTTCTTGGTGGGAGTTCAGGTGACAGAAGGAACTCCCAGAATTCCATGCTTCAGGCCCAGCAGTTGGGGAGGAATGTTGATGAGTCAGCAATTCTCAATGCAAAGTATAGGGAGGAAAACGCGTTGCGCCCCTTTTCACCCCCTTCCCGTTGGAATTTCCGAAAACCGGTTCTTAGCGCACCCCTCAGTCACAGAAGGAACACCCACCCACGCTTCTAGGCCCAGCGGTTTTGGCAGGGCGGTGATGAGTGTGTCAGTCAGTGAGTCAGTGAGTCAGTGAGTGAATGACTTTTCTCTTTTATATATATAGATTAGTATCCTACCTTTCTCCTGGAGACCCAAGATGGCTCACAATATAATGACAAAGGATAAAATCCTAAAGACACTTTCCTGAGAGGAAGACCTATAGAACACAATAGGACTTACTTTTGAATAGACATGGTTAGGATTGTATTCAAAATCAATTACAATAACCTGTATAATGCACTTCATAATACCTAACAATTAAAACACCAAAGATAGCATAGTACAATAAGAATAACACGTTACAATAAAACATTATAAAAATGTTCCAAGGAACCTACTGCAGTACAGGTATAACCTAATTATCAGTGGATTTTTTTTAAAGTCAACATGAATGAGATGTCGCTCCATTAAATTAAAATGTCCTTTTTTGGTTAAAAAATAGCATGTTTACCAGGCAGGCAGGCAATAAATCAACTCCCTCTCCCTATCTGAAGCTTAGAAAAGCTTGTTTTAGCTGTAAGATATACTCTTCCCTTCCCCTTCTTGGAGCGGCACAAAAGAGTGCAACACTGTTAGGAAGTTATATCCCTTCACATTCTTGCCAAGGGAATTTGGCGACTGATATTCATTAATAGGAAAATTGGGGTATTTGAACAGTCTGGTGTGCCTTGTCAATGGTAAAAACAATTGATGGTGTGCCTTGACAAGTTCAGTGCCTTGTTAAGTGTGCCTTGACATGAAAAAGATTGAAAATCTAGAGGGAAGGGGCACAAGAGGGAAGGGGCACAAGAGGGAAGGGGCACAAGTGGTACAGTATATGAAAATAAACCAGCACATGGCAAAAAACCAGCATATGGCAAACTTGTCTGTCTCTACATTATTCAGTGCCTCCCTTACTTTTGAAAACATTCATGTTCTATATATTATTGTGAAGCCAGGGGTCAAACATGTTACATGCAAAGTAGGGAGTTTTCCTCTTCACCTTTGTTTCATTTAAGTAGTGTATGGTGGGTATGGGAAGACAGTGTTCAAAATGTGGTGGGACTGAAATTATAGTTATGTGTTTTTAAGTACTTTTGAAGGGTTTTAGCCCTAAACTGAGCCCATAAGTCAATTTAGCCCAGAGTGTGTAATCCCCTAATTCCACACTTTATTTACACTATGAAATAATAACTCATTTTAAAGAGATTTTAAAGAGACATACCCCCAAATCCAGAGTAACTACAGGAGCACGTAAGAGACTTTACATGCACCCACAGTTACTGTACCACCTAGTGAAAACCTATGGGAAATTCATATTGGAATCCAGAGTAGGTTGTTCTTACACCAGAGCAAGGATTTCCCGTAGTTACTCTGGATTTTGCCCATATTAAGTGGCAGTTAAACCCTAGGAGCTTTTCAGCACACGTTTCTATGATGTGCTTTTAAACAAAAGTGGCTGTAAGATACAATGTGTTCCTATATACCAAGGATACAGATTTTGTGGTATTCCCAAACAATATGTGAAGATTGTTTTCCTTTCTTTTAAGACTGGATAAACTTTATGTGCTTTCTCTTTTGAAATGAAATAAACAGTAGTTTATTATTAAATGTCAAGTGAAATATTGTCCTACAGTTTTATCAGCTCCAGGCATGTCAATAAAATGAAAATGCATGTCAGAAAAACTGGTATATAGGAAACCTTCAATAAATAAAATATTAACATATTGTAGACATTATATGATAACCCATCAGATTGCAGAAATATGAGCTTTTTAAAATATGGGCACAATCCAGAGTAACTATGGGGAGTCCTTGCTCCGGTGTAAGAACAATTTGCTCTGGATTGCAATATGAATTTCCCATAGGTTTTCTCTAGGTGGTGCAGTAACTACAGGTACACGTAATGTCTCTTACGTGCTCCTGTAGTTACTCTGGATTGTAGGGTTAGTTCACTTCCTAATCATTCTAGAAATGATATATTTTAAAATCAAAGTATGTATATGGATTGTAATGTTAACAACCACAAGCAAATGAGAAGGATTTCTTTCCATAGAAATTGGAAGTCAAAAGTACACAAATATACATAATTTTAATGGTTGTTGCTATATGGCACTATTCTAGAACGGATAACATAGTACACAGATGTTATCCAAAGATGAACATAGCCTTTCACCTTCTCTGTCAAGTGAGAATTATTTGTAACTTGGAAAAGATTATTAATCCTATTCGGCCTCACTGCCAGCAAAATGTGTATTTCATTGGTGGCAACTGATTCAGAATAGTTTCTGTACATTGCTGGAAAAGATCGGAAACTTCCCATGTGCACTGAAATTGTGCCAAGCAACAACTGGGTAAGTTACGTTGGTAGAGAGGTGGTGAGGTAGGGTGGTATGGGGAGTAGGAGATTAGGAGATAATGTGGAGATCCCTTTCTCTCCTTGGGATTGCACGAATAAAATTGCTGGCACAGATTGAGGGAGACCACTATGGAGAGATAGGCTATGTGGCCCTAGTGCTGGTACTGAACTCCAGCACTGGCACTCTGTGTCACAAAAGTGCCATAAGGCATGTCTGTGTCACATGGAGTACCAACATGGGTTCTTTCAAGTCTGTGCTGGCAAAATAGCTGACTCAGACTTGGCAACCCCCATTGTGGGGTTTGGGGCTTTCTCCAGGATAAGGGGATGGATACAACACATACCTTTTTGCAATAGCTGCACCAAGTTGGGGAGCGGGAGAGATAGGATAGGGCTGAGGGTCCATTTGTTTACCTATGTGCCACAAATAAACAATATTAACAAGCCAGCACAATTCAGTTGTGGGTTACTAACTGCTATCAACCTATCTGAAAAGCTGACTCAAATATCATGTAATTGTACATAAAATATACTTTAGGTCCATTGTGTGTATATAATTTGAGTGTATTATGCTTGGGTATAGGAGATACACCATGTAATTTGATTTAGGAGTACATAAGAAATTATAAAACCTTCCAGCAATTTTGTGTACAGTGGAACAAAAAATAGCACTTGGAAAGCACAGTTTGAAAACATTAATTAACATATATATTATGTGGTAGATTCTTTTGAAATAAATACAAGTGTATAATCAATGGTCCAAATAACAGGCAGTTCCAGCCTTTCTCAATTTTATAGCAACAAATGGGTTTTTTATCCAAATTGCTACACGTAGAAAATCAGTTGTGTAACCAAGCACTCCCAGCTTCCTTTGTAAAGGAAGCTATTACACCTGTTCTCCCTTCCAAAAAACTTAGATATAAGAATTCTGCTTTTACTAGTGTTTTGCTAGATCTAAGGCTACGCCAACATATTGCTGTCTTAATATTTTCCTAAAGGAGGGGTGTCCAAAAGGTTTTGGTTGGAGGGCCACATCATGTCTCTGACAATGTATTGGGGGCTGGTAAAATAATTTACATTTCAAATTAGAATAAATTTACCGTACATAAATTTGCATGTAAGAGTTAATTACAATAGAGACAGGTCTGGAGGATTGCAGTAGAGATAGGTCTGGAGGATTACAAGGCTTGTCTGATTAGAGGGGTCTTGCCACAGACCACAGTGAGCTCACTGCAGGCCACATCTGGCTCATGGGTCACCCCTGAACTAAAGATAAATCTGCCCTAAAGTAGAATCAATGAAAGGCCACACTTAAAATAATATTATAACATAACATGTTTAGTTTGTTGATTGTGAGCTGTGATGCATTAAATCATATGATGTGTTAAGATTGCACTAAACCTGTATTTAGTTTTGCTGTAGAACTGAGATGTGATTATTGAATGTAAAAGTATCAAAAAGAATTACAGTTTGAACCTCATCCACTGATTTTTTTTATCTGGATATTTGACTCAACATGGGTTGCCAAGGCTAACTGCATTAAGTCATAGGGAAAAAGTTCCTTTGAAAACATGACAACACACAAAAAGGCTTACGTAACTCTCACAGTAGGCTGGAGGGCAGCAAGGCACTCTGTGGCACTCTGGGAAACAGGTACCTCGAAGAACAGCTCCCTTGGTTCCTATATCTTTAACCACCAGCTTTCCTCAGGCCAGGCTGTGCTTTCCTCAATCAGAGCACATCCAGCACCTGAACATCCATTTGAGAGCAAGACCAGGTACAAAGCCCCTTTTTTGTATCTTCAATGTTCTCAGTAGGCATGGATGTTCCTACTGAGTTTTTTTTAACTGCTGCTGCAATTTTATTCCAGAAGTTTTTTAGCAATCTGAATGTCTGTTTTCAGAAAATTCACAAAGCACAATAAGGAACCGGGAGTCTGGGAGTTTTAAAAAAAAGTATTGCACGGTTAGTGCAGTATATATATATATTACATAATACTAAACATTTGTGCTCTAGGCGAATTCCATTTCTCATCAAGCAAATTACTTTGAGTTTTTGCAGTTTTTAAAACTTGAATTATTGTGTAGCTAATGTATTTCTACAACAACCATAGGAAAAAAATCTATTGTGATAGACTTTTCTGAGTGAAATAAAACAGTGAGATGGAAATATGTATTTGTCAAGGGTTCTGTTAATCTTTGTATGTCTTGTCTAAAAGAAAAAAGACTTACCCCCAATTTCAAAATAACTACGGGAGCACATAAGAGACTTTACGTGCACCCATAGTTACTGCACCACCTAGTGAAAACCTATAGGAAATTCATATTGGAATCCAGAGTAAGTTGTTCTTAGCACTGGAGGAAGGACTTCCCGAAGTTACTCTGTATTTTGCCCTTATTCTGTATAATCTCTTCTTGAGTATGAAGTAATGAAAAGATGTAAAATATCTCTTTATCCAAGGAGGCTTTCAAGAGCCACAAATTCCCTGCAGATAGCAGTCAAAGCTGTGTTTGACCCACTCAGTCACAGTGTAGGAAATTTTTGAAGGATTAGACTGCTCAAAAATGAATGCTGTACTGTGGAGTTAGTGCAGACAGATACAGTGCTTAAGCTAAGTTCTGAAAAAAACAAAGTAACAAAATATTGAACTGAAGTCTGTGCTGTATCGTGTCATTGTATACCATGATATATAACGAGAGAGGGAGAAAGATACTAAATTTAAGGTTAGAGGAAAGAGATAAGGAAAACCATGGGTATTACAACCTTTCCACCCTCTGAACCTGAGTGGAACTGACCTCCAGGTGTGTACAAAAGGTCTCCTGAGACCCCAAAAGCCACTGCATGACTGCCAGCTGCCTCAGCAAGCCTCAGGTTGGAGGTTTTGGCAAAAAAACAACACTACAAAACTGATTTCCAGAAGCTTTTTAATGACTTTTTTGTGTTATAATGCAGTCAGCCGTAATCTTTTGAGGACCATGGTCCATGGGAAATTGTTTTCCCACAGGCTGGTGGTTGGGCTGCACCTGTGCAGTTCACCCCCAGCTTATTAGAATTACTTGGCTGCAGGTAAACTTTGCAAGTGCGTCCTACCGCCTGGACGCACCTGCGTGGTTAACTCCCAGCTCTGCAGAACATCTGTGCTAGGGCAAACTGTACAAAAATGTCTGAGTGCCTGGTTGAGACTGTGCAGTTGGCACAGTCTATTTAATACTTGTGTCTCAGTCAGGTGATTAGGAAAGTGCAATTTTACAGCTGGGACACACATGCCCAGTTTGTGCCCGGCCCGATAGTTATGTTGGCCTGGGGGCAAACTCACAGTCACCTCCAGCCAGAGAGGGTGCGGGGGAAGCAGTGGGGTTCTAACCTTCAATCCCGGTGTGGCCCAGCCCAGCCCGACCATAGAGGCCTTGCAGATTGACAGTGGGCCACGGACTAGGGGTTGAGGACCCCTGTTGTAAGGCATTCTGAGGCCAGGGAAACTCAGGAGCTCCTTAAGTTGTTAGACAACACCAGCCAATTTTAAAGTGATATTACTTGCTATCGTCATATTGGGATCAGTGTCGAGAATCTGTTACTAAATTTTTGCAACATGCATCCGTAAGAATAATTGTAAATAAGGTGAGGAATGAACTGTAAAGAGTCTCCAAAGCAAAACAGAAGGATCTAATTGTTTCTTTGAGTACCATTCCATGTTCCATGTTAATCCATGTTCTGAGAAGCTATTTATACCTCCTGTGTGAGAGTTATTTTATAAACAGATCTTTTATCCCTCTCACTTGTTGAAATGGATTATCTTAAAATGGACTCTGATGACGGTCACTTTGTTCTGACCACAGAAGATCTCTTGGGATATATAATGAGATCAAGAGTCCCCTTCGGCATCAGTATGACAAACTGTCAGAGGAAATGGTTGAATTTATTCTAGCAGTCTTCTACTCACTATAGAATTCTTCAGTACCTGCTTTTATTATTTGGGGGTTGTTAGAAAGTTTATTTTCTGATTTGTTTGAAAAGTTAAATGGCTGGCAAAAAGAGACGCAATTTATCATACAGAAAGGTGGATGATTAGCAGTTGGAAATTCTAGTTTGTACAAAACTGTGTGTTTTTAATGGCATGTTTTAAAAAAAATCAATGTCTGATTTTAATTTTTTTTCTTCCTTCCTTTTTTAGGCTGTAAGAAGACAAAAAGTTCTTGAGCAAAGTATCCACACTGCCCAGGAAACTGACAAAACACTTCAGTTAATTCAAGAGTCCCTTGCCTTTATTGATCGACAATTAACTAGTTACCTTGCTGACAGAGTGGATGCAGCACAAGTACCTCATGAAGCACAGGTAATTTTTTGATAGTCTATTTAATACTTGTGTCTCATTCAGGTGGTTCGGAAAATTCTGAGATTTTTTAAACCATTGATAGTTTTCAATTCCCCGAATTAGGAATTTCAATTTCTTGCAATAATACTGTCTGGATTAGGAAATGTGCCACTCTACATAGTAATACTGCTCCCAAAGGTCACATATATTTTGCTGAAAATTCTTGATTTAACTTTTCATGGTATCTGTCCTTATGGGAACATTAAATTATTTTATTAGATTGAATTAAAATGTATTAAATATTGGTGAAAGTTGTGATGTTACATTAAAGCAATGAAATTACTACTGGAATTCCCGACAGTGCTATTTTTACTATGCTATCAACCGCTCAGCATCTTTACTACTTATGGTTAACTTCCTGGTAAAGCTGATTAGAAACCCCATGAATTGTTGCTGCATTATGCAATCACAGATACGCAGTTTAATGCCTTGGAATGGAATATGCACAACACACCTCATAGGTGTGTTCCTCCTTCACAATGTTCCTCTTTCCTACTCAGTTGTTTAGCCTTGGAAGGAAATTTCTAACATTGTAACTTTCATTAATTCTAAGTGTAAAAGATTTATATAGGTTGCAGCCTAAGAGCACTTTCCTGGGAGTAAACCCCATTGAACTCAGTGGCACTTACTTCTGAGTAGACACAAATAGGATTGCACTGATATTTGCTGGTTTTATTATTAATATTTTAAAAATGGATGGAATAGCTCAACAATTGAAAATTAACCACATTCTTAGATTTTGGATAAAATTGTTGATGTAAACAGCAGTGGTTGCATATTAAAGCAAAATAGTATGGTAATAAGCAGTGGTGGGATTAAAATAAATTAACAACAGGTTCTATGTCCCATTAGTAACCAATTCTAAGAACCAGGCGCTCATTAGCAAAGGTTCTGTAGCACCTGTGAGAACCCCCTGAAGCCCACCACTGGAGTAGCCCCTGCTTCATACGCAATATGAATATGCAATCTTCCAGCAACATGAGTAATTTTTAAGCATATTTCTGATGTGATGTTTGTGTAGAAATGAAATTATTGATTAGAACAAAAAAGTAAGCCACCTGTTACTACTACATATAAGTTCTACAGCAAAACCTTGGAAAATTCTTCACCTTCAAGGGGAATTCACATTCAACACCTTCAAAGAAGGTGATATAATTTACATATCATTGTGAGCATGAAAATTTTAGAAGGTTCTCTATGGAATCCTCCATAATAACCTGACCCATTACTTATCTCTCTTATGTTATGCCTGACCAACCCTACAATCCAGAGTAACTACGGGAGCATGTAAGAGACATTATGTGCACCCGTAGTTACTGCACCACCTAGGGAAAACCTATGAGAAATTCATACTGCAATCCAGAGTAAATTGTTCTTACACCGGAGCAAGGACTCCCTGTAGTTACTCTGGATTGTGCCCATAGTCCGATTACATGTTTTTCAATTACATGCTGTTCAATTACATGTTTTTCAAAATGTCTCTGCGGATGAAAAAACTGCATGGAAACATACTTTGGTATAGCGATTCTCTAAAACATATGTAGAGTTTGAGAAGTACTAAGTGTTTGCAGAGGTGGGGGGAGTAGGTAGCAGTCTGAATGGCCGAAAGGTACAGTTGCAGCCATTTTGGCACCACTGCAGCCTTGGGTGCTGGGTATCTCATGATTAGGTTCTAACTGTATTTGTCAGCTCAAATTGTATTTGCAATATATAAGGATTTTATATTTTCCTGTATCAGACAGATTCAACATTAAGGTGTTTTTAAAGGATTTGTAGAGTGGTTAGAATATTTATTTGATTAAAATAAAATCTGATTAAAATGCAGATTTTCTGAAAATTTCCCTGCCGCCAATTTGCATTAATGGTTTCTAATATTCTTCATTTTAAGAAGGAAAGCAGGCAGACATTTTCTGGTGTATCCTTCCTGGTAATTGTTTGGCAGTTCTGTCAGTTGTAGTTATTTTCAAACAATTTCTACATGAATTAGTTTGAATTGGTCTAAATTAGCTCATATAAACATGGAAGCTATATATTGCTTTGAATGGCATTGCCATGGTCAGTATTGTGCAAACCGGTTGGTTGGTGCTGATGAGACTGATTTACCATGAGGTGTCAAAGGTTAACATTTGCATTGTCGTCATTTGTTCACCCACTGGCTCTTGCTGAAAATGATACACAGAAACATTTGCTAGAAAATCACTGTGATCATTGCATATTATGTTCTTTCATCAGCGTACTGCTGTACAATACATTTATCCTGTTTAGCAGAGAATAGTGTGTGAGAGGTTTAAAAATTAAAGCTGAAAGTATCACATAATTTTTAATATATCATTAACACATTAGGATAATGTATGTCATACAAAATATTTACTTTTATTATTATTATTTATTGGATTTTTATCCACCTTTCTCTGCACAAGTGGGCTCAAGGCAGCTAAGAAAGGAATCACAAAAACGTTTAAAAACTCATTAAAATAATTAATAAAAAATTAAAAAACACTAATTATTATTTGATCTAAATAGTGAAAAGGGTTCTGGGCAAACATTTCCAAAAAAGGGAGAAGCAAAAGTAATAATTCTTATGTATGTCTTTTATGTTTTGTCATGCTTTTATAGATTTACTTAAGCTTTTAGGAGAAAGAATTCTAATCCCTATGCTTGTTTTCCTGACAAGGGGACACTTATCATGTACATATAGTATAACTTAATTGTTCTCATCAAGTCACAGTAAGAAAGACTTCTGTTTTATGTTCAACTGAGCATAAAAGTTACTACAACTTTTAAATACTAAAACAAAAAGTGCACAAGATAATATCACATCCTAATAATTCTGTATTATTATATTAGACTAGGCTAGATATAAAGTCTTAAATATTTATTTGAAAAAAATCCACTTCGTTTCAAATGCGTCTTTTTTTTTTTTAAACAGAAAATTCAATCAGAATTGACAAGCCATGAGATTAGCTTGGATGAAATGAAGAAACGGAACCGGGGTAAAGATGCTGCCAAAAGAATATTTCCCCAAATTGATATTGCACAGGTTTGTAAATTTCACTTTCTTTTGCATTCTTGTGTTTATCCCTTATTCAAAATACACAAGCAGAAAGGAATAAGTAGTTATTAAATGAAATAGTTATTCTACTTTAATTCAGTGGTTTTGGGGACTCTTAGATTTCTTCTTCTGTATAACATTTATACAAACTTTAGTGTTAGGCAGAAGAAAAAAAACAGTTTGTTATATCATCAATTTAAATCTGTACTTCTAATTAACGTCTCAAAGAGATTAGAAATATTTTGAGAAATGGAAGAGCTATTGAGACAAACCTGTTATACATCTCTTGTATAAAGACTCATAAAAAAATCAAAATTAAATATGTATTTGCATTGTCATTAATCTCCCTGTCACAAAAATATATCATTAAATATATCATTAATCTCCCTGTCACAGAAATATATAACTTCATTCAGCATTCATAGAATCATAGAGTCATAGAATCACAGAGTTGGAAGGGACCTAGTAGGTCATCTAGTCCAACCCCCTGCCTGCAGCAGGAAATCCCCCTAGAGCATCCCCGACAGGTGCTCGTCAAGCCTCTGCTTGAAGATCCCCAGTGAGGGAGAGTCCACCACTTCCCTTGGCAATCTGTTCCACTGCTGAACCACCCTCACCATCAGGAATTTTTTCCGGATATCCAACCGGAATATCCTCTCTTGCAGTTTGTACCCATTGGTTCTAGTTCTGCTTTCAGAAGCAGCTATGAGCAAATGAGCCCCTTCCTCCCTATTACAGCCTTTCAGGTATCTGAAGAGGGCAATCGTGTCTCCTCTCAGCCTCCTCTTCTCCAGGCTGAACATCCCAAGTTCCCCCAACCTTTCCTCGTAGAGCTTCCTTTCCATCCCACTGATCATTCTTGTTGCTCTCCTCTGGACTTGCTCCAGTTTGGCTGCATCTTTCTTAAAGTGAGGTGCCCAGAACTGAACACAGTACTCAAGGTGAGGTCTGACCAATGCAGAATAAAGAGGAACTAGAACTTCTCGCGACTTAGAAGCTACAGTCCTCTTAATGCCGTCTAAAATGGCATTTGCCTTCTTTGCAGACACATCACACTGCTAACTCATGTTCAGCTTGTGATCCACAGCGACTCCAAGATCCCGCTCACATGTTGTGCTGCCAAGCCAAATATCCCCCATTTTATACCTGTATTTTTGATTTTTATTTCCTAAGTGCAAAACCTTGCATTTCTCCCTGTTGAAATTCATTCAATTTGTTACAGCCCAGTACTCTAGTTTATCCAGATCCTCCTGGAGGTTTCTCCTGTCTTCTGTTGTGTTTGCTACTCCTCCCAGCTTGGTGTCATCCGCAAATTTGATCAGGTTCCCCTGTATTCCTTTCTTCAAGTCATTAATGAAAATGTTAAAGAGAACCGGTCCCAAGACAGAGCCTTGGGGTACCCCACTTGAAACCGACCTCCAGGTTGACACAGAGCCATTAACTAAAATCCTTTGTGTGCGGTTGTTGAGCCAGTTGCAGATCCACCTAACAATTGCCTAGTGTAGCCCAAATTTTCCAACTTCCCAATTAAAATGTCACGTGGGACCTTGTCAAATGCTTTGCTGAAGTCAAGATAAATGACATCCACAGCATTGCCACTGTCCAGTCAGCTCGTAACCCGATCAAAAATGGAGATCAGATTTGTCTGGCAAGATTTATTCTTGGTAAATCCATGCTGGGTTGTTTTGATCACTGAGTACTTGGATGTGCACAAATTGTGTGTTTTATGATTTGTTCTAATATCTTCCCCGGGATTGAAGTCAAACTGACTGGTCTATAATTTCCTGGGTCTTCTTTTTTCCCCTTCTTAAAGATTGGGACTTAATCTGCTATTCTGCACCATCCATGTTTTCATTACGTCTTTGGGGATACAAGCACACCCCTGCATCAGCCAATGATCCTGCACCCCCATTTGCACAGCCCTCCTTCCGAGAATAGACGGACACAAAGTAGGAGTTGAGCAGCTCCGCCTTCTCCTGGTTTCCAGACACCTGCTGTCCATCTTTGTCCAGGAGCAGCCCCACCCCCTCATCTCTCCTGTATCTAAAGAAGCTCTTTTTGTTATCCTTGACTCCCCTAGCCAGCCTCAGCTCATACTGAGCTTTAGCATTCATGACCCCCTCCCTACAAGACTGGGCTATCTGCCTGTTCTTCTTCCTGGTGATCTTTCCAGTCTTCCACTCCCTATACTTCTCTTTCTTTAACTTCAGCTGATCCCCAAGTTGCTTGTGCAACCAACCTGGTTTTTTCAGGATTTTCCCCCCTTTCTTTTTTATTGGAATTGTTTCTGACTGTGGTTGTAGAAGCTGCCTCTTAAGGAGCTCCCACCCATCTTGGGCCCCTTTCCCCATTAGATCATCAACCCATGGGATCCCACCTATGACTCCTCTAAGCCTGTTGAAATCAGCTTTCCTGAAATCCAATGTATAAGTTTCACTCTGCACTCTTTTTATTTCCCACATTATTCTAAATTCCAGCAGCTCATGATCGCTTTCCCTAAAGTTCCTGCCATGTTGACCTGGTCAATCAGTTCATCACAATTAGTTAAGATCAGGTCAAGGATGGCCCCTCCCCTTGTTGTTTCTTCCACCTTTTGGACCATGAAGTTATCTTCCAGGCCCATCAGGAATTTATTGGAGCTTCCATGGTTGGCTGAGTTTATCTCCCAGCAAATGACTGGATAGTTAAAGTCCCCCATTACTACTACCTCATATTTCCTTGCAACACCTGCCAGTTGCTCCAAGAAAACATTGTCTAGTCCTTCTCCTTGGCCTGGTGGTCTGTAGTAGACGCCCACCACAATGTTTTGTTTCTTGTTTTTTCCAATAAACTTTACCCACACACACTCCACAGAGATATCCGGACCAGTTTCCTGGATTTCAGAGCAGGTATATATGTTCTTGACATATATTGTCCCCTTTTGCCATTTCTGTGGCAAATTTCCCTTCACTTGCTAAAAGTTCCAGCTCATCTTGTTTATTTCCCAGGCTCTGTGCATTTGTGTTAATGAAACATAAGCCCTGGAGGTTGCAACTCAATGCATTTCCCCCCTCTTTTGTAAGGCCAGGTCCCTCTAAAGATTTTTGAGTTACAGCCGTGGCAATTTCCATCCAGAGCATTTTCCTTATTCCTAGGTTCCCTTTGGATGTAACCCAACCCCTTCTTATTTAGTTTAAAGCCCTCCTGATCAGGTTGGCCATCTCCCGCCTGAAGACACTCTTCCCCCAACCTGTAAGATGTAGTCCATCCTTTGCTAGGAATCCTTCCTCGAGAAAGTTCATCCTGTGATCCCAGAATCCAAATCCTTCTCGATGACACCATTTTCGAAGCCAGCTATTGACCTGGAAAATCTTGCCATGTCTCTGAGGACCTTTGCCGATTACTGGGAAGATGGACGAAGAATTAACATTCATATTCAAAGAATTGTGAAATCATCCATCTCCACCCCAGCACTGATAATGATGGGTATAGCGTCAAGCATGCCCTGGGCAGCCATTGCTGGCACCTCAGAAGAAGGGGACTTTTGTCCCCTTCCCCAGGTAAGGAACCAGCCACACAATGGACTTACTTGAAACTGTGGCAGCTTTTGAGCTGGCAAGGAAAGTCCTATGTTAAGCTTTGAGGCCCAACACTGGGCTCAGGATCTAGTGGGATGTGAGCTCCATCTGTCTTGTCCTCCTCCTGCCCCATTCCCTCCCTGCCTTCTGCCTGAGTTCCCCTACCTTCACCTACCCCAAAATACCTGACTTCATTTCCCCACCTACATTTCTGACCCACAGCAGTACAGGTGACTAATGTGCAGCGGAATGTAGGCCCAGTACTGAAGCTGTCCCAGTTTGGGCTAGTGCTGAGCTAGCTTTGGTGCTGGGCCCAAGGTAAGATTTTGCAAACATTCCTTATGGCATATTTGCAGCACTGTGTGCTGGTAGTAAACTGGTGCCCAGGAATCAGGATCAGACTCTCAGTTATTCCACTTAATTTTTCAAATTATTTTTAATGAACAGTCACCTAGTGACATGGAAAACTTAATTTAAAGCTACTTAAAAAGCAATTTCTGATACTGCAGAGGAATCAAATACTTAGAAAAGAAAAATCAAGATTCCACTGATTTTATGTGAGCACACTAATTTAAGCTGTTTCTTCAACCTTCATATTCTGAAACTGAAAACTAACCAACAATTTTATTTTAACAGTCAGTTTCATTTCAATACTTATATGTTGCTAACCTAAATGCATTTATGTTATAGTGCTTGGTTTGTAACTAACAAGTTTTATTTAGGCACGCAGAATATTGGATTCTTATGTAGATAAAGTTACTTTAAAAATACAAAAAAGAAATAGCTTTGCTGTTTATGTGTATCTTGCTTTAAACGTTTCTGAATTTGAACCTTTCTTACTTGGTTCACTCTTAAATCAATTACTTGGCTATCATCCAGAAATCTGTTGCATCTGGAACGATGATCTAAAACTTGTGGTGGTGAACAGAAAACTAAATGAGGTCAAGTTTTTCTTTTGTTCTTTTAGTTTTAAGTTACTAAAACATTTTAAGATATTTAAATGTTGGACATTAAGATATCTACATGAAATAATAATTAATAAGAAAATCCATGCATCAGGGCATTTGACTAGCTTTGATGCAAGCAGTGAAATCATCCGTGGAAGCTCTGTTCATTGATCATGATTCTATTTGATCCATGAGAGTTGACTTGGGAATCTTAAATTTATTGGAAATACACTTTTAATCCAATGAACACTACAAAGGAGCTTATTGTGCTTCTGCTTGGCAACTGTGTATGTTATTTTCAAGTTTATCTAAAAACCAGCATGAGGATATCCATTATTGATGGTGCTGGTTTATAGGTAAAGTCACATGCTAACATATGGGTACTAACCATGCTCTCAAAAGAAAAGATGGCATCCAATATCTTTTCAACTGTAAAATATTTTGGTTTGTGGCCCACTTTAATAGGTTGGAGGTCATGACTGTAAAACTGACAGCTATTACTTATTTTAATAGCACAGAACCCTGGCTTTATCTGTATGCTTTCAATCCCTATTCCTCTTTTCTCATTTTGTCATTTTAGAAAAAACTACAAGATGTCTCCATGAAATTTCGTTTGTTTCAAAAACCAGCCAATTTTGAACAGCGCTTACATGAATGTAAACGAATTTTAGATGAGGTGAAAATGCAAGTGCCAAAGATGGAACTGAGGAATGTTGAGCAAGAAGCAGTGCAGTCAAACCTGGATCATTGTATGGTAAGCATCGACTAAAGTTCACACATAATGGTAGACTGTTCTTTTGGAATTTGTTCAAAAGTCAGGAAAATATTATCTATTTTTAATTTAAACAGGAAAAGTTTTAATTAAATTTAAATAAAAGCAATGTTTTTCCTTTTCTCTGCGGGCTAGAAATTGTATAAAACTCTTAGTGAAGTGAAATCAGAAGTGGAAACAGTAATAAAAACTGGGCGTCAGGTTGTACAAAAACAGCAGACGGAGAACCCCAAAGAACTGGATGAGAGACTTACAGCTTTGAAATTGCAGTACAATGATTTGGGTGCTAAGGTATGTTTTCCAATTTTCAGTTCAAAACCAATATCTGTGTCTTGCCTGCAAAGTGATATGTCTCTTCCTTTTAGCTGTGATTGTTCTTCTTTTCATCTCTTAAATTAATTTTGTTTGTGTTTTCTTAATGATAAAAATACACATTTCATTAGCCTATATATTTGAAGTTGCTCTGGTAAATATTCAAAAACTTTGACTGTCACTGAAGTTTGAATCTTCTGTAAAACATATTTAAAGTTAACTAATTTTTTAACTTGTCCCTAATCTGTTAATAATGTTTATTATTATTAGAGCAGTCAGTGATAAAGTTATGATCTATGTTATGTATGATGGTAGTTATTTCTTAATCTAAACAAAAATGTAGCATACATCCTCTCAGAAGATATTGAACCCTGATGCTTAATCTATTCCATAAACTGACATTTTCTGGCATTTTATATACTGGAGAATTAAATTCATGGAGAACCATCTCCCATAGGCATGTTAGAAGGCATGTCCTGAGCAATGGTCATAGTTATTTTTGGGTGCACCTAGAAAAACACTTTCAATGAACTATGGCACACATGAGGAACATAGGGTAGATAGCACGATAGATGTTTAAAATGTGCCAGTGTGAAGGGACCACTTTTTAAATCAAATCCTTAAATAAATTAGAATCCATTCCTACCCTTTTCTCCATCCCACTGGAACAACTGCACAAAAAATGGTGAAGAAGATTGAGAGACTTCAGAGGCAGAAGGCAGTTTAAGTCCCCTTACACTTCGTTAACAGACTCTCTGTAACAGACTTCTCAAACATGTGCTACCATTTCAGTAATGTGTGTCTGAGGAGAGAAGGTGATGTGAAGGCCACAGGAAAGGGGGATAGGATGCAGCATTCACCATGTCTACCACATCCACCCTCCTTCTTCATAGTCCTTGCACTCAATGTACCCCCAGTTCTCAGTTTATCCCCCTCCTTTATGTTCCACTGCTGAAACTGCTCCTTTGTGTTCCACTGCATTTTCCACTTCCTATAGGACTGGGACTGACAAAGAACAGATGGAGGCCTGGAGGGAAAGGATATCAATACTATAGGGCAAAAGGGGCAACTTCAGCATCCCGTAATAGCTTTGATGAAAGATTATTTCTTAGATCATGCCATGATTCTGATACAGTTCCAGTAAGCACACATTTGTGAAAAAATACCCCTGAGCTAAACAGTTGCATTTAATGCCACATTTACTTTGGGCTGAAGATTACATCAAGTTTGTAAATTTAAGGGTAAACAAAATAATAATCCAGTAGAAGATAATAGGAGCTATCCCATCCAGGGCACATTTATATCTATATACCTGATCTACTTGGGGACAAAAAATTTCAAGCCCTTTCCCCCAACTTATTCCCTGATTCTGATCCTGAGTGCTTGCCCTCCGGCTGTTATTAAACCAAAATTGAAAAGCCTAAAAGCAAGCAATGGCTGACTGCATAATAGCACGAAGTTTGAACCTGATAGAGAATAACAAAGGCAGAAGCTCAATTTTAATTCTATAAGAAGTTGTCTCGGAGGAGATTAAAGTGATGGACAAAACTCATCTCCATTCAAAATGAGCTGGGTATTACTGAGCTTTTTTGGGAATTGTCACTAGAACCTTGACAATAAATAGCCTTACCCTATTCTTTAAATGCAAAAGGGAATAATAGCAGGTTATACAGAATATTTGTAAAACTCCTGATTCCTAACTCCCTCCTTAAGACAGGGGTTTCAAACTAATTTCATGCAAAGGGCCAAATTGCATTCATTATGCCTGTTGAGGGCCAGAAATGATGTCATTAAGCAGAATCACCATTTAGGAGATGATAGCTTGAAAGAAGCATTTCATTCTCACATAGGTACTCATTAGTTGCAGATGATAGAAAAGAAAAATATGCAGATCTTAATATATTTTCAGAATATGGGAGAGCTCAATTATCATTTCAATTGGGCATATATTATCAATTAGGCAATTATCAATATATTATCAGTTGGGCAAGAAGTGCCCAATTATAACAGGCGCTTGATAAATTTCTTCTGGTAGCCACTTCTCGTGGTTCAAAATAAAATATTTAATGGTTCAAAATAACATCATGGTTCAAAATAAAATATTTATAAATATAAATAAATATAATATTAATAAATATAATATAATATTTATTTTTATAAATAAAATATTTATAAAATATAACAAATAAAATATTAATAAGTATAATAAAATATATAATAGATACAGTGGTGCCTCACATAACAACTTTAATTCATTCTGGAAGCATGCCTGTTACATGAAATGCTCTTTATGTGAAGCGGATTTTCCCATAGGAAATAATGGAAAGTCAGATAATTGGTTCCACAGCCCAAAAAATATTCATATAAAAATATTAAATGTATATAAAAATTGATTACAAAACACTGTAATATAATACAAAACACTGTAATATACAGTAATACAAACACACTGCAATAAAGAAAATACTGTACCTTTGAAAAATTTCATGGCTGGTGTGAGAGTTACAGAGAGGGGGATGACTTTGGCTGCAATCCTAAAGACACTTTCCTGGAAGTTAGACCCATTGGGGCTTACGTCTGAGTAGACATGGTTAGGATTGTGCTCTTTCACAATCGCTAATGGAATCACTGCTATCCATTGGCTCAAAGGAATCTTTGTCTTCATGTGCAACTTTAATATTCCCAAACTGCTGATGAGGCACACCTTCCATGCTGTCACACACAGATCCCACATACAAACTTGGCTCAGGCTGCTCCCCCTCAGATCCCCTCATGAGCTCCCTGACCATGGAAGCCTATTCCAAACTTTGCCCAGAGTTTCTTTATTCAAGTCAAAATTTCTGAGAAAATTTTGCTCTTTACACAAAACACTCTTTATTCAAGTCGCTCTTTATTCAAGGTACCACTGTATAGGGAGGTACTTTTCCCCAGTGAGTAAAAAAACACTTTGAAGAGAGTGGATGTGATCTAAAAAAATGATTACAGATGGAAGCAAACTTCTTTTACCCCAGCTTGCAGGCTCACTTCTGTTTTTTCTTTCCTTTTTTTAAACAAAAAGAGGATAGATATACAGAATTCCATGTAATTTGCAGTTTGATATGAGTAAGCATATTAGCTATTGTGAAAGAAAATGGTACACAAGCTGTTGTGTAAAAAAGAAATCCTTAAGATGGCAGCATTTCCTATATTTCTTTTACAACATTTAAATTAAAAATAAGAAGGAAAAGAATTATAATATTAGTCTTGAACATGTACAGCCATCCTTAGAATTATGTGAATACTGTTCTAACATAAATAATGAGAAATGTTATATGCAAAATGTAACAGTGAAACAACATCTGCATTTATTATTCTTTCTAAGAAACTCAATACATGATCACACACGTAGTTTTGTATGTATTTTTTCAGCCATGTCTAAAACTGATTGAAATGATATTGCTGAACGTTGAATGATATTGTGAGTGCTTCTGTTGGGAGGATATTAAATCAATCATATACAATTACACTCAGATGAGACCTGGATTCTCCCCATTCATACCTGTTTTCTATAATGAACAAATTCCATATCTTAGTACCAGCTACATACAGATCCCAATACTGTAATGGATAAAAGAGAAAGAAAAGAACCCATTTCCATAGCGGAAGGGTTCTTAAACTTTGACTGCTGAGTTCCTAAAATACTTTATTTCTCCTTCGGCAGGTGACTGAAAAAAAGCAAGAACTGGAGAAATGTTTGAAATTATCTCGGAAACTGAGAAAGGAAATGAATGCTCTGACAGAATGGCTGGCAGTGACAGATTCAGAACTGACAAAGAGATCAGCAGTAGAAGGAATGCCTATCAATTTAGATGCTGAAGTTGCCTGGAGCAAGGTAATAATATATATTTTCCTCTCTTGTAAATTCACGTATGTTTTTTCTGGAGTTATCTCACTGTCACAACAATGTTTCTTTTTCCAAAGTTGTAAACAGCATATAATTTAAACTATAAATAGTCTTGTTGATGTATTTTACCATCAATATCCAGAATTTTCTGGAATGGAATTGCATTAACCTTAAGCTATGCTGTAGAATGGATTTCCAGTGGCATATCACATTTTTAAGTGCCTGTTAAGCAGCAGGCCTGTATAATGTAATACATGAAGAGCTGAGTAATCCAATACAAAAACCAATTCCTATGCCTTTTAATTTTACTTGTGGAGAGATTTTCTAATTTTCCCTCCACAACTTTCCATTTTTAAGTTATAAATGGAAAAAAGTATAGTTACTTATAGCTGTTAGGTGAGTAAAGTTGCTATAATTCATACTATGCCATATTTCTTTTTGTATCCTTTGATGTCCTTAATGCAAATCGACCATAATGACACCAAAGAGAAAATAGGTCTTACGATTGTATTTTCACAAGACCAACAGTTCATGGTATTTTTTTTAAATAATAAGGATTTATAGAGTATTACTTCATTTTGAAGAGGTGTCTGTTCCTGCACTTTCTTCCTGTTATCTTTCTGTCTGGGTTTTGGCAAAAGATACCACAGAGTATAACTTCCTACCTCTACACTATCATGGCTGTCACTACACCATCTTGGATCTAATATATGGACTAACTAAATGAACAGTGGATGCTTTCAGTGGAGAAGAAAGATAGTTCTGTTTCCAGAGCTGGGGTAGATATAGAGAATTAAACAAACAAAGGCATTCCTGGACAAATAATGGCATTTGGAACATTTCCCAGGTGTGTTTCCAGTTTTATTTTGGACTTGATTAAGGTGTTTCTTTCCTTCCTTCCTTGGATCTAAACCAGCTACAGAGCTGGCATAAATCTGTGGAAAGGCAAGCTAAAAAATGTAGAATAAGATCCAGTGTGTGTGACTGCCCTTAGATTCACTCCTCCCCCTGACATACCCAATGACAATGCATCCAATGGTGTGCACAGTCACCAACCATTAGTGGTAGCAGACCCTTTGTGCTCATCATCACTGCATTGGCAGTGCTAATGGAGAAGGCCTTCTACTGTCAGAATGTTAGTTCTGTTAGCAGAATGTATTACAGGACTAGGCCCTTTGCACATTAACTCTACAATCCAGAGTAACTACGGGTGCACATAAGAGACATTACGTGTACCCGTAGTTACTGCACCACCTAGTGAAAACCTATGGGAAATTCATTTTGCAATCCAGAACAAATTGTTCTGATACTGGAGCAAGGACTTCCCATAGTTGCTCTGGATTGCACCCTAAGTCTGCAATCCTAACCTTCTAATACTAGCAAGCTTAACCTTTATTGGCATCTTATAAAACAACAAGACAAAACATAATAATAAGTCATAACCTTCTAATACTAATCCTAAGTAAGATCAGCATAAGCCCCATCATAAGTGCAATGCTGACTTGAGGTGTCACAAAAGTGTTGTAAGACACTTCTGCCCCACCTCAGGGGAGAGGGGTTTGGCCAGTACAGAGGCACACACCGACCTCTCTACACCACAACAGGAAAATATGTTACCTGAGTTATGCCAGCCTAAATTGGTACATGGCAGAGCACAATATTAACATGATTGTTGATAATGTTGCATTTAGGAATGCATGTTTTTGACTTATGTACCCTTAAATGTGTATTATCAAATGGTTTTGTCCCAATCTGATAGAGCTTTTATGAGGTCTACATTGTTCTTTTGAAAAGAAAATATTGCAAGAATTCTACATACTAATAGATTTCCCTCCTCCTTTCCTTTTTCTGAATCTCTCCTTTGTTGTTTGATCCTTTTGTGTCAGTTCCATATATTTATAGGTTTATTTTGTGCTGTTAGCTATCCTTTCATGAAAATGAAAATAAAATATTGTCTATTTATAATTCTATTTTAAACTATGAAAGAGACATGTCACTGTTCTCTAAAGTACTGTATTCTAAGAGAAATGTTCTTAAATGTTCTAATAACTTTTTCAAATGTGAAACCTGAATTGATTCTCAATAATTTATCATATTTATTTGTCTCCTTGATATGTACTATTACTATTTATCAATCTGTTCAGTGACAAATGTCACATTTTTGATTGATGGAGTATTATTCCCATATTTAATGGATTATATTATTGTAGCCATAATTGCCAAGTACAAGCCTATGTATTTTTCCCCAGAGAAATAAAAATACTGTTCTTCTTGTACTCATGAATTATATTTCTCTGACACCTCAGATATAGTCTGGCATACTACTGTAAGAGCAGAAAAAAGCAATTTTATACACTGAATGATCTGCTATGTATACTTCAGCTGCAGCTTAAGTAGCCATGCCTACTTTCAAAGGAATCTCATTAATGATTACGGTAAATACTCATGTTGGTGCTCCAGAAGTTACCGTATATAATTACTGTGTGAGGACTGATATTTAAAAGAGTAATGCATTACAACATGTTCATTATTTCTCATTCACATTTCATAAAGGCAGTAACTTTTACACTAAGAAAACTAATCAAGAAGTTTCACCAACATTTTACACATAGGAGAAATCTATTATAACATACCAGGACACAGTCCAATCATGAGTATTTTAGTGAGTGAAGGTAATAATTGTTACTCTATTTTCAGGTAGGCCTTGAAAACAATTTTATTCCAGCAGGCATTTTGAAGATCTTGCTCTCCTATGTTGTTGTTGTTGTTGCCTGCTAAGGCTTTTAAATTGACTTTTATGGTTATTGATTTTTGAAATTTAACCATCCTGAGTACTTTTTTGTATAGAAAGAGGAGCTGAAATTTGTATAAGTATATCATTTGTTACTGCTGTCATGTTTGAACCAATCGTGTTTATTACTGTTTTGTTTTAGCTCACAGCATATATTAGTACTGAACAGAAAGTCCAGACAGGATATTTTTGAAGTACACTGGTGATACGACTTGCAGCACATCTATTATCAGTGAGATGACTATAATCAGGAGGGTTAAAAATTTGCCACCCTTCAATGCCTTCTAACATAATAGAAGAAAATATATATTTACTTCAAATACCTAAGTAGCCATAACCAGAAGGATAATATTGGCTATAACTGATTTGTATAATCATCCTACTTATGAATTATTGAGGGATATATTCACTACCTTTTAAAAGTCTTCAGAAAGTTACTGAGTTTAAATTAGGAATTTATAAGTAGGAGTGTTGACTTTCATCATGTCTCAGCTGTGAATTTGGAAAACAAATGCTAACGATTGATGCAATTACAGTTTTATCCAAGGCATTATTTTAATCAGATTTCCTCTGTCCTTGCAGAAAGTGCAAACACTGCTTCATCTGATACTAGCTTAAAAGACGCATTCCACACTGACTTTTAAGCCAACTCCTGTGGAGGGCATTTGGGACCTCTGGCCCAAAACTAAAGGGACCTCTGGTCCAGCTTAGAAAATGGCAATGAAAATGAAGCATTTATTGTTACTGGAAATCTGCCCTTCATTTGGTGCTTGAACATCCAGCTTTGGGATTTGTCTCCGGATAAGGAAAGAACAGTTAGAAATTCAAATTTTAAAATAACTTAAAACTTTGTGATTTTAAAAGTTTTTAATTTATATTTGGTTTAAAGTTGGATTTATATTCAGTTTAAAGTTGGTCTTACGTTCACTTATTCTCCCATGGGATTTTTCCCCATTGGAATACGTAAGAGGAGTTTCTGAGGGAGAGTGGTGCTATCTGATGGAACATGCAACAAGGTTCTGTGGGGAGTAATAGTGTGATCACTCAGGATGCAATCCTAACCAATTTAGGCCAGCACAACTAACCCATCACAGGCCTAGGCATGTCTGTGCACTGGACTAACACCCACCCACTAAGGAGTGACGCAGAAGTACCTTATGGCACTTTTGCAACACTCCCTGGCCATCACAGGACTTGTACCAACCTAACTAGGTTTTAAGATTGCACTGTCAGAGCATTATATTTCCTTCTCTGGGGATGGCTGCAGAGAAACTGTCAGAAATAAATGTTTTGTCCCATAAGGGATTGCTACAAAGGCCAGTTGGCAGTGGTTGGAATACCTCACATTCACTGAGAAGCAACATTAGTTGTTGCATAAGGAAGTGGTTGTTAGGCAATACAACGTATATGGCATAAAGGTGTTGTCAATTTTGTAGGGGGCAAAGAGATTTGAGAGAGATCTGTATTATCATTATGTTGCTGTATTGGATTCCTTCTAACCCATTGTGTAGCCATGTGAAGTGCATTGTCTTGAGCCTCCATGTTTCAGGAGTGGGGTGAAGACTATACTTGCTTGTTTGTGCTTCTCTGTTGTTTTCTTTGCTTTCTGTGGCCTCTTTTCTTCTCTCTCTCCCAGAGCTTTGGAAGTAGCAGCTCTCCTGAAAGAGCGGTACTGGAAAAGTAATCAGTTATCACAGGAGCCATAATTTCTATGTCTGCAGTCCTTATGCTTTGACACCCCTGATTCATTCAGATTCTACTTGTTCAAGATTTAAATTATTATATGTTGAAATATAGTAAATGGTTTTAATCTGTATTTGCCAATGTTATGTTGTAACATAAGTATTAATTCATATGCTGATCTTCCTTATTAACTATCCTCCATTTGCTTTTTCATAGGCAACACAGTTGGAGATTGAGAAACGCCAGCATCAGCTGAAGAACATCACTGATTTAGGAGAGGGACTGAAGGCAGTGCTTAAAGGGAAGGAGAGCTTAGTGAATGATAAACTCAGCCTTCTGAGCAGCAACTGGATAGCAGTAACTTCACGAGCCGAGGAATGGTTTAACCTCTTGCAGGTAAGAAATGGGTTTTATTATTCAGCTCTCTGAGCAGTAAAATGTCCAGAAGCAGCTCCACAGAATTTAGTTTTCGTCTTTGGTGTGTGAGTAAGAGACCAATCCTGAGCTCTCCAGCAACAGTGGCATCAGCATACTTCAGGTGGGTGTTGCAAATGTGCCATAAAATATGTTTATAGCACTGTCTGTGTTGTCAGGGTGGGGTGAGTCTCTCCAGGGCAAAGCGGGGGCAGAACAGGGAGGTGGGAGCATTCTCCATGTCAGGCTGAAAAGCCCAACATGGAATCTCCAGTCAGCGCTGGCAAATTAGGAGAAGATTTTATTTCTTTTATTTTTATGAACAGATTCCAAGAACTTGCAGACTAACAGGTTCCTGTATCAGGTAATCCTGTATCAGATTCCCAGACTGATAGGAGAGCAGACCTATGTTGCATCCAGGCCAACTAAAGTTACAAATATCTCTCTGTATAAATTCATATTTCATCACTTTTTACCTTGCTCTCTGTATCTCTCCCATTCATTCATTGGCATCCTTCAGTCTTGAAAGACTATGATATCGTGCTCTGATTGGAGGTCCTGAAACAACATCTAGTGTGACTAAAGAGGCCAATTCGAGAGTGGCAATCCCTTCCACACTGAGGACAAATAAATTCTGTCCCCTGCCCAGGCCCCAGGTTTCGCTGCTTTCGCGTCTGTCTCTTTGCTTCAGCCTGCCGAACAAGTGTCTCTTCCAGTTGGAGAAGGCCACGCTGGGTCTTTTGCCTCCACACTGAACGATCGGAGGTCAAGGTTTCCCAGCTGTTGATGTCCATTCCCAAGGCCTTTAGATCCCTCCTGCAGATGTCTTTGTATCGCAGCTGTGGTCTCCCTCTAGGGCGCTTTCCCTGCACTAATTCTCCATATAGGAGATCTTTTGGAATCCGACCATCAGCCATTCTCACGACATGCCCAAGCCAGCATAGACGCCGCTGTTTCAGAAGTGTGAACATGCTAGAGATTCCAGCATGGTAGGTTCCATTGGATTCAATGGGGCTTACTCCCAGGAAAAAGCTCTGCGGATTGCCACCTAAATATTTCAGCAAAACCAGTTTAACTCCATAGCTAACATAATGCCATCCTTGTATTCTGCTGGCTGAAGAGAAAGAGATTGGCATCCACCAAGGATGGCATTTTGCCCTTTTGTTAGGTCCCTGATTAATTAATAGTTTGTCAAGAAAAATAGCAATAATCCTATTCATTATAACCAACCTGCCACACTAATCATACTGTGTATTTTCTGGAGCCTGTAAATTGAAAAGAAAAACATACTTAAATACTCATTTTAAGTGAAGGCCACATTCATCAATTCCATATTCTAAACTAGACATTTTTCACCCTAAACTATGCAGGTTATAGGAAAAGAATAACAAGGTGATAGCTTAGCAGTAATGAGGTAATCGAGGTAGGATTGAATGTGGACTCAAAACCCAAAAATGAACATTTTTAGGTGACCATTCTGGCCACAGAAGTTAGTTTTCAAAAACATACTTTTGAAAATAATAATTTACGTACATTCTAAACATTTCATGTATTTTATCTCAGTAATCATTATTAGAGACCTTTAAGGTGAGCATAAATACTGGGCAGTCAGATCCTAACCCATGTTGGAACAGACAGGCAAGGTTCTCTGCCATCTACAGCATGGGGCTAGTGCAGGCTGTGGCACAAGTCAGAGTAAGAAATAAAGTCTTCTTACCCCATATTGGGTAAAATCAGAGTAAGGAAATGAAAGAAACAAACTCTTGTTACCTAGTGTTGCTCCTCAGCTAGCCCTATGTAGCTTAGTGGATTTGTGCCAGCAAAATCACTGACACAAGTCTGAGTGGCCCGAGTTTGTCAGAGATGAGTTAGAATCTGGCCTGAGTGCCAGAGTCAAACAGTTGAACCATCAGTGGATTTGCCTGAAGAACATGGAAGATAGAATTGTGAGCAGCAAACCTCACCTTAGAGCACAATCCTAACTTTGTCTACACAAAAGTAAACCCCATTGTGTTCAATGGATCTTACCCCCAGGAAAGTCTTTAGGATTGCAGCCACCGTCTACTGAAGCAATGTCTGAGGGTGCTAGAGTTCCTCAAGAATCTGAAGGCTAGGCAAGCTGAACTTCTGTGAACCATCAAGCAAGAATACTTGAGTGACAGGACCTAATGCAGAATCCTAATGCTCAGATGTATATACTTGCCAAAAATAAAAAAAATCCTGGGCTATAAGGCTAATGCTCCATCCTAGTGGCTGCTTTTTATTATTATTAAATTCTTCAAACAAAATCAAAATTACTCGATTGGACAGAGGTTCCAGAGCCTAATAAGGGAGCTGCTCTTAGTTGTTAGGCAATGCTAAAGATGCCCTCAACATGCCTCTCCTGAGCTGCCTAGGCTGCCCCAGTTAGGGCAGAGCTGGTCCACCTCTCTTAGGGCACCCTATGTTGCCTTGCTCTGCCCTAAGCCTTTTCCAGATTAACTGGGGTGAAGCATCTTGCAGTTGCTCCACCCTAGTGATGGATAGGGCAACCCAAGGGCTCTTATGTGGACAGATTAGTTGATCTGGATTGGGCTGCAAGATGTAGTTCTTAAATGGAGCTGTAATTCCAGTTAAGTGGAGGCAGCTTGATTGAATTAAGGTACCTCTCAGAGACTTACTTTGAAATGGGACAAAAAAAATCTAGATTTTTTTTAATCATTGATTTTTATCCACCCTGCCCATGAATGCTTGATTCAGTTCTGTACTTGTAGGGAATATCAGTTTCAGTGTTGCCAACATTTTTCATTTCTTGTTTTCTTAAACCAGGTTGTAAACTTAGAGATTAAAAAAGTTGCTAGAAGAAGAATATAACTGGATGCACTGGGAAAAATGTGTAGGAGAGTAGAAAGATAGTCATGTAAATTTGTCAGTTAAATAATGCAACAAGGAAATGTATAGAAATTGCTGCTGTCATTGTAGTTATTCAGTAATATAGCCAACTTCATTTAGCGTATGTTCCATGTACTATACAACAGCTGTTTAATTCTTATACTCCATCATTTTGTTTCAGCCATAATAACTGTTACATTATGGGCAAAGATAAAAGTTTTTTATAATGCTCTGTCATGATTCCAAAATATATGCTTTTTGTGTTATTTGTAAACACTATAAAAACATTGCATGTACAAATAAGCTGGAAATAAAGTTATGTTGGTTCAACATAGTGTTATGCCTATATATCTATATCAGTTTTTACCACTAGAGGAAAATAGATAAATAAGAGAAACTGTATTCTCTTAAAATTTTTGAGGGCCATTTTTCTCTTACTCCAGATCACCCAGAAAAATGGCAACATTTGTCCTACAGTAAAAACAGCTTAAGATTGAAAGCAATTTCTAAAAGAATGATTCCTACAAGTATAAAGGAAAGAATATGAAACTACTTTGAGGACAATCCCCAATGTGATCCTTTTAAACCTATAAAACAGTGATTCTTCTTGCAAATTATGGTCTAGGCTGCACATAATAAAAACAGGGTAACATGTCCCGATATAATCACTTTTTTGTTAAGAAAGAAGCACATGGAGGAGGACTGTGAAATAAAGCACAAGTACTGCTAGAGGGCAAGGTGTCCTTTGCCTCTGTTCTGAACATCAGACTCTCCAGGATATTATTTTTGTTTGGGGGGGGAAGCTTCCATTGATAGCTTCTCTCCCCCCTCCCCAGTAAAAATAGCGTGTGAGGCTGTATTTGGAATTAAATTTGGCAAAAAATTTTGAATCCTAGGCCAACCCTTGCCTCTCAATCTTGCTGCCTCTTCAGCAGCAGTTAGCCAGCCAGAGGCCTTCTAGCTGTGTGGATTTGGCCTATGGGCACAATCCAGAGCAAGTTCAGCCTGCTCTGCCCTAACTGCTCTCTCCTAACTATTCTGTATCCAGAGCAGAAAGTTATGCTGCATCCAGAGAGTGAGGAAGCCTGAGCTGCCCTAACTGCTCCAGAGCATGTTAAGTAATAGACACATGGGGAGGACTTGTGCCTGAGGAGACACCCCTCAGATCACACTGAACAAGGAACAGCTGTGGTGACTAGAGTGGTGACAAGACTCTGCGCATCACCCAGTGTGGAAGTCTGTGCGTCACCCCTGGGATGCATACACCCCCTACCTGGACTGCGCAGTTGCCAAAGTTGGCACCTGTGCAGTTTTTTCTGAAGCCAACTGGCTTCAGAAAGAGTACTGCGCAGGCACCATCTCTGCTACTTGCACAGTACTTTTTTGAAGAATTTCGGCTTCAGAGGAGACTGTGCAGGCGTCAGAGTTGGTGCCTGTGCAGTACTCTTCCTGAAGCCATTTGGCTGCTGCTCCACCTCCTGAGTGAGGCCGAATGGCCATGCAGAGGCGCGGACTTCTTCCGCTCTAAGGAAGTCTCCTCAGAAGCTGTTTGACATGCTCAGTGTGTTTCTGCGCAGTGCACCTCAGCTGGTCGTTTGTGCCAGCTCCGAGGTCAAGTGGCAGCTTCTGGCTGCTGCTCCGCCTTGGAGCAGGCCTGAATGGGCGCGCTGACGCCTGGAGCCTGCCAAAGGACTGTCAAACTCCTCCGGTGCATCACCCCATACAGAGCAAGTCACCCAATGCGGCCCGCCACAGCTGCACCAGTCTGGTGGGAGCCTGCCTTATAAGGAGTCCCTGATGAGATGCCAGTACATTCTACAGTGAATACAAGGGGCTTCTTGGAGTGGCCTGCTGTATCCTGAGGTTTGTGGGCAGCCGTAGTTTGTTCCATATCCTGAGGTTGAGAGGAAGGGGTTGCAGCTAGGATGGCCAAGAACTCAGATTTTTGGTCAGCACTGCCATTCTTACTTGGGCCTTACCATGGACCCCTATGGGTCTACTCATTACTATACCTGCTCCTGAGGTGGTATATCTCTGAGGAACTGGAAGAGGGCATTTCTGCCTTGGAAACAGGCTCTGGATGCAGAGTAACTGCTCTGCCCTGGCAATGCTAAACATGCCCTCAACTTGCCTCTCCTGAGCTGCTTATGCTGCCCCAGTTAGGGCAGAGCAGGTCCACCTCTCTTAGGGCACCCTATGTTGTCTTGCTCTGCCCTAAGCCTCTTCCAGAGTAACTGGGGTGGAACATCTTGCAGTTGCTCCACCCTAGTGATAGATAGGGCAACCCAAGGGCTCTTATGTGGACAGATTAGTTGCTCTGGATTGTGCTGCCAATCTCATCCTAGAGGCCCCCTAACCCCTTGAGTGAATTTGGCCTAACTGTCAGCTATATAGCCTACTTAGGCCAGCTTTACTGGACCATTTTTCTGGCCTAAAGTAAGGGTTGCATTGCAAATCCCATAATAAAGTGGTTCTCAAACTTTTAGCACCCACTTTTTAGAATGAGAATTTTTCAGGACCTACTGGAATTGAGATTGAACTCAATCCTACTCATGTCTACTCAAAAGTAAGCCCCATTGTGTTCAATGGGTCTTACTTCCAGGAAAGTATCTTTAGGATTGCAGCCGTCATCATCAGGAAATTTTTAAAAATTTTGGGCTGCAATCCTACCCACACTTACCCAGGAGCAAGCTCCATTGACTCTCATTGTTAAAAACATATTTTAGCCTGTTTAAGTACAAATCAGTAGTGTATTCCCCAAAGCAGTTATATACTATGGTAGCATCATGTCTAATGTTTAAAAAAGAAAATACTGAAATAAATGAGGATCAACCTGAAATTGGCTCACAACCTACCTACTGGGTTCCAACCCACAGCTCACTTTGTGATGGAATGTATTTCTTAATATCTCTTATGTAGAAATGCAGTTCTTATGGATGTGAAGAAAAGTGATTGATTTCCATTTGTTTTAAATGAATGATAGTAAAAAAGAGATTCTTTTAGCAGAATTTTTTTTCTTTTAGCAGTTTCTTTAAGATTCCTTGTGGAATTTTGACTTTAAAAACCCAGCAATATCATAAGAGAAAAGTGCTTTTGACAAAATTCTCAGTTTAGGCTACTATTTAAGAAAACCATTTTTGTCTAATACAACTGGCCTTATAATTCTTTGGACTCCGCAAACATACATAAGGTTTTCAGAATTATGTTCTTGGCATTATTTTGATTCAGGTAATTCCTTAAAAACATGGTTTCATTCCTTTATCTATCTCTAGGCATATCAGAAACACATGGACACTTTTGATCAGAATGTTGCCAACATCACTACCTGGATGTATCGTACAGAAATTCTCTTAGATGAATCTGAAACCCAAAGACCTCAGCAAAGGGAAGATATTCTTAAGGTAACAAATACAATTTTCTGAAAATAATTTGTTTTGCAAATATAATAAAGGGTATATCTCTAGGACTTTTGTTAGACAGGTTAAAAATTGTGTCTCAGGATGCTAGTAAAGATTTTCCTTTCATGAAGCAGCTTTTAGACTGCTTAATAATATTTCAGTGCAGGGTGGGAGTGTACACCTTTCAGTAGAAATACTAGATATGTTTTATGAAGGTTTGAGGACTTCATGGTGAGTAGAACACTTATTGTTATTTCCTGAAAATTGTCATCTAAAAAGCATCTGTTTAAAAATGGAACACGAATCATCTTTATTGGTTTGCTCCTTTTATCAAAGGACCTGTTCTTCTGTTGCTTATTAATGTCATTTTAAAGGTTTTAGCTCCTAACCAATTTCACTTGACAACGTTATATTAGAATTTGACAGAACCTATGGGAAGTGGTTTATCATTTGAAGAAGAATGTGTAGTAGCACATTCTAGGAAAGCTTAAAGATCTATGAGTAACTCCTGTAGCGAGACTATTTTCAGACCAATAAAATATTTCTGCATGCAAATTAATAGCTGGCAATATAATATCTTTATAGACAGTTTTTAAAAACAGCATGGAGGCAGCAAACTCACAAGGTGACAAACACTTTGAATTTCTTCACAACATGAAAATTCAATTCCCCAAAGTGCTAACTTCATACCTTACATAGCTATCGCCATTTTTTCACAAAGGTTCCCTCTTCAAGACTCTTCAAATTTGTTAGGAGAAATTGCCCTACTTTAAAAAAATCAGAACCTTATTTGTCTATATTTGGTTCTTTGCACAAAAGCAAGCCTGAATTTGAAGCAAGTTCAAAATCATTGCACATCTGTTTTACTGTATATCTGTCTCAGTCCTTGACCACTGTCCCTGACCCTACTCAAATAGCCAACAATAGGTGAAAATAGTTTTGTCTCTTATTATGTGTGGTAAATTACTAAAAATATCTATTTTATGTTTTGTACATTTTAAATTACTACAACTATCCATTTATGTAGGTTTCTCAACTATGATTGGATCCATGGTTGGAACATTTGCCAATAACAGAAGTTTTGGAATTATATAAAAAGAACCACATTAAAATCATTCCTCCCTCACCAACCCCCAGTTGGATGCACCTGAAGCTTGTACAGTTTTTTTTAACAATATGGTTTTGCTCTCTGTTTTTTTTTTTCCAGTACCAGAATATCAGGGGGAATGGCTGTGCTATTAATGTAAGGCAAAAATGGGAACTGATTCTCAGGCTAGAAATTTTACTTCCACTATTACAGTTACCAAATGAAGCAGTGAAATGTTCTTGAAACTGGGGACTCATATCTAAACATCTCTGGGATATTCAGTTTCATTGGGAGACATTGCCATAGCAATGGACTATATTTCAACATGCAGTTTTTTAAATTTACAGATTGTTTCAAATGTTTATTTTTACTGTTATTGTTAGATAATTTTTTCACATATACATGCGTGTTTCCTAAGCTTAGATACACTTCTACTAGTATGTACTGGTTATTTTCCTACCATGATGTTGATTAATATGCACATGATTGAAACCCCACACAGAAACACATTGATGATTATAATATTCCTGACAGCAGAAAGTGGCATTGTGGATAGTTCTTTTCCATTGTGAATCACTAATTACATATGCTTTCTTTTTCAGATTTGCTTTAGTATATATTATAATTAAAAATGAATGTTGACGAGTCCATTGGCAATAATCCGCTTATACCCAAATGTACCGTTGGACAAATTTGTTGTCCAAATGCCACCAAGAGTCATTTTATTTGTACAAAGTTGGGCTTTCGGCAATCAGAAGGTGAACTTACAGAAGACAACCATATTGCCTTGCTGGCATTTGGATGACAGTTTTATAATGTATACTAAAGGAAGTTCTGTAAAAAAATTGCATGTTGAAATATAGCCTATTGCCATGGCAATGCATCCCAAATATTGTATCCCAAAGTTGCCAAAATCTTCGTCATCATGTACATTGACGTGGTATGGGTAAAACAAACTGCTACATCTCAATAACTATATGACATGTGAAGCTATAACTTTACAAAAGTTCTTTTGAGACATATGGGACTCTGCATACAAAATTCCATCAAAATCCATGATGGTCATGCAGGGAGCCTGAGATCACTTGACATGGAATGACCCCATAGACCTTGGCAAAGTTTTAAGGACAAAATGTTTACACGCTTTACAAATCTCTAATTTAAATGTGAACTAGCTTCAGATGGTTTTAGGCCTAAGCTATGTTTTAAGGGGAAAAAATGTTTACTTGTTACTACATGCTTTACGAAGTTACAGCATCAGACCCTCTGAATAGAGAGTGTCTGCCAGCCATAATGGTGAATAAGGTATGCAGATGGACTCAGGACTCCAAACCTTTCCCAATGGCAAAACCCAACTTGGTTCTATGCTGCTTCTAACACAAACTTTTGATATCTAAACTCTCAAAAACACAGGAAGGCTCTTTTTAGTTGCCAGTGGTTCAGTTTCCTCAATAATTGCTTCTAATTAATAGTTTATGAATAAGCAGTTTGATAAACATTCTCTCAAAACAGTTTAATAGTACCTGAGACCACACATGAACACACAAACAAGTATGGGTACAAATGGTTACAGAGAAATTGAATGAATTCAGGCCTTACAGAACGTTATGAATACAGAAGTAATGAACAATGAATCATTATACTGGTATTGTATGCACATGGCCCACCTGGAACCAGTAGTAATAAAAAATCTATAGGTATCAAATATACGAACAGATGTTCTTGATGGACAAAGATTTTATCTTCTGAAGTAAAACCACAATTTTAGGCACATATCCTTTTCAGAAACCAGAAATATGTACATAATTTCCATTTTGATTTCAGTTGGATTATAGGCTAGCCCAGCTGTTCTCCAACTTACTTTGTTCACAATATGCTTAGTATCACAATGCTCTTCATGTCCTTCATGTCCTTCATAGCACCTCTACGGTTCTGCTGCTGTCTTTGAGACATGGAGCCAGAACCTCCAGGAAAATATCCCATTGCACCTGTTGTACCTGTATGAGTTTCTGCACCAAAATAGCACAGTTTGGGAACTTCTGGGCAAGATTCTATTTTAGCAGGATGAATCATCTGGACCAGTCATATCAAGTGTATGATGCTGAGTTGCCTTTTCCATTTAAAAAGTCTGATATTTGCAGTTCAAATTTTATTAATAATGTTGTCGGGGCTAGTTGTCTGGAATCATCTGGAGGGGAAGACACTGATATTCATGCTCAAGGAGTTGCTTATCTTCATAGAGGAAAGAGACTATAATAAGCACTTTTACCTGGCCTGCTGATGTGCAGTTGGCTGCTGTGTCACATGATCTTGCTTGCCTACTAGCTCTTTTCAGCACTCTAGCTATCTATCTGGCTCTGCAGCTCCCGTGAAATCCGACCAGCAGTTCATATTTGAAACTACCCCACTGGTGCCAAAGAGTAAACTCTCTTGGCCCTGCTATCATAATTCTTAGCACAAGTGCCAGTTGCCTTACAAATGTATTATTGATCTGCCTTGATCATTAGGTATTTTGTTCTTGCTTTCTAGTTTCTACTTGAAAGGCTCTTTATGTTATTTTTGGTTTTGTAATGAACAAAAATAATTTAACAGTGAAAAATGCAGGTTTTTTTCTTTTTCCACCATCATAATGGCATAGAAAATGATTCAAAGTGAAAATATTTTAGAGCCTTAAGGTGAATAAAAAGAAACACATATTTAAAAAAAAAACTGAAAGAACTGAAGGAGATAGTTTTTAATGAAATATTTTCTGGAGTCCAATTTGTACTTTGAATAATAATATTTAGATAGACCTGTTCCTAAGCGCTTGATATCTATGATATCAGTAAATCTTGCAAGACAGACCATGTTACAATATTGAGGAGCTGATGTTCAGAGATCGTGGCTTGCCACTGAGCTTAAACTTTCCAGACAGGAGCATGTAAGTGATGGACAGTTCTGATTTATGTGTACCCTATACATTTAAATTAACAAGGTCCTTTTATTGTTTCTGGATAGAATAAATGTTAACTTTTTACAGTTAGTGCTAGATGCTTGGATAACTAATCCAGGAACCCAGACATGTGAAGAAAGCCATACTGTAGAACCGGATAGCAGTTAGGATATGTATTTCATTTTACACGTGCCTTATTTACCCTATTAATCCAGAGATGATGGTGGTTGTTTTCCACAAGGTACACCTGAAGCCTTTCTTCTATTTTTTTCCTGAGTGATCAATGAAGAACATTATACCTGTCGTATTAATTTTAAAATGACAAAGAATACTTTGTAAAATTTTTATTATTAATTTTTTTTCTATTAATCTCTTTTACAATATTTATCACATTTGAAATGGTTCAAGGATAAAGCTCCCACTACCCTAATATTTTTCCAGTCAATGATTATTTCGACCAAAAAAATAGCCAAGAATTATACAGTACATATGTCTGTCCTTCAAAGTATTTTTGTAGGCCTTTAAGTGTCTCTTCTTCTTCTTCACTTGCTCTATCTCTTGTCAGCCTGAAATTCTGAAAAAGCTAATCATGAAGAGTCCAGAGCTACACAACTATAAGCTTAGATAAAGGCATTTGTCTGAAGTTTGCTGAATGGTTTTGCTCCTTATTCCTTTGCACACTCTCTCTTTCTCTCTTTTTCTTTCTTCCTGCATTTATTACTAACATCAAGCCCTGTCTCTTACTCATGGACTGTAGCGCTTAAAGACTGAGCTGAATGATATGCGTCCAAAGGTGGACTCTGTGCGAGACCAGGCAGTAGAGTTGATGACAAACCGTGGAGATCACTGCAGGAAAGTAGTAGAGCCTAAACTGACAGAGCTCAACCAACGATTTGCATCCATATCACAAAGAATTAAAAGTGAAAAGGTAGGAAGAAATGCTCCTGTGTAGAGCTATATGCACATGCTAAATAGAGCTTAATAAAATGGGTGTTGTTTTTTCCCCTTTGGAGGGCAGGTGCTCGAAAAAGAAGGCAGCAACAGCATAGAGAAATTCACAATTGTAAAATATAAACAAGGAGATAGAGAGATGTACGCACAGGTTTCATATTTACTCTGTAACTGTTTCAGAAGCAAAACACCTCCCTTTGCTTTCACTAGATGCAACATAAAAATCCATAGTCATTGTGCATAGACAGGTTATAAAGAGATACTTGTTCAGAACTCCATAAAGTCATGAAGTATACTAGGGCTGCAATCCTATGCACACGTTCCTGGGAATAATCCCCATTGACTATAATGGAACTTACTTCTGAGTAAGTTCAGTGAGTAAGGGCACAATCTAGAGTAAGGGCAGAGAGGAGTGCCCTAGCTGGGCTGCCCCAACTATTCTGAATCCAGAGCAGAAAGTTATGCTGCTTCCAGAGAGTCAAGAAGCCTGGGCTGCCCAAGCTGCTCCTAAGACAGCTGGGGTGGGCTTGCTCCTGAGGAGACACCCTCAAATCACACTGAACAAGGAACAGTTGTGGTGCCTGCCTTAGAAGGAAGCCCAGCAGTTCCTGACAACCAGTTACAGCTGCAGTTCCTCCAGTGTAGGGTGGATGCTTGGAGTGGCCTGCTGTATCCTGAGGTTAATGAGCTGCTGTAGTTGTTCTATATCTTGAGATTGAGAGTCAGGGGTTGCTGGGTTAGGCTGGCCAAGAATTCAGATTTTGGGTCAACACTGCCATTCTTACTCTGCCATACCATGGACCCGTAGGGGTCTACTCATTACTATACCTTTTCCTGAGGTGGTATAACTCTGAGGAGCTACCCTGGAAACAGGCTCTGGATACAGCATTAACTGCTCTGCCCTATGCAAAACATGCCCTCAACATGCCTCTCCTGCGTTGAACAAACAGAATACAAATAGATTGAATCAAGATCACATGTATATTTATTGCCCTATATTGACCAAAACTCAACCAAGCTTTAATCAAAATGTCCAACATTTTTGCACTTATCATTAAAGTAGTCTATATATATAACTGAAAAGTCACTCACTGATTGAATACTCAATAACTCATTAATGCCCAGCCAAAACCGCCAGGCCTAGAAGCATGAAATTTGGGGAGGGTGTTCTTTCGATGATGGAGGCACCCACTAAGAACTGGTTTTTGGAAATTCCAACCAGAAGGGGGTGAAATGGGGTGCAACTCGTTTTCCTCCCATACTTTCCATTGAAGAATACCTGACTGAGGTTTGCTCTGCCCCAACGATCTAAATTCGGGGAGGATGTTCCCTCTGTGACATCAAAACCCACCAAGAAGCCATGTTGAGAAATTTAACCCTTAAGGGGCTGAAAAGGGGTGCAACGTGTTTTTGTCCTATATTTTACATTGAAGACTGACTGATTGACATCCAGCCAATTTGGTGCCTGATGCACTGGGAGGGATTGTGCACTGGGGGGATGGTGCACATGGAAGGACGCACATGGGGGGATGTTGCACATGAGCCAGGTGTTGCGTGTGAGGAGTTGATGCACATGCGGGGTTGGTGCGCATAGGATAAGTTGCACATGGGCCAGATGTTGTACATGGACCAGATGATGCACATGGGGGGTTATTGAGCAGGGGCGTTAATGAACATGGAGGTAAGGTGCACATGGGGGTTGCACATGGGGTAAGTTGCGCATGGGGGTAAGTTGCACATGGGGATTTATGCGCATGGGGGTTGATGCACATGGGGGATGGTGCGCATGGGGAGTTGATGTGGATGGGGGTTGATGAGCATGGGGGATGATGCATACAGATGGTTGATGTGCACAGGGGGGATTGCATACAGGGGGAATTTTACTCCCGCAACGTGGGTACATTTCACTAGTATTATATGCAAGAGATGCACTTACTAGTTTCGTCCTCTTAACATGTATTAGCTTGCATCCTTAGGTGCTTTCATTGTAACTCAAATATATATGCATTAAGGATATTGGCTAGATTGCCACAGAACATATTAGAAAATATGTTTGTATGGATTTTTTAATTATGATGTTTATCTTATTATGACTTTTATAAAGCTTTAATAATTCTTTTTCATTTTAATAATTTATATTGTTTTATACTGCTTTGCTGAAGTACTTTCTGTAAAATAAAATATGCTGCTAGGTAAGAACTGTAAATAGAGATCAGTTGAGGTGCTGCTACTCGTTATATTACCTATATGCCTTTTTTGTAAAATATTTGAACTGTCGTGTGTATAATTAATTTAACACTTGTGGCAAAGCTGTTTATGTCACATTGGCTTGTGCTGAAATCAAAAGTATGTGATGTAAAATTAAAAATCTTCCATTCCTCTTCCCCTCTCTTTCCAATCACCTTTTTTTAAAAGCCCTTCATTCCTTTGAAGGAATTGGAGCAGTTTAACTTCGATATACAAAAATTGCTTGAACCACTGGAGGCTGAAATTCAGCAGGGGGTGAATCTGAAAGAGGAAGACTTCAATAAAGATATGGTAAATTGGTTGTGATGGAAGTATGAATGAACAGGGGAATGGAAATGAAATAAATGCTCAAGCAGAAATTAGAAACCCCTACATTTTGCATTTGACTCTTCAAACAGTTTACACATTGTTATTCTGTCAAGCTGTTATAAAATTGCAGTGCTGCACTAAGTTTTTATAGCTCGGACTCCTGGTAGTTTCAGCAAAATATTTCATGGTTACCTTTTGTAAACTTTTTCAAAAAATTATTATTTCTTCTGAGTAATCATCAGAAACAGGAAAAGAGCTGTAATCAAAGAAATATTGAAATTATGATTACCCTGCACCATCAATGATCCCAGCAGACATAGGCTTGGAGTAAAACTTGGCCACTTTATTAACTATTTAATATTATAACAAAACAGCATAGCACTGTGAATGAGCAGGTATCTAATTGGGGGAATGGCTATTTATTTCCTCCCCCAGATGTTAATGGGCCACAGTATTGATTCCTGGCAAAACTCAATCACCAACTAAGGCTGCAATCCTAACCATGTCTACTCAGAAGTAAGCCCCAATGTGTCTTACTCAGTTAGGCTGGCCTAATCCCCAGCATAATTCCTGTGCTGATCTGGGGCTGTCACAAAAGTGCTGTAAGACACTTCTGCACCACTCCTGGGGGAGGGTTGGGCCAATGCAAAGACATGCGTTTGTCTCCCTAGATCACCACAGGAATGGAAAGACCAATGAGTTATGCCAGTCTAGGTTAGTATTGGACTTAGTGTGCCAATCCTCATCAATCTGCAAGAGTCAAGACAGCTGGATACTCAGATTTTTACTTTTTTAAAAAATTATTATTTCTTCTGAGTAATCATGAGAAATAGAAAAAGAGTATGGCTGCAATCCTAAAGACACTTACCTGGGAGTAAGATCCATTGAACACAATGAGGCTTACTTTTGAGTAGTCATGGTTAGGATTGTGCGCAATGTAATCAAAGAAATATTGAAATTATCATTACAGAAGTAAATGAAGTGCATTTTCCTACATAATAGGATTTTATCCAGCATTAAAAAGAGATTTGTACTGGATAAATGTCCAGATTTCTCCTTTAATTGCATGCTAAATTCTAACTTTAATGTCAGAGGTATGAAGACATTTTAGAAGGCGAGAATGTTTTCAATGGAAAATCTAGTTTTTTTATTTGAACTAATCCTTTTATAAAGGTATCCGTTTGAGAGAGTGAAAACACCTTTTCTCTCTAATTGCTAAAAGAGAATTGTCAGTTTTGCACCTCTTACTAATGTGTATATTGACAAAACACAATGCTTTTAAAGTAATGGCAAGAGAGAGATTTTATAGCAATTGAATTTAAGGGTTGTTGAAGGTCTTGGCAGCTGCCTCTCAGTATCCCACCCCTCCTACACAACATTGGATCACTGAGTTTCTGTGCAGTACTGCCTCCTCTGCCCATCTTTCACTCTTTGTAGGTAGTGGATACTCTGGGAAATTCAGGAGCACCCAAGTTCAATAGGATCTTGCTTGAGTATGATTATCCACTACTGGTGATGAGAAAGTTTGCATGCTCCCCTTTAAGAATTCTGAGCTCCCAGATGTCAGCAATCCCAATGTGCTTCAACCAGTGGATCTGTAGCTGGGCCACACCAAAAAGATCACCAGCTGGGCCACACCAATAAGATCACCAGGAGGGACATCAAAGGAAGATGCTGCAGCATCCTATCCCTTCTACACCGGAAAGCCCTATAAAGATATACTTATATCTTCACCAGCTATTGAGATGCTCCAGATCCTAGTAGACCCATAGCGGCTGCCAGGGGTTGATGTAAAGTTGGTGTAAGAAAACAAATTTTAGATTTAAAAATTTTGGAGTAGATACCTGTGTAGATATGGTGCAAAAGAGAACTGTGTAAAATTGTATGCATTTTAACTATCCTACAAATTTAGTAAGATGAAAATTAGAAATAAAAGTTGTTTAAAGCCCAGAAATAGGTTGAAATATTTTTTTTAAATTAGGAGATAAATATTGATTGCTGTGTATTTTTTCTTAATTCAGATTGAAGATAATGAAGGTACTGTAAAGGAATTGCTTCATCGAGGAGAAATACTTCACCAATCAATCACAGATGAAAGAAAAAGAGAGGAAATTAAAACAAAACAACATTTATTACAAACCAAACACAATGCTCTCAAGGTATAGGATATCTTTTGTGTCATATATTCTTAAACTTTTTATTTTATTGTGTTACCCAAATAAATGCAATTTTTAATCAGAATTTAAGGAAGGAGCACTGGAACCTGTCATTGGTTCCTTTCAGTTATAACTCTTTAACTTCATTTCATCATGGAAAGCAGGAACCCAAGAAGTACATGTAGTGGCCAATTGGGGGATAGCAGAGCACTTAGGCTACAGTCCTGAGGTGCACTTGTGTGCCAGGGCTGGCACAAGTCCAGCAAGAGGATGTTGCACTGGTAGAGCAACTGTGCTAGTCTATGCAGCGCAGCAGGGGCATGTTGGGGTATGGACTAGAATGGCACAACTAGGCCTATTTCAGACCCCATTTCCAGGGCATACTTGCTCCCTCTTAACTCCTGAACCTTGGACCACCTCAGGAGCAGGTGCAAATTAGAATACACAATGGGACCCATGATAAGCCAAAGTAAAAATGGAAGTGATGGCAAAATTTCGAAGTCCTATGCCAGCCTAAATTGGGGGTGGGGGGTGTTGCCCTTTTTCTTTTGCAGTTCTGGCATCTGGTCCTTCAGACAGACATGCACTTTCCATCATGTTGCAGCTGTTCTGGGCTTCCTCATATGGCAGGCAGGATGCAGTTCTCACAGCTGTTCCTTGTTCAGTGTGATTTGAGGCAGGTCTCCTTGCAAACAAGTCCTCCTCAGGTTTCACTTACTTGGTCCCCAGTGAACATGCCTGGAATAGCAGACTTGTGCTGCTGCCTCCTCAGCAACCTAGAGGCTTTTCAGGTCAGCCTAGAGGCTTTTCCCCCCTACGTATTTGGCCTGAGTATCAGCTCAGGATATGGCCTACTTTAAGCTGCCATAGGCAGACCATTCCCTGGCATCAGTTAGGATTGCTCTGTCAGTATACCATGCAGTATTTGAAATGCAATTTTCAAATTTTCTATATGATTTTTTCCTACAAAATTTCATAGTTGTGCATACTACAGCCATACGAGTAATAGCATTTGAATTGCCTTTATTGCTGAAGTAAATTGTTTGGCCACTTTTTAAGCTAAATTGGGAAGAAATCAACTGAAGAAAGGCCAACAGGTAGATTTTGCCTAAGTCATTTGATGTGCACATTTTCTACCTTTGCTCCATGCTCTCTCCCTGGCAAGTTAACAGCACTTAGCTACAAATTATGGGATTGTAAAGTGTGTACACTGAGTGACATCTGTTTTCTGGATTCGTAGCAGTCAATATTTCTAAGCCCTACTTGCAGATGATACTGGGAACTTCTCTGTGTGCTCTGCCGATGAGCATTCCCTGGCATCAGTTAGGATTGCTCTGTCAGTATACCATGCATTATTTGAAATGCAATTCCTAATAATTAGGGATATTTTGTGTGGGTCATTCCAGTATTTTACTTATAGTCTTGTTAATAAATCCACAATGTTTAGATATTAGGAGGTTTGCAAATGTTGCTGCTCAAATTTGACACTTTTACAAACTTGGTTAAAGGGTAGCCCTTATTTTTTTATTTCATCCTTCTGCAAATTTAAAATGAATTTCATTTCCATGACTGAAAAAACTGTCATACATAATTCATATTTTCACCTCAGTTGTATGCAAAGCTGTAATGTATTGTCTTTAATTATAGTCAGATCCATGTTATCGATCAGATTGTAACTGGCAATGTTTACAAGGAGTGGGCTAATGGAATTCTTTCCTTAATTTTGGTGACTCATTAAGAGTATTAAGCCTTTACAGATAAAGCTAAATTGAATATTGGAATAGATTAAGCAACCTTACCATATATTTTGAAAAATAAATGGGTAGGAAAAGAAAATATATTTAATTAAACTGTAGCATTTTTAAAGCAGAAATAATAATTTTACTATTTCAATTCCTAGTTTTAGCTAAAATAGATTAAAAGTATTAATTGTAATATAGTATATCTTTTATTAATTGTATTATTCATGTTCAAATACAATGTCAGAAGCAATCAGAAGTCGACATAATCAAAATTCATTAAAGTCATAATTATTAACTCGAATTTTTGAATTATAAATCAAATTAGGTTTTCTGTTTCAGTGATGCTTCATTTTCAGTATCCATAGAGTTAATATCATCAGCCTACTGTGTATAACAATAAAACATTTGCATATTTTATGCATTTTGTGCATATTTTAATAATAAGCATTTAGCTCAAAATATAAATATTTAGTTAAAATTATATTTAAACTTTTGGAAATGTGTACCATTCCTAGGTGTCTTAAAAGTGCATATCAACTGTGTAGCAAAGAAAACATGCAGACTGTATTCAGTAGTATGTAAAAGATGCGTATCAGAAGCTAATTATTTAAAATGTGATGGAGTTTTTTGTATTTTCCATTTTCACCCCGTTGTCCTTATCCCTCATTATATATGTGTGCTATCATTAATCTAAGCCTTTTATTGCAATTCTCATAATGTCTGTACTATGAACAGGATCTAAGGTCTCAAAGAAGGAAAAAGGCTTTGGAGATTTCTCATCAATGGTACCAATATAAGAGGCAGGCTGATGATCTAATGACATGGCTGGATGATATTGAGAAAAAGTTAGCAAGTCTACCAGATCCCCAAGATGAACAGAAGCTGAAGGTAGAATTGCTTTAAAGGAGAAATTTGTTTAGTTTTTAAAAGAAAAATATGTCTCTGTGTTTCTTTATTTCTATCTGTAAAAGTATTTAAGCATATAATTATAGAGGTCAATACTTACGTTACCGGTATTTAAATAATATAGGTCACACTTGTTGGAAGATGTGAATTCATCCTTGTAAATGTTATATCTAGCATAAGCAAGTAAAATAATAATAAAATGTTGTTTTATTTGCATATATCTAATGTACTTATTTTAAGAAACCTCAACTGTTTTGTAAAAAAAATTAATTGATTTTATATCTTTATTCCAGATGAGCAAATGACTTACCGGTTTATGGATGAACAGTTTTTCATGTTAGCACATTCATTTTCATCAAAACATATTCATACATCATTGTCAAAATTCTAACGATTTACTTATATGTTGTCAAAGTATTGCCTCATTTCTTTTGAATCCTCTTCTTTTGCTTCATTCTTTGTTGAAGTTACGAGAATATTAATTTTTTAAAAAAAACTCTAGCCGTGAAACTGACAATCAGTGTGGATATTTAATATGTGATTCCTATGCATTAAAGTGATCTTTACAGTTAACTATCACACTATGCTAGGTATAATTAATCAGTTAGTACTTTGGCCAGTTTAGTCACCTTTCCGAAAGACACTAGTCCCTTAAATCTCTAAAACCAGTCTGCTGGATATCCCAAGACTCAGCTATGTTTATTCTGTCTAAATGTAAACTAATATTAAAAAATAAATGCTTTCTTTTTTGTTTGTAAAAATAAAGTGGGGGAAAATTTGACATATCTTGCTCATTATTAGGAGTTGATTGAACTAGTTAGCTAATTGTCCTGGGCCCTGTATTGGTTTTGCTCAATAGGAAATTGATCGAGAATTGGAGAAGAAGAAAGAAGAGCTGAATGCGGTACAGAGGCAAGCTGACCGCTTGTCTAAGGATGGGGCTGCAAAAGCAGTGGAACCAACCCTGATACAGCTCAGCAAGCGCTGGCGAGATATTGAGAGCAAATTTGCTCATTTTCGAAGACTCAACTATGCACAAATTGTGAGTTGTTCTTCGCAAACATGTATGTTTGCAACTACTGCTACTAACAGAACCCTACTAACAATGAGCGTTCCCAGTGCCTATGCTAACTGGTTTAAATGGTCAGCAAATGGCAGCCACTTTATTTACAGTACAGTATAGACTTCAAGGTACGTGGTTTGCTCTGGACAATGCCCCTAAATTAAAATAAGAAGAGAGTAAAAACAAACAGAAGTCTTTTAACAGTACTGGAAAAACACATTGATTTTTGTTGCCTCATTTTTTCCCCATAACATTTCCAGTTTAAACCTATCAGCTTGCCATACATTTATTTTGTGTGACTCAGAAATATGTATTTTCAACCTGCCATCCCATGCAAGATCTAATTAGCTTTTGTTTACTCATATTGTGCATTCTATGCACACTTAGAATTTCTCTTCCCTCTGCTTGTACATGATCTAGACACGTTTTTGCTCATAGTGCAGATTTAGGCGTACTTACTTATATGTAAATTGACTGAATTCAGTGGGATTTCCTTCAGTATGTGCCCATAGGATTTGCAGCCTTAATAGTTCAACTCAGAAAAGTACATAATTACAATTTATCACCAATATTCATTAATTTCAAATAGCACATTGACCCCCTCACTTTCCAGTGTCCACCTTTAAGGCAGACCTATAGTTCTGGAAAATCTGTAACACCTGCAATTGTACTTTCTAATAAATGATTTTATCCGATCAAGATCTTTTCTATTAAAATACAGGAGTTATGCACTTTGAGTTATGCACTTTGATATTTTTTATATATTTCAAACTGGCATTTTCCATGAAAAACTGGTTAAAAACATATTTTGTGCTGTAAGAATGTGACCAATCTCTTAGTTTGTGACTATAATATTTTTTATTCTAATCTAAACAATGAATAAAAATTTCCTACCTCACAGGGATGTTGTGAGGCTGTATTAATGTCTGTAGGGGAGTGTGGACACCTGTAACTTTTTAAAATTATCCTGAATACGTTTTAGCAGTTCATAAGCTGATTTTAGCTACAAGAAATATTTTTAATAAAATTTACAAAAGAGTTCCATGGCAGCAGGCAAACTGGAAAAATTAGCAGCTGAGCAATCTTGGGCTTAAGTCCCTATGTGCTCTTGCCAAAGGTATACCAGTATTATGCAGATTGCTGGCACAAATGTTCTGAAGTCCCATGCATGTGCTAACAGCTCACCCAGATCATGGCAGAGCAGGTAAGGTGGTGGAAGGTGTGGGTCGTGAGAAGTTGGGAGAGGATTGGGGTGGGGATGTTGAAAATAGAGTGCAGTTTGAAAGTGGCAGGGGATGGATTTCAGTGGCACCATGCATACCAGGTCCTATCTTCTTTTTTCCATACCTGACATGTCATTGAGCCTCTTCATACTTGGTTAAATAGCTGACATTGTTCCAAGGGCTGACATTTAGCTGAATTGGGTTTACCCTTCTCCATATTGCTGCCAATCTACCTTCTAACAATGGTGTTATGTGTCAAAGGGCCTCTCCAGCAGAACTAAAAGGATAAACCATTTTGTTTGGGATGCACATACTTTGGGTATCCTGGTTCCAAGTCATGTAGGTTCTTAAATGAAATTATTTATACCTTGAATTGAACCTGGAAACAGGATGGCATAGTCAAACTACCTGTGCCTTACCTGTATAGCCATATTTTGTACTAGGTGAATATTCCAGATGGTCTTCGAAGGATCACTATGATCATGTCTCATTGACTCAGTGGTATAACTACTGGGATGCAGGGATCCACCCTGAGTTCTACCCCTGGAGGGCTGACAGTCATGTGACCAAAGTGACCAAAGTCATAAAAATTGCAGTTGTTAGGAATAATACCATCATTCTATATACTGTTGGATATGTAATTTACAGTAGAATACAATTTTGAATCTGGAGAGAAATATCTCCACTCTGTCAACTTTTATGGCCAAAAAGCACAAAATAGAAATGTTTTATGTAATAAAAAGATTTCCTTAATTCAATACAGACAGATTTTTCTAAGAGGCAATATGTTATTTTGATACAGTATGGAACAAATAAGATGTTAATAACATGACAATCTGGGGACAGTGTATAGGGCAGATCTAGGGTTTGGGTTTGGGAGGGGCCGTGAGCCCTATCTTATGTCTAGAGCACAGGTCAACCAAATGGGTAGACCTGAGATCCTTCTTGGGCTTGAAGCCAAGATCTATCTTCCAAGTAGACCTGGGCTTCCATTACAGGTTTGCACTCTGGACTGGAGCTGGATATTCCCTCCCAGACTTGAAGCCCAGATCTACTGCCAGGTAGACTTGGCTTCCCATTCCGAGACTGCCCCCTAGAGGAGCCAGTTTCAGATGGGTAGACCTGGGCCCCTGGCCAGGCACATCCTGGATTCTAAACATTTATGGTGGGCTATAGTATATCAGTGGTTATTATAATGGTTGTGTTGAACCTCCAGATGCTAGACCAGTATGTAACTGAATAGTATGGGCAGTGGAGAATAGCAGTGGAGGACACTGACATTCATCTACTGCTTGTGGAGAAATATTGACTTATTTTCTGACCATTATTATTATTAATTTCATGTCATGATTATTACTGTCTCAGTTTCACCAACCACATTGTGCAGAAAAAAGATGGCGAACATGGCTCCACACTGAGCTCCGTAGAGGAAGGATGATACAAAAATATTAATAATCAATCAATTATATGGGGGTGTCAAAATGTTATGGGCACAGGCTGTCAAATGACCTAGCTATGTGACTGGAGTAAGGTTCCGACATGGTTATTGTATCAACTTCAGTTGTACAAAGACCGCCACTGTTGCTACCAGAAGATCCAGAAATAGTATTGGATCTAGAAGTACCCTGAATTGCAGAGCTGATCCTTCAAGAAGAGTGGAACATCATTCAGAATAATATATCATTCTTAACACTTGCAAAACAGATCTTCTAATCAGTAGCACCCATATTTTGCCCAGATTCAATTTAAACTTATATATACTCCTTAATTCTCTTAACTGATGGCAGATATTCATGGCTTGCACAACCTTCCTACCATCAGATGGAATGACAGTCTAGAGCTGGGCGCCATCTACATGTTGGCCATCCAACCTCAATATCTGACGTCATGAAATCCAACCTCAACACCCCCCCCTTCAAATCTCCTACACTGACCTCTCTCAAATTAATGTAGATGTTGAATAACACCATAGGTCAAAGACACCAAGGTGAAGAGCATGAGTTTCTCAGTGTCACATCTGGAATGTGTCACGTCTCCCAAGTGTCACGTCTCCCAAGAAGGACTGGAATTGTTGATTCTTAGATACAATCCTGACAGGATCCAGAAGGATACTATAGCTGATGGTGTTGATAGGATAGAAATGTATTTGTCATTGCATACCTGTACACATGTACAATGCAATTAGGTGCTTTCGCAGTGGTAAAAACAGCACAATACACTACAACAATACAATGAAAGCCACTGCGAGATCCAGCAGAATGCAAAATCTTCCACTTATGTTACCAAAAGTTTGATTACCATCTGCATTATAGATGGGGGTCTCTCTCCAAACTTTCAATTTCAGGGCTCCAGGACCTTTATAAATTGTGCAGAGGAGGAAATTTCAGCAGGTGCAGCTTTTCATCTCATGGAACAAAAGCTGCATATACTGAAATTCCCTTGTCTACACAATTGTTAAAAGTCCAGTAGCCCTGACGTTGAAAGTTTGGAGACCCCTGTTATAGATGGTACCATAGTGGGACGCAAAGTGGGGGTTGGAACCCCCTTGGGGAGCCATAATCTTGGGTCAGGGAGGTCACAACAGTGCAGAATCTGGCACTGGATTTTCCTGAGAGTAAGTCTCTTTGAACAAAATGGGACTTACTTTTGACTAACCCCCAAAACTTTTCAGTTTTATATATAGAGACTAGCAAAATGTGCCCACATTGCTGAAGTAAAATACCCCCCTGTGCACCATACACCCTGTGTCCCATCCCCCATTGCACATCGTGTCCCATGTGCATCATCCCCATGCACAACATCCCCCCATGCGCATCAACCCTGAATGTGCAACATCCCCCCTGTGCTTCAACCCCGAATGCACAGCATCCCTCCATGCGCAACATCCCCCCTAGTGCATCAAGCTCCCATTGCATAACATCCGCACCATTGTGTAACAAACTCCAATGGACATCATCCCCTATTGAGGATCAAACTCCCATGTGCACCCATCCCCATGCACATCATGCGCAACAACCACCATGCACATCACGCCCTGCACAACATCCCCCCATGTGCACCTCTCCCCCGTGCAGACTTCTCTCAGTGCATCAGGCACCAGGCACCAAATTGGCTGGATGTTGATTAGTCAATCTTCCATGTTAAGTATATGGAAAAAAAGCATTGCACTCCTTTTCACCCCCCTTAAGGGTTAAATTTCTCAACATCTGTTCTTGGTGGGTGTTGATGTCACAGAAGGAATACCCTCCATAAATTTCATGCTTCTCGGTCCAGGGGTTGGGGCAGAGCATCCCTCAGTCAGTGATTCTTTAGTGTAAAGGGATTGAAGATCCCTGTTCACCCCTTTCTGGTTGGAATGTCCAAAAACTAGTTCTTAGTGGGTGCCTCCATCACAGAAGGAACACGCTTCCCGAATTTCACACTTCAAGGCCCACTTCACGTCACTTCAAGGACATGAGTCAGTGACATTTCAATTTCATATATATGGATTTGTTATCTTGTGTTTGTAAAGAAAAAAAACTTCATAGGATAATTTTTTGTAAAGCCAAAATATCCACTCATGAATCAGATTGGGTTTCTTTTACACTTCTCAAAACATAAATTTATATGTATTGTGTGTTAATCCTGTGATAAAGTCAGAAAGATTCTAAAAGTCAAAATCCTGATCATTGCAAACTTGATTCACATGCAAACCTGATTCACTGGAGCATACTAATAGCTCTGTCACAGAGAATATCACAAACGTTTGTATTATCCTTAATATCCTGAAATGTGACACTGTTGTTACAGTGCAAAATTAGTGTGCCAGATATCTTGCCTTCATTTGGAAAGTGGTTGAATAAGCAAATTCATGTAATATTAGTTTTCTTATTCATAAAAAATGAGAAGGTTGGAGGTATTTCCAGGGAAGTTATATAGGTCAGAACTTGTCTTTGACTAATCCTAAGCTTCCCTTAGGCCGTCATAAGCACTGGCACAAGTCCTGTGCTGACCTGGGGGTGTCACAAAAGTGCTGGAAGACACTTCTGCACCTCTCCTGAGGGCTTAGGCCAATGCACAAGCTTACGCTGACATCCCCACATCATCATGGGAAGATATGCCTGGTGAGTTAGGCTGGCGTAAATTGGTTAGGATTATGCTCCTAGTCAATTGCAGATTGTTTGAAGAGGATTTAAGTGGTTCTCATCTTTATCTCCTTCTATACAAATAAAGGCCACTTCATAAGTTCATAAGCAGAACTTCATAAGTGAACACCTCCTGAATATTGTTATGCAGTTGTACCAGCATGATATTTTGTTGACCTTAACAAACCAAAAAAATTAAAGATATCATAAACAAGTGATTTTCTGCTGTCAGCATAAGTGAGCTAAGACATTACTGGTGAAAACATGCCCAGGACATAAATTTAGCCACTTGTTTTAAGGCATGTCTATTTACATATTTATATAACAAATAATCATATCTTCACACCAGCTTTTTGTAGACACAGGTGTGCAGAGAATATAAGAAATTGAGAAGCCAATCAAGTATATTTGAGCAATCAAGTCACCTCTGTTGGAAACAGTGCCAAACAATTTATCTATCCTCTTTCAAATTTGATGTGTTATTAAGCCACAGGAAAGAATTGGATGAGATCTGTTCCCTTCCAGCCATTCCATTTAGATATGAATTCTTTGTACCTCCTGCCAAATGAAGAATTTTAATTGCTCAATCCTAGGTCTACAGTGTGTTCATACATGCAAAGTAGTATATGCTAGTGAGGTTTATGTTCTGAACAGAATTTAAATTTTTACCAGCACTACATCTGTCTGCAGTATCTATGCTTTTAGAAGCATGTTTTTTTTCCCAAAATTGTATTTTACTTGTGGAATTTACATAAGGTCAAAAGGTTGATTTTCTTGCTTCAAGTAGTATTTTAATTTTGGTAATTAAATATATTATTTGGACAATATGCCATGTAATTTTCACATTTCTACTCAATATAATATGACTTTCTGAACTGAGAATTCCTTTTAACTGAATGCAGTGCAGTTTGCTTAACGAAGATGCTTTGGTGAATAGAAATTATGAACAATTAACAGCAAGGGCTTCCTAGGGAGCTTTTTAAAAAGTGTCATTTATTGTTTAGCTGTCAGAGTTAGTTACTCTTTCAAAGTTAACAAAAACTTTGTAAATTTTATAACAAGACAAATTTGGCTTCATATTAGTTTGTGCAACAGTGAGTTTTTCCATTCTGCTGTACTTGTGGCATTTTATCAGATTAGATTAGATTAGGGGTGTTCAACATGAGGCCCATGGGCCAAATGCAGCCCTTGGAAAGCACTTTATTCAACTCACATGATAATTGGGCTCTCCCAGTGCAGTGCCATTTCTGATGGGACATTGGGACAGAGAGACAGAAGGAAGCTTCAGGAAGCAAGGAATGCTACTGTGGAGGAGGCCAAGTAGGGTGAGAGAGGGAGATGCTGCTGGAAGAGCCCAATTGTCAGGAAGGTTGCACTTCCGGTAGCATTACTAATGCCTTTATTTTGCAGAAGACCACTGAGCTGCTAATTTGTGGTGTGAAGCAGTGCTGCTGACTATGCCAGCCCATGTGATATTTGGGCTCTCACAGCATAATTGGCTCTCCTATATCCTGAAAATGGGATCAAGATTTCCATACTTCCTCATCCATAACTGGTGCTTAGTGAATCACTATATAAGAACAATGTTCTTACGTCTGGTCATCATATGCTTAATGACATCACGTAACTTCCAGCCCTCTGCTATGAATGCTGTTTTGCCAATTGTAAGAAATGAGTCTGACACCTCTGTTCAATAGTGCAACTAGACACTATGCTAAGGGTACTTGATTGTATTTTCCTTTGTTTTTACTGATAACATCTCAGTATTTCATCATATATAATATTTTATTTCAGGGTCAAAAAAATGTGTGTTCCGTGTTTTGCACAAGGGGGCAATTAAATGATAGTGTTATTGTTTTGGGTTTTTTTGGTAAGCACACACATTATCTACACGTGTCACAGACAGACAAAAACACAAATCATTCGATTTTACTTCTTTTGCCAGAAAGAATAGGATGTAGGGCCATTTCATACTTAGACAGTCATGCAGCTATATATAATTAGTTGCCACTATTTAAAGCAATGAAAGTCAAGAATAAGATTATTAAGAAGTTTACAAGTTATCTTTTTGCATGGTATTTTCAGTAATTACAAATAATTCTGTCTTACAACTGAATAATGATGTTTTGCTTTTTCATATAAAAATAAATTACAGTAAGCCATCTTTTAATGACTGCATATTTAGCCAGGAACTGCAGAACAGTAACAATAAGTCTTCCTTTAAAAAAAATTTAAATGTAAATATGAGGGGGGAATATGGGTGAATTAAATGTAGTCCAACTACATTTCTTTCACTGCAGACTCTATTCCACTACCTATCAAATCTGCCCCATACAGCTCATCAGAATATGGCATGACTATCAGGATCTGCTGTGTGGTGGGCTAGAACTGCAGCCCAACAGACATGGAATTCACCCTCTCCTTGGAGAGAATTTTGCATTTCAATCATCTGAAGGTCACAGACAAGCTGCATGAGGAAGGTTGCAAGATCTATATACCTAGTTAAGTAGTGGTTGCTGAAGGAAATCTCACAGACAGCCCTGTAATTAAAAATAAAAACAAACCTTTAATGTTTATTCAAAAGGATAGGCATGTACAGTGTGATTACTGATAACAACACTTCAGTAATTAATAACATTTTACTAAAATGTGCCTGACAACATTATATTACAGTATTTTAATATAGTACTTTATACTCAAAACACAAGGTTCCTTTCAAAATGTTATGGAAACCTGCAAGTTTTTATCTTAAATGTTAATATAACATTTTCCTATGAATGGAAAGTACGCGAGCTGTGGTAGTAAGTTTGTAATCTCGTGTATGGTAATAAGAAATAGTAGTAAACTATGCAAAGTAGTAATCATTTTAAAATATCTTTAGATATGCTTTCCAAAAATACAATTATTTTAAGAAGACCAAAACAGAAAACTCCTACTGAATTGTTGCTTAACCCCATTGGTGTATCTGGGGGGATTGGTAGAAGTATGTGTTCCCAGGCAGCATGGCTGGAATGGGGGCAGAGGTCATGTCTGGATAAATTTGAGGGTCTTTAAATGTCACTTCCAATGTTACATTTTAACTCTCACTGGCTACCATGAAAAAAAAATCACCTCCAGAGTACCATAATATATTTTTGACCCCTAGGGAAAAAAACATTGGTACTAAAGAGTTAGTTTGACTCCATTATTAAAAAAAACAACCTTCTGTTTTTCTTCAAATAAGATTGTACTTCAAACATTTTTATAGAACCATTTGCTAATGAGCGCCTGGTTCTGAGAACCTGTTACTAATGGGACATAGAACCTGTTGTTCTATAGACAAGGAACCTGTTGTTAATTTAGGTTATTAGGACACAGAACCTGTTGTTAATTTATTTGAATCCCACCACTGGTACCATCAGGTCTTTTTGACCTGAAAAAGTTTGTCAACACGGGAAAACAAATTACTAAAAAAATAAACAGAAGAACAAAAACAATAACGCTGTGAGTCACATTGTTTGAAGGGTCCGGTCACTAATCATTAGAATTTCAAAGATACACATGTACAAAGTTGGAGCTAGGTCAAAAAAGGTTACAAAGCCTTCAGAGGACATTCAATTGTGTTACAATCTTGAAATAGGCTTTTTGTTATGTAGATCCTCATGCTCTGTTATGTTTTGACTAATCTGAGATTTATTTATTTAGCATATGCCAAATACATGGACTTATGGTAAATCAGATGTTAATGTTCTATTAACATGTATTTTGAGAGCCAGGAATTCCACATTGATGTCTGGCTGCCAATTGTAGCCAACTGCCATTTCTTCAATGTAATCTGGCTGCCAGTTGTCCACACTTTCGACCTATCCTGGGTGCACCACAAGGAGGCAAACTAGCATCACACCCTTCATTAATTTGAGAGTTTCAGATACTCATTTCAACTTCATGTATTCATTTCATTTGAATCATTAGAGATGTATTTAGAAACATATGTAAATAAGGCTGATTTGAGTCAGGTATGTACTTTACAAAGTACCTAACTACATCTGTACTAATGTTACCAAGTTTTACCCTAGATTGGGTACAGGTTGGTCTGGGTTTAGTTTTGCTTTGTTTTCTGTGTATTTGTGTGTTTTGCCTCTCACAACACTAAGATCTAAATAATAATTTTTCAAACTTTATATTTACCTGCTGAAAATTGGGCCTTCCTTATTCTTTTGAAAGAAGAAGCATTATTCTTCATTAGCTCTAAGAGAGCTTTAGAAATTTATGAAGTACAGTAAGATAAATCTGTGGAGAAAAGAATATAAACATGGGCCAAATTGGGATATCCCAAAGCATGTCAGACCGTATGAAGAAATATATTTATAATATCCATATAGTTTTCAATATTTTTTCAAAGCTTTCTTTATTACACAGAAATGAGTAATGAAGCAATTCAGCAGTAATATGGGGAATACTATGACATTTGTGAGCTCCCAGAGCTATTTAGGGTTCACAGAACTCCCTCCCATATGAGATCTGTAAGCCCTATTTCAAGCTGTGCAGTGTAAATAAGAGAAGTACAAGTCCCTTTGTCTAACAGCCCAAGCCTGAACTTTCCACTGCCTAGTGCTGCAGCATCACCAAAATAGCTCTTCTTCATCCAGCTGGACAGGGAAACAACACCAGGTCTACTCAGGATAAGGGAGTTTCCGCTTTCTTAACTCATGAAATCCCCAATGGTGGCCCAATGGGTCTTATTGGATCTGCACTGGCTGTTGAGCAGGCACAGATTCTGAGAGATCCAAGCTCCATCACTTGGACATGGAGAAGAGTTAGGACACAGCATGGGTGTCCAAAGATTTTGGCAGGAGGGCCACATCATCTTTCTGACACTGTGTTGAGGGCCAGAAAACTAATTTACAGATTCATGTTAATGTTTTAAGCCAGCTTTCAAACTCTGACTTTTTGGCTGCAATCCTAAAGACACTTTCTAGGAGTAAAACCCATTGAACATAATGGGGCTTACTTTTGAGTAGACATGGTTAGGACTGTGCTCTTTATTGATATTCTTTCCTTCTTTCAGCAACTCTGCTATAGAGTTTTTAAAGATGGTACATGTGGATCAGCAACTTTTGGGATACATTCCTTTATTTCTATCTTAGGCTGCAGTGGCTCAGTGGTTAGAACGCTGGAGTTTTTTAACATAGTTTGACTGGAATTCTGCTCAGCAGGCCAGCAGTTCAAGACCTGAGCACTGCCAGATGGGGTGAGCTCCCATCCTTAGCCCAGCTCAAACCTAGTAGTTTGAAAGCATGCAAGTGCAAGTAGATAAATAGGTACCACTTAAATGGGGAAGGCAACGTCCTAGCGACAGGCTGGCCAGGTTTCTCCATGTCATGTCAATGATGGAATCGGACACCATCTCATACAGTGAAAATGCTGAAGAAGTGGCCTTTTTTATTTACATCTTGAGTGCTTGAGATATGCTGACAAAACCCTTACTTTTAGCAATTCACAATTGCTGGAAATATAAAACTTTCAGTAACAGAAACACAACATGCACTGAATGTAAGTCACAAGTCAATGTGGTTTACTTGATCAGGCAACGCTGATAACTTGCAGAATGCAGCACTACTTAGTTTTTATACTAAAATTACCATTTGGCAGTAAACCATTTTTATACTAAAATTACCATTTACCAGTATCTTAGCATCTTCATGCTGACCTTGATTTGCAAAATTTAAAATAATTGGGAATGTGCCTTGCATAGCCCATATAGCCTGTCAGGAGGCTACAGTAATTTTTGATGGGATGAATTAAACAGTTCCTGGAATATTTGCATGTTTATTTATATATAAAATTCTTCTTGCTCCTTAGTACCACTCATTAGCTAGTCAGTGTCCGCTTGGGAATTCCCAAGGCTACTGCAAAGATGTTAAGCAACAAGAACGTAAAGATCACCAAATATGTCATCACTGAGTAGGGCTGCAAAGATTCAGTGATTAAAGGCACTGTTCTTGCCGACCTGAAGTTCTGTAGGGTGATGGTTTGGGACCCAAATACTGCAAGACAGAGTGAGCTCCCAGTCCTTGCTCAGCTCCTGCCAACCTAGCAGTTCAAAAGAATGGAAATGCTGTTAGATAAATAGGTACCATCACAGTGGGGAGGTAACAGCATTCTGTGTGCTTTAGTGTTTAGTCATACCAATCACAAAGGCATCACAGGCTTTTCAGCCATGGAGTGCCGCATGCTGTAGCCAAGATGTGTGCCCATAGGTGGCAGGGCAACGTGCAGCCAGTCACAGCTACTAGGGCAACCTGCCAAGGACTCTATTATGTCATCTGTCATTCTGAAGTGGGACTCGAGGTTATGGATCAGACTATAGAAGTGGTTCCCAAACTGTGGATCAGGAGCCAACACTGAGTCAAGCTCTATTTTTTTCAGGAATTACAAAAATGACAAGAAAAAATGCATTGAGCCCTATGAAAAGTGAAACCATGATTCAAATCCTGCACATCTAAGTCCCAAAATAGTTAATTGGGATTTATTGTAAATTGGGACAGTCAGTAGCACTATAGTCAATTGGGCTTACTCCCAGCTATCTATAGATAGGAATACTGGTACATCCTGATCCACATACGAGTATTTACTCATGGATAGATTACATTGCTTTATCTCTTATCAAAGTCTAGGCAAAGAGGAACATTAGTCCTGCTTCGATAACTATGCAGCTCAACAAATGCTCCCCCCATCATAGGTAAAATGTCCCCCCCAGCACCACAGGTAAAAAGATAAAAATTAAAGCTTGAATAGTTGGTAAAATGAAACTTTTTGTCTCATTAAGGTAGGCTGGTCCTGATGTATTACTAATTAAAAAGTGGGCCCTGGTGCTAAAAGTTTTGGGGACCATGGTATCACAATATGGCACATACTCCCCTAAGGCATCATCTTCATCCACAAGTATGCAAGGGAAGTCTCCAGACTTCATACCAGCTTGCACTTCCACAGAGCACTTTTTGGCTGCTTTGTGCCAGTTGGCACATTCTGCTGGCGCTAGTCCTAAATAGGAACAGGCTGTAAATGTGTTTTGAATCCTAATCACAGTGAAGTTGAATAAATGGGGAAAAACTGAAAGTGAAATGAAACAGTTCTTATCACAATGGTCAAAACAGATCTATCAACAGTTAATATCAGTAGCTTAACAAAAAAAAAATCTTCCATTCACCATTCCTCTTATGGTAATCTCACTCTACTTAACAAAGGGAAACACATCTCTCACTCTCATTTTAATCATAGTGGTATGACATGTGAACAATACCATTTAGATGGCCATATCTGAGATTTTCCTCAATAGTTTAAAAATGTTTCCTCATAGGTAACATACAGTAGAAAGTCCAACAGTAGCTAATAAATCTCTGAAGAAAAAGCTTAAATGCAACTATGTGCAAATCAATTTAATTTCTTGAATATCAAAATTCAAATTTTATACTATTAAGAATACCCTCTATTAACTCAGATTTTTCAATTTCTTTGAATCACTTTCTCATATGGACATTTTCTTGTCATCTTTGAGATATTTAAATTAATCCTAAATGATTTCCTCATTTAATATACTCACCAGTAATTCAATGAGGCTGGAAGTCCAATATTCGCTATAAAGGAAAAAAGTTCCATACCTTTAAATATCTCACATATTCAAAAATATTAATTCTTTTCTTGTTCATTGATAAGCAATTTAATAATGGCATATTTTTTAGATATTTTATTGAATTCTCTCTAAGGACCCAATCCTATGCAACTTTGCAGGAGTGATACAGCCATGGTAATGGGGCATATACTGTATCTAGAGGTGAAGGGTAGATATGTAAGGGGACATTTGTTCCCTTACACTGGGGCTGCATCAGTATTGGAAAATTAGATAGAATGAGACCCTGAATTTATATAGTAGTAAAAAAAAGCAGGCCTCCATCAGTCTTGAGAGACTATGGTGTCATGCTCTGCGCTGCATACGCTGCATGCGAAGCACAAAAGCCTGGGTTAGATTGTTATGGAGAATAGGCTGCTGCCCAAGCAGCAAATCCCCTCTCTCCATGCCACTGAATTAGTTCAATGAAAAGGCAGAGCTGATAGGATTGGTTCCAGCTGGCATTGCAGTGCTGGGCTAAGGACAGGAGCTCACCCTGTCTTGTGGGGCCGACCCGGGTCTTGAACCCTGGCCAGCTGGTTAACAGGCACAGTGTCTTAACCACTTGCGCCACCCACAGTCATTAATGTAGTAACAGTAACATTAACAGTAGTAATGTTGCAGTTTTAATTAATCTTCTGTTGTTCACTGTTATTATACATATATATCAAGATCGCATTTAAAGTGTTTCTCAACCAGTGGTATGGGTATCACCAGTAGTACCTGAGGTGATGTCTAGTGGTACTTGTGGGAAACTTGGATACCTGCTGCCTTGCAAGAAGGTTAAGAGGCAGAGCACAACTCAACAAACAGCAGTATTAGGCTGAGCGTGGTGCGCAGAACTCCAAAGCCTGCTTTTCCTTGTTCAACAAACTCTGCTGAGCCTCTTACTGATGTTTGTTGTGTTCAACTTTTCATACCAGAAGTAACTTGTGAAGATGTCAGTATTTTCAGTGGTACCTAAAATGTAACTCCTATCCGATTTGCTGGTACCAGTCCATATTTGATACAAAAAGAATAGGTTGCTTGCTGGAGAGAACCCTGACTTCATACCAGTTACTTTACCTAATTTCTGTAAATTGATCATTCAGAAAAGTAGATTCTGTTCTAAAATTGACAAGACTACATGGAAAGGGGTGATTTGTCTCATAACTAATACCCCACTTTTATTTAGCAAGATCTTTCCAGATCTGAAAAGTAAGATGCAACATGTCAAGGGCCACTCTGTACAGGTGTACAGGTGTCCCTTGTTATCCACTAGGGTTCTGTTCAGGAAACTCCCATGGATAAAAAAAATCAATGTATATGGAAAACAATTGAGAAATAGGTTTAAAGATCCACTTTCAGATTTCTTGCTCCTCTGTTGCGCCTAATTGAATAAGGTGGTGTCTTAATATTTGCCGGGGTTTGATTCTGTGTGAAAAATGTAATGATTGCTTGCATGACTAGCCATGTACAACAGAAGAAAAGCAGTTTTTAAAACTGATTTGCAATGGCCATTCTTGCTGAATAAAATCTGTGTATAAAAAGGTTGGACATGTATATGATAATACTGCATTCTTTGTGTGTACAGCTACTACTAATGCAAAATACAGGGCTCAGGGCTGGGCAGTGCTCATGTGAATATGCTATTTGTCAGCACTGGCACCTCCATCTGGGGGCTGAACACATGATTACTCTAGTGCCCAAATGAAATAGTATCACTATTCAAGCACTGTTTAACCTTAGTTTTATAGAGTTCTTCACTTATTTTTTTTCCATGAATCTTGGTTGGGAAATGTTTTTCAAAGTATTTTAAAATGTTCATGAGGCAAGACATCCTTACAAAGGACATGCTGATTCTCCCTCGGCGAGGGAGAAATTGTTGTATGTGTTTTTATATTTTTTTAAAAAAATTCCATATGTGATGCTGCATTCCACCGTCTTACCTGGAACTGAAGTTAGATTTACCTGTTTATAGTTTCTCCTCTCCTTCCCTTTTAAAAGAACAGTGTGACATTTGCTATTCTCCAATTCTCTGGCATCATGGTCATTTAAAGGAAAAAGATATATATTTTAGTCAAGAGATTGGCAACTTCTTTCTTCAGTTTCTTAATAACTCTTGGGTGGGTGCCATCCGGTCCCAGTGACTTCCTGATCTTTAATTTGTCAATTATGTCTGAAACATGTTTCTCTTTTGACATCTATCTGACTTTGAGTGCAGTCCTAACCCATTTAGGCCAGCCTAACTCACCTGGCATAGCTTGGTGTGGGAAGGTCAGCATATGTCTGTTCATGGCGTAACTCACTCAGGAGTGGGGCAGAAGTGCCTGCTAGCACTTTTGTGACACCCACAGGTCAGCATAGGACTTATGCCAAGTCTTATACTGGCCTAAGTGGAGATTAGTATTGCAGCCTCAATTCCTCAGTCAGGATGGACTGTTTAGACAGCATTGCCTGCCCAAGGTCACTGCTGTGAAGAAAATATTGAACTTAATGCCATGGTGCAATGTCTGTGTGCCATCACTTTACTTTTTACACTAGCAGAACTGAAATTCCACTGTTATAAAAGATATATAGGCCTGGGTATCCAATATCAGTCAGAATTAGCAAGAACTAATATATATATTGGATGATAGTGAGGTAAGATGAAGCCTTAAAAAGTCTTGTACAAAAACGGAACTAGGGGAAGATATTTTTGTTAAATAAATTGAGGGATGTGCTAGCTAATTGTATATTGAGAATATTTTGCTGTATATTATTTTAAGTCCATATTTTATGAAACTGAAGGAAAACTTCTGATATATGTCTGTACCAGCAAACTGTTTGTGAGGAGACTACTGTTGTGATGACTGAAGGGATGACTGTGGAAACCTCATATGTGCCTTCTGCATACCTGGCAGAGATCCTTCGCCTTCTACAAGCTCTATCTGATGTGGAAGACCTCCTTAATTCTCCTAGTCTGCAGGGTAGAGACTGTGAAGATCTTGTCAGACAAGAAGAGTGCCTCAAGGTAAGAACCAAATAATTCTAATAATGTGAAGATAATTTATTTCTTAGTAATCCATGCAACAGGTAGCCCATTGAAGTTTAGTGCTGAAGACCAGAAGCCCAAACCTCAAAAAGAGGACAAGGTCTTGGATTCCTCTCAGCCTGGCCTTTCCAGAGGACATTGGCCCCTTTTGCCTACTCATGAGAAAAGCCGCAATATTGGGCACTTTCATTTTCTCAGAGAGCTCAGTGCATTTTGTTGATTTTTAGTTTTTTTGGCTATAACTTTTGATAGGAAGGAGATATTTCAAAACCAATTTTTGCATTGCAAAATACAAATCCAACAACATATGACTTTATGGGCTTCTGCACACCATTGCAATGTAGCTAAAATGGAGGACAATGAAGCCCTTTTGGAGGACACCTGGAAAGGAATCTAAAAAGGGGACAAATCCAGAAATTTCCAGACTTATTGTCACCCTGTGCTTAGATATTTAGGACACATATCCAGTGTCAAATAGAATAAGGACAAAATCCAGAGTAATGATGGGGAGTCCTTGCTCTGGTGTAAGAACAACTTACTCTGGATTCCAATATGAATTTCCCATAGGTTTTTACTAGGTGGTACAGTAACTACGGGTGCACGTAAAGTCTCTTACATGCTCCGTAGTTACTCTGGATTTGGGGGACTGTGGCATAACCAAATCACAGTATTGTCATGTCATCACACTGGATATGTGTCCTAAATATCTATGCACATGGTGACAAGATGACTGGAAATTTCTGGATTTGTAAGTTAGGCATGCCGCCTTGTGCATCTGTTAACAGAGGAAAGGCGGGATAGAAATCTTTTAAATAAATAAATAAATAAATTTGTTGGGATTGCACCCTAAATTACTGGTAATAAACAAATGCTTGGTGCTTGTTTGGTTTTTTAAAAATATTTTAAGTTGTTTTTAAATATGTTAAGTTGTTTAAGTTGTGGAGAAGGTTAGAGGAGCAGTGACCCAGCAAAAGGATTAATAGCAAGTAACTGGATCTTTATTAGTGCCCTTTAATGTCATATATTCATGCACTTTGGTATGATGTATATCTATAACTAATCACTTGTTCATCCGCATGTATTTGATATTATTGAAGCAGACATAACCATTAGTGATATTGATTATCATGGTTACAAGTAACTTTTGCTGTAGGTTTAATTTCACTGAACTATTAAAATGTCAAGAGATGTGGTTGTGGGCATAGTTCCATCTTCCTTCTAATAAATCTCTTACAACAGTCAAATAGATCCTGCATATTCACATGCTTTGAAAAGGGATATAGTTTGATTTGAGTTTGTAATGAATGAATATTTATTTCCTGGTAAAAGCATTCATCATTGTCATTATCCTGCAGTAAAAATAGAAACATTGCATAAATTGTTTAGCTGAATATTGGAGAAGGTTAGTGACTGCTTCTTTACCCCCGGAAGGTTTGCATGAATCAAAATCCAAGACAGAAGAATATTTTAATATGCAATCATTTAACTTTTTTGCATCCAAATAATAGTCCTCTTAAGAGTCTTTTTGAACAAAAAAACATAACCAAGGAAAAGCCAGAAGACATGTTGCATGATATATATAATATACAGTATTTTTTTTGAATTTCCCTTCTCTTTAGTAAATATTTCAGAGGAGGGGGAGCACAAAATAGGTTGAACTCTTCAATGGAAAGTATAGGGAGGAAAACGCATTGTGCCCCTTTTCTCCCCCTTCCAGTTGGAATTTCCGAAAATTGGTTCTTAGTGGGTGCCTCCATCATGGATGGAACACCCTCCTCAAATTTCATGCTTCTAGGTCATGCAGTTTTGGCAGGGCGTTGATGTGTCAGTGAGTCAGTGAATCAGTCATTGACTTTCCAATTTGATATACCGGTATATAGATTATTTTATGACATGTATATCTGGCCTGTCCTTTATATTGATTACGCCAGCCTCTATGGGTTTCTCATAACTGTAGGTTATATGACAGTGACTGCCCCTAAGTTTCCCTCTCACAGCTGAATAAACATGTTCACTTAGGTCTCCCAAGTTGAGGTCCAACAGCTGTAGCTAAAAGTGTCACTTTAACCCATTGATAAGAAATGCCAGGAATATGCCAAAACATATTGCTTTTTTGAAAGATGGTCTGACCACTCAGTGTATCTGTAAGTTAATAGAAGTTACTTCAATAAATTCAATTCGTAATAATTGTCATCCTTTGTCCTCCTCCTAGCTGTGATTTTTGTATCCTTTTCCATAAAGATTATATATGTAAATCTAGCAGTTCTTTTTAGGAATCCATTTCTGTTGATTCTAGATGTTCATTAATCACTCTGAACCTTTCATTCTCTCAGCAAGAATGCATTCATAATCCTCTTTAAATGTGCTGGATTTATGAAACTTGTAGCAAATATTATGATTCATAGTTCTAGTACATATTTAAGGCTGTGATTAAGCAGTGGATCTTTTTCTGCCAATCATGAATAGTACAAGCTGTGCTGCTTCCATCTAGGATATCACTATCAAAATTAAGATATGATTACAGATTTGGTATTCATGCCAGGACAATGCCTCATCCTGAACATATTTTGTTTTCCAAAAAATATACTTTCATTTTTGTAAAGGAAATGAACATCTGGATTCTATCAAATAAGCCTATCAAAGAATGGAGAAACTCAATTTCAGAAACGATGGGTAAATGGTAAAGTTTAAAATAGTCCTTCTCAGTAGCTGAGAAAAACCCAGTTAGCTGCAGTCTGTACAGTGAATGAATGAAGTCAGTTTCCAACTTGATTTGTCAGGCTTTTGGCATGTAAGAAGTTGAAGAGTTGAATTTATAGTGGATGTCAGAGACACACATTCTAAGCAGCCAAAATACACAACCACTGAAAATTTTAGCACTTTGATTTATCTAATCTAGGACAACACTGATCCAGTATCAAAAGTCTATTTTCATTTCATCAGCCAATCAGGACTTTTCTAATTCTTTAGTTTATAAAATGTAAGTAGAACGCAATTTTGTTCAGCAGTTTTAGCATAGATTATGCTATCTTTGATAGCATCTAAAGCAACCTGAATATAGTCAACTATGCAAAACAGGTATTGTTTGAGGATATACTGGCACAGAACAGGATGAAAAGAAGTGAGGAGAGTTCAAGTTTAAGACCCATTAAAAATAAAAAAGTACATGCATCTGTGCACAGACAAAAATTAATGCTTCAATCCAGAGTAACTACAGGAAGACATAAGAGTCACTTACTCTGGATTGCTCTATGCATTTCCCATAGGTGGCACCGTAACTACTTTGGTGTAAAAGGTCCCATAGTTATTCTGGATTGTAACATCTACACCGTGATATTTACATTTGTATATTTTTGGGGGGACACTTACTTGTTTTCCTTCATTTTCTGTGTTGTAAGCTGCTTTGAGAACCTTCTGAGGTGGAAAAATAGCCTATTACTTTTAATATAAACATATAGAGAGTGTACAAACTATTTAAAAAATATGGCAGCAGTGACGAGGTCATAAAACAAATAATCAGAATGGTGTACAACATACATTTTTAATGTTTCTGAGAGCAGAGAGTTTCTAAGAACTGTTTAAACAGAACTAGTTGAATTGTTAAAGAAGCTCCCATTTTTAATCCATAATTTCTTTCCCCTCCCCACAAAAGAACTTTCTCTTTTTAGAATGCCATAGAACATAAGCCCAGCTTTTTTGTCCACATTGCTCTTAATTTCCCAACACGTCTTTTAGACTTGAGTCTGTGCTTATCAAGAATTAAAAGTATTGTCTTACCTAATTTAATTTAGACAAATCAATATTTCTGTTCAATTGCACCTGATGATTGCTTCATATCCTTTTGTTTTTGTATAACATGACATTTCAGAAAATTAAAGAAAACCTAGGAAGATACTCAGGTCAGATTGAAGTAATTCGTGGTAAGAAGTCAGCGGTTTTGAATAGTGCCACACCTGGAGAAGCTGCAAAGATACAGGAAAAACTGACTCAGCTTACTTATCAGTGGGAAAAAGTTAACAAGATATATCGGGACCGACAGGCGTAAGTAACTTTTAAGAATTATTTGTTTTAAATGAAAAACCTCATTGTCATTTTATTTACATTATATGTTGTATTTTTTTGTAGTATGTGTGATCTCACTGTCCTATACACACACTCAAATCTATGGATACGTTGTGCAAACAGTGCTATTATAGTTTCTGTACCAAATGCAGTCTATGACTCCATTAAAATATTGTGACACACACACACACACACACACACACACAAACACTCACACATACAGAGAGAGAGAAGAGAGAGAGAGAGAAGAGAGTTTCTTCTTTCTGGGACCTAATTCCCAGGGAGGAATGATGGTGTAGCTATAAAGCTATAGACTTAAATTAGGAGTACTTAAAAGAGGTGTTGGAAAGAAATTAAACACAATGGAACAAAATGAAAGGGAAGTTGCTTAATTGAATGAGGACGTATCACTGCAAGTTTGTAGCATTTCCTTTTTGGTTAAAACCTTATTGCAACTGCAAAATCAATTGCAAAATCAAATATATTTCCAGCTATGATTTACTAATGCTATTTCAATTAGACTTAAATTCCCCTGGAAATCTGCCTCAGAGCACAATGCTAACCAATTTGGGCTGGCACAACTCATCTGCTCCCTGTTTCTGTGGTGGTGTGGGAAGGCCGGCCCATTTCTATGCATTGATCAACCAATCCCACTTCCTGGAATGTCACAGAAGTGCCTGAGAGTACAATCCTAACCATGTCTACTCAGAAGTAAGAATCTGTGGTTAGGATTGCAGCCACAAAGAGAAATGTATGCCCAAGAGCAATGACACTGGGCAGTCACACACCTTATCATTCAATTCTGGAATATTGTAACTAGTGCCTTCTGAACAGCGTGGAGTGATCCATCCTCAGTTCTTGACAATTTCTGAATGTAACACTTCCCCAGTCTTTTTAAGGAATCCACTGCTCCTTCATCTGAGCTTCCTTTCACATTTGCTAAACTCCATGAATGGCCCCATTTGACCACTGATGAGGTCAAGTTGTTGATCTCTTCTTCTAAACTGGGGAAAGCTCCTGGCCCAGATACTATTCTGATCAACCAATCAGGTTGGTTTTTGTGCCAATATACAAAAAGAGAGATAATATTGCTCCTGGAAATTTTTCATCCTATAAACATTTTGTCTGTTAAAGGGAAATTATATTCAAAAAATCTATTAACTAATCAGTGGGTAGCAAATAAAGATATACGAAGTATGGAATAAGCCTCAGAGCAGGTAGAATTACTTTAGTACACTGCCTGATATTTAGCACAATCCTAACCAAGTCTATTCAAAGGTAAGCTGCATTGTGTTCAATGGGTTTTACTCCCAGGAAAGTGTCTTTAGGATTGCAGCCTTTGTATCATTTAATCAGTCCATTAGTAACCATTGGTGCCAGAAACTAAATTATATGTCACATTTTTTGACCTGAGACCTAACTTTAGACAAGTTAGACAGATCAAGGATCTGGAACAGATTATATGATTTAGGCATAGCAAAGAGATTATTATTTATTAGAAAACTGAGCCTGCAGTCCTAACTTTCAGTTAGGCTGGTTTAAACCCTGGCATAAGTCCTGGGCTGGCCTGAGGGGTATCACAAAAGTTCCATAAGGCACTACTATCCCAGTTCGGGGTTGGGGGGGAGGTTAGGCATATGCACAGGCATGTGCTGATTTCCCCACAACACCCCAGGAAGATATGCCAGGTGAGTCATGCCAGCCTGAATTGATTAGTATTGCGCCCTGAATAAATCTTGCTGAGTTAGACTCACTGTGGAAGGTAATCTAACTGAGGACATCCTGACAAAATTGTCAAAGTTGCCTTTTAACACCTATGTTGTTTAATCTATTTTTAAACAACTGAGGATGCTAACCTATTTCTAGCACTGGCATATCTGTGCCATTCTGCAACCTGCAGTTGGGGGGAAGTCACAGAGGTCTCCTTAAGGGAAGGCAATGTTTGTTCTCATACCATTGCCCTTAAATTGGTGCTGGAAATTTGGTTAGGATTGCACCCACAGTTACAGTTAGATTGATCCATACCTCAGATGGAAGAATACTACTGTAGGTTATCAAAAGAAGGTTTATTGGTATTCAGTGGCAGAGTTTGCTAAGTGCAGTGCACGAATAAGACTTATTTGCCACCGAACATTCAGATGTCATTCATGGCTGGTCAGCCTGCAAGGTATCTTAACCTGCTAGAAACTGCACAGGGAAAAAGGGCCTTTGTTTGGTAAGATCAGTGGTGGGACCAGGCTGGTTTGGGCGGGTTCTCCCAAACCTGTTCCTAATTTTGGCCTGCCGCTAGCAATCTGGTTGCTAGCGGTGGGCCAAAACCCAGGTGGACCGGTTCACCCGGGCGAGCCCACCACTGCGCCTGCGTCAACACTGACGCAGGCGCAGTCGCGTCCTGAAGAGGACGCAACTCCGCCTGCGTCAATCTGTGAATGCGTCAGGGTTGGGGCTCACCCCGCCCACCTGCAGCCAGAGCAATTAGTTAGTTAGCATTAATCTGTTAGTTAATGCTCTGGACTTGGTAGAAAAGAAGGCAGCTTTATTGGAGCTAGTGGTGAGGAACAAATTAAGGTGCAATCCTGATTTAAGCCAGGGAGAATGGCCCAGCTAAACTGGCCTACATAGGTCATATCCTGTGCTGATGCTTGGGCTAAATCTACAGGGCTAGGAGGCCTAAGTGCACTTCAGTACTGCAGCCTAAGATTCAGAATGCAGGACATAAGGTGCAATCCTGTACTTACCTACCAAGAATGTGCTTACCTACCAAGAAGTAAGTCAGGACCTTTAAGTCAGAACTTCAAGGTCCTCAACCATGCCCAGGTGTTGAATTTTATTCATAGGAGGTTACTTCCAGGAAAGTGTGTTTAGTGTTGCAGCAATAGTTACTATGGTTTGTATTTTGATTTTGTATTTGAAATTGTAATTGTTGTTTTAAATATACTGTATTTTATATAATTGTTGTGAAATATTTGCCAATAAAGGTACTGACTATAACATCCCCTACAATCCAGAGTATCTACGGGAGCATGTAAGAGACATTACATGCAACTGTAGTTACTGCACCACCTAGTGAAAACCTATGGGAAATTCATATTGCAATCCAGAGTATGGACACAATCCAGAGCAAATTCAGCCTGCTCTGACCTAACTGCACTCTCCTAACTATTCTGTATCCAGAGGAGAAAGTTATGCTGAATCCAGAGAGTCAGGAAGCCTGGGCTGCCCTAACTGCTCCAGAGCATGCTAAGTAATTGACACAAGGGGGAGACTTGCTCCTGAGGAGACACCCCTCAGATCACACTGAACAAGGAACAGCTGTGGTGCCTACAGTGGTGACATGACTCTGCACATCACCTGGTGCGGAAGTCTGTGCGTCATCCCTGGGATGCGCGCCCCCCCTACCTGGACTGCGCAGTCACCAAAGTTGGCGCCTGCGCAGTTGTTTCTGAAGCCAACTGGCTTCAGAAAGAGTACTGCGCAGGCACCATCTCTGACACCTGCGCAGTACTTTTCTGAAGCCTTTTGGCTTCAGGGGAGACTGTGCAGGCGTCAGAGTTGGTGCCTGTGCAGTACTCTTTCTGAAGCCATTCGGCTGCCGCTCCGCCTCCTGAGTGAGGCCGAATGGCTGTGCAGAGGCGCGGACTTTCTCTGCTCTAAGGAAGTCTCCTCTGAAACTGTTCGGCATGCTCAGTGTGCTTCTGCGCAGTGCACTTCAGATGGCCGTTCAGGCCAGCTCCTCAGACAAGTGGCAGCTTCTGGCTGCTGCTCCGCCTTGGAGCAGGCCTGAATGGGGGTGCTGATGCCCGGGGCCTGCCAAAGGACAGTCAAACTCCTCCGGCACATCACCCCATACGGAGCGCATCACCCAATGCAGCCCATACCAGCCGCACCAGTCTGGTGACGCCACTGGGTGCCTGCCTTATAAGGAGTCAATGATGAGATGCCAGTACATTCTACAGTGAACACAAGGGGCTTCTTGGAGTGGCCTGCTGTATCCTGAGGTTTGTGGGCAGCCGTAGTTTGTTCCATATCCTGAGGTTGAGAGGCAGGGGTTGCAGCTAGGCTGGTCAAGAACTCAGATTTTTGGTCAACACTGCCATTCTTACTCGGGCCTTATCATGGACCCTTCTGGGTCTACTCATTACTATACCTGCTCCTGAGGTGGTATAACTCTGAGGGCTGGAAGAGGGCATTTCTGCCTTGGAAACAGGCTCTGGATACAGAGTAACTGCTCTGCCCTAGGCAATGCTAAACATGCCCTCAACTTGCCTCTCCTGAGCTGCTTAGGCTGCCCCAGTTAGGGCAGAGCAGGTCCACCTCTCTTAGGGCACCCTATCTTGCCTTGCTCTGCCCTAAGCCTCCTTCAGAGTAACTGGGCTGGAGCATCTTGCAGTTGCTCCAACCTAGTGTTAGATAGGGCAACCTAAGGGCTCTTATGTGGACAGATTAGTTGCTCTGGATTGTCCTGTAAGTTGTTCTTACACTGGAGCAAGGACTCCCTGTAGTTACTCTGGATTGTGCCCTTAGTCAAAGATATAATTCCATAGACAGAAAAGATTCAGTGTAAGAATTGGTGCTCAGAAGTTAGTTGCATGAACCTCTGGTGTGTTTTGGGGAAGCAAAGTAATAATCAGTATAGTACAGCTAGGATTAATATTTCAGCAATCAACAACAGGAAGAAAACTGTTGGATATATTGAAATGAATTGGGAATAATCACACAATGTAGATATACTGGTATACAAAAGTGTATTTCAACCTGTATTGTCTAGATAAGCATTCAGTACTTAGCTTTTATTTTTGTTCATTCTTTGGCACTTCCTTCATCCTCCTTTATCACAAAGGTGATGTTTGAAACAGTTGTTAGAACTTGGATTGGCTTCTTCCAACACATTTAGTAGCCTGAAATGATGGCTACAAGTGAACTGGAGTGGAAAGAATAAGTCATTAATCTGTACACGTCATTGCTGTTTGGCCTCCTCTTCTAAAGTATGATTTGGAAACAGATGTATATTCTGGGAAGATTTCCAGGTTTCCTTTTTTTTAATGAGATACTCGGCATTGTCTATATTATGCAAGATTCTTCTGTTTGTGCCATCTGCAGCAGTGAAAATTACTTTTTTGCATAGCATGGTAAGGTGCTCACAGAGAGAATAACAATGTTTTCTCAGTGCTTAACCTCAGACAAATTCTTGGCTTGTGCTCAAGAAAAAGGAATTCCCTGGATCTTTTAATGGTTTAAGGCTACAATCCTAACCCTCAGTTAGGCAGACATAAGTCGTGGCACACATCCTGCACCAGCCTGAGAGTGTCGCAAAAGTGCCATGCACCACTCCTGAAGGTTTTAGGACGGTACAGACATATGTACCTGCCTCATGAGAACAGGGAATGGGTGAATTGTGCTGCCCTAAATTGGTTAGATTTGTGCCTTGAGTTTCTTATCAGGTTTCCTGCCCGCTTCTCCCCAAAAACTATCATTTTCTAATTCTTAAGTGAAAAATGATATGTTGTGATAAGTGCTCGCAAGGATCTGAAATGTGTAAGCCATCTAAGAATTTCTTCTTGGCATTTCTGCAGCAGTTGTGGATAACCTTGAAACAGTTACTTAGGTTTTAAAAGCAATCTCTCACTTCAGAAAATGTGCATAAAATGCAAAATCATGACAGCCTATGTACTACAATTACACATTACATCCTAAATCAAATGATATGGAATGTTTCAGGAACATTATTTCCACTACAAGGAACTGCAGAAGGTAGCTAACAGACATCCAAATTTGTCATGCAACTCTAAACAGCACTATCTATATGTAACAAAATTATTTTCTGTATTTACACTAATCTAACTCACACACTTTTCAGCCGAATATAGTCTCCAAATTCAGGGTGCACATTAGTTTCAATGGTTAATTAGATATGAATAAATACAATGTTTTGATTATATGTGTAGGGTGCACATTAGATTTGATGATGCATTAGATTTGAGTAAATACAGTAATATAACCATGATAATATTGAATTCAGTTGTTTATATCAACCCAATTTTATCTGGGCCTTGCAATCATGGAGTTCAAGCTGCTGTTGTGGCAGCTGCAGCAACATCATTCAGGCTGAAGCCACAGCAAGAGAGGTTGGCAGTTCAGGCCACATGACAAAAAGTGCCCTGCCCCAATGGCGTAGGTAAGTCAGCAGAGAGGGCTTCTGGGAAATTCAGGGAAGGATCAAGGTGGGGATCAGGGCTTGCTGGGTACATTGAGGACGGGTAGGGCTGGATATCAGCCAGAGGAGCGCCATCAGTACCTTGTACCTGTGGTCTAGCTTCAAAATACCATAGCATGCAGCTGAGCTAAAATAGTGCTGCATGCTAAGGATGATAGCAGCCATCATGGGTTAGTCACACTGAATGCCATCCCATCCCACTTCTGACATGCCTCCCACCATCTGTTCTGCTCAATTCCCTGTCCTTTCCCATCCCATTTTGCCAACTCTATCAGCAGGTTCTCCTCTCCCTTCCACCATGCACAGGGCTGCTTCAGCCTCTTTGATGATGATCCAGAAGCATGCAGATGTGTTTGTTTCCCATGGCCAGAAAGCATCAAACAGATTTCCAGGACTGATGGAGACAAAAAAGTGTGTTTTGATAGTGTGCTTTGCCATCCAAAAAGGCCACGGTCGTTATCTGAAAATATAACCTTGTAAAAATTTTCTTGAACTCTACAGGGTCACGTAGGAATGACTCAAGGTCTCAAAGTATCCCCATTGTGACTTGTTTTTTAGTCCAGTTGCAAGGGAGGCTGAGACTCTAGACACTAGTTGAGTCCAGGACTCTTCCAACACTGGGATTTAGTAATGCTGTTAACCTCTTGACTAGTAATTTCATACCAGATATTTTGCTTTTAGAATAAGTGAAGCTTCTTTATTTAAGACAGTGCTGAAAAGCTGAAATCCTAACCATACTTACCTGAAATTACTTGTCGAAGTAAATTACTATCCCTACAATCCAGAGTAACTACAGGAAGACGTAAGAAGAAAACACTCTATGCATTTCCCATAGGTTTCCCATAGGTGGCACCGTAATTACATCAATGTAAAAAGTCCCGTAGTTACTCTGGAATTTAGCCTTTGGGCAAAATTCAGAGTAACTATGGGGAGTCCTTGCTCCGGTGTAACAACTTACTCTGGATTCCAATATGAATTTCCCATAGGTTTTCACTAGGTGGTGCAGTAACTACAGGTGCACGTAAAGTCTCTTATGTGCTCCCGTAGTTACTCTGGATTTGGGGGTTAGTAAAAAAAATTCAGGTTGGGGTACAGGAATTAATATGTTTGGTCTTGCTGTTGTTAATCATAGATGAAAGATACATTTCAAGATGCAAACAATGAAATGTATTTACTTGTTGCCTACTTAAGTACTTGGGGGGTACCTGAGCAGAATAATTTAGGTCCAGACACTAAAGCATAAAATGAAATTGCATGAACTTTGATTTTATGTTTTACTATAATATTTGCTTGCCATTTCACTTTAACTGTCATTTTTTCATTGGGTTATTCTGGAGCTCAGCTGAGTCCCTGAAGCCATCTGTGTTTTTCCGAGAATCATTTGAGCTGCACAAAATGCTTGGGAAAAGAGAGATTAAGGTTGACAAAATGGCCTCTAGCACTTCGCTTCTAGTTATAAGATGTGGAAGTATCATTACAATTCTGCCCTTGAGACACAGATCAAGCACTATTACCAACATGTATTTTTGATGCTGAAACCTTAGGACAGCTTTAGAAGCACTGGAACCTCCTCCCTTGTGATTTCACATTCAGTTTGTGAATGAGAGGGGTGTGTGTTTGCATCTCTATGTGTGTGTTGTATATAGCTATAACATTCTGTGCTTTTTAAGGCTGTAAAAGTGTTAAAAATATAGAGAAGAGGCAAGAATAACATCAGACAATCAAATGCTGACCTTGTATCAACATGACTTTTATTTCAAAGTATACAAATTAATTACCTACACGAGAATCATTGAGTTATGTGATTTTTAAAAAACCCTTTGTCTCAAACTTGTAAAGAATAAACAACACGTACAGTATCTGCAGCATCATTTTTCTTGCCTGGCGTGATGATGATAATTGCAGACTATGGCAGAAATCCTCTTAAGCTAAACTGCATCATTGCTTTTGTGACAATTTTAATTGCTTCCAGAAAACAAGCAAGATTTGTGTGTTCCCAAGGCAAGTTTTTATTAAATGTAAGTTATCTGACTTTAAGAGAATCCCATGATACAGACTTTCCTCTTCTGTGAAGAACCCACCCATTGCCTGTGTGGGAAACTCTTGTACTTTTAAGTGATACCACTTTTCCAAAGTATGATATCTTTACGTTGACCATAAAGATGTGAACTCACAAGACAACCTTGCTGCGATCTCATATTTCCCTCATCTGAAATATGGGAATAATAATACATACCTTACTTATAGTAGAAATTTATGAAATGTGTGTGATCTGTCTTGAAAATTAAAAAGCACCACGCAGGTCATGCATCTTTATCCACAGATATTATATTCTGGAATCTCTAGTGAATTTTAAAAAGTGGATACAAAATCAGTGGAAAAAAATGTTTTACATATACACTTCCAAGTTTCTTGCTTATCCATTGTCATCCCAGAATGTATTGGTATCAACACTACACTACATTCAGCCACTAGGTAAGGTGAATAATGAAGTCTAATCGAATTAGAAGAATGTAATCTGGTGGAATGAAATTAAAATTATTTAACAGCACAAAGGAGGAAATTGGATTTGGATTTTTTTTTCCTGATTGCAAGGCATTTAAAGGAGGTCCTCAGTATCAGTGGTGAATCAAATCAGTGGATATCAAATCAGTGGATACCAAGGTCCCACCTGTATATTTGTTACGCGTGTTATCTGTGAAGGCAGAAAGAAAGGGCTTGGCATACCGTCAAATCAGGGCTTATCTCATCTTCTGCTTTTCTACATAAAACCTACAAGCATTACAAAACCCACCTTCACCATCTTTTCATCTAATAGAGATTTCCTCCTATGATTCTATGGCGCTCGTTCTATGTCTGGCTTGCTTCAGTTCAGCTTTATGCTGACATCAGCCCCTAAGATCATGCTGGTCACTGATACAAGAATTAAAGACAGCATGACAGCTTTCCCCCCTTGGGAACTCCTGGGAAGAATATCTAATCATATTACTCATTAGCATAATTTTTATGAATCATAAATAAAAGTATGCAGTTTTTGGCTACATGAGAATACCAAGCAGAATTGTGAAATTATTTGCAAGTCACAGATGTTGTTAAGTGATGCCAATTCCTCAAAAGGCTTCTCTTGGCCAACAGATATCATAGTAATCTTAACCGGATTGAAACTAAGCCATGTGGCTAAATTCCAATCCCTTTACATCCATGCCAGAAGAGAAGGAAGCACAGAAGCTGAAATTCTGATTTTAAACAGGTACAGATTCATTAATATGCAGTTGCAGCAATATTGCACAAATCATTTATGCATATTATAAAAATCTGAGAATTTGTTTCTAATTGCAATGTTAGTGCTTTCTCCTGTTCATTCATCTATGACAGTATTTCTTTTACTTTCTAAAAAGGACTTGGTGAACAGTAGATAATTTGTTGGACTGCCATACACCTGGCTTTATTTTATTCACACATGTGAATACTAAATATTAAATACTAATTCAAAAAGTTAAATGAATAGGAGTCTGTGAATGTGATTGAGTGACACTGTAATGATTCTGTTGCTTTGGAGTAGATGGACCACTTCTCAAAGGAACCAAAAACATGAAATGTAGAGGAGACAATCTGTGTATAATATCAGATAATTGGTGACTCAGAAAACTTTTTGAGCCTCGCGTTGTCTTTATTTTTTTCTGTTTTAAATATTTAATACAAAACACATTTATATTCAGGAGAAAAAGAAGTAGCATTTAAAAACACATCGGAAAAACAGGATCATCTTGTAATTGTCTTAGTGTTAAAGAATGTTACATCTTTCGAAAAAAGGGCTGCAGTGGCTTCGCTGATTAAGATACCATGCTGAATTCCTGTTTCAAACAGTCTGCTCTCTGCCATAATTGGGCACAGTTGGTGAACATAAGGAAGGAATGGAGACATCTGCTAGAGTGACCACTCTCTTTCTTTGTGGTTTAGGTCAATGATGAGTAGCTGTTCCACCCCCACTTTACTCTTTGACTTAGCCTAATTTTTGGACGCTTGTCATTCCCCAGAAGCTTCTGTGCTGGTTTAGCACCCAACCTAATCCTGTCCTTCTCCCTCCACCCTGCTGGCACAGCTGTGCCAAAAAATACACATGTTGCACCTAGCAAGAGGGTGTTAGGAAAGCTTTAGAAGGAAAAGATTTGAAAGACTCCTCCATAAGCCTCCCACTCCACAATGGGTGTCAGTCCTGTACCAGCAATTTAAAGAGCAAGGAGAAAAAAGGCAAGTAGGCTGCAGAAAAGGGGATAGGATTTAGTGCATGCCATTACTGCCAGATCCATCCTGTGTTGCAGCCATCTATCCTATTCTTCCTCTCTCACCTATTTTAGAAAAGACAATTTTAAATGATGACCATGGAAAAAATTGCATTTTCTTTCTTTTCTGGATACTCAAACTGTACTGTCGGTGCATGGAACTCTACACATTTCTGCTGCCAGTCCTACTATGGACAATGGCAGTACACTTTTTGCAGCACAACACCGGCATTAACAGCGGCAGATTGGGAGATCCAATATCATAAGCCTCCAATAGAATTGGACTGTGATTTTGAAACATGTGTAGCAGTATAAGTGAAGAGACTGTGGATAAATGGTGTACATCAGAGTTATGTCACTAATAAAAATATTATAATGCCAAACTTTTCAGTCCAATTATTAAGATTAATAAAGAGGTTTAGATAGCTGATGTCCAGCAAGGTAGTGGATTAGCCAGAATGAGTTCAATTGATTAATCAAAGTAAGCCATTTTGCTGAAAGATTGAGAGAGAGAGAGAGAGAGAGAGAGGTTTGATATATTCACTCAGCATTAGGTGCTGACAATGGCCACATGTATTTCTAACATCAGCATAAAATGATCTATAATAATCCTGTTATTCTGTGTACTTGTGGAATGGTTTCTTTTTCTGTTATTCCAATTACAGCTGTATTCTTTATAATACTGCTTTTCGTAGAGAGGAAGTGAGTTGATTTATCCTTCTCCTTACTTGTTCTGCTGAGTAAGTTATAAATAGTTTCATTAAAAGATGCCATACCAAAATAACTTGAACGATTTGTTAGTACTATTGTCATTGAAATTCAAACTGTTCTGAAGTAATTGGTTTTGGTTTACAGGCTTAACTTTTATAAGTTTAAGATTATCAGGCTCATAAAAAAAGCGTTCTCTTCATGGAATAATGAAATCTACCGTCAAGGTTGTTGAAAGTATGTGTGAGTTAAAAGAGCTTAATAGGGAGAGTTCTCTTGGGCCATATTTATACAGTATATCACATTTTGAGAAGATTGTTATATGCAGTTATGTGCTAAAGTTCTCATTATGATACCTCAGTTCTGTAGTAAACATGTGTTTATATAAACCCATCTATGTGAAAATGATGCACATAGTACAATGGTATCCATAAAAGGTAGACTGTTTACTACAAATACATGTATTTGTGTTTAAAAGTTTCCCTCTCATCTAGTCCATTAATAAAAGGAAGGAATGGTAAAAAATACTGCTGGTTTATAAAATTCCTATCACTTTCTCTCTAGCAATGTGACACTCGAGTGACATCTTCCCAATTTTATTTTGCCTTATGTAAACATTTTCTATGAAACACCCCATAAGTTTTACCCACTGGCGTCATGTCAAGTCTGGTGTTAAGTCTTACACAGTCTTATAGGTCTTATCCCCTGGTGTTCTGGGGAGGAGAAATGAAGTATCTTAAAGCACCTGGCCGCCTAAGTAATGAGGTCATCCCCCTCACCTTCAGAGCCAGTTGAGACTGTGAAAGCTTACCATTTTGCCCCTTTTCCAGTACACCAGTAGAATGACCCTAATTTGTGGTTGTTGTTTGTAAAATGTATTTTTGTCCCAGGCCTCAGATACTGGTTTTTTTAACAGTGACTGTTAAAACGCTGACAGAGCTAAATTTAGTACTGACAGTTTCAGATACTATTTCTGTTTCAATTAAGAGTTCTTACCCATTTCCTATACAGTAAAACCTTGGATTGGGAGTAAGAGCACAATCCTAAGCATGTCTACTCAAAAGTAAGTCCCATTATGTTCAATGGGTCTTACTCCCAGGAAAGTGTCTTTAGGATTGCAACCTAATTTGGATTGAAAAATCGAACAAGTGATGTCTCGATAAATGGGTGAAAAAAATAGTCTGGACCAGGATACATCCAGTTTTGGTCCTCTACCAGCACCTGCTCAGCCTCTCCTGAGAGACCGGCTTATACATGTCTACTCTGAAGAAAGCCTATTACAGTCAATGGAGCTCATTCTTGTGTACAGGGGGCAGTGGAAAGGAGCCTGAGGGCTCAATCCTGAACAATTACATTAGTAGATATGTTAACACACGTAAAATTTACTGTGGATTGCAATACAAATATTCAATAGCTTTCCACTAGATGGTGATGTTACTGTGTCAATGCATGTTAACTTAATGAATCTCTTCACATAACTGCTCTGGATTTGGGCTTGAGAGACCTAGTGCGCAATCCAGAGTAACTACAGGGAGGCCTTGCTCTGATGTAAGAACAATTTACTTTGGATTGCAGTATCTTGCAGTAACTACGGGTGCACATAATGTCTCTTCTGTGCTCCCATAGTTACTCTGGATTGTAGGGCTAGCCTTGCATGTCTGCTCTAAAGTAGTGGGCCTCACTGTATGATGGGGGCAGATTGTAGCCTAAGGGTGCAATCCAGAGTAACTACAGGGAGTCCTTGCTCTGGTGTAAGAACAATTTACTCTGGATTGCAATATGAATTTCCCATAGGTTTTCACTAGGTGGTGCAGTAACAACCGGTGCACGTAATGTCTCTTACGTGCTCCCGTAGTTACTCTGGATTGTAGGGTAAGAGACTTTACCTTTTAATGGATGGCCTTATATCAGTGGTTCTCAAACTTCCTAACGCCGTGATCCCTTTGTAAGTTTCTCATGTTGTGGGGACCCCCAACCATAAAATTATTTTCGTTGCTACTTTATAATTGTAATTTTGCTACTGTTATTAATTGTAATGTAAATATCCGATATGCAGGATGTATTTTCATTGTTACAAATGAAATGTGTGTTCTATGCACACACTGAACACAATGGGATTTATTTCAGAGTAGGCATGCATAGGATTGGGCACTGAGGCTGCAATCCTATCCACATTTACATGGGAGTAAAGGCCCCCTGACAATAATGGGATTTATTTCAGAGTAGGCATGCATAGGTTTGGGCCCTGAGGCTGTCAGTCAGCCCCAGTGCGCGCGCAGCTACAGCCGGAGATCTGGCAAGCCTGACCTGGCCCCCTGCACCAGGGGTCTTTAGGTGACCCCCGGGAAAGCTCTAGACAACTACCAAAGGGGTCCCGACCCCCACTTTAAGAAACACTGCCTTATATAATTTGAATTACCAAAATAAGGCATTCACATACTGATCAAAGGAGTCAGAGCATAAGGTGCATGTACAAAGAGCAGTCAGTGTTGAACTGAGCCAAAGAGCAGCTCCAGCTGACCATCTGTACAAGTGACAGGGGTTTTGGAAGGGTTTTTAGGGGGCACTTGTTGAATCAACATCTAATTTGGTCTGTGGTCAGGAGACGTTTCTTGATTACAGGGTTGTCACCAGGGAAAGAGGTGACACCATTCAAGAGGCATTACTTCAGTATGGATACGTCAGAGTTCAGCATATAGTGTCAAAGATATTAAATAGTGGAAAGCCAAAGTATATTCAAGTACTACATGAGTGTTGGAATGTGCATTCCCTTTCTCCTCAACCTCTTCCATAGGGGAAGCTCCACACTGAAGAGGATGGGGTAAAAAAAAATCCATCATCCATAATAATAATACATAATAATGCTGGTCAGTGCTGCTAGTTGTTATTTGTTATTGTCAAGTGTATATACTTAACCATAATGGATAGGGTACCCCGTCCAGTTCTTTCATTGGGCTTTCCTGTAGTACATGCTCACAAGGACCTCTGCTGACTTAGGACCTAATCCTAGTGTTTCACAAATGCACATCTGTGGATTCAAGGGAGGATAAGCTGCTAGTACTGGACTAGTGCCAGGTTGTGCTGGGCCTGAGCACCACATTGACAACTGCCCTGAGCTCTTTCTGCACCAGCCAGAAAGTAAGACTCCTCAGGCTGGGGGAAGCAGAAATTTCAGAGGAAGGATCGGGCCCAGGAAGCCAATGGAGACGGAGCCTCTGTTTTCTTGTTCTAAGGCCCCTCCTGGCTAGGGAAACACAACATGGGTCACCTTAGTTGTGTGTCCACTGACACACAAGGCCAAGGAAACCCATTGGTGCTATTGTGGCATTTTCCAGGGTAAGAAAGCAAAAGTGGTAGCTTCAGCATTCACCAGGGCATTCAGACACCCTGAAACCCTCGGACAGGTCCAGAAATTGGCCATTGGACCAGACTGTCTTGTCCAAATGGCCCCCTGTCTGGCAATCTGGGGGGTGGGAGGGTGATTGGGGGCACTGGGAGCTCGCTACAATCAGTAGTGGTTAGCCGCAGTTAACCCTCCCACCCCCCAGAGCCCCCACTGCCCCCAGTGCTCCCAATCACCCTCCCACCCCACTGGAACACCTCCCTAGACCCCAGGTAAGCAAAAAATATTTTTAATGTAGGACATCCTACATTAAAAATAATTTGTTTGCTTACCTGGGGTGACCAGGTCAGGAATTCCGAGCTTTGAATCTAGTCACTCTGGCATTCACAGATGCACAGGTTGCCAATTGGTGCCACTGCAATCCTGGTAATGAGTAGTAATTGCCAAAAAGAAATGGTTGAGCCATAAGTGTGTATATAAGAAACTTTACAGTAAAAGAGAATACTTGATATGTGGAGTATATCAGTATTCCCTATATCAGTATATCAGTATTCTGTCTTCTGATGTAGCAGGCAGAGAATACTGATTTACTCCACATATCAAGTATTCTCTGCCTTCTACATCAGAAGCCAGAATCAGAGACTAGAATGAACAGTTTGCCTTTGTATATAGAGACAACTTGGAACTGGAAAATCAATCCTTTCCTTAAAAGAGGCTAGAATTCAATCCTGTTAAATTCCTGTTCTTCTGAGAGATTAACCACTTTTGAAAAACAAATTGTAATTAAAAACAAAAAAACACATACATTGCTGATCGTCCAAGTTTTATAAATTGTTATGGACCCTACTGATGGTGGTTCTTGGTGTATTGGACATTTGTCAGCAGATCAACGTGGTGTTTAATGTCCATTAGCTCTGATTGGATGATGGTTTGGATTTTATAACCAATGTTCAGAGCTTCTGTTGCTCATACAATCTGAGCCATTCAGGCAGCAGATAGACTTGCATTATCTTTAGTCTGAACGGATTTGGGGGAAAAGGTTTGCTGGAAAAGTGACAGGTGATATTGCTGATCCTGTTGAAATTCAGCCTGAATATATACTAGTGTAAATGGCATTCTAGGTAAGTACTTGTTCCTTGTAGAGATGCATAAAGCAGACATTACTCAGATCCATTTCTAGTAAAAAAAATTCAAAACCATTTATTGCTGATTTTCTGCCTAGATGCATCTCACCCCAGTCTAATGTTGCAACAAAAGACCAAGGCAAAGTGTGGGTTCATGGACCTTAATTTGTAATGCTAACATAATACACAAGAGAACAAAATCTTTACTGCTTGTATGTCAGGGAGGTTAAAGTCTTCACCCTTATTTGCAGTTTTTGCACATAAGCAAACTTTTTAAACAGCAAACTGATTGTTTTAAAGTATTTTTTAAAAATTATTTAGGCCAATAGAATATTGTGTTCTGCTAGCACAGTGGAATTTAGTGGAATTCCTATCTTAAAATTGTTCTGTAACTGTATAGATATTTCAAGTATAGAACAATTGCATTCATAGTTATATGTTAGCTATATATAAAAACAGACTTGTAAAAATGTTTCACAATTGAGATTTGACAATAAAAAGTAGCAACTTTCCATTTTGTTGCATGAGCGTATGATAATCTGTCTTCCATATACAGAATGAGTTTCTTCATTCATACTTTTTCTTTCAAAAATATGGAAGAAGGAAAATGAATCTATAATACTTTATATACATATGCAAATTTTCAAATTTGTATATGCAAATCTCCAAGGGTTTTCTAGGGTTTCCATATTTTATTTGAACATTTATAGTAAGTAGAATAAATTAGTTACAGTGTAATGTACGAGAAGAATATAATTCCATCAATGTGTTCTGGCAGTTTTGTAAAACCCCTGGGGTGGAAGGCTGGAGTAGTTTGTCATGTAAGGACAGAAAAGCATCCATTTTTATCCCAAGTGACAATGATCAAAAGTTGTGCTTTTTTAAAGAATTTTTTTCCAGATTCCTTTTATTATCATTTTTAATGCTTGAGATTTTGTTATTCTTTCATTCCTTCATATCAATAATCTATGTTTTGAAAAGAAAATTATAGATACATTTACTGTGACATTTAAAATTGCCTATTTAGATATTATAAGACTTGCATATCAACTAAATTAAAGTGACTTGCATTCATTGCACTTCAGACCATGATTTAAAACCAAGATTGCAGATTAAAATTTGAAGAAGCATAACATGAAGCTGTCACATCATAGCAATGATGTAACCAAATGGGATGGATCTCGAACCCATGACCCCTAGGGCACTACCCAGGTTCTTCAGAGAACCTGAAGAAAACTACAAATTAACATGGCAGAAAACTACAAAGGACCACAATACAAAGCAAGCTTTATTACATGTGTACACACAGGTTCCACCTCTGTGATGCAGAGAACAGTGGCAAGGTGAACAGAGAACAAAGGCTGTGCAAACATTTTTAATAGGGCATTTTTAGTAGAGGAGGGTACAAAGGGCAAGGAGGAGGAGTACAAATGACTGAGGGCAAAGCTTGGACCATGGTTTGCTAGATTTTTGTGCAAGAATGGGAACATGTCCTCCACCCTTTTGAGACTGCAAGTTGTCGGGGCTGCTTGTGGTTATTGCTTAATTGCATAAAACATGTATTTTTGCTACATTATACCTTTATCATTTCGGCCTGGATGTTTTGTGCCTGGCCTTCTATTGTTTTTCCAGCTTAGAGCGGCTGGCCCTGCTATGGGGGCCAGAGCTGACTAAAGGGAATTGGGCCTGGTTCATTTGGATCTAACAAGATATTAAAACAAGCTGCTTATAACAGTTTAAGACAGAACACATATCATACATAGGCAAGCAATTATTAATTACAATTATTGGTTACAAAGCACAAATATCTTTAGAAAACAGTTTGGACAAGGCATTGCTTCATAACAAGGAACTGTTTTGGTACTTCAAGAATAACTAATATCCTTGGCCTTACATCTATAGTCAATGAAAGAGGATGGAGGGGCTGGAAAGTGTGAAATTAGACAAGGGCCTATATCCTAAAGTGAAATTAAGCCCCGGAGGAGTTAAGATGACTTTCCATAAGATAACACTAGAGGGTGACGTAACTGTGTGGACACGTAACTGCTATGGATTTTGCCCAAAGCCTGGATGTTCTGGAACAATGACAAAAACACTATTATGTTAAAGCTTTTTGTTCTTTTTTTGTTGTTCTACTTTGCTACAAATATGGACTGAATGTGTGATGTCTTAACAATAATGTCAGTTGTTTTTTGTTTTGCTTTATGTGTATGGAAGACATATTCCTATTACATTTTTTACTTTTTTCATGATAGTGAATAAAGGAAACTCATAATACAGATTGGCAGTCACAAGAAGGTAAATTCTTTCTGCATATATATTATTTCTGTGGAGGAAGAAATTTATTTGCTTAAAGCAAAGTGGTTTATTTCAGATCAATTAAAGCAGTATCCTGTGGATGTAAAGTGCCATTCTCTTGCTGCTTAAATTCCCTTTTATACTTTTGCTACACTGATAACATTATCCAGATAACATTATCCCCCTGCCACTGTTCCTACAGGCCTTTAGACCAGGGGTCACCAAACTTTATTTTCTGTATTGGCAAGGTGTGAATTGGAGGAGGATGACAGGAGCAGGACAGGTTTGAAGATGCTTGATCATTTCTCAGATGGTGACCAGGGACTGACTGACTGAATAAATAAATAAACAACAAACAAACCCCATATAATTTAGACTTTCTTTTCCCCCTTCCCACATCTGACTGTTATTTTGATTTACAGGCCTAATCTGCCAACTACTTGCTTCTTGTTGCCACTTTAGACTGTGCTCAGAACTGTATCACCCTCAGTAATTATGCAAACTTATCGGAATATTTCTGTTGGGGGCAGCTCCCCCTCCTTACTCCTGGAGCCAAAGTCCGGGGGTCGGCAGCAGCTCCGGGGCAGAAGCGACAACCGAGGAAAGCCACCAGGGAACCCCCACAGCAGGACGCTCTGTTACGGAGCGGAAGGAGGCGGACCCCACAAGGCAGCCAAGTGGCTGTGCGGGCTGCCACCCAAAGTGCGCCCATGTCACAAGGATAAGCTGGGGAGACCGCTCCAGTGGCTCCTGCTGGGTCCCAGTGTGGCCGGATTAGGTAGCGCTGAGATGTGGGGGGTGGCTGGGTGGATGGGACAGGAGGGGACGGACCAGCAAGGGATTGGGAAGAGGTCAAGAGGGGGGCAGGAAGCAGCCCATAATGAAGGCACCAAGGGGGATCAGGGGTCAAAACACAGGGGTTTTGTCAGTCCAGGAGAGGACAAGACTTCCAAAATGGACCCAATCAGGGATGTTACTAGGACATTAGAAAGGGGGCACCCTTGAAGGGGGTGACAGCCCTAATGACCTAAATGGCTAAAATCATGGTTTGTAGAAATAATCCCATCATGTTATATACCTTTGAATGTGTAATTTATAGCAGAATGCAGTGAAACAAACAAGTACCACAGGCACTGCTGTACTGCAGTCTCATGCTGCAGCTGGTACTGCTTGCCAGGGACTCCTGTGCTTCATTATATGGCAGGCACCACAGCTGTTGCTTGTTCAGTGTGATCTGAGGCAGGTCTCAGATTCCTCTCAGCCTGGCCTTTCTGGCAGACAATGGCTGAGAGAAATTCAAGGACACCGGAATGGTCCTGAAGGAAACTTTTTTTCTTTTTAAGAAACAAGATAATCAATTACGGTATTATGCCTGAGCTAAAAAAAAAGGTATCATGCACCTACTTTTTCCTAATCAAAACTTCAGTGCTGAGAATCCAAAATTACAAGGACTTTCTACTGGTGTTTAAATATTTAATTGACTGTCTTACAAAAATCCCTAGGTGCTCCAGTAGTGCATGATAAAAGACCCCAGCCAGTCTTAATTATAGCTTATCATAGCTACAAGTTCTTATTTCATGAATAATAAAAGGCAAATTTTAACAGCATATAATTGTACCATTGGAACCACATATTATTTGAAAGTGTAAAATTCCCTATAATCTTGAAGATATTGCTTATACTTTTTGAAATATATACATGGACCAAACAAGACTATATGGGTGCGACCCTGACTTTAGGCCAGAGAGAATGACCCTGCTAAGCTGGCCTAAATAGGCCATATCCAGAATGAGCATAAGGCTGGAAACTCCTGGATTTGTCCAGATTTTTAGCCTCCAGTCCAGCTGTTCTCCAAAAGAGCTTCATTGTCCTCCATTTTGGCTTCATTTTGGAACTTCACGATGGTGCGCAGTGCCCTATCATGTCATATGTCGTTGGATTTATATTGAAGAGCAGAGATATCGCATTCCTATTAAAAGTTATACCTAAAAAACTAAAATAAAAAACATGCATATAGCTCTATGGGAAAACGAAAGTGACCCATATCGTGGCTTTACACATGAGTAGGCAAACGTTTCCTTTGTGTGTGAGATATATTTCATTTGCTGAAAAACATGCTGGATGGATGTGATATTTTGTGGCCGTTCCAAAATATTTGTCAAATTCTTGAAACCTATTCCTAGAATCATATTTTTACATTAGTTCAATGGTTATTTTATCCAGAATCTACCTGTGGCATATAATTCCCTGAATAATAATCAGCTTCATTATCAATATTTCTTGAGTGGGAAATTTCTCACCACTCCTTATAAACCTGGCCCGTTGTGGTCTTATTAGAACTAGTTGCTGAAATATTACTCATGGTTGCTGTAATTTGATCTCATTGCTTCTCAATCATTATACACTCCCTCTCTCTTAAGAAAGAGCTTTTTAGAACTTTTGGGGACTATCATTGTGAATACCATACCAATTCCTCTGATCAATGCTACAAATAGTTTATGCACTTGGTAGAGTGACAGGATAAAAATGATGAAATAAAAAGGAAAGTTGTGTGTCCTGGTTGTGGAAATACCTGCATTAGCTATGGTTAATTGATCCAATTGGCACTTGTGAGTGAGCCGCTTCAAAGTGTGAGCCACTACATAAGAACAGTTTTTTTGTGGTGAGAAGCTGCCATATAGAGGAAGATTCAAGTGGCCTCTTTTTGGCACTTATTGATTATGAGACAGCATTTACATTGAATATGTTATACAGTAAATTGTGATATATTGTTCCCCCCTATTTGTTTTATTTTATGTGCTGGTCATCAGTATTGAAACTTTACTTGGTTAGAGTACAAACATCGGCTCACACTACTGAATGCTCCTGACAAGGTGCGCAATCCAGAGTAACTACAGGGAGTCATTGCTCCGGTGTAAGAACAATGTGCTCTGGATTCCAATATGATTTTCCCATAGGTTTTCACTAGGTGCTGCAGTAACTACGGGTGCATGTAATGTCTCTTACGTGCTCCCGTAGTTACTCTGGATTGTAGGGGAAGTCTGCTTCCATCTTGTGCAAGCTTGTTGTATTTCACCAGCTTCCTGTCCCTGTAAATGATTTTGAGTTGAGCTTTTTGTAGTAATCTCAGAAGATACATTTATTTAACCTGGAAATGTTTGTAACATATCAAGAACAGGCATGTAGCAAAATAATCATCTGCAACCACACAAAACTTCATTGAAACCTTTGCTGAGCATTCATATATGAGGAACATATGTCCAAAAAATCCTCTTGCTTTTCATTCATTTTATTGTTTGAACTTGTGGCTCATTTTATTTGTTGGCTCATTTCAGACATTTGTTTCCTTTGGTTTCTGATTTGAGTAGTTACTTAATTTCAGATTGGATTTATTTTTTGATAGTTTCCCATTGAAATTGGGCAAATGTTAATTGAGGTTGCATTTCAATTGCAAATTAAATGTTTTTTTTTCCAAATTTGGAATAAATTTATATGAATGAAACTGTCCTAAATGCTGCAATCCTAAAGACACTTTCCTGGGAGTAAGAACCAGTGAACGCAATGGGGTTTACTTTTGAGCAGACATGGTTAGGATTGTGCTCAAAATCAATAAATTTTATGTGTGTTTCAATTCATTTATATATATTTTTCCTATATTTTATCTATTTCCATAAATTGGGGGAAAACTTAAACTTGATAGCACCTGAGTCTTAAATGTTTCATTCTACTTGCTGGATTTTGTACAACCTTTGAGTTAACAGCTTGACTTGGAAGCAATAAGGTAATATAGAGAAAAATGAAACATCCTCTTTTATGCTTCTCATAATCACATAAATTCTGCAAGTGATCTTTGTACTGTTCCCCAGATTCAGATCTGTGTATGGAAAGTTGTTATTTGTTCAGTGATGCTTATATCATTGTCATGAAAACTGATAATCTTCAGATGTGTGTTGTTCTTTAAATCAGGGGTCCTTAACCTCAGGTCCCTGGCCCAGAGGCAGGAGCCCTGGGGGTGCTCCGCCCTGGCCCAGCCCAGTTTCCTCAAGCTGTGGCTAGCTGGGCAAGCGTGGCTAGCTGCTGAGCTGTACCTGCGCAGTTCACCCTATCTGTGGGGCAAACTGCACTGGCGCAGCCCAGCGAAGAAACTGCTCCTGCACAGTTCTCCCCAGCTATGAGGCAAACCAGGCTGTATCTGCCCAGCTCACATCGCAGCTGGAGAGAACTGCACAGGTGTGGTCTGGCTGCAGTTTGCCCTGACCACATCGTATACTGTGCAAGCGTGGCCTGGCTGCTGACCTGCGCCTGTGCAGTTCGCCCTGGCTACAGGGTTAACTGCGCAGGCGCATTTCATCCTGGGATCAGGGCAAACTGTGCCTGCATATCCTGCCCAGGCCATAGGAAATTTTTTCCCCTTGGTGCTTGGCCATGGTCCTCACAGGGTTGAGGACCACTGCTTTAGATACACAAGTGATTGCAGTCAGAAGTGATTTTGCAAGGTACTATCTACAATTAAACAAAAAAAAGTTTCAAAAAATATGAACTTGACAGTGTAGTCCTAACCCCTTGCACAAGTCCTGTCCTGGCAGTGTCACAAAAGTGGCTCTTCTGCACCACTGCTGGGAGGGGGTTAGTTGGTTAAGATTGTGTTCTTTGTGTCTTATTATGACAACAGGAAATAATGTATTTTTGCTCCTGTTATTTCAGTAATACAATACTTGAGTTTGATTGGATTGTGTCTATACATTAGTTTTTCATGTGTAATGTGCAATACTAATGTAAGTGTGTGTGTGTGTGTGTGTGTGTGTGTGTATCTTAAAATACATGTGTATCTTAAGAGCTGCTTTGCATACTGTGTTATACTATAATTATGTAGGACTAATAGGACTGTCCCATGCCTGTCTGCTGCTTCCATTAGTGCACTGCCCATCTATCTGTTTCAAGCTGTCAGTATTGCAGTCTTCTTTGACACCTTCAAGGAGAGTGATTGAGGATTGGGGGTGGGTAACCTTCCTCATTCTCCAGTACCGCTGCTGAATATCATAGTAGCAGGGGTGGAAGGCAAACTAGGGGACCACTGCCAAATGCCATCATGCTCCTGGTCATTGCCCATCCAGCTACCAATAGCGGTGACAGTTTATGAGATTCTATAGCAGATTGACAAAATAAAAATAACAAATCTCTGGGTCCAATTGCAACCACCAAAGAATTTCCTAAGAAAATCCTTAAAACTAAGAACTTAGTTTATTACACTTAAATGGAAATTGCAGAACAGGAAGATGTAGTCTCCATGCTTCATTTCAGCATTTAAAATTATAAGATTATTAGCGGAATTTACCCGCCATTGCAAGAGTAAAATTTCAAGAATACTTGTGGACCCCAGGCACAGCTGGACACCAGTGAGCTGCAGAGGTGGGCAGAAGTGGGACCAAGCCCCACAACCATGGGGTAGCGGGTACCACTTGACACCATTGTGTAGCAGACTGCACCAGGCATCAGCTTGCACCAAACATCTCTGCTGGGCACTACTGTGCACCGGTGGACAGCAGGCACCATGGAGAATCAGTGGGCTCCGGGCATCCCTACTGAACATCAGGCATCCTTACTAGGCACCACCAGGCATTGGGCACCACTGGGCACCATCATTCAGTGGGCATCCCTAAGAGGCATCAGTGGGCAGAACCTGGTACCAGAGGGCACATGGCACCCCCAGGCATTGGTGGGCAACAGTCACCACCAGACTGCTGGCACCTCTACTGGGCACCTGGGACCACTGGGCAGTGGACACAGGAGCAGGTACTACAGGGCACCACCTGGCACCACACATCCCTACTGGGCACCAGGCAGCAGTGGGTACTAGGCAGCACCACAGAGTAGCACCTGGCAATGGGCACCACCAGGCTCCACTGAGCAGCTGGCACCAGTGGGCACCAGTGGCCCCCAGGCACCAGTGGACACCTGGCAGCAGGTACCATCACAAACCAAATCAGTTCTTAGAGGGTCCTTACATCACAGAAGGAATACCCTCCCCAAACTTAATGCTTCGAAGTGCAGGGGCTGAGTCTGGGTGTTGGATCAGTTAGTCATATAAGAACAAAAACACATTGCACCCCTTTCTACCCCTAAGGGACAAAAATTTACAAAGAACTGGCTCCTAGTGGTGGTCACGTCATGGAATTAACACATTCCTTAAATTTCATGCTTCTATATCCAGGGGGTTGGATTGAGCGTTGTCGCGTTGATAAGTCAGTGATTCTTCAGTGAGTCAGGGATGAAGCCTGAGTTCCTTTGGCAGACGTTTGCCCTTTCCTTAAAAATGTGCCAGTCTTTATTTATAGGGCATCTGAGAGGCTGGCAAGGCTGCTAGAAGCTGTAAGTACCTCCCCTTTCAGGATAAATCTGTTTAATTAAACTCCTTAATTAAACTCCTTAATTAAACAGCCCAATTGCTGTTATGGAAAAACTTATAAATTTGTGGATTTAGGACCAGATTAGTTACATAATGCCATGTAATGCAGGCCTAAGCCCTGACTTGATTCATTGAATGATGAAAGCTGAAAGTTTTTATTTAATTCAATTATTTCCTTATGACTTTCTTCAGTGAATCACCATCTTTCAAATACATATGCCTTTGTTTAGTATGATTTGGTATGTGCTTTGATATGTATTATTTAGGCTGCAATCCTAAAGATACTTCCCTGGGAGTAAGGCCCATTGAAAACAATAGGTCTTCCTTTTGAGTAGACATGGTTTAGGATTGTGCTGTTAGGCTTTTTTATGATATTTATGTCTTTTTGGTGGCCATTTTGCATTTGCAAGCTGAAAAAGACTGAGTTCCACTTTTCTTTGGTTTTCACTTTTGATCTGTGCATCGGTCCCTAACCCATCCAATACGTAGGGAATATAGATGATGGGGAGATACATTCAGTCCAAATGAATTATTAACTTTCAGTATTTTTATTATCTGGCTAATTTTGATGTCTGAGAGATCAACATACATAATGGGTTTTATCCCAGATTTATTTCAGTGGGAGTTGTGACTAGCTATATTTAGGATTCAATCCAGTGTTTCCATACCTTTTATGTCATCTACTTTGACATGGGTAATTGCTCAATTCATTTTGAATTAATTACAATGCAAATGTAAGGAAATATAATTTAAGTTGCATAATGGGCACAGTAGCAGGATAATATATGTAAATTATTAATGTGTTTACGATTTGTTAGACTTACAGTCCAATCTTAGGCAGCCCTTATGGCAGAGCTAGGTTGCTAGAACTCATATTCTGGTGGCATAAGGAGCAATTGCAAATTTGATAATCACCATTGGGAAGAGCTGGGGCCGTTGCTTCGAGTTGCATGTGGTTGTGTTCTGCCAACAGAACCATCCTGTCTGCTGACACGGGAAAGTCAGTGGGGGAGTGGGAGGGAGGCAGGGCAACACAACGTGCCAAAATTTATCCCATGATAGATTTATCCCAACGGGTGTCAGCTTGGTACTGTGGTATCACCACATGGGGAGTTACAGTGGATTGGGCTGTAATAAGAGTGTTGGAAAGCTGTAGAGAAAGCGGTTCTGTGTTTATTCAGAAAATAGGAAATATTAAGATCTTCCTCTTCACAAACGTTTTATATAATGAGAGGGCTGGTGAGCTACATTGATTTTAACTGTTTTTAATTGCAACCTGTGGTGTTTAATGTATTAAGTGTTTGTAAATGTTTTTAATACTTCTTGCAGTGCAATCCTAACCTAATTGCAACTCATAGGTCTTCCTATTCCCCCGGTGATGTAGAGAGGCAAGCACATGTCTAACCCTCCCTCCCCAGGAGTGGAGCAGAAATACCTTACAGCAATGTTCCTCAACCTTTTTGCCCCAGGGACCGGTTCTGTGTGAAAAATTTTTTCAGGGACCAGCCCAGGGGTGGGGGGAGAGTTCTGCCTCTGGTGTCCTGGAGGGAGGGCTTCCCCACCTAGAATACAGCATAGCTGCCTCCAGCTGTAAATCCCATTATAATAAATAGAGCTATTGCTAGGTTACTCTGGATAGGATTGCAGGTGAGAGCTCAATGTATGTCTACTCAGAACAGGGATTTTCAACCTTTTTCAATGCAGGATGCATTGAAAATGTACAAAGCCATCCTTGTTACTCTTATTGGAGAGTAAGCCTTATTGACTATAATGGGACTTATTTCTGAGTAATAGGCATTGAATTGACTCTGAGGCTGCAATCTTATCCATGCTTTTCTGGGAGTAAGCTCCACTGACTCCAATGGGACTTACTACTGAGTAGACAGGCATAGAATTGGGCTCTGTGGCAGCAATCCTCTGAGAGCGCCCTCCTGCTGTGAGGAGAAGAAGAGGCATTTAGAGGAGTCCTCTTGGGGATCGGTCAGGCAACTGCCAAGGACCTCCAGTGGTCCCTGATCCGGGGGTTAAGAAACCCAGCCTTACAGTACTTTTGTGACTCCCTCAGATCAGCACAGGACTTGTGCAAGGGCTTAGACCAGCCTAACTGGTGGTGAGGATTCAGCTAATTCATGCGGAATATTTTATTCATATTATTAGCCACATTGTGTCCCCCTGATGTGGGAGAAAGGTGGAATAAAAATGTAATAAATAATAATTACCTCAGATAATATTGAATATCAAGTAACACCACAAAATACCTTTGAATTAAACATCTTGAGTGAATTTCTTTAAAGAAAATCACAACAACAATTTATCACATGGCTCTGCAATTTATTACAAAGTACTACTACAACAAAATTGGTAAATATATATAGACTTTTATGCATTTATAAATTCTGAATATCAGTGCAACACATGTAATTCAGAGGGGACTGATGAACTTCTTGTCCTTTATGTCCTAGAAATATTAATTACGGCTATCATAAACTAGTCTATGTGATTGTCATGTTAAGTATACAACTTGGAGTTTGAAATATTCAAGGATTTTTAATAATTAATTTTTGACAAGCTGATAAATCTAGACACTTATTACCAGTGACATTTATGCCTGTTTTAGTACTAGGGAGTTGTGCTGTGTTGCATTCTTCCATATAATGTATTTAATTAGTCACATTCTCTTTATTTTCTCCAGAGAAATGATAACAGATGCCTTTAATTCTAGCATCCAAACAAAATGCTCTCAAGCATATCTCTTTATCACCACGCTGTTACGGGATAAAAACTTGCAGAGGAAAAACTGTTTTATTGTTTGTTGATTGTGTTGGAAATAAATCCTGGCGGGGTACCTTGGGGTTAATCTGACCCCACTTCTTTTTGAGTTTTTTTTAAACTATCCTGAGTAGTGACCTACCTACCTACCTACCTGCCTGCCTGCCTGTCTGTCTACAGTATTTATATACCACTTTTCAACTGAAAAGTTCACAAAGCGGTTTACAAGAAAATGAAAAAATTAATAGCTAATAAATAGCGAATGGGTGCCTGTCCCAAAAGGGCTCACAATCTAAAGTGCAAAAAGAACACCAGCAGAAGCCACTAGAACAGACATTGCTGGGGCCAGTTACTCTCCCCCTGCTAAATAAAAGAGGAACACCCACTTGAAAGAGTGTCTCTTGCCAGTAAGCAGGGGTCACTCACCCAGTAAGCAGGGGACCTCACTTGTCTCTTGCCCAGTAAGCAGGGGACCTCACCTTTCATGTATTCCTCAGTTCGGCCCTACTATCAGTGAGACTCACTGGCATTTTGGTTTTGTTCTTCGGTTTATTGTTCATTAATTTTTATTCCCATGTTGAGAAACTTTGAGGTCAAATAGACTAAACCCTTGGATTTAGAGTAACTTTATTTGGAGTGTTTTTTAAGACAAGCAAACATTTCTAATATATTTTAACTTGATATATAAGTGATGTCTTTATAAACAAGCTTAAAAAAGTCCTTGCTGGGATATGGCTGGTTTCACCAGCACCTGAGGTCTTGCGTGTATGTATGAGGGATGTATATATGTGGTATCTATGGGTATGAGGGATGCCTGTATGTGGTAAATAGCTTTCCTTGAACTGAAGTATCAGAAAGCCCTGCCAGCCACACCATTATATTTATACACTTTTCGTTCAACATTAGAATCAATGTTTTATGTCTTTGAAATGCATTTTCCCTTTGGCAGTCAGAGGATTTTTGCTTCTGTCACTGGTTAACTTTTGTCTTAGCCCATTCTTCAACTATGTTATTAAGTCTTGCCCTCTCTCTTTATCATTATCCTTTCAGTCTTAATTAGGGTGCTTCCAGATGGCATTGTTTCCTTAGGATGATTGCAAGGAGACATTACAACTACCTTAGGGAAACCAGGCAGCACTGTAGTGTGAAACCAACCTGAGAGTCAGGGGAAGCCAGATGGCTTACCCCTCCAATGCCTGTTTGCATTATGCTGCTGCTATCTGCACTGGGAATATGAAAAGTGTCCCCAAACATTATTACTTTCTCTCTGAGGGCCATATTTTCTGCCATGAAACTGTGACAGTAGTTTTAAATGCCACTGTGGCAGATTTTAATGTGATGACTTTCAAGGATTTTGTCTATCAACACCTAACATAACTTGAGTTAACTTTTTTCACATTGCAAAGGCAAAAGTATTGTAACCAATAACATAAAAGTCAAAACCTTTTGTGATCTTTGTTGGAAAAAGTCTAACAAATACTTTAATTTATGTGTGTTTATATCTTAATTTTGTGATGTCATCCTGATGAAAATATGAGGATGTCATGTGTGAAGTCAAATCAGTTCATCTAACCCTGTCTTTGTGCATCTATGTCAGAGGTCAGGAACAGGGGTAAATTACCCCAATTTGGGTAATAATGGAATTCCTGGGGGTAATGGACCACCTGGGATTGCATATGAATGACACAGCCAGGTATGCATGACCAGCACAGAGCAGGGCAGGCATTGCAATCACAGTGCCTGCCACTCTGCAGCCTTGATGGATTACTCTTAGCACCTAATCAGCTCCCAGCTTCCAAAGATCAAAACAAACATACAAAAGGTGTGAAGCCCTGAAGGGTCATAAGAAGTTCAGGCTATTGTGGGGGGGAGGTTAGAGGGGAGAGAGATCAACAGAGTCTCATCTGCAGGCTGGGTTTCTCAGAGCTCAAGGTTCTGCTTGCTTACTCAGAAGCAAGTATCATTATTTTCCTTGGGGCTTACTCTTAGGAAAGTGTGCATTGCATTGCACCCAAAGTTATGGACCTAAATGCTAGAAACAACTTGATCTGCTTGATAATAACTGCTGCTGTGTTTCAACTCCTGCTGCAAAGAGAGACCTGAGCCTGAGAGCAGAGTTGCTTCTTGCAGTCATGATCCAAACTGTTTCTAAGTCAGCAGAGAGAGAGAGAGAGAGAGAGAGAGAGAGAGAGAGAGAGAGAGAGAACTACCGCTAAATCAGCAGTCAGGACAGGAGTGAGACCTGCAGCCATCTGCCTTGTGTAGCTGCACAAAATTTCCATCTTATTCAGCTGTCCAGAGCAAAGAAGCAGGTGAGCAGCGGGACCTAGCAGGATTTGGAGCCATCCAGACAGAAACTAAAAGAAAAAGCATCCTCCTTTGGGTGCTATTGAGGTCTGCCTGTATTCTAAACAGCCCCCTTCCATCCAGCTCCCTCTGGTAAGACCATTTCATTGCTTCTGTATCAGGGTGATCATGTCATAATCATAAAAGAGAATCCCAAAATGTAGGACACTCAAGAAAAATGTAGGACATGACAAAATTAAGGCTAAAAATGCTGACCTATGTTGCTTTCAAGTGAATAATTAAAACACTATGAGCACAGTCCTAACCATGACTACACAAAAGTAAGCCCCATTGTATTAAATGGGTCCTATTCTGAGGAAAGTGTCTTTAGGATTGCAGCCTATATTTACTTATTACACTTACAACTATTACATATAATTTATTAATTACAAGAAGGCTACATGCCACCACACTTTCCTGGAAGGAACCTCCCCCCCTGACTGTAATGGGCATTAATTCTGAGGAGAAATGCCTAGGACTGGGATCTGTGGCTGCATCTTCTCCACACTTTCCTGGAAAGAAACCCCACTGACTGTAATGGTCTGCTGCTCAATAGAAAGGCAAAGGATTGGGCTCTGAGGCTGCAATCCTATTCACATTTTCCTGGGAAGCCCAATAACTACAATGGGTCTTACTTCTGAACAAACTTGAATAGATTGGGCTCTCTTCCCCACTCCAGTTGAATCCTGCACTTGTTTCAATCATTTGCAGGATCTTGTCCTTTTTTATTATGGTCACCCTGACCCCCGCATTTCTCCAATATGCAGTGACCATATGTCATAACCACAAAAAGAGGACAAGCCCCCCAAAATATAAGACATCCAAGAAAAATGGAGGACATTTTTAAAAGCTAAAACACTCATATATATTGTTTTCATGTAGTTAACTTAAGCACCATATTACGTATTAGTACTGTATGTTTACAACTATTACATATTACATATAATTTATGAATTCCAAGAAAGCTACATGCTGCCTGCTCACAAGGAAAAAGAGGACAATGAAGATTTTTTTTCCAGGACACAAGGCTAAAACAGAGGAAATGTCCTGGGAAAACAGACCATATGGTCATCCTGTCCAATCCAACACTATTTTATCACCTACTTCAAACTTTTCTTCCAACTCCCCAGAAGCCACATATTTGAATTCAAAAAATTAAGAATATATTTTTCCTTCCTTTCAAATCAAGCAGATAACATCCACATACCTAAATATATTTTGGGGTAAAAGGTAAAAAAGTTCCCCGACCCCTGATCTATGTCCATCAGTCCATTAACCCAGTAGGGAAGCCTGATGCCTCATTTTCTACAGAGGGCTGAAGTTAGCATTGAGGTCAGTTAGCATCTGAAGTTAGCAGATGATGACCAGAAATAAGTACTTTTTTCTTGCAGAGTTTCTCATTAGCTGTAAATCACACAAGAGAAAATGTACAAATCTTGATTATATTTTCAAGACATGGTACATCTCAATTATAGGATATGGAGAGCTCAATGATAAAGGGGCAGCATTTGGACTGTGGATCTTAAACTTGATAACTCCCAGTCTACATTGATAAGCAATGGCTATCAGTCAGAGGTCCTTTTAGTGGCAAAGATTGAAACTAAGACCTGTGCTCTAAAACTGAATATAGGTATAACCTAATTATATGTGATTTATTTATATGCGTTTTTGTCTCAGATCAAATTAGGTTGGCTCTTTAAGTTGAAAGATGACCATCCCCCTGAATAGCTGTTAATGGCTTAAAGGCAGGCTTCTTACCCTGGCAATATGGCAGGCAATTTAGCTTGTTGAGAAAAGTTCATAGAGTTCAGCTTTGGGGTCAGATTACAGCGGGGAGGCAGAGCCCTTCCCAAATGATAAACACTTGTAATTGCTATGTCTTTGCTGAAGCTAAGCAGTTGAAGCCACTTGCAAGGGAACTTGACTTATCTTGATTCATTGCCTGCCTTTTTATGATGGTGACTTTTATATGGTTTTACCATGGTGTCATTTGTATAACAAGAAAAATAGGTATTCATTCAAATGGGGAGGTTCAACCTGTAATGGTCTCTGCTATGCAAATTCTGAAGATACAGATCGTGTATCTCCATCCATCCTACTTATCCATTCAAAGAGGGCAGTGGTGTCCAACCTTTTAACTTCATGGCTCCTGGATCTTTAACGAGCATGTAAAAAAGGGAATTTCAGCAGGTGTAACTTGTGATCTGTGGGATGAAAAGCTGCACCTGCTGAAATTTCCTCCTCTGTATATTTGTTAAAGGTCTTGGAGCCCTGAGGTTGAAAAAGGTTGGATACTCCTGAAGTAGGGCTAAGATCAGGGTGGCTGCTCAGTGCTTGTCTGGAATGTGAACCTGAATTCTAAACAATAACTGTAGATTCAGACTAGCAAGCCTCTAAAATATAAACGAATGAATGAATGAACGAATGAATGAACGAACGAACGAACGAATAAATAAATAAATAAATAAATAAAAGGATCCTTGTTTTCCAATCAAAAGCAGGAAATGGGTTCAAATTGATTTTTGTTTTGTAATTTTTAATTTTTTAGCGCCTTTAGGAGCTCTGCAGAAGTCTCTCCAGGCCACCCAAATCCTCAGGAATCAGGAGATGGCTCAGATAAGTGAGAATCACCCCTAATCAGCCCCAGTCATGGCACAATCCCGGGTATCATGCTATTGCCTGTGCCCCCACCAAAAACACACATACACACTTTCCTAGATTTCAAACTTCCCAGGAGTTTGAGAACCAAGGCTGTAATAGTTCTGTGGAGCTATGTTCACCTCCATCTAGTGGCTGAATGCTGTAATAGCTTTATAAAATTACATTCAACACCACCTAGTCTTCATCCTGCCTCTGTGTATAAATATTGAAGTAAAGAAGTAAAAATAAACAGTGTATATATCTCAGGCTCTTTTTCAATTCGTTTTATGTATTTTTAGTTGGTGAAAGTAGCATACTCCTACTCTAATATCTCTTGGTGATACTTTTAAGAATGGATTTTGGTTCACTGCCTAGCCAAAATGGATTATAACTTTGTCATCCTCCTTCAGTCAATGCCTGGAGATTATGAGTAAATTAAATAAAAATCCAACACTTGAATGATATGCATTCTTCAGACAAGAAAAATGAAAACGTGAGATTACTTCAACACATGTTTGCTTTTTCTTAAACCAATTTAATTTGAGAAGATAACTCTGTAAAAACAAGATTCAATAGATTATTATCTGTCAGAATGACCTTAAATAATAAAGCTAACACTTTGATGCACATAAATAGAATGATTAATATTACTTTGAAGTTCTGTATATTTCTCACAAGGTGCTAATTGTGCTGAATCAAATTGACAACACTGCATAATTTTTAGGTTAATATTAGCATAATCCTTTAGGACATTGTTTATGTTAAGTATAGAACTGTGATGTACACAATATTTTGTTCAATGTGAACAAAAGGCCCATCTTTTTTTATCAGCTATAGTGTCTGTGATAGCAATCAAGTTTAAATTTATTTTTAACAATTGGAAATGAATTTTATAAACTTAAACAATCAGCAAGTTCTCCTTTTGAATACTTATTAATCTGTTCCTGAAAATTATTTAAATAACAGCAGAGCCATGATTTGTGAATTTAAACTGACATAATTTAATGTGAATGAATGAATGAATGAATGAACGAATTAATTAATTAATTAATTAATTAATTAATTAATTTTTCGGCATTAACAGCCCAGACCTTTCAAGACTGGCTGACAGAACGTGTAGCTGACAACTGCTGTTTAAAATTTGAAGTACAACTTGTGCCTTTCTTGTTATCTGTTAATGTTCTGTTCTTGAGTCTCTTGATTTTTTTAAATTTCTGTAGATCACAAATCACTGACAAAATAGCTTTAAAGAGCACTTCAAGGTTTCTTACTTCTCTTCTGTTGCCCCAGAATGCATTGGTATAGATACTATATTGCATTCAGCTACTAGATGGGATGAATAAAGGAATTATTATTCCATTAGTCTAGGGCAATGGAATTATAATTATTTAATAGTGCAGAGGTAAGAAATTTGAGTTTGGTACTTTTTTCCCCTGTTACAAGGCATTTAGAAGTGGACCTTCATAACAGAGGTAAGTCAAATCAGCAGTTACCAAATCAGTGGACACTGAGGTCTCTTTTGTAAAGTGGTTTGCTGCAGCACTCTTTAATGCTGCCAGAACTTCAGCAGGAATACCAGAGCCTTCCCACATGCACCATGGGCTCTCCATTTGACTACCAAAGCAACATACAGCACAATCCATAGCAACTAATCTGTCCACATAAGAGCCCTTAGGTTGCCCTATCTAACACTAGGTTGGAGCAACTGCAAGATGCTCCACCCCAGTTACTCTGGAAGAGGCTTAGGGCAGAGCAAGGCAAGATAGGGTGCCCTAAGAGAGGTGGACCTGCTCTGCCCTAACTGGGGCAGCCTAAGCAGCTCAGGAGAGGCAAGTTGAGGGCATGTTTAGCATTGCCTAGGACAGAGCAGTTACTCTGTATCCAGAGCCTGTTTCCAAGGCAGAAATGCCTCTTCCAGTTCCTCAGAGATATACCACCTCAGGAGCAGGTATAGTAATGAGTAGACCCAGAGGGGTCCATGATAAGGCCCGAGTAAGAATGGCAGTGTTGACCAAAAATCTGAGTTCTTGGCCATCCTAGGTGCAACCCCTGCCTCTCAACCTCAGGATAAGGAACAAACTACGGCTGCCCACAAACCTCAGGATACAGCAGGCCACTCCAAGAAGCCCCTTGTATTCACTGTAGAATGTACTGGCATCTCATCAGGGACTCCTTATAAGGCAGGCACCCAGTGGCGTCACCAGACTGGTGCGGCTGGTGTGGGCTGCATTGGGGATGCGCTCCGTATGGGGTGATGTGCCGGAGGAGTTTGACTGTCCTTTGGCAGGCCCCGGGCATCAGCACCCCCATTCAGGCCTGCTCCAAGGCGGAGCAGCAGCCAGAAGCTGCCACTTGTCTGAGGAGCTGGCCTGAACGGCCATCTGAGGTGCACTGCGCAGAAACACACTGAGCATGCCGAACAGCTTCAGAGGAGACTTCCTTAGAGCAGAGAAAGTCCGCGCCTCTGCACAGCCATTCGGCCTCACTCAGGAGGCGGAGCGGCAGCCGAATGGCTTCAGAAAGAGTACTGCACAGGCACCAACTCTGACGCCTGCACAGTCTCCCCTGAAGCCAAAAGGCTTCAGAAAAGTACTGCGCAGGTGTCAGAGATGGTGCCTGCGCAGTACTCTTTCTGAAGCCAGTTGGCTTCAGAAACAACTGCGCAGGCACCAACTTAGGTGACTGCACAGTCCAGGTAGGGGGGGCGGGCATCCCAGGGATGACGCACAGACTTCCGCACCAGGTGATGTGCAGAGTCATGTCACCACCGTAGGCACCACAGCTGTTCCTTGTTCAGTGTGATCTGAGGGGTGTCTCCTCAGGAGCAAGTCTTCCCCTTGTGTCAATTACTTAGCATGCTCTGGAGCAGTTAGGGCAGCCCAGGCTTCCTGACTCTGGATTCAGCATAACTTTCTGCTCTGGATACAGAATAGTTAGGAGAGTGCAGTTAGGTCAGAGCAGGCTGAATTTGCTCTGGATTGTGTCCTAAGAGCACAATCCTAACCATGTCTACTCAAAAGTAAGCCCCAATGTGTTCAATGGATCTTACTCCCAGGAAAGTGTCTTTAGGATTGCAGCCTGTGGGCAAAATCCAGAGCAGTTACGGGTCCATGCAGTCATAGAATCATAGAATCATAGAGTTGGAAGGGACCTAGTAGGTCATCTAGTACACTCCCTGCCTGTAGTAGGAAATCTCCCTAGAGCATCCCCTAGAGGTGCTCATCGAGCGTCTGCTTGAAGATCCCCAGTGAGGGAGAGTCCACCACCTCCCTTGGCAATCTGTTCCACTGCCGAACCGCCCTCACCGTCAGGAATTTTTTCCGGATATCCAACCGGAATCTCCTCTCTTGCAATTTGTACCCTTTGGTTCCAGTCCTGCTTTCAGAAGCAGCTATGAACAAATGAGCCCCTTCCTCCCTATGACAGCACTTCAGGTATCTGAAGAGGGCAATCATGTCTCCCCTCAGCCTCCTCTTCTCCAGGCTGAACATCCCAAGTTCCCCCAACCTTTCCTCATAGGGCTTCCCTTCCATCCCACTGATCATTCTTGTCGCTCTCCTCTGGACTTGCTCCAGTTTGGCTGCATCTTTCTTAAAGTGAGGTGCCCAGAACTGAACACAGTACTCAAGGTGAGGTCTCACCAATGCAGAATAAAGAAGAACTAGAACTTCTCGTGACTTGGAAGCTACAGTCCTCTTAATGCAGCCTAAAATGGCATTTGCCTTCTTTGCAGACACATCACACTGCTGACTCATGTTCAGCTTGTGATCCATGGCAACTCCAAGATCCCGCTCACATGTTGTGCTGCCAAGCCAAGTATCCCCCACTTTATACCTGTATTTTTGGTTTTTATTTCCTAAGTGCAGAACCTTGCACTTCTCCCTGTTGAAATTCATTCTATTTATTACAGCCCAGTATTCTAGTTTATCCAGATCCTCCTGGAGGTTTCTCATGTCTTCTGATGTGTTTGCTACTCCTCCCAGCTTGGTGTCATCCGCAAATTTGATCAGGCTCCCCCATATCCCTTCCTCTAAGTCATTAATGAAAATGTTAAAGAGAACCGGGCCCAAGACAGAGCCTTGGGGTACCCCACTTGAAACCGACCTCCAAGTTGACACAGAACCATTTACTAAAACCCTTTGAGTGCAGCCATTGAGCCAGTTGCGGATCCACCTAATGATTGCCCCGTCTAGCCCATATTTTTCCAACTTCCCAATTAAAATGTCATGAGGGACCTTGTCAAATGCTTTGCTGAAGTCAAGGTAAATGACATCCACAGCATTGCCACTGTTCAGTAAGCTCGTAACCTGATCAATAAAGGAGATCAGATTTGTCTGGCAAGATTTATTCTTGGTAAATCCATGCTGGGTTGTTTTGATCACCGAGTACTTGTCTAGATGTGCACAAATTGTGTGTTTTATGATTTGCTCTAATATCTTGCCCGGGATTGAAGTCAAACTGACTGGTCTATAATTTCCCGGGTCTTCTTTTTTCCCCTTCTTAAAGATTGGGACTACATTTGCCCTCTTCTAGTCCAGTGGCACTTCTCCACTCCTCAAGGATTTCTCAAAGATGATCGACAGAGGCTCTGCAAGGACATCTGCGAGTTCCTTAAGAACTCGAGGATGCAGCTCATCTGGTCCAAATGACTTGAATTCATTTAGTCCAGTTAAGTGCTTTCGAACCAGTTCTCTATCAATCTTAATCTGCTGTTCTGCATCATCCATGTTTTCATTACCTCTTTGGGGATACAAGCACATCCCCACATCAGCCAGTGATCCCGCACCCAAATTTGCACAGCCCTCCTTCTGAGAATAGACGGACGCAAAGTAGGAGTTGAGCAGCTCTGCCTTCTCCTGGTTTCCAGACACCTGCTGTCCATCTTTGTCCAGGAGCAGCCCCACCCCCTCATCTCTCCTCCTGTTCCTTTGGGCATATCTAAAAAAAACTTTTTGTTATCCTTGACTCCCCTGGCCAGCCTCAGCTCATACTGAGCTTTAGCTTCCCTGACCCCCTCCCTACAGAACCTGGCTATCTGCCGGTACTCCTCCCTGGTGATCTTTCCAGTCTTCCTATACACCCTATACTTCTCTTTCTTTAACTTCAGCTGATCCCCAAGTTGCTTGTGCAGCCAACCTGGTTTTCAAGTTTTTCCCCCTTTCTTTTTCATGGGAATTGTTTCTGACTGTGCTTGTAGAAGCTGCCTCTTAAGGAGCTCCCACCCATCTTGGGCCCCTTTCCCCATTAGATCATCAACCCATGGGATCCGCCTATGACTCCTCTAAGCCTGTTGAAATCAGCTTTCCTGAAATCCAGTGTATAAGTTTCACTCTGCACTCTTTTTATTTCCCACATTATTCTAGTCACCCGCTAGTGTTATCTTATGGAAAGTCACCTTAACTGCTCCGGAGCAAAGGGCTTAATTTCACTTTAGAATATGGGCCTAAGTCAGTAGCTAGAGGAGAAAGAGCAAAACAGGCTTAAGATTGGAAGGAGGATTGATACAGCAGCAATGCTGGTGCAATGCCCCTTCTTTTTTCTACTTGGACTTGTTATAGTAAAATCACTAGCAGGTACAAAATCACTGTGTTAATAGGTACAAGGAGACCCATTGCAGAGATGTAAGGGATTTAAATTCCATTTCATGCTAGAGTCTCCTGATCCACCCCACTGCCTGCTGAATACAGTACACCCATTTTTGGTGCAGCTTCACCAGCACAGGGAAGGATAGGACAGGACTGTCTCCGGAGTTGTCCTGTAGTTTTATATTCTTCTATCTCTTGCCACACATTTTAAATCTCCCTAGCAGGGTTTATATAGGAGATTGGTGGGCTGTAATTTGCTGTCAGATGCATTCTTGTTCCTGTGTTCTTCACTGGAAAGTTGTTACTCCTTTCCCCATTTTCCTCCATAAGATTGTACCTACTCTATCATTGACCTATCAGTTTTTTAGCATTAGGGACATGTTGTCTGTCATTTGAGGTTTGCTTGGAATGCATTGTAGTCAACCCCTCCTTATCCCTCCTGTGCCTCTACAATGTTACGCCTCAGTCTCTCTCCATTTTAGTCTCTGCTGGAGAAGAGGCATTGACATCAAAGCTATATCAGTGCAGAATTACGTCAGCATCAGGAGCATCCATTGGCAGATGGAGACTTGTGCTTGCGGGAACATAATTGTGCCAACATATATGGAGATTTTATCTGGAGTATGTATCTCAGCATATGCTGAGGCTCCAACCCTAACTCGCAGTTAGGCTTGCAAAAAGTCCCAGCACATGTTTTGCATAGGCCTGAAGGTGACACAAAAATGCTGTAAGTTAACTTCTACAAGTTAAGCCAGTAGACAGACATGCACCGTACTTCTCACAACACCAGGTGAATGGAGAGACAGGATTGCACCTAGTGTTTGTGATTGCTCTTTGATGAAGACCAAGTTATGTCAATGATGGCAATATTAGAATTTACCATATTTACTCAAATCTAATGCTCACCTTTTCCAACCAAATTTAGTCTCCAAAATTAGGGTGTGCATTAGATTCGATGGAGCTTTAGATTTGAGTAAATATGGTATTTTGATTATAAATATAGATGTCAGTATTTCGTTTAACAATTTAATATATTGTAATAAAAATGAAACATAAACCCACTGTTGTATAAAGTAGAGGAATTAGATGAAAATCATAATGTTACCCCATTGTTATATTGTTATTATCAAATTATTAACTGTTGTTTGCAGTTAAATTAAATTCTGCACCTGCATTGCAGCTGTACATTACAATCACCAATACATTTTTTAAACAAAAATCTCAAGACTTAAAATAGAGGTGCACATTAGATTCAGTGGCACATTAGATTCAGGTAAATACAGTACTGTATATTAATCAGGATAGTTGTTTTTGCACTCATTTGTTCTTAAGGAGATAAATGTACTGCCAAAAAATTGTAGACAAGCTTGAGGAAAACCAAAGTTAACTGAATGTAAAAAAAATTGTCATCCTGAAAACAAAAAATCAGAACTCAGTCCTAATTAATACTATCTTTTAACGAGAGGATGCATGAAGCAACTAGCCCAAGTTCATAGCCTCTTGTAGCAGTAAAACAACTCAATCCTTGCTTTTTCTGCTTCAAAGGAGTGCAATAAAGGATCAAGTAGGCTATTTAACTTTCCACCTCCCTGCTAGACTGAAAACTGGCCACTAAAATGCCAGTGAGTAAATTAAATTTCTTCCTTGTGACCCCAAGGAACTGGTTTTTTCTTTGGTGTTTTGAGTGAAAAAAAATTAACCCTCTTTTTCATATTTAATTCATTACTTCTTTGTTGGATGCAGCTTGAGTTACTTTGTTTTTAGGTCTCAATTGCAGATTCTGCCCAGAATCTTAGGTAATTAATAGTTACATCCATGATCATCTTTGACTCCAGGAAGGTTGACTGGATCATCTTCTTAACATGGGAAAACTAGGGAAATTTTTCTGTATTGTTGGCAGAGTTGATTAATTAAAGGAGTTGTGTTATCCACAGAAAACAAGATAGAGAAAGAATACATCAAATATAGATACAATACAGAATACCATATAATCTGAAGAGAAAGGAAGTCCCAGAGATAGAGCACAATCCTAACTGTCTACTCAAAAGTTCCATTGTGTTCAATAGTTCTCACTCCCAGGAAAGTGTCTAATGACATTTTCCTGGGAGTAAGACCCATTGAACAGAATGTGGCTGACTTTTGAGTAGACAAGGTTAGGATTGTGCTCATAGTCAAGAAAGTGAATTAAAAAATAAGACTTGATAGTAGTGGTTATCACCAGAAAAGGGGGTCTTCCTACTCTTTCCTCCTACTCCTATGTCTTTGCCTTATCCCTCCAACTAGTGCAGGTTACTCTCAGGACCATTACAAAAGGAAGCCAAACATTGTTTTCTTAAAAGCAATGCACGTTGCTCTTCTTGTCTTTGATGTATGTATCTGTGTATGTGGTGAGAGTATGTTTCAGTTTTGCCACAGGTTCCTCTTTTATTTGGATAGGGTGAGAACATGGAAATAAGACATAACATTTTTCTGGTTGAATACATACAGTAGTCTCTCAAACACACTCACATTTTGTCCGGCTATGGGTGCAATCCAGAGTAACTACAGGGAGAATTGTTCCGGTGTAAGAACAATTTACTCTGGATTGCAATATGAATTTCCCATAGGTTTTCACTAGGTGGTGGAGTAACTACAGGTGCACGTAATGTCTTTTACGTGCACCCCAAGTTATTCTGGACTGTAGGGTAAGTTAGTGTATGTGCTACTTTTATAAATTGCTGTTAAGGTTTTTATGAAGTGTACAATTATTCTTGGCTATTTTCACTATACACTAGAAACTATACACTCTTCCCTGCTAAATGGGCAAGAAGCGCTCTTTCAACACCTATATTAAGGTGTTCCTCCTTAATATAGCATGGGGAGAGTAACTGGCCCTACACACACCCCAGCAATGTCTGTTCAAGTGGCGCCTGCTGGTCTTCTTTTTGAATTTTAGATTGTGAGCCCTTTTGGGACAGGGACCCATTAGCTATTAATTTTCTTCATTTTCTTGTAAACCGCTTTGTGAACTTCTTAGTGCCTCACACTTCCCAAGTTGTGACCTCTACTGTTCACCATTTCCAGCAACAGCCCAGTTTCATGCAATTGAAATTTTCTGATTCTGATTTTCTGATTCTGCAAAAGCTGCCACACTGCTTGAACTGTTAGTTGTGCAATGCATAAGCATAACTTCAAATGTCTTGTGCAAAGAAGAGTAATAATTTTATACAATTAATTGTATACAAATACTCACATAAACATACTTACACCTATCTAGTCAAAATTTTTTTATTGTTCTGTACAGCATTTCAGAATTATGAATAATTTCAGAAATGTAGAATTCAGATGCATGCTGCCTGGAGTCCAGAGTACCACTGGCACAACTTGAGAAGTGTGAGGCACCATCTCCAATTTTTCTTCCCTCTTCAAGCTCCTGAAACCATTGTTTTATGATTACTGAGGTCTGGATTGGTGGAGGAAGTCAAATGGATTGCAGTGGGGTCCAAAAGGCGTGCAGGGGAATATGCTGAAATTATGTGATCTTATGTGTCATTATCAAAAGTCACTCAACTCTCATCAGTAGTTTTCAGGGAGCTCAGTAGGGGTGGTAAAGATAACTTGGACCAGCACACAGTGCACCAGCCAATTCCCATTACATTTTCACATGTCAATTACAGTATCTTACAATATATGTTTGCAAATGCAAGTATCCATGTCTGTATACTAAAAAGTAAACATGCAGACATTTTTGATAACATTTATAATAATAACATTTATAATATAATAATAATATAATAACCAGAAGCAACCTGTCATAAAACATCCATGTATGTAATATTCTAAAACAAAGTGACATCATTATCATAATCATGCTATAAATTCACAATAAGTGAGTTAAAATACTTTAAATATTTGACTTAAATTTTCAATTCACTACTGTTTCCTACTACAGGCGGTTTGACCGATCAGTGGATAAATGGAGGAATTTCCACCATGATATGAAGAATTTTAATCATTGGTTAACCGAGGCAGAGCAGAATTTAGCTAAAATACGGATAGAATCTGAGGATCCAGACCTTTCAAAAACAAAGCAATACCTTAAGGTAGGATTCATCTTATGATATTTGGTCACTGTGAGGATTTTCTTGTACCTACTTGTACAATTGGATTTAATGCAAAGGTGCTCTTCCCCCAGAAGAAATCCTATTTTACCAATACAAGAGTTGTTTCAAACCTGGAAGAATTTTGGGTGAAAAAACTGATTTGGAAATTATATATAGGGTACAATCCTAACCAGTGTAGGCCAGAATAACTCCCCTATCTTCCCATTCCTGTGTTGGTGTGGAGAGGCTGCACTGGCCTTTGGCACTTTTGTGATACTGTCAGGGCATCACAGGACATGTGACAAGTTTTATGCTGGCCTATTTGGGGATTAGGATTGCAGCCCCAGTGTTTCAAAACTATTTTCTTATGGAAAACGTTTTAAGGCTAGCTCATTGTTGATACCCATGTCCTTGAAGCCAAGTTTCATTCTTTAATGAATAAAATGCTTGTTTATGCTGGTATGGGTATCCTGTAGGTGGTGGCTTGATGTTTGTAGGTGGTGGCCTCCAATGTTTGCACTAATATTTTTGAAAAGGTCTTCAAAATTGTGAGTAGGAAGATTTGTGTTCATCCTTTATGATAGGAAGCATGATAACACGTTAAGCAGGAATTTTGGTAGTTTTCTGCTATCTGTTGGAAGGCTAAGTATTACTCAGCATTGGTGTGATATAGAGTCTCTTTCACTGAATTATTGGTATGAGTGAGTGTTGCAAACAGCTCCTGTGTTAAAAAAAAAACCTCACATATGAAGTTAGTCTTTCTAATTGTCTGCCCATACCCTAAACATATTTATAACAATTGGTTCTCTTTCATTTCTTATGTAAATTGAGAGTTATCAATTTTTTATCCTAATTACTATCATTTGATGTTATGGGAAAAGTGCCAGATTAGTGTTATAGAACCTGTGTTTCTATGAGAAGGTTCTATTCCTTTTGATGTCTCTATGGGAAGGTTCTGTTCCTTTTGATACTTTTATACCTGCGGGAATCTATGGTGAGTTAAATCCACAGATGTTGGACCCATGGATACTTAGGTCACACTGATCTTTGTTGCCTTTTTCCTTACTTTTATGCAGTTGAAATGATTTTGAGCTTTTTTGTGTTTTTTCCCCCTAATTCAACAGCAAAATTTGCAATTTTAACAAGTCTGGTTTGACTTCAAAATATGGTTTGTTAAAACAGTGTTTGGTGTTAATGAACTAATTTCCTTAAAACACTATTTTAAAACCCCTAAATTTTCTGTTAATACCAATTACTTAAGGCCTATAAAAGCCTTTCGAGGGCTTGGGCAGTCCTCTCTGGCCCCCAAAGGCATAAAGCTTGCGCCTAAATTGATATTCTTAAAATGTCACTTCTGGTTTCTCTGAAAACTAGAAATGACACTCTATGGTCTCCCAAAGCCAACACTTGCAGGGGAGGGCACACTTCCCGTCATGTCCCTGTGGAAAACCTGCAGGAGCTGGATTGTGGAGGAGAGACCTTCTGTGTAGAGAGACTGCAGGCTGGAGAAGCAGAACCTGCAGGTGAGGAGGAGCATGCTGGAAGAGGAAAGTCTGCTTTAAATTGGAAGGAAAATGGTCTATCTCCCTCTCTGGAAAGTGCTTATGAACTGGTTTGAGGATCACCCACTCTGTCTACCATGACTGATTCTCTTAATAGATGGATATTAAAACAGAAAAAAGTAAAAAAAAATGTATTTACTCAACTCAAACGTTTATCCAGCTGAATTTAGTTTCCAAAATCAAGGGTGTGCATTAGATTTGATGGTTAATTCGATTCGAGTAAATGTGGTAATTTGATTATAAGTATAGGGTGTGATTTGATTCGATGGCACATTAGTTTCGAGTAAATATGGTAAGTAGTTAGAATGCAATAATTTAAATAATTTAAATTGCAGCTTAAAATAGATGCATTTTAAAACTCTTCATATTTTTTTCTGAAATTAGTTTTTAAAACTTCACTTATTTAGAAATGATATACAAATTAATAATGCCTGATCAGTGCCTAATCATGTCTTTCTTACCCGTTCCCCCAGGTTATTCCCACGTCACTGTCTACATTAACATAAACAACATATTCTCCTACAGCATTTAATTCTGAATTTAGCAATATCATAATTGCTAGTTTTGAGCTTCTAATACTGCATGATACTGTTTGCCAATGTCAGGAGCAACATTATGCCAGTAGGAAAATGAGACGGAACAAAGTAGATACTGAGCGGCATAATCTGGTGTGGCATAATGTCATAATAATCTGGTGTGTGCTGATGTCGGGAGCTGATGAAGTACATGAGAGACAACCCAAAAATATGACTTCCCACAATGCACTGGTATAACCCGTTTATACATTCTACACTGGTATATTGATGCATTTGGGATAACCTTACTCTGGTATGTTTGTTTGTTACATACTCATATAATTTTGTTACATACTCATATAATTTTGATTTTGTTTGGGCTGTGCCCGTTAACCAGCAGGCCAGGGTTTGAGACCTGGGTCGGCCCCACAAGACAGGGTGAGCTCTTGTCCTTAGCTCAGCTCTGCGATGCCAACTGGATCCAATCGTATCAGCTCTGCCTTTCCATTGGACTAATTCAGTGGCGTGGAGAGGGGGGATTTGCTGCTTGAGTAACAGCCTATCCTCCATAACAATCCAACCCAGGCTTTTGTGCTTTGCATGCAGCATATGCAGCACTGAGCACAATAGTCTTTCAAGACTGATGGAGGCCTGCTGTTTGGAATCCATATACTGAGATCAAACTCAAGTGGACAAACACCTTTCACTTTGTACTTGAAACTAGGATATCCCTACAGACAAGCCGGTATATTCAACATACCGGATTGTAGGGTTACAATGTAGAGTAACTATGGGAACATGCAATAGACATTCTGTGTACCCATAGTTACAGGACCACCTAGTGAAAACCTATGGGAAATTCATATTGCAATCCAGAGCAAATTGTTCTTACACCGGAGCACGGACTCCCCGTAGTTACTCTGGATTGCGCCCATATTCAGAAGTCACTCTAAGTATGCAGGAGTACATAAATTAAAACATTCAATGCAACCTGATGTATATTGTGCACACTCAAACAAAAAAAATATTTGAACAGTGCCAGGGGAATTGGTCTGGAAGCAATAGTTAGGATTGGAGAGGTGAAACATTTTGTAGCAATATGTATTTCAGAACGGGAATGTATACAGTACTTCTTCCCTCCTTCACTCTGCGCTATTTTCACTAGCCTCTCTGTAGCATTAAGCAGTGAAGAATTACGGTATGTGTGGGCTGCATGTAAGTCATCCATAGTTGTGTCATTGTTAAATTCATTTTTAATTTGATGGATCTAATTTTAATGCAGCATGAAAGAACAAACCCTTCTGGGGCCACACAAGATGCAGTGTCCATAGGAGTAGTTTGCTGAGTTGTCTGTTTTGGGCAATGAATCAGAATATGCCCCAGATGTATTATACCCATAGTTATTCTCATTTGTCTTAATGTCACAAAAATGTTGTTTTTCAGTGATCAAGTGTTTATTAAATATAGTTGGCTTTCTGATTGTGCTGATCTAATGCAATTTCTATTCTATGGAATACACACTTTCTGTGTTATATTATGCTTGTCATGTAGAAAAATTTGACAAGAAAGGTCAAATGGTTTGGTGACACAAGTGTTTACAATGCAAACCTATCTTGCACTGGAGCACAAAGGCCAGCATTCCTATTCTGCAAATCACTGACTTGTAGAGCCCACGTTGGCACAGTAAGGCCGGGCTCCCTTCTCAGCTTACAGCATGTTTCTGACACTCTGGGCTGGAACAAGTGACTTGCAAAAGCCCACATTGGCAGCTACGGTTGTACTGTCCATTGCTCAAGGAATTAAACAGTTTGTAATTCAGTTTTTATGAATAAGGAGAAAATTGTCGATTTGGCTGGGAGCAAAGCATTGTTCAGGAGAATGATGAGGTTGTGGAAGTGTTTCTGGAATTAGCAAATTGGGAGACCTGGGAGACTAAGGACACAATCCAGAGTTGGGGCAGTGAGGAGTGCCCTAGCTGGGCTGCCCCAACTATTCTGAATCCAGAGCAGAATGTTATGCTGCATCCAGAGAGTCAGGAAGCTTGGGCTGCCCTAGCTGCTTCATAGACTGCTAAGTAGGCACCAAATAAGTGACACCTGGGGAGGGCTTGCTCCCGAGGAGACCCCCTCAGTCATACTGAACAAGAAACAGCTGTGGTGCCTGCCTTATAAGGAGTCCCTGATGAGACTGCCCGTATAGCCTACAGTGAATACAAGGGGCTTCTTGGAGTGGCCTGCTGTATCCCCAGGTTAGTGGGCTGCTGTAGTTGTGCTATATCCTGAAGTTGAGAGGTAGGGGTTGCAACTAGGCTGGCCAAGAACTCAGATTTTTGGTCAACACTGCCATTCTTACTCTGCCTTATCATGGACACCAATAGGTCTACTCATTTCTATACTGCTCCTGAGGTGGTATAACTCTGAGGAGCTGGAAGAGGGAATTTCTGCCCTGGAAACAGGCTCTGGATACAGAGTAACTGCTCTGCTGTTGCCAGTGCTAAATATGCTCTCAACATGCCTCTCCTGAACTGCCTAGGCCTCCCCAACTAGGGCCCCAACTATGTTGCCTTATGCTGTCCCAAGCCTTTTCCAGAATAACTAAGTTGGCCCATCTTGCAATTGGGCCAGCCCAGTGATAGATAGTAGGACTAGTGATTTGCTGTATAATCTAAACTTGTGCTGGAACAGGCAGACCAGCATGTCTGTGTTACATCTAGCACAAGTTTGGAGCTACTGCTGCATTACTACTTGCTGCGACAAGAGGAAATTATTCCATTTAACCTAGAAATACTGCAGCAGCCCCAGTGAGTCTACTTGGATCTGCACTACCAAAAACAGTGGCACAGATCTAAGCAGAATAAAACAACCTGGAGCTTTCCTATGCTGCCTGGGGATGGGGCTTGGATCTGGCACAAGGGTCAGGTCCCAGCCCTACCTCCCTCTCCCTGGCTGCTCATCCACAGTCCTGCCTGCTGCCTATTCTCTCTTTCCCGCCTCAGAAAATGTCCTGCCACTTCTATTTCTTTCATTATTGTATTTTTTTAGACTATTACGTAATCTGCCTTAAGGGCAGTGGTGGGATTCAAATAAATTAACAACAGGTTCTATATCCTAATAATCTAAATTAACAACAGGTTCTATGTCCCTTTAGTAACCGGTTCTCAGAACCAGGCGCTTATTAGCAAAGTGTTCTATAGAACCTGTGAAAACCCCCTGAAGCCCACTACTGCTTAAGGGCCTCTTTGGGGGCAGAAAAGCAGCATGAAAAGATCTATTCACCTGCAGTACCTGCAGTACTTTAGTTGTCCTCATGGCTGGGTCAGCCACAACTGAATATGTCACAAATGATCCTTCACATCTATTAAAGATAACGTTTTTCAGTTTGATGTTGTATATATGCTGAATACATGAGTGAAGCAAATGATAAATGTTTAATTTTATATGCTCTGATACTTGACTGTGGTCTGATGATGCCTTAATCCTCTGAAGTGTTTCCCAATTGGTTCAATAGAGTTATAAAGCTCGGTGGGCAAAATGTAGGCTTTTTCATTGCAATTGAACAGGAACTCTCATGTGTTCTCATTATGTAGTTGGACGTGTTTTGATGGTTGTATGGCTGTCACAAGAAAAAAAAAGATGGTTTTAAAAATACATCAGTTCATTTATCACCTTTTCAACTTTTAAAGGGCATGCCTATTAGAAATTGATGTTTTTCTACAACAGTAAAGATGAGATTGCTTTCAATTGTAACACTCACCAAAGTGAGGATGGGCATACCTATGGCGCTTTCTGATATGCTGCCATCTGTTCAGGTTTTCCATCAGCCATGCCTGACTATTTTGTTTTTCATCTCTTAACCCTTTCATTGGTTAAGGTTTTTGCATTTCAAAATGTGGCAAGCCCCACCTCCAGCCCATTTTATTGCTAATAATAAGACTTAATTTTGTGAGTCTGTGAACTAGTTTCTGAGTACATTTAAAGACTCACTGCTTAGTAGTAATTATGGATTTAATCAGTGGACTTACAGATACAATGCAAAACTATTCATTTGTTTCTCTCAGGAATGTGTTTGTGCTTAATTGAAAGCTGAACAACATCTGCTTCAGTATTGCTTTATTTGTGTTAAAGTTTAAAATTGACTTTTATAAACAAGTCAGCATTGGTTGTTCTAGTGAGACCTGATACAAAATGGATTTTTAATTCCAAGACAGAATACTGCGATTAAAAATTCCAGTGAGGTTCATATATCTGTTTTTGTAGCAGAAACTGAACTCTGATCTGTTTATGACTCCTGAGAGAACATTCCAGTACTGTGCTCATGTACACATATAGCACTTTTTTCAAATATCATGTATAAATCATTTGCTATGAAACTTTTTCACAGCTGGATTTTAAAGCTAACACTTTCCAAAGAGTTTAGGTTAGCAGAAGCAATTTTTAAAGGATACTGTGATAAGCAAGAAACAGCCAGGAATTTGACCCATACCAAGTTCAGTTTCAAAACTAGACTCTGATGTTTTATTGGTTTAATGTAGCCTACATGTAATATACAGTCCATTTGGTATGGTATAACACCATAAAAAAAAGTAGGCCTCCGTCAGTCTTGAAAGACTATGGTATCGTGCTTGGCACTGCATACGCTCCATGTGAAGCACGAAAGCCTGGGTTGGATTTTTATGGAGGGTAGGCTATTACCCAAGCAGCAAATCCCCCCTCTCCATGCCACTGAATTAGTCCAGTGGAAAGGCAGAGCCGATATGATTGGATCCAGCTGGTGTTGCAGAGCTGGGCTAAGGGCAGGAGCTCACCCTGTCTTGTGGGGCCGACCCAGGTCTCGAACCCTGGCCTGCTGGTTTACAGGCACAGTGACTTAACCACATGCGCCACCCTCAGCCCATTCTATGGAGTATGGTATTATTGAGTCTTTTAATGGCCAGTCAATTTCAGACAAAGTTTCAAGGAATCCGATTGATTTCAGTAGGAACGTGAATCATGTGCTTACATTTCTCCTATTGAAACTAAAGGGATTAAAAACCCAATCCTATTAGATTTTCTAGTGCTGATGTTACCTCTGGGTCCACAGGAAGTAAATGAACAAATGTTCCCTTTCCTCCAGTCGTCTCTTTGATTGCTTCCACCCAAGTCAGTTGGCTGAACATGTGTTTAACTCTCTCCCATTGAAATAGATGAGTCTCTCCCATTGAAATAGATGAGCCAGTGCCTTCCCTTTGGCTAGATTTTGGCAATACTATCAGTGCAATGCATGAATGTGTGTGCACACATATATCTGTGTGATAGAAATTGGAATGTGACCCCATCTGAGTCTTCCATCATCCAACACACCAGGTTCAACTGGGACTTAAAGAAGTCACATCAGCTGGCCGATGGCTCACTGGACATGCAGCTGCCCCCCCACAACAGAGTGGCAGCTGGCTCCAAGCCTTGCCACTGCTAGGAAGCACCAAGGACACCAGGGACCCCTCCATTTTCCAGAGGAGTGGGGGCCCTTCCTTTGTCCTCAGTTCAGGGTCCCAATTTCCGGGGGCCTCCAGGGAAACCTGGAGGTCTGGGCACCCTGCCTATAAAAATGAATGTCATCCCCCTCCCCCCTTCCCAAGAAAATCTTGTGGCACACCTATGGATCATGGCACAGTAGCTGAAAATCACTGCTATACACTAATAATCTAATTCTCAATTTTTTACAAATCAGATCCTGTAATGTTTTGTCAGTCTTGGTGTAGAAGATTCAAAATCTGAAAGCAGCTGCTGTTTAAATGTTCATGTGTCTGAATTTTTTTTGGGGGGGGAAGAATATTTGTTTGCTTGTTTGTTTATTGAGCGTATGGCAAATACATGGACTTGTGAGAATATTTATCTGTGTTCTGTCACTCAGCATGGAATCAGAAATTTCCATTATGTTCTGTGTCATCTCGTACTCCCCAAAACGTTTCAGTTTCCCAGTATGTAATATTTTCTTCAAATGTTTCCAGGAGATATTTTATGGATTTATTATTAATATTACTGCATTTTCCCCCTGAAAATGAGTTTTGCCAATTAGACTTAATATTGTAATTTACTACATTTTCATCTGAAGGAATCAAGGTTGTTACACATTTCTGAAAATACAGTTCATGAAATGTAGTGTGAGAACCAATTGGTTTAGTTACTACATGCAGGGGGTATGTCTGACAGCGGGTATGTCTGTCTGACAATTTTAACTCATTATAACTCTGCATCTTTTTGAAAACTGTCCAGTGCTTTATCTCAACATTTACCTCAACATTTGCTTTGAAGTTTCCCTCAAGTTAAATAGTAGCAATTCTAACTATACATTTACTATTCAGATCTGTGGTATCGGTGCAGCTTTTAAGGTCTGTTCGCATGCATACTGTTTGGTCAGGTTGTGTGAGTGGGCTTGGTTTGAGAGGATTAGAGCCTGTTATAAGAGTTCATCAGGTTAATTGGATCTGGCTGTGATGAGGCAGATCAGGTGAATCCCATTAGAATGTGAGGTTTTGAGGAGGAACCAGGAAGTTAAAAGTCTAGTCCCTCCGTGAAGAGGGGAAGTAACTGAGTAAATGAGCTCAATGAACTGCACAAGGTTTTTTGCGCACAACTGAATGACAGACATGTAACATTGCATAATTTAGCTCTCTAATGTTGATATTTCAAGCTGATGCTATTTTTGAAATAGCCAATCCTGGAATTAGTACATAGAATAAATCAATTTTAATAATTTATGAGATACCTAAAATTATTAATGATTAAATAAAATTATATTGTATTGTAAATAAAAACTATCTAAGATCTTAAAATCGAATGTATAATATAATATCAGCCCTATCAGACAACTAGTCCAATCCTATTCTGGACTTCTGCATTCAATTGCTGGCCTGGAACAAGGCATCAACCTACTCTGATACAATCCTAATCTCCAGTTAGGCCAGCCTAAGCTTTAGCATATGTCCTCTGCTGATCTGAGGGTTTCATAAAAGTGCTGTAAGAGACATGCCAGGTTAGGCCTGGAGGATTAGGCCAGTGCACATGCGCTTGCTTCCCTATGTCACCACAGGAAAGGGAAGACTGATGAGTTGTGCTGGCTTAAGATAGGATTGCACCTTTCAAGTCTCCCATTTCACCACTAGTGGAATTCTGCATTGCTGATAAACTGTTCCTGGATGATACCTTATTGAACACGATGGAACTTATTTCTGAGTAAAGGAAAATAGGACTACATAGGAGGAGGAATGGATAAGATTGGGATCTTGGTAATGGAACAGTATGAGATGAAGCATATGTTAGTTAAGCTACCTTTGCAAGTATAAAATGCCACATCTTTCCAACCACAATTCAACAAAATTAATTTTGGCCTTGGTGTGGTATGGATCTTTTTGAAGCTTATCTCTGAGAAACTTAAATGCCCTCATTAAATTGATATATTATTAATTTTACATTAGGAATTCCAGGCATTGAGATTCAAAAGGGCAAGAAACCATACACAAGTATGGTAATTATTCTGTGGAATGCTTTACAACCACTCAAAAACTTAAGAAATTGGTGTCAGAGCAATTTTCTCAGTTGCACAGACCAACAATACTGCTTGTGCAGGTTGGAGTTGTCCTATTGTGTCTTCTGTGGCTTACAAAGAGAGGAAGAAGAGGGTATATAGAAAGTCATGATTAAAACTCCTCCATCCTAGTAATGTATATCATGTCTGAATTGTTAAATACACAATGCAATCCTGATTTTAGGCCAGAAAAGTGGACCAGCTAAGCTGTCCTAAATAGGCCATATCCTGAGCTGATGGACCAAATCCACAGCCTCTGGGTGGCCTAACTGCTATTGAAGGGCAGCAGTGCAAGGGCAGCTGGGCTGGTGTAGTTGTGCTGTATCCTGAGGTTGAGAGGCAGGGGTTGGCCTAAGACTCAGAATTTTTTGCCATCACTTCCAGTCTTACTCTGGCTTATTATAGACACCTATGGGTCTACTCAGATTTATTCCTGCTCCTGAGGTGTGGACATGTCTGCTCTGGAAACAGGCTCTGGATACAGCCTAATTGCATTGTTCTAGGCATGCTTTCAACATGTCTCTCCTGGTCTGCCTAGGCTGGCTCAGCTAGGCCAGCCCAGGTGTTTCTGTCTTGGGCCAGCCTATGTTGACCTACTGGCCCAAGACTTTCTGGTATAACTAGGCTGGCTCATCTTGGAATTGGGCCTTCCCAGTGATAGATAAGGTAGCCTGTTGGGCATATTGAAATCAGCATGGCCTAGAACAGTGCAGTTAGGATGTATCCAAGGCCTATTTCCAGAGCAGACATGCTCCCACATAGCTCTTCACATTTAGGCCACCTAAGGAGCAGGAATAAATCCAAGTAGACCCAAAGGGGTCTGTGATAAGCCAGAGTAAAATTGGAAGTGATGGCAAAAAATTCTGTCCTAGGCCAACTCCTGCCTCTTAACCTCAAGATACAGCACAACCACACCAGGCCACATCAGGATATGACACCACCACTCCCATAGGCCAGTGAGCATGCTGCCCTTGTGCTACTGCCCCTTCAACAGCATTTAGTGACCCAGAGGCCTTCCAGCCTTGTGAATTTGGCCTGTCAGCTCAGGATATGGCCTACTTAAGCCAGCTTAGCTGGGCCATTTTTCTGGCCTGAATTCAGGACTGCATTTCACATAACATATTATGTTACTAATCTACTGAGTTAAGCACTAGTACTTTGTCTACTTTCCATTCTGGCCATTCTTTCATATGCCAATTTCTAATGTTATCCTTGTGTCTTCATAAAATTCATGGATTCATTTTTATAATTAAACTGTGGTTTTAGAGCAAAATAATCCTTTAGCATGAGATGAAGAGGGACTTGATTTTATTTCTTAATTAACAATTTTGATGGTAGAATTTGGTGTAGAGAAGAGATAAGATATATGTTTCAGTTTAAAATATCCTTTCAAGCTGATCACATTATTACTATTGGATTTAATGAATGAATTAATAAATCAGTAAAATAATGCATAACCAAAATGAATGTTTAACATCCGAGACCAGTGTGATGAAATAAAAATCTAAATAGAATATGCATTTCTTTGATGTCAAATTATTTCACCCTTAATGCAAGTGTATTTCCAAATATTCTCTTTCAATCAGATAACTGATGTCTAGTACTAATGCCTTGCCTTTATAGACAATCTTATGTAATGAGTGACTCAACATTTCCTTATATTGAACTAGAATTAATTAAAAGGTTTACATTGCTCGGGGCACATGAGTGAGCTTAGAAACTCCTACAGTTTTGTGCGTTTAATATTAATTGTTACCCATAATGGAACCACCCTTCGCAAGCAGGCAGGTTTTTTTATGTTATACACATTGTATGTAGTTTGTGTGGCTGAAAGTTTATATAAACTGCTTAAGAAATGTATGTATCCTTTATAAATATAACTGTCACTCTGTTCTTGAAATATATATTCCTTCAGTAATATAACTGTTGCCTAATGAGTCCTGAAGCATATTGTTATATTGCTACTTTTGCTCTTGGAACACTTGTCAGATGATAAGATTTTCATGTTTAACAGTATATTTTTAAAGTAAAATTGATACTCGTAAAAGATTATGAACTGACTTATTGAGAGTCCATTCAGGAACAGCCAGTACAACGAAATACAAGCCTCTGGCTATGGTCTTGTCAGTGTATTTCATTTATGGCTTACAGGAACTGAATAAATAATTGTTTGATGTAGTTATAGTTACTATTTTATAACACTGAATTCATCAAGCATTCCTGATAGGGTTATTCAATCCCAAATGATATGATGGAGGTTTGAGCTTTTACTGTTTTTTCTACTGTGAGTAGAACTACTTAAATTTAGTTTCTACCTCTGGAAGGATGCTATTACCAGAGTGTCTGAATGCTTCTTCTGTTTCTTACAGTCTGCTTCTTAGAGTCTGAGAAAAGGCACCATGAAGCAGTAGGAGGCTGTTGGGCATTCTGACTGCATGAGATTTTGAGCATGAGGGATCATAAATCATCACAAACATATTAACCTTGCAATTGTAAATGGAATGGGACGGAAACCATGAATGGGTGGATATCATGGGTTGGTCAGGTACAGCAACTAGATAGATCCTCTCAGCTAGTACATTTCTTTCCATTCACTGGTGCAGAGAATAAAAGGGCTCCCACAGCTTCCCGACACATACTGCCAGTAAGCCTGAGGAGGCCCAGAGGAGCATGGTGCTAGTTTAGGAGGTAGCTATCTTCCTGTTTTCTGAATCAAGAAATATTTTGTCCTTTCAGTTTAAACTTAAAACCTCTCAGGGTGGCATACAATAATTAAAAATAACAAAATATTAGAAATTGACTAAACAATTGACAGTTATTAAAAAGTTAGTCACTATAAAAGACACTGAGCACAGTCCTAACCAAGTCTACTCAAAAGTAAGCCCCATTGTGTTTAATGAGTCTTACTCCCAGGAAAGTGTTTTTGGATTGAGCCAAAGTCAGTAAAAACCATTTAATTTCAAAAAATAAAACAGTCTTAGTGCCAGGAAAGGGTACTACCCAACTTTCTAATGGGTCCCCACCTGCTACATCTTTCTTGTGATAGGAGAAACCCAGAACAGAGCCTTCAAATTTGAACTCAGCAGACAGAAAGGTTAATTTGGGAAGAGACTGTCTTTGAGATATATACTCCAATCCTAAGTTGTTAACCACTTTAAAGTTAATGACCATCACTTTGATTGACCCTAGAGAAAGATTTGTTATATTTTCCTGTTCTTAGTTTAGCTGCTATATTAAAGGCAGTTTCCAAATCATCTTCAAGGGCATCCCCATGTTCTAACACACAGACTGTACAATCCTAACTTGCACCGGAACTAGCAGGCCAGCAACAGGAGTACCAATGGATCTACTTGGATTTGCACCACCGTTTTCAATGGCACAGATCCAAGCAACTCTGGACTACTGCAGGCTTCCCAGGAATAGGGGTTGAATCCAGTGGTGGGCTTCAGGGGGTTCTCATAGGTTCTATAGAACCCTTTGCTAATGAGTGCCTGGTTCTGAGAACCAGTTACTAATGGGACATAGAACCTGTTGTTAATTTAGTTTATTAGGACATAGAACCTGTTGTTAATTTATTTGAATCCAACCACTGTCCAGAGGTGTGGATTTCTTGAACTTATGAACAAAATGTAGGGGAGGTGATTGCTCCCCCCTTCAGAGAGTGAAAGCCAGACAAGCAATGTTTGACTCTCCTGCTGGTTTTTTTTCCAATCAAAAGACATCCTTCATGGAGACCAAGTCCAAATTTATTCAGAGTCCTGAACTCTGTTGAAATGAAATGGATTCAAATGGAAAATGGTCTACAATTTCCCCCTGAGCTCAGGCAGCACACACCCCCCCCCCCATGTACAGTCATAATTTCTGTGACTGCCATAAATCGGTTAATGCTTGTGATGTGCTCACCAACAGTGTTAAATACCAATAAGACTGAACTGTTAATACAGGATTATATTTTCCTCAAAGCTACTGTTCATCACAAACTGGTCTTCAGTTACCAGTTGGTTGAATAGCTGGACCGACTTCATTGTTTGTTTCCTGGCTGATATGATGATCTGCTGTGTTCCACACTGTATAATTTCTTTTTCAGTACTAGTGTATTACATAAATGCCACTACAGTATTGAACAAACGGTCAATGGTAGCAGAGGATTTAGTATATTAATTTACCTGTGATGTTTAATTCAATTTTTTCCAGCTTTCAATTAAAATGGTCACAGTGCTCAAAGATTATCTGCTTATTGAACATTTGGATTTTTTCTGTGTTTGCAATACACTTTCCAGTACTCTATAGATATTTTCATTAGAATTCAATAAAAGAAGAGAAGACAGAAAGACAGATGAAGCATTCAGGCAATGTAGCTAGTTTTCTAGGGTTTTTCACAGGAGTGTGCTTGAGTGCTGATAAGGCCTTGACTATATTAAATAGACAGAGACAAAGCATGAGTAAAATTTATTGTTTTTCTTTTTCAGCCACTGGAGGACAATTCTTTGCATTTGTTAGCTAAAAAAGTAGTCCAGATTTTATCTCTTCTGAACATATTAAAGTTCACATTTGCAAGCATTGCATCTTAAAATGTTCATTTATGAAAGCAAACAATGAAATGATTTGTATCTTATTTTTTTACTCTCTGTGTATAAACTATTTAGAGTCTTATTACAGGTTACAGCTGTTTGATTAGGTCAGATTAAAGTCAAAAGTCTATCTAGGTTAATTTTGTAGAATATAGTAGGCAGTGAGGAGTTTACTACCATTTAGAATTTTTATGTTGCTTTCCCAGAGAAAAAAGGGGGATTTATAGGAAATAACAGTCTTGCTTATTTTGTGGTATTTATTTACTTAAGTCTTGCTTTCCTACCATTATGTGCCCTGTTTTATTATCAAATCGGTATTAACCCTTTTCCCCCTTTTTATTTCAAGATTCTCTGGATTTCCCCCAATGCTGTCCTGTGACTCCCAAGCATGTCCTCATGCGCTTTTCTTCTTCCAGTTTCAGTTGTACCAACCCAGTGGCTGCAAATAAGCAAGCTGGATTTCATTCCATGTCAATAAAATTATTCTGCATATTGCTTTATGGAAGTATTTTTTACTTCTAAATCTCCATGTGCCAAATTTCATGGGAAAATTTAAGCTAAACAGCAGCAGTAAATCAGAGTTATGGCTTCTTTCAGTTCAGTATGCAAGCAATTGCCAAAGCACTGATACTTAAGATGGGCAATTCTAACCTTTTTAGAGAGATTCATATGAGCATTCTGTACAGTATTACACTGGGGAACATTGGTGAATATTTAAGGCTATATGAACATTGGTAGTAAGTACAGCACACTTAATGGTATTGTAGAGCTGTGGCATATGTGCTGCCCTGGCGTTTACTAAAGTGTCATTTGCTGAATTTCTAGCTGCTATCAGTTCAAGCACATAAAAATACTGGACAGCTGAAAATTAATGCTAAACATGAGAAAGCGCAGGTAGATCTGCATGGAAAATAAGACCAGAACTATGCTAGGGTCAGAAAAATAAATAGCAACAGCTAAATATAGTGGATGTATTAAAAAGTTCAGAATTAATCACCACCTACACAAACTTGTATTCAGTTTATAGTTTATTTTATTTATTTTAGGGATTTGTGCCCCTCTTTTCCCATGCCAAAACAAGTGCCCACGGTGGGTTACAAGGTCTTTAAGAAATAAAATCAAGTGCATCCTTTATGTCAAGAAGATTAAACATGTCAGGAAATCACTAAATGACATTTATGCATCACGTTAAATGCATTCTTCACACATAGTTATTAGAACTGCCTGGCAATAGCAGAAGCTAGGCTCATTTTTTGGAGACTGTTTTATTTTAAAAAATGAAGACTTTTCTGCATAAAAGCAATACTTCTGTGCCATCAATGAAGTGAAATCCAATCCGCAATTTAGTGTAGCTTCAGTCCAGATCTTCCACGAAGCCTTTGCTACACACAAAGTTGGCTGATGTGCCATTCAGCATCTCAGCAGCTCTTTTTCTTCACACTAGCAATGGCAAAGCATTGTGCGGATGCACTGCCGGATGCTCTGAACTAAAAATCATCCCTGGGAACTTAACAGATATTATATACTTCGTTCAAGGTAAGACAGGGAGGATGCTTGTGCGAGGGAGAATGTGTTGTTCTGTAGAATGGTGTTTGGATACCATTCAGGCTGCATGTTAAGTCTGTTCTGATGCAGGAGTCTCTGAGCAATAGGTGGGAGGGGATGCTTTTGTACTTGAAATCAGAATTTCCAAATGAAGTGTTTTCATTGTAATGAACAGTGCAGCGTTTGTATCCAAATGACAAGCTGATCAAAGCTGTCTAGAAATGTATCCTTCACTGTTTATCTCTTCTCAGGATATATTTAATAGTATTATGGGAATTAAAAAAGAACTAAAGGCCAGTCAGCAGTCCAAAGCTGCAAGGTGCTTTGAGCATCTTTGAGCTGCCTGCTTTTGAAGTCTCCTTGCAACCAATTTGGCTCTGGAGGGGGCATTTCATGCACCCTTATCTCCATAGGGGTCTCTTTTTTTCTGTAATTCATCAAGGAGAGTCAGATTTGAGCAAAACAGGCCATTTTAGCATCCAGAGTCTTTTACTGAATTATAAGATGCTATTTTGAGAGCGTTATTTTGGAAGCATTTAAATGCATGACACTACAGCTTGTAATTAACTTTTAGTATCAGGGTATATGTGCAACATGTTAAGAATTTCCAACCTACTTATTTCAAACAAAACAACATCTTGTTGTGTTATTCGTTTCTTCGCTTCTTTCTTAACACTGTAATATATTTACTATATTTGCCACTTCAGCTGACCATTAATATATTATAATATTATGTACTTCAGGGAGCACAGACATTCAAACCTTTTCCAGCATGTTAGAATTTTGAGGACATTCAAGGATCAACAGGGCTGCATTGTGGATCACATGCACTGCCCTGTAAGTGTTCATTTTTTTTCTTATACAGCTATCCTATTTTAGTCTTGACTGTTACATCAAAAGTAAATTAATCTTCAAATATGTCTCAGTATCATGAAGGGAATGAATAGTATAGTCATCATATAATAAGTAATTTTTTGAAAGTTTCCACATAAAACAGGTGACCACTTAAAAATCATTTAAATCCCCCAGTTTTGCTATGTACAGAATAGACTATGTACAAAATATCCATAAATTTCCCTCACAATTTTCCTTGAATGTCATGATTGGTAGAATGTATGTCTTGGTGTCAGTCTCTTCATAAGGATTGGATTTTTTAATTAATTAATTAATTAAAAGCCAAACAGTCTAAATGGTCCTATGAACTCCTCTCGGGTTAAAACTTGAATTTGTGTCAAAAGAGTCAATGAGGCAGTGATACTAACATCTCAAAACAAATGCAAGCATTGTTATCAAGAGCAGAAAAGGATATGTTGTATTTTAAGATATTATTCATCTCTAGGATTGCAAATTAATTATTTCACTGGCCTTTCCTTAGACTTTTCTAAGGCAGAGTAGGGATCCCCAGAAAGATAGAACAATGTACCATTAATTGCTAGGTGCACATGTTCATTCATCCTCCTTGACTAGGAAAAGATTCAAGTTCTTCTCTGAGGCCCATTTGTAAAACGATAAATATCTAAATTGTGTCAACCAGAAAGTCACACTGAGTGGTGTCTCTTTTTGTTCAATTTCATGCACTATTGCTTTGGTTTTGTGAAGCAGTTTTTTGCATATCTACTTTTTCATGATTAACATAACCCATTTCTTTGTAAAAGTCCTGAACCCAACACTGTTCAATCAATGATTACATAATTAAAAAATTGCATCCTATAACCAGGTGGATTACAACCAAGTAGTTGTGCTAATTGAATATCTCCTCTTTTTCACAATGACCATTACCTGAAATAAATTAAAATTACTCCTAAGTCAGATTTGGAGCTGCAGCTTGTTTGTATTAAGTTTTCAAAAATTTTGGAAAGCTGAAAAAATGGAGCATATGCCTGGCTACTTCAGATCTTTTTAAAATGTTATGCATTACCAATAAATTTACATTAGCTCCTGGGTCAGTGAGGACTTGAGGATTTAAATGTCAGGGATAACTTGTAAATATGAGTATTTTTATTTTTTGCTTCCTTACAATAGTTCTTCAGTTCTCTAGTCTATCTTTGTGCTATGTGTTGCATCTCTTATCCTAAAGATGTTTATAAAAAATGATGTCATCTGAGAAGCAGTCTATATTTTAGTTAGTTTTCAGTGCAAACCAAGTGTGATGATGGAATGCATTCTTATCTGGAAGGTATTCTTGCACTTTTGGTGATGTACAAGTACTTCATTGAGTCTCCTCAATAGGTGTGTGGATCTCAGTTACATATATGGATGATACTGCTAATCAGGGGGTTCAATGTAATGTTCTATTTTCAATGCGAACTAAAGGCAAAGCTCTTCAAAGGCTAACTGCCACTCACCTTGGAACAAGAGCTGTGTCCCCATTAGGTTTGTAGTCAGGAAAATAAAAAACCTTGCAGGAGCTAAAATTGTTCACAATTGTCAGTAATTCCAATCTTAGCAACATTGGAGCAGCTGGATGCCAGTGTTCCGATTTCTATATGTAGTGACTTTGTGTGAAGAGTATCAACCTAAAGTCCTGGTAACAGTATTGGATGACCTGGAAAGGACAATTGTAAATGAAGATTCTTGGGGCTAGTTCAGTTGGTCAATTGTGTGTTTGCCACACAGTCTTTTCTACAGTATCCCCAGAGATACAATCACCTGGAGAATTCCTCCTATGAACCAGAATTTTAATGAATCCATGCTCTGCTTCTCAGCAGAGATTTCTGCAACTGCAGCAGCACCTTTTTTATAGTTGCAACACTAACAAGCCTCTCCCTCAAGGAAAAGCGGCTGCACCAGTGGAAAGCCAGATTCAAGCAAATGAGATCTGTAGGGAGTGATATATAAGATGAGAAAGTGTAAATGAACTGATCATATGGCAGTGTGTTTTCTGACTTTCACAAGTGAGGAGGCTCAATTCACAGTATGATGGTTCTGCATACATTATAAAGTGACTGTAAGTTGCATGAAGGAATGAAGCTACAATAATGTAGCTTAGGATCCAATCCTATCAATTTTCCAGTGTTGATATGAGGCCTTGTGATTTCGCCACATTGCAGGATGCAGTGCGTTCCCTGTTGTTGTTGTTGTTGTTGCTGTTGTTAATAACAGTATTTATATACTACTTTCAACAAAAAGTTCACAAAATGGTTTACAAAGAACATCAAATAACTAATGGTTCCCTGTCCCAAAAGGACTCTCAATTAAAACATGCAAAATAATATCAGCAGACAACCACTAGACAAGCAACTTCTGGAGGGTCTGTTACTTATGGTAAATAAAAATAAGAGCACAACTTGCAAAAATGGCCCTTACCCAGTTAGCAGGGGTTTCGTTGCACCAGCATTGGAAATTTGAAAGGACTGGGCCATTAGAGTGCTGGGTATTGTAAACATGCCAACAAGTATGTATACAGCATGCTGAGTGTAAGGAGTGTTATTTGAAATGTAAGCACCAGTCATCACTGAGCCCAGTGCTGAACATGCCATCTGGAGGAAGGTCTTTCAGTAAAGGAAGGGGTGGGAGGAGTGGATCCCTGCTCTGTCATATCCTACCCTTTGTGTTGGGCTAAAAAGCCTAACATAGAAGTTCTAACTTCTTCACCAGCAAAATAGTCGGCACAGACTTGAGAAACCCCACTGCGGTTTCTCTCAGGGACTGTCCCATGGGGAAAAGGACAAAAGTTCCCTTCCCCCAAGGATACCTCTGGTGGCCTTGGTGAAGCCAATGGATACAGCACTGCCAAGGATAGGATTGGGTTGTTAATCCCTTCCAAAATTTCTTTAAATTAAAAATACTTGCAACATGCTTCTATTTTGTTGATAAATTTATATCCCACCATTCTGGTCCAGAGAGCACAGTACATTTTAACCAGAACAATTTTATGATTTGGGGATATGCAATGAGAGGTTAATTCAGGCTTAGCAGTAGTCATTGCTGTGCCACTATGATAAATATGGAGAACCATAGGCTCACACACTTTCCTCCCCTCTCTTTTCCTTTGTGCACATGAGGATTAGATAAAACAGTATTAGGTGTGGAGAATTGTGGTTGATTAACTTTGGAATAAGCTGAGATATCAAACTAGGATCAGGCTGTTTGATATCCTGGTTTCTTTTAACTCTGCTAGTAAACTTCTGCTAATAAAACAGTTCACCCATATTTAAGGTGGAATTGTGGTTTGTGTTTTTTTTCTAAAGCCATCATGCTCCTCTTATATATAAAGAAGGAGTGGAGGAAAGTAAGACTTTATTGGGAGTAAGACCCATTGAACACAGTAGGGCTTACTTTTGATTAGATATGGATAGGATTGTGCTCTATCCCTACAATCCAGAGTAACTACGAGTGCACGTAAGAGACTTTACGTGCACCCGTAGTTCCTGCACCACCTAGTGAAAATCTATGGGAAATTCACATTGCAATCCAAAGTAAATTGTTCTTACACCGGAGCAAGGACTCCACTGGTTACTCTGGACTGTGCCATAAGTCCTACAATTGTCTATTCTCTGTTCTTCCTCAAATGCTCAGCATAACTGACAACACAATCCTATGCATGTCTTCTCAGAGGTAACCCCAACTTGTGTTCAGTGAGGCTTACTAAGAAAGCCTGTATAGGATTTCAGCATAAGTTACTCCTTGTTTGTACACATCAGTTTGTTATTACATCTGAACTGGCAAATATGGTTTGCCAAACCTAAATTGCAAACAGCTTCAAAATGTGCTTTGCAATTCTGGTTTGAAAGGCAGGTGTAGACCACGGTTATTTGTAGCAGATTTCATATCACATTATGGTACGATTGAACCAGGTGATAACTCATTTAAGTGGAGCATACAAGGTAGAAAAAGTGAAGGAAAGTGCAGGTAGTGTTCAACAACTACAAACCACGCTTAGCATTTATGTCTGAATTTTACTACTAAGAGTGCCCAAGTCTACCCAGTGAGTTTAATAGATGTATGGGAGTTGAACCTAAGCCCATACAGAAATCCAATATCCAACTAGCATTCTACACTGATTCAGCTGCCTGAATGTGAGAAACAAGGCTGCAATCAATGACTATTGGTCTCTGTGGTGTCTTTGCTTTATTTCTGGTAATTGTTTCATAGATTATTAGGAATAAATTAATAATACTTGTTTAGCTGGACAAGAATGAAGCATTAAAAATGCTTCCAGCATTGAATGAATTCCACTCCACAGTTGCGTTCAGTGATACAAATTTTTTTCAAGACTTTTCTATTTTGAATTCTGGTAGAAATCAGCAAAAGGAACACCTTCCAATTAAGATATTGTGTCATGCTGAGATAGTGAACAAATATAGAATGATTAAAAGTGCAATCCAGCCTTGTGCTGCACTGATGCAGTGGCCGCTATACCAGAGTGACCATTTAGAATGAAGAAAAGAGTGCCTTTACTGTTAACCCTTGCATGGAATAGGGAATTTAGGCAGGTTTAGTTCAACATAGAAGGGTTTAAAAAGCAGAACCTGCTTTTTAAAATTCCCTTTTCTATGCAATGGTTTCAAGTAAAGGCACTCTGCCCTCTGGTAGCAGATCTGGACCTGTGGCTACCACAACACACATATTTGTTCTGTGTGGTGTAGAGATGGAGGAGGATTGGACAGTGGTGGAGATGGGTATTCATGGTGGGGAAGGCAGAACATGGGGTAGATCGAGCTCTGGATGACTTGGGATCAGTGAAGTAAGATTACACCATATCCTATGTCCCCTTCCTGAGCCTCCCCCCTATATAGGCTTCTCATATTTGCACTGTCTATTTAGCTGGTACAGATCTGAGAAGCTCCACTGGGAAGTCTGGAGCTTTAAATGGGGTAAGGGCTTAAGTGTCATCTTATCCTAAAAAGAGCTCCATCCTGTTTCTACCCAGCACAGGGTGAAGCACAGATCCCTCAGCCTCACTGTCAGAGCTGGTTAGGATTGGGCTTGTAAATCTTACAAACTTCCCAGTTCTAGGGATGTTTGAAAGATTTTAAAATGTCCGTCTTTTATTTACATCAGTGTAGCAGAAATTGATTTTCGTGAAATGTTCCATCCATCTGATTTTATTGAGTCAGAATCAAATGCAGTTATATTTAGATAGAAAACATTAGCTTTCTAACCATAAAGTGAATGTATTTGCAGCTTTAGGCTGCAGGAGGCAGAAAAGACCAATTTTGAGAATGCAGGACAAAAACTTCTACTCCAGTCTGGATCCTTGCAGTGTTTTAGTAATTGCGCATAACCGGGATTGCAATTTTGTATCTCTCACAAAGTGCAGTACCTTCCATCATAGTGATGAGACAGAACCTAAGAGGACGTTTGTTGTAGATGATAGCAAAAGTCCCAGCTTTGAATATGAATCAGGTCTGTTCCTCTGAATGCAGAGTTTCAGAGTTTCTTTGAATCATGTGGCATCCTTAACATGACAAATATTTATAGCCGTTTTTTTTTTGTGGCAAATAAGGGTGTTTGGCACAACTTCAATCAGGTACATCAACTGCTTTTCAGGTAAATTAGAATAAACCAGTATCAAAGCCTATAGATAGAAATTTCTTTCTCTGCTAAGTAAGCTGTCCAGTCAATCTAGTCAATACTGCTATACAACAAAGTATGTTTTTAGAGGAAGGGTTGTTGCTCTGTACTGGCACACATGCTTTATGGGCAGAAGCTCTGAGGCTCAAATTACAAAGAGGGCAGAGAAAAATTCCTCTCTGAGGGTGAAATCCAGAGTAACAATGGGGAGTCCTTGCTCCAGAGTAAGAACAAGTTACTCTGGATTTCAGTATGAATTTCCCATTGGTTTTCACTAGGTGGTGCAGTATCTACAGGTGCATGTACATGCTCCCATAGTTGCTCTGGATTGTGCCCTGAGAGACTCTCCTATTCTGGATTGTGTTGTCAGAACTCAATTCCAGCAAAATCAGAATTTTCAACCAGTGTGTCATGGCACACTGATGTGCTGCATTAGGTTTACCGGTGTGCCATAGAGTTTAAAAAATTATTTATTCATTAAATAAATATAATTTATTAATAGGGCCATTGAGGGATGTGAACCTCCACCATCAACATGGTGTGTCTTGCCAATGGTTAAAAAACTGATGATGTGCCTTAAAATTTTAGGGCCTTGCGAGTGTGCTGTGAGATGCCAAAGGTTGAAAATCACTGAGCACATGTTAAAAGGTTGCTGGAGGTCACTTCTGGGTAAGGGGATATTTTTCCTCTTTACCTCTCTCAAGCTCCAGCCTGCTGTATGGGGCTACTCAAATCTGTGCCAGCTATTTAATTGGTGCAAATTGGAGCAGCCTATCTAAGCTGCCTGGCCTGGAAATGGAAAATTTGGCACATGCTGCTGCTAGCAATCTTGTGGACCAGATCCTCCTCCTGTTCCACCCTCTCCCAGTCAGAAATAAACCCTCCCCCAAGAAACACCTTCTCTCCACCTTCTACCACCCCCTGAACCACCTGGTGCACACCTACCCCAGTTGGCTGTTGCCAGGGCTGGATCCACTGGTGCAGTATCCAGCTCTACTGAGCTGGTGTAGGCCTCCTCACCAGACCCCTACTCCCACAAGTACTTTGACAGCTTGTATGTGACACTCAGGAGCTAGCACAGGGGGTTAGCACCAGCTTACGTTGCTTTTAGGATTGTACCCTTATTGTAGGCTGTCCAGCAGGGGCCTATCAGCACAGGATCAGATTAAAAGGAAGCAATAGGGTGCTCTTTTGAGCCAGGAATGCAGCTCCTTCAGACAGTTATGACAGCTACCAGAGCAAAAAAACTTCCAGACTGTGGATGAACAGTTTGGCAAAAATGAACTGTTCTGTAGCTTTCAATGAGGAAACAAATGCCTCTATGGGAAACTCTATAGGAAGATATTTTTAAAAGGATTAGGCACCTTCAAAAGTATGATGAGGAAAACACTCAACAGTATGGAGATCTCAACAGGCTTGGAGAATGGAATGGAAGAGCCTCTATGGGGAAAGAAACCTCAAAGCATTCAGCATGGACAGCTCCACAGGACTGAGTACAGTCTATTCAGGCACTTATAAGTCTCTGCAAAAGAAACAAAAGCATTTCTGGATTGACAAAGGAGTTTGGCACTTCTCTTGCATTCTGCAGCGAAGGTCTGCTGGACTTGATTGATTTAAAGCTGTGTCCTTCCAGGAACACACAAAAGCATTGATTGTGTCCCAATCAGAAAAGTCCCTGAGAAATAAAACGCCTAGTGTGTTCTGCACCCGTGCCCATGTTGTTAAAACTTATTGGCAATGGAAGTCTGAAAAGATTGCCCAGGTAACCTCGCCACTGGATGACTTGAAATCTTAACATACTACTGTATGCAGCAGGAATTTCTTTTAGTAGCAAAACTCTTTCTGGATGGGGCATCTACATTTGTGAGACCTAAAGAAAAGGAGATATACAGACACCCTGAATTTAAACTGCCTCGCCTCATGGCCCTTAAACATCATCATGTTCATCCTGACATCAACCTCATCAGATTGAAGTCCTGCCTAGCTCCAAAAATGTCAGCCAGAAATCAAAATTGAGCTAGGACAGACTGCATACGTGTTGGAAAAAAGAAAATGTTAGCAATTGGCAAAAATAACCAGATAAAGCAATGAAAGTTCAGTATAAGGTAGCTTCCTATGAAATACAGTAATTCTGGTGTGAAAAAACATGCCTTTTGTTTGCTTTTATTGTGCTGTCAATACTATTTACATATAATTGGGGTAGTGTTGGTCTGTAAATTATTTGCGTTGGTGTTCTACATTTCAACTTATTTTAGGAGGATAGCCTGGATTGTATAGACCATTACAACTATCATATGTTTTTAATCTGGTTGAAATTCCAGTCATGTGTCTGTGAATACATATAAAGCTTTGTGAACAGATGTAATAAGTACCAATTAATGGAGATGAAAGCTTGCATATGTTATGCTTAGCACATGGAAATTATTCTGTGAGTTGATTTTGTTGATCCACTGTTGATTCCACTGAACTAAATTTGACTAAGCTACTATCAATGCAATTATTCCATTTTAACTTGTTTGTGGATCACTCTGATAAATTAAATAAGGAGGCATTCTTATATTTGATATATATGGAGTATGATTTTCATACAGCCCTGTGTTTCCTAAAAAGGAACTCTCACAAAGGTTGGTGCTGTGTACTCACTGGTAAGTGGGATAATCCTAATAACCTTGAGAACAAGTAGAAAGTTTCAACATCACAAAGGGTCACACAGTATATTGGACAGTCCCTCTCAGCCAAGGAGTCCCATAGGGAATGGCTGGCTGCATGTTGGACAGGAGCAAAAGCTCATAGAATGCCAGAAATGGCAGATAATGTGGCTCTGCTCAGCAGTTAGAGCTCCTGTGCATGGTTTTTGCACCATTTGGAAGGGTCTTCCTAGCCACCCTAAGCCTCCTACCTACCATTTACAGCATCCCATGTGGTCTCCTAACCTGGAAGTGACAGGAAATGATGTCATTCCCAGGTCTCTTCCTGATCTATGTGCTTCATGTGGGGCATTGTGGGATGCCAAAGATTGGGAAGCAACAGCTTTGGGGAAGTCATGAAGATTGGGTTGCTTTTTTCCATTTATCATTAGAGTGGCTGAAACCCAAACTCAGGTGCATCTTAGAAAAGTCAAAATAGTTTGAAAGAACTGGGCTTATTTTAAAGAGCAGAACCAACTTTTTAAGATGATTTGGTCTTCCAAGGGGATTTGGTCCTCTAAGATGATTTGGAGGAAATTCTGGCTGCAATCCTATGCATTTTTTGGGAAGGAGGAGCTATAAATTGTGAGCCATGAGCAACTTACTTCTGGGTAGACCAGTACAGGATGACACCATTAGACTTTTCTGTGTATGGCTACAAACCTAAAGACACATTCTTGGGAAAAAGACCCATTGAACATAATGGGACATACTTTTGAGTAGGCATGGTTCGGACTGTGCTCTCAGTCTGAGGCAACCAAGAGTGAAAAATGGGTTGCATAGGGAATGTACCTCTATTATTGTACAAAGATGCACAAGGATGAAGACATCCATTTTAAACAGCTGTACGTTTTAAAAAAACACTCACTTGTGGATTTCTTTCCTTCAGTCTGTCAGTTATCACTTTAAGATTTTAAACTTAATCAGCAAGAAATACATATTTCATTTAGTTCAATGCCTTTCTGGTTGCAAGAGCGATGAAACAAATTCACTTATGGTCAATTTGTTCTGCTATTAATCTTTCTTCTCTTTCTTTCTTACCATTTCATTTTTATTCTCTTTGTAGTTAAATTAGACAAGTACAAACAAAATTTTTGATAGCAGAACTAAGGAATTAATTCCAGCTCTGCAAGATGAACTGTGTAAGATAAGGGTGTTAACCAGTCTCTTGTTCCATGTCTTTGGCCGCTGGCATTCTTTGGGTACACATCTTTTCTGCCTTGGTTCACTGAGAGCATACTTCTAAGACAGTTCTGCTAGCCTCAGCATACCTTTAATGAAGATTAATGGCAACTAAACCAAAGCATAGCTAGCTGTGTCCACCCTTGACTAATTGCTTACTTAGTGCTTTTTAGAAGAAACTTCCTTTGATATAAGTATTATGCACTTTTTTTATAGTATTATATTCATGTGTACCATCATGTTACTGATGGATATGGTAGTTGACCTACATTTCTCTGTGTTTTTTCCCCTGCTACTTAAAGGTGGTGAGTGATTAAGAACCAATTCATACATTAGCTTATTGTAAGAATTTTGACATATTGAACCAGACACAGGAAATGGCCTCCCTTATGTCAAACTCATGTTTTGGTATATCTCAGATTTTTTTTTTTGAAATGTTCTAGGAAGCCCATTCACAAGACTAGTTCAATGTGGCAAGCTTAGAGTTTACTTCATCGTATGACAAAATGTGACATGGCTCTTAAGAAAAAAAAAGAAAAAGCAAACTGGAAGAAAAAGGCAAAAGCAAAAAAAAAGGGAATGAATTTTGATAGAGTATTTTTAAAAAATCCTATGCTCCAACAGGCACAATCCTAATATATTTAGGCCAGCATAACTCACTTGGCATATCTTCCCATGGTGGTGGTGGGAGGTAGACATATGCCTATCACTGGTCTAACCCAGTGAGGCAGAAGTGCCTTATGGTAGTATGACACCCTCAGCTCAGGATAGTAGGTCTTATGCTGGCCTAACTGGAGATTAGGATTGTAGCCAACATTGTTTAATAGATTTTATAATGCTTACCTATGAGGATAGCATAAACACATGCAGCAAAAAATATATGACAGACAGATGAGAAGGGGAAATGGAACTAAGCAAGCATTACAAGCAAGTTACAGTTTCACCCACAATTCTGTTCCATTCATCTTCTTGTTAGGTTGGCTTAAAATTTGGAACATGTGCTGCTGGCAACAGTATCCATTCTTCTTGTGGATGCAAATTTATTAAATTACACCAGCAAATTTATTAAACAACTTTGCAAAAGAGGAATCTTGATACTGTAGCATTTTATTATGTATCAGAGTTCATTTTTGCACTGTAAAATGCATACATGCTGGTATGCATCATGAACCTGTAAAAAGAAAAAAGCAAATTGTATATGTATGTGAATAAAATGAGCAAATTAAAAATGGATGTAGGTCACATTAGTGGTCACAAAAAATGGTCACAATAGTACCACCCTTAAAATGTTGGACCACCAAACCCAGTGAAAAATCTGGATGTGGAGAAATTTCAGAACCTCCCTATTTCTTCCATGCACAGTATGGTACTTTAAGGGCACAATCCAGAGTAACTACGGGAGCATGTAAGAGACATTATGTGCACCCATAGTTACTGCACCGCCTAGTGAAATCCTATGGGAAATTCATATTGCAATCCAGAGTAACTTGTTCTTACTCCGGAGTAAGGACTCCTTGTAGTTACTCTGGATTTCACCCTAAATCAGGCAGCATAATCCTATCTAAATTCTCCCATGCTGATGTAGCAAGGGCAGTGCAGCTTATGTTATCCCACAGGGAAATTTTTTCAGTCTGGAAGCCTACTCAGGGTCAGAGGATATTTCTGCCCTTGATCCAGGTTAAAATCCCAGTCAGTTAAAGTCCCAGTGCAACTTCTCATTCATTCATTCATTCATTCATTCATTCATTCATTCATTCAAGGGATTTACATATATCCTGCCTTTCTCGTGCTAAAACAAATGCCCAAGGCACCTTATATAGCTATTGTATCCTTTTGTCCTCACAACAACCCTATGAGGTAGGTAATTGTTCTACAGCAGCTTGTAGAAGTCTTCTTTTCCAGATGGGATTCTTTCATAGCATGGTCATCACATCAAGCATCAGGAAATGCTTACTAAGCTTCCAGCAAGAGCAGTTTTCAGGTTGGCCAAGTTGTTAACAGCAACATCTCTTTCTCTATTGTCTCATGACTGCTTTATAAGTTTTCGGTCTCCCATCCTAAAGTTGCCCAGGTCTTTCTCTGCTTAGAATTATTTGGCAGCCCTTCACTTAACCATCAAACCATGCTTGCTATCTGCGCCAGCAAAATTACTACTGCACTTCCAAATGAATCCATGTCCATTTAGGCAGGAAGGTAGAATCTAGGGAGTAGAGAAACTTAAGCTGGTCTGGAACTAACCTTCAGATGTTAAATCTGTTTAAGGCTGCAATCCAGAGCAAATTCAGCCTGCTCTGACCTAACTGCACTCTCCTAACTATTCTGTATCCAGAACATAAAAGTTATGCTGCATCCAGAGTCAGGAAGCCTGGGCTGCCCTAACTGCTCCAGAGCATGCTAAGTAATTGACACAAGGGGAAGACTTGCTCCTGAGGAGACACCCCTCAGATCATACTGAACAAGGAACAGCTGTGGTGCCTACAGTGGTGACATGACTCTGCACATCACCTGGTGCGGAAGTCTGTGCGTCATCCCTGGGATCCGCCCCCCCCCCCCAACCCGGACTGCACAGTCACCAAAGTTGGCGCCTGCGCAGTTGTTTCTGAAGCCAACTGGCTTCAGAAAGAGTACTGCGCAGGCACCATCTCTGACACCTGCGCAGTACTTTTCTGAAGCCTTTTGGCTTCGGGGGAGACTGTGCAGGCGTCAGAGTTGGTGCCTGTGCAGTACTCTTTCTGAAGCCATTCGGCTGCCGCTCCGCCTCCTGAGTGAGGCCGAATGGCTGTGCAGAGGCGCGGACTTTCTCTGCTCTAAGGAAGTCTCCTCTGAAGCTGTTCGGCATGCTCAGTGTGTTTCTGCGCAGTGCACCTCAGATGGCCGTTCAGGCCAGCTCCTCAGACAAGTGGCAGCTTCTGGCTGATTCTCCGCCTTGGAGCAGGCCTGAATGGGGGTGCTGACGCCCGGGGCCTGCCAAAGGACAGTCAAACTCCTCCGGTACATCACCCCATATGGAGCGCATCCCCAGTGCAGCCCACACCAGCCGCACCAGTCTGGTGACGCCACTGGGTGCCTGCCTTATAAGGAGTCCCTGATGAGATGCCAGTACATTCTACAGTGAATACAAGGGGCTTCTTGGAGTGGCCTGCTGTATCCTGAGCTTTGTGGGCAGCCGTAGTTTGTTCCATATCCTGAGGTTGAGAGGAAGGGGTTGCAGCTAGGCTGGCCAAGAACTCAGATTTTTGGTCAGCACTGCCATTCTTACTCGGGCCTTATCATGGGCCCCTATGGGTCTACTCATTACTATACCTGCTCCTGAGGTGGTATAACTCTGAGGGCTGGAAGAGGGCATTTCTGCCTTGGAAACAGGCTCTGGATTCAGAGTAACTGCTCTGCTCTAGGCAATGCTAAACATGCCCTCAACTTGCCTCTCCTGAGCTGCTTAGGCTGCCCCAGTTAGGGCAGAGCAGGTCCACCTCTCTTAGGGCACCCTATCTTGCCTTGCTCTGCCCTAAGCCTCCTTCAGAGTAACTGGGCTGGAGCATCTTGCAGTTGCTCCAACCTAGTGTTAGATAGGGCAACCTAAGGGCTCTTATGTGGACAGATTAGTTGCTCTGGATTGGGCTGTAAGTCTCTGTGAACTGTGAAACCCAGAGAACTGATAAGCTGAGTCTTGATTGAGAGCCAAAGAAGCCAGCTGGGAGGCAGTGTACTGTCTAATGAACCTCACTACAGTCAGTATCACAGAAATAGTTACATCTACAGTAGATACATCGACAGTCTTGCATACAAGTCATTCTGTATTTGGGTGCAGTGTAATGTGTAAACACACCTAGTGTTTAGGATTTTAGAAGATACACAGAAGAAGCCTAATAGAAGCAAACCTAGTGAGAGATGAGGAGAGGATCCAGGGGTCATGCTGGATGAAGCACATTTGTTATAGTGGTTGTTCTAGTTGTAGATAGATTTCAGGTTATTCCAAGATTATTTTTTCAAGTTTCTGATCATCCAAGATAAGCACTAAAGTTTATGTCCTGACAGAATTATAGGATAGCAGACTCATGGGGTTGATGGTTGATACTACATTTTATCTTATGTGGTTTCTGCTGTAGTGGTCAGTATGTTGTAAACCTGCAGTTTGTTTTCTTGTTGTGCTATGAATGTGTTAACTAGAAACGTCTTTGTTATATTTTATTTTTCCGTTGTTGGAAAATGGATCAAGGGAACTATGTATCAAACAGTAATGTCAAAGAAGTTCAAATGCAGCCTTATTTATTAAATGTCCTTACGCACTTCTGTTTTATTACATTAGAATGTCACCAGCAAAAGAGAAGGCAGATAAGTGCATTGCTAATATCAGAGAAAGGACATTTATTTTAGGAAATTGCACAGTACCAGTATACTTTTTTATTTGTACAGTAGTTTGAAGCTGATGAATTCTTCTCTTATCAAGCAGTTATGGCTAAAAGCTTACAAAACCTAGGATAACACATTTTTGTACTGATAAAAGAGAAGATTAATCAGTGATTATGAGAAACTCTGAGTCCTTCATCAAATATCTCTAGAAGCGATTCATGAAAGTAAATTATAGGTTTACTGGAGGTGGGCAGCCTAATACTGCACTTTATAGCAACCAGAGGAACAGCAAAAACAGTGACTGCTGCATCCTGAGCATGCCTGGCAGTTGGCAGTGGCTTTTAGGGGAAAGGAGACATTCATCCCTTTCCCTGGATAAAGGAGCAGACCCCGCAATGGTGCTATTCAATTTTGCTCCAGCTATTTGAGTTGAGAGTCCCAGTGTCAGGACAAGAGGTATAACTCGGAGTCCTGGATCCACAAAGCAGAGCTGTGCCAGTCCCATACCCCTCCTGCCCTGCTCCCTCCCCATCCCACCTTCCCCCACTCTCCTTCCATCCTAGAACACCTCCTCCCTCCCCTAACTCACCGTTCTGCTGCCCAGAGCTTGTCTCTTTCTCCCAGCATCATGTGGTGGGTCTCTCGCTGGTGCTGCCCCAGCACAGACTGGCTGTGAGTTGGCATCTGACCTGGTACTGAGTTTTTCAGGCATGCCTTATTGCACATTTGCAACATTCAGTACCAATGGAGGACTAGCATTGACAGCAAAAGATCAGGCCTTGAGTTGCCTTATTAAGGCTGCAATCCAGAGCAAATTCAGCCTGCTCTGACCTAACTGCACTCTCCTAACTATTCTGTATCCAGAGCAGAAAGTTATGCTGAATCCAGAGAGTCAGGAAGCCTGGGCTGCCCTAACTGCTCCAGTGCATGCTAAGTAATTGACACAAGGGGAAGACTTGCTCCTGAGGAGACACCCCTCAGATCACACTGAACAAGGAACAGCTGTGGTGCCTACAGTGGTGACATGACTCTGCACATTACCTGGTGCGGAAGTCTGTGCGTCATCCCTGGGATGCGCGGCCCCCCCCCCCCCACCTGGACTGCACAGAAAGAGTACTGCGCAGGCACCATCTCTGACACCTGCGCAGTACTTTTCTGAAGCCTTTTGGCTTCGGGGGAGACTGTGCAGGCGTCAGAGTTGGTGCCTGTGCAGTACTCTTTCTGAAGCCATTCGGCTGCCGCTCCGCCTCCTGAGTGAGGCCGAATGGCTGTGCAGAGGCGCGGACTTTCTCTGCTCTAAGGAAGTCTCCTCTGAAGCTGTTCGGCATGCTCAGTGTGTTTCTGCGCAGTGCACCTCAGATGGCCGTTCAGGCCAGCTCCTCAGACATGTGGCAGCTTCTGGCTGATTCTCCGCCTTGGAGCAGGCCTGAATGGGGGTGCTGACGCCAGGGGCCTGCCAAAGGACAGTCAAACTCCTCCGGCACATCACCCCATACGGAGCGCATCCCCAATGCAGCCCACACCAGCCGCACCAGTCTGGTGACGCCACTGGGTGCCTGCCTTATAAGGAGTCCCTGATGAGATGCCAGTACATTCTACAGTGAATACAAGGGGCTTCTTGGAGTGGCCTGCTGTATCCTGAGGTTTGTGGGCAGCCGTAGTTTGTTCCATATCCTGAGGTTGAGAGGCAGGGGTTGCAGCTAGGCTGGCCAAGAACTCAGATTTTTGGTCAACACTGCCATTCTTACTCGGGCCTTATCATGGACCCCTATGGGTCTACTCATTACTATACCTGCTCCTGAGGTGGTATAACTCTGAGGGCTGGAAGAGGGCATTTCTGCCTTGGAAACAGGCTCTGGATACAGAGTAACTGCTCTGCCCTAGGCAATGCTAAATATGCCCTCAACTTGCCTCTCCTGAGCTGCTTAGGCTGCCCCAGTTAGTGCAGAGCAGGTCCACCTCTCTTAGGGCACCCTATCTTGCCTTGCTCTGCCCTAAGCCTCCTTCAGAGTAACTGGGCTGGAGCATCTTGCAGTTGCTCCAACCTAGTGTTAGATAGGGCAACCTAAGGGCTCTTATGTGGACAGATTAGTTGCTCTGGATTGGGCTGTAAATTGATATTCTAGTCCAGTAGTTCTCAAACTTAATACCTTCTAGAACCATTTACTGTCCTAACTGAAATCTTGTGGAACTGCTGGTTGCTTGCACAGACTTTTAGGAAGGTCAGAGCACCCACATGTGCTCAGATTGGCAGAGTGCCTAGCAGACCAATTATGGTTGCTGAGATCTTAGGGACACCAGGATTCCTTGAAGCATACAGTGAAAAACTAATCAAATATATGATTTCAGTGCCTCTCCAAACTATACCAGAAAGGCAGTTTTCAATGCAATCACATTCTGTGCCTTCATCATTTAAACATCATTTATTTACAATACTCCTTTGCAAAAATTCAGAAAGCAGTTCAATATTGCTAGTAGCAAAGTTCTGAATTTGAAATACCTCTGTGTTCTACACCTATTAAGAACAAGCTGGTTTGATGCCAAAAAAATTCAATTGTTACTGAACTTAACATTAGTTAAAGGGCATGCCAAATAATGTTACAGTGAGATCCCTTTTAGCTAAAAATGTTACCTTTGCCATTTGTAACATTTTCTCTGTGTCTACTCTGTTACGACTTATTGAAACATGTGGGCTTTCCATAAAACAAGACAGATTTGTCCACCTATTTTAGTGATATCTGCATTGATAGTAGCTCCCCAGCGCCACTTTCAGTCCAGCTGAGATCCATTTATTTGGAGATGCTGGGGTCTGAACGGGAAACTTCATATATGCAGAAGATATCTTTTGCCCCTTGACTTTGGTACTTCCCCAATTGGCTCACTTACTAATGGTAGTAGTAATATTGTTGAGCACAGTACAAAACCCATTACCAGCAAACTTTGACAATGGCCAGATTTAAATCATGTGGACTTATAAATCAGTGCTTTAAATGAATGCAACTTAAACCCATTTAATATTGTTAAACTGCATGTAGTACTGTCTTAGATCATGTCCCATGATCTAAGAAGAACCTCTACTGGCTCAGGCCAAAGCCTCATCTAGTCCAGTTTCCTGTATCCCATAGTGGCCCATCAAGTGCCTCAGGATGCACAGAAGACCTGCATCCAGGTGCCCTCCCATGCAGCTGGCATTTTGAGGTTGTCAAAATCAATCAATGTACACACATACACACACCCATACCCTTCATGGCTTCTAACCTGTGATGGTCTTTTCCTCTAGGAATCCCAGTTATTGTGCTGAATTTCAAAATGGAATGAAAGTTCAAAGCCAACTGATTAACCTTAACGTCGTTTCTCGTTTATTTTCTAAGCAGAAAATCACAAAGCTAAAGAAATGCTACTAAAGAAATGCTACTTATACTGGTGTATAAGTAGCACCAATCACATTTTTCACCATTTTAAAATAACTTGTTGAAAGCATTATCACACTATCAGTGCAATCCTAAGCATGTCTACTCAGAAATAAGTCCTGATGTGTTCAATAGTACTTAATCCCAGGAACGTGAGGTTAGGATTGCAGCCTAAGTTGAGAGTGTGGAGGATAGTTTGGAGATCTGTTGGTTCAAAAACATGCCTCCTTAATTGAATTATAGTCATGGGCTTGGAGAAGATTGCTGGAATTGGGGATTCTTTGTTTGGCTAAACTTGTTTTTCTCAAGATCAAGAGTCTGAAGAGGTGGCTGTGGTCACAAAGAAAAAAATATGAGTATATTGTTCTAGCTGATATCAGAGCCAGTAACCTTCATTTAAATTTTGGGTCCTATCAAGCCACATTGAAACACTGGAGTTACAATCTCTGTTTGAATGTTGGAACTACAGTAGCATTTTGGAGCCAACAACTCCATCTGATACAACCTGATTGGCCTGGGGATCTGAGATCTCTTCCTCTCAGTCAAGAAAATACTCATATTACTGGCCTGTTCCATTCTGTATGGCCACATTGTTCAGTAATCAAACAGAAATGTCCAGTTAATATTGATTGGGGATAATTGAATTATTTCAACATGGCAGTAATATAGTTTTCATTTCATAGTAATTTTGAAAGTTAGAACACAAACCAGCCGATGTTGAGAATGTTTAAATGCCATTAATTTCTCATTTAAGTGCATGTTGGATCATGCTCCTTCATTTTACTGAAATGGGGAGGAAAACTACTTTGGAACAGACAGATTTAGTATAATTGAACCATTTAATATGTTGATCATAAATGTTTTGCAGCGATCAGAGATTCCGCTCATAATATTTAACATCTAATAAAATTAGGGAAAAGTCACAAACATTGTTTGGTTAGCCACTGATATATAATTTTTATTATAGTAATGCAGACCTATCTTAGGTTTTGGACAGCATCCTGTTTGCATCATAGAATTTATATTGAAATAGTAAAAACAACACCATTATTTATCATCAGCAGATAAAACAGGCTTCTTGCTATAAATGGCATGGTTAGCCACACCACATTTAATTAAGGTTAGCAGCTTTTATGCCATTCAGTGCTCTTTTTACAGGGGTGCTTTAGAGTTTTTTTAAGATCATGGAATTAATATCCTGATTTTATTAGGGGTTTGGTACTGAATTTTTGTTTTCCTCAGCTGCTGGGAGAAAAATAGATGTTTAGCACAAAAAGCTCCTCACCATGTTCTCATGTAAATGAATGCTTGACATTTTGCCAATGCATTCTAAGTCAGATTATCTGAACTATGGTTATCCTGAATTGATTAGCCATAAATCCAGGAAGCTAAAGTGTGTGCGGGAGGTTGGGGATATTCTCTAAAGGTTAGACTGGGTTTTTGACTGGGATAATTCTGATCCAGCATAATTAAAGTAGTTCAAGTTGGGAGCGTGTGAAATTTGAGACTAAAGTCTGCTTTACCATAGAATGAAGAATTAATTGCATCACAAATCAAATAATGTAGGATTGGGCAGTCTCCTTTTGTCGTGAGCAAGGTGGCAAATTGAGCATACAGAACAATTGCCTCAGAATGGTACTTGGAGAGAACGGCCATTAAAACCCCAACACACACAGAGAAACACAGACAGCATGGCTTGTAACCTGTGATGGTCCTTTCCCTTATGAATTTGTCCAATCCCTTCTTAAAGGCGTTGAGGCTAGATGCCATCACCACATCCTATGGCAGGGAGTTCCACAGATCAACCAAACACTAGGTAAAGAAGTATTTTCTTTTGTCTGTCCTAACTCTCCCAACATCCACTCTCCTGGTGGATATCCCCTAGTTCTATTGTTATGTGAAAGGGAAAAGAGCATTTCTCTATCCATTTTATGCATCCCTTGCATACTTTTGTATGTCTCAATCATGTCTAAGTCACGCCTCGGGTGCCTCTTTTCTAGATGGAACAGACCCAAACATTGTAGCCTTTCCTCATATGGAAGGTGTCCTAGACCATCAGTCATCTTGGTAGCTCTCCTCTGGATTTTTTTATTTCTTCTATATCCTTTTTAAGATATGGTGACCAGAACAGGACACAGTACTTCAAATATGGTCCTACCATCAATTTATACAATGGCATTATAATATTAGCTGTTTTATTCTCAATGCCTTGAGGTACACTCATTATTGAAAATTGTTGCATAATTGTAATACTAATTTAAAAGCAGTACAACATTTATTTTACTATTAGAATAGTCTAGTTATTCTAATTTGAATATTAGAAAATTCTAATCATTATTCTAATATTAGAATATTCTAGTTAGATAATTAGAATATTCTACTTTTACTTAGAATAAATGACCATACTTGCATTTCCCTTGTTTATTTTAAAGTTTCCTTTGTCATGAAGGCTTAAAACCATGGCAGACTATAAGTACAATCCTAACCATGTCTACTCAAAAGTAAGCCTCATTGTGTTCAGTCAGTATTACTCTCAGGAAAGTGTCTTTAGGGTTGCTGCGTTTATTTGAATGAACCATCCTCTGCCTCTTGCACTCATTCCACCTTGCAGTTTAATTGAGAGTCGCTCGGGAGGCATACAGGGTTATAACTTTCTTGTAGTATTTGGTGGTTCTGCAATCACTGCTGTGACCAAAGCAGCCTGTGCTGCTGACTAGCTATTTGGTTGGCGGCAATAAATCCATCAGCTCATACCTTAAATCCTATGCTTGCAGGGTTGCATGATCAAGCCATTTAGGCAGATGAAACTAACCGCAAGCTGGTAAGCATTTATTGCTGACATCCTTTCAAATAAGAGCTGACTTAATAAAGTTGTGGAACACTGAACCCCAGTTATTTATAGCTGTTTATAATACAGGACAGTTGTTTTGAAATTATTTTTCTATTAATCAATTTATTTAAAAAAAACCAAACAAAAACCATAGTGGAATTAAAAATGCTATCTTGTGCTGCTTCAATAGCTTTCTTCTCACATCCACTATTATTCAGTGGATGTGATTTGGTAATCACTTCAGGTAGTGATTTGGATTTAGTCTTCATTCCCTTTTCCCCACCCCTCTCCAAGCTCCCATACTAAGTACATTTTTTCCTCAGCAATATGCATTGGTTTTAGTGTGCTTGATGTTCCAAGGAGTATGCTTGAGATCTGAGTGTTGTTAATCAGTTGTAACAAATACGTTTGTGCAATTAGAATGGCCAGCCATAACAGCTTAGCACTTTTTATGACTGAAGCTCTCTGGCAATGTGTCATAACAATCATTACTGACTGCCATTAAGTGTTTAGCTGTCAGGTTTGAATGGCTGAAATGGCATCATGCAGCCATTTATTTTCAATGCCTATAGATGCTCATTAGGCAATGGCTTATATAATAGCTGATATTATTTCACACAAAAAGCACACGTTGTACCACTGGCACTTTGCATTCCTGTTGCCTTTTTCAATACCAGTTCAGGGGAAAAAATAGCAACAGTTATTTTAAGCGCTGGCAGTAATTTTTTTCCCTCGGGACATGCTATCTTAGTGAAATTGTGAAACAGTGCCCACAGCCATATGGTACGGATAATTCATGTCATGCTATTTTACGCCGTTTAACTGTTGTCTTTATCTTGCAGAGTATATACATAATCTTAGGTAGGGAACTCAATGCACATATTCTTTCATAATGTAAGTTCCTTTTTATTTTTTCTTGAAAAATCTTAGTTTCAATCAATCTGTACAGTTTAATCTCCTTATCCAAGGGGAACATGGTTTCTTATTGTGTTTTTTTCATTTCCATATGCATCTCTGAAGAACTATGAATGTTAATTTTCAACAGGATTGTGTTTGCAGGGATCAGAGTAGGTGTCCTCCCATTTTTCAGCCCTCTTTTCATATACGTGCTATGAACGCATCATTTACGTATCATTTCAAAGCTCTTGACAAATAACATTGAAACACAGCCAATCAAATAGTCTCTGTTGCCTAGGTAACCTTCACAGAGTCGTAGCGAAGACGCGGGATGAAGGCCATGTTACTTTTATTGTCTAATTACTTTGACTTGTCACAATTTGCCCAGATAAACCAGTAGCTGACCTGAAATATATGAGCAACATGAGAACCACTAATTTCCTCTCCTGTGCTTTATTTAGAGGACAAGCGAATACTATAGGACATTCACAGATACCTTGAGGCTGCCTTACAATGAATCAAAACTGGTCCATCTAGCTGGGTATTTTTTACACTGACTGATAGAGGATCTCCAGTGTTTTCAATCAAGCTTGCTTTCATTTAGGATTATAGTTCTTATTCTGACATATGAATAAATGACAGTCTCCAAAAACTAAAGTAGGCTAATATCTTTATTTAGATCCATCTGAAATAGCACAACACCATGCTTCTAGAAATTTTCCTCATGTCTGATGTTAAGAAAAACAAAAGGCAGTGTTATAAAATTTTCTATTATGGCCCTCTTTATTTTTTCCCCTTCTTTTGTTTCATTTAACATCTTGCTAGAAGACAAGTTCTGGAAAGGGTGACAATATGACCAGAAAAACCCAGATTTGTCCGGATTTTTAGCATCCTGTCCAGGTGTCCGACATTTTGGCTTCATTTTGAAACTTTGCGATAGTGCACAGTACCCCATCATGCCATATGTCGCTGGATTCATATTGAAGAGCAGAATCCAGTGCAAAAATCAGTTTGGAGATATCTCCTTCCTATCAAAAGTTATGGTAAAAAAACTGAAAAACAAAAATGAAAAAATACACTTTATGGCAATTTTTTAAAGTGGGTAGGAATTTTGGCCTGGGATTAGGAATTTTGGCTGTGGGATTCAGGAATTTTGGCCCTAGGGTTCAGGAATAATATGATCACCCTGATTCTGGAGAACTCAAAAGCTTGCTCACTGCTTTGTGGTACTGGGTATTAATAAAGATTACTTGGGCTTCAGATTATTTTTTCCTAATACATTAGCATGATAACCAACATTCTTCTTAAAAATTATTCTTATTCTTAAAATATGAATGCTAATCAATTATGTATTGGGTGCAATCCAGAGTAACTACGGGGAGTCCTTGCTCCAACGTAAGAACAATTTACTCTGGATTGCAATATGAATATCCCATAAGTTTTTATTAGGTGGTGCCATAACTACGTCAACATAAATGTCTCTTATGTGCTCCCGTAGTTACTCTGGATTGTAGGGATTGTCTGTGTTGGTATTTACGTGTGCCTTAATTTGGATAGCAGTTTTCATGCTTCAAACAACATCTATCGTTTTGTTTTATTTATAATCGCAAAAATACTTTTTAAAAATCGCAAAAATACTTTTTTAAAAATGCAGCACCATCAAAACTCAGAATATGTTATTTTGGAAATGTGCAACATTCTAAGTCATTAATTTGGCCACCAATTAATTTGGCCACCAATTACCCTGCAATCCAGAGTAACTATGGGAGCATGCAAGAGACATTTATGTTGACATAGTTATGGCACCACCTAGTGAAAACCTATGGAAAATTCATATTTCAATCCAGAGTAAATTGTTTTTACGTCAGAGCAAGGACTCCCTGTAGTTACTCTGGATTGTGCCCTTAGTATTTTACCTATTTTTGTTGGTCTCATTTAATAACACACGTTCCATTGTAAACATTCTGATCAGTGAGCTTTTTCAGGCCAAAATAATAAAATAAATATATGAATTAAAAAGAACTGTGGCAAGTTTGATGCAAGGCAAATAGACTAGTCTTATATGTCAACACTACTCCTATAAATACTGACATTGATAAATTTTGTAGGTGAAGCTTTTCTTAAGAAAGAAAAATATCTTTACAGCACAATCCTCACTTGCATTGGAATAGGCAGACAGGCATATCCGTGCTGTATCCAGCATATGGGCTGCTGCTGCACCAACCTGAGCCCTTTGCAGCAACCCTGATTGGGCTACTCAGTTATGCACCTCTGAAATTGGGGGCACAAATCTGAGCAGCCCAGACTGCCCAGCACAGGGACTAGGATCCAGCATAATTTCTAGGTTGTGGACCCAGCTCATATCTCCAACCAACCGCCCAGTCTTCCTTGCCACCTGCCCTACCCCTGCACTTTCCTTATGGTACTTTAGAAAAGCTCCTGAAAAGTCCCTTGCACCAGCCTGGAGGGGAGGTTTGGATTGCACTTTCTGACAATAGTCATGGGGGGCAGTCCACACAACCTTCAATGATGGAAATAAATCAGTCATGGTTTTTAAATATGAAGTTGTAATGCAAAATGGCTACATTTTAATTTATTTTATATTGTGATATGCCTTTGGAATTCTTACAACTCCAAAATATTATACGGATGGGCTGTCTGTGCTTAAACTGGAATAAGGATTGCCAAGGGTCTTCATAATCAATGCTGCTTTTTAAAAATCCTCACTCTTCCTTCGGAAGTAAGCCGATTTTAGTGTTTCTTGAATAATTTTTCTCAGCTGGACTAAAAAGGATTAGAAAAGTTAATATTCTGTAACCACTCTTCTCAAGAAATACCAGATGACGAAATGTCCTGTACTAGCAGAAAACAGTGTTCTGCAACACTTACTGATAAATCATGCATTATTAAAAATAGGACAACAGCCTTGTTTTTAAGACACTTCTGTAAGGCATATTTAAATCCCTGAACAAAAGTTGAAAGTACTGCCTTTTCCAGAAAACTGATTGTATCTCACTGTTCATTTAAAATAAGCAACTGTGTGGTGCAGTACATACCAGCAATAGCAATATAAGTTGTATCCAATCTTGCTTCAATGAATACATTATTGCTTTTTGTGTTAACTTTCTTTTTCCTCACCAGGCAATAGAGTTGTTTATGCTGTTCTGATGCAGCAAAAGCTGAATGTTTAATTAGAATGTGATTCTTAGCACATGACTGATCATTTTTACTTCCCTCTTGGTTCACATCTTTTTTTTTTACCAGCATAGTTTTCACTGATGATTCACACAGATAATGAAATTAGAATAATTTAACTTGCAAATCTTACAGCATATATACTGATATTTTTATGTCTTCACAATCTTCAGGCAGATTTTAAATTAGAAACAAATGTATACCTAAGGATCTGTGAGTTCTTAAATATAAATCAGCAGTGGAAGTATCCTATAGTTGTGGGATACAACGCTCGTTGTAGGATGTACAACTCTGCATAGTTGTACCTTTGTACTGGCATCTCCCACTTTCTGACAATTGAAAGGTATTGACACTTCTGCACTTTAAGTACCTTTCAATTATACCTGGAAGTCATTCATTTAATGTATGCTCTGATCTCTGCAGATCTAAAGGCCAACTTTGCTCTCCCTCCTAATATTGATTTACACATGACATGGTGTTTCAAACTGTTGTGGGGTTGGTGTGTGTGAGTGCATGTACAATAACTTTAGGTTGTTGGCTAGTTCCATTTCTGGAGGCATTACAGTATTCACAGACAACAGTAAGAATTTTCAAGATTAAAAAAGCCAATTGGCATTTGCTTGTTAAGAAAGCATTGGAAGCAACATTTGGAAACCTTTTGTTTTAAAAAAAAAGGTTTCACTTTTCAACCATTTCTGCTTTTCACCACAACTCCAGTCAGTAGCTTATCAAATGAGTGGGGGTCACTGGTGTTATAAAATCAACTATGAATAAGATTAATTGGAGCCAATGTGGTTATCTCTGGAGTATGGCAAACAGTCAGCCAGTTCCAAACTTGGGCTGCATACAGTCCTGCTGGCCCACCTGTTTCAGAGCACGTTTGGTTTGCACCGCCTGTGGATTATCGTACAGTTTAATGTTGCCATAAAATTGTGCACATATATGAAATTCAGGAAGATTTCAGAATCTTAAATATTTTGAAATTTCCTGAATTGTGGAAAACCTGAAAGGAAATTGTTGTTGATTAATATTAAAGTAACCACAACTCCATGAGTCGTATCAAAGTTCCTTGCAATGTCATGAGGTTCTCTGTGTTAAGTTCTTGCTTCAGATGGTAGGCTTGCTGCTATGTCAGAAGCAGTGCCTTGAAAAATCACAGGTTCCTTGCACTGGGAAAATGTTCACAACCCTAACTCAACACCTGATTATACTGGAATTTACTGCTGGAATATGTAAGTTTATAGTTACTAATTAGTTTTAATATTGACCACGGGTATAAAATATACACACACCACTTTATGCTGAACCCTTTGATGAAATACTATGATGGAAAATATATCTAACATCATCAATGTAAATAATATTTATCAATTTATTGTGGTGCATTTCAAATTTAGAATTCACTGTGCCATTTTGATTGAAATCCCTCCATTGTTCTGGAAGAATACCTTCTGTTCAGGCTTCTCACAGTCATTGACTCTAGTGCTTCTGTATTATTCCATTAGAGGAAATCATTTTCTGTGTTGTATTATGCATTCAGAGTAGAAGACATTTAGCGGTATCCATTTGTATTGGTTGTACAATCTGGAAGCATGTCACCAAAATTAATTCAAGCATTTAGTTCAAATTCTGCCCCAAAGAACAGTTTTAGACTGAAATGTTTTGTTAGAAAACATCACTTACATCAGTGGTCAGTGCCTGAGAATATTTACATTCGTTTTTTGTGCTTATTATTCCCTTAACTGAAATATGAGAAAAAAATTGCCTTCCAAAGGTTGTACAACACATAGCAAAGTAAATTTACTCAGCCTTTCATTATCTGCATCCAATTTCCCATTGTGTATTATTTCTGTAAATTGAGATTTTTTGTTGTTGAGGCGTGTTCTAAATTGGCTTGTTAAGTGAAAATCTCTGTCACTTTGCTTTTCCTTCTTCTACAGCAAAATCAGATCTTGTATAATGGAATCCTAATATTCTTAGGAAAGTCAAATAAAATCTCACAGTCACCTCACTTAGGACATTTTCTCAGTCTGCTGAATGTATGTTCTGGAGCCAAATTAATGTGATGTAATGAGTTTGGGTATAGCATTCTACACCTGCAATTCTCAAACGTGGAGGGGCATGAGCCACCAGGAAAACTAGAAAGTGATCATTCCCTTTTAAGAGGAGTTGTCCAGGAATGTGTGCCCTCTCAGTGCTCCAATGATCATGATGCAGTGGTCCAGTGTCATACGTGGGAGAGCCATGAAGCCTCCCAAAGGGCTCTGGAGGCTTGCAGACCCTTTTCTGAGTCTTTCTATTGCAGCAGTGAGTTCATATCACTGAGTGAAGCATTAACTGCAGCACCATCATGACACACACCACCCACAACTGCAACCACTGACAGGGTTCTCAGCTCCCTTGGAGGAGTTTAAGAACCACTGTTCAAGATGTAGTGGGGGAAGCAAAACTTGTTCCCAAGCTCGCTGTATTTATAGATTTTGTATTTTATGTTTTGATGGATGACTGTTACCTGAACATCCTTTGTTGTTGTTTAGTCGTTCAGTCATGTCCAACTCTTTTTGACCCCATGGACTGAACTACACCAGGTCTCCCCATCTTCCATCAGCTTCTGAAGTGCAACCAAATTCACGTTATTGGCTTCTGTGCCACTATCTAACCACCTCATCCACTGCTGTCCCCGTCTCCTTTTGCCTTCAGTTTTTCCCAGCATCAGGCTCTTTTCTAAGGAGTCCTGTCATGATATGGCCAAAATATTTGAGCTTCAGCTTCAGTATCTGTCCTTCCAGGCAGGATTGATTTCCTGTAGGATGGACTGAAATGATCTTCTAGCAGTCCAAGAGACTCTCAAGAGTCCTCTCCAGCACCATAATTGAAAGGCATCTATCATTTGGAGGTCAGCCTTCTTTAAGGTCCAGCTCTCACAGCCATGCATTACCACAGGGAAAACAAAAGCTTTAAATAGATGGATCTTTGTCAGCAATTAAGTTGTCTAGCCCTGTCATAGCTTTCCTCCCCCAAAGCAAGCATCTGTTGATTTCTTGGCTGCATTTGCCATCAGAGATCTTAGAGCCTTAAAAAAATGAACTCTGTCATGACTTCAGTTTCTTCCGTTTCTTGTATTTGCCATGATTAATGGGACCAGAAGCCATTATCTTGTTTTTTTAAAAAAATGTTTAAAGTCATATTTTGCACTTACTTTTTAACCCTCATCAAGATGTTCCTTGGTTCCTCCTCACTTTCTACTATTAGAGTGGTATCATCTGCATATCTGAGGTGACATTTCTCAAATCTAATTATTGGCACTCAAGTTGTGAAAATGCCTGTTTTGGGTTGACTCAGCAACTCTAGAGTCATATTTTGATTGTAGAAATTTGAAACTGGCAAAGACTTGAGTTGGGATCCCCCACTTTTTTTTCTTCAAGAGTCAGCAAGTAAGTGCCCATCTGGAGTGTTTGCTTACTGCACTGTGCAAATAGATCTGCTTTCTGTTTGTGCAGTGATGCTTTTGACCCCAAGTGGCATGGAAGAACTTTGGGGATCCATCATCCAGGCAGGATGAAAGGCAGGAGAAAGCTCTTAACTCCACTCTGATAAGAAGGGAAGAATGAATATTCATTGGGCAAAAAAAACTGGAATTCTTTTCATTCACTGAGGCAGCCCAGAAGGCAGAAACCAAGCCTTACCATTAGCTGCAAAACCAGGGAGGAGGAAGATTCTTAAGTGACTGATGCCTAAATTAATGCAGCGTAGAGCCATTATCTTTGGTGTTTGAATTAAAGCATGGGTTTTTTGTTATTTCTATTTTTATCAAAAACTAGAAACAGCTTAATCACTTAGTCCTAATCTTGGACCATTTTCAAATCTAAGATTAATTTTGCTCTTTCAATCAAATTGATACATTTTTGATACCCCTTATCATCTTGATCCAGTGTACTTTGATTTACCGATGCCTTGGGATGCATAACTGTTATCTCTTTCAGATGGAATGAAAGGATCTTAGGAATAGCTCACTGGCTCTTTCCAGATGGATTGAACTGAAAAATTGAACTAAAAAATCTGGGGAAACTTTTGGGTCCTGAAGCTATCAAAAGTCACTTGTATCGGCTGCCTAAAACAATATAAAATGGCAGTGCAGTGAGTAAATCTGTTAGAGGATTGATGATACTTTGCTGTCTGAGTTTTAAAACCTCCACTTCTCTTATTTTGAAATCACAATGGGGCTTGATTCTGAGTAGACAGCATAGGATCTGGCCCTTTTGCTGTTGCAGACTGCCTATCTAGTTTGCATAGATAGATCTCACACAGAGAAAGAGGTTCCTTGTTAAAGATGCTCCAAAAGACACCAGTGACTCTTTTAGTGAAAATTAGTCATCCTTAGTCATAAAAGTTTTTCTTTTCTTTTTTACTGTACAGAATATTACAGTGTTTTATTACAGTAATAGTGGTCTGTATTATATTATAGTGTTCATAAGTTTATATGAATATTTTTGGGGTTGTGGAATCAATCGTCTGAGTTTCCATTGTTTCCTGTGGGAAAATCCACTTCACTTAAAGAGTGTTTGACTTAAAGAGCATGCCTCCAGAACGAATTAAGGTCTTTAAGTGAGGCACGACTGTACTGGAATCAGTATGGCATTGTTTATATTAAAAATGGATTAAATTATTATTTGTCGTTATGAAGTCTTCATTATACGAGGTTTAATGCAAATTCTGTATAGGCAAATCCTGTATTTTTCTATTTCTTACTTGTAATGCTGGGAATGAGTGAAAAATTTGAAATCTTTAAAAGTTAAAAAGGAAAGATTTGAAATCTTTAAAAGTTAAAAAGGAAATATGATTTGTTCTTCCTAGTTACATGGAAGAATTGCTAAGAAGAAGAAAAAGTCTAGTTTTACCTAGCCTAGTTTTCTGCCTCCCATATATTCAAATTTCAGTACCCAAATTTCAGACTTTGGGAGGTAGCTAGCCAAAGGTATCATTCTAAATTTAGCATGGAGTGCCTGCTGAAAGATTAGTACTGAGCAAAGAAAGTATGTCAGGTCATAGGAAAGGATTAGGACTTGGACTAAATTTAAGTTTTTAGGTTTAGCTTTTTCTTTACTTATTCTGCTTCCTAAAATATTTACACTGTTACCATATTCAAAAATCATTATTTTGTTACTTATCTATTTCAGAATAGTACTCACATTTGAAGTACACAAAATGTAATACTACATGCATAAGTCATAAAGGCATTTTGTTAAACTTGATCAGATAATGTACAGAAATATTACACAGTGGCCTGCTGTATCTGTGGATTGAGGATCTGCATATTTCTGTGGATCTGTGGATTTGGGACCTGCATATCTGCAGGATCCAAACCTGCTCATCAGATTCACATGGACCCTCTGGAGGCAAAGGGAGTTGAATTTTTCTCACCTCTGGAGCACATTTGGAGGTCCTGTGAGGCCACGTGCTATCTGGGTGGCCCTCAGAACGTCTTCCAGAAGGCCTTAGAAAGTCACTTTCAGATCTTCAACCCTTTGAAGGCTTTCTATGACCATAAATGGCCACTTCTTGTTTTAACAAAAAAACAAAGAGACCTTGAAAGGCTTTCCAGAAACTTTAGAAGGCTACTCATTCCTCCTATGCTCTCAAAACATACTTTGGAGGCCAGGGAGCACAGCCCTCCTCCAGAGTATTACAGGGCTCCTGAAATCCACAGGTTTTCTTATCATCGAGGGCTCCTGGAACAGAACCCTTATGGAAGGCCCTGTATTCCTTACTTATATCAGTGCTTTTCAACCAGTAATAAAAGTTTTTTCATATGTTCAAGTTCTTAGCTATATAAATAATTAAAAGCATTTATAGAAATTCATAGTATGATTCATGATATTAAGAATATGTTTAATATATCATATCATTAAATAATTGAAGCATGCATTTTAAGTTTTAAAAATTAAAAAATGGAGATGTTTGTTCTTGGAGTTCACAGACAGTTTAAATGATGATGTAGTACATGGCTTGGATTCAAAAGGGCTTTCTGCACAGGGTGGGCTTCCCAATTTCTGCATGCACAGTGTGGGCTGGTTGTACCTGACTCCCCCTCCTCACAACAAGCCTTTTGTTACTGTCATGCTGTTCTGTGCAGCATGAACAATGCTGTACTCTTCAGCCAAAAAAGTTGGGTGATGGGTTGCCACAGGTAGGTAGTCAGCAGACTTATGGAACCTGCACTGTGCAAATAGATCTACTGTCTGTTTTGCACCCAAGCACCCATCTTTTTAGTTTGTGTTCTTTTGGTTATTTTGATGTAAGTTGCCTATAAAGAAGAATAAAATCCATTTGAGAAAAGATTTTCTTCCCTTGAGATTGTCTTGGAGGACATTTCCATGGATATGGTATGCCTTAGGGAAGTGGTAAAGATATAGGAGGTTAATGGTCAGGACTTCAGTGTTCCTGAGGAGCAATAAAAGCTAATAAGATAAACTGATAAGGCCTTTATATGGTGGCAGGCAGGCAATGCATTTTCTTTTTCGGGAGGAGGGGGCTTGGGTTGGCTTGTTTTATTGTTTTAAAAATTCACTTTCTTACTGAAGCAAAAGAAAATTGTTTTTTGATACTAAAAGCAACTCATAGATGATTTATCAAACATGAGATGGAATACCTAAATAGTTGGCAAATAAAAAATGAGTAATTTATGTTCTTTATGTTGGTAGAACTCCTTAATAAACCTTCTGAAAGGAAGGTGAAGACTCTGATTTAGTAAGTTGTGCCCTACAATCTCGAGGGCTCTCTTCGGAAGAGCTTACCTGGCCACTTCATTGATCCTAAGATACTATTGACAGGTGAAGAGACTTCCATTTAAAAAAGGATTTCATGTGCAGTGATCTGGTGGAAATCCTACTGGTACTGTGATGTTTTATTTCTGTTGTTAGGTTATAAGTACTTCACTTAACACTATTCTAGTGTTCACTTCATTCAAAAAACTATTCTGAATAGTCTGATCACTTTTTTAACATAGTGAAGTTTGTAAAATTGTTTACCATAGACCCAGAAAAATCTTCAGTTTGTAGTTATTGAATTGTGATCACTTTGATACAGTCTTTTTTTGCTGTGTGTTTTGGCATTGGCAATGTGTTTCCTTGTGATTGGATCTCGGTGTAAGAGAGGGGATTGAGTTTTATGATGGTTTCTGGTTCTTTTTTCTCCTTAAACCCGTCTGGGTTCTTTCCTTCTACCTATGTTCGTGTGTGTGTGTGTGTGTGTGTGTGTGTGAGAGAGAGAGAGAGAGAGAGAGAGAGAGAGAGAGAGAGAGAGAGAGCATTTTCATATAAAAAGTAGAAGCAAAGAGTTTTAAAATACTGGTTTGATTTTTGGATTTAGTGGTTACTGTTCTGAATTGTTTTTTGTTTTATGTATTGATGCATAGTGGAGTTCAGTTCATAGGTTTTAAAAATAAGTAATTTTCTTTCCTTTTTGGACTTGGAATTTGAATTTGACTTCAGGGATCCAGTCCAGGTCTCCATAGCTGTAACCACTGTTTTTATGCAGCAGCTGCAGATAGCCTGGAGCCAAATTCCAAATCTCCCTTTATACAGACATGCAAAGGGGAAATGGAAAAGTTCTGTTTGTCAGAGCAGCTACAACATCATAGCATTACAATATTGCATTAGAATTTCTGCCTAATTTTGAACTTAATTTGGAAATGTAGAGAAATTTCATTATAATCTGTGCATTTATCATGTAGAGTTCTAGTTTCTTGCGTTTCATCCAACATACAAAGAACTGTATGTTAGAAAGCTAAAATATTGCTCATTTTGAAAAGATTCCATTCATTAATGGAAAGGAAAAGAGATTGCACATCAAAATAGATTGAACATCAGTGTTCACTTGTCCAAAATCTGAATCTCAAGTGGTGTGAGCATGGTTCCTATTTTATATTTTGGATTTAAGAAATAAAAAGAATAATTGTTAACTGATGGAGGAAATAATTGAGAAAGGAAAGAGAACAGATTTCAGACAAGGGAAAAATTATTTAAATGTCTAACATTGTTATGCATGGATTTTTCATACATGGATTTGACTCAATCCGAATTTCATACTTTTAAAAACTGCTTTTCTTACTGTTGAAAGCAATCATTCCATTCTTCTGCTGAACGAGACAAAGTCAAGGGGTCCTTTGCATTTCTAACTGCTGCCTCTCCACAACAGTAGAAAAGCTGTTTTTAAGCAATTGTAAAGGGAAACAACTGCTTTTGTTTAACACAGTTTTTTGTATCAGCAGAGGGTCCCAGAATCAATCCCCTGCAAATATTGAGCGCTGGCTGCAATCCTAAGAGCACTTTCCTGGGCGTCAGCCCCGTTGAACTCAATGGAACTTACTTCTGAGTAGACAAGAATAGGATTGCACTGACAATCTTATTCCATTAAGAGCACTGGAGGAGCAAGAAAGCTGGAATTGGGGCTTTAAATCTATTTTTAACATTTATACTGTATATCCATGGATTTTTTTTTAATCCATGGAAAGTTCCAGAATGGAACACTAGTAGATAAAAAGGGACACCTGTAGACACATTGGTAAGCAATCCACAATTAAGTATTTAAAAGCTGAGACTGGATTAAATGAAAGAGATAAAATTTGTTGGTGGAAAACAGGTTCTAAATGTTAATCAGAAATTACTACGAGATGAAGTCCAATACACAAATTACTTTTACATATAAATAATATGATAAATGACATTAGTTTGACAAAGTAAATAGGTAGTCAGAATCTATCTCCATATCAGGTGTTTATATTTCCCAAGACTGAGCAAGTGCTCATTTTATTGCAAAGCAAGCCCAGATGTCATTATGTGAAAATGCTTAAAACTGATGTACAATTGTTATACTAAAATAACTTAATACAAACTTTACCATATTCAAAAAGTAACATGTGATGAGATGAATACTTTTTTATGTTCAAGAAAATAGACATCCAGAGAATTGAACTGAAAATTAATGAGACTCCATGAACTACAACAGAGGAAGCTCAAGTACAGCATAGCTTCCAGTTGATTTGGGAGAAGGACTGGATCTAGAGAGTCTGCCCTTGTCACTATCAACAAACTATGGCATAAAATAGTGTCAAGAATAATATTTTTTATTTAAGGTATATTGCTGGAAGACTTGTCAAAGGTTGGCCTCATTCGTATATCACAAAACCTCCTGAGATTTAGACATAAATAATAAGTCAGTGCTTATAAATTTCCATATTATGTTTAAAATAATTATTCTGTCCAGAATCTCTTGACTTGATAATGTTGTTTCCACAAATTTAGAATGACATCTGGTGCTATAAAATGCAAAGTCTGTTAAGTTTGTGACAGTCTTCCATATATTTGTTTCTTTTCCAATGCTTCATCTACTTTTTTGCTCCTAAGTTTTTTCTTTTGCAAAAACTACCAATTTTTATAGGATTTCTAAAAATACTATCAAGAATGCACAAAAGTAGCCCATATACAACAAACAATAACAGTTATTTCAGATCTTGCTATCAACTTTGGAAACTTTTTTTAAATGAACTGGTCTGATCTGTAGGCAAAGAAAGAGCAACTGTTGGTGTTCTCTCTCTGCAATCCTATCCACACTTTCCTGGGAGTAAGTACCTTTGAACACAATGGGAATTACTTCTGTGTAGACATTTCACTGTTTGTGTATGTGTGTTTGTGTTGTGGGAAGTTAAAACATTACACTTAGAGCACAGTGCTAACCAAGTCTACTCAAAACTAAGCCCATTGTGTTCAGTGGGTCTTACTCCCAAGAAAGTGTTTTTAGGATTGCAACCTTAATACATTTTATTTTTTAATGAGGAAAGTGATGATCTAATGATCTCTCATTTGGAATGACTAAATTTAGCTCAGTCAAGATTGGTCCCTGCCTATACTATTACTATTATGAAAATATATACAGCAAAATATACTTGGTTTTAAAAATTCTGCTTCAGGAAATGTAGCTCCCTAAAATTCTAATGCATAGCTTGTGAATTTCACTTTATAAAATTTTTTCACTTATTTATATCCATATTAGTCTAAAAACTTTTACCTCAGTATTTTTTAAAGACTATCAACTAAGGTCATCTTAGAGAATTGTTCATGGTTCATGCTTAATTTATAAATCTATCTATCTATCTATCTATCTATCTATCTATCTATCTATCTATCTATCTATCTATCTATCTATCTATCTATCTAGATAGATAGATAGATAGATAGATAGATAGATAGATAGATAGATAGATAGATAGATAGATAGATAGATAGATAGATAGATAGAATGCCAGATCATGCTGCAACTTGATCTACATCATACAGGCATTGCTGCACTATTTGTGTTAGAAGTAGTTGTGGTAGAGTTTTGTAGCAGAAGCTTGTTCTTGTGTTGCTCAGTTCGTGTTTGAAGAATAGTCACTCTGGAGGTTTGACATTCTGCTGCTACCACTTTCTCTGACCATTTCAAAAGCAGCAAGTGACAATTTGCTCTGAGGACCGATAGAAGAATAAGTGACAAGACATGTCATTGATTTAAATCACTTGCCAACTTATTATTAGTTTAGTTGTCAAGCATTTGTCCTAAAGCTTGGGGCAATGAGCAGAGCAATTTATTTCTGAACAAGCTGTAGATGTTATTTTTCTTCCCCTGCATGCAGAATTTCTCACACTGCTAAACAGCCCTGGCTAACAAACATTTTTAACAACCTTTCTTATTGTGTTACAGGCTAGCTTCCACACTGTCAATTAAAAGTTTATTTAAAAAAATTGTTTTCTCACCCTCTGGGGGTGGTGTATGTATGTTATCCTCAATCTCGGGTCCTCTACCAGAGGTCTGGGAGTTTGAGGGTTGTTTGAGGCCTGGGAGCAATATCTTAGCTGTTCCTAGCAATGCACTTTTCTGGATCGAGTGTTCTGCTGTCCCTCCTGGAATCTGTTGGAGCCATTCTTCCAGCTTGGATGTCACAGCCCTAGTGCTCCAGTCACTATTGGGATCACATTCACCTTCACTTTCCACATCCTTTCTAATTCCAACTTCAAACCCTGATACTTTTCCACCTTCTCATGCTCTTTTTTTCCTGATGTTGCTGTCATTTGGTATTGCTATGTCTATCACCAGGGCTGTCTTCTGGGCCTTATCTACCACCACAATGTCTGGCTGGTTAGCCAGTACCTTCTTGTCAGTCAGGATATGGAAGTCCCACAGGACCTTAGCCCTGTCATTCTCCACAACCTTCTGAGGGGTCTCCCTTCTGGTCTTGGGAGGGGTTAGTCCATAGGCTGAGCAGATGTTCCTATACACGATGCCGGCTACTTGGTTGTGCCGTTCAATGTATGCTGTTCCTGCCTGCATCTTGCACCCTGCCACGATGTGTTGGATTGTTTCTAACGTTTCTCTGCACAGCCTGCACTTTGGGTCTTCTCTTGTATGGTAAATCCCCGCTTCTATGGATCTGGTACTTAGTGCCTGTTCTTGTGCTGCCATGATTAGGGCTTCAGTGCTATCTTTGAAGCCAGCTCTTTCCAGCCACTGATAGGATTTCCCAATATCAGCGACTTCGGCTCTCTGGCGATGGTACATCCCATGCAGGGTCTTATCTTGCCAGGACACTTCCTCAGTTTGATCTTCCTTCTGTATTTGCTGTTGCTGTTGTTGCTGGAGACATTCTCTCATCTTTGGGTGCCATCTCAGTGATGTATTCCTGGATAGTCTGAGTTTCATCCAGGATAGTAGTTTTGACGCTCATCAGACCCCGGCCACCCTCTTTCCAATTAATGTATAGTCTCTGGATGTTGTACTTGGGGTGGAAACTCCCATACATTGTGAGGAGCTTTTGGGTCTTCACATTGGCCGCCTCTGTTTCTTTCTGTGGCCAGCTTACTATACCAGCAGGGTATCTGATGACTGACAGGGCATATGTATTGATGGCATGTATCTTATTTTTCCCATTGAGCTGGCTTTTCAGGATTTGTCATATTCTTTTATGGTACTTGGATATTGCTGTCTTTCTTGCCTCCTCTTCATGATTTCCGTGGGATTGTGGGATACCTAGGTACTTACAGTTGGTCTCTACATCTGTTATGTACCCTGTTGGTAGTTCTACCCCACTGGTCTTAACCACTTTTCCTCTCTTTACGATCATTCGACTGCATTTATCTAGGCCGAATGACATCCCGATATCCTCACTATAGATCCTTGTCAGATGTATCAATGAGTCTATGACTCATTCATTCTTGGCATACAGCTTGATTTCATCCATATAGAGGAGGTGGCTGATGGTAGTTCCACTCTTGAACTTGTACCCATATCCAGTCTTTGCAGTTACTTGGCTTAGGGGATTCAGGCCTATGCAGAACACCAGGGGAGACAGTGCATCACCTTGATATATGCCACGCTTGATAGATACTTGTGCTAATTATTTTGTGTTGACTTCCAATGTTGTTTTCCATTGCCCCATGGAGTTCTTAAGGAAGGTCATTAAGGGCGCAATCCAGAGTAACTACGTGGAGTCTTTGCTCCGGTGTAAGAACAATTTGCTCTGGATTGCAATATGAATTTCCCATAGGTTTTCACTAGGTAGTGCAGTAACTACGGGTACACGTAATGTCTCTTACGTGCTCCCGTAGTTACTCTGGATTGTAGGGTAAGGTCTTATTTACTTTATATTATGCCAGGCATTCACAGATCCACATATGTGGATATATATAAATGCATAAGGTATACCCTTACACCTAAAAAACACCCCATATATGGGTTACTAATTAAGGGGAAACAGCTCTAGCTCCTATGGGCTACATGGGAATCACATCCTGGCTCCAAATGTTCTTGGCAGTTGCCCAAGAAGTATTATCAACACCAACAGGGTCATGACAACTAGATGAATGGAGACCCCAGGAGCTGAACCCATTTTTGTCTTCAGTTCAGCCTGGGAGTTTGCACTCCAACCTTAGCAACCCAGTCAATTATCATCTGAGCAGTCCTGGGTCATGCCCTGACATTGTTGACCTCGTAATGCTTGCCAGATTCCCTGCCGCTTGCCAGATTCCCCATGCCGCTTGCCCACATGACTAAAGGGAAATAACCATAAATATATAACTCAGGCAAATAACCATAAATATATAACTCAAAATCACCAGCCAAAGCCCATCCGACTGGTGACAAAAAATTCCTACATGTGCTCCAGAATGATTGATCAGCTGATCTTGACTGTTCATGGGAGGGTAGGCTAAAGGACTCCAGTTTTGCTTAGAGTGCATTTATCATGGCTACATTTCCTTGATGTTAGAATAACTGGTAGTTCAGAATATTATAATTTGTCAGAGAAAAATTAAGGCCAATAATAAAATTGAAGATGTGAGACTCAATGTTATAATTGCTGTTATTGTTTATCTAATGCAGTGATTCTCCAAGTGGGGATCGGGCCTCTTTTGGACCCACAACTCTCATGACTTCAGTTCAGGAGGGCTGTGAAAGGCTGGATGCTGCCATCTGGTACAGTGTGTCACCATCTTGGATTGGGGCATTTCGGCTGCATTCCTGGGAGTAAGGCTGCAATCCTCAATACATTTTCCTGGGAGTAAGACCCATTGAATACAATGGGGTTACTTCTAAGCAGACATGGAGGAGCTCTGACATCACAGTGATGTCATTTCCTTTTGATGTCACATCTAGCCATGACATCAATTCTGAGAGTTCTGGACAGATTGTCAATCTCAGAACAGAGTCCCAGCTCAGATCCTATAAAATGGTTGACAGAAGCTTTCGCTGGTCATTTTAAAGGTCACTGCTACCTATGGAAAGGTCATGACAGGATTAAAATATATTTTGGCTCTTCCTGCTGCACACCTCTGTCTTCCTGAGTGTCTCTGCTAGTACACTTCCTCCCCCCCCCCAAGGTATTTCTTCTACCTAACCCCAAAGATTCCATAGGATCAAGAGTACATACCTCGTAACTGCAAGTTCGCTTTCACTAGGGTTTGCAGGAATCTAATCCTAATGGATAATGAGAACTGCCTGCATACATAATTCATAATGACTTAATAAGTCATTTAAAACATATGCAAATTAAATGGATAAACTAGGATGTTATTTTATCTCACTCTCTCACACAAGCATACACAAAGTGTTTTGGCCATACATTTTTATAAAATAATTTCAAAGTGGTTTGTTTCCTTACATTTTGCTGTAAATTACATGTGTGCGTTGTCTCAAATGTTCAAGGGGGGTGCATAAGCAATCACACCACAAATGTGATGTTCCAGAACAGATGCTTCCACTTTCATAAATCAATTGTTGAAACTTGAACTTTTCTGGGAGCACTTACAGGAAGGCTGCCAGGACAATTAGATTAAAACTTTTCTTTGGATTAAAGAAAATTCTCATATGGCTAGTTCCAGCCATTATACTTTAACAAATCTATTAATGTTTTTTAGAGAAAGAATCACCACCTCATTAGGGCCGAGGTCAGTTGGTGCGTCTTGTCATGCTGCCTAAGTGGTACCGATGGGTAGCTCAGTTTAGCCTGCAGTTCTTTAGGCCAACTTGATGGTGCAGGAAGGAAGGAAGGTGCCAGAGTCAGGGCATAAGGAGTCCCTGTTCAAATCCATGTAACAGTCGACTCTTATTGCAAAACTTAGATGTCCTACATTATTCTCATTTGTTTCTGTGACAGAAGAGATTTGGATAGCCTTCTTAAAAGGACTTAAATATGAGTTAGTGATTTCATTTTATTTTTTGCCCCAGGTTTTTAGGATATTATTCATTGGTATTTACTGATCCTTTTTGTTTTAAAATTATCATCTGGTTCATTGCATGGTACAAATAATGTTTCCTTTCCTTCTTTTGTCTCCAGCCACTTCTGTCCCTATGAGAACAGAGAAACATTTGAATTTTATTTTGGATATTCATATTTTTATTTCTTTTATGAGCTAAATTACACTGGAAAGTATCCGTTTCCAGTTATCATCTCTCCCTATGAAAATACACCAAGCAGAGATAATCCTTAGAAACCAAGGGCTTTAAAATAGCAAACATTTTCTTCTATTGAAAAACACTTGCAACTGGCAGCTTAATTCTGTCCTTGCAGAAAATGTGCTGAAATTGCTAAACTCATTTGTCAGAACAGTAGTAATTATTTTCACTCATGTAGTTCAATTCATCAGCAGTCATGAGAACCTCCTTTTGTGGATGCATTTACATTGTAATGCGTAGCTGCCTTGAGAAATCTCCCAATTTGTAATACAGCTAAAAAACCCAATGCTTTCCTGCTTCTAAATGGACACTGAGGCTGCAATCCTAAGGACATTTTCCTGGGAGAAGGACCCACTGAGCACAGTGGGGCTTACTTTTGAGTAGATAAGGTTAGGATTATGCTCTAAAGCAATTTACAGGTATAACATAATGAATTGTCAAGTTTTCCTGTAACAGTACTTTGGGTGCCCCTTCTTATAATTTACTTGCTGATTTAAGGGCTCATAGAAACCAAAAAGAAGAATATGCAGAGAATAACACAATCAAGGTTTTTGGGGATATTACTTCAGTGTAAGGGATATTGGTTATTTGCTTACTGAGGAATGGTTCGATCAATCCCTATGTAAATCCTTATGTGGCAATGCAGCAGTGCCAGGGTGGCAATTCCACAGGGAATTTTGGCTACAAATTGGTGTTGGGCATAGCACTTAGCAACCAGTACCTACTCCTAACCACTCTTAGGGTGCAATCATAACCTAGGCTGGCACAACTCTGGTCTTCCCATGGTATGTAGGGAGGCAAGTGTATGTTTGTGCACTGGCTTAACCCTCCCCCAGGAGCGGTGCAGAAGTAGTGGTGTTGCTAATGATCATGTAGCCCAGAGTAAAGCTCAAAATGTTGCCTGGAAGTGACATCATTCCTGGGTATTTTTTTAAAGAAAATTGGGGGGAAAACCTGCCTCCTCCTCTTCAGCACTTTACCACCACTTGATCTACTAGTGGCATAGCTAAAGCACCTGTTTGCTATCTGGAGTTGAAGATTTTGTTACCCCCACCCATCCTGAAACAGCAAAATCAAATTTAATTACATAAAAAATTAAAATTGTGTCCCTTCTTGGTTAGGGAAACTGTGCTGGGCTAGGGGGGAATGGTTATTCTTTCCCTGCTAAATATAAGAGGAGTACCACTTAGAAGTGCCGGTATACCCAGTAAGTATGGGTAACTACTATGATACATGATATATGTACTGTTTATGATATATATACTGAGAACTGATTCGTATTAACACCTTATTAGTTCCATACAGAATCAGAATTACATCTCATTTGCTCTCAGACTCATCAGTAACATGGGAAAGTTTGAGTTGAGAAAATCCATTTTTGTTCTATAGGCTTTTGTATTTTCATTTTCTGGTTAATTGGTCATTTTCTGGTTAACGCTCAGATGCAAGTCTTCTGTCCCATGGCATATCTCATCATAGATGCATCTGGACTTCTGCAGATCTCCAAATACACTGGATTTGGATGGTTTTGTGGAAAGTCTGTCTTTCTGTCTATCTATCTATCTACCTACCTACCTACCTACTTACCTACCTACCTACAGTATTTATATACCGCTTTTCAACTGAAAAGTTCACAAAGCGGTTTACAAGAAAATGAAAAAATTAATAGCTGATTAATAGCTAATGGGTCCCTGTCCCAAAAGGGTTCACAATCTAAAGTGCAAAAAGAACACCAGCAGAAGCCACTAGAACAGACATTGCTGGGGTGTGTAGGGCCAGTTACTCTCCCCCTGCTAAATAAAAGAGGAACACCCATTTGAAAGAGTGTCTCTTGCCCAGTTAGCAGGGGTTAACTATTCACAGGAATATTCCTGTGAGCAATACATTATTATTTGTGGGAGAAACAACACTGAGCATCAGGTATCATTAAATATATATTTTGTGTTTAGAAGCCATTTATGAAGTATAGATATCTTCTCACTTTATATGCGGTACTAATAAAAGTAAAATACTGTAATGACTTTCAAAATGATAAAAATATTGACTCAGCACTCAAAACGTCCAATTTTCTTCAAATGATGTCAAGGTCCATTTTTCAACTCTGTGCTGACTACTTTATTTGCAAATGTTCAATTTGCATCTAGGTATAATGAGTGTGCCTGAGTTCAGAAGGAAACTGTCCTAATATTGATTTTTGATATTATTAGTTGTTGAAGCTATATGCTCTGAGTATTTTTTTTCCTTCTCACAAGCTGTCATTCTTGCTTGATGATCAAAGTACGGTATATAGATTTTAATGCATTATTATGCCCAAGGAACATATAATGACACTGTTATGCATTCAGTATTATGCAATCTTGTCTTCAAGAAGTCAGTAAATACATACGACAAAGTGAAGAAAGATAAAGCAATTTGTTTGTAGAAATGTATGCAAAGGGCTCAAGGGGTATTCACCCTTCAAGTTCTTGGAAATAGTGCCCATAGTGCTTTCCAATCCAACATATGTGTAAAGGAAAACTGTCCAGAAAAAACAAAAATGAATATTCTCACATTTCTTTTTTTGGGATATGTGGTGAGGCCCCCCTCACCCTCTTGAAGGTTTCACTAGTGAAAGGATTAAGAATAGAGATGTCTGGGAGAAGGTCCTATAGGGACCTGGCTATAGCCACTTCAGGTCAGAAGAAAGGGCTCTGGATCTCTCCTGGAAGAGGAAAAGAAAGGGAAGGAGGGAGAGGGGAATAAAAGGGAGAAAAGAGCGGGAGAGCAGTAGAGGGTGCAAGAGAGGAGATGGAGGAGCACCACTGGAGAGAGTGCTGGACACCTTGTCATTCCAGGCCCAACCTGTGAGGAAAAGACAAATCGGAAAAGGGTTAGTTTTGGGATCTTTTGTTGGACATTTACCTTTAAGTTGGAGACTCAGCCAGAGGAACAGTTGCTCTCAACCTGAGACTTTTTCCTTTCCATGGTGAAGTCAACCTGGAGAGAAAGAGACAGTATCATCAGACTTAGGGCACAATCCAGAGCAAGTTCAGCCTGCTCTGCCCTAACTGCTCTCTCTTAACTATTCTGTATCCAGAGCAGAAAGTTATGCTGCATCCAGAGAGTCAGGAAATCTGGACTGCCCTAACTGCTCCATAGCATGCTAAGTAATTGACACATGGGGAGGACTTGCTCCTGAGGAGACACCCCTCAGATCACACTGAACAAGGAACAGCTATGATGCCTACAGTGGTGACATGACTCTGCGCATCACCCAGTGCGGAAGTCTGTGTGTCACCCCTGGGATGTGCGCACCTCCCTACCTGGTCTACGCAGTTGCCAAAGTTGGCGCCTGCACAGTTGTTTCTGAAGCCAACTGGCTTCTGAAGCCAACTGAAGAACACCTGCACAGTACTTTTCTGTGCCTGTGCAGTACTCTTTCTGAAGCTATTCGGCTGCCGCTCCGCCTCCTGGCCGTGCAGAGGCACGGACTTCCTCCGCTGTAAGGAAGTCTCCTCTGAAGCTGTTTGGCATGCTCAGTGTGTTTCTATGCAGTGCACCTCAGCTGGCCATTCGGGCCAGCTCCATGGACAAGTGGCAGCTTCTGGCTGCTGCTACGCATTGGAGCAGGCCTGAATGGGTACGCTGACACCCGGGGCCTGCCAAAGGACAATCAAACTCCTCCTGCGCATCACCCAATGCAGCCCACACCAGCCTCACCAGTCTGGTGATGCCACTGGGTGCCTGCCTTATAAGGAGTCCCTGATGAGATGCCAGTTCATTCTACAGTGAATACAAGGGGCTTCTTGGAGTGGCCTGCTGTATCCTGAGGTTTGTGGGCAGCCGTAGTTTGTTCCATATCCTGTGGTTGAGAGGAAGGGGTTGCAGCTAGGCTGGCCAAGAACTCAGATTTTTGGTCAACACTGCCATTCTTACTTGGACCTTATCATGGACTCCTATGGGTCTACTCATTACTATACCTGCTCCTGAGGTGGTATATCTCTGAGGAGCTGGAAGAGGGCATTTCTGCCTTGGAAACAGGCTCTGGATTCAGAGTAACTGCTCTGCCCTAGGCAATGCTAAACATGTCCTCAACATGCATCTCCTGAGCTGCCTAGGCTGCCCCAGTTAGGGCAGAGCAGGTCCACCTCTCTTAGGGCACCCTATCTTGCCTTGCTCTGCCCTAAGCCTCTTCCAGAGTAACTGGGGTGGAGCATCTTGCAGTTCCTCCAGCCTAGTGATAGATAGGGCAACCCAAGGGCTCTTATGTGGACAGATTAGTTGCTCTGGATTGTGCTGCCACTCAGACATAAGATGTCATTTACCCATTTATGCAATCATTGCCAATATAGTTAATTCTTTGACGTTTACCTACTGTTGAGTCTGTGGATCTGCAGTGGCGTTCAGTTTTTGTTATGGCTGAAAGAAAAGGGGAAGAGAGATCCTCCCAAATTGGAATCTGGGAGGATGGGTCAGATCATGACAGGATAAAAGAATAAACTCATAGTTGAAAGGGCAGCTGAAAGGAACAGGACAGGTAAATCAGTGTAAAAAAACAGAAACTGTATTGAAATTGTAATTTAGATTAAATATTTTCATTTTCCATACTTCATGCTGCTCATACAAGCCATCTTTACTGCGCCTTTTTTCCTTTGGTTTTGCAGAATAAGCCAATATCACTGTCTTGAGAATATTTTCACTTATTGGTACTGTGGGCGCAATCCTAACCAATTTAAGGTAGCATAACTCATCTGTTCTCCATTCCTATGGTGGTGTGGGGAGCTCAGCACATGTGTGTGCACTAGCCTAATGTCCCATATGAAAGAGGAGTGCCTTATGGCAGGGGTGTCAAAATAATTTCATACCGAGGGCTGCATTAGCATTAATGGTGTCTCCTGAGAGCCACAATCCAATTTTTGCATGTCTACTCAGAAGTGCTCTCCTTTCTCTTGGGCTCTTCCCCCCTCTCTGGGAAGCTGTTGCTGATATGCATGAGCCCTCCTTCCTCCTGGGCTCTTTCTCCAGCTCAAAATCAAGTGTGCTGCCACCAATACTGAGCTGCTTCTGGGAGTGGTGAGATCACTCGAGGGCCGCACATGCACCTTTAAAGGGCCGCATGTGGCCTTCGTGCCGCCAGTTTGACATGTCTGCCTTATGGCACTTTTTCAATACCCTTAGGCCATCACAGGACTTGGGCCAGAACTTACGCTGGCCTAACTGGGAGTTAGGATTGCAGGTTATGTTACTTAAAGAAATATTCTATCTCAATCACCCAGACAATTTTTTATAACTTGTTTATCGTTTGCACTTGATTGAATTTGGTATGTTAAAAAATAACAGAAGAAATGCACTTATGAATGATGAGAAATAGAAGAAACATTCCCTGGAGATTCTGCTCTGACAGGTGCTGCCCATCTCCCAGTAGTGCAAGCAAGTTGGTTGTGACACAAGAGGGAAACTATGCAGCTAGTAAAGATCCAGTGTTGACTATATTGGGCTGATTGCATGCACATATGGATGTATGTGCATGCAGAAACATATACACATGCAGTTTTGCTATGTTCTCATTTCTGCTGGTGGTACAGTCTTGTTATTGCCACATCAACCAATCATTTATTTCTTCCTTATATGCCAGTGCTATGCAAACAGGAGGATTGTGACCAGTGATGGGCTTCAAAGAAATTAAGAACCGGTTCTCTGCCCATCTGGCAGCCACTTTTAAATGGCTATTTTTAAACTTTATATGTACTATCTCTTGTTAAGAACCGGTTCTATAGAGTAGGTGCGAACCTGCTGGTGCCTACCACTGATTGTGACCCCCTGGTCATGTAAAGGTCTCTCATTCCCTTTAATGGGTGGGGAAGGGGGAAAGCAACAGCACCATTGTCAAGATCGTACTGCTGCAAGGAAATGGGAGGCAATTTTATACCCCCCCCCAGTTCATGTCAGGTTGTGCCAGTGTCTGAGGAGCCCTGCAGAACTTTCCATGGTTAAAAATAAGTGAAGGTTAAGAGGCAATTGAAACCTTCCACTCTAATGGCGTCCAAAAATTCAAAACTCCAATTCACTTATTTCTAGCCATGGGAAGCTCTGCCAGTGATCTGCAGGGCTCTTGCAGACTCTGGCATGACCTGACATGACCCCTGGAGGGGTGGAAAATTGCCCCCCATCCCACTCCAGGGGTATGATCCTAAGGATCATGTCACAGCCCCAGCTCCCCCCACTGCAAAGACATACTCATTGGCATCCTTCATTCAGTCTTGAAAGAGTGGTATTGTGCTCGGAGTTCCAGAGCACGATTGCCTGGGTTGGTTAATATGGAGGATAGACAGTTAACGATTGGTTCCAGCTGCGTCACAGGAGTTACCAGAACTTGATTGTACAACTTGATTGTACAAGCAGTCACAAACTGCTTCTGGGACTCCAGCTCCGGATTTTGCCTCAAGGTTGCTGCTGACTGAATAGTGTATCTTGACTGATGCTGCATCAACATCTAAAGCCATCAGTTTAGCATGCCAGGCTCTTTATAATTACTGTTCAAACCCTGTTGTCTTATATACAATTATTGTTTTCTCAGTCATTTATTCTACCATCTGTTTGACTGTATATTCATATCAGTCAAAACCATACTTCTGGTACAGTTTCTATAAACAAAGTGGCATATTTTCTGTTTAATAATAAATCTTGTGAACCATAAATTGGGATGGATGAGAGTTTTTTGACATTGCAGTACAACATATTATCAGGCATACAGAAGTGCTAATATCATTGGAGTCCATTCTGCCCAGTTTATGGGTATCCTATATAATGTTAAGGAGCACACAGTCCAATCCTTTGCCAATACTGTAGATAGATGTTTACTCACAAGAAAGTCACTCTATTAAATTGCACTTCTTCCCAATATAGTATGCACAGGATTGCTACCAGGGTTGCCTAAATGCATAATTTCTGTGATTAACTTGGCATCCATCAGTCTCGAAAAACTATGGTATCTTGCTCAACGCTGCATGCGAAGCAAGAAGGCCTGGGTAGATTGATATGGAGGATAGGCTGTTACCCAAGCAGCAAATCCCCCCTCACCACGCCACTGAAATAGTCCAGTGGAATGGCAGAGCTGATACAATTGGTTCCAGCTGCATCACAGAGCTGGGCTAAGGACAGGAGCTCACCCTATCTTGTGGGGACCTGGGTCTCGAACCCTGGCCTTCTGGTTAACAGGCACAGTGTCTTAATCACTTGCGCCACCCACAGCCCCCTGATAGGTTAAACTTATTTGATATCATAAAGCAATTAAACTGCTTTTCACCTTTTTCAGCTGAAATTAGTCTTCGAAATTGGAGTGTGCATTGTATTCAATGGTGCATTAGATTCAAGTAAATATAGGCATTTTATCACTGAATTACAATTAGGCATGAAATAAATTCCGTCCGTCTTAGTTATTTTGTGTAAGTGCACCAAGACATTATTTCATTTGCATAAAGAAAAGTCAAAAATATTCTGTCTCACTCTGAACAGGGTCAGTTCCAACATCAACTGTATTGGCAGACACTGATGGCAGTTATCAATCCCACAAATCCAGGCAGTTCTGCTTCTCCCCTCGCACAGGCAAGAGAAGCACATGACTGTACTGACACTGTCTGCCACCAGTCTCAGTGCATTTGCACATCTCAGAGCGATGCCTCCTGGAAGCAGGCAGCATCACTCTGAGGCACATGCTTGTGTCAAGACTGGCTACAGCTGTTGTATGATAACCATCTCAGAGTGATGCTCCTTGATGCCTTACCAAGATGGTATGGTGGCTGCGGCCTGTTTCAACACAGTTGCTCAGAGCAGTGCTGCCCAAGTGACCCATAAGAAATTGTCTTGACATCATTACATTGCCACAATTACTTCTAAGGCAGAAGAGTGGCAGGATGACTGGCATGTCCTGGGGCAGTATGCTGGTAAATGCTGCCGCTGGTATATATCCTATCTTTTCGAATAAAGTGTAGCCCTTTGTATCACTGGAGCACACAATCCCACCACCATGAAAAGGTAGTGTCCATCGGTAGGACACAAGGCTAAGAAAGAATAAATGTCCTGGAAAAAAGGATATTGATTAAAAAACAAAACAGCCTTAAAACCGCCAGAGGGAGGAGGACAAGAAAAGAGAGCTAGAGGAGAGGACCATCACCCAGCTTTACAAATAATTATTTTCAAATTCCCACTAGCTCCTGAGACAGTGTTGGGTCTGCCTTCTGAAGCACTTTTCAGGGGATTGTGGGGACTGAAGTTCCTGGATCAGGACCCTTCCTAGCCTGGCTTCCTCAGCCTGGCCTCTCCAGCGGAAGAATGCAGGATATGCAAATTAGTTGCTATGCAAATTTTGGGGTTTCTGGGGCTTTTTTAGTTTTTTTACCATAACCATGGCTAGGAAGGTGCAAGCTCAAAACGGATTGTTGCGCTCTTCAATATGAATCAAATGACATATGGCATGAGGTGGTAGCATGCACCTTTGGGAACTTGGTTTTTTGGGGTCCCACAGCCTCCCCCCACTGCGAGTCACCCCTCCTAGTCACCCCTCCACCCAGTGTGGCCGCACCCCCTGAATCCCTCTGGTGATGCTACTGTCCAAACCCATCCCTTCTCAGGCCATAACTCAGTTTGAAACATGTTGAAAAGAGATGCTATCATGAAGAATATATTTATGATATATATATACTGATTTACTTCCAATTCAGATTGGTTTCATAATGGTATTTCACCCTGTATTCAGTTTTATTGACTTGGAAGGCACTGTTCATCAAAACTGATACGGGTGCCAGTAAAATGTTTCCGGTTTAGCTATGTTTAATGTTGCTGCTGCTGTCATTATAGCTAATATCTTCCTCCTTAAGCCGCAGAATATGTGGACAACCCTAAAAGTTATATCAATTACATACTATATTAGGAAGCAAACAAAATGATTAATCTTTGCTGCTTCATTTGTTCTCAGTTGTGTGTTCTGTTGGTTTTCTATTATCAAAAAACAGCCACCTAGAGAGAAACATTCAGAATGTTAGCTTTATCTCCTAGAAACCAGAGACTGTATTATTCAGTTTTTAATCTAATTAATTCTATGAGATCATGATATGATAATGTAGTTACAACTTCTAGGATCTTGTGCTACAAGGTCAGCATGCTTAAAAGTCAATTCCTGATTGTTATGCATTGCTTGTATTTAATGCATTGCATTTTATTTGTGGTTGCCAGAAAATTCAATGCAATTATAATTTATAGGATAGCAAATCAGAACAAAATTTGTTCATTATTTCAATTAGCATACATTTTCATGTCCAATGATTCATGTGTAATCTGCAAAGCACCCAACTGTTTCCCTTCTCTCTGATTAATAATCTCTACCACACTCTTGGCAATTTTGTAATGGAACAGCTAACAGAAATAAAAGTATGTAATGAAATAACAGCTAGAATAATCTTAAAGAAAATACATGAAGCACCATTTTCTATTTTCATGTTCTCCTGAAAATAGAGTATTATATATTTCTGCTGCTTTCCCATCCTTCACCCAAGTTTTTAAAAGCCCCTAAGACCTTATGAAGACAGTTCTAAAAATTCGTTTGTGTCTATTAAAATATAAGCTAAAATGTTCATCACTTGCAGGCAGATTTTTAATTTTGATATATTATTTCTGTTGCAGTCTGATATATTATTATTTAATTTTGATATATTATTTCTGTTGCAGTCTAATCTGCCTGGACCACAAGAGTAGCATGGTGCAAAGATAAATAAATAAAAGGGCTCATTGCAGTGATGGGATTCAAAGAAATTAAGGCGCTGTGCCTATTAACCAGCAGGCCAGGGTTCGAGATCCGGGTTGGCCCCACAAGACTGGGTGAGCTCCTGTCCTTAGCCCAACTCTGCGATGCCAGCTGGACCCAATCGTATTGGCTCTGCCTTTCCATTGGACTAATTCAGTGGCATGGAGAGGGGGGATTTGCTGCATGGATAATAGCCTATCCTCCATAACAATCCAACCCAGGCTTACGTGCTTCGCATGCAGCGTATGCAGCGCCAAGCACGATACCACAGTCTTTCAAGACTGACGGTGGCCTGCTTTTTTCTTTGCCCATCTGGCAGCCGCTTTTAAATGGCTATTTTTAAACTTTATATGTCCTATCTCTTGTTAACAACTGGTTCTATAGAGTGGGTGCGAACCTACTGGAGCCCAACACTGGCGCCGTGGAATCCATTGCTTTCCGGGCAGCAGCAGCTGCCTTCTTGGGAAAGGGGAAATGTCCCCTTCCCACTAATAAAGGACAGAACTCTGTAATGGGGCTATTCAACTCTGCACCGACTCTTTGGCCAGCACGTAATCTAGGAATCCTGTGTGGCACAACATCACTGTTGCCAAGCAGTCTGGGAGACTGCCAAGTGGTGACTTCCAAACAGTGCCAGCCCTGCACTGGTTCAATAAACTGGACCACTAGAGCTCAAGATTGGGCACTTCTACCTATTTTGGTCTTGTTCCTCTTCACACACAGTGAAGCTAAGTAGCAGAGCTTTGTATTGTCAGTTCCCAACTCTTGGATAGAGCATATGGACAACAAAGCAAAAAAAAGCTCTTTCCATGAACTACCCTGGAGGGCTGCTAACAATACTGAGTTTGGGAGATTATTGGACTGATTTAGCACAAGGCAGCTCTTATGGCTCTGTGACTAATAACCCTGCTAATATTTCCATTTCTCGGGTTTAAAAATGAGATTGAGATGTTATTACTTGCCCAAGGCCACCCAGTAAATTCCTAACTGAGTGGATGTGAACTCTTGTAGATTAAAGCCTAGCACAGTCTACTGTACCACACTCACTGCCATGAATATAAATTAAAGAACCAAATTCCTAAATGTTCCTACAAACAAGATGTTACAACAGTTTTAAAACAAGTTTTTAATTGACGGTTTTAACTTAGCATAAACATGATCGAAACTAAATGGAAACATAAATCAAATGGAACAGTTTCCTTACTTTGAATAGTTCTGCTTTGTTTATTTTCTTCTAACTCAGCAAAGTTTTCCTTTTTTCCTTTTTCTTCTTCCAGTAATTCAAGGCATCCAAGGACTGATTTTCATTATCTCCCTAATTTTTATGTGATTATTTTGAAACAAAGCCCAGGTGAAATAAACTTGCCTTGCCTTTTATTATTATTTGTGGCTTAAAGCTGTAGTGGAAACACAGGCCTGCATCGCCTGAGACGAGGTACCCAAATTTATTTTGTAATTTGTGCTCTCCCCCGGCATGATTTTGCCTAGGCAAGGGTTTAGAAGAAGAATGCTTCCCCAAGTGAGGTAGAACTGTCAGGTTTAGCCATGTCAAGGAATAACTATTATTGTATCTGAATCAGATCTGATGTATTATAGAAATGTTTTAATTAAAATTAGCATTTACTATAGCAAGCATAATTATTCTTATTGTAGATTGCAGGAAATATCCCACAGATAAACTTGTGAGACAGAGAGCACAATCTTAATCATGCCTATTCAGAGGTAAGCTCCATGATGATCAATGGGTCTTACTCCCAGGAAAGGGTCTTTAGGATTTGAACCTACTAAGGCTGCAGTCCTAACCTCCACTCAGGCCAGTCGAAGTCCCAGCATTCCTGTGCTGACCTTGGGGTGTCACAAAAGTGCAGTGAGACACTTCTGTGCCACTCTTGGTGGTGGGGGGGGGGTTAGGCCAATGCAGAGTCATACATTGATCTCCACACACCTCACAGAAAGATAGGCTAACAGCCCAATCCAGAGCAACTAATCTGTCCACATAAGAGCCCTTAGGTTGCTCTATCTAACACTAGGTTGGAGCAACTGCAAGATGCTCCAGCCCAGTTACTCTGAAAGAGGCTTAGGGCAGAGCCAGGCAAGATAGGGTGCCCTAAGAGAGGTGGACCTGCTCTGCCCTAACTGGGGCAGCCTAAGCAGCTCAGGAGAGGCAAGTTGAGGGCATGTTTAGCATTGCCTAGGGCAGAGCAGTTACTCTGAATCCAAAGCCTGTTTCCAAGGCAGAAATGCCCTCTTCCAGCCCTCAGAGTTTTACCACCTCAGGAGCAGGTACAGTAATAAGTAGACCAGTGGTGGGCACTTACCGGTACGGGCCTACGCACCCGTACCGGTTCTTCCCGTTTCCCTGCCGCTAGCGTACCGCCAGCGACAGGGAAATGAAAAATATAGCGGACCGCTACGGTCCGCCATGTTTTCTGCCCACCGCCGCCTGCCTAGAAGCGGGCAGGCCGCTTCTAGGCAGGTTCTACACAAGCGCCGACATCTGCTCTGCGCGAGGGCCAACGTCGGCGCTCGCGCAGAGCCTGCCTAGAAGCGGCCTGCCAGGCCAGCTTCCAGGCAGGCTCTGGGTGAGCGCCGGTGTCGGTGCTTGCGCAGAGCCTGCTTGGAAGCCCGCCTGCCCGGCCACCTTCCAGGCAGGCTCTGCGTGAGCGCCGGTGTCGGCGCTTGTGCAGAGCCTGCTTAGAAGCCCACCTGCCAGGCCAGCCTGGCAGGCCGGCTTCTAAGCAGGCACTGCGCAGGCGCCAACGTCGCCCCGCCCCTCGCCCCTCCCCAGTCCCGCCCCTTGCCCCGCCCACACCCCCTGACCCCAGCTGGCCCCTCCCACTTCTGGCGTACCGGATCTTGGGATGGGGCCAGCCCATCACTGGAGTAGACCCATAGGGGTCCATGATAAGGCCCGAGTAAGAATGGCAGTGCTGACCAAAAATCTGAGTTCTTGGCCAGCCTAGCTGCAACCCCTTCCTCTCAACCTCAGGATATGGAACAAACTGCGGCTGCCCCCAAACCTCAGGATACAGCTGGCCACTCCAAGAAGCCCCTTGTATTCACTGTAGAATGTACTGGCATCTCATCAGGGACTCCTTATAAGGCAGGCAACCAGTGGCGTCACCAGACTGGTGCGGCTGGTGTGGGCTGCATTGGGGATGCGCTCCGTATGGGGTGATGTGCCGGAGGAGTTTGACTGTCCTTTGGCAGGCCCCGGGCGTCAGCACACCCATTCAGGCCTGCTCCAAGGTGGAGAATCAGCCAGAAGCTGCCACTTGTCTGAGGAGCTGGCCTGAACGGCCATCTGAGATGCACTGCGCAGAAACACACTGAGCATGCCGAACAGCTTCAGAGGAGACTTCCTTAGAGCAGAGAAAGTCCGCGCCTCTGCACAGCCATTCGGCCTCACTCAGGAGGCGGAGCAGCAGCCGAATGGCTTCAGAAAGAGTACTGCACAGGCACCAACTCTGACGCCTGCACAGTCTCCCCCGAAGCCAAAAGGCTTCAGAAAAGTACTGCGCAGGTGTCAGAGATGGTGCCTGCGCAGTACTGTTTCTGAAGCCAGTTGGCTTCAGAAACAACTGCGCAGGCGCCAACTTTGGTGACTGCGCAGTCCAGTTAGGGGGGGCGCGCATCCCAGGGATGACGCACAGACTTCCGCACCAGGTGATGTGCAGAGTCGTGTCACCACTGTAGGCACCACAGCTGTTCCTTATTCAGTGTGATCTGAGGGATGTCTCCTCAGGAGCAAGTCTTCCCCTTGTGTCAATTACTTAGCATGCTGTGGAGCAGTGAGGGCAGCCCAGGCTTCCTGACTCTCTGGATTCAGCATAACTTTCTGCTCTGGATACAGAATAGTTAGGAGAGTGCAGTTAGGTCAGAGCAGGCTAAATTTGCTCTGGACTGCAGCCTAAGTGAGTTAGGCCAGCCTTAATTTCTTAGGGATGTGCCCTAAAGGTGCAGTCCTAACCTAGACTCATTGGTCTTCCTGTTCTCGAGGTGATGTATGGAGGCAAGTGCATGTCTGTGCTCTGGCTTAACCCTCCCCCAGGAGTGGTGCAGAAATGCCTTACAGTCAGCACATGACTATTGCTGGGGCTTTGGCTGACCTAACTGGGATTTGGATTGGATTGCAGCCTCAATGGGAAGTATTTTTCTATTCATCACACAATATAAAATAACCATCCTGCTATTACCTTGAAAGAAATAAAAAAAATGAACATTTACAAGCAATGACCAACCAACTAAGCCCTTGAGCTGACAGAATCATTAAAAATGTTAACATAATTTTATTGAATTTTTAATTTGCCAATGCAGGTAATTAAAGTCAATTATGCCTGTCTAAGTCATCTCAACAGATGCAGAATTTGGAAGAAGCAGAGCACAGAGGTTCAAAATGCCGGTTGGCAGAATTTATGAATGTACTAAGTACAGCTGTAGGGTAGATGTCTCCCCAGTGGAGTTTTCTTAGCTACCCTGTGGGTTTTAAACGCTAATTGGAGGAAGCAAAATTAAATGGATGCAACTGCATACAATAACATTGTTCCATAATTGTTGTGACTCAAGCATTTAATCAGAAAATTTTGGCAATTTAATTGAACTTTAATTTTAAGCAATCAGAAAGATACTCTTGCAAAAAACACCATAATATTGTACTATTAAAAACAAATATTAAAGACAATCTACTACTATTACTACTACTGGTGCTGCTGCTGCTGCTACTACTATTATTATAACCCTTTGTTGGCTGAGTTCATCTAGTGCAAATTCACCCTTGGGGGGGGGATGTCAATTTAGGGAGGGCAGTGCCCATCCGTTCATCAAAGGATCTCCCCTCAGAGTGGCATGAAATTGCATTATGACACTTTTGAGACAGAGCATTCTAAGTAGGCATCAAGTAAGTGACATCTGGGTAGGGCTTGCTCCTGAGGAGACCCCCTCAGTTCACACTTAACAAGGAACAGCTGTGGTGCCTGCCTTATAAGGAAGCCCAGAAGTTCCTGACAACCAGTAACAGCTGCAGCATGAGAATGCAATAGAGCAGAACCTCTAGTGGAGGGTAGATGCTTGGAGTGTCCTGCTGTATCCCCACATTAGTGGGCTGCCCATAGTTGTTCCATATCCTGTGGTTGAGAGGCAGGGGTTGCAGCTAGGCTGGCCAAGAACTCAGATTTTTGCAGTGAGGCTGGCCAAGAAGATTTTTTGTCAACACTGCCATTCTTACTCTGCCTTATAATGGGCACCTATGGGTCTACTCATTACTATACCTGCTCCTGAGGTGGTATAACTCTGAGGAGCTGGAAGAGGGCATTGGAAACAGGCTCTGAATACAGAATAACTGCTCTGCCTTAGGCAATGCTAAACATGCCGTCAACATGCCTCTCCTGAATGGCCCTAGGCTGCCATGGTAAACAGGCATGGTAAACAGGCTGTTTTAAAGCCATTACCTGCAGACATTTCTCTTTAGGACATGTAGCTAAAAATGACATTATTATTATTTAATTATTATTTAAGTAATTTTTATCCCGCCTTTCTTCCCCCACAGGGGGGAACTCAAGGCAGCCAAACAATTAAAAAACAATAAAACACCACTAAAATTATATATGAACATTTATCTTTTAATTTAAAGTGCCAGCCTCATTTGCATTGAGATAAAGCTGTGACTAAAAATCCACTGATAATTAGGTGATACCTGTATTCTAAAGTAAATTTGTGCAATATGAAAATACTGCGCTTACTCAAATCTAACACTCACATTTTCAGCAAATTTAGACTAAAAAATCAGGGTGCCCATTAGATTCAATGGTTAATTAGATTTGAGTAAATGAGGTATTTTGATTAAGTGTAGGGTGCACATTAGATTCAATGGTGCATTAGGTTCGAGTGAATACAGTATGTATTTATATATTTTCCCAATAATGGTTACATATATTGGTGGATCTCTGCAGGGCATTATATATTCATGGTTACTATATGGTGGCCTCATTTATAATTATACTGGAATTAAAATGCTACATGAAACAGAGTGTAGTTTATTTTTATTTAAGCCATAAATGTAAAACTTCTCAACAGAGGAGTGAAGGCAGAATGAATGCATATTGTGGGTGTGACAGTGAACATGACAAGTCTTTGATTTATTATTTGCCAGTCTGACTGAAGGTTTCTGTGTATCAATATGTCCTATTATGCTTTGACTGGAATGTATCTATGTTCACTATCAGTTGAGTCCTATGCATGTTCTCCCATGCTGTCTCTTCCTTGTAGCTGCTGCTAGCTGCTAGCCATTGGAAAGGAACTCCTAAGTCACAAACAAATCTTGAATGAGTCTGAACGTGCTACTGCTCACTTGGGACTCATTTGTTCCTACTGTGTTCAGTTTGTAGTGAATATAGAATTGCATGGAAAGGTTCTTCCATTTCCCAGTTTGTTCAGAACTGAATGTACTTCTCCATCTCTGTACTATTTTGCAGTTGCCCAACATTCAGTTGATTTTTTTTGTTCTGGTTTTTGTTTTTTATCAGTAGAACACCTAGATGGCCTCTAAATATCTGGCTTGTTGAGATAGGTCAAGCAAGTGTATTTGGCATTAGCCACTCAGAAGTACAGCCATGTAGAAGTTTTACATGTAGAAGGTCCCAGTTTTAATTCTTGGTATCTCCTGGTACAGCAGTGAGAAATTCCTATCTGAAACCCTGGAGAACTGCTGCCAGCTAAGGTAGAAAATATTGACTCATGATAAGTCAGCTTCCTACATTCCTAAATATTCAAATCTCACTGAAGAAAGTCCCACTGTCCTGCCATTTCCCTGATTGAGAGAACCACAATTGAAGCTGCATATGTTGATTTGATTCACAATACGTTATAGATTCAATGCATGTATTAAGCCCCTGGACTGGACAAATCAGATCTCAGGCATTCATGATTGGCATCATAAATCTATGCATGCCTACTTAGAATCAAGTCTGAGGGACTTTTTTTCTAGGCAGTGGCAACACAAGGGAGTGTGGGAGGAACCCCACACTAGATGACATGCCCTGGGGTTGCTGCAATAAAGTCACAATGATTGCCTTGTTTTTAATAACCCCAGCATGCTATACAGTACTGTTGGATGTGTATTTTACTGCAGAATTCAATTAAAAATGGAGTGAAATATCTCCATTCTATCAAAGGTTATGGTGAAGAAACTTGGCATCCATCACTCTTGAAAGACTATGGTATCGTCCTTGACGCTGTATGCGAAACACAAAGGCATGGGTAGATTGATATGGATGATAGGCTGTTACCCAAACAGCAAATCCCCCCTCTCCATGCCACTGAAATTGTCCAATGGAATGGCAGAGCCAATATGATTGGTTCCAGCTGCGTCACAAAGCTAGGCTAAGGACAGGAGCTCACCCTGTCTTTTGGGGACCCGCATCTCGAACCCTGGCTTGCTGGTTAACAGGCACAGTGTATTACTTGTGCCACCCACAGCCCTGGTAAAGAAACTAGAAAACAAAAAAAGCATGGAAAGTGAAACTGGGCTGTATTGCTCATTTACTCATGAATAGGAGAATATACCTTAACCAAATTTAAATGGCAGGCTGAGAGGAATCTAAAGACAGAAAGAATTGTACAGATATGAGAAAGCTACCCTCAAAAAAATGAGAATTTCCCCCTCTACGGTAATGAATGTTTTGAGCATTATGGAAAGTGAAAGTAAGCTACACATTTTATGTTTGCTAATTAGTAAGTAAACATATCCTGGTTCATATTTAGGTCTGACAAAGAGGAATGCAAGGCTACCAGAATGATCCTGATCCAATGAAAGTGGAGCACAGCAAATGCTCCAAAAAGCATTCTTTCCCCCATAAAAAATTGGATCCTAAATCCCATTGAACTAATTCTTTTTTGAACTGATTACTGTGGTTCAATCCCATTCTTCATCCATGTAGATAGCAAGGATTTTGGATTCAAACTTCCCTAGGATCTGCCCTTGTTTAGGGAAATCAGTTTTATGATGATATATGTCAAGGCTGTAATCCTATACACACTTTCCTTGGAGTAAGTCCCACTGAGCACAATAAAACATACATTTGAGTAGGATACAGGTTTCTGCTGTAAGCAATCTGGCCTATTCACAGTCCTATTCACATTGAATCCCTCAAGAGGCTTTTTAATTTTTAAAGACAATCATATGCCCAAGACTTTATCTGTTCTGTGTCTAAAGGGACTTAATTTGGGGTCTGCATCATCTTTAGGCTTTGCTTAAATGGTTTCCCTCACATTCTTTAGTTTATGGAGCACAAAAAGTATAAGTTACAACAAATAGAGAATTATCTAATTTATATCTAATTTATAATCTCCTATCTAAGAATGTATGATCAGGGTGATCATATGACCAGAAATTTTTGGATTTGTCGTCTTTTTTAGCCTCAGGTGTCCTCCAAAAGGGCTTCATTGTCCTACATTTTGGTTTCATTTTGGAACTTTGCAGTGATGTGCAATACCCCATCAAGTCATAAGTAATTTGATTCATATTGAAGAGCAGAATCCAATGCAAAAATCAGTTTTTAAATATCTCCTTCCTATCAAATTTATGGTCAAAAAACTAAAAATAAAAAATATGCATTGAGCTCTATGGGAAAGTGAAAGTGCCCAATATAGCAGCTTTATTTGTGAATAGGCAAACATGCCATTGTCTACTGGAAAGGCCAGACTGAGAAGAATCGAAGTCCTCCGTTTGAGGTTTGGACTTCTGGTCACCCTTTGTATGGTGGATCAGTGGGGATAGTACTATTCAGAGGAAGGTGGCCTGAAAACGAATGTTTGCTGTGACCTTTCTCAATGTTAATTTCCAGGGAGTAAATTCAGCTCCTCTTTTCACGCAGCTTTCATTTCTATAGACACTCATTGCTTGAGATTTATTCAACAAATACAGCTTTCGTGATCATCCGAGGAAGCCTTCGAAAAAGGAAACCACAGTATTGATATTGCAGTAAAGGTGTGAGCACTTCTCAATAGCGTACAGTTAATGTCAAAGGTTCTAAGGATTAGTGATATTTTTTCTCTCTAAATTAAGGAGAAGTGGATGGTTTTCCTTTAGGAATGTCCAGTCCATGATTAAATATGCTAAAAATTCATTTCTATTGCTTTCAAATCTTCTGCAACAAATTGATTGGCCTATGAGATATTTTCTTTGGCATTACCTTACACAATTGTATCTTATTAGTTCACTTTTTTGTCAAAACTTAAAATAATAGTAGTTTCGAAGTCATTCAGAAGGCATTACCTTTTATATTACTGACTTGAGTGCCACTTACAAGCACTGTGTCTGAGTAGCAAGAACACTGAAAATGCACATGCTCCTTTACCCCTTTAATGTACTGACAACTAAACCTCAGCATGATATCAGTAGTGTTGAATTTTTTTGTTAAGCTGCAACTTGTTAATCCCAAAGGTCTATTGAAAGTGTCTTAATTATCTATGTGAGTCCATTAAAGATACTTTTCATTACACCTTTTGGCTAATCCCTCTTGGTTTGTGCAGTTTAGCATTGTAGCCTTTCTTTTGTGGTCCAAATTTTCAAATAAAAGAGAAATGCTTTTGGTATATGAGTCACACTTGAAACTTATAGTGCAATCCTAAGAATGTGTACTCAGTCCCATTGTGTTCAATTGTTCTTACTCCCAGGGAAAGTGTAGTTAGGATTGCAGCCTGGGTTTCACTTTCCATAAAGCTCAATACATTCATTATAATGGAGGGAGGGACTTATTTCTTGTGTGCTTTTTGGAGGCAGCGTTTATCGGATTGGGACAATGTTATTAGCATTGGATTCCACTTGGCCTGTTCTATGCAACAAACCTAGGCGCAATATGGCTACAATCCAGAGTAACTACAGGACCTTTTACACTGACTAAGGGCACAATCCAGAGTAACTATGGGGAGTCCTTGCTCCGGTGTAAGAACAATTTGCTCTAGATTGCAATATGAATTTCCCATAGGTTTTCACTAGGTAGTGCAGTGACTACGGGTACACATAATATCTCTTATGTGCTCCCGTAGTTACTCTGGATTGTAGGGATAGTTATGGTGCCAGCTATGGGAAATGCATAGAGCAGTCCAGAGTAAGTGCCTCTTACGTCTTCCCATAGTTACTCTGGATTGTAGGTATGGCTCAGTTTCAGTTTCCATAGGGCTCGATGCATTTGACTATCATCTAAGGCTGCAATCCTGAAGGCCTCATTGAATACAGTAGGGCTTACTTCTGAGTAGACAGGCTTAGGATTGCACTATAAAGCTTCATGATCCACCAAAAATCAAGTTGCGACCCACCAAGTGGGTTGCAACCCACAGTTTGAGAAATCCAGTTCTAAACTATTATGTCATAGAAAGTGCTATTGCCAATATTTGAACTAATGGACTGTATTAAGGAAGAATATGTTTTTTTTAGAATGATCTGCCCTATATGATGTATAATAGCATTTTTATACTGCATTTTTGAGGTAATAACTATAAAACGGGGAAGAGAGATTGAAAAAATTAATTTACATTTCTTTTCTTTTTACACTGAATATTCAGATCGTTTGTACAGTTATGGGAAGAGATGCTCTTGTTATAGAGACACAGCTTTCCGGCACTAGGGGGCATGAATTGTATTCTGTGATGGAGAATACAGTCATGGAGGCCTCTTCAAAGTAAGAAACATTTATCCCCTATCTTGGGACTGCATTGATACTACATTGATGCTGGAAAGTTGGGTAGCATTGGGTTTTTTGTAAAAATGCTGTGGTAGTTATGCAGTAACTTTAAAACGTATACCCACACACATCCTTTCAAGCGTGTAAGCCTTGAGGGAGTAGTATTCTCTCAGTGTGTGCATAACTTCCATTAATGCTAATTAAGCAAAAAAGATCAAGGTGCAGGGCTTTTGGGGAGATTAAAGAGAGTTGAGCTGATAGCCCATGGTGTGACTGTATGCTATTAACCCTAGTCAGTCATTAATCTTTAGAAAATGTCTTATACTGAAAGCATTATTGCTGTTACAACAGGAAAAAGGGAAGTTCTGTAGTCAAGTAACTGCTGCATTGGATTTTCAAGGCCATGATTAGAAGATGCCTGCTCTATTACCATATAGCTTCTTCAGTGTGCAAGAAGAGTCCCTCCAAAGTGGTAGTTTGAGTCTATTGCTGCAGTCTTACTTTCCTGGGACACAATGGGGATTACTTTTGAGGTTAGGGTCATGCTCTATGGATAAAAGACAAGACAAATAAAGAACTGTTCTAATTTAAATAGGTTTGATTTTACCATTGAACTGTATCTTTTCCCATCCACTATGCAGATGTATATGCACACTATGCAAAATTTAAAACATATATAATAATAAAACATTATAGCAATTAAAAAGGCTGTGGGTGGCGCAAGCCTGTTAACCAGCCTGTTAACCAGCAGGCTAGGGTTCGAGACCCAGGTCGGCCCCACAATACAGGGTGAGCTCCTGTCCTTAGCCCAGCTCTGCGACGCCAGCTGGATCCAATCGTATTGGCTCTGCCTTTCCATTGGACTAATTCAGTGGTGTGGAGAGGGGGGATTTGCTGCTTGGGTAACAGCCTCTCCTCCATAACAATCCATCCCAGGCTTTCGTGCTTCGGATGCAGTGTATGCAGCACTGAGCACGATACCATAGTCTCTCAAGAATGACGGAGGCCTGCTTAAAGCAATTAAAATGATAAAAACAAAACAAAACTCCAATGGATTGCATAAAACAATTAAAAACTATATTTAATTAAAATGTCAGTCCATGATGTCAGCAATGACATCCTTCCTAAATTAAAAGGACTTAAGATCTCTAAGGTGGGAACCATTCTTGATTCTAAACAGAGGGAGCCAGCTACCAGTGTGGTCAGTGTAAGCTACCACAAAGGTTTTGAGTATAATGTTTGATCTGTAAAACATTCTCTACTTGTAGCCAATATACAAGAATATTCCTTCTCTTTTAAATCGTACTACTATCTCTAAAATCAATAACTGTTACTAGTCCTAAACTTAAGAAAGTGTGTGCAAATAATAAAAAATACATGCAATGTGCAATGAAAACATTAATAGTTAATAACGACAAACCAAGATTGATTACACCCTGTTTTTGCTTCTCTCGATTTTGATTTCCATTGTTTTGGTATGTCTGGCTGTGTACAGTTATGTAAAAAGCTTTCCAGTTTCCAATAAGAACACATCCTCTTTCCATATGGTGCTGTCACCTTCCAAAACCTGCATTCTTTATAAATAGAGTTCCTTCTCAGAATTGGCTACAGCATAATATCTTGTCATGTTTTAACTTACAACAAAGGTCTTCTGTTCATTTTCTTTTTACTTTGTGCTTTATATATTGAAAAGAAATAGACAAAATGAAAGATGGATTTTTTTGCCCAAATCTCCAATCTATCCATTACATTCCAGATTTATAGACTCAGTATTGTACTGTGTGATTCCTCAGGGAAGTATAAGGCAAACAGAAGGTAGCTCATCCTCACTCCAACGGCACTTTGTACTTTGCACAAATTCTTAGAAGATCAAACAGTATCCAAGACTTGATAGGGCACTGATGCACATGCAGAGTAGCTACTAAGCGGATTTGAGATGTATTTTAAAATCCACAAATGGGAATTTAAATCCAGTGCTACTTCTTGGTCCAAAAATACTTTTTCTGTACTGCAGTCTGAACATATTCATGTCAGCTATTAACAAATAAGTCTTTGGTTTATTATTTGCAGCAATTCACAGATCAAGTCACTTTTTTAAAAGTGAAGCTTATAGAAACCTTATGTGAGAATGTTTTCCTTAGCTGATTCTTTCCTTCCAGCTTAGATTTTCTATTCAGGTCTTCAAAGACAAATTAGGAATTAGCAGCTTTTGCCTATTCTGTTTCATTATTGTTCTGCAGATTGCCTCTGCCCTGTTTAATTTTCCTTCTGATTGTCTATGGAGAACTTACAGCTGTTAGATTTGTCCAGATCCAAATTATAAACCAGTTCATTTCCATTCCTGCACCTATATTGCTCTCTTATATGAAGTGGCAGCACTGAAAGCAAGTGAGAAGGAATTGCCATGAAACATGGAAGCAGCACAGTGTCAGGTGCCATTTTAGTGCCTCCAACTTGCAATTAGTGTTATTGTTAAAAAATGAGGAAGGGAAAGTTGCCATTTTGGCAATTTGCTTTAGGTGTGAAAAGGCACAATCCTGGGCTCCCACAGGATTGGGAGCGTTGCAAAGAGTGCCATAAAGCAATTTTCAACACAAGAGTGTTGCAAAAGTGCCATAAAGCAATTTTCATGCCACTCTACAGGGAGATTGGCTGGTGTATGGATATGCACCAGCCTTCCTGTGCTGCCACAGACACCAGGAATGAGTACGTTTGCATAGGTGAAGCTCAGCCAGCACAGAGTTATGGGATGGATAGGGAGGGCAGGGAGAGAGGCATTCTGGGGTGAAAGGAGGGCAGCAGGCATTTCTGGGACATGTGGGCAGGGAATGGGAGGCAGCACCACAATCTAGCACTTGTGCTGGATCCTAAACCATGTTCCTGGGGAGCCTGGGTGAGCCATTTGAGGTGGCTTCCATTTGAGGTGTCACAGATCCATGTAGCTGGATTGGTGTTTTATGGCTCACCCTAAGATAAGTGAAAAAGTTTCTCCTTGCCTTAGGAGTAGCCTGAAACTTGCATGGATGCAGCGCTGGATGCCTGCCCATTTTGGTACAATTTGGATCGTGCTGAAAATGTCTCCAGCTTTCACTGCACACTGTAAACTACAGTATAGGGAAAATACTGTAAAGGAGCCAGTCCGTGTATTCCTTCTCAGTTCTAAGAATTTCATTCTTAACAATGAACATTAAATAAAAAGTCATCCATCAAATCTCATCAAATCTCTCTAATAAAAAATTAATATTTTTTAATATCACACTTGATTTTTTAATATCACAGTCAGTATTACACTTGCAGTTTTTGTTATCACTTAAGCTTCAGGACATATAACCCAAAAATCTTTACTGGAAGGTGGGACAGACACCATGATACCAATAGTGTGACACCATAGGGCATTTTAAGGTGCAGGAAACACCATCTTGATTTTTCCTTGACTTTTTTATTAGTCATGTAATGTATGAATTTAAAAAATACAGGTTAAATTTGAATCAGAAACCTTTTTGAGATTTTGTTACAATTTCCTGAATTATATTTTGGGGTCTAGGATTTATATTTGGTTGCAAACAATGAGAAATGAATGACTTAGCACCATGGTTTATAATTCAGTTAAATACTTTTGATTTTACACAGTTGCTGTGAAACAACTGAATACTAGGATTTTGGTACTGAATGTGAAATTTGATTTCTTAGTTGCTCTTCTTGGCTGCATGGTGGGGCTTTATAGATTTATAACTTAAAAATAACTTATAACTTAGATTTTCTTATGTTTTCTATAGATAAATGCTTCTGTATTTCTGAAGTTGCTGTTATTGCTATTGCCTTGTACACTGCAGGAAATAGTTTTGTGGAATTATCAAAGTATGAATAATTTATTTTAAATGCATCCTTTGAATGACTGTGTATGTGTTCATACACATATTTTGTGTATGAACAATGATTTGATCAGATTGTAGTTGGCATAATGAAAATACTTGAAAAGGGGTTTAATTTAATTGGGGAATATGCAATGTCTAAGCAGTTTGTAAGGTCGCCACACCTATCTTGCTATTCCTTGAGTATTTGAATCCTAATGTCCTAGGTAGTGATTCAATGGTGCCAGTGAGTTATCTGCTGTATCTTTTGGGGGACTTATAGCATGTTAAGTCTCTCTTGCGGAAAGCCCCAGCAGCCACCATGAGTCAATTTGGATCTGTGCCATCTCTATAGCTGGTGCAAATCTGCATTGTTACTAGGAAGAGATTTGGCCAGACTGCATGCACTATTTCTTTTAACACTTGAGAAACATGCATCTCACTGGCATAAATCACAAATAAGATGGGACTTTAAATTGGATTGGGGTGTAATCCTAACCCTGGTGCCTAAGGATACAATCCTAATCTGGGCTGGCACAACTCATTGGTTTTCCTGTTCCCATGGTGATGTAGTTAGGCAAGTAGTGGATGTCTGTGCACTGACCTAACCCTCCCCAAGGAGTGGCGCAGAAGTGCTTTATGGCAGTTTTGTAATATCCCCAGGTCAGCATTAGACTTGTGATGAGGCTTATACTGGCCTAACTGGGAGTTAAATCAAGGAACACAGTCCTAACCATGTCTACTCAAAAGTAAGCCCCATTGTGTTCATTAGCTCTTACTCCCAGGAAAGACTCTTTAGGATTGCAGCCTAAGGCTGTAATCCAATGCTTTCCTTCCTTGGAGAAAAAACACCATCGAGTACAGTAGGTTTTGCTTCTGTGTAGTTATACCTAGGATTATGCTGTTAAGCTACCTATTGGATAGGTATTGGAATTGAATTTCAACCTGCACTTTCTAGTTTAACAGTTTCTTAGCATCATTTTCAATTTCTAATACACATTTAGAATATAATTTTAAAATGGAAGTCTGCAAGTTACTATTGTTAAAAGTTCAGGCTTCATGTGCACACTAACAACACTACAATAGGCAAAGAACTTGATTTGAAGAATTGACAACAGGTACAAGCATATCTCAGTCTGTTTAATTGTTCATTGATAGTGTTTTGTTGGGAACTTTTTTTGGCATAATGATAATCAATTGGGAGGAAAAAAACCTGTACTGTTTTCAATTATCTGTGAAAATTTCAGGAGTTACAGCAAGCTATTATCTGTATCTGTCCACTAGGATGAGGTACTGAATTACCTGAATGAGATCTTTTAATTAAAGCCATTGCTTTTCTGTTACACAATGATGTGTCTGTTTCTAACTTTGAAGAATGGAGACAGAATACAGATATGGCCTGCTTAGGCGTGAAATAGTTGTCTTGTAAAGTCTCCAGTTCAAAAGACAGCTTTTCAGTGCATATCTATCTGGTCTGTATTTCTTTACAGGAAAATACCCCAAATCCTAGCATAATCATATGAAAGTATTTATTTCAAGGTATCATCAGGATTTCACCATGAGATAGTTCCAAATGTTTTATGCAGGTGATCCCTCATCTTAATCAAAACAATTTATCTGAGGACACGTATACTCAAAGCATGATCTTTATTGGATAATTTGAGATGCATGTCTAATTTAGATTAATGAAGATGGCATTAGGACCTTTAAAGTTGCCTTCCATTGCCCAGAGGGTGGGAAACCATTGGAATTCAGATTCCATTTAAGTCTGAGAGCATCTGTCCCTGTTAAAATAACATATGATGTCGCATAGTATTTCTTCTTCTTGAAGGTAAAGAGCACGTGCAATATTATAGCCTATAGTGACTCTGAAACACTACATCTGTCTTTGAGTTCATTGCTCAGAAGATTGCCTCCCTGTCCAGTAAAGAATTGGACACAGAGGATGCAGAGAATTTTTCTTAATTTGAAAATAAAATAATAAGCCCACTATATTGTTTATTATTATCCATGTACTGTACCAGTGGTGGGCTTCAGGAGGTTCTCACAGTTTCTATAGAACCCTTTGCTAATGAGCACCTGGTTCTGAGAACCGGTTACTAATGGGACATAGTACCTGTTGTTAATTTAGGTTATTAGGACATAGAACCTGTTGTTAATTATTTGAATCCAACCACTGACTATAACACAATCCTACACATGTCTGACAAAAGCCCTATATGCATATAATGTTGAATACCTTATAATGTTGAATATAATGTTGAATACCTTACAGTACAATCCTACCTTGCATTGGAACAGGAAGGCCAGTGGGCCACTGAGTACAAGGTACAAGCTGCTAGTGGTTCAGCTTGATGCAAGATGAGGTTTTTCCCCTTATCACGGAAAGAGACCGAGCAGCCCCAATGGAGCTACTCAGATCTGTGCCATGTAAATCAGTGGCATAAATCTGAACATTATGGGACTTGACCGCTTCAAGAACACATGCACCTGCACTCACCACCCCAAAATGAATCCCCCATGCCTCCTCCCAATGCCAGCTCAGCTGATGTAAACACACATTTCTCTGGGGGCCATGGCAATGCAGGGAGGCTGGCACACATCCATGCACCAGCCTATCTCTCTGAAGAGTGGCACAAAAATGCTTTGCGGTACTTTTGCCACTGTTGGCTGGTGCAAAGGACTTGTGCCATCCAGTTGGGCACTTTGGATGGCACCCTTAAATTCTAAAAACAGGATTAGCTGGCTACCCGATTGCTTATGGTTCTTCTTAGATGTTGTCCTATGGCAAATGGCACTCTATGGCATTTTGCTGAAGATAGAAAAGAGGCAAGTAAGTTTCATAAAGGGGAGATAGGATCCTGGCACAAGTCACTGTTGCTGGATCACATCCTAGCTTTTGAGCCATCGGAGGATGCATTTTGCTGCCAGAGTGTGAGTCTGGGCAATGTACAGTGATCATAGGATTGGGCCTTTTGTATACAACAATTGAATTGATTGTTCACATACTGTGTTTGTTCTTTGCATGTAATTTCGGTAGCAATCCATCTCAAAGGTACAACACTATATGTTCAACTTTTTGGGTGAGGGAGGCTTGGTATTTAATTTTAATGACTGGTTTAAAATATTTTCATATATACCAAATGTGTACTGCTGCTTAATGGTTTCCTTTGCTTTCAAGGCATTTGTCTAATGAGAGATTGCCATTAGCACTTGTTTTATTATGATGCAACTTAAGACGTGAAATTATTAGCAGAATGGTTAGCATTTTGCCTTTGATGACTTGTGGAAAAAAATGTTAAATTTGACCTTTGTTGCTTCTTGCAATCTAAGGATTTTAGAATAAGCAAGCACAAATTGTCATCAGAGAGATCCTTGATGCATGCTTGTTGGACAAGCTGCATATTAGAGTATGTGGACTTTTGGGAATTTCTCCAAAGAATCTGTAAATTTTATTGTGAAGTCAAAACATCTGTTCAAACAAATTTCCCAGAGGACATACAGTGTAAAGTATAGGGAGGAAACCATTTATTTCCACAGAGAAATTGGTATCTGTTCTGAATGCAAATGCAAGTCTATTATTAGATGAAAATGAACCTCTGGCAATAATCTTTGCTATTAAAGTATTTTTCCCTTTGCACGATATATGTTGGTAGAAACCTTTTTGAATCTGATAGACTGGTATGAGGGTTGAAGGAGTTGTAAAGGACATGAACAAAGGGTAAGAAAGTAATAGAATGTACACAGCCAGCATAGAAGTAAAATAAACATAAGCCCACTGGTGTGCAGGTGTGCCAGCAAATTTGCCCCACCATTAGAGACAAGCACTGTCTGTCTCCATCTGATTGGTTCTTTGGGCCTTGGTGATGGGACTGACTTGGCTGGTCAAGCTGCACATTGCCCAACCAGCTCAGCCTGATCTCAACAGTGTCCTCTTCCTTCCCACCTTTTCATTAGTCCAAGAGTTCTTGGTCGCTCATTGAGAAATCAGATTGTATGTCTGTTTATTCTAGTATTCCCCTTCTTGATACTAATACTAGTATTTCTCTTCTTGATTCCCATACCTAGTTGCCATGCTATGCAAGTTCAGCACTAACTGTATCCTGATGGCACTATGTTGGCACTATGTATGACTCTACTCCTTTCTAACCAGGTGCTGGTATTGGTTCTACTCTTGCTTCCACTGTTCTTTGTTTTTAGAGAACCACTTTCAATCTAGACCTCAGGTTCTAATTAAACCAAAATGAAGGTAGATCACACAAGCCAGATATTTGTGTGCTCATGACATGGACAATTAGAGTTCCCAGGTTCAGTCCTTACTAAAACTTTCTGGGCAGTAAGCCTTGAAACAAGCGTGTTCCACATTTATAGTAGCATAAAGCTCTGGTTTGGGATATTTATAAACCCCCTCCATGTGCTGAACCAGCATTTGCTTGGTTCAAAGGATCCGAGCAGGAAGTTCTTCATTATTATGTATGAATGAAAATTGTTGACTTATATCAGTTCACTAGGTACTAAGAAACCAGTTTATTCTGCACGCTGTGATTGATCCTTGAATGAAGCTAAAACAGGCTGAGAGTGAATTTAATCATAAGAAAAGTTTAATTCCCAAACTGGTTGTTTATTTTTCATTATATGAGGTGTGATCAATAAGTATCAGGACTGGTGCCATAAAAACTACAACACGTACCAATTTGGCATTTAATCTCCTTCAAAGTAGTCCCCTTCAGAAGCTACACACTTAATCCATTGCTGTTTCCATTCATAGAAGCATTCCTAGAACTCGTTTTCTTGGATAATCAGCAGCTGCCTCATCACATTCACTGGGATTTCCTCAGTATCCTGAAATCTTTGTCCTTTCAAGTGGGACAAATCTTCAGTGTGAATGGACTGAACTGAACCGTAATTAATCTGCACATCCTCCAATAACTCATGGATGGTGATTCGACGATTTCCCCTCACAGTTGCATGCAGATCTGTGATGTTTTTCTCAGGTCTCCCAAAATGTTCATCGCTGTCAACATTTAGCTCTTTTACTTTGGCACCAGTCCTGATATTTACTGATCATATCTCAAGAAAGCATCAATTATTGCTGAATTTCTGTAAATTCTTTCAATTTAAATTTTTATTCTAAACTAGCGAAAAGCATACCCAAGTTGCGGGAGTAAAATCCCCCTGTACGCCATCCCCCCTGGTGCATCAATCCCCCACATGCAACATCCCCTCATGCGCAACATCCCCTCATGCGCATCAACCCCCCATGCTCATCAACCCCCCATATGCATCCATCCTCTATGTGCATCATCTCCCCATGCGCATCATCTCCCCGTGCGCGTTAACACCCCATGCTCATCATCTCCCCATGTGCAACATGCCCTATGCGCAACAAAACCAATGGGAAACAACACCCCATGCGCATCAACATCCCCCATGTGCATAAGTCCCCCATGTGCATCATCTCCCTATGCACATACTCTCCCTGTGCGCAACATGCCCAATGTGCATCAACACACCATGTGCATCAACCCCCATGTGCATCAACCCCCATGTGCATCAACCCCATGCGCATCATCTCCCCATGTGCAACAGCACCCATGTGCAACCCTACCATGCACAACCCCCCCATGCACAGCATTCTCCCCAGTGCAACCCCTCCCTCCAGGCAACATCCCCCCACTGCACCGGGCACCAAGCACCAAATTGGGTGGATTTTGGTCAGTCTTCCATGTTAAGTATAGGACAAAAATACATTGCACCCCTTTTCAGCCCCTTAAGGGTTAAATTTCTCCACATTGGTTGATCATGTGACAGGAGGAAGACCGTCCCCAAATTTCATGCTTCTAGGTCCAAGGGTTGGGGCAGAGCATCCCTCAGTCACCAATTCTTCAGTGCAAAGTATAAGGAGGAAAACACGTTACACTCCTTTTTACCCTCTTCCGGTTGGAATTTCCGAAAACTGGTTCTTAGTGCACCCATCAGTCACGGAAGAAACACCCACCCCAAATTTCACACTTCTAGGCCCAGCAGTTTTGGCTGGGTGTTGATGAGTGAGTCAGTGACTTTTCATTTATTTATATAAATATAGATAGATAGATAGATAGATAGATAGATAGATAGATAGATAGATAGATTCTACTCATATCACAGAGAGTGAAAAAAATATAGGAAGACTATGATTTTAAATTTTTTTTAAAAAAATTTGTTATTTCATATATGCTTTTCTTCTATATTTCGATTTTCTACCATGTTAAAAAAGTCCATGTAAAATGTAATCTCACCTCTGTCAGGAGGTCATGGACATCCCAATCCACAAGATTACTTGAGCCAGTGCAGGCCCCATAGGCTTTCAAACTGTCACAAATGTACTGTATGTGCCAAGTTGGGAATCAGTCAGCTGGGAATCTGGTCGCAGCTTGAGTAAACCAGCTGTACCAGCTGAGGGAGCAGAAGGTTGTGCAGAAGGAAGTAGTGGCACAAGGGAAGAAGGAAAGGGTTGGTAGGAAAGCATTTCAGGAGGGGGCATTTTTTGGTCAGGGAAGGGAATCGGAGAAGAGGATTGGGCCCAGGTGGGTGCAGGATCAACAGTGGCAGTGCACACCATATCCAGGCTACGTAGCCTTATTTGCACTGCTTGAATATGTGCCAAAAATATAGCTGGTACAGATCTGAGTAGCCCCATTGGTCAGGCTGGTCTCAACATGATAGGGGTGGTAAAAACAATACCCCTGCAACATGATAGCTGCAATATAGGGATGGTAAAAACATTGGGATAATGTACATGAAGCACTTTGCACTCTCAGGAATTTGCTATAAATTTGCTAACTTACAAAAGCTTTTGTAAGAATATTTTGTCTTCCCTTAAAACATCTTAAGCAGTATAGTTTTCAGCTGGTATTCCTGTTTAATCCTCACTCTTCCCAAACCAAAAAAACTTGTATTATTATTGTTAAAAATTTGCTTCTTCTGTTAAAAAATTCTGCTGCTTCATCAGCAGAGAATATTTTAAATGCTAATTTTCAGGCAGAGTTCTGCACTGCAAGCCTGACTACTCTCACTATTCATGCATACACGTATTTAGATAAATATGCACACATATTTAGGTCTTTGGTTTTTGCCTCCCTCTGAATATATAGAATCCACCAAATGTTAGCAGAAGTCATGATTCTGTGAGATGTATCAAAAAGCTGATACTTGAGTCTACAGGTTATATAATAATTAGAGGAATAAAAACAGCGTGAATAAATTAACTTGTCCTTTTTGTTACTAAGTGTGTTCAGCAAAGAATAGAGCATGCTGGTTTTTTGCCTGTTACCTTTTCTGTTTTTCTTCTGTGATATGATTTTTCCCCTTAGAGAATACAAGTTGTCACAGACTTGCATAACAGAAAGAATACGTTTGCTGATTGTACTGTCTTATCTGTACTACAGTCTTATCTGTAGAGGATTTGCTGCATTCATTTATTTACCTTAACTGTGTTGGTGCTTTTAAAATAAAAAAAAACACACTACATAATACGATAAGGAAAGAAAATGTGGATGAATTGAGACTGGACTTCCTGGTTTAACCGCAGTCATGTTTAAAAAAGACATTGCTGTCCACAAAATATGGAGAACTAGTTGGAGGTGCCTCTGTCTTCCTTTACAGCTGTTTCCAGAAGTTGACACAAAAGGCTCCCTCCCCCATGCTGTTCTGGTTTTAGTGAACAAAAACAGTACGTGGTGGGAAGCCATTAGAACAGGGATTTTCAACCTTTTTCATCTCAAGGCACACAAAGGCTACAATCCAGAGTAACTATGGGACCTTTTACACTGACGTAGTTACGGTGCCACCTATGGGAAAGGCATAGAGCAATCCAGAGTAAGTGCCTCTTACATCTTCCCGTAGTTACTCTTGATTGTAGGGTTAACTAGGCTCTGAAATTGTCAATGCACACCATCAATTGTTTTTACCATTGACAAGGCACAACAAACTGTTCAAATCCCCCAATTTTCCTATTAGTAAATGTCAGTCCCCAAATTCCTACAGCACACCTGAGGACTAGCCATGGCATACAAGTTGAAAATCACTGCATTGGAGCAAGAAGGGAGCTACAACTGCAGCAGTTCCTCTTGCTGTCAAAATATTGGAAGAGAGTGGGTACATCAAGGAAATATTCACTTCATGCAACCATTTCAGGTTACTAATTGATGTCAGCACAATTTATCAATCTCCCCATTCCTGTGGATGCATGGGGAGGCTGGTGCATGTCTGTGCACTGGCCTAACCTCTCTAGTTGTGGCGTAGAAGTTCACTGTGGCACTTACTGCTACATTCCCAGGCCAGCAGGAAACACTTGTGCCAGCCTAACTAGGGTTTAGCAATGTGGTAACATGCATGTATGCATATGCATCTTCTATATATATAAAATTGAAAAGTCACTGACTGACTGATTCACTCACTCACTCACTCACTAACTCACTCACTCATTGATTGATTCATCAATGCCCCGCCAAAACCACTAGACCTGGAAATGTGAAATTTTGGGAGGGTGTTCCTTCCATGATGGAAGGACCCACTAAGAACCGGTTTTCAGAAATTCCCACCAGAAGGGGGTGAAAGAGGGTTCAACGCCTTTTCCTCCCTATACTTTACATTAAAGAATCCCTGAATGAGGGATGCTCTGCCCCTGCCCCTGGACCTAGAAGTGTGAAATTTGGGGAGGGTGTTCTTTCTGTGACATCAACACCCACCAAGAACTGATGTTGAGAAATTTAACCCTTAAGGAGCAGAAAAGGGCTGCAACATGTTCTTGTCCTATACTTAACATTGAAGACTGACTGATCAACATCCAGCTGATGCACTGAGCGGGAGGGAGCAAAGAGGGGGTGGTGTGCATGGAGATGAATGTGCATGGGGGTGAATGTGCATCGGGGTGTTACGCATGGGGAAGGCATTGTGCATGGGGGGTTGGTGTGCACGGGGCGTTGGTGTGCACAGGGGTGAATGTGCATGAGGGGTTGATGCACATGTGGGGTTGGTGCACATGGGGGTTGTTGTGCAGTGAGGGGAATGGCGTATGGGGGGGAATTTTAGGTTTTCACTAGTTGATAAAAAAGGGCATTGATATTCTTCAGCAGAAATGCAGGGTTTTGACTCCTACAGGGTTTTGACATTTTAAAAGTTCACTTATTTTTATCTGGATCTTGATAACTTTCATTATTGTTTTTATATGGTTCTTCTCTAGTCACTATCTGCAAAGCCTTAAACTTTTTTTCTTTGAAAGAACCTGTTTCATTTTTTATGTTTGTTGGGAAATCTCAAGGGAGTAAACTTGTTTTGTTGTGCAAAATGTGTTAATAACGTTCAAAAATTCTCCTTTCTTGCTTGAATGCAAGTGGAGCAGAACCCAAGGCATAGCAGAACTGCAAAATAACAACAGAGTAAAACTGAGCAAATCCATTAATCTCTAGATTATATAAGAACATGTTGCAGCACATAAAAAAAGACAACAAACATTGACCTCATTCCAGTAACCTCAAGCTTAACTTCCCACTGGGGTTTACTTCACTTTCACACTTTGCCTTAACAGCATGGGAGCTACTTTCCAGTGACTTCTTCTTACACTGCTCTAGCGTATAACGTATGTATCTCAGAACTATGTTTACAGTGCTAATTCCTTCCACTCTGTACACCCCCCAGCTGAGAAGGTGACATTCAAATAGAAAGCTCACTCTGGAAGAGACAGAAATGTTGCTTGTTTGGCATCAGTTAGGATGTTAGAGGAAAACCAGCAGCGGAACAATGCGCAGAGTTCACACAGTAGAAAACCATACATGCTGTGCTGTTCATGATTTTCATAGTCATTCCTATTAAATGTACAGGTCTCTTTCATTTTACTACCAGTTGCATTTGCTGCCAAAACAGCTGGGGTCAGGGTGACCTTATAGAATGGAGGACAGAGTGCCTGTACCTTTAACCAGAAGAGGGAATTTAGGCAGGTGCTGCTTTTTTAACCCTTCGATGATGAGCTAAACGTGCCTCAATTCCTTCTTCAATGCAATGGTTATACAGGCACTCTGTCCTCCATTCTACGTATACGGTCACCATGGCTGGGCTAGATTTGAGTGGTCCTATTGAGGACCAAAGGGCAGTGGAGTAGGACATTATAAAAGTATATCCAATTCAAAAGAATATTGAGTGGTGTTCTGTTAAGATTTTATGGGTGAACCCACTCCAGGTGGGTTGGTTTTCATCCTGCTGTAGCCTCTTTCATTTTGTCTTGCAAAAAGGCAATTCAGAAAAGAGAATAAAAATGTGTTTTTGATTATTTAATAATTCTCAAGTAATGAGTTGTTCAGAGGTTCTCATTAGACATCATTATACTCAATTCATAATTCTAAATGGATTCTAAACCAATTTCAGTTTGTTTGGTTGTTTACAAAAGCTATATCCTTGCTTCGAAGATCATAAACAGAATTTGTACTATGTATCCATAAGTCATTATATTTACTTGTGTTAAAACAGTTATGGTGCTTCTACTAACATCTGTACTACTTTTTACTACTGGTTTCAGAAAGGCAGCTGTATTTTCCACAATCCTGGGGCCACTAACTGACAAAAATCTTAATATTTTTGATATGACTTAATATCTCACACTCCAAATGTACATTTTTTTATAAAACTGGATATAAAATCTTCTTTCAGAACTGAATAATTGGGCAATATAGCATAATGTGGGCAAGCGACTCCACTCTGCCTATATATACATTGGTCACTTTAAGGACTCCCCTTGAACCTAAAGTTATTTACATCTGCGTGGCTCCTGGCGGGTCCCACTCAGGCAGTACCGGCTGTATCCAGGTTCCTGTATGCCTTCCGTCAGCCCAGTATAGCACTGGACTAACATGACAAATTTCATAATAACAGTGACAGATTTCAGAATGTCATGTAATGCTAAAAGATGCAATCCAAAACCCTGGATATTATTTTTTTTTCTTTTAGAAGATAAAAAATATGTACACTGATGTAAGATGTGGGTTCCGGTTTTATTGTAGCAGCTTTCTGTCTGTACTGGAAAATGTAGTTTCTGTTTTTCCTTATTGTTGTATCTGGATGCTTAGACATTCAGAAGATGAAGTTCTCTTTACTCTTTCTGGGTTATTTAAATAGAAAAAATGAAAGATAGTATTAGAAGATGTTGTTCAGTATATTTGTAAGTGTACTGTTATTGCTCCCTAGGAGAGCATGAAGATGAAATGGCTCTCCCCCGCTCCCCCCCCCCCTTTTTTGTGTGTGGAGACAAGCAAATGTGCAGACCAAGCAGTGAGTGAGCAACCATGGAAATTGTTTAAATACCAGTGTTTTGTTGCAGAAATGTGACTTTTTAAAGTCAGTGCACAGCCAGAAACAAGAAAATTAAAGCATGTTTCTCATAATTTCTTCTGCTTTGATCAGTTGCTGTCTGCTGAAATTTGCAAGTTAGATATGTTGATCTTCAAAAGAAGAAAATTTGGCCCAATGGAAAGATGAATGCAAGAGAGTGAAAAAAATAGGATAATGTTCCTTGGAAAAGGGTAAAAAGACATCTTTGATGTGCATTTTTTTTTTCTAAAGCAGTTTTTAATGCTTCCAACTAAATCCTTTGTGGGCTCTTAAAATACACAGAACCGAATAACAATGTGAATTTAGCTAGTTTCTGCTGGGCATTAAACTATATCTCTCTCTGCTGTGTGATGTAGCTCATGTGTGAGGCTGTTTTTCAGGAAAATGGAAATGATACTGCACCTTAAAGTATATTCTTATTTCATTTTCCACATGTGCCAAATAGATACCTTTCAAAAATACTTCCTCTGGCCAAGAGTAGGAAAAAAGGGCTATCCCCTTGCTCCTCGCTAGTAACTTTGTGTCACTACATAAAGTGATTCTCTTCCTTTGAGAATTGCTGTTTTATCTTGATTTAGGAGATTTAAGAAACTTTAACAATGTATGACAACTATTAGATAAAGTCTTGGGAAGAATCAGTATTCAAACATTTGGGAGAAACAAGCAAACACAGCATACAAACATTTTCAGCTGTGTGTATAATCCAGTGGTGGCAAACCTTTTTGGCACCAGAACTCTGGGCATGCGCATTTGGCCAGGAGCATCCTGAGCCCATTCTGAATGCCTGGAGATCTGGGCATGATTGATGGGCACTTGCCCCCTCAGATCAGCTCCGCTCATGCCTCTTTGGAACAGAGCTGAACTGAGCGCACCGATGCCCAGTGCACATGCCCAGAACTCCGGGTATGTGCAGTGGTGTTCTGAGCTGGTGCACAGTGTGCATTGCACAGTCTCTCCTGTCATGAACTGACATCTGGAAGAGTCACCAGGACATTGTTCTGGACAGAAGGATTCCTTTAGTCAAGGTCATACTAGCAATTCCATTTATTGGACTAAAATGGTGTAGCACTGCATGACATCTTTGTGTCACCTTCCTCAGGTTCCCAAACTTGGGCATCACATTGCCTCAGCCAGGGAAGACTTGTGTCTGTCCCTTAAGGGGAGGGAGGAGGTTAAATGCATCGGTGTGATTGCTGCTCCTGAGGGTTAAAGGGATTTTTCCTACCTTACCTAAGGCAGCAGGTGATTTATGCCAGCCTAAATTGGTTAGGATTGCACCCTGAATAATTAATTAAGCTAGGAATCAAACCCCCAAAACAGGTTTTTTGTTCAAACCCCAAAACCCCAAGACTTGTTTTAGTGACTACAAAATGATTTAGTAAAAAATTGTGTTTTTTCAAATTATTGTCATACCATGGGGTCCCTTAGGTGCAGAGTTGGGTGCAATAGATCCAATTGACTTAAAGCTATTCCTGTGGAGGTTTAAAATGTGCACTGGGGGCTTGAGAATTTAAGGAAGAAGTAGGAATTATAGGGAGGGAGGAAAAGATAAATTACCTATCCTTAATCAAAGACATGCACTTGTATGATGTGTTTGAAAGGAAGACTTCATTTGAGTTTTTATAATTATGTAGTGGATCATGATCAAGAGGTGGAATATATACCTGTCATTGAAATCACATATTATTACCCAAGTGTCATTTCTGATATTTTCTCTTCTTCATTCTGGCATTTTTAAACCACCTTTCAGCTTAGTGCAAGGAGAGAGGTACGAAATCTTTCAGCAGAAATTTACAACTAAAAAATTCTGTAGTTTTCAATGTACTGTATAAAACTGAAGTCACTGACTGATTCACTGACCGACTCATTGACTCATCAATGCGCGGCCAAAACCACCAGACCAAGAAGCGTGAAATTTGGGGAGAGTGTTCCTTCCATGATGGAAGCACCCACTAATAACCGTTTTTTGGAAATTCAAACTGGATTGGGGTGAAAAGGGGTGCAACACATTTTTGTCTTTTTACTTTACATTGAAGAATCACTGGCTGCCCCAACCTCTGGACCTACAAGCATAAAATTTGGGAGGGTGTTCCTTCTGTGATGTGACCATCCATTAGGAAATTTTACCCTTAAGATGGTGCAATGTGTTTTCATCCAATACTTAACATTAAAGACTGATAAAACCCAGCCGCAAATGCTACACCTGCTTGGTAAGAGTGTTCATGGTTGTGGGGAAATGGTGCAAGTGTGGGGATGGTGCACAGAGCAGGATGTTGCACATGGGGGATGGTGCGTGAGGGGCAAACAGTTGCAGCAGGCCAGCATGAAGAATTGGGGGCACAAGGAGATGCTTTCCAAAGGTTCCCCATCAGAAGCACTGTCAGCACCAGGAAACCTTTGTGGGCATGCAGTGGTCTCCACTTTGGCGACTGCAGTCCGAAAATTTAATCAAGAAGGATAAGAAATAGGGCTCAATCCTAACCAATTTTCCAGCTCTGGGTAAAGTCAGTGCAACTCTTAAGTAAGGGAACAAAAATTGCCTTACCTTGAGGAGGCCTCCATGACTGTCTCCCCAAAATACATGTCCTTCTGGCACACTTGTGCCAGTGCTGGAAAGTTGGATTGCATCCATACAAAGCTGAAGCTAATGGCTGACAGACACACAGAAAGATTCAACTTTCAATATATATGAGTTGCTCACATTTGTTGTGAAAGTTGAATCATTCTGTGTGTCTGTCAGCCATTAGATTCAGCTTTGTATGGATGCAATCCAACTTTCCAGCACTGGCATAAGTGTGCCAGAAGGACACACACACACACACACACACACACACACACACACACACACACACACGAAATGTAACTGCTTTGTGGGAGTAAAATTTCAAGAATATGTGCACCATCCTCCCACGTGCACCATCTCCCTGCCAGTGCTTTTACTTCCACGAGCAAGGCAGCCCAATAGGATTGGTCAAGCTAAGGATCCATCATAAAATACCTTATTTACTTGAATCTAATATGCCATCAAATCCACTGTGCCCCCCACCAATTTTAGAAGTCTTGAGATTTAAAAAAATGTTTACTGGCTAAAAATATATTTTTTTCTGCATGCAGCAATTATTAATTTGATAATATGACAACGGGTTTGTTATTATTTTTGTCTAATCGCACTACTTTATACAACAAAGGGTTTGTTACATTTTTATTACAAGATAGTAAATTGTTAAATTAAATACTGATCTATACTTATAATCAAAATACTGTATTTACTTGAATTGATGCACCATCAAATCTAATGCACACTCTGATTTTGAAGACTAAATTTGGCTAAATTTGGAAATGGTGAGTGATAGATTTGAGTAAATATGCACAGGTGGGTCCAGGCCGGTTTGGGCCGGATTGCCCGAACCAGTTGTTAATTTTGGCCCGTCGCTAGCAATCCGGTTGCTAGCGGCGGGTCAAAACCCTGGTGAACCGGATCGCCCGGGGAGCCCACCAGTGCGTCCAGGACATGACTGCGTTTGCGTCATGCTTGACGCAAGTGCAGTCGTGTCCTCTTTAGGATGCGACTGTGCGTGTGCCAACCTTGGCGCACGTGCAGTATGCCAGACTTGGGGCCGCCCCTCGCCCCACCCCTCTCCCCACCCACCCACAGCGCAGCCTCCCAGCCCACCCCGCTTCCTGATCCTGGCCATGCCCCCGATCCCCACCTGGCCTGCCTACTTCCGGCGAGCCAGTTGTTAGGCCGGGCCGGGCCCACCCCTGTAAATATGGTATATTACTGAAATATCTGTCCTCACAACTGAATTAGGATCAAATTTAGTGCCTCCTGATGCTGAAATCTCACACTTCCCTGATCCCAATCTGGCCTCCCCACAAGACTGAGCTCCCCTTTCCACTCTTTCTGTCTACTTATGTGGATCAGCATTTGCACAGATCTGCAGTAGTCTCCCTGCCAGTGGGCCTTTTTTGACTGCAGTAAGAAAGTGCCGTAAGTTAGTTGCTCATTCCACCAGCACTACTGTCCAATAGAATTAGAGAAATATGGATTCCCCTCCTCCACCAACCTATGAGAAATTTCTTAAGTATTATCATTATTTTCCATACTATTACCATCAAAATTTTATCATATTATAAATACTATGTTAGTACCACAGGTGGGCTGAGACTGGATCACCCTGGATCGCCAGAACCGGTTGTTCCAATTTCCCAGCTGGTGGTGATCCAGTAGCTTCGGGGAGAGGGCGCTAACCGGGAACCGGTTCGTTCAACAGCTGGAGGCAGTTAAAGAGTTAAAGAGGCTGGCCGGGCACTTTTAAATATGCCGCTCTAAGCAGCAGCCTGGCAAGCCCCAGCAGTCAGGGAAAGGATGGCTGCTGCTGGCTATAATAGGGCTTACTTCTGAGTAGACCTGCATAGGTCTGGGCTATGAGGATGCTGAAACCCTATCCACACTTTCCTGGGAGTAACCTCCATTGGCTATAATAGGGCTTACTTCTGAGTAGACCTGCACAGGACTGGGCTCTGAGAATGCTGCAACCCTATAGTTCCCCAGAAGTGGGCAGGGCCAGGAAAGGTCAGGGGGAGGGGCTGTCAATGGATAGTCAATGGGACTTACTTCCAGGAAAGTGGGTGGACTGCAGCCTGAGAGCCCAACCTGACTACTCAGAGGTAAGTCCCATGATAGTCAATTTTAATTTTTTAAATTTTTTAAATTTAATTTTTCTTGGCCCCGCCCCCTGACCCAGCCCCTCCCCCTGATCTTTCCTGGCCCTGCCCACTTCTGGGGAACCATCACTGGGCCCATCAGGCTGGGCCCATCACTGGTTAGTACTACACTTATTTTTATTAGTATTCTCAATATTCCTTTGCGTTCTTCTCAAAATTACAGTATTCCAATGTTTGCTGGTGCAAACTTCAGATTAGCTTTAGAGCACTTCTATAATCATTTGCACCTCTAAAACCACTGTCACCTCTATTTTTGCTTTTAGGTGAGCTATAGATGTTTTGTCTTGGCTGCCAGTACTGTTTACATTTAGTTTGTTTACTACAGGGACTTTAGGCAGACAATAAACTGCAATTAGCTAATGGCTTGCTCAGACTGGATGTGATTTGTTTGCTTAGCTATCATTTAAAGCCAAAGGTCAAGTATTTTCCCCAGCACCTTTTGGGCTTAATGCTTATATTCTGTTTGCCTTTCTACACCAGTCATTTTTTGTAGTCTGTGGTGTTGTTAAAAATATTTTGCTATAATCCTGTACCAGCTGAACATTGGCTACGTGCTATTCAGTACATATTCTGACTCTGATGAATGGATCTTCCGCTACTTCCTAGCTTCTTTTAGTCAGGGTGACCAGATGGCAAACACAAAATCCCTAAACCCCAAGGCCAGTTTTCCTACCCCCCTGAAGCCAAAATTCCTCAGTGCTTAAAAAATGTAGGACAGCCCAAAAAATGTAGGACACATGTAGGACATATTAAAATAAACCAAAAATACTCATATTGCTTTCCTGTACTTAATTTCAACACTTTAAAATTGAAAACCTTGTAAAATGCATGATTCAGACCCAGACATTAAAGGGTCCATTTGTTGTAGCATAACACAAGCCAGTGACTCCAACATCTGTGGTTCAGACACAGACAAACACACACTCATACACACACACAGAAACACACTTAAACACACATACAAGCAAGATATCAAGCAGGAACGGGGATAGAAAGGAGGACATCTCTGCATCAGGGAGATGGGATCTGGAACCACCAAGAGAAAGCAGCAGTTCCCCTGAAGGTGTGCAGAGTGAAAAAGCAGACTGTAGGGAGCCAGAAGGACCAGGATGTAAAGGACTGGGAAGGAGGAAGCAGAGTAAAACCAGGGTCACCAGGCAGGATTTGGCAGGTCTGGAAGTGGAGCCTGAATTGTTGCATTGAATGAAAGTCTGAATTGTTGGCTGAGGCAGGCAGAGCTGCTACTCCTCCCTTGCAATTTCTGCCCTAATTGAGGCACTGAAAGGGTTAAGAGCCAGAGGTTTATATGCTTGGGAAACTTCATGTTTAAACTTCACAACAGTTTAAAGGGCACTGAAAGGGTTAAGAGCTAGAGATTTAGGTCTTGGGAAATCTGAGCTGCGTGCATGGACTCTTGGGTTTTCCTACTGCCCTGGACAAGGTAATAAAACCCGGACAAGTCCAGGGAAAGCTGGATGAAACCCTGCTTTTAGTGCAGAAAGGATAGCAGAATAAGAGGGCATAGTTGCCTGTTTTCAGGTTACAAAGGAGGGACTAATTCAAAGTTATGAGTTGAAAGATACCAGTGGATAAACTTTGTACAACAGACAACCTCCACATGCCATATCACAAACTGCTTTTTTTCCCTTAACAAAAACAGTTTCTCATGAAACACATAGAGCTAATAGTGTGAAAACTATTTGGTTGGAAGTACTGCATGCTTAACTTAGGGTCCTTTGCCTTACTCAGCCATACCATATTTAGCCCAGTACATACAGTTCAGCATGATTGCCACTACCAATGGTAAGTATTTGGATTCATACTTTAATGGATGGAGAAAAATTATGTCCGTAAGTTAACACAGAGGTGGGAAAGAAGTGGAAAGTGGGCAGAAGGAGGAACTGTGAGGACACTGAGGCAAAAGGGTGGCAGATTGAAGCTGGGAGGAGGGTGGAAGTGGTGGCAGCATGTTGCTGATATCCTATCACAACTTCCCAGCCTTGATTTACCTTTCTGGGTCAATTCAGACTTTCACCAGCAATATAGCTGGCACAGGTATGAGTAAACCCAGCAGGTCAACAAAGTCTTTAGCTGGGGCAAGGGAAAAAATATTTTATTACCCAGTGACCCAAAACTTCCATGCAAGATGCAGTGCTTTCCCAGTTGCCTCATTGCTGGCTGGGGGCTTAGATGCAAGTTCAATGGATTGGTTGTCTATAACCGGATATCTATAACATCTAACCTCATATAAACACAGAGCCCTTAGTTCAGAGGTACTCAAAGTCGGAGTTGTGACCCCCCAGGGCCAAATAACTAATAGCTAATAACTAATGAACATATGATTAACCTGGAATCCATCAGTCTTGAAAGACTATGGTATCATTCTCGATGATGCTATATGCAAAGCACAAAGGCCTGGTTGACTGATATGGAGGATAGGCTGTTACTCAAGCAGCAAATCCCCCCTCTCCACGCCACTGAAATAGTCCAGTGGAACAGCAGAGCTAATACGATTGGTTTCAGCTGCGTCACAGAGCTGGGCTAAGGACAGGAGCTCACCCTGTCTTGTGGGGACCCGGGTCTTGAACTGCTGGTTAACAGGCAAGTGTCTTAACCACTTGCGCCACCCACAGCTCAATGAACATATGAACCCATCATAAAAGGCTGCACTCCTAAATATACGTATGAGGAAGTAAATCCCATCGAACATGGTAAAACATGCATTCAATTAAGTAAGGGTAGAGCTGCCAGGGTAGAGGGTATTTTAAAGTAATTTAAATTATTGTTTGTTTCAAAAAAGGATCATGACTGAAATATTCCCAATATTGTTAATTTAAATTAGAACTTCAATTCACTAGTTGCTGACAGTACTCTAACTTTGTATTATCAAGAACAAACCCAAAATATAGCAATATAATTTTGCTTATTTTACTGTGTTGTGTGGTTTCTGTGTATTCACATGCAATAAACATATTTGGTGTTTTGCCACACCATCAAAGAAGTAGGAGATATGGCAAGAATGCTAGGGTTCTTTCTAACTCTATTCTACTTCATTATCTTCACTCTATCACTCTGTCTTTTTATTATACTTGAATTTAAATATCTGATTTTGCCTCCTGGGCAGACATAAAGTCCAATCATAGAATCCATTTAGATCAACATTTCACTCAAATGATTTCAGTTCTTGGTACCTTAAATGAAGTTGAGTTAATAAACCATTAAATTAACATGTTATATGATCAATGTTTGTTTTACAGCCCAATCTTACAGCACTTACCTCAATGCTGAAATCACTACAGCTGCATCCTGGGGGCAGTTATGGAAGTATCCTCTAGGGAGTGAACATTCATTCCCTTGCCCAAGGGTAAATAATCACAACATGGAAGATTTTATTTAGACTTTCACTAACATAGTTCCACATGAATCCACGCTGTGGGATTGGTTTTATTTGTTTAGAGGCTAGGACCCAACAGATACCACTTCTCCTTGCCATGCCCCATTCCTCCTTCCAGCCCTTAATATGTCCAAATCTGGTGGGAGCAGGAAGGCTCCAATCTTCCCACTGGCGGAGTGATCTTTATGATTGTCATAAAGCAATTGGCACTGGTGGAATTCTCCATTCTATCAATAGAGCAGCAATAGGATTCTCATTAACTTCTTGAATTTGGTAGTTCAGTCAACAAATCATAATAAACTTTAATGTGTTTATTTATTAAACTAATTAGATTCAGTTGATCTCTGCCTGTCTCATTGGCAGAGAAGACAGAAGATATTCTAACACACACACCCCAGGAGGCAGGATCAGTCTTCAAGCTTCAAATCCATCAGCAATTTGCAGGTTTCAGAAGGCCTTCTGGGAGCCAAGAAGGCTGCAGGCAGTTTTTCACCAGTCCTTTAAAGGCCTTCTAAGCCCTTGTAAATTGGCCGAAAAGGTGAAAAAAATGTTGGGGTCCCTCTTGCAAAGTGTCCCCCTTGCAAAATGGCACACAAAGAATTTACCTCCTTGACCACTCCCTTCGGTATTCTAGTGTTAGCAGCAGGGTTGTATTATGATTTTTGTGGGCGATAGAACTATATTGGTCCCTATATATATTCATGGGCTGTTGGTGTTTCATTTTTTCTAAGAAAAAAACTATTTTTTAATACCAAGAATTCATTTTTCCCCTCTAATTTTAAAAGTATCATGAGGCTCAGTCCTGTACTGTGCCTAATGGATGTCAGCTCTGGCAGAGAGAGAAAGAGATTTGGGATGTTTGAGGTGAGGAGGACAGGAGTGGACAGTGAGGAGGACTATCTTGGTTGTAAAGGTGTCATATCCCTCATTTTTCAGCCCATCTTTTTCTTCTGGGACATACCAACTGTACAAACATGGGCCTAAAGAGACTGATCAGGAACATATGGAGAGGTAGGAGCCAGGAAACATCCTGATCGTCCTGTTAGTAATAGGTATAGTGTGTGCTCTACCAGCATGGTTACCCGTGGTGGGGAGGAATAGGGTTGAGCAATGAAAGAGCTGTAAGCAGGAAAGATGGACACTGGTGGAGAAGATCAGAAAGGCAAAACATGGGTGAATCTTAAACTGGGAGAGTGGGAGATTGATGGAGAGATTAAGAGCATACATAGATTTGGGACAAGGAGAAAAAAACACTGAGAGACACAGAAGAGAACTGGAAGGGTATTGAGAGAGAGAGGAAGGTTTAAGGAGATTGCAGAAGCCATAAACCAGGAGACACTGAAGTAGAAATATAGAACTGGACCAGTCGCATCCACTGTTTTTGGTAAGCTGCAGCTGCTGTCTCCCAAACGCACCAACACTACGCAGCTGATGTTGCAGACTCCATGCAATATGCATGTGCAATGCATACTCATGTACAGTGTTTGCATGTGCAATGTTCATGGATGCAGGTGTCTATTGAGCTTGGTATCAGTGCATGGAGACAGAATGGCAGTTCTAAAACTGCTGTTCAGGTTTCCATCAGCCTCTGACAGTTAAGAGAGGGTGAACAGTAGGTGTCACAGTGACATTTATAGGTACTATGGATTTGTCAAGTGCCACGTTAACACACACCTTGAACTTTTGGTGGGATATTGAGTAGTTAAGCCCATAGTGACTGATTTTACAGATTAATAAAACTGGTGTTCTTTGTACTGTAGGATTTTAAAGCAGTCATATTACTCTCTAAACATGTTTAATGCACTATTAAATTCAGAAATAAAAGGAAGCATGAAGGATATTCCTATATGATCAGGGTGAAACATCTTGTCAAGCCACATTGTTTTAGCTGATGAGTGGAAATATGGTGATGAATAAGATTAACGCCAACAATTTTGCATACTTTATGCAGGTAACTGTTGAAGGCTTCTCAGTCTCACCACCTTCATCGCCTGTATTCATACAATTAACTTTCAGTTGGCAATTCAAATATTAATTAGATAACAGGTTATTTTTAAGCAGACCTGTAATTAAGAATAACCAGTAAGCAACAGACAAATGATGAAGTTGCTGCCGTAATGGATACTTAGTGATATCTTGTTCTTGCTGTTTTTATATTGCATTTTATTTGAGTATTTTGTGTATTGATATTTTATGGTCATATTGTTTCACTTATTTTTTAAAAAAATTTGTGCCCTATATTTTATGGGGAAAGGGAGGGTCTGAGAGTGCAATCCTATCCTTGTCTACTCAGACATAAACCCCATTATAGTCAATGGGGATTATTCCCAAATAAGTGAGGTTAGGATTACACTCTAATGCTGCAGTCCTGAAGTGCACTTAGGGCGCACTCTAGAGTAACTACGTGGAGTCCTTGCTCCGGTATAAGAACAATTTGCTCTGGATTGCAATATGAATTTCCCATAGGTTTTCACTAGGTAGTGCAGCAACTATGGGTACACATAAAGTCTCTTACGTGCTCCCGTAGTTACTCTGGATTGTAGGGTTAGTCAGCTGGGCTGGCTTAATGCCATATAGGCCAGCCTAGCTGCACCTGAAAAGGCTTGGCCCAATGTAAGTCGACTTAGGCAGGCCCAAGACAGATGGACCTGTGGCGGCCTAGCAGTGTGAGCCTAGGCAACTCAGCAGGGGCATGTTGGGGACACAGCCTAGAATGGTGCAATTAGGCCATATCCGGAGCCTGTTTCTAGGGCAGACATGCTCCATCCCAGCCCTTCTGACTTAGGCCACCTCAGGAGCACGTGTAAATCTGAGTAGACCCATTGGGGCCCATGATAAGCCAGAGTCAAAATCAAAAGTTCTAAGTCTTAGGCCAGCCTAAGCACTCCTGCTTCTCAGCCTCAGGATATGGAACAACTACAACAGGCCATCTTAGGATACAGCACAACTCCCACAGCCCACTCCAGCAGTCATTCCCCTTGCATCCACCCTACACCACAGGTACTGCTTTACTGTAATAGCATGCTGCAGCTGTGACTGGTTGCCAGGGTCTCATGGGCTTCCTTATATGGCAGGCACCATAGCTGTTCCTTGTTCAGTGTAAACTGAGGCAGGTCTCCTCAGTAGCAAGCCCTTCCCAGGTGCTACTTACTTGGTCCTCAGCAGCAGTTAGAAGACCTTAGAGGCCTCCTAGCCCTATGGATTTGACCTGTCAGCTCAGGATATGGTCTACTTAGGCCAGCTTAGCTGGAACAGTCTAGTCTAAAGTCATAATCGCACCCTAAATCTTATAAAGTTATGAAATCCAATAGATGCAGAACACAGTTCAGTTTTCAGCCTTATGAAAACTGAAACATAAAAACATAAGCCTAAATTCAACCTTATGATTAGATGTGCATAATCCTTTAGGGATGCATAACAGCCTTCTGGATTGTAGACCCATCTGTGGTTGGCTTATACTGGTTTTCTGAAAGAGAATTATTAATGTTTAGCTTCATGTGACCCAAAGATACTGTGTTGTGTGTATTTGCTCCATTGAGGAACACAACACATATATTAACAAAGTCATTGTATATTCAAGTATGTCAAGGTAGAAAGCATGTTTTTGTTTTGTTTCTATTTTTGTTTTCCTTCGAAGAATTGAGAAAGTAAATGCTTTATAAAACACTAGCGAAAAGTGTACCTGTGTTGCTGGAGTAACCTTTCCCTATACGCCATCCCCCACGGCACATAAACACCCCATGCGCCACTTTCCCATGCACCACTTCCCCATGCACCACTTCCCCCCATGCGCCACTTCCCCAATGCGCCACTTCCCCATGTGCAACTTTTTCCCATGAGCAATTTCTCCCCATGCACATCAACCCCCATGCACAACTTCCCCATGCGCAACTTCACCCATGTGCAACTTTCCCCATGTGCGTCATCCTCCATGCACATCAACCCCCCTGCACAATTTCGCCATGCGCAATTTCCTCCAGGCACATCATCCCCCCATGCGCAACTTCCCCGGCGCATCATCCCCCCATGCGCAATTTTCCCCCAGGTGCAACTTCTCCATGTGCATCAACCCCCATGCGCATCAACCCCATGTGCATCATCCACCCATGCACAACTTTCCCAATATGCATCATCCCCCATGTGCAACTTCCCCATGCGCATCAACACCCATGTGCATCATCCCCACATGCGCAACTTCCCCCATGCACAACTTTCCCCCATGCTCATCATCCGCCCATGCGCAACTTCCCCCCATGTGCATCATCCCCCCATGTGTAACGTCCCCCCATGCACAACTTTTCCCCATGCGCATCATCCCCCACGCACAACTTTCCCCCATGCAAAATTCCCCGATGCGCAACTTTCCCCCAGGCGCAACTTTTCCCCAGGTGCAACTTCCCCCAGGCGCATCATCCCTATGCGCAACTTTCCCCCATGCGCATCAACCCCCATGCGCATAATCCGCCCATGCACAACTTTCCCCCAGGTGCATCATCCCCATGCACAACTTTCCCCCATGCGCAACTTCCCGTGCACATCAACCCCCATGTGCATCATCCGCCTATGCGCAACTTTCCCCCATGCACATCATCACCCCATGCGCATCATCACTCCATGCGCATCATCCCCCATGCGCATCAGCCCCATGCGCAACTTCCCCATGCACATCATCCCACCATGCACATCAACCCCACCCTCAACTTCCCCCCATGAGCAGCATCCTCGCCAGTGCAACCTCTTCCTCTGAACAACATCCCCCCCCCCCCCCCACAGTGCACCAGGCACTGAGCACCAAACTGGCTGGATGTTATTCAGTCTCCCATGTTAAGTATAGGAGAAAAACACGTTGCCCCCTTTTCAGCCCCTGAAGGGTTAAATTTCTCCAGATGGTTCTTGGTGGGTGTTCAGGTGACAGAAGGAACTCCCAGAATTCCATGCTTCAGGCCCAGCAGTTGGGGCAGAATGTTGCCGAGTCAGCAATTCTCAATGCAAAGTATAGGGAGGAAAACACGTTGCGCCCCTTTTCACCCCCTTCCGGTTGGAATTTCCGATAACCGGTTCTTAGTGCACCCCTCAGTCATGGAAGGACACCCACCCCAAATTTCACGCTTCTAGGCCCACCGTTTTGGCAGGGCATTGATGAGTCAGTCAGTGAGTTAGTCAGTCAGTGACTTTTCTCTTTTATATAGATAGATTATTGGGAAGACATATTTTCTACCTAAAAAATTTAGTTCATGCAAGTTTGCCTTTTTATTGAGAATAGAATGTATTTAATTAAGAATAGAATATAACAAAACCTATTATATTTTTCAGGCAGAAATTGATAAAATTGTTCTCCCCATATTTTTATGAAATTAATATTTCCTATTTCTTGCTGAAATATTGTTATACTGAGACAGCATAAAAGACAGCATTCTAGTGATTGAAGCACCTGATGTTTATGACCCCAGGGGAATCAAAACAAGATTAAAGTCAGTATATCTCTGGGAGCTGCTCTGGTGGCTGAAGGAGTAAGGGACAGGGGCCAGGCTGGTTGATACTGGTTTCAGCCTAGAGATGTTGGGGAGACTAGAAATGTTGGGCTTGGACATGGTAAAGAACATTTGGAACCCTGACAAGCCTTCCCAATTTCACAAGTTCCAAGAACTTAAAAATCCATCTCCGTCTTCCAACTTTTGCATCTTTTTTTGTGGTAAGTGGGTATAAGCAGCAGCAGAATCGAGTCCATGTGGGGAGAAGACTTATTTCTTTCTCTCTTGTCACCTGGGGACCACTTACCCTTGGAACAAAGTGAGAAATTCTAAATTCCCTATGGAAGTAGGAGTACAGCTGCCTTTGTGCTGGTGCAAGATTTATGATGGCCACCTGAGCTAGTGCCCATGTTGATGTTCAACTCTCATCAGTGTCTTTGAAGAATGTTAAGTTATGCTGAAATGTGCTGGGATTATAAACAGACCTGTTTTCTGAAGAAAATAATTTATTTACACTCTTCAGAGTTTTCTCCACCTTTTTTGTTTTGCTTCACTGCAGACAGGAGAATCTTTTTTTGAGTTCTCTGGGAAATGCAAGAACATGGAAAGTGGTTGTCATCCTTCTTGTTGCACGGCTATGAAAAGCCTATTCTTGTTCTTTACTACTTCTGGTCAAGGCTTTGTGCAAAGAAAAGGGAAGACCTGCCACTCCCTTAAGTCCTTTTGAAAACAAATAAAACCTTTGGGGAAGAACTGGGGTTTGTCCCACTTTGTACTAAGCTCTGAAAAGAGACGACGAAGTACTCGTGTTATTTATTCTGATTCTCTTCGGGAACAGGGAAAGCTGTTTTGGCAAAAGTAAGGTTTTGATATATGCTTACTCTCTCAGCTTTAGTAAAAATTATGGGGGGTTTTGTCAGGTTACAGTACTTTTGATTTATTTGTCTTAATTGCATTTCTGTTATAAAATGCAATTAATTAATGCTCTGAGACCAATGGTTCTGCCCCAGTGATTAAATGAGTACAGCTGTTCTATCTGATTCACCTGTCTGTCTCTAGGTGAGCAGCTTTAATAGCTACATAGGCCAGTAGACACATCACTGAGATGCATTTGAAGGCAAAAGTACAGTGTTTGAGATTATTTCAGTCTAACCCAACTGACATACTTTGATCACATTAAAGAGTCCCTGCAATTACTGTATAGGGAAGAAAATATACACTATGACTTATGCATGCAGCTTAATAAGAAAGATGTCTTTTAGGAGATGGAGTTTCTAGCTTTGATGCAAAGTGAAGTTTTCTTTTCTGGTGAGAATTATATATTGTACATTTGCTTGTAGAGAATACATATGTGATTGTAGTCCCAAAAAAAAATCAAATTATGTGCATTTATAACGTTTTACTAGTTTCCTTAGAGGAGGGTGGTGATGTCTAGAGGAGAGTGACTAAATTATAACTGTTAAAAATACAAAGTAGTTGATCTTCAGTTGCAGTTCATCAAACTGTTCATTGGGCTTCTTTGTATCCAACAAGATTCTTCTTCTCTCATCTGAAATGGAGAATCTTCTTTCTTGTGTTATTGTCTTGGAGGGTGGGAATAACTATGGTAGGAATTTATGCAGTGCTGGCCCCAAATAACTCCTGCAGTGTATGTACAAAGAATATCTGTCTACATGTTAGATAAGATATAAAAGTTATGTTTTCAACAGGATGTTTTTAGAAAGAGAAAGCCTGTTCCCCAACTCTCTCTCTCTCTCTCTCTCTCTCTCTCTCTCTCTCTCTCACACACACACACACACACACACACACACACACACACACACACACCCCCCGCTACTTACAGAATTACCTGGGGAAATACTGTATTTCCCGGTTTATAAGACGCACTTTTTTTTCTTCCCAAAGGGGGGGAAAATGTCTGTGCGTCTGATAGAGTGATAGGGCCAATCCTGGAGCACCTTACCCCATCATGTCATATGTCGTTGGATTCGTATTGAAGAGCAGAATCCAATGCAAAAATCAGTTTTGAGCTATCTCCTTCCTATCAAAAGTATGATCAAAAAAGTAAAAATCAAAAATATAAAAACAAAAAAATACATTTTTTGGCAATTTTTTAAGCGGGTAGGAATTTTGCCCTGGGGGAGTAGGAATTTTGGCCTTGGGGTTCAGGAATTTTGGTTTTGGCATCTGGTCACCCTGGCACAGTTACAATCCTAAGCAACCTTCCCTAGCTTGGAAACTTGCTCCTAAGTAGATATGCACAAGACCTGGTCCCTCCTGCTCCATGCCTGTGCCTCCCTCACTCTTCCCTATCTATCTAGATCCCCTCACCTTTCCCTACCTACCCCCCAAAAGAACCCCCCACCAACTTACCTGCCTTCCTGGACCATTTGCAATGAGATTTGCGCAAAATGTTTTTGTCTGATCATTTGTAATGAGATTTGTGCAAAAGTCACAAATCACTGACACTAGAGATGATGAGTTTTGGGGGTTTCCAGAAAATTAGAAGAGTGCTTGAAGCTTAAAGTCTTTCCTCATTTGTTAATGACAGTGATAATGGTTCTTAATACCACTGTTGACTTTACATGGTTGAAATATTATTCTGCTATAGTTTATTAAATATATTAGTACACCATTTGGTTCAGAATACTTCCTTTCTTGTTTTGCTCCTCTAAACTTTGGTGCGTCTCATGGTCCGGTGTGTGTAATAAGCCGGGAAATACGGTAGTTGAAAAAATCTTGATACTGTTTCATATAATCATGAGCTTCATTGCTTTGGCTATTGAGCATGTGAATGTTTAAAATTTCAGCAAGTATATTAAAGTCAAATTTAATTGAATGAATTTAAACAGAGCAGAGAGATATATACAAAACTATCTACAACACAATTTTGGGCAATAGTCAAGAAAACTAGTAGAAGATTGTGATAATGTGCTTTCCCTGAGAATTGGTGTATAATCCCAAGGATTCCAAGGAAACCAGAAATGGTTTCCACCACATTGTCCTGGTGGTCCCGCGGATTGTGAGTTGGCTGGGTGAATATCTGGGCTTTAGCTGCACAGAGCTATGTTTGTGCTTGCTACTTGGGACTGGAGAGCCAAATTGTGGGCTCTTCAGCACTGGAATAAATTGTACTGCCAACTCTAGGTGTTGCAAACACACCATGAGGCACAACTGCAATGCCTTGTGCTGAGTCAGTGCTGGTGCTGAGCCCACTGTCTACTGGATGCTGCTTGGAGCTTGGTAAGAGCTTCAGGATGACAGTGAGCTTCTTGGGGATGGAAAAAGGCTTTGTGGGGTGAGGAGAAGCCCCATTGTGGGGCTTAGGGCTTTCCTCAGGGAAAGGACTATTTAGTTCCCTTTCCTAGAAGGGCCTATGGAAGTGGCTGTACAGCTACCTTGGCACTGTTGCACCTGTTGGTGGTGCACCTTTATGAATGACCTGTTATTCCTTTTGTAAGCTGTGCTAGCACTTTATATGAATTAGAGTTGCTGTTGAAGGGCTCCTTCCTCACTGGTTTGTGTTAGCGGAACGATGGTGGAAAGAAATCAGGGATCACAAGGAGACCCTGTATCAGACAGAAACACATTTTGAAATGTATGAATTAAAAAGATGGATGTTTGGGTGAGTTACTGTTGTGTAAGGTTTGCAAACCAATTATGGCTGTTGGTTCACAGAAACTAGAGTTGATAAATAGTGTTCTATGAAAGGCTAATTGCCTGCTGGTAAGTTGCTTATTAAGTAAGGCATACTCTGGCAAAGGAATTGCTACTTATGCAAAAGTCTGGAACCCATTTTTTATTATTTTAAACATATCCTGTGTGATAAGGTATTATCCAGGTAGAGTCCTTTTCCATGTTGGATGACAATGGGTATAACTAATATTGTCCTTTGAGACTAGTTTGCATGCAGTTGGTGGTATTGTACTGTTCATCGGCTGTTGAAGATAAGAATGAGTGATGATGCCCTATATTTTAATGGAAATTTTAGAGTACGTGCAGCAGTAGGGCGCAGTCTTCAGCGAAGAAAAACGAGCTGACTTGGAGGCAAGAGAGGTCATCAAGAAAGATAAAGAAATAGGACATCTACTCCAGGCTAGGCAAGGCTTTTTAAAGGATATTATGGTAATGAGCAAGAACCAATTTAATTTTTATAATGCCACTCCATTTGACTTTAAAATACAAGGTCAAGGTACTGTGTTTTTCATAATGATTAAAGATTTGGAATGCTTCTTTTGTTTGAACCCTCATACATTTATGAGATAAAGACTGAATGTGGCAAGGAATGGGCTGGATTCAGAAACTACTCCTAGAGATACATTAAAGGAAAAAAGTCTGATGAACATGTTCCAATTTATCTCAACATAAGGATTTATTTTCTTAAGAAGTTACCCATTTAAAGTTAGTTTGATCCCAGAACAGTAATAGATCTTGTTTTTACATAAAATCTATAAAATCTGAATCTAACATATATCTAGCACCTGAAAATAATTTCCTCCACAATAAAATTTCAGCACTCTTTTCTTATAAGAACCTAATTTACACATTAGAGCTAAGAGTTATATCACCCACTAGATTCCTGAACTGTCAATGTTATAAAAAGTAAGATAGATAGTACCTGAAAAACAAAAATTTTACAAGAGGGCTTTATTTTTAATGAGAAGAAATGGATGGAATATTCTTTCTAGAGAGAGGAAAAAGTAGATAGAAATTGTTCTGTGTGAAATCTGCACTAATAAAGGACACACTGAATGGTTCCTTTTTAGTAACTAGATTCCTCATCTTCTTTTAAAAATACATTTTAAATTTATATGAACATATCAATGCACACATCTTTGTTAAATCTTTCCTTGACCACAAGCAAGCAGTTTGCCGAAACATATGCCAATCCCAAAAGATGCGATCAGAAATATTCCCAAATTAAAACTTAAATTCCATTCATTTCACTGAAACTTAGAACCTAATCTTATGCTGGTGGTTCATCAGTATACTGCAAGTTTGCTATTATAACTGCTGCTCAACCAGTCTGCATACCACTTCTACCAGTGTAAGGACTGGGAAGTTCCACGCTGCCAGCAACATCATTCAGATTGCCTACTGATAGATTCTGCTGGCATTGAGGACAAATTAGAAGCACAACTGGGCAGATTGGGACAGACCTTAATGGCATCAATGTCTTCTGTATCAAACCTCAGTCCTGTGCCTGACATATTCCTAGTAGCCTACTTAGATCTATCCCTGAAAAAGCTGGCAAAGACCTGATGAATCTCATAGGAGACTAGGCAGAAATCATGGACATAAGTTTTTTTTCCTTTTCTTGCCTTTCATAGCCAAACTGTTCCCCTTCCAAAATAGGATACTACTGACGGCCCTGCATTCACTGACAGCCCTGCATTCCAGTAGATAAATAGGACTGGGCCTATTACCAAGTTCCTTAAGCTGCAATCCTAAAAATACTTTCCTGAGAGTAAGCCCCATTGAATATTCTGGAACCTACTTCTGAGCAGAGGATTGCACCCTCAGTCATGATTAACTGAAAAGGTAATCCCACTGTCTATGATGGGACTTACTCCCTAGTAAGTGTGTAGAGGATTGTAGCCTAAATGTAAATAACTCTATGTTTATACAACTGTAAAAAGATAAAGAATAGTGTTTTACAGCAGAAGTGGTTTCTTAGCATATGAGCTGACTGAGAGCACAATCCTAACCATATCTACTCAAAAGTAAGCCCCATTGTGTTCAATGGGTCTTACTCCCAGGAAAGTGTCTTTAGGATTGTCTTTAGGATTAGTGAAGAAAAATGGTGGAGGTTGTTCCCCATTGTTCCCCATTTTAATTTAATTAATTAAATTTTAATTTCTAGTTCATTTAGGAGAGAATGACAATTGCTGAGATTCAGTGTTTTGTGTGCTGTGCACACTTGGAAACTTTTCAACTTCTTCTTCATGTTATAGTTAAGACATGGCTGAAGCCATCATATGGGACAAAACTCTAAAAGGCATGAGGAACTGATACAGGAAGTAAGGATTAGTTACTTTCTTATTTAGGTGTGAATGAGGTTTATACACTCTGGCAGTCTTGCCTGTGCCACCAGGACTGCCCAATGCAGTGCTGAGGAGAATGCAGAAGAAAATGGTGAGGAGCCCAACTGAGAAGAATGAAGAACCTTTAAACCTTGCTTCTGCTTGGCCCCCTGAACAGGACAAGGAAGATAGTGAGGGGCAGTGAGGAAGGCATCACAGCCCCTGCAGGACTGTCTCCCCAGGTTGTTTGTCCTCCCCGGGGCATTAGTTTTTCACATGTACACATTAGTAACAGCCCACAGCTCTCACATGTATAGGATTCAACTGTTGGACAGTCCCATTTCCTTAAAATGTAAGTTGCGCTTGGAGAAAGATAACATAATGTGTATGGAAAGAAATGGTGTTTCTTATGCACCACCTGCATGTATACTTAGCCTACGCTATTATCTCCAGATTGATTTGGACATTTTAGGTTATTTACAAGAGCCATGAGGTTACTGCTTAGAGGCACCTGAATTTTCTATCGGCAGTTACATAAATATTGAACCTAGAGAAATAAATGTATTTCTAGAAAACCTTTCCATTTCAGTACAGAAAGATTCACTAGATATTAGAGGTACACATGTGCTTCCATTTCATTTGTTTTATGGTAATTGATGCACAGTGTTGATGCATAGTGATGAACGTATTCTTTGTACTTAATTTTTAAAAAAAGTTTTGAAAATAATATTGAAAATCTCAGTGCCAAGGGCATCTCAATCTGCTTGTATATTTAACACTATATTAATTTGCTATTAGTTTAGCATTCTTGGTTTCCTTTTACTAAAAAGTATAACAAGTTTAAACATTTCAATGAATTAAGAGTCCTCTTATCTCTAGTTTGCAGGTAATTGTTTCTGTCCTTTCTAGACCCCAGCTGCTTCCTTGTCATCCAGGAGTCAAAGTTTCTTCCATGAGGAATTAGCATATTAAATAGATTGGAGACTGACAAGCTACTGTGTTCTTAATAAAGAAGTAATCAATGTTGAGAGCATGTCAACCATTTAAAGTCAAATACTTACGAAGTCCTGGGGGCTAGCTATCATGGAGCCAAGTATATGTTTAAAATGTCCCAAAGTGATAAATGAAGCATAGTGATTCATATACAGATAACATTTTTGTCCTGTTAAAAAGCTATATTTATTTCACATTTTTCATTTCAGTAGGCATTTTATTATCCGCCTGGTGATTTCAGAAGTGATCCATCTTCTTGTACAGTACTTACATATTTGTTTGCATTGGCTTGCATTGGATTTATTTGTATGGTTTTTTGTTTTTTTCTTTTTTCTTTTTTAAAACCAAAATAGTGTCACAAAAGTTGATGCCCTTTTCACTTTCATTTTTCTTAGACAGTGTAAGAATGCACTGAAATGAATCCTCCTTAAAATTTTCAAGACTGTGCTGAATGACCCATCAGAGATTTTTGCGAAATGCTTTTCAAGCTTTGTATGATGCATTATCAAGAGCACTTAAACATAATATGACATGTACTGTAACTCTTGTGAGACAAAGTATGATAACTAGCTAGTGACATGGTTGTGTTTAGATTTAATTAAATCTTGGAGTTTTTTAAAAAGCCATAACGTGTGTCATGCTGAATTCTAAGAAAAGGAAAAAAGAGTGTTTTGGATAGAATTATAATGCATGTACTGTAATAAAAACCTATGTCAAAGATCCTCTGTATTATGAGGGGTATGACTATTTTACCATACCTTCAAATACCTTGACAGATATAAACTAACCATGGATTTTTCACCCATGGTTTTTATATCAATGCAAAGAGAAAGACCCTTTAAATTAAAGGGCAGAAGTTGTTAACAATAGCCTCCTTAATGCAGGAAAGGGCAGTTTAGCAGATAATCAACCGTTCTTTAGGTGTTAAGAACAGTTTTGAGCAAAGGGACCGTTCCCCTTCCTCTGAGCTTGTAAAAGTTGGCAAAGTAATTATAATCAGTGGTGGGCTTCAGGGGGTTCTCACGGGTTCTACAGAATCTTTTGCTAATGAGCGCCTGGTTCTGAGAACTGGTTACAAATGGGACATACAGCCTGTTGTTCTATAGACATAGAGCCTGTTATTAATTTAGGTTATTAGGACATAGAACCTGTTCTTAATTTATTTGAATCCCACCCAGTGGTGGGCTCCAGGAGGTTCACACCTACTCTATAGAACCAGTTGTTAATGAGAGATAGGATATATAAGTTTAAAAATAGCCATTTAAAAGTGGCGGCCAGATGGGCATAGAACTGTTGTTAATTTCTTTGAATCCCATCTCTGATTATAATCTCCTCTATAGTGAAGGGAGGTGATTATAATCTCCTCCCAGTGAAGGGAGGGAAGCCTTTCTAGGCATCTGCAGAGAGATTGTCTCTCATGCATTACAAAGATAAACAGGCTGTTTTATAAAGGTAAGCAAGAATGAGCAGAGGGACATTAAAAAAATAAAATTTCTTTTAAAATGATTTTTTGCATCCACATGGGTTCTGGAGACAGAAATTTTGTGTATACCAAGCTGTATTATGTGGTACAGTAGCAGGTCTGGTCCAAGACCTTCTGACACCTAAGGTGGCAGATGCAAAATGCTGTTCAACCTACCCAAAGATCTGCCAATCTCTGCTCCTCCCACACTCCAGCTCAGCATTTTCTTCCTTTTCTCATTAACTCTTCGTCTCCATCTTCCTCTTCGTATCCTGAGAGTGGAAGGAAAAGAAAGAGCAGTAGATGCAAGTAGGGAAACAAAAAATGGGTGCATTCCAAATTGCTGTCTGATGTCATCATTAGTGTGTGGTTGGCCTGTGGAACTCCTTGCCACAGGATATGGTGATGACATCTAGCCTTAATTCTTTTAAGAAGGGTTTGGATAAATTCCAAGTGGAAAATACCATCACAGGGTACAAGCCATGAGGGATGTGTATAGACATGGAAAAACCCTCAAATGCGAGATGCGGGGGGCACCTTTGTACAGGCATCCTATGTGCTTCCTGAGGCATCTAATGGACTGCTGTGTGATATAGGAAGCTGGACTAGATGGGCCTTTAGCCTGATCCAGTGGAGGTTCTTCTTATGTTCTTATTTTGTGAGTGGGCCAACCCTACATCCAGAAACCTCACCCCATCTGCATGGTAAACTACTACACAAGAACAGATTCCATATGGAAAAATGAGGTGAAATCAGGTACAGTCTAGAGAGAGGAGAGCTTCTCTTAGTGGTGATATCATCCACACAACTTCTGAGGAGCTGATGTTGAAACTTTGTTTAAAGGGCTTTAGCCAAGAAGAAGCATTGATCATAGCAGAAAGTAAAACAGGAACACATTGCCAAGGGGCACATGTTAATGTCTAGGCTGATGTCTTGCTCAAGAACTACCTGAGAGACAACATAAAGCTCAATGGCCACAATCCTATGAAATTTATCTAAGAGTAAAATGCTTGTGAACTCATTAGCAGTGATAAAATTCTCCAAATAAATAATGTTATTAATCTCACAATTCCCATTTTTATTCATTTATTTTAAAATGTTTCACTGCACTCCAATAAATGAAATACCAGATAGGAAGTTCAAAAACAAGAATGAGATAATACCAGATAGGAAGTTCAAAAAATAGGACATGCAATAAGAACTTTTTAGATCAAAAAAGATCATGCAATAAAGAACTTTTAGATCATTTGGATGTGGCTATGGAGGTATCATTAGGGATGTGGTGACTCTGTTAAGGGTTCAATTCTAACCACACATTCCTGGGACTAAGTTCTATTGAACACAATGGGACTTACTTCTGTGTAGACATGCTGAGGATTGCACTGTAAGGCAGTGATCATGAAGGCCCTTAAGAGCATCCATTCAGGAGATTGAGATCCAAATGCAGTGGGACAGTGTGAGTTTCTGTCACTTGGCCCACCTCCTGCTAACATAGCAGTTTGAAAGTATGCAAATGCAAGTAAAAAGATACCATGTTTAAACACGTGGGAAAGGTAACTGTTCCATGTGTTGCCATATGCTCTACAGTGCCAACCACATGTCCATGGAAGCATCTCTGGACAACACTCTGGCTTAGAAACAGGGATGAGCACTGTAAAATCAATCACAACTAGCAGGCGTGCCTGCAAGGGATACCTTTACTTTTTATGGAGGTGTCTTGATGAATTCTTGCTCTTCAAAATATACTACTACAACACTGAGTATAACACCTCTACGTAGCAGCTGTGAAGTGCCCACTAGCTTTTTCTTTTCTATCTTTTTTGTCAAATAGGAGCAGGATTTTGTGATGCTTCCATAATAAGAAAAGAGACATCTCTCACGCTTGTCAAAAGTCACTTTTAATATGAGTGGTGCATGACAAATACTTCTTAACCAGTGTGAAATTTCTTTGGATTAAAAGTGTATAAAGTTTATCTCCTGCTTTAAAAAGTAGGTTATGAATGTGGGAATTCAAAATAATGCAGTTAAGTAAATAGTGTGGGTGTATGCATGTATGTGTGGGTGTATGTGTGTGGCTGTGGGTGGTGCAAGTGGCTAAGACACTGTGCTTGTTAACCAGCAGGCCAGAGTTTGAGACCTGGGTTGGCCCCACAAGACAGGGTGAGCTCCTGTCCTTAGCCCAGCTCAGTGACGCCAGCTGGATGCAATCGTATTGGCTCTGCCTTTCCATTGGACTAATTCAGTGGCGTGGAGAGGGGGGATTTGCCGCTTGGGTAACAGCCTATCCTCCATAACAATCCAACCCAGGCTTTTGTGCTTTGCATGCAGCGTATGCAGCGCAGAGCACGATACCATAGTTTGTGTATATGTGTATATATGAAGAGCTGGACAGCACCAGGGCCAGACATGATCCAAACGTACTGGCTAAAGAGGTTCACAGCACTGCATGAACAACTAGCAGATCAAATAAACCAGCTGCTAGCAGCAGGCTGCCACCCAGGCTGGCACACACAATGGAGGACAGTACTGATTCAGAAAGACCCGCAAAAAGGAACAACACCATCCAATTATTGGCCTATAACCTGCCTCTTTACAACATGGAAAGTCTTATCAGGCATCATAGCCACTAAATTGCAAAAGCATATGAGCCAATACATGAGCACAGCTCAAAAGGGCATTGGGAAGGATGCCAGGGGCTCAAAACTTCAACTGCTCATAGATAGTACTGTAGCCCAAGACTCAAGAACCAGACAGACTAATCTGTGCACAGCTTGGATTGACTACAGGAAAGCCTATGACTCAATGCCACATACGTGGATCTGTGAATGCCTGGCATTATATAAAGTAAATAAGACCTTAATGACCTTCCTTAAGAACTCCATGGGGCAATGGAAAACAACATTGGAAATCAACTCAAAAGAATTAGCACAAGTATTGATCAAGCATGGCATATATCAAGGAGATGCACTGTCTCCCCTGCTGTTTTGCATAGGCCTGAATCCCCTAAGCCAAATAATAGCAAAGACTGGATATGTGTACAAGTTCAAGAGTGGAACTGCCATCAGCCACCTCCTCTATATGGATGACATCAAGCTGTATGCAAAAATAAACGAGACATCGACTCATTGATACATCTGACAAGGATCTACAGTGAGGGTATTGGGATGTCATTCGGCCTGGATAAGTGCAGCCGAATGATCGTAAAGAGAGGAAAAGTGGTTAAGACCAGTGGGGTAGAACTACCAACAGGGTACATAACAGATGTAGAGACCAACTATAAGTACCTAGGTATCCCACAATCCCACGGTAATCATGAAGAGGAGGCAAGGAAGACAGCAATATCCAAGTACCATCAAAGAATACGACATATCCTGAAAAGCCAGCTCAATGGGAAAAATAAGATACATGCCATCAATACATATGCGCTGCCAGTCATCAGATACCCTGCTGGAATAGTAAGCTGGCCACAGAAAGAAATGGAGGTGGCCAATGTGAAGACCCGAAAGCTCCTCACAATGCATGGGGGTTTCCACCCCAAGTCTAACATCCAGAGACTATACACTAGTTGGAAAGAGGGCGACCAGGGTCTGATGAGCGTCAGAACTGCTATCCTGGATGAAACCCAGAATATCCAGGAATACATCAGCGAGATGGCACCCAAAGATGAGCTGATGAGAGAATGTCTCCAGCAACAACAGCAACAGCAAATACCGAAGGAAGATCAAACTGAGGAAGTGTCCTGGCAAGAGAAGACCCTGCATGGGATGTACCATCGCCAGATAACCAAAGTCGCTGACATTGAGAAATCCTATCAGTGTCTGGAAAGAGCTGGCTTCAAAGATAGCACTGAAGCCCTTATCATGGCAGCACAAGAACAGGCACTAAGTACCAGATCCATAGAAGCGGGGATTTACCATACAAGAGAAGACCCAAAGTGCAGGCTGTGCAGAGAAACGTCAGAAACAATCCAACACATTGTGGCAGGGTGTAAGATGCAGGCAGGAACAGCATATGTTGAACGGCACAACCAAGTAGCCGGCATCGTGTATAGGAACATCTGCTCAGCCTATGGACTAACCCCTCCCAAGACCAGATGGGAGACCCCTCAGAAGGTTGTGGAGAATGACAGGGCTAAGGTCCTGTGGGACTTCCATATCCAGACAGACAAGAAGGTACTGGCTAACCAGCCAGACATTGTGGTGGTAGATAAGGCCCAGAAGACAGCCCTGGTGATAGACGTAGTGATACCAAATGACAGCAACATCAGGAAAAAAAAGAGCATGAAAAGGTGGAAAAGTATCAGGGTTTGAAGGAGGAATTAGAAAGACTGTGGCAAGTGAAGGTGAATGTGATCCCAATAGTGATTGGAGCACTAGGGGCTGTGACACCCAAGCTGGAAGAATGGCTCCAACAGATTCCAGGAGGGACAGCAGAACACTCGATCCAGAAAAGCACATTGCTGGGAACAGCTAAGATACTGTGCAGAACCCTCAAACTCCCAGGCCTCTGGTAGAGGACCTGAGATTGAGGATAACATACATACATACACCACCTGTGGAGGGTGAGAAAACAATCAATCAATCAATCTATCTATCTATCTATCTATCTATCTATCTATCTATCTATCTATCTATCTATCTAAAATTAAGGCCTTTTAAAGTAGCCCTTTCCACATGTTATTTTGAATATATTTTCACATATATGTGAATAATGAAGCTGGCCTGCAGATTGTAGCTTGCAGATAGTAAGAACTGTAGGGAAAATGTAGGTAAAGGACTTTAAGAAAATGCTTTGTAGATTAGCCTAAGGATTAGACAAGCATTTATTTAAGCACTCACAAATACAAATAGGAAGATTACTTTAATCAAATATTTTGACATTATCCTGTTTTGTTTTTTGAACTTTCCCTACATGTTGCTGAATTGAAGTAAATTATATCATTACTCAGTATAATTGCATAATTAAACTAAGCATTTAATGAGCAATGGCTGTATGGATACCATTTTTTTTTCTCATTCAAATCTGACCTGAACTAATCTAGACTGATTAAAATGGATGCATTTTAAGAGGGCATACGCTTTATCTATTAGATAGTGTCACTTGGTATTAGACTTTGAAGAATGCTTTGAAAGATTTATCATTGTATTTGTGATGGCACACTGGCAATTAGGAAACATTTTTTCCCTCCCTATACAGTTAGTTTGGCAGTAGTTCTGAGGAAAAACTCAACTTCCAAGGGCACAATCCTAACGGTTTTAGGTTGTCTAAATCACATGGCAGAACTTTCCATGCTGTTGTGGGAAGGTCAGCGTAAGCCTGTGCAGTGGCCTAACCAAGGAGGGGGCAGAAGTGCCTTGGAGCACCCCCAGGTCAGCACAGGACTTAAGCTTATGCCAGCCTAACTGGAGGCTAGGGTTGCAGCCTAATTAAATTACATCAGAAATCAAATCAGTTGAATAATTAGTATCTTTGAGTGAAGAGGGATTATTGTTTACTTACATGTGACATTGGGTTCTCATCTGCAGTGCAATACTGATATTGTTCATTGCAGTATTGCTGTATTAATGCAAGAAAAGTCAAAATACATAATTATGCATATAATTGAACTGTAAAACAGTGATGTCTTATTTAAAGCTGCAGATTTCCAGAACCACTGCATGATACATTTAAATTGTTTTATGCTCTTCATATGCATTGTAAAGAAAATGCAGTGAGAGTTTCTGTTTTTAAAAGAATGTTCTGCCAGCAAGCATATCTAAGTGCTTGTTTTCATTAAGTGCTTGTTTTCATTATTTCATTATGTTGTTATAAGAATTTTCAATAAATATAAATTCTCTGTGAACATGTTTAGCAGATACCATAAACAGATAAAACATCAATTTGATACTAGAAATATTTGTCTCATTATGCTTACAGGAGAATATTGTATCATTCAGTAGCAACAGGAAATGAGATTCATGGAACTGTTCAGAAATATATGCATGGATTAACTATATGATAAGACGGAACTCACAAGAAGGGCCATATTATTTTAACAGTCATCATGAATTTTGGTGACATCTACAGCAGCTCTCTCTCTCTCTCTCTCTCTCTCTCTCTCTCTCTCTCTCTGGGAAAGTGTGCATAAAATATACAATTTTATTCATGGAAATTTATGTTGTATTAATACATTTAATGAATTTAAAAAATTAATGAATCAGTTAATTTCTTAATTTAATTTGTTAAATCTTTTAAATTAGCTCCTTTAAGCAGTTGTCTGTATTTCCATAGTTTCAAGTAATTGTTTTAAAATCATTTTCAATTATTTCTGCTGCTCTTTTACAAAAAATATCTTTCCAATCTGCACTATAATAGCAATGTATTTCTTTTAAATTTTTAATTAACAGTATACTGATTATCATATTTGACAAATAAGGTTTGTGTTTATGCCTTTTTCATCCAAACTTAATGTCAACAAGAAAAGTATATCTTTTCTTGTTGATAACATGTGAAATTCTCTAGATTTTCTATGTTAACATATATTATCCAAATGCATACACATGATACATTGGGGTTAAGATTCAATATAATCCCAAATCTGTTGGATCTATGAGACTTGCATCAACGTTTGCATGCACAAAACTGATTCTTTGTGCATTTGGGAGATACTGGGGTGTGATTTTTATCATATTGGAATTACAGTAGATATGTAAGCATTTTCTATTCACAAAATAATGAAGCAGCCTCTTCCTTACCTCCCTTTAGTAGACAAATCTGGAAACTGACTATGGAAGGCATATGAAGACCCATATCATTATGCGTAAATAAATATGCGTAAATAGATCCTGTACACACTTACGTGGGAGAAAACCCCATTAAACATAATGGGGCTTACTTCTGTGTAACCATGCATAGGATTATGTGCTCAAAATCTTCAATGCAACAGAAATAAACTGAGCAAATATTGCTAAATGAAATGTCAAAGATCACTATTATTTTAGAATGAAATACCTACAACTCTGCAAATGGCAGTATGAATAGGTTTTGTTATGCCTTCTTCCTGTTTTACAATGACAGTTGATGATTGCTCTAATACGCTATATAAACCAGGCCAGGTTATACTCTATATAAACTACTGGCCAGGTCAATATGAGATAAAGGTAGCAAGTCATTTATATATGTTTCTAGGAAAGGGAAATTCTTTGGGCAAATGCAATGAATAAGCGTATGGAGTTGTCCTTTAAAAGCCTGTTATGCTTCACTGAGAAGTTATATGTTTATATGAATCAGAATGCCATCTGCAGTTACAGTACATTAGTTAAAATAAAATTACAAGGACTATCAATCCTGTTTCCAGTATAAACTGATCACCATCTGTGATTAGGAAGACTTTTCCTCCTTCTCCTCCATCTATGTAATGGTATGTAATTAAGTGCATTATGGAAGATTTATCTCCCTATAAATCAACCAGTAATATTTACTCGTAGTAACTATTAACATCACTGAACCATTTTTGTTTGTTTTCCATAGTGTGGTAAATCGTTCCTGTTAAAAGTTATGATTCTGACTACTTCTGTTATAAATGTCTATAAAGTAAAAATATAAGATTGGGTAAATTTATTTCTATGAGATGGAATGGAGGCAGCTTCTGTGCCAGCTTCTATCTGATCAACATCCATTTTGCTGAAGAAGAACCTGCAACACTTTTCAACATGACTTTTCAGCATGTCTTTCAAGGGCACAATAATTATGTCACAGACGTTTAATTCTGGAGCACCTTAGAAGTGGTTGTGAATGAAGGGAACATTTGTTGGGAACCCTAAATTGAGCCAAGCAGCTGCTATGGGATCTGCATCAGCTCAATCAGTGGTATGAATCTGCACCAGCTTAATTGCTGGCATGGATCTGAGTAGGACTTTCAGAAATTGGATGGGTATAGGATCTGGTGGGCAGCTTATTTCACTGTCCTTGCCATACTTCCAGCCTGAAAGTAACCCTTCCCCACCCAGTTTTGCCTTTGTGCTGCCTTCCCTCTGGCCTAACCCACCCAAAACGCATCCCCACCTCTTGATGGGAATCTTATTATTGATGGCTGTTGGTGGCTCTCCAATGAGAACAGAGGCGTAACACTTGCCCACACTGACCTCCACTCCTAGCACTTCCTTCCTTCTGGCAGCTGCAGTTTATCTTAACACACAGGAGATTAATGCTAGCCCAGGATAATATTAAAATTGGCAGTAGTGGTAGTAGCAGCAGCAGCAGCAGTAAGACTTATACCATGGCTCACATTAATATTGAAACATTTGAAACACCTTTGTCATGGGATAAATATATCCACACTAGGCATATGCAAAAAAGTTGTTCTTTTATTTCTAAATATAAGAAATCAATTAACTCATTTCTTTTTGAATTTATTTGCTTATCTTCATTTAAACAATAAAACTTAAATGTGGCAGAACACTTTCAATTGCATCCTTTCCTATGTCATAGAGTCAAATGCTGAAACCTCATAACTTTCCTGTTTTATCTTAAATTCTGTTCGTTGTAAGTTTTCCATGGAAAACACTGTAGTCAGAGAGGCAGATCCATTTAAATTAACCTTCATCCAGGTGCAAAAATCTTTGATATCACATCTCTGCATCTTATCCATTCAACAGCTATGTCTGAGCCATTCTTTCCTCATTACTTACCCATCTTTTTGACAAAGATCACATTTTAAACTTACAGTATTATCATAGTGATATGCTGAGATTTCCTAATATTTCTGTGCTTTGTAAAGTTACTGTTTGTAAGGGAAAACCGTTATAAAGAAAAAATAATGCCACAATGGTCTTTCACTAGTAGAGTCCTTTATGATAAACATTTAAAAAAGATACACACACAAACACACACACTTATCAACCTTCAATTAAAAAATTCAAATCAATCAACAGTATTTATAAACCAATTTTCAGTTGAAAGTTCACAAAGCAGTTTACGGGGAAAATGAAATAGCTAATGGCTAAAGTCTCCCTGACCCAAAAGGGCTCACAATCTAAAAATATGCAAAAGAAAACAGCAGAAGCCACTATAAAAGACATTGCTGGGGTGAGAAAGACCAGTTATTCTCCCCCTGCTAAATAAAAGCGAAGGAAAGAGTGCCTCTTGCCCAGTTAGCAGGAGTCACAAGCAAAGTGTCCCAAGACTGTTATTGCTATGGATTGCTTTGATATCACTCTAAATACAAAAATTTTTTCTCTCCAATATTGAGAAATGTGTGGTATGAAAATTGGACAGTAAGAATGGTTTTCTAAGAAAGAATTGATATGTTTGAATTGTGGTGCTGGTAAAAATTGTTATTTATACCATTATAAAATCCAGAGTAACAAACAGACAAGTATTGAACCATCCAAAACCAAAAACATTAGCACTCAAAATTGTGAGACTACACAATTTTGGCCATGTCTTATTTTGGCCATGTTACATATGCAAATTTGTTAGAGAAGGCAGTGATGCTAGGAAGTGTAAGTGGAAGAAGAAGGGGCAGTCAAAGAAGGTGCTGGCTTGACAGTCAAAACAGACACAAAAATGAACACACCACAATTGAAAGAAGCTGTGCTTGAAATGGCAACATGAAGAGCTCTTGCCTATAATGTCACTAAGGGTCAGACTGAACTGAATGGATAAATGAACGATTGCTTCAATTTCCTTTTACAAAGAAGTAGCACCTAAACACCACCACTGATTACATTTATCATAATTAATCCTGTTACAGTATTAAATGAATTAATAATGATCAAATCATTTAGCATTAAATACATCCCAGCTCAGGGCAATTTCTTTGTAACAAGTATAACAGACGGGTAGTATGCATTTCCTAAATTATACCATGGCTCACATTAATATTCAAAGCAAAAGCAATATGGAAGCTGGAGAGATTTAAATATTTTAAACCAGAAGCAGACTGTACAAAGTTCATCTTCTTCCAAAACCTACAGACACCTTCTGCATATAAGCATTTGTTTGTGTGTATGTGTTTTAAGACTGACTAATGCTCCAGTCCTATCATCCACCATGAGCAAACAGACAGTAATATAATTTTTTTAACTTACCTCTGTATAGACCACCTGATCATCAATGAATGTTCCTACATCAGTTATGTTCTGGAGTATGTCAAGGAGAGGCAGGGGCATGTCAGGCTGATAAAATGGGGATTCGAATCTTGCGTGTGCTAGTGCCACTGGGATGCACCTCCTTGATACTCCCTTGCAACCCCTTGTACCTTGAAACATTCCTGCCCTTTCCATTCCCCCACCTCAGTCCTTCCCTACCATCTATGATCTGCCCCCTCTGCCATCCTTCCTGGGGCTCATGGACTTGCCTTATATCACGTTTGTGATACCTATCCACCATTGCACCCCTACAGTGAGCACTAACAATGGCCAACTGGGAGCTTTCCCCAGCAAACTATGGATAGCACATACATGCCCCTGCAGCTGGAGCACTCCATCTTTAGAGCCAGTCGGACAAAGTTGCTGACTCTGAAGTGTCTTTGCGCACCCTCCTTGATGTGAAAGCTCTCCCAGTGAGGACAGGCAGCAAGCCCTCTCCCTGGCTGTGGAATGCCCAAAAGGCAGGGAGAGAAAGGTGTGCCCTCCTTAATGGGAGACCTCTTCCAGTGAAGACAGGTGGAAAGCCATCTTCCGGGTTTTCAAGTGCCTGAAAGACCTGAGAGGCTTGCTCCCCCCACTGAGCAGAAGTCTGGTATGCTTTCATGCACCAGTGATTTCCTCATGGGGAATCACTCCACAGCGTATATGCATAATGGCATAATGATGTAATGATGTGGTGTCATGACATCATGGTGTGAAGAGTGCCCTCTGTACACCTCTGATTCTTGCTAATCTGATTTGTGAAGGCAGAATAATGTATATCAGGCCGAGTCTGCTAATTAAAGCGGACAAGCAGATTCATGTGGGAAGAGGAAGTTCTTTAGCTACAAAGGTCCAAAATCCTTAATGGCTTTTAAAGTGCTAACTTGAACCCTATCCAGAAACAATTTGGAAGCTAGTGTATTAAAAAGTCCCAATCCTGAGCCCTCACAAATTCTCTAGCACCATATTTGGTACCAGTTGAAGTCTTAAAATTCCTTTCAACAGTTTCCCTATATAAGGTATTTCTAAGGAAAGGACAGAACAACAACAACTGATTGTAAACATAGTGATAGTTTGCTGATATCATATGGAACTATTATCCCAGGTTTGGAGCACAATCCCAGGAGAGTGTCTTTAGGATTGCAGACATCATAGTATTTGTTTGAATGGCAGAAATTTTAACACCAATTGAACTATTCCACCAGTATTATCTCTGAGTCAAAATGGGCATGTACATGAATTCCTTATTCATGATTGGACTATGATTTTTTTTACAATATATGTTGATCAATATATGTTGATTAGGGAACCTTAAAATGCACATTTCCTGCACCCAACCTTTTCTCCACTGGCAGTATCTGCATTTAAAGCCTTTGTTTCCTTATTGTTTGGATGTAGTTGTCACTGCTGCCCCTAGTCCACCAATACTTATGCTTTACAGTGCTGCCTCTTACAGAGGCAGCATCTTTTTGACAAGAGGCACTGCTTTCTGAAGTGTCAATTCAGCAAGGCAGAGGACTAATGAACTAGCATCAGCAAAGAGGAAACTGCAGTGAAGATATTTTAAAAACTGCAACCTCTTTCGACGATTCAAAGTAACAAAGACATTCTGGCAGTTGCTGGACCTAACTTCTTGCATCATGCTGTTTATCACATAAAAAAGAGGAAGACTACATCCAAGTATAAGAAGCTATGGAAAATATTGGACATTCTCAATATTTATTATTATGCAAGAGTATTTAGAATCCTCTTGTCTACCTTCCTTTGAAATATCTTATTTGATTACCCTGACCAAAAGCAAACTCTTCAAAATGTTCCGCTTGTACAAGGGATGCAGGTTTCATTTCACATTTTAACTTGCTGTAGATTTGACATCACAAACTTTTCTGTACTCCTACCAGAATCAAAGGAAAGACCATGTAAACATCTAGGTCAGTGAAATGCCCTAGTGAGCATTGCGCCTGGTTTCTGTTAAGATGCAACTGGCTGGAGCGTCTTGTCCCAATTTGGGAATGTGAAGTCCTGAGGTGCTACAGAACTAACAGTACTGGTCACAGGAGGGAAAGATTCACTCGAACCCTGGGGTTGAGCTAGTCCTGATCTAGGTTATAGACTAAAATTCTATATTCTATTTAATTTAAAAAGTGAACAAATGTGCATATATTGCTGTGGAAATTGCTGGTTTCCAGTTACTCCAGTAATTAAGCTTGTTAATGCCAATGCTTTTTAAAGCATAAGTATCGTGTATGCATGGAGAAAATAGGGGGTTGATTTTTGGGGAGCAAGATTGCATCATGACCAGGGTTCCTTATCCTTATTCTGTAATGCCTGAGAATGCTGAGTGCAGGGACAGGTATTAGATGGTAACATCCAGTGCTTTTTTTCTGGGAATAAGATGCCAATACTTACCATAGGTCACCACTATATGACTATTTATTAATTAACTGCTGGAGGGGGGAAGGTGGAAAAAAGATGCTGGTACTGAGTACCAGTAAGTAACCCCAGAAAAAAAGCTCTGGTAACATCTTTGTTGAGTTTAGTCTCTGTCCAGGTTTTACAATGCACATGGAAGCCATAAAACCAAACATTATCTTATGGCAATTGGAAACTCAATATGTGTTTGGTCATTTTCCAATACCAAATTTATACCATGGCAAGACAGAATAATCACAGATCAAAGACAATGCATCTGTGAAACCTCCAGGTCACAGGATATGGATATGACTCAAAACACTTATCTGTACAAATGTGTAGCAAAGGCCTATGGCCATAATGTGTTAAAATCAGGCCAAATGATGTAACAAATATAACTTTCTCTAGCATAACATAAAACTCATTTTTAGAAGGAATTAAAGAGGCTATCCAAATAAATATTAAAGGAACCTGTTTGTTTTGTTACGGAGAAGGTGAAAATGCCTGCTCCCTTGTTTTATCTTGTTTTTGCATTTGAGTATGTTTGACCTATGACTGAGTAGAAGGACCTTGATCTCCATTATTAATTTTATGATGTCTTGTAGGATCTCCAAGATGGCATTGGGAGACAGCAAGCTGTTGTCAGAACACTGAACTTAGTTGGAGAGGATATTATTGAGCAGTCATCAACAGCAGATGCCAGCGTATTGAAGGAGAAGCTGGGTAGCCTGAATTTTCGGTGGCAGGAAGTCTGCAGACAGCTGGCAGAGAGAAAAAAGAGGTAGGTTAAGTCATTGCAATTATGTTTTATTTCTGATATTTCAGATTGAATTCTAATTATAAGCTCATAAAGGATTTCCAATCTTTTTAATTATAAAGTTTTAGAAGATTTATATTTCTTGGTAATGGTACCATATGCTACCTTATTTGTGCAATATTGTTTTGTTAAATTTTGTTGTACTAATGGACAACGATAATATTCAAAACTTGTGTGTTTTGGCTTGTACATTCAATGGAAAAAAATAGAATCACAGCGGGCATAGTTGGTTCCTTTCTTTTATAATTCTATTTTATTTTGCTGCATTTTATGTTGAGACTTTAATTTTATGCATTTAAAAATTTCAGCAAAAGCTATACATATACTTTGTTCTGGCAGCCTAGCAAAATAAAATTGAGTCATAAATGACATATTTTTCTTGCTTCAGAAAGTCTATGAAACGTCTATGAAAGTCTATGAAAATCTATGAAACGCATTTATTAATCACTATGTATTACACAAAACAGGAAATTTTGCAGATGATCTTAACTGTTCAATCTTCTGTTTACTGACATAGTCTACAATCCAGAGTAACTTCAGGACCTTTTACACTGACGTAGTTATGGTGCCACCCATGGGAAACCTATGGGAAATGCATAGAGCAATCCAGAGTAAGTGCCTCTTACGTCTTCCCGTAGTTACTCTGGATTGTAGGGTAAGAAGCAGGCCCTGCTCTATCCAGTGAACATACCACTGAATATAAAGATTGATAGCACATTCCTAACTTAATGCTGGAACAGGCAGGCTGATGTGCCTGCATTGTATCCAGTGCAAATTTCAGAGGCTGCTGTGCTACACTGAGAAGTAGAGGCATGTCCCCTTCCCAAGGTCAGGATGCAGCAGCCCCTATGGATCTACTCACACTTGTGCTACTCACACTCAGCACAAGTCTGAGGAGACAAGAGTGTCCATGAGTGTGTCAGATTCCCCCCCCCCCCACTCTCCTCCTCCCCACCAGTGCAACCTCTCCCTTTTGCTGGCTTGCATCAGCTAACATCTCCCCCAGTGGCGCAAAAGTGTTTTATGGCACTTTTGTGACACCCTTTTGTCGACACAAGTCACTTGGGGATTTCTTCCTAAGTTGCAAGTAGTTTCACTTTGGGATATCTTTTCGGAACTAGATTGGCATAATTTGTCACTGTTGGTGATTATTCTTGTATCCTAATTGCAGATATTTTTCATTTTCAAATATTCGCAGCCAATCTTAAAAAAAAGACTGTTTATGCTGAAATATAATAGTAAAAGAAGCTACACAATCAAAGCTTTTAAAATAGAAGCAAAGTGTGGATCTTAAATTTATATGATAATGCTACTTCAAAATACAAGTATTTGATTTGGAAATCTTGTCAGGCGTTCCGTTGTTGAGAAATTGCTATAATTTTTTATGAAAAAGGTGCTCTTGTTGTTTTGACTAGAAAGAAAGTACAATAATTGTTTTACAAGCAAGAGAAAATAGGATATGTTTTCTTTGCAGTTCATTAGGTATTTTTCTTATTTGCTAATTTTAAACAAGCAAAATACCTTTGCTTGAAGCAGAAACTACGAGGTACTTTGGATTGGACTCAAATTTTAATTTCAGAGCTGAGAAATTACAATTAAGTTTGTAGCAATGATAATGGTTACCTGGCAAATAAGGTTGCCAAAAGAAGCATTTATTGAAAAACTGATTAATAGATTCCAGATTTGTATTAGTCCAAACTAATTGGATAAGGAGAATATGTGAATTGTCACAGAGAGGCCTTTTTAAAGTGGCTGTTTGCTCTGCTACAAATATTGCTAGTGGAAACACACAGTAATTTGTAAAACTATTTGCTTGTAACAGCCAGCCAAAAGGTGTAGTGATTCAGTAAGAAATTCAAGGAAATGGGGAAGTGTTTAAAATAGCCACCTCTTTTATGCATCATATATGAAGAGAGAAAGAGGAGACTATCAATGTCAGCCACCCATGCAGAATTTTTTGCCGGCCTCCTACTGTTGTTTCCTAACATTCCCCCCTAATTTAAATGAAGGTAATACACAAATAATGATTGTGCTTACCACCACTCCAAATGGACACAGGCAATGTAATCCTGCCTTTAGGCCAGAAAAATGGCCTAACTAAGCCAGTGTAAGTAGGCATATCCTGAACTGACAGGCCAGATCCACAGGGCTAGAAGGCATTGGCTGGCCTAACTGCTGCTGACATGGCCAGATCTAGGTTTGATGGAGCCCTAAGCTATTGAAAGTAATGGGGCCCTTTATATGTCCAGCTATTCTTTGTCAACAACAAATCGTTGCTGTATTTTGTGTTGAATATATGCTATATGGTAATGTATGGAATTAATAGGTATCTAAAGCCATTTGCACATAACAAAATATGTATTTTATCAAAGTAAATGTTGAACTGAAATTTTTTGGGGGGCCCAAGAGAGTGGGGCCCTAAGCTATAGCTTGTTTAGCTTATACATAAATCCGGTACTGGCTGCTGAAGAAGCAAAAGCACAAGGGTGGCATGCTCACTGGGCTGGTGTAGTTGTGCCATATCCAGAGATGGGCTGGTGTAGCTGTGTTGTATCCTGAGGTTGAGAGGCCAGTTTTTTGCCACCACTTTCCATCAGTTTTACTCTGGCTTATCATGGACCCCTATGGGTCTACTCAGATCTATTCCTGCTCCTGAGGCAGCCTAACTCTGAGGAGCTGTGAAGGGGCATATCTGCTCTGGACTGTTCTGCACTGTTCTAGGCCATCCTGAACATGCCCTTAAGATTCCTCTCCTGAACTGCCTAGGCTGGTACAGCTAGGCTGACCCAGGTGCAAGGCTGGCCTTTGGCCTAAGTTGACCTATACCAGCCCAAGCCTTTCTGGTATAACTCAGTTGGCCTAACTTGGAATTGGGCCAGCATATTGATAGATAGGCTAGCCCGAGTGCACTTCAGGATTGCAGCCATAATATGATTCAGCAACTGAGTCTTTGCTTTCTTCCTTTGGCTTCTTATCTTGTCTCCTTGGGATGATAATTCCATGGTTGTATGGTTCAAAAAGGCAAGTTCTTCAGAGTTTGTCCTGTGTGGTGACAGGATCTGCTTGTTATGGGATTGTAGTGTGGAACCAGGGCCAGCCTGCTGCAAGGGCCTATTGCCAGGACGTTGCCTTTCCCACCAAGGTGGTAACAATTTATCTCCTTGCATTTGCATGCTTTTGAACTGCTAGGTTGGCAGGAGCTGGACTAAGGATGGGAGCTCACCCCATCTGGCAGAACTCGGGTCTTGAGCTGCTGACCTTTTGACTGGAATTCCTGATCAATTAGTGTTCTAACCCCAGCATTCTAACCCATGAGTCACTGAAGCCCCTCTCCACAGTTGTACAGTTCATTTCCTCTTTGTCTTTTAAGACTGGAAATTTCCATTATTATTGTACAATCCAGAATAACAATGGGAAGATGTAAGAGGCACTTACTCTGGATTGCTCTATGCATTTCCCTTAGGTTTCCCATAAGTGACACTGTAACTACATCAGTATAAAAGGTCCCATAGTTACTCTGGATTGTAGCCTTATGGTGCGTCCTAACCATGTCTACTCAAATGTAAGCCCAATTGTGTTCAGTGGGTCTTACTCCCAGGAAAGTGTCTTTAGGATTGCAGCCTTAGTTTGCTAGTTACAGGAGCAAAGCTGCATTCCAGGCTTCATTACTTCCCTTCATGCCACTTAGATTTTCTGTTGAAAGAGACCACTGATCAGAGGAGTATACCAGCCTGTGTATTCCATGGTGTATCTTGAATATAGAATTCAGTTGTAAGTCTTCTTGAACTCAGAATGTATTTTTATTTAATAAGTAAATTCTCCCTCCCCAAAGATCCTTGACCTATTTCTGTTTCTAGAATGTATGCTTCCTGAAATCCTGTGACATTGATGATCTGTTGGATATTGTCAAATTCTAACCTATTCCCTTGTGGTGAGAATTTCTAGAGGCAGTAAGGAAGGCACTGGGGAACTTCTCGTTCTGGTGCTATCCGGGATTTGGGAAAGTATCACTGAAAGTTTTTGCTTCCTTTGTAGTATCTGGTTTGCTTTCAAATACACAAGAAGCTTCAGGTGGAAGTGAATAGAATTCTTTCCCAGGTCAGATTAGGTCAGATATATAAAATTTTATCAGAAAAGGACTCTTGGCAGCACCTCAAGAGTGAATCCCTTCAAAATACTTTAGTTTAGACCACAGTTATCCAAACGAGGCAAGAGGGCCACATTGGCAAGAGGGCCACATCATCTCTCTGACACTATCAAGGGCCAGAAAAAAAGATTTGACATAAATTTATATAAATAAATTTATTAGAGATGTAACTTATATGAATCAATAAATGAATTCAAATCCGTTTATAAACACTTTCAAATACACTGAGAGAAGATGAGTTCATAAACAGTTTCAAACACATAAAGAGGTGTGTACAGCATCCCCAGCCCTCACCTCTTTGTCATCTCCCTGGAGGATTGGAGATGACAGGCAGAGGCGAACCTAGGCAAAATTTTGCCCATGGCAAGGACTTAAATGTCATCCCTATCAAAACAGTTAGAAGGGATCCAGGAGGTCATCTAGTTCAACCCCCTACTTGTAGCAGGGGGATATCTGCAAAGGACTAGACTGTTGCACTAATATATTTGTGTTTGTGTGTGTGTGTACACACAAACACACACACACACACACACACATACACACACATACACAGTGGCGCCTCACGTAAAGAACGCCTCACGTAAAGTATGTTTCACGAAACAAACAAAAATTTCTCTAGGATTCTGCTTCACGTAACAAACTGTGCTTCACGTAAAGAACACATTGGTTGGCAGTTGGGGCAGACGCACTGGCCGGCAGCCTGTTTAAAAAGCATCAGGGCTGCCTAGCGCACCTGCCCATAGCAAAAGCAACACTTCCAGGCTGTTCCTCCTGTGGCTGGGCATCTGCTGGGCAGAGGGAGAAAACAGCAGTGGAGAAGGGGCAGTGGAGAAGCTCAGGGCTAGCCAGAAGGGAGCAGGGGGAGAGAGGCTCAGGGTGGAGAGAAGGAAAAAGTGGGGAGACACTTTGAAGGTGTCTTGGATTGCAGCCTCCTAACCATGTCTACCCAGAAATAAGCCCCAATGTGTTAAATGGGTCTTACTCCCAGGAAAGTGTCTTTAGGACTGCAGCCTAAGTAGATTTAATAAGATCATGCACATCAAATGCATGTTTTGAATTCAATCCCAGTGTTCTGTTATCATTTTTACATCCAGTTAATATTTTTATATGAATATTTTTGGGGTTGTGGAACCAGTCGTCTGAATTCCCATTATTTCCTATGGGGGAATCCGCTTCACATAAAGAACGTTTCACATAACAAACATGCCTCCAGAACGAATTAAATTTGTTACATGAGGCATCACCGTATATATATCAATCATAAGGTCGCTGACCAAAAATGCGCCCTGCAGCGCAGAAGCGACTGGCCGCGTGGAGGCTCCGGAGGTTGTGGGAGTTCTATGGAGCCGGTGGCTGGCCGTGCTAGGGCTCTGTAAGCGGCAGTCAGGCTGGGGCTGGCTGGCTCAGGCTGCAGGGCTGGCTGGCGAGGAGGCTTCAGAGGAGAGCGGCCTGGCAGGCAAAGGAAAGGCATAGCTGGCTGGGGGACACTGCAGGTGCTGAGTAGCTCTGAGGACTGGAGGACTGGAGTGAGGGTTGGCCATGTGCCAGGCTGGCAGAGTCTCCTGGCCCAGCCAGCAGCCATTTTTGAATTGCACGTGGCTCTGGGTGTTCCCAGAGTGGGTAAAAGTGATGCGGGTCCAGAGGTAGCTCCTTCCCCAGCTTCTGGCAAGTCAGAGAGCTCCTAGCAGCAACAGCAGCTGAGGCAGCTAGGAGTGCTCTGTCTGGCTGCAAGGAGGGAACCAGCTCTGGGAACACCTAGAGCCATGCGCAATTCAAAAATGGCTGCCCCAGAGTGTACCCAAGGAGGACCACAGGAGGGGGCAACTGGGGGGCCACCAGAGGAATGTCAGTGGCACCCCCTGGTGTCCCTGGAGCCCTGTCACCTATGGCAGATCACATCCCACACTATACCCTTGTTATGCCTCTGATTATGCAAAGGCTGGATGGTGGGTTCTTGCTGAGGGCCAGATGGAGGCTTGCTGGGGAGCTGCATTTGGCCCCAGGCCACGGTCTGAACACTCCTGGTTTAGTGTCTTTGCCTCTCAGTTTCTGTGTGATCCAAAAGTTGAAAACAGCAGTTTCTTTTCATTTATATTTCTTTTTCATTTATATTTTTATATTAGTCTGATTTAAACTTGATTTTAAATCAGTCCATTCTCCTAGCTGGATGGGTTGTCTCTTGCAAGCTCCCATGGTTTCCCACATTCAGGCATGCTAGAAACATCTCTAGGTATCTCCCATTAAGGAACAGTAGCTAGAAAAGAAAGGATGACATATTCCTCAACTATTGCCATGTAATCTTCAAAAGACAAGGCACTCATAGCAACATTTTCTTTTGTCAAAGTTGTTTAAAGTACTCTTGGAAAGAGTCCTTTTATCATAATGATGCCTTCAGGAATCAAGTTAAGATTTTGAATTTTTCCCATGTATTTTCAAAAATTCCTCGTATAAGAAATCTAAAATGATATTATATTTAATACCATTTAAATGCTGCTTAGAAAGTCAGTTTAGAATTAGAATTAGAATGTCAGTTGAAAATGCGATAAATGAATATATTTTGTCTAATAATTAAAAACTCCAATAGCTGAAGATGAAATTGTGTCTTAGGATTTCTGTTCAACTTTCTCTCATACAACCACATATATGGTTGTATATATATGTATGTGAACACTTTCCACCTTCCATAGATAGTTATAAAATGTTTTTCCCCAAGAGTTTAAATCATTAAATTAAGTCAAGAATTTAATTTCCAACTGAGCAATGATTGGTGTTAAGTTCAGGTGTTAAGTCCCAACTATATTCCATGTCTCTTCAGTGGATGCATTGCATTCCCTATCAGCGCACTTAATAAACTTTGTACATTGGCAAGTTTCCATCTTTCCTTCCTTTCTTCCTCTGGAGAGAATGTATGTCACCTTTGTGAGAGAACCAGCTGCCACTGGCTGGAAGCCTGGGGGCATGAATTCATTTAAAACTGGTTATATTTGATTACCTTGTTGGTCAGGTAATTACTCTTCCTAATAAATTGCAGAACTAAAAAGACAAGGTTAAAAGTTACTACCACTCACTAATGACCACTAAAATCCCCATTTGAAAATCCCCTATTGATTTGTTATAGGTGTTTTAGATCTAAGAAAAATTCTGTGGGTGTGTGTGCATGTGTTGGAGTACATGGATGCAGGAAGCAATCTTTAGCAGGAAACTGATGTACTGTTTCATGGCTGAGATAAGAACTAGGAAATATAAAATGGTACTTTCCTTGCTCAAGTACCCCCCGGGCATATGTGACACAAAATTCTTGATTGAAAATAGGGCCATGATTTATTAAACTACAAAGCTGAGCAGTGTTTGATGTAAATGCAGTGGGTCTTGACTATAATCTACCACCCTTCAGTGCAGGCACTGAAGTAGGAGGAGTTAGTCCAATGGCTCCCCCAGGTTCATCCTCACTAACCCCTGGAAATGGAGTCAAGGCAGCTAAATTGTTGTGCTTTCCCTAAACCAGGTAACCACAAAAGTGGGCATTTCATTTACATTCTAGGGTCAAGCCAGGCTAGCCCCATTCCTAGTAGCCTTGGAGAGTAGTAAAACCCTTTATCTGGCTTGATACTTACCTAAGGGTGTACACCAGCTTTATACTTCTCTTCCCATTACTATGATATCTTGCCAGACAACCTGGCTAAAATAGATGAGAATCAGAAATATTTATCTCTCTGATTTCTTCTGTGTTCTTCCTCGATAGCCAGGTGAAGACTATAAAAGCAAATCCTCCCATGGATGACATGAAAACGCATAAATATTATTAACACATTGTCTATGCTCATCCTTAGATGTAAGTGTTGGAAAGAACATATAGAAGGTCTGCAGTATAATTCTGTACAGGGAGATGTCTACATACTAGTGGCCTCAGCAATGCAGTTGGTCATCAGAGTGGCTAAGAAAGCCTAGGAGAAACTATCATCAGTGCTACCAACATCTCACTAAGATGTAGCAAAGGTACAAAGTATGGGATAAGGTGAGCAAAAATTTATTTAATCATCCCAAGCCAAATTTCCTAGTTGTAAAGTATTCCTTCTATTACTAGTTGGAACAAAAGACATTCTGTTCCAATTAACTCCGACAACAGGAAACTGGATGCTATCACCAGTAAATACTATGTCAAGATTGGCCACAAATATCAAAATAGATAATTTTATGTTCAATATGTCCAGATACCAGTATATATTGTGGGACAAGGTGGAATATCTTCAGGGTGTCCTAAAAAGAGGTCAAAGCCCCCCCCCCAAATGAAGGACATCCACGCAAAATATAGAACATTACAAAATAAAAGCTAAAAACACTCATATATATTGCCTTCCTGTGGGTAATTAAACACAGTATTACTTATTAATTTTAAAACAATTACATATAATTTGTTACATAGAATTTATTAATGACTAGAAAGCTATATGCTGCCTGCCTACAAGGAAAATGGGGATAATGAAGTTTTTTTCAGGACACAAGGCTAAAATCCAGGGACATGTAGAAAAAGGGGACATATGGTCACCCTGTGCAAGACCTGACTTTTCAAAAAGCTACATGCTCAAGTGGCGTGATTCAATCAGTTGCGTCACTTGGGTTGATTTCACCTAGTGTGGGAGGCTAGCACATCACACACCCCAAAAATGAAAATCAGTAAAATTTTTAGTCCTACCCAATATCCAGTTCAGTGCAAATTCTTATATTTAATCCAGTTCAGTGTGATTTGGTATTAAATCTTTTTTTTTTTTTTTTGAGAGGGGAGCTACTCTGATATTTAAAAAAAACCCATAGGAAAGAGGAAAGGAAATTAGGCTGGAGGAAGTGAAGAGGAAAGAGGAGTTTGGACTATCAACTGCATCAGGGGACTCCAAACGTTTTGGCAGGAGGGCCACATCATCTCTCTGACACTGTGTTGGGGTCCAGAAAACTAATTTACATTTCAAAGTTAAATAAATTTACATAAGTTTACATATAAGACTGTATTGGAGTGGTTTTTAGGCTTGCCCAAGAGCTGGATAGAGAGGTCTTGCCAGGGGATGCAGGCTCAGTTAGAGCTGCATCTGGCCCCTGAGTTGGGATTTGGAGACCCCAATTTGGATTTACAAGTATCAAAAATATGTTCATATTCACCTTATCCCTGCTGGGGGGGGAGGCTGCCTTCTGGAGCATTTGCTAAGCTTCAGGTGCACAGGATCAGGGCCATTCTGGAATATGGAATTATTTTGGACCTTTCATTCCATTCTGGAATCAGGACCTTCCACACCAGCCAAACATGCTTGCTTACTCATGAGTAAACACACCTGTGCAGTTTCACTTTTAAAATGGTTTAATGTAGTTCAGCTAGGAGGAGGGGTTTCTTTCTGGGGTGCCTGGTGAAAGCTGCATTCATTGGATCAGAACCAGATTCCTCTCAACCTGCCCTTTCCAATTATCTAAGGCAAGTTCACCTCCTCATGAGTAAAGGCATGAGAGGGCTCCCTTTCAGTTCCCATGGAGAGCGATGCAATCATCAGGGTCTTCTGGAGTGATTTTGGAGGTTGCGTTCATTGGATCAGGACCATTCTGGTATCATTGGATTCCTCTCAGCCTGGCCTTTCTGATGGACTATGGCATGTTCACCTACTCAGGAGTAAAGCCACGATATGGAGCAATTTCACTTATCCTTGGAGATAAATGTATTTTTTTGAATTTTAGTTCTTCGGCCATAATTTTTGTTTGCATTGGATTCTGCTCTTCATTACTCATCCAACAACTTATAACATGATGGGGTACTGTGCACCATTGTGAAGTTCCAAAATGGAGGACAATAAAGCCGTTTGAAGGTCACCTGGACTAAAGGCTAAAAAAGTATAAAACTAGGAATTTCCAGTCATATGTTCACCCTGAATATCTTGGAATAAATTGTCAGAAGATGACAGGAAGATCATTGTCTCATATAAATTTGAAGTTTAGAAGGTATTGAAGCAGCAGATTAATTCGGCAAAACAGTCAATCCTAACCTGCACATTAGCAGATAGGCCATAGTGGCATATGCAGTATCCAGTACAAGTGAAGAGGCAGTTAGAGGTTACTTTGAGCTTAGGAGATTTTTTCCTCTTACTCCATGTCAAGCCTCAGCTACTGCTAAGGGACCTCTCAGATCTGTGATGGCTAAATAGCAATACCCAGGAGCCAGGGCAGGTGGCCTGTGCCATGTCAATGTCACCTCTGAATTGCACTGTTAGTTGTGTTATCTTCCAAACTGTTGGCAGCTTCTACCATTAAAAAGTCATGTCTGGTTACAATCAACTTCTCTGTCTCCTTATACCAGATCAAGGTTATCAGATTTACTATTTGATGCAGTAGGTCCAGAACTGTCTACCCAATGGAGTATCTGAAGAAGACTAAGGTGACAGAAAAACTAAAGACTAATGTGATTTAGAGAGAGTAGTGAATGTGCCATTTCCACAATGGATCAGTGATCATTTCTGGTCTTTATAAAAACTAATGGGTCAGGCTTGCTCAGAATCAGCAACTAGAAAACCTATTTGCCTTCTCCTTGCTCTGTCTTTGCTGTTGCCTTGTCCCATGCTGTACTTTATAGCACCTGGGTATGACACCTTTTGTCAGCAGCAATCTCTTTTGTGCACATCTGTGCATGAGCTCATTTTACACGATGTGAGCATTATTTGTCTGCATAAAGCACAGCGATGTAATTTTTAAAATTTCATTTTTAATTATATGTAAATTCCTCACCATGCTCACTGTTATTTAAATTACTGAAAATGTATTAGATAAATTTGTAATGCAAAGCACTACTGAGCCGATACTTCAGAGGCTGCAGCGTGTCCTTGTGAAAATGTGTTGAAAGTACTCAACAAATAAAATATCTAGCATTAATTGCAGATGGAGAGTTTTAAACACACCATTTATTACTGTTACTACCATATGTCGAAATGAATTGTAGCAAATCATTAAACCTATAAATAAACAAAGATATAACACTTTAGATTTTTAATGCTAGAATAACACAAATTTAAAATTGCTATTAAAAGGACAGCCTAGGTAACTTATAACTATTTGGATCTTCTTATACTACTTCTTTATAGTATCTTTTTCTGTCTGGAAATTGGTACAGTCCCCATAATATGTGATTAATGTTCCCTCAGGTCTGTGGCATCTCAGTCCTAAATAATTGCAACAATATAATGCAATGTGATTAACTTCACACAGACACAGAATTCAGACTTGCACAGAAATACAGCACCTCACACAAAATATCTTCCCTGGTTCCTTCTTCTCCATTTTAGCTGACTAAAAAGATACACCTGACTCTTGAGAATGGTGTGAGACACAGTCCTGGGACTGTGGGAAGGTAGACAAATTACCCAAAATCAAATACGTCAGAGGTGGTACCAATGCAGACAAAGTGGTGTTGAATCTGATATCTCTTCCCTCTCTATAGGTTGGGCATCCCTTGTCCAAAGTGCTTGGGACTAATAGTGTTTTGGATATTGGATTCTCCTCTACATTATGGAATTATTTTCATATACATAATGATAGATTTTGGGGATGTGATCCAAGTCTCAACACAAAATTAATTTTTGTTTCATATAGCTCTTAAACACATAGCTTGAAGGCAATTTTGTACAATATCTTAAAATAAATTTTGCATGAAAAAAGGTTTTGTGCATTAAGCACAGTCTGTCATTTTATTTCTTTAGGCAAAAAAGTTTTTAAAAATTCATGTTAAAAAAGATACTTCCATATGTCAGAATGTGGAAATCTGGATTTTGGAATAACAGATAAGATGTTTCAACCCATAGAATGGGTGTTTTTGCACCTAGATGTAGACTTATGCTGTTGCCTAATTTTTCAGATTTTCCCATGTACATTGCTATACTTCATTCCACACCATTCTTAAGGAAACCTAACTCTTCAGCAGCAATGTTAAGGCATTTTTCAGTTGGAAAAAAGATAGGAAAGATCTATTGTGTGAAGTTAACTTCACTCACATAAGTTTGAAATGTTTGAAACCCAGTAGAACCCAGTAGAACGTCCTAGTGAGTAGCATGCAGAGGTTGATGGCATAAGCCCTAACAGTACACCAGCTACAAGGTCACATTTGCCACCACCCAGTTATGTTTCCCTTTGTACTGTCTTTAGTTTAACTTCTTTGGAATGAGCAGATTAGAAATGGTAATCACTTCATTTGTGCAAAACAAATACTTCCTGCAAAACATTTACCTCTATCTGAATGGCAGTCTTTTAGGCTGCAATCCTATAATACAGTTTACCAGTGAATAAGTACCATTGAACACAGTGGAACTTTTGTATAGGATGCTGATCAGTAACTTCTTCTGTGGCTTCACTATAATGTCTGGAATTATTGCATAAAAGCAAAATTCTTTTTAGGTTTTCGTTTTCAGACTCTTTACAATTTATGTAATGTTCAGTGGTGCAGAATAATCTTGATACGTGCTGAAAAAGGAATCAATACGAGAACTCTCAAATCAGTGGCATGTATTCTTTAAAGTGCTGTAAATTAAACTTGGTAAGAAAGCCTCTTAATGTGGCCACTTAAAATGTAACTAGAGGGTTTAAAGTGAGAGCATCATTATAATGAATTAAAGATTTCTTGGAGATCTTCCAAGACACATGAGAGAGAGATGTATCAAGATGTTATAGAAACTATAGAAACAATCCTAAAGACATTTTCCTGGGAATAAGACCCATTAAATACAATGAGGCTTACTTTTGAGTAGACCTGGCTAGGATTGTACTCTAAGAATCACTACTGGATTTCAATTTAGAAGTATATTTAGATTTAACATTTCATTAAATTTTTACTAGAAATACACTGTATCTGTTTTTGAACTCTTGATTTTTTATCATTTTTTCCTGAAAAATATGCAGTTGTGTATGGTTTACTATGAAGTAGTAACTGTGTTTTAAAAGGCTCTCTCTACATTTTAGGTTAGTTAGGGTGAGGAGCTTCCCAAAGCTAGATCAGGCAAGTTGAGAGATAGCATGGCTCTTGTTCCTAAGGTTTGAAAGCTTTTCTGAGGTGTGTCTTCTGTCATAGGCTCTGGACTGCATAGTTCCTGTGAGCCTCAAAAATGGCCTTGGGGAACTTCTGCTCAAAAGTCTGTGTGTTTATTTTCCATGACCAAGAAGCAAGCAAACACTTTATATTTTAAATCAGTTTGCTTTGCTGTTCAATGGGAGGTTTTCTTTGACACAGAGCTGTTGTCAAGGGGGAATAGAGGCCTACGCAACAGCAGTAATATTGTCAGCAGGCGCTCTCAGGTGTTGCTTTTGGAACTTTTTTCCAAAGAACTTTAACTAAGAAGACACAGCATGCTCAACTCAAGACATCTGCCAAAGGGTCTAGGTTAATGTTTGAGCAAGAGTATCAAAGTACCTGTGGGATGGATATGGCCCACAGAACCTCTTGATCTAACCCGTGTGATACTTTCTGCTGCTGTTGGATGTTGAGCTGCAAAGAGAGGTCTCTGCAAAATTGATGTTGTTAAAAGCATGATCAAAACGCTAACATGGTGAATGTACCCAAAACTGAGCCAGCAACAAGTCAACCCAACGTATCCTACAATCCAGAGTAACTATGGGAAGACATAAGAGGCACTTACTCTGGATTGCTCTATGCCTTTCCTATAAGTTTCCCATAGGTGGCACCTTAACAATGTCAGTGTAAAAGGTCCCATTGTTACTCTGGATTGTAGCCCTAGGCTGCAATCCTAACCTGGGAGTAAGCCTCATTGACTATAACGGTTCTTACTTCTGAATAGAAATGTTTGGGATGGCCTCTCAGCTTTTTAAATGAGGCAGGGGTGGGGGTAGTTGTTTTATTGTTTTATTGCTTTTAATAAGTGTTAAGACACTGTGCCTGTTAACCAGCATGCCAGGGTTTGAGACCCGGGTCGGCCCCACAAGACAGGGTGAGCTCCTGTCCTTAGTCCAGCTCTGCGACACCAGCTGGATCCAATCGTACTGGTTCTGCCTTTCCATTGGACTAATTCAGTGGCGTGGAGAGGGGGATTTGCTGCTTGGGTAACAGCCTATCCTCTATAACAATCTAACCCAGGCTTTCGTGCTTCGCATGCAGCGTATGCGAGCACGATACCATAGTCTCTCAAGACTTACGGAGGCCTGCTTTAGTCTGCATTTTTTAATTGTCCCAGTTTTTATTCAATCTAATTGTATTTTAATTGTATTTTAACTGTGTTTTAAGCTGTATTTATGATATATTTTAATGGTGTTTTATTGGTATTCTTAATGTTAGCTGCCTTGAGCTCTCTCTTGCAGGAGAGGAAAGGCGGGATATAAATTAAATAAATAATAATTAATAATAATTAATACAACCGATGCAATTATGTCAAAAAGGCAACTACAGTACCATAGATACATATAGTAAGTATAGGATACAGTGGGGCCTCACATAACAAGTTTAATTTGTTCCAGAAGCATGCTTATTATGTGAAACACTCTTTATGTTAAGTGGATTTTCCCATAGGAAATAATGGAAACTCAGATGATTGGTTCCAACCCCAAAAATATTCATATAAAAATATCAACTGGATCTAAAAATGATGATAAAAAACTAGAATTGAATTCAAAACATGCACTCAGTGTGCATGATCCTATGAAGTCTACTTAGGCTGCAATCCTAAAGACACTTTCCTGGGAGTAAGACCCATTTAACACAATGGGGCATACTTCTTGGTAAACATGGTTAGGAGGCTGCAATCAAAGACACTTTCTTCTGTAATCCACTTTCTCCTTCTCTTCATCCTGAGCCTCTCTCCCCTGCTCCCTTCTGGCTAGCCCTGAGATGCTTCCTTCTTCACTGCTGTTCTCTCCCTTTGCCCAGCAGACACCCGGCCACAGGAGGAACAGCATGGAAGTGTTGCTTTAACTATGGGCAGGCGTGCTAGGCAGCCCTGAAGCCTTTTAAAAGGGCTGCTGGCCAGTGTGTCTGCCCCAGCTGCCAACGAGTGTGCTTGTTAAGTGAAGCAACACTTGTTATGTGAGACAGAATTTTAGATAAATTTTTGCTTGTTATGTGGATCATTTGTTAAGCGAGGCACTTGTTAAGCGCGGTACCACTGTACTTAGATAAGATACATAAATACAAAAGACAGAAACATACTCAGTACTAAATAATTAACAGATCTCTCCCCTCCTCAATTTCAAGTGTAAGAAAAAATCTCCTCATCTTATCTACCCCTAGCTGAGGAAATACTCAAGTTGAAGGGGTAAAGGAATAAGTCTCTCTCAACCCAACACACATCCTCTCTCATACTACCAACATCTTCCTTCCCCGTTGACCTTTATTACTTAAAAAAGCAGGCATATGTCATTCTTGAAAGACTATTGTATTGTGCTTGGCGCTGCATACGCTGCATGCGAAGCACAAAGGCCTGGGTTAGATTGATATGGAGGCTGTTACCCAAGCAGCAAATCCCCCTCTCCATGCTACTGAAATGGTCCAATGGAAAGGCAGAGCCGATACGATCGGTTCCAGCTGCGTTGCAGAGCTGGGCTAAGGACAGGAGCTCACCCTGTCTTGTGGGGACCCACCCAGGTCTCAAACCCTGGCCTGCTGGTTAACAGGCACAGTGTCTTAACAACTTGTGCCACCCACAGCCCTTCCTTTATTACTTTATTATTTACAGCTGCTTTAATAAGCAGGCTTCTTCAAAGTGAAATCAACTCCTAAATTAACACAACAGCGAAACAAACTGAAGGGGAATCAGATCAAAGCCAAATCTCTTAATCACACTGCCCTTTCAGCAGTACCGCCTCTGCCAAGATACTGGAAGGGAGAAATGGAAGGAGACCTCAGAAGGTGAGATGCTCCTCAGAAGGTATTAGAGGAACCTGCATCAGAGCAAAAGGGATGAGAGCCACTGGGAGGATCTACTTGAAAATATCTTGAAAATATTATCCAAGTTTGTATATTTTCTCTTCCGACATTTGCAGCTAATGGGTTCCCAGCTGCTAATTTTTAATCTAGGTGCTTATTGCTTGTTCTTGGTGACATCAGCTATGGGAACAAAGTGGGGTTTTTTTTTTTGGTTGACCATTATACACCTAATGTTGTCACTTCTTACCCTCAGTAGGCATCATGAATGCTATTTAACCCACTATGACTGCAGATTTAGGCTGCAATACTTAAGACACTTTCCTGGAAGTAAGACCCATTGAATACAATGGGGCTTAGTTTTGAGTAGACATGGTTAGGATTGTGCTCCTAGTGAGAGTGGGGTTGATAAGAGCAATTGTGAAGGGACTGAATCCATCACAAGTTTTGGGATTGCAGCTGCACTACCATGGGGAACTACCATGTACTACTACTCAGACTTAGGTTACCTCTGGCTAACAGCTGCACCCAGCTGCCTGGAAAATGGGGATTGGATCTGGCATAACTGCTGGTCCAAGCCCAAATTGCACTCCCCTTCTGCCTGCCCATGGTCCCTCTGCCTACCCACCCTTAGAGTGCCTCTCCCACATACTTCCACACCCACGCTGCCTTCCCCCACCCTCCCAAGACAGTGTGCTGGTCTAAAAAGGCCAGCAAGAGTCTCCCTCTGCGCTGTCCTCTGAGGTGTTGTAGTATGGCTAGGTCAGCAGACCTCCATGCGCAGACTTCCTGGTGAGTGCTGTAGAAGTGTCTTGTGGCACTTTTATGACACCTGTACAGACACACACCTAAGGGCATTCTTGGATATTCTAGGGTATTCTAGAATTGTGCCCTTAGTTAATTAACAGGAAGTATAATTGTGAAGGACAATTTTTGTTTGTGTGTTTCAGGGTGCAATCCTAACCAGGTCGACCTATGCCAGTGCACTGGCCTAACCCCTCCAGTTGTGGGCAGAAGTGCCTTATGACACTTTTGTGACACCCTCAGGTCAGCACAGGACTTATAGTGGGACTTATGTGGGTCTAACTGGAGGTCAGGATTGCAGCCGTATATATGTATTATTAGACCTTTATTTAATATGTGATTTAATCATACATAGCAATGTCATTTGTTCTAACTTCCCAATAAAATATATGTAAATTATTCTGGGTTCATTAAAACCAGTTTTGAACAACGGATAAGATATTATACTTTGAAATCACCCTATTAATTTTTATTGTTTTACTTTTATCACCACAGGCTTGAGGAAGAACAGAATCTTCTGTCGGAACTACAGTACGACTTCAACAAATTTATTTTATGGTTAGACGAAACAAGCAATGTTACTGGCATTCCTCTTGAGCCAGGAAATGAGTACCAGTTGAAAGACACTCTTCAGAAAGTAAAGGTAGTCAGTGTTTCATTTTAATTTTGAAGAACAGCATATTGCGTTCTGGCTTTGTTATTTCTGTCTGCTTCTCCCTACCTTCTCTCCAAACAAGAACTCTTTGATCTTAACTTTCCTCAAAATAAGTTTTGCTAGAAAATAAACTGTACTAATGAATTGGGTGGAAAATAACAGTTGATATTTTTAGTTATGATAGGAATGTGACGTCACATAGAAATAAGTATGATGGCTAGTTCATGTTAATTCAAGGTTTTCAAAGATAGCATCATCAGGTTGTTCTGAAGATGTGAGTGAAACAGTATCCAGATTTGCAGCCATTGGTATCTTTGCAAAAAAGTAAATCCTGAGGTGTGCTTCATTTGGGAGATATTTCAAATCCTTGATTCAAATGAACACTGCAGGAGGCAAATGTAAGAAGGTGCATTTTCAAGCTACATCTGCCTTACAACAAGTTAATTATCATGAGCATTAAACATAAATGAAAATGATCTTGCATACAAATGTAGAAAGGCCTCTTTATTACCTCTCAGTCTTAGATTATAATATTGAGCTAACCAGCTAGCTATTTGGGATTGCTTTGTTTATAATGCTGTTCATAACATAGAGGGCCCCAAGTCTGCTGCAGTCCTACATTAGCAAAAGCAACTGCCTTTTCCTCCATTTAATGACACAATACTGGGAATTGTGTTGCTGCACTCGCCCCTCCCCCATCCCTTAAAGTGACTGGGAGACCTGTATGCAAATTGGAACATTTTACACAAACTGAAACAAAAAACACAAACTGGTATAGAGTACCACTGCTCTAAGGTGTTTAGAAAAAAGAGCTTGTATGAAAACATGCTGATTACCTGTTATTTTATATTAAAAACTTCATTCTTTTATAATCTCTCTGACTTCAGAGTTCATTTGCAAGTAATAAAAAGTACAATAACCAGTGCTATTAATTTAAAACTGAAATCACCTTTTATTTTTCACTTTATTCTAGAAGTTTTTCATTGTAAAACACAAACCTTTTATCTTGATCATAACTGTAAAATTACATATTCTTACCAGTGCTTAAATTTTGCAAAACACTCCAGAAATAATTGAGTGCTGAGTCGAGTAGTTTGAGGAAGGGCTAACAATTCTTCAGCTTTTTATTTTTAAGGATATTTCTCTGCTGTGTCTTGGGCCTGTCACAACATAACTGAAGAAGTAGTACTAAAAAGTGCTCCATGAAATTTCCTTGTTCTTATTTCTTCTTGAGGATTGGCAAGATGAAACTACTTTTATACTTCTGATCCTCTGACTCAGCATATCAAAGTCTGATACACCAGTTTGGAACATTATTTAGTAGAAGAGCTAAATATATCACAATATGGAAGGTTTACAAAATGGCAAGGTTGTCATTGAACGTTGAAAATTTAAGTACCATATATACTCAAGTTTAAGCTGAGTTTTTTGGTCCCAAAAAATGGGCCCAAAAAGCCCCCTCAGCTTATACTTGCATGAACTGAAAGGTGGTGGGATCAAACGCCATCATGTCATATACTGTTGGATTCGTATTGAAGAGCAGAATCTTATGCAAAAATCAGTTTTGAGATATCTCCTTCCTATCAAAGGTAATGGCCAAAAAACAAAAAAAAAAACAAAAACTATAAAAATTTTAAAAAATGGCAATTTTTGTAAGCGGGTAGGAATTTTGGCCTGGGGTTAGGAATTTTGGCCTTGGGGTTCAGGAATTTTGGGTTTGGCATATGGTCACCCTGTCCTATGCATGTCTACTCTGAAGTAAACCCCACTAAGTTCAATGAGGTTTACTCCTAGGAAAGTGTGCTTAGGATTGCAGCCTATGAGTTCCAAGAAGGCTACAAGGAAAAGGACCAGTACCACTACCTGCTGCATTTCCCACCCTAGGCTTATACTCGAGTCAATAAGTTTTCCCAATTTTTTTGTGGTAAAATTAGGTGCCTCAGCTTATACTCGGGTCGGTTTATACTCGAGTATATACGGTATGTTTCTTCCTGAGTTGAAGCTGCCATGTCTCAAACGTGTTCTAGTTATGCAAGAACATGGATGTACAGTCAAATATCCTTTGAAATAATACTCGAAAATAATACAGTGTGGATGAACATCCAGTTTAGGCCTATGGATTCTGAGTCAGTAAGGAATGGGCATGTATAGGTTTTCTTCAGTGGATGAACCTCCTTCTCCAAATTTAATTTGCATTTGGGTTAGTGCAGAAGATTCAGGTAAAGATTATATGCCTTTTTATGTTACAAAATAGGTTACATTCAAATGCAATGTGATTTTATGAAAACTTGTATCCATTATTTAATCCTTGTGTTATTTAATGCAATATAAGCTATACAGTATAATGTTGTATCATAGGAGGAGGAGCAAAAGGTGATGTAAGGCTGAAACAAGTCAAGCCTTTCTCTGGAGAGACTTGAATCAAGGATTTCCCAGCTTGATACCTTACGCAACAACCAGAGGAAACCTGTAAAAATTTCATCAGTGAGAATTTTGTGTCTGTAAAATTGATTATCTCTAGAAGCAACAGCTTCTGATACTTAATCAGTATTAAAACTAACATAAACAATATGCAGAAACTCATATTGCAGAAATTGAGGATATAGAAAATCCACTGTAGAAAATCCTTCTTTGCCATTGGTAGACCAATGAAATAAAACCATGATTTGCATGGACTCACTCATCTGAGGCCATACAGACAGCTCACCTTACTCTTGTTTTATACAAGTGGAGCACCATATGGTTAAATTCTGGGGATCTTTAGATAATTCGGCTTCCTTCTCCAGAAATTTTAACCACCTGTCCACGACAGTTTTGAAATTTTGATGAGCATTTAGTACATCTCAGAACAATCTTCCTAATATAGAGGCAAGGTTGGCTTTCTTTTTAATTTTTTTTTCCTGAGGCGCTGCAGCTTAGAACAGAAGCTGTGGATATTTTGTGCTGAATTGAGCTCCCAAGTCCAGTTACTTCAGCTGATAAACTAATCAATAGAGGCGAAGATAAGGGAGTTGAAAATTCTGCTACAGTTCATTTTAACGGTTGCATTTGTCTGTTCCAGTTAAGAGTAGAAGAACTGCCACCTCACAAGGGAATACTGAAACGATTAAATGAAGCTGGAGGAAAAGCACTCGGTAGTGCATCACTGAGCCCTGAAGTAAAACATAAGCTTGACACCAGGCTCAAAGAGGCTAACCATCGCTGGATAAAGGTTAGGCATATTAACAACTATGTTGTAGCATATATCTGTAATCTGTTACAAGTGCTTCCAGTATAATCTGTTACAAGTGCTTCCAGTATTTTTCACCCGTATTTTTTTCTCTTTCAGTATTCTTGCCAAACATATCTGTATTTTTTTTTCAGAAGCGAGAATTAACTGACCTAAAGTAGCCAGATGAAGGGACCTCATCTGTCCTTTGCTGTCTCTTTAGGGAGCCATTTTAACTCTCTTGTGTGACCTATGAGGCATAATGTCTTCCTCTTTCATGTTGTACAGCTTTCAGCAAAAAAACAGCTTTATATCGCTTCTTATTCCTGATGCAATCTGTAAGTTTGATCGCAAAATTTTAAGTGGTTTTAACTACAAATCATACATCCCAAGCTAGTGGTAGAGGTCTAGGACAAAGTCGAGGAGTAGTAGTGCACATCTATACAGAGTCTGGGATGTTGATGGTGATGTGTTAGAGGAGTTTGTGCTTATTTTATTATTCTGCTTTTATTTGCATACCTGGCATTTGCTTTTACACATTTGGTCATTAGTGTTAACCTTGAAATGAGATGTGATCTCTTTTCCTGTAGCACACCAATAATTTTGAAATGGTGATTATCTGTTAGTAATAGTTAATTATGTGCGCAATCCTAACCAACTTTCCAGCACTGACATAGCTGTGCTTTGAAGAAATATAGTTGCACTTTTTGATAGCACCTCTAAAATGCTAGGAGATCCAAGAAAAACAATATGGATGTTACAAAATGGTTCTTTTCTAGCAGGTATTTAACATAGGCATTGTGCTGCAAACATATAGAAAATAAAAGCCATTCTGAACAAATTTTAATGTGCTTTGAAATTGAAGTCATTATCAGGGGTGATATTTGTATTTTTTTTAAAAAAGGTTTGATGGGTATATTTATTGCTTTTGCTATTTTTGGTAAAATGCCGTGACTAAAATTGAGTCTACTCAGGTGAACCAAAGACGAGAGGATGTGTTTAGATTTATCCCCCCACGGCGCAGAATAAGTACACGGAGGCAGATGTGGAATTAAAGGGTCACTTTATTAACTATTTAATACAATCAAAACAGGGGAACTGCTACAAGTCGTGCTGGTAACTACAAAAATAGGGAAGGGCGAAAGCCTGGCTCAGGTCATACCCCCACCAATAGGTGCCCTTCAACGCCAACTCCAGGGTCGAGATAGTCGGGCGCTCAGTCAACCGGTCATCCAGTTTGACAGAGCCTATATTCCAATTCCAGGTACAGGGCTAGCCGCATAAGCCTATGTCCGGTCTGGCAAACACTAGGCTCGCTCTGCATCACCCTGATCCTTTGCTATCTCAGGCAATCACCAATGGCCTATCCTTCCTATTCCAGCACGACATCTGCCATAAAGTGACCAATTTATTTAACCCACACCTCCAGTACAATTTAGGGTAGGCAAAAAATAGCCCCGGCCAGAGCCAATCATCAGGGACCCCAAAAATTCCTACCTGGCCCAAAGTGCGACCAGCAAAGCTTAAACTGTACAGGGAGGGAGGAAGGGGACGCCGCTCTCTCGCCGACTGAGGCATCCCTGGGCAAAGTGCCCGGATGCCCAGTCAGGCGCCACCCCCTTGACCCTAGCAGCCAATGGCTGCCTTGCACATCTCCCCCGGTCGTACCATCTGGCCGGGGGGGGGGGATAAAACTGGCCGGCCAGCCCCATTACAGGGGTGGCCAGCATCATTATCCCCCCACGGCGCAGAATAAGAACACGGAGGCAGATGTGGAATTAAAGGGCCACTTTATTAACTATTTAATACAATCAAAACAGGGGAACTGCTACAAGTCGTGCTGGTAACTACAAAAATAGGGAAGGGCGAAAGCCTGGCTCAGGTCACACCCCCACCGGTAGGTGCCCTTCAACGCCAACTCCAGGGTCGAGATAGCCGGGCGCTCAGTCAACCGGTCATCCAGTTTGACAGAGCCTATATTCCAATTCCAGGTACAGGGCTAGCCGCATAAGCCTATGTCCGGTCTGGCAAACACTAGGCTCGCTCTGCATCACCCTGATCCTTTGCTATCTCAGGCAATCACCAATGGCCTATCCTTCCTATTCCAGCACGACACCTGCCACACGGGGAACCTGTCTAGCACATGGTTCCACCGCCCCATTAAAGACAGGCGAGCAGTCCCCTGACCAAATCCTCTAGAAAAATATCTAACGCTGAGGCCGTAAGATGCAACCCATCCGGCCGAAAACCTTGGGGCAGTGTCCAATGAATACTCGGGTGTCGAACTACGTACCCACTGGTACGACTCACATAACTGGCCACGTAACCGTTTACCCGGAGACGTGCCAAGTTAATGGCCCTCAAACTTCTGGCTCCTCTCCACACTCTTCTTGGGAGCAAGGAAGACCAGATAATCCTAATACCTGGGCACCATTCGGAGACAAGGAACAAGTCCCATCTGATTTGAGTCCGAAGCAACACCGTCGCCCTTCGGGTCAAATCATTCTCCCCCAGGTGAATTAGCAAAAAATCGGGAGGAGGGCTACCCTGCAAAAATTCAAAAACGACCAGGAGGAACTGACCCCACTGCATGCCTCTCCTAACTGCCCAAAATATACAAACCTGAGCGCCCAAGCCCAGGTTGGAGCCGGCACCGGTGTATTCCGCTCTCTTCCTGGCCCAGAATGGGATGGAGTGGCCACGATCAACATGCGGAGAGGACGATGCGAGGGTGCATCTAGGAAGAAACAAAGAAGAAGGTGCACATGTAACTGCAATTCAACGGCACATAATCAATAACTAACAAACCAGCACCCAACTTATCTACGACCACCTTTACGAATGTATAATTTAAAAGCTTCCGACCGCCATCTACCGATGCGGCGAATGATCTCCTCAGGGAGACCCACCCGGATGCAAGAGTTGCAGCCCCAATCCTCAGGGAATGTACATTGTACATCCTGGGAGACAGGCCTAGAGCGGTGATAGCCACCGAAAAGATCACCCAAAACTGATAAATGGTGAGAGGCTCCCCATCCGCATGTTGAAACATGCGGGACCCACAAAGTGGAGAACCCTGTCCCGATATCTGGTAAGAGCCCGTAAAGGACAAAGCGGGTGATGCGGCAAAGCTCTAAGGTTGATCAAAGTCCCAACTGCCCTCTGATCAGTCTTAGACCTGCGCAGTCTTAAGGTGAGCCCATCTGAAGTCATGGTCAAATCTGACCACCAAAGTACCCAAGCTGGGTCAGCCCGGCGAGACCGAACCAGTACCTCACTAACGCGGAAAGCCCCAAAGAACATAATTAAGGCCACCGCCCCAAAAAGGTCTCGCTCAAAATCCGAGCTGCAATATCTCCCAAAGGCCTCAAACAACCCAGTCAAAACCTGAACCGTAACCGGCCGCCGTCCATCAGGGACAGAAGGCCGAGCTCGCCTCATGCCTTCGAGCATGCGCCGCACCCGAAAACTCCGAGTAACATCCGACACCCCTTTGACACCAGCTGTGAAAGCAAAAGCAGACAAGTAAACAGCAATCGACCGAGGGTGTAGACCGGACTCATATAGATGAAGTAAAAATTGCAAAACCGCATCAACCGAGAGTGGCCAAGAAACAGACAAACCTCTGGACTGGCAAAATGCCACAAATTCTCCCACCTTCCTCTTATAACTGACCCTGGTAGAAAGGGCTAGCGATCCCAGGATAAGGTCATGAACCCTCACAGTCCAAGGCTCCAAAGCCATTCTGGCATGGGGTCCGGGTCCGGAAAGGCTGCCGGAGCAAGTTGCCTGAAGCGCTCCTCCTGAAAACGAGACAGAGCGCCGGCAACCCCATTCTCCAACCCCGGGACATGTCTGGTAGAGACCACCGAGTTTATGCGTAGGCATTGTAAAACAAAAACCCGAACTAATCGCATAACTCTCGGAGATCTAGAATGCTTGTTGATGACATGCACCACCGCCTGGTTGTCACGCCAGAACCTAATAGTGGAATTCTGGAAGTGATCAGACCAGATGTGTACAGCCACCACCAAGGGAAACAATTCCAAAAAGGTGAGATCTTTCACTACGTCACTGCCCCGCCAATGATCAGGCCAAGGCGCAGCACACCACCTACCCCGAAAATAAAGGCCAAAACCAAAGCCTCCAGCAGCATCAGAATTTACCTGAAGGTCTGCCCTCAGGAGCTGTGCTTCCCTCCAAAAGGAGATGCCATTAAAATCAGACAAAAAGGTAAGCCATACCTTCATGTCCTCTCTCATATCAACCGAAACCCGCACTCGATGATGAGGGGCAGTCAATCCGATCATGGCATCACACAACCTTTGCAGGAAAGCACGTCCCGGGGCCACCACCCGGCACGCAAAATTAAGGTGCCCAACCAAAACCTGGAGTTCCCGAAGAGTCAACTTCTTGGCCTTCAAAGCCTGATCAAGCAAGCCACACAAGGTGGCCAGCAGGCAAACTGGAACTCTGAGTTACAGTGTCCAGCTTGATCCCCAAAAAAGTAAGCGAAGAGGCAGGACCTTCAGTCTTCTCCTTGGCCAAAGGGACACCGAAATCTGCACAGAGCTTCTGAAAAGATGCCAGCAATAAGTGGCACTCATCAGAACCTCCCCATCCCATTAATAAAAAATCATCTAAGTAATGAGCCACATCACCAAACCCAGAATTAAAGCGAAGGGCCCATTCAAGAAAGGTGCTGAAAGCCTCAAAGGCCGAACAAGAAACAGAACATCCCATCGGAAGAGCTCTGTCCACGTAGTAACCCCCTCAAACCGCATGCCCAGAAGGCAAAAATCACCAGGATGGACAGGGAGCAGCCGAAAGGCTGACTCAATGTCGGCCTTGGCCATAAGGGCCCCAGGCCCACAAGTTCGCAAACGGCGAACTGCCTCATCCAGGGAAGTGTACCTGACAGAGCACAGGTGAGGAGGAATACCATCGTTCACAGTCACCTTTGGGAAATGAAAGATGGTGGATCAAACGAAACTGCCCCGGAGCTTTCTTGGGCACCACACCTAAAGGAGACACCCTTAAGTTGGGAAAAGGTGGTGATTCAAAAGGGCCAAGAACCCTGCCAGCCGCAACTTCTTTGGCCAGCTTAACTCTGACCACCTCCTCCATACCTTTCACCGACTTAAGGTTATCAGCCCAGTAAGCCTTATTCGGGGGTGGTGAAGGGATCTGAAAATCTTCCGAAAAACCAAGAAACAAGTAACTAGCTGACTGCCTATCAGGATATTCCCGCAGCAGCTCCTCCAAAACACATAACTTAATCGGGCTGGGCCCCTTTACTAGGAGCTGGGAGTGCAGGCTGGCCTCCTCCCCCCTTGTTACCCCCCTTTACCGCTTGGTGGTTTGCCCCCCTTTCCCTTGAAACACACGGTGGCCGAATGCCTACCTCCACACACTGCGCAGAAATGTGAAAAGGGGCATCCAACCCTAGAACAGGATCCCGAGTTATTGAACTCGTAACAAATACAGTGTCCTTGAACACCCGAGGCGCCCGAAGACGCCTTGGGTTGTGCCGCCGCATTGCGAGCAATCAAATGACCACTATCTGAGCGGTCCCCTTGGATGGGTTTGGCAGTAGCCACAACCTGCATCCATAACTCGAATTTTGGGACGGACCACGACAAAGAGGGATCATTAGCTGCCCAAAGGCGAAAATTTTGGTCATACTGGAGCCAAGCCTGGCCCCCGAAATCTCTAAAGGTCCTGTACACTATGTCTAAATACTTTATCAGCGCAGGAGCCTTTTTGGGTCTCAGCTGGACAACCACTGCCATGTATATGCAGTAGCCGTAGAGCCAGTTGGTCCAATTATGATCCACCCGCCTCTTTCTCATGGTCTCAAGATCCCGCTCAGGTTCCCCAACCTTCGGGACCCTCTCAGGCTCGGAGTGAAGGAGACTGAAGAGGTCGACATACTCACCCCTCCAAATTTTCTCCTTCACCGACATGGCCAAATGAGCACCCAAAGGCAGATCAATGCTGCCATAAGGGCGGTCTTCGGGACCATCATCGTCCTCACCATATTGAGCCAACCTCCTGATTTCCTCCCAAGAAGGCCAGCCCTTGAACCTATCACTCTCACTAGAATCCCGATGCCTCGCCAATCGCCCAAATCCAACCCATGGATTATCCATCGGGGTAAAACCCATGGGAGTCCAAGGAAAACAAGGCGGAGTCCACCCAGGTGCCCCCTAACCAGATGCCCACCAAGGGGGAACCATCGCAGGCTGTTTAGGTGGAGGAGGGGACGAAAACTCTGGTTCCTCCCAACACCCCACAATCTCAGGGGCATCATCCTCCTCATTCTCACCTGGAGCTACGCTCATTGAGGAGGACGATGCACCTGCTGCCACAGGCAAAGAATCAATCTGCACCTCGGGGGCCATGGCACCAGCAGAAGCCCGACTACCGGACCTGGAGGGGCGAGCTGTAGACATTAGAGCCCCCCTTCCCTTTCGCGTAAAAACGCGAGTTGGTGTAGCCATGGCAGACCCAGAGCCACCATCCCCCCGCCCCTCTAAGCGTTCCTTGTACTCTTTTTCCAGCGCCTTATAGTGCTCAACCAAAACTTTGTGCTCCATCTTCTCCAATTCTTCATCCAAAGAATTGGGTTCAGGCGGTGGAGGAGGAGGGGGAGGGCGTCTGGGTGCCCTACCACCCCGTTTCTGCGCCTTCTTTCCCATGACCCAATGCCCCAATGAACCAAACAAGACACGTGTGAGTATAGTTTTACACCAAAAGGATATCACCGGGAACACCGGAACAGCACCACAGCCTGGCACCACAGCCAAATCACTGGTCGAAGAATTCAGCAGAAAAAAAGGGGCCCGACGCTGTACCTTGTCGCTGGCCTAGCAGGATAATGGAGGAGCCCCAAGAGAAGAAGCCCTTAAGATGGCCGACACCACTATGCACCAAAGATGGCCGCCGACAGCCACGAGGCAAAGACAAAATGGCCGCCGCCAGAAAATGGCTGCCGCGACCACGAGGTAGCCCAAGGGCCTCAGTACAGAGCCCAGGCAAGCCAAGGGGGGGGGGGTCCTTTAACGGACGCACCCCCACAAAATGTCGAGAGCAGGCACCCCACCGCATGCTAGCCGCGCCGAGGGAACACCGCGGAGGCGCCCCGTGGAGAACGAATCCTCTCCGCTATAGCGGAGGCGTCCTCAGCGAAGGCGAGCCCTCTCCGCTCAAGCCCGCCCACGGAGGGTCGGCAACAGAGCGCAAAACCCCACTCTGTTCAGAGTTCGCGTCTTGAGCTGTTGCTCGGACGCCGCTCTCTCGCCGACTGAGGCATCCCCAGGCAAAGTGCCCGGATGCCCAGTCAGGCGCCGCCCCCTTGGCCCTAGCAGGCTGCCCTGCACATCTCCCCCGGTCATACCATCTGGCTGGGGGGGATAAAACTGACCGGCCAGCCCCATTACAGGCGTGGCCAGCATCATTGTGAAGTCTTGCATGATAGCATTTATTGTACTTTGTCCCAAGATGAGTGGGATATGTGAGTGGGATATATGATGAGTGGGATATGAATGGGTGCTATCTTTATGGATTGTTTTAATTATAGTACACACTTTTTAGTGATAGTGCCCTGTTATCACCCCTACTGAGGTGCCATATTACAGATTATATTTCTTGAAGTTAGAAATCTTTATTTTTCATAGCTGAAAGAACCTAATAACTACACCTGGCTGCTGTAGCAAGCTTGGTTTCTCATGCTTGAGAGCAGTAGTGAGACATCAGGCATTGGATGTTGGGCTGGATGCGGTCCTTGTCATATACCACCTGCCAGGACAAATAAGAGATATGTAATGTGTTTCTGCCATTTATTGTGCAATGAATAGATTGATAGATTAGGCCTGCAGCTAGTGAACCATGGAATTAGAGGTTTGCTGCAACAAGGTTATTACTATTTGAACTTAGTCTTGGTCCAATGTGAAGAAAAAGGAATAAACTAGATTATGTGAAGGTAATCAGGGTGTCAGAAGCAGTGTTCTTCTTACTTATCCACCTTTATCCTAGAGATGTTTATTCTGTTGGTTGAAAAGATTATTTTGGATTCCTTATTTTGCCCTTGTTCAGCTGCTTCCTTTCATTACGAGTAATTACTAGGCATTGAAGTGGCTATTTCACTATTTACTGCCAGAGCAAATCAATTTGTTGTACCTTCTCAACAAAAGAATTGTACTAGAGTGACATGTCTGTAATTTGTGAGTCTTTTTGTAGCTCTGTGGATAGCGTAAGCACAGCCACAAAGATTTTGAATGTTTCTAGAAGGTAAGAAGTTACCGTATATCAGAGTCTATGTGGTTTAAAGTCAGAGGTCTTTTTGAGGGGCTACTTACTGGTACTGAGTACCAGCACCTCTGTGGTGAGTACCAACACCTCTGTGGTGAGTGTTGGCACTTCTGTGCCCCCCTCCCGTAGACATGCCTATGATGGTGACATCTTCATGGTGAGTGCATTTATTTCTATAAAAAAGCATTGTTTAAACTGATCATTCATAATATACCCGTGAAATCATGGCACGATAATCTACACAATCTACATTGTGTAGAAAACAGTGAGTGTCCTGCTGGGTATTTATTTATATAGGGGATTTATCCTGACTTTTTCATGCCAAAGCAAGTCCGCAAGGTGACTTTCAAAGATGTTGTGGGAGTTCATTGACCATGGCTGAGGGTTCTATTCCCATGTCTCCCTGGTGCAAAAAGGCTGAGGGTTCTATTCCCATGTGCCTCTCATTCAGAGAACGCTGGGAGTTCTATTCCTATATATATTTGGGGCAGAGAAGGCTGAGCCTGCCCCAGAGGCACATGGGAATAGAACCCTCAGCCTGCTTGATTGGCATGGAGTGTTGGCCAGAAGGTGCAGACTCACTAACAATGGTCAAAGATTTTTTACATAGATAGAAGTGCTGTTCTTATGATCCAGTCCTTTCAAAAGTCAATACATCCACACCACAAAATCATGCACTGAAAAGGGGCATTCCCAGAGGTCTCCTTCTGGTAGGGAGACATTTGTTTCTTTGCCTGGGAATAAGCTTCTGCTGCCCAGATGGGTCTTCTGTGCCAGTGATTTTGGTACCAGGAATTGGGAATTACCTGCCAGGCATCTTGTAGAAGTGTGGGTGTAAAAGGAGCCACAGCATAAAGCACAGCTGTCTTTCACCCCTACTGGGCAAGAAACATGACACATGTTCAGACACAATCCATATGAGAGCTCTTCTGGAAACTGATTGCCATTTCACCAACACCACCACCAACCCCTCATCTCCCAATAAGTATCTCATGGCTTGCACTGCATTACAAGCAGGGCATCAAGAATTTCTAAGTAGCCAGCATTCAAGGAAAATGGGCTGCAATTCCCTTCTCCAAAGCCAGCTGAGCCATGGGATGCCAAACAGTGATAGAGGAAGCAAAAAAAAATGGAAGTGCATGAGCATGGACCCTGCCCCGAGAGCCTCAGCTTGTGCCACTAGTACTGTTCATATTTTTAAATGGAGAGCAAACTATCAAGCAGTCATTTTGGGAACTTTGTAGAAGAAAATCTTTGTTCCAAACTTATTGGTAAATTGTCATGCTATTTGATGTTCCTGATGGATATTCTTTAGATGTAACAGAAATTCTCTCTACTGTGCGCACACTGGGGAATCCAACCAAAAACTGGTATACAAATTTGTCTTTTAAAATATACTTCAGCTATGCTTTTCCTAACTGTTAGGTGTGAGACCCTGCTGATGTGCAGGGCTAGCAGAGAGCGTATTGCAGAGGAAACAGGCAGCAGCAACAGAGCAAACAAGAGATAGCTGGTTCAAATAACAGGCAGTTATATTGTCTCACAGAAGGCAGTAGGCAAATCCAGCAACACAGTCCAAGTCATACACAGCAAAATCAGTCAGTACGTACAACAAGTCTGAGGGTAATTCAAAAAGGAGCAAGTCAGTAAATCAAGTCTGAGATCAGTCCACAGTTTGTAACAGTTCACCAGAGTATCCAACAGCATATACTCCTCCTGAACCCACAAACTGTAATAGTCCAATAGTTCTTTAAATGTGGTGGAACACCAATCAGATATCAAATTGGAATCAGGTGACCAATGACTCAGCACTTTCAGTTTTTCTGATTCATGCTGCAAGGGGATTTCCAGATTGCATCAGCTAGATTGCATCAGACTTTTCTTTACAGTATTGCATCATCCTAGAACCAACTTGCCTGAACCAATATGTTTTTCCAAAGTCAAATCCCAACACTAACCTTGAGACTTGTGTCCAAAAACAGTAAAATATTACGTAACCCACAACCCTTTGGGGAAGTAAAAAAAGTTTTTTTAAAAATACAACCAACTGATGAACTAATAACTACTGCTTTTTCTATAAAATAAATTCTTTGTCTGAGTGACATGAACACATTTGTAACAAAATTGTTATCATCTTAAGTAGCCTTTGGGGTGAGTTTGTTTTTAACAGGCTTTGACTATGTTCTTTAGTCTTCTGTTAGTTGTTTTGATCACAATTATACAATCTGTCTATTTTAGTATTCATTTTCCATTGCCTGCAAGGAAGGGGATTTCAGTTATGGAATCAATCTCAGTTCTGCACTTTCAGTGCAAGCTTATGTAGTCCAAATGAGCTCAATGGGAACTTTCTCCTGGGAAAAAGAAAATTGCACTAGGATCTCCTAGGATTGCACTGCAGTCTTAGGTTCCCATTCTGACAAAATGTCCTACTGCCAGTGCTGTTCATGATATTAATCTGGGGTGAAAAAAATGAGTGGAAATGGCTCTGCTAAAATAACTACATTAATCTGAAAAGTACTGTATACTCACCATCTATGTGAAGGAAGGTATTTTGTTAGGGCTATCCTGCACGCTCCTGTACCAGCAACAGTCCCAGCAACATGATTACCACCTGGAGGATGTCCCCCCCCCACACACACACTTTTTACCAGTTACCCCTCTGGTGCCTCTGGGTTTCCAAGAAAGCAGAAAGAACAAAGGCGGTAGTGGGAGAAACAAGGCTATCTTGGCAAGAAATCCCAACAGAACCACTACGCTCCAAGGGGCTATCATACTTGAGAAGTTTTCTAAGTTCCTTGAGAACCTTTCTAAGTGGAGAGTATTCCCTTTTTTGCTGGAGCTGATTTCAGGCATGTTGCCGGCACACTCTACACTTGCTGACAAACTTTAATGTCCACATCAAGGTCCCTGTTTCTGAGATAGTTCAGGATAGAAATGGTATCCTTCACAGTCAAAACACCTATAATTTTTTTCTTAATGTTTAATTCAGTGCATCCATAAAGTGTGTGTATCTTTCTGGCACAATTCTGGTACCTGCGTGTTGGTATGCATCTGGTAGGATGCTGGTGCACTAGTAAATGCAGAGTACCCTCTTTTAGACCACTCAGTGAGATCAGTGATTTCATTTCTGCATCTTCAATTGTGATTTTCAAAAAGGCGTACAAAGCAAATGCAGACCCCAGCACTAGTACAGTATTTGCCTGAGGACTGTGAGGGTGAGTGAGTCATCATGTTCTTTTGGAACCAGCTTCAAACTGCCCTACAGACCATTCATTGCAGCAGTGTAATCTTGAGGTTAAAAGGAGATTAATGTCAGCTGCCAAATCCTAATCTGAAAGAAAGGCTTGGAGCTTTCTCGACCGATGAAGTTAGATTTCTCTTGGGGTAAAAAAGGAATGTAATGTTTTTTGGCTCTATGGAAGCAGAAATGGTTGATAGAATGTAATACTAGTAGCTGTAAAAAGGAAATTTAACAACACAATCCACAGTAACTATGTGACCTCTTACGTCGACATAAGAAAAATTTACTCTGGATTGCTCTATGCATTTCCCATAGGTTTCCCATAGGTGGTGCTGTAACTACGTCAATGTAAATGTCTCTTACATCGACGTAAGAGGTCCCGTAGTTACTCTGGATTGTGCTGTAAGTCTCATGTCATAACCTTGAATTCAAATTATGATTATCTTTTCAATTACATCATTTTGGGTGACTTTTGTGAAGTAAAAAGGAAATCCTAGTACCGCCAATAAAATTATGACTGTTTAGCTTTGTAAGATTAAGGGACTAAGGATTGCTGTAGTATAATTATAAGGTTGCAATAATAATGAACACTGGTTAAGAACTGAGACAAATTATATAAAATTAAGACCCTCAGCTATCACCAAATATAGATTTTAAATATTTAGAATTATTCAGATTCTATAATGTCAATTAAAGTACCTTAATTAATTCTTGAACTACTATGTAAATGTTCAAATTTTTCAGATTAGTACATGGTATATAAACTACCTGAAGTAGTTTTTTTATGGACATTTTTATAGTTTTTTTATAGATATATCAATTATTTTATGCCAATAATAAAAAGGAGGGAAAGAATGTGTGAAAAATAATGATCATTTGCTGTTCAGGTGTATATTGTCAAATAGCTACAAATTAGTGCTTCCCAATAATGCTGTGGTTAAGAAAATATAAAGAAACTGGGATGTGATTGTAATGTGACCATCACTGCAAACCGGTACCTGCAAACCTCACTTTTAAGTTCGTTTTGTGAATCATCTTGTGATTCATTCATCTTCAAATCTGAAACCTTCCAGCTCTTATAGAGTTGGTTGTGTTGTTTTCTAGCCTACTGACACTGTAGAAATCCTTTTATTTCAGAAAGGTTTCATCACTTGCAGTTAGGTTCACGCAGGTGAATGGGCTTCTGTGTTAAAAAAGGGAGAAACTTTGGCAGAAGAACCCTTTTGCAACACCCAGTTAGTTTACAGTTATCAATAAAAACAGGACCAGTGGCAGTTTTCAAAAGAAAATACAGTGGCACCTGTGATGCGGGTTGGGGGAGGTAATGTGGGTAGAAGGGGTGGCTCCCATGTTCAACCTTGCATCCTCCCCGAAATAACTCCATGGAGAGGTAGGAGGTATATCCAATATAACACTTTTACTCTCCTCTTGGCGAGGGGTGCAGTTCATGGTTGCAAATATAACAGGTAAGTAACAACAAGCAAACTTCCAGCCTGGTTCCAGGCTCACTTACAGCAGGTAGGTATATTACGGTCATACACCCAGGAACAGGTAAGTGTCCATGTCGCACCAAGCACCCAACAACCCTCAGTTCTTCCCGCCTTCCTTTAAGTATCCCTCCACGGTCCACGCCCCCTGGGGAGCTTCCAACCCTCATCCCTGGGAGGGGGAGGCAGATTCCACCACCAAGCAGGTCCTTGATCCATGCCCGGCCTACGCAGGCTGCAGCTGGAAGACAACCCCCCGGGGTGACGGTACGCTTGCTCCTTCCTCCGTCTCCAATACCCGGCGACCATCAGCTTCCTCTGCTCCTCCATCCTTTCATCCCTTTCCACCATGGCTTGCCACTCCTCCGGAGTCATGGTGTCGGCCACGATGGCCTCGGCCTCTCTTTCCCTCCTCTCCTTCTCCCATGGTGGGATTGGTGGAGGGATGTATCTCGTGGCAGCCCCGCAGTGGCACTCCGGGTCTCCTTCCTCCCGGGAGATGTCCAGCCACATCAAGTCCTCCTCTAACTCCTCCTGGGGGGTCATCTTGCGGCCCTCACAGCACCTCACATAAAAAATTTAATTCGTTCTGGAGGCATGTTTGTTATGTGAAACGTTCTTTACGTGAAGCAGATTTTCCCATAGGAAATAATGGAAACTCAGAAATAAAGGAAACTCGGGGCCTCTCTCCCCTGCTCCCTTCTGGCTAGCCCTGAGCTGCTTCCTTCTTCTCCATTGCTCTTCTCTCCCTCTGCCCAGCGGACACCCGGCCACAGGAGGAACAGCACGAAAGTGTTGCTTTCACTATGGGCAGGAGTGCTAGGCAGCCCTGACGCTTTTTTAAAGGCCTGCTGGCCAGAGCATCTGCCCCAACTGCCAACGAGTGTGTTTGTTACGTGAAGCAGTTTGTTAAGTGAAGCAGAATCCTAGAGAAATTTTTGCTTGTTATGTGAAACATACTTTACATGAGGCGTTTGTTACGTGAGGCACCACTATACTTACTATTTACAATCATATTCATCTTCTGAATAATCTGATGTTTCTGCAGTTTAAGGGACTGAGACCCCTGAATATTTTTTGTACAGATGTAAAGGAATGCTTTCAGCAATGGCTTCCTGCCATTTGGGGAGAAGCCTGGCTGCAACTCCTTTTATAGTCAGGGAGGGAGAGAGGTATGAGTTTACATAAAAGACACCATTAGTATAGGTAATAGGAATCTGAGCAATACCTCTGGATAACTTGGGAGCTCTAGCCCTGCATAATTCTTTGAGACAAGAATCTGAACATTATTGGCATCGTACTGTAATGCTCTGCTGTATCCTACAGAGCTGATGGACTCATGTGAGCTTCTCAGGTAGCTCACTTGGCTCCACTATTGGAGGTTTGTAAGTGAGGAGAAGGGATGATTTTGGCAGCAGTATCATAAGTATGTATCCCACTTTATCCATTATAATGTGTCTCTTTTACAAAAAGGTGTCAGAAGTGATGAGGAAGTTGGACATTAAAAGATACCTTTTTTATAGCAACACTAGCAAAATGCACCTGCGTTGCAGGAATAAAATACACCCTGCCCACAAACCATCTCCCCATTGTGCATCAACACACCCCATTGCACATCACCACATCTGCCACATTGCACATCATCTCCCCTGCACAACAACCCCCCATGCACATGGTGACCATATGACCAAAAATTCTTGGATTTTTCCTCCTTTTTAGCCTCCTGAATGGGTGTCCTCCAAAAGGGGTTCATTGTCCCCCACTTTGGCTCCATTTTGGAACTTCCCAATGGTGCACAGTACCTCATCATGTCATATGTTGGATTTGTATTGAAGAACAGAATCCAAAGCAAACATCAGTTTTGGAATATCTCCTTCCTATCAAAAGTTATGGCAAAAAATAAAATTAAAAAATATGCATTGAGCTCTGTGGGAAAGCGAAAGTGCCCAATATCACAGCTTTATTCATGAGTAGGTGAATGTGCCTCAGGCTACAATCCAGAGTAACTACAGGACTTTTAACACCAATGTAGTTACGGTGCCACCTTAACTACACAAATACCATGGGAAATGCATAGAGCAATCCAGAGTAAGTGCCTCTTACGTCTTCCTGTAGTTACTCTGAATTGTAGGGATAGTTGGCCAGAAAGGTCAGATTGAGAGTATGGAAACCCTTTTCTCCAAGCTTTATTGCATTAAACCCTTTTGAAAGTAAGACAGCACAGCTATGCTTGGTTGGTGAAACAGGTCTTGCAAAGTGGTTTTCAGATTTCAATTTAAAAATAAGTAATATATTGTTGAAATTACATTAAGCACAGGAAAACAATAAAAGTGTTTTTAGCTTTTATTTCAACATGTCCCACATTTGTCCTACATTTTTTGGGTGTCCAACATTTTTTTAAACATGTCAGGAACTTTGCTTGGATGTCAGGAATTTTGGGACATCTTTTGGGACATTTTGGGACATCTTGTCCTCTTTTTTTGGTTCAGTCATCTGGTCACCCTGCCTTGCACAACATGCCCCCACATCTGTGGGCACCCCTACCAGGCAGGCGCAGGATTTGTGGCTGGGTGAGTGTTGGCTGAAAATGTGTTGCATCCTTTTTCAGCCCCTTCAGGGTTAAATTTCTAGATATCGGTTCTTGGTGGTGCTCCCATCATGGAAGGAATACATTCCCTGAATTTCATGCTTCTAGGTCCAGGGGTTGGGACCCTCAGTCAGGGATTTTCTTCAATAGGGAGGAAAACGTGTTGCAGCCCATTCCATCCCCTTCCAGTTCAAATTTCCAAAAACTGGTTTTTAGTGGATGCCTTCATCACAGATAGAACACACTCCCCAAATTTCACACTTCTAGGTCCAGCAGTTTTGGTTGGGCATTGATGAATGAGTGAGTGAGTCAGTAACTCTTCAATTTTATATATAGCAACATTGTAGTTTCAAGTTGTCCAAAAATGCAGTAACATTAAATTTTCATTGGTCGGAATCCTTGTAGTTGCTTTGTTAATATGGTAGAAATTACATAATTTGTATTTGGAAATTCTTTAGCAAGAAATATTTCTTTTAATGATTGTGTGACTTTTTCCTTTTTACATTCTAATGCAGTAAAAAATAAGCAAACAAAAGCATGTTTTGAGAGTACTCATTTATCAAAAGGTTGACATTTCGAAATTATGCTAATGTGAACTCAATTCATATTAGATTTAAGATTTTGCCGAAAACAGAAAATCAGTATATATTTCCAAACATAAAGAAAAATATTGACACTTAATAATGACCAATTTTTAAAATAGTGTTTGTGCCTTTATCAAATTCCCCAAAGGGTGAAATAATTTGTTGTCAATACACATATTTTTTTTCCTTTTCCAATGATTGCTTGGAATTTAAGACTTACTATCATTGTCAATGTTTTCTGTTAATATTGAAGTACAAAGGTAAATAAAAGTCTATCCCTATACTCCAGAGTAATTATGAGAACAAGTAAGAGACATTACGTCCACCGTAGTTACGTGAAAACCTATGGGAAATTCATATTGCAATCCAGAGTAAATTTTTCTTATACTGGAGCAAGGACTCCACATAGTTATTCTAGATTGTAGAGTATGTCTTCCACAGTGTCCTTGTCACATAAACAGATTCTTACTTGGTAAGGTTTATGGTTGCCATTCAATGCTGTAATGTCTTGCCTGGCACCCTGTTCTGTAGGTCACTTCCATGTTTTACAGGAGGGTAGGATGCTTGCTGTTGTCACCTCATTTGCCTGTTTTTTTCGCTTTGGAGGGTGTTATACTTTGAGAGCACATTCTCCTCTGCCCTAGTTATGCCTCTGCTGCCATTCCATCTACTTATTTCAACTGAAAGCAAGGAAGGCTACAAACCTGCTATATTTATCATATAATATAGTCATGGAGTACTAAATTACTCATATGCTATGTTCATAGAACTCATCAGTACAGGAATGAAAATTCTGCCCCTTGAATCCTGGTACCTTGCATATTCCCCTTATTTTTTAACCTTTACAGTAAAGGTTATCCCAGTCATAAGTCAGTCTGAAGCAGTAGAACTCACAAGAGATGCATAACACCATGCATCTGTCCACCATCTTCCCAGATCTGCTGATCACCAAACCACTTCACGCTGTGCTCTGGTCTTGTTTTTGTTTGCTGAGAGTGGAAGATTGATGCCATCGCAATGTGCCTCTTCTAGTTCAGCTTCTAGTTCAGCAATCACAACAATAGCAGGGTACTGTTACAGTTCCATTGATAACTTCCTTTCCAGGCAATGCTAATAACAGTCACTCAGTGCTTTTTTCTGGTGGTACAAACTGGTATGCAGTACGGGTACCTTTTCCTTGAAAAAAGCATGGTTAAAAGACCCTTGCCAGCAGGGAAAACAGAAGAAGTTGGGAGCCCATAACTGGGCGTCAGGGGAGGTGACAGAAGACCTGTAATCTCCCCCAACCTGCAACTACAGCTGCTTTCTCCATGTTCTTCCCTAATGCAAGGGAAGCCCCAGGGAGGAAGTCAGGCTCTCTCCATTCTGGGCTCTGGAAGTCCCATGCATGGTTGGGGCTCCCTGAGCCTGGGATGGAGAGTAGTGGATCATCTTCCCCCACCCCAGACTTTGAGCGCCCCCATATGTGCAGGATGCTCAGTGCCAGGGATGGGGCAAAGAGTACCAGCATGTTTCTTCCCAGAAAAAAAGCACTAGAGTCACTCCACCTCTGCCTGGATTGTCTGAAGACACCAATGGGAACAATGAGTAGTAAGCAGAGGAACTAAAAGTTTGGAGGGAAGGGAGATACTCTAGGATTTTTACTTTTCTGCTTTTTTCTGCCTATCATCTCCCATCTTTGCTTTCCTGAACTGCTTCTGTAGAATGAGCAGTGAAAGTTTCAGAGGCTGCTGCCATGCTACTGTGGGAAGGAGAGGCTTGTTCCCTTCTCAGGGTAAGATTGCAGCATCCCTTATGGGTCTACTCAGACTGCACTGCCTCTAGAGACAGCACAAGTCTGAGCAAACTGGAGCAGCAGTGCACCACTCCTTTCTGCAATCCAAGCATGGCCAGGATCAAGTCAGAACCTTGCCCAGCCTCCTGCTTCTCCACCACCACCAAGTCTCCTGAGTAAACAAGAGCTGGATTTAATTCATCTACTGCATGTTGGTTTTCAGGTTTTCTAGCCATTTTTTGAAGACATGATCTTTCTAGCGTAATGTCTTTTTGCCAGAAAAATCTTAAATCCTACATAGGATTGAATTGTAAATCATTCAACCATTTGTCCTTGACAGCAAGCAATTATATTTAAGAAGTGCCTCTCTTTCCACATTGTATTTGTACAAATGTTAGACAAAGAAGCAATCCAGGAAGCTTTCAAAACTTCATCATTTTAGCTTGTATGTGTTTGTTCCTTATCTTATGAGAAATGTCAGTTTTATGTACTTTCAGAAATATATTGAGTTAGATTACATAATCTGTTAATCATGAAGCATTTTTGTATTCTTTAATTTAACCAAAAAGACAACCAAGTTGTTTGACATTTTTCTGATCAGGTGCAGTTTGGATAATCTATTGCTATTGCCAAATCTAGTTTTTTTTTTAAATCAGAAGTTTGCTGCCTTTATTGGAGACATTTTAAAAATTAATATTCATCATTTCAACTTATATCAGAAAATCAGTAAACAATTATTCTACTTTACAACACAAAGAAGTGTCTTTAAAGCAGTTTCAAAAGAGTTGTTAACATAAGCAAGTTACATTTTGAATCACCTATCCAAAAATTTAACAAAGCACCTACACAAAAACTTAGGAGTTTTTTAAATAATTTGAAAAGTTAAAAAAGTTTTAGTTTACCAGCCAGTCAAGCTTCTGGGAAGGTAACAATGTTTGGAAAGCACCCCTAAGTAGCAGGTTGTTTAACCCTTGATGCACATAGCCCAATCTAACCTGTCAGTTTTGTGACCTAACAAAATTTGGGTCATGACCCACTGTCATGAGAATCACTGGGTTTTATCTTAGTATGGAACAGTTTGATTGATTGGATTATTACTGCTGTTTCTGTTGTATCAGAGAGAGATTAAAAATTAAATAGCTGGAATAAGGATTTTGATCATGCTAGTATGGCTAAGTAAGTAGTTACTGTACTTGTTTTTTCTCAACAACCTGAACAGCGACAGTGTACAGTTGCTATACTGAGTGGCAAATAAATTTCAAATTAGGTAACAGCATTTTTAATGTCCAATCTAGATTTTCCTATATCTCATTAAAATTGAGATGTACTTAAGAATTTTTCTTGATAGCAACCATTATTATTAAGATATTAAACATTTTGAGTTAGTTGTCCTCCTGGTTAATATTTATACTTTACAGAAGACAATTAGTTTGCATCTTTTTATGTATGCGATTACAGTAAGTTGCTCCTGAAATACAGAATGAATTTCTGACATTTATTTTCAGGTGTCCAAAGATCTGCCTGAGAAACAGAAAGAAATCGAGCACCTTCTAAACAATCTGATCCAGTTTGAACAACAGTTAAGTCAGCTACAGTTGTGGCTTTCTCCTGTCAAAGATCAATTGGAACTTTACAACAAAGTGGGCCAACCTGGAGCTTTTGACATTAAGGTATTTTTCTAAAATCGTTACCGTAATCCTACCGAAGCAGATTATGAGTTTTCTTCATAGCTAACAGTTATTACTGTTAACCTGACTGAGCACAAACATGTCTGTTGTCTATTCAAAAGTAATCATGTCTATTCAAAATTAAGCCCCATTGTGTTCAATGAGTCTTAGAGCACAATCCAGACCATGGCTACTCAAAAGTAAGCACCTCTGTGTTCAATGGGTCTTACTCCCAGGAAAGTGTCTTTAGGAGTGCAGCATTATTCCCAGAAAAGTGTCATTAGGATTGCACCCTTTGTCTTTAGCCCATATCTCAGGTTTCCCTTCCCCACCTCCGTATTCAATAGCACATTCATATCCATGTCCCCATCTCTCTTACCTACTTTTATTCTGTTTTGCTATTAATAGATTTTTCTGCACCCCCATGATTCATGTACAATTGGAGTCTGTTTAGCCACAGATTTTACATCTGTGATCTGGCTCAACACAGATTCTCAGGGGAACCTTAAGGGATTGATTGTGGATGTGATTATCTGTGAATTTCTGCATCTTCAGGGAGGTCCAGGGATAGATCCTCCATCAATACCAATGCCCCACATGTACACCGTTTACTCTCTCAGCACACTGTTTCTTTCCTTCCTAGCTCTGTTAGCCCTTTTTCTCTTTGAGCTATCCAGATCCCTGTCTTTCAGCAATTATTTTTTTCTTTTTCCCCATAGATCATAGATGCATCCCATGTTATCACTTTTTAAAACAACCCATTCATATACTCACCTCTCTGTATTCCCAGAGCACCTACTTTTCGTTCTATTTTACTTTTCCTATGTTTCTATCGTGACCTCCTTCCCTCATTTTATCTCTACTGCTCCTTGCTGCATTTGATAGCATCCACCCGCACCGCTTTCACTTTCCACTGAAGGAGTCTCTGGTACAAATAGGTCATGCTGACTGGCTAGAACAGGCTGAAAAAAATGTAACACTATCTTATGAATCAAGGGGGAAAAAGCAATTCAGATTTAAGGTTGTAGGAATTTTCCTACTAATACTGCAACAGTGGATGGCTTAGGTGTTAAGGCATAGATGCTACCAAAAAAGTAGTGATGGGTTCACAATAGATATTTTTGAAATTTACCCAAGGAGGTGCAAAAAGATTGTGCAAGTGTCTAAATTTGGCTCATATGGCTTGTGTTGTGGACCAGCACTAACTGGTATAGAAGACAACATGGCATCTTTGGGTACAAGGAAGGAGGTGGAGAGAGGGCCAGAGCTTTGGCTGGAACCAACTTCATCCTGTGACTTCCAGGCAAATCTCCCCACTTCCAGCTTCCAATGTCTTGGTGTCAGCTTATCCTTGAGCTAGGAGATATAGCCAAGGTGCTGGCTAGGAACTGTTGCAAGGAGATTTTTTTAGATCCCAGTTAGGTCCATGGTGGGATAGAAACACATGAAATAAATGGAGGAAGAATTGTCTGATAGTAATGAACTATTAGAACAATGAAATGGGAAAGCAGATAAGCAATAGTTTTGAGAACTGGGAGAAAAAGAGAAATGTGAGAATATTGCAGTGCAAAAAGAAAAATATCTGCATAATCAAGATGATACATGTTCAACATTTGAATGAAAGTCTTAACTACATCAAAAGAAAGAACTGGGTTATTTTTTTACAGTGTTACTGAAAAATAGCAGTCTTTGGTTTTAACAAATAGATAAAAAGATAAATTTAAAGAGATCAAATTAAAAGAAAACAGAACAATACTGCAAAAAAATAGAAAAAACTAATAATGAAGTATTGTTAACAGTATAATGTAAGAACAAGCATCTCCCCTGAAAATATAGTTAATTCAGTTTTGTCCGTGTCCAGCCTTGTGTGAGTGGCATCCAAATGAGAGAGGACCTGTTATATTAGCAATAGAAAAATAATAGTAACAGAAAAATAATACTTGAGCAAAAAAATAATTTTATCATCAGCATATATATGGTAATTCAAACCAAAGTAGTCAATCATCTGGCCAAGCAGAGATTACATCAGGGAAAGTAAATGCCTAAGAGCACAATCCTAACCATGTCTACTCTGAAGTAAGCCTCATTGTGTTCTATGGGTCTTACTACCAGGAAAGTGTGTTTAGGATTGCAGCCTAAGGCTATCTTCTGTGGAACATAAATAGTGCAGACTACAAAGAATCATTAATAGAAGTCTCCAAAGGAACAATTGGGAAAGATAGGGATAAACCAAGACAGAAATAATTTCACAACCCACAATCTTGGAAACAGCAAAGTTTTTTTCTTTATCCAGTGTAGAATCAAATCTGTGAAATGCCTTGCCACAGAATGTTGTGATGGCCTAGTATATGGCCTAGATGCCTTTAAAAGGAGATGAGAGAGATTTATAAAGGAAAGGCTATCAGAAGTTAGCATCTATCACAAGTTAACAAGTTATCACAGTCATAATGACTGTGTGCAACCTCTGCATTTTAGAGGTTACCTTTCATTGAATGCCATATTCAAGAGAGTAGAAACAGGTCACAGGTGTCTCATCTTGAGTGCTCCCTGAGGCATCTGGTGGGCCATTGTGAAATACAAGAAGCTGAACTATATGGGGCCTGATCCAGCAGGGCTCGTCTAGTTTTTATGTAAGAAAAAAAATAATCGGTTTAATCAGCATTTTATCATTTGTGCTTCCAAAAGAAAAAAGTTATGAAGGATGCAGGAAGAGTACTTTAACTCTGGCAAATGTTAACCAGTGCTGGGCTTCAGGGGGTTCTCACAGGTTCTATATATCCCTTTGCTAATAAGCGCCTGGTTCTGAGAACCAGTTACTAATGGGACATAGAACCTGTTGTTCATTTAGGTTATTAGTACATAGAACCTGTTGTTAATTTATTTGAATCCCACCACTGGTTATAACTATTTTTTAGAAAGAACAATTTCAACTTGCTGAAGAACTTAATAAAGAAATAATAGATGAGAAATAGGCTGATAGTTATCTGGAGAAAAAGAATTTAAGGGTTTGTTTTTTAAGTAAACTAGATATCATGGATAAATGCCAGAGTGGTGAGATTAATCATTTTTTAAAAAAACCATATGCAGAATATTAGTGAGCAGAGAGACGAAAAAGCTGAGAGGGTTGAAGGTCAAGAAGTGAGTCTCATTTTAGAAGAGAAAGAGATAACAGTCAGTTTCAGAAGAAGAAACAGAGGCAAAGAAAGAAGTAGTAAAATGTAGCTAGGGAACACATGAAAAGCAAAAGAAGTAGGAGCAGTAGAAAGTAGAGACAAATAATTGTGGGATTAGGAACAGCTATTGTTACAGGGCCTAATACATTCCTCTGCACTAGCACTGGGTGTCACTGGGTGTAAAGCATGTCTGTGGCATTCAGAGATGAGGGGCTCCTGGTGCTAAGCCAAACCCAGTCAGTACCAAGCATTAGCACCTTGTGGAAGGCATCAGGTTCTCCAGCAGAAGAGAAATAAGTTTCAGTGCAGATGAGTTGTGTGGAGTGGGCAGAACAAGGTGAGAGAGGACAGGGCAGGACACTGCATCAACAGGAAAGATAATCTGAATTGGGCTATTATACTTAGACCCCAATCCTAACCAACCTTCCAGCAGTTGTAATGTACCCTGACAAGGGATCAAACATTCCTTAGAAGAGGCCTCCATGACTGCCCCACCACCGCAAGATCAGCACATGCTGCATTGGTACAGCTACATCAGCACTGAAATCCTTTGGATAGGACAGAGCCTTAGTACTAGTGCACCACACACACAGAAAGAGAAGTGCAATTTATTTAAAACTAGTGAAAACGTACCCAAATTGCGGGAGTACAATTTCCCACACTGCACTTCAACCTCCGTGCCCATCATCCCCCCTGTGCCCATCGTCCCCCCATGTGCAATACTCCCGAACAGCATGCCCCATCCGCACCATCTCCCCATGTGCACCATCACCTCCTGTACACCCTTCCTCCCAGTCCATCAGCTGGAGGTTGATCAGTTTTCAGTGTTAAGTATAGGACAAAAACATGTTGCATCCCTTTTCAATAACCCCTGTGCGCCATCCCCCTATTGGATATAACACCCCATGCGCATCACCTGCCCATGCACATCAACCCCCCCTTGCACATCAATCCCCCATGTGCAACATCTCCCCATGCACAATTTTCCCCATGCGCATCATATCCCCCCCCCCGATGCACATCAAACCCCTCCATGCACATCATAACCCCCACGCACTCCATCTGGCTTATGTGCAAGATCTGCCCAATGCACACCATCCCCCCATGCACATCGCCCCCATTTGCACCATCTCCACATGTGCACTTCCTCCCACTGCATCAGTCTCTAGGCGCCAAATTGGCTGGTTGTGAGTTGGCCAGTCTTCAATGTGAAGTATAGGACAAAAATACATTGCACCCCTTTTCAGCCCCTTAAGGGTCAAATTTCTCAACATTGGTTCTTGGTGGGTGTTGATGTCACATAAGAAACTCCCTCCCCACGTTTCATGCTTCTGGGTTGAGGCAGAGCACCCTCAGTCAGGGATTATTCAATGTAAAGTACAGTGGTACCTCGGGTAATGAATGCCCTGGGTAGAGTATGTTCTGGGTAGCGAACAGTGAGTTCCAGGATGCCCCTGCCTTGGGTAACAAAGCTGGACTCACGTAACAAACACTGGGTGGCAGCTTTTGAAATTTTAAAAGACTGTGTCTCGAGCTGCAGGGTGAGGGGATTCCCTGTGCGGCGCATTTCCTGGTTAGCATACGTATAGACTGTAGAGCGCCTAGAGTCCATAGTCTATGGTGCTCACCACAGACTATAGACACTGGGTGCTCTATAGTCTTACGTGCGCCAACCAGGAAGTGCCTCTGATGCTGGGGATCGGAGAGGCGCCACACAGGGAATCCCTCACCCTGCAGCTGGAGAGTGGGGGAACCCACCAGAGGCAGAGAAAGCCTCTGTGGCCATGGGGAAACCCCCCAGACACAGCCTTCTCAGAAGTAAGCCCCATAGTGTTCAATGGGACTTACTCCCAATAAAATGTCTTTAGGATTACACCCCTGCTTGTCTTTAGGATTGCACCCTAAGTAGACTTCATAGGATCATGCACATTGAATGCATGTTTTGAATTAAATTCCAGTGTTTTGTCATTATTTTTACGTACAGTTAATATTTTATATGAATATTTTTTGGGTTCTGGAACCAATCATCTGAGTTTCCATTATTTCCTATCGGAAAATTCGTTTCACATAAAGAGCATTTCACATAACAAGACTGCTTCTGAGATGAATTAAATTTGTTATGTGAAGCACCACTGTATACAGATATTCCCTACAATCCAGAGTAACTACGAGAGCACATAAGAGATATTATGTGCACCCGTAGTTACTGCACCACCTAGTGAAAACCTATGGGAAATTCATATTGCAGTCCAGAGTAAATTGTTCTTACACCAGAGCAAGGTCTCCCAGTAGTTACTCTGGATTGTGCTCATGGATACACTGCCTTTCCTCCTCTTTCCAGGACATTCCATGTAGCTCACTAAAATACAGTTTAGAATAGTGGTTCCCAAACATTTCCTGCCTTGACCCACCTTGTCCTCTATGCTCAGCTATGTAGCTTCATGGGTGACTTTGGATCAATCATTGTCTGTAACCAGAATTATTGTGATGACAAAAGGTGGCACAGAACTGTATATACCACCCTGAGCTTCTTGATGTAAGGGTGATATAAAGGTGAAAGAAATGTATAGAACAAGTGGTTCTTGAGTTTGAAGATAATTCAAAGATACCAGGAATTACAAAAGCTCGGCAGTCATAAATTGATCAATGGACATCTAGCTTTCTGGCAAACTGTGATTAAGATTGCTACTTTTAAACATCTTGCACTTAAATTACATGAAGTAACGGAACCCAGGATGCACATTAAAGCCATCTGTCTATATTAATGTTATGGTACCTCTTATAAGACTTGGGCATGCATTGTTGTAAAGATAGAAGCAAATTAAATGTTCTGAAAATGTGCAGATGAAAAAAATAGTTGAACACATTTTAACATTCATGAAATGCTTAGGAAGAAGACATTTTGTGTTGCGCTTCCAAATGTTTTGAAAATTTGCAGCACATCAAAAAATCAACAGATCAGCATAACATTAACAGCAAGGCTGTCAATGAACTTTTGAATGTCACCCAGCAGTAAAAAAATCTTTTTATTCCCTTTGAAATAACTGAAAACAAAAGGAATTTTAAGGGCACAACAAGGAATTTTGCACAGTGTAATACTGAATCAAAATGTCAGTATTGGACCCAAGTTTATATCAAGACAATTGACTCTAAAATATGACCTCTTGGGAAGTTTACTCGTACATAGGGTTGCCGTAATTCTCTTCCACAAAACTGGAACAGTACAAAACTGCTGCAAATCAGAACAAAACCAGGACAGAGCCTTGGGGGCGGCACGCACATAATCCTGTGCATGTCTACTCAGAAGTAAGCCCCATTATAGTGAATGGACACTTCCTGGAGGGAAGTGGAGGCGGGGTAGCACAAGGCCAGGAAGTATCTGTCCTCTTGAGTCAAAATGGTCAATTTACATGCCCAGCTCAGTCTCCCCAACCATAAGGAATAGCTCTAATTTCACCTTGAGAGTAAATAATGGGCAGTGCAATCCTAACTTGCACTGGAATAGGCAGGCTGCCTTGCATGCGCTGTATCCAGTCTAAGTTTAGAGACTTATGCTACTTATGCTAAGTTTAGAGACTATGCAACTGCTCGGAAGGGGAGGTTCATCCATGGTAAGGCAATAGCAGCTTCTATTGCTCTATTCAGACTTAGTCCACATCTGGATCGATATGGAAGTATTGATTGCAGCAAAATCAGACTTCTGGTTTAAACGTGATTGTTATTTTAAAAGTTTTCAGACTGCAGAGAATCCTGTGAGTGATCTGCGGGGCCCGATAGGGCGCCTCAAACTTTCCAGACACTTACAGCTTCTCTACTACATTCAAAAATAACCTTCTCTTAAATACATTCAAAAATAACCTTCACAATCCAGGGGACTGCATCACTACTCTAGCCCTTTCTAAGACTTACCTCCAAATCCAGAGTAACTATGGGAGCACGTAAGAGACTTGACGTGCACCTGTAGTTACTGCACCACCCAATGAAAACCCATGTGAAATTCATCTTGGAATCCAGAGTAAGTTGTTCTTACCCCGGAGCAAGGACTCCCCGTAGTAACTCTGGATTTTGCCCTTAGTGAGTAAAGCTCCCCAAAAGTTTCAGAATCACTGTGGCTTAATACTATATTTACTCGAATATAATGCTCACCTTTTTCAGCCAAATTTGCCCCCAAATCCAGAGTAACTACAGGAGCACGTAAGGGACTCTACGTGCACCTGTAGTTACTTCACCACCTAGTGAAAACTTATGGTAAATTCATATTGGACTCCAGAGTAAGTTGTTCTTACTCCAGCGCAACAACTCCCCGTAGTTACTCTGGATTTTGCACTTGCCCTGCAATCCAGAGTAACTACGGGAGGACATAAGAGACATTATGTGCACCCGTAGTTACTGCACCTCCTAGTGAAAACCTATGGGAAATTCATATTGCAATCCAGAGCAAATTGTTCTTACACTGGAGCAAGGACTCCCCGTAGTTACTCTGGATTGCACCCTAAGTCTCCAAAATCAGCGTGTGCATTAGATTCAATGGGTACTTAGATTTGAGTAAATGCGGTATTTTGATTATTAGTATATGTTGCGCATTAGATTTGATGGCTCATTAGGTTTGAGTAAATACAGTAGTTTCCTGTTTCCCTAGCTTTAGCTTTTATTGATATCAGTTGGGGGAAATGAGGGTATAAGAATCCACAAGCTTTCACTATCTATCTCCCAATACCAAATATAGAAGAGATCAGCAGAATCAGAGCTAAGATAGGAAACTATAGCTTTTCTCTTCCAACTCATAAAGAAACAAGGGCAACTATTGGACACATTAGCTAAAAGAGAGATTTTGACAGTTCCTGTTAGCCATCAGGATTATTGCCTTGGAAATTGCTTTGCAGGGAGACTTTGGGATTCTGTTGTTCTTCCAGCTGTCATACCTTTCAGGCATTCAGTGTACTTTTGCCTCCTCAGTGATTTCCATGATAAGGTGGAAACTAAGGAACCATATTTTTTCTGCTGGGATGAGTTACAAGAGAGAGTAGCTTAGAAAATAATGTTCTCTTAGAAAATAATATTTGCAATAACCAGTGAAAAACCCATGACTTCTGATGACATTTTAATGTCTTATAAGGCATTTGGAGGCCCAGGGAAGTCCTTAGGAAACCCACAACAGCCTCTGATGGACTCGGATGACCCTCTAGAAGTGAATGGAGCAGAGTTTCTTGACTCTGGAGAGTGGAGGTGTGGTGTTCATCCATTTCTGCACTTTCACTTAACTATGAGGGGTTTCAGAACGTAACTGCTGCAGACATGGGGCCACAGCTGTATTCTTTACTATTTGAGGGTTCAGGAATCTGACAGACTCTTAGGCTACTCTTACTATCAGGCATCAGACAGGCACACAGGAACACACAACAGAAATCAAACTTTTTATTTTTTAGAAAGTCTGTCTACAAAATGAGTTGACTGCATGGGAAATTAAAATAAAAGCGAATTGATATTTAAGCAAGGATAGGAAATGCACACTTACTTTTATGATGCAGTCCTATGCTGTGCCAAAACAGGCTGTGCCACGTGCTGTGATGGGGTGGAGTAGATTGGGAGACTTGTGAGAGGCAAAGGAAAATATTCCTTTTCTCCATAATATTCCAGATTGCAAATGGATATCCTTGGATTTGTACCAGCTCTGGCACAGGACAAGGGAGACAAAGGGTACAGTCCAGAGTAACTACGGGAGCACGTAAGAGACATTACATGCACCCTTAGTTACTGCACCACCTAATGAAAACCTATGGGAAATTCATATTGCAATCCAAAGTAACTTGTTCTTGCTACAGAGCAAGGACTCCCCATAGTTATTCTGGATTTCACCCAAAGAGAGCTCATTGGGAACAAGTCAGTTGTGTCAATGGCTATGTCTAGCCACACAATTGGACCCAACTCCAAAATCACTCGAATGTGACACTCGTTTTCTGCTCTTTTTCTGAGAATGAGGTTTATTCAAAATTATTTGTTCATGGATTAGATTTACAAACAATATAAATAATTAAAAAGAAAAGTACTATGTAAAGGAAAATTTGATATCATAATCACATTTGGAAATGTAACCATTATTGTATAGTCTTTGCTTTGTTTCTAGTAGTTTGTCCTTCCTTTTTCCATGGCTTATGGAAAGTTTTAAAATATATATATAATTTTTTAGTGTTTACAAATAATTTTAGAGGATCTCTTGGAAAATGTTAAACTATGTCAAAGAAGTAGGATTAAAGAAGAACCGTGGCAAAAAAAATTAAATTTGCTCTAAACAGGATGAGCTGATAGGTTGAAAATGTACACTGTCATTTGACAATGGAAACTATGAAGTACGTGACAAAAATATGATAGAAAAATACCACAAGGCAGGAGACTTTGGGACAGCAAGGATAGTTTGACTGTTCTCTTTAGACACATGTAGCATTTTGAAAAATGGAAAATGTCAGGCAGACATCAAGGGGAACTGTTATTGGCAACAGAGTGAAGTGGTATCTTTCAAAGATTTAGAATGACATTGGGCATGTAAAAGCTGATTCTGGTCTCAGATCTCCATCAGTGAAATGATTTTGTTGAATTCTGAGATGGTGAACACCTTGCTGTACAATTTTATCTACTGTCAAACTTCGACTGTGCAGGTTTTGCTGATGTCAAAACTGTCCAGTACAGTCATCATTTGTTTGACTGAGAGCAGGTAAAATATAGACAGTCGCTGGATAGCTGGGGACAAAACAGAAAGGAAACATTTGATTTAAAAAACTGCCGTGTTCTGACAAATCCACTAACGTAAAAAGAAAAATAATTGTAAAGTAACTCATGAAGAACTAAATTGTCATGCTTAGTTTTTGAAAAATTCACAATCTTATCCAAGGCTATGACTGCCATTCTTTTTTGCTTTTCTATTTCATTATTAAATGAAAGTTCCTACATTGCTCATAAGCAACAGTGCAATCCTAAACATGCCTACTCAGATGTAAGTCCCATTGTGTTCAACAGTACTTAACTTAATCCCAGGAAAGAGTGATTAGGATTACAGCCTAAATCCCCTTAACATGAATGTCATTTATTTACATGGTTCAGGTGACAGGGTGTTGGAACAGAGATCTGAGGATGAAAAGTTTATACTTGCTCTATGGGAGTGAGGATGTTTCACACCAGAAAATGGCCTTACATTATCTTGTGGTATTTTTCTATCATATTTTTGTCATGTACTTCATAGTTTCTATTGTCAAATGACAGTGTTAATTTTTTTAAAACTTACGTCTTTTCAATATCTATCAGAATCTTATTCACTAGCAAGTTGTTCCACTGCATCTCATGGGACAATTTCAATTGCTGGATGTTTCCTTGGGGTAAAGGATCATTTGTCTGCTTGCTGTAGGGCAAATCCCAGCAGCTGTAATGAGTCAACTCAGACTAGTGACTCAGACTATCCAGTGATAGCACGTTGGTCAGTGTGGGTGGATCAGGCCGAAGAAGGAGGTTAGGATACAGTGCCACCAATACTGCTAACTCCAGCTCCTCTTAGGTTTATTGCATTCACCCTTTCCATATTCCTACCCCCTTTCCATCTTCCTCACAACACATTCAACACCTCCTACCCCATTCTGGTGGGTTTTGCAAAGACCACAGTATGTGTGGGAAGGCAGGCCCTACAATCCAGAGTAACTACGGGAGCACGTAAGAGACATTACGTGTACCCGTAGTTACTGCACTACCTAGTGAAAGCCTATGGGAAATTCATATTGCAATCCAGAGCAAATTGTTCTTACACCGGAGCAAAGACTCCATGTAGTTACTCTGAATTGCGCCCTTAGCTTTACTGCTTATGTGCTGGCCATGAATGCTGTTGCAAAGCACTTCACAATGGTTTCATGACAACACACATGGGATTGGGCTGCTGAAGTGCTGTCTTAACACTAAGATGATTTTTCCTCCTCTGATGCTGACAAATAAGAAATTTAAATCCTGTTAGCATAATATTAAATTGCTCAAGAATCTGAAAGCCTCTTTTTTTCTAAAGAAATCCTACAAGGAAGCAGTATAAGGCTTCTCTCCTGGCCCTAGCAACATTTCCCATTCTTAAAAAGTCAGCCATTGTGTGTGGAGTGGTTACTTTTAAAATATTTGTTCTGAAATTGGACTATGTTCTATTACATTGTTTCACCGAGACCTTCATGGATCACTGGCTATATCACTATTTATTTTATTACAGTACTTTATTCCATCCTACTTTATTTCATTTTTTAAATAATCTTTTTCCCCCTCGTTGTTGTTTTGCCAAACTATCCCCATTCACTACTCCAGGGGAGAAATTAATCTGCAGGGTGTACTCAGCTTCCCAGAGAGCCTAAAGACTTAAAGTTTTTACTGCTCATAGTAGACCTAACTATGCAGTGTACTTTTATTTTTCAGGAAATTGAAGCAGCTGTGAAAGCTAAGCAGCCGGATGTGGAAGGGATTTTGTCTAAAGGGCGTCATTTATACAAGGAAAAACCAGCCACTCAACCAGTAACGGTAATGAAGCAAATTTAGTGATATGCATTACTGTGTAATGTGTTATGCTCCCCCATTGTACACTTGTCCTTGATGTGAGCATTCTGAAATTTGTGAAAGAACATGAAGTCTTTCTGAGATACAACAGGGATTTAAATGTTATGTTTTCAGCTAGAACAATTTATTCAGTGCTGGGAACTGAGCATTTATCAGACATTGGGACTCTTCTATCAGGACAGAAAATAGTTCTGTTTAAACATGAGACCAAGTCTGCCATCTGACCACAGAATCTCGGAAATATTAAATTCATATTGTGCAGCAAGGCCACATGCCTTTTTCTTATTTGTTTCTCCATTTGTTCAGTGATGGCAAACCTTTTGGGCTTTGTATGTCAAAATCCAGAAAATGTCTAACTTGACTCTGCTGGCATGTTTCCCTCTCCCCTCACAAAAGAGAAAGAATTCTTTCCATCTTCACTTTAAAAAAAATGCAGTCCAATCATGTGTGGTGCTACAATTTATATAAAGAAAGTTCAAATAATTACAACAATGAACTACAAATAAACCAAAATTGTTGTGAATGCTGGCATGTCACTATGTTTGGTTTCCAAACTTACCTGGATCATGATTCCCCCGCAGCCTCTTTTTCCAGCCAGGTTTCACCAGGTATCACCATCTTTGATCTCAGAAGGTTTCATGAGATCCAAAGTGGCAGAGTCCAGTTATCAGAAAATTTGAGTGCTGTCATCTTGGATCTCATAAGATTTTGCAAGAGACAAAATGGTGGCACTTGTGTGAACAAATAGGAGGGTCCGTTGGGAACATCCTATGGTGCCCATGTGAGAATGCAATGGTCCTATGAGTGGTTGTGTCACACACTTTAAGAAATCCTGCCTTGAAGGCTTACAAGGTGACTCACATTAGCTAACATGATGCACACTTCTTCCTGTCTCTATCTCCCCACTGGCACTGACCCAAGACCTCCTCTGTCTTCATTCAGATGATGTTCCTTTATCCAATGATATGACAGCCTCTGCTCCCCCTGTTTTCTAATAGTCTAATTTCCCCCCTTCCCATTTCCTCTTCTTTTCTGGCTCCTTCTCCTTTTCTAGGGGGATGGAATTGGGCCAGCATCATGGTATTTTATTGGGAATGCATTACTGTATATATGTTTCTTGGATAGTACTGACTAGTGTTAGATACTTATATTCTTTGAGCAATAGTTTATGTGCAGTTGTCCACAAACATTTTAGAGGTCCTAGTGGCTACTGCCTGATTTATAAATATCAAACGACATGGGTATAATTTTGTTTGGGCAACATTAGTAGGTTCTTCAACCTTTGATCCATGTGGCATGATCTGGCCAAATTCAACAAAAATCCAACAAACCAATCCAACAAATATTAGGTCACAACCCACTGGTGGGACCTGGACCCCCAGTGCCAGTACTGCTGCTTCATGACCATCCCATGTAATGTGACTGGGTAAAATATTTTAAGTGAATAGCAAGTTGTGAAGTATTGGAAACTTCATTTTCTACTGTGTTGTACTTTTTTAATTACACACTGCTGTTTGTTTAATTAACCACACTGTGAGTCTAATTTTTGCTTCAGTGACGGTTGACAGATAGCAACAACATTGAACACCTCTGAAGTCATTGATGTAAAATTACTTTCTTGATGCTTGATATTCACACATTCAGATTGCTGTGGGGCCTTCGCAGATTGATACTGTGTTGCTTACTCTGCAGTTGCTTTTCATGCATAAATTCCTTTATTTTGATATAGTTGAAAGTCCTGAGAACCATTTTAATTGCACAGGTTCAATATGAGATGTTCACAAGAGTGTTTGATTATAATTATTTTTTTTCTTATCATGCCACATGTGTCAGCCAAATGTACTGGAAACTAAAAGTCTAAGGACACAATCCAGAGTGAGGGCAGTGAGGAGAGCCCTAGCTGGGCTGCCCCAAATATTCTGAATCAAGAGCAGAAAGTTATGATGGATCCAGAGAGTCAGGAAGCCTGGGCTGCCCTAACTGCTCCAGAGAATGTTAAGTAGGCACCAAGTGTGTGACATCTGGGCAGGGCTTACTCCTGAGGAGATCCCCCTCATATCACACTGAACAAAGAACAGCTGTGGTGCCTGCCTTATAAGGAAGCCCAGAAATTCCTGACAACCAGTAACAGCTGCAGCATGAATGCAATACAGAATGCAATACAGCAGTACCTCTAGTGGAGGGTGAATGCAAGGGGCTTGCTGCAGTGGCCTGCTGTATCCACAGGTTAGTGGGCTGCTGTAGTTGTATCATATCCTGAAGCTGAGAGGCAAGGGTTGCAGACAAGCTGGCCAAGAACTCAAATTTTTGGACAACACTGCCATTCTTACTCTGCCTTATCATAGACCCCTATGGGTCTACTCATTGTTATACCTGCTCCTGAGATGGTATTACTCTGAGGAGCGGAAGAGAGGGCATTTCTGCCTGGGAAACAGGTTCTGGATACAGAGTAACTGCTCTGCCCTAGGCAGTGCTAAACCTGCCCTCAACATGCCTCTCCTAACCTACCTAGGCTGCCCCAGAAAGGGCAGCCTAGATCCACCTGTCTTGGGACAGCCTGTGTTGCCTTAGGCTGCCCTATGCCTTTTCCTTATCAACTAGTGTGGCCCATCTTGGGTCAGCCCAGTGATAGATAGGGTAACCCAAGTGCACTTCTGGATTGTGCACTAAATTGGGCTAAGCCAAAGGAGGGGGCATTGAGAGGGCCTTGCCTTTTGGTGGTCTTGCAGATTTGCTTTAAAATTGTCAAAATGTTCTTCTGTTCAAGGGACATGCAAAGCTGATCCAAGAAGCGTTGGCCTAAATTTCAGTTGACTTTATGACAGCATCACCTATCATAATATAATGATTGGGTGTTTGGTGGCTCTGTGGAAGAATTTGAAAGACCTGCAGATCTCCTATTCAGGCTGCACAAAATACTGGATCCAGCTATAACTAGTAGAAATTGTGCGAAGAGTTAGATTTGTAATTCTAAGACTATTCTACTTCCTTGGTTGTGATATCTTCCTGCCTTCGTTCATGAGGCAAAGATGTTTCAACCTTGTGAGAACAAATGGAATGGAGGACACTCACTATCTTCCAGCTATCAGTTCTTAAATTTCATAGCTATTTTTGGGAGTTTAATTGGAAACACCATTATTCCTGCATTCCATGAATCATGGATCCAAGATGGAGGGAGACATACCAAGATGTTCTCCACCTCAAATGTCAAACAGTGTTAAAAAGATTATATGTTCTGAACACTAGCTATTGACAGGTTCACTTTGGAAATAATAATGTACTTTATAACAGTGTCTGTGGGAATATTATTTTTCCCTTTCCTGACTCTGAGTAATGGTGCTTATTATAGATATTGAATTTAAGAAATACACAATATGGTTTTGACCTTTGATACATTTTCCAGTGCATTTTGTCCCATTAAGTTCAATATTATCTCTCCCTTTGCAGTCCTTGGAGACCCTATCTGCTTCCAGCGGATGCTACCGTCAGGCAGAATTGTATCTTATGCTTTTTTGGAAATTGTTTGACTAATACTTCAGTTTTACTCTGCTCACACACTTCCTTGCACAAACCAAACCACATCAGTTGTGTCCAGTGAATGGGTGTTTGAATTTTCCAGTGATCTTTAACTAATGAATACAGTGATTCATTAACTACATTCTGTTTTAGAAGACTGACATATGAATAGCAACAGGGCAGCAGATAACATGGTCTTATCCCAGTTCTTTATGAAATGTTTAATATACCTGTCTTCTTGTTTCAGAGAAAAATAGAAGATTTGAATACTAACTGGAAGACTGTAAACCATTTAATACAAGTATTAAAAGGAAAACCAGGGTCTGGAGCCTCAGGAATTGGTGTTGGTAAGTATTCTGATGTTGCAAAAATATTTCCACATTTATACATAGAAGCAAAAAACGGTGAAAATACATTGGTGAAGATGTTTTTGATATATCTTTTTGACTCTTCTGCAGAGTATCTGAGGACATATCTACATTGTAGATTTATATTGGCTTGATATAAATTTAACAGTTGTGGCTACTTCCAAAACATTATGGGAATTGTAGGATGCAGGGTGCAATCCTAACCCCCAATTGTTCCAGCACAAGACCTGGCTCAACTCCCTTGCTGGCCTGAGGGTGTTGAAAAAGTGCCATAACACTTCTGTGCCTCTCCTGGGGGTTGGTGGGTTAGGACAGTGCACAGACATGTGCTGGCCTCTCCACACCACCACAGGAACAGAGAGATAGGTGAGCTGTACTGGTACAAATTGGTTAGGATTGCACCCTATGCTTTGCTCTGGTGAAACAATATGTATTAAACTAGTCCTACTTGGTCTCTGGAGCATAAATATATGCAAAGGTAAAGGAATCCCATACTTTAATGTATCTATTATCATACTGCTGACTGACCACATGAAGAGATTGAATACAATAATAGCAAAATGTCATGTTATTTGTGCAGAATATAATTTAAAAGGCAAATTGGAATTCATTTTGGGGGTTTATAATTTTTTTGTATGAGGCAAGTGTTCAGTAATGGCCTTCTATCTTGTTGTTTTGAATATTTCAGTTACTTAGTACTTTTCTATTTTGTTTATTAAAGGTTGTCAATGTCATTGGAGCCCTTTGCATACTATGTTTTGTACGTCTCCATGAGGGATTACTGTTATAAGCTAGACCTACAGTAATTTGTTTCTGAAAATATTGAAGGAAGCATGGCTAGATTTGCAGTTTACATAATTAAGAGTAAATATGGTAGAGTTGAACTAAATATTGTGTGAGATTAAAGGTTTTCTTGAGAAACAAAGAGAATTCTATTAACTATTTTTATGTCCCTTAATAATGTGTACACAGAATAAGAAAAAGACATTATGGGCACAATCCAGAGTAACTAGAATCCTTGCTCCGATGTAAGAACAATTTACTCTGGATTGCAATATGAATTTCCCATAGATTTTCACTAAGTGGTGCAGTAACTATGGGTGCACGTAGTGTCTCTTATGTGCTCCCGTAGTTACTTTGGTTTGCAGGGTATGTTCCTTGTGAGCACAATTTACATGGATGAATATTTCATGAATATACTTATTCAATACTAATATCAAGACAATGAACTGCAAATTGTAGTGTAGTCATAGGTGAAAATACAGCTGGGTTGTCCCTTTGTTTATGTTGTACTTTTGACCCATTTACTTTTTGACCCAGTAAATTGTGACAAAAGGTTCAGGCAAGAAAAACTTGGGATTTTCTGTTGACTCAGAAGCAAGAAAGTCTATGAAATTTAGAATGGGTAGAGCAGTAATTTTCAATCTTTTCCCTCTGACAGCACACTTAACAAGGCACTGAAATTGACAAGGCACACCATCAATTGTTTATATACCATTGACAAGGCACACCAGAGTACGATCCGCAGCACACCAGTGTGCCATGGCACACTGGTTGAAAATCACTGGGCTAGAGGAAGTCCTTGTCATTTACCAGGAATTGAAGAGAGGAACTGTCCAGCAAGTATTTTTAAGTTATCTGTGCTGGGTCCTCAGGATCTGGATCACAAGGATGTTGCATAAGCAACAAGCAAACCCAAAGTGACCTTTAGTTTTATCTGGAAACTTCTCTGATATCTATGGGGACCTCTCCTGAACCTATTATTATTTTATTTATTATTTATTTGATTTGTATTCCACCTTTCTCCCCAAAGGGCATCCAAAGTGGCTAAAAATTGATAAAACACATAAATAAAATCTGCAAGAATAAAATAAAATAAAAACAGTGTAAAATGCAGACAGCAATAAAACACCAAAATGAAAAACAGTTTCTGTTATTAGGCCTCAAAGGGTCTCTGAAATAAAACAGTCTTTGGACTTGGACTGTTGTCTTCTTCAAGAAGATGGCTTTGTCTCCCAGTTCCTCTAACCCTCTTTTGTTCCTTTTTGGTTTCTCAAGCTTCCCATTAGTTCATCTTTCTCCTCCTGCCCTGCCCAAATCTTTCTCCCACAGCTGAGTGCAACAATATATCTGTACCAAGTTTCCTATGCTCCTTTGTCATTGTCCTCTGAGAAGCTTATGTCAAAGCCTGTGCAGTCAGAGTTTTGTTCTGCAGTCAAAGCATTTTGTCTGATGTCAGCAAAACCTGCAAGAAGTAGATACAGTTCACATTTGCATTACTCTTTCAGTAAAAATTAATAATAAATGTGTATATGAGACAGCCCCTACAATCCAGAGCAACTACGAGAGCACGTAAGAGACATTACATGCACCCGTAGTTACTGCACTACCTAGTGAAAACCAATGGGAAATTCATATTGCAATCCAGAGCAAATTGTTCTTACACCAGAGCAGGGACTCCCCATAGTTACTCTGGATTGTGCCCAGCGTCAACCATCAACTGTATCTGTGACAAAGACCTGTGACAAAGATACTACTTTCAATATAGAATTATAGTGCTGTTGAAACAAATCGGGTATTGGAATTTAAAACTACTATATAAAAATGTCAGACATCCAGAAAAATAATGAGCCATGTTGAGCTAGAACTAAATTTGCAAATTAGTCAATACCCAGTGTTATCTGTGTTGGAAACTTTTCTGCAAAAGTGTTGTAGATAGTAACAGTGATGAAATCAGAATCCTCTAAGAGAGATTTTCTGATTATTGTATGGGAAGACAAGTCCCTTCTTGTAACCTGAACTATCTTTAACAAATATCATTGAGGCACAGAACTGAATTTAGTGGTTTGATTTGGAGAATTTTCAAGGTCAGGACCCAGTTTCAAGGGAAGTTTTATTTTCAACACAGTTGACATCAGACACAAGCTGAAAGACAAACTCACCTAATAAAAAGAAAAAGAGTTCAGACTAACACGGCTACTTTTTTGGAATCCATCTAATAAAGCTTTCAGATTCAATTTACTCTCTGCATATAGCTTGAGGAATCTCTGGAGGTCGTTCACAGCATGTGCTTCAACCCCAACAGGGAGAAATAATGAAAAGAGCTTGGATAAAAAGCTGACACAATGCCTTCCCAACTGTATGAATAAAAGTGTAATAAGCTAGTTCATGGACTAAATTATCAATGTTTTAAAGTGTTTTCTGTCTCCATCTCTGACTGTAGAACACCTTAATGCATGGATTGTTATAAATATAGCTTTGCAAATAAATATAAAAATTAAGTATGGAAGTTTGACATTCAAAAACAAACAAAAAAGTAGACAAAACAAAAAAGTAGGGTACCATTTCATATTTTATTCAGCCCATTCCAAATCACTCAAAATGCTTTTGATTAACCTCTGAAGTCTTTGTGGTTTTATATGGAATAATTATAATATTTTGCAGATGTTGACAAAATTCTGAAAGGTTTGGATTTGGGCACTTAACAGTGTAGAAGCATTTTCTGCCAACAAAGTGCTTCATGTGACAAACTGCCCCAAATGGACAATAGATCAGGCAAAATCATTCCCATCTGCTTAACGTTGCAAGATAGCCCAGTCCTAACCTGCGCTGATGCAGCAGGCCACATGGCCTATGCTGTATGCACTGCAGCTGAGAAGGTTTACATATCCTCTCAGAGTAAAGCACATTTAGGGCACAATCCAGAGTAACTACAGGAGCATGTAAGAGACATTATGTGCACCCATAGTTACTGAACCACCTAGTGAAAACACATGGGAAATTCATATTGCAATCCAGAGTAACTTGTTCTTACTCCGCAGCAAGGACTCCCTGTAGTTACTGTGGATTTCACCCTTGGTCAGACACTCTAAGCTGGTGTAGGATGCTGAGAGAACTCAAAGGCCAATTAAGATTGTGTGGTCTTATAGGAACATTTAACTCATTTACACAGTGCAGTGTTGATAAGCATCATATGGAGCAATACTCTCTTTGGTGTGTATTGCAGCATAGATGCAATGGATTATCTGTTTACAAAGTGTAAGCTAAGCTGATCTAGCTCACGTATCCAATGAGGCTTTTCATTTATTCATTTATGCTGACAATATGTTCCCTAGAGTAAACAATGAAAGTATTCTAGACTACAGCATTCATAAGAAAGGGTCACAAAACTTTTATAATAAAAGAGATTTGTATTATTTGGATGGACAATTGATACACAAGCGTAAATACAAACAGGCTTTGGATATCTGAAATTATGAGGGTGACAAGGGATTAACCTGTAGAGTCTTGGAGCCTAATGCATTAGTCTCCCCACGTCTTTACAGGAAGAGGAAGATGGGTGAGTTGTGCTGGCCTAAAGAGGTTTGTGCCCTCAGTTTATTTTTGGTTTTTGCAAAAATCTTGGTGGTGGCAGCAGTGGCTTCTCCTGGATTACTCACATGCCTAAGAAACAGAGAAGAAATCAAAGTGCTAAGAAGGGCTTGCTGATTATAATGACTTTTGGGAACATCTGGGAATTGAGGGCTAGTAACTATTAATATATGAATTTCAGTACATACCGGTATATAGCCTTAAAAATATAGAGATAGGAGAAAAAATAATACTTTTGTTATTGCTTTTCATAAGTTTTGCAAAATATGGGTTTCCTGAACCTCAAGTTCTGTGACAGGTATCATAATTTTTTTTTAAAAAATGATACTGACTTCTTTTTGAGGGCCACAAAATCTCCTATAGATAAGGATGACAAATGGCTTTTATTTTTGTTTTATAATCTCCTAATTTAAAATATGACCTGAAACAATTTTTTAATAAACAACTGTAGTTTATAAGTTTCTTTATTTCTTATACAGTACTTCCCATTTTGATAAGAACATAGCTGATGTTAACTCTCTCTCTCTCTCTCTCTCACACACACACACACACACACACAAAATTTGGTACTGATATCAAAGTCAATCCTCAATGAAACCATGCCATGGAGTACTCAGGCAACAGTTATGTTTTAGTTGTGAGGTGATCAATCATCTTGAACATGGCCTCTAGGAAAGCTCACAGGGAACACCACAATAATAGTAACTTATTATAGGAATTGAAATTTGAGATAATTTCAGAAAGATTTTGAATGGAATAATAAGGCTAAGCAGGGTGAACTTTATTAGGATAACTCAGATTATAAATAAAGAGATAAAGCATGCCTTTTAATCAGAGATAAGGCATGCATTTTAATCAGTTTCAGGGCTACCGGCCCCCACTAAAGTCATGGCTGTAGCCAGGTTACAGAAAGGCAATCAACTGAACTTGTACAAAGCCAGTTCTTGGTATTTCTGTACCATTTTATCTTTGACACTTCCCTCACCAATGTTTTAACCATGAATATCTACCTTATAGTCAAGATAACTTAGCTCTTATTTCCCTTGCAGAGCTTTTAGAAATTGGAACCAAGATTATGGGTTTTAAAGTTCATATGCATTTTATGTATTCAGAAACACACTGTAGGATGTAGTGCAAGAAACTGGAAACAAGAAATATTTTAGTGTGAGAAAACGGCTTTATTTTTCTGTATCAGAACAACAGATCCTGAATGTGGTTATTCTTCCCTTCCAAGCATCCTTTAATGCACGGAGGATAATCTCTAATAGCAACCTGTATGTTGATAACCCAGATTACAGGGTAGATTCCATATAAGGGTGGATTGCCATGCAAAATATTTATATCGTTTTGGCTGCAATCCTAAAGGCACCACAGGAACAGAGAGATAGGTGAGCTGTACTGGTACAAATTGGTTAGGATTGCACCCTATGCTTTGCTCTGGTGAAACAATATGTATTAAACTAGTCCTATTTGGTCTCTGGAGCATAAATATATGCAAAGGTAAAGGAATCCCATACTTTAATGTATCTAATATCATACTGCTGACTGACCACATGAAGAGACTGAATACAATAATAGCAAAATGTCATGTTATTTGTGCAGAATATAATTTAAAAGGCAAATTGGAATTCATTTTGGGGGTTTATAATTTTTTTGTACGAGGCAAGTGTTCAGTAATGGCCTTCTATCTTGTTGTTTTGAATATTTCAGTTACTTAGTACTTTTCTATTTTGTTTATTAAAGGTTGTCAATGTCATTGGAGCCCTTTGCATACTATGTTTTGTATGTCTCCATGAGGGATTACTGTTATAAGCTAGACCTACAGTAATTTGTTTCTGAAAATATTGAAGGAAGCATGGCTAGATTTGCAGTTTACATAATTAAGAGTAAATATGGTAGAGTTGAACTAAATATTGTGTGAGATTAAAGGTTTTCTTGAGAAACAAAGAGAATTCTATAAACTATTTTTATGTCCCTTAATAATGTGTACACAGAATAAGAAAAAGACATTATGGGCACAATCCACAATCCATTTTCCTTTGAATACAATGGGGCTTACTTTTGAGTTGACACGGTTAGAATTGTGTTTAGTGGATCTTACTCCCAGGAATGTATCTTTAGGATTACAGCCTTTATCTTTGTTCTAAATAGCTCACAATTGGAAAAAAGAGACAAGAGAGATAGTAGAGGAAGGGACAGCAAGCAGAATCAAAATAAACTGGAAATGAAGAATCCGAAAAGGAGGAAGTCTTGGTGGAATTCTTGTTTTCTTGCCAGTGTCAGTGGTGGCTTAGCGACTGTTCCTGCCACACAATTATTCTGAAACACAGCCAGCTCACAGAATCTTAATGAGACTATGCCACATATAAGAGTGTTATATGTTACTCAAGACAAAAAAAGGAATCATATTTCTAGCAGAATTTTGTATGATGGAGGATGATTATTCAGTGATAGGTCAATATCCTACAAATTGCAGGATAAAAACTTAAGGCTGCGATCCTAATCTCCAGTTAGGCTGGTATATGTCCCTGCACAAGTTCTGTGCTGGCCTGGGGATGTCAAAAAAGTGCAGTAAGGCACTTCTATGCCACTTGGGGCGGGGGGGGGGGGGAATTAGGCACATGGTAGCCTCACCACTCCACCACAGGAATGGGGAAACAGGTGAATTACGTCATCCTAAATTGGTTAGTATTGTACTCTAAGGCTGTAATTCTAACCTCCAGTTAGGCCGGCCTAAGCCCCGGCATAAGTCCTCTGCTGACCTGGGGCTTTCACAAAAGAGCCATAAGAAACTTCTGCTGCACTCCTTGCGAAGTGTTAGGCCAGTGCACAGATATGCACTTGCCTCATTACATCACCATAGGAATGGGAGGACCAATGAATTGTGCTGGCCTAAGTTAGGATTGCACCCTTCGCCAATAAAATGCTCTTGGTCATTTGCAATTTGATTATAAAGAGGAAAATAGCAATCTCTACTATTTAAATTGTTTTTATGGGGTAGATATTTTCAACTTTCTGTTCCTCTGGTGCTGTAAATTATATAGGTTTAATTGCTTAGGGATTTCTAAATATCCTTTCTCCCACCCCCCACCCCCCACAGAAACTATGTGCATAAAATGATAACAGTGCAATCCTAACCATATGTACTTAGAAGCAAGCCCCATTGTGTTGGTCTTACTCCCAGGAGAGTGTGTTTAGGAATGCAGCCATAGAAAGTTTAAACCTGATCAGCTGCCAAAAAAACACATAACAGCTGACATAATACTAAATCAGTCCATGAAGGTCTTCTTAAAAAATAAGAGGAATAGGTTTGGGTTTAGTAATTTATGCAGCTATTCTTAACCCTCTCTCATTTATGTTCTTACTTGCACTTGGTTAGTCTTTTTAGGCTTTTACTATCATAGGAAGTATTCCCTGTGGAGCTCACAGTTTTGTTGCACTGGGAAACAGCTGTAAGATGTTATCCCTATTGGTTTTCTACCTTTATCTCAGTGGTAGGATATATCATGGCTGCATTTCAGTCAGTGTTTTTTGACCCAGAAAGGCAAGTTCAAACTAAAAACAAAATACAGTGGGTACATTTGTCATGCTCATGATTGTTCCAGCCTGTCTTAGGCATGTGTGTGGAAAGGATCTTACTTGGTTGTATTCATAGATATATTAACATGTTTTTAAAAGGAAGAAAAAGAATGCTAACATGTAATTTTAAACCTCCTGGATTGCAAATTTATTAAAAATTCAATTTTAGACTCACTGTAATGGCATACCATGCCCTAAATTATCTACTGCACAAAAAAAGAACAGCTCAACTCTGCTCTCACCTCATTTAATGCTGTATTCCCATAGTCTCTATGCATCACTGAAGTGTTTTTTAGATGGAACAGAGAAAAGTTAACACAATTATGTTTTTATTATAAGAAAGACTTGTCAGTTTTTGAAAATATTTTATTTCTGTGTATTGTTACTGGGCATGCTTTTTAGACATACAGTAACACAAGCACACAGGAACAGTTTTATTTAGTATGCTGGGACCCTACTGAATGAGCAATGGCAAAATTTAGTGGTTCAGTGGGGAGGGAAGGAGAGGGTAAGGGTGCAACACCAAGAACTTTGTTGTGGGCATTATAATATTAATACAGTATAATCAAAATATAAAGCAATTCTGTTCGGGAGGGAATAAAAGGAAGGAATTGCTTGTCTCCTAGCCATTTATTACTGGAGTCAGCCAGTGTCTGGGGGTGTTTGTTGTTTCGGTGGTTTTTAAAAATCTTGTGGGTTCCTCATTCAGACTGGACACATAGCAGGGAGTTCCACTACAAGGCAGTGAAGGTCCCTTTTTGCAGCTGAGGGCAAGAAAGAAAGATAAAAAAACTCTGGTAATCAGGAACGGTTGGTCCTTTGGAAAGTATCAGATTTCTAATATTTTCATTGACTGAGAGAGGACAGGAGGAAGAGCCCAAGGGTTTTTCTGGTGGTAACTCCATGACAGGGGGGATCTCCTTGGCATCTCCTCCTGGAAAAAAATCTTGGCTGACATAAGGACTGACCACCAAGTGGGGGGATTCCCATTAAGTCCAAATCTCCCCATTACTTACAATTGACTTGAGAAGCTCAGGGCTTCACTGCATGGCTGGTAGGGAGAAGGGAGCTCCATTAAATGGCTTGCTGTAGTGGGAGTATTTCTGAGTAGAGCCGCCAAGGAAATGGGTCATCTTGCTAAGCTTCACAGATGCTGCTCATAACCCTCCTTCTCCCTCTTGCCACTTCAGTCCTCCTGTCTCACAGTCCCTCCCACCCTGTTTACAGATGGGCAGAGAAAGCTGGAGAGGAAGTGCCAACACACACAACCCAGCAGCACCCCCATTTTTAATTCTGAGACAGCATGAGCTTTTAAAAGGAATGGGATGATCAGTTCCTAAACATTTTTTAGTCTCATTTTCAAGTGCACAGAAATTATATCAGATGAGAGATATCTCATGTTTTCAATAGTGACCAAATCTCTTTCGGAGAATGAGGCTTCAATCCTAATCTCCAGTTAGGCCAGCATAAGTCCTAGCATGAGCCCCGTGCTGTCCTGGAGATGATGCAAAAGTAGGGTTACCATAATTCTCTTCCAAAAAATCTGGACTGTCCCTGTTTTATGGGACATATGGGAACCCTAGTCAAACTCAACTCCTGAGGGAGGGCGGTTAGGCCAGTGTACAGACATGCATTAACCTCCCAACAACACCATGGAAATGTTGTTCTAGCCTAAATTGGTTAGGATCCTGAATGGTTTGTCTTCTGGGACATGGTAGTCAAACTGAACTTCAGTAAGGCTGAACTAATTTAAGATCAACTCATGTTGACAAGACTTGGACTCTTGTAGGATCAGTGAAAGCTTCCTTTGACAATACAGTTGGTGGATAGAGTAAGTTCTCTAGCATTATTCAAGTGAAGTCTAATCAGTAGGATAGGCCATTTGGATAAGACAAAGGTAAATGTACTTGCAAACATGATTTCTAGACAAGAGAGTGATTAGCAATTACTTTGGAATCCACGTTTCCTGGGATTTTAATTAAGCAGGACACATGAACAAAATGATGATAAGCCATTAAGGTATAAATGGTTACAAGGATTTATTGATGGGAAGATATAAAAATGGATCAAGAATGAGCCTTTGTATTACATTGTACCTCCAAGTGTTTGCTGATCCTTCCCAGTGAAATATGAATCTTCATTGGACAATGTACTCCAGCTGTGTCCCCTTGTTTAGTAGTTATGCTAAAATTAAATGACAACTTCCATTGTCTTTTCCCACCTCAGTACTCAATGTACTGATGATGAAGGCCTTTTCTCACCTCAGTACTCAATGTTTATATGATGAAGAAAGTTTTTATGGGATAGCAGCAGATATGCACATCATAATATGAAAATCCCAAGTGATAAGAGTTTTGATAGTTGCTTGATGAGATTCCTTCAGGATGAGATCGGGATGAGATTCCTGATTTAGAGAATCATCAATAAAGCACAGTGTCACCAACTTCATTCACTTATCTTAGAAACAAACTATGTGCACATATACTTAAAACACCTAGAAATCGGCATCAGCATGTATTTTGTCCTTGTGCTCTCCCCTCCACCCATATAGGATATAGCAGGTTTACCAATACCCTAATACCCTTCTCTTCTTGTTCCCACCCTGACATCAAGGTGTAAAACACCTCATTATTAGTCAGAAGACTTGCTTCAAAACAATCTGACCTCTATCTTTAAGGGGGTTAATCTAATGGTAAAATGAAATGAGATGACATTTTGGAATTGCTACCAGAAATTGTGACTGATGTGTGAAATGAAAAAAAAAATTCTGTGTTGTGGAAAGGGAATGACAGTCATTGTACAGGCAATCTTATCTCTTTTCCTCTCTGTGAAGGCATAGGCACAAAAATTCAACACAGGTAACTTCTCTTGGGCACAGTATAATATGATGAGATTGAAAAAGCGCATTCTCTTTTTTTACATTATTAACTGAAAGTAAAAATTGCTGGGAAAAAATGAGAATTAAACAGATAAATGAGTTTCCAAACCACTTACATTAGCTTGAAGTAAATATGATTAATTTTTGTATAAATACTTTAAGTTTTACACCCATAAAGCTCATTTCATCCAGATATGTTTCTAGGACCTGATGTGAAAAATTAGAGGGTAATTTGGTTTTATAAATAAGTGTTGAAGTGCACAGATCTCCTAGATAATCTGCAAGACATTGCAAGTCTTATTTTCTATAGCTCCCTCCTCAAAACCTGCCTTTTCCATGAAACCTTTGGCAGTGCCCTATATTTCCTTTACACAACTGAAACCCAGCTTAGGTATTCCTCTCTTTCATCTGCTATCTCCTTTTGTTTTTGTTTTTAGAAATATTAAGTCCCCTGGGGAGATGGACCTTTCCTTCCATTGTGAAGTGCTATGTACGTTGATGACACTATGGGCTGCAATGCTAATCCCCAGTTTAGGCCAGCATAAGTCCTTTGCTGACCTTTGCACAACTCACCCATCTCCCCATTCTCACAGTGGCATGGAGAGGCCAGTGTATATCTGTGCACTGGCCTAACTTCTCCCACAAGAGTTTCTGACACCTCAGGCCAGCACTGGATTTGTGCCAGACCTTGTGCCATCCTAACTGGGGTTAGGATTGCACTGTAACTCTCAAGGCACTTTCTCCAGGAGTACTTTATCAACTCCTTGAGAGTTGAGAGGGAATTGAGGCAACAGGAGAAAGATATGAATACCACATGGAAATGGCACAAATAAAAGTGGATTAAAGGAGGGAAAGGCAGAGATGGCAGTTGCAAAAGGTGACAGCTGAGTCTGCAGGATGAAGGCAAAAAGAGAAACAGAAAAGATAGAAATCTATCTATTGCTGTCTATCAGCTTGGCTTATTAATGTGAGCAAACTATGATTTGCCTTATAAAATTGGGTCAAGGAGTCTTGTACATTAGAACTTTAAATCCTGATAGACAATCTGAGAATCCAGAATTCTCATATAAATATTTTAGATAAACCAAAGCTCTTTTAACATATGGTCTGAACCTAAGATTCAGTGTCCACATGATTTAAAATAGTTGAAAAACTGAAGTGATATTGAATGAGTCTTTCAATATCATTCCAATATGCTTCAATATGCATCTTCCTGGAAGTAGTGAATAGAATGTGAATAGAATGAATAGAATGAGACTTACGTTTGAGTTTGTATGCATAGAATTGATCTGGATGTTGACCTACGACAGCAGTGATTTTCAACCACAGTACCGATAGTCCTCAGGTGTACCATGGGACTTTGGGGAGAATCATTAATTAACAGGAAAATTGGGGGATTTGAACAGCCTGGTGTGCATAGACAATGGTAAAAACAACTGATGGTGTGCCTTGACAATATCAGTACCTTGTTAGTGTGCCGTGAGATGAAAAAGGTTGACAATCACTACTACAGGAACTAGAAATCAGGAGTGCATTCTTGAAGATTTTGCAGTACTTCTCAAACATCTCAGTACGTTCTGGTCTGCCTGAAAGTGATGGGGTTAGAGAACATGTTATGATGTTCTCCACTCGTTAGCTGTCAAGCTGATTTTATAGATTAGTGTGGCTTGATCCATTGAGTCCTAAAGAATTCTATCTTGTCACACATGCTTTTAAAATCTACACAATGGTACTGATAGGGTAGCTTTTTATCAAAGGAGTATCGTCACTACGTTGATGACATACTGACACTGATGACATTCAGCTCTACCTTTCATTTCTATCTGGGACCAGGAAGGCTATGGTTGCTCTTAGCCAGTATCTGCAAACTGTGAAAGTCTGTATGTGAGCTTTTTATCAATGGGGTGTCGTCACTATGTTGATGACATACTGATACTGATGACATTCAGCTCTACCTTTCATTTCTATCTGGAACCAGGGAGGCTATGGTTGCTCTGAGCCAGTGTCTGCAAACTGTGAAAGTCCGTATGTGAGTTAATAAATTAACTTCTACTCAAAGGAAAACACAGGGGCAGTTAGTCAGTAGGTAAGCTGATTCTAACTAGAACCTGTTCTGAAGGAGGAATTTGAGGTTAGAGAATTTGAAAACAAGCCACAGAATCTGAGCATGCATAGACAGTCTAGCATGCTGCAAAAGCTTCCTAAATGCCTGCTGGTAAGTGAAAACTCAGTTTAGCTACAACTTAGCTACAAATGAATCACCCTGCTGTTCCTGAATCTCCAAGATGTTATTGAGAGGTGAAATTGTTGGAAAGATAATCTGATCATGCAACTTCTTTTGGATGTATTCCACATAAGAAATACCAGTGGTGAATTTGTGTTTACTTTTTATATAAAGAAAATCTTTAGTTTCCATCACTTCAGTAGAATAGACACAATAAAAATGAATTAGCTAAAGAACTACAGTGGTACCTTGGTTTACAAGTAACCTGGATTGCGAGTTTTTCAAGATAATTTCTTATGACACAATTAGGGCAGGCACTGCCTTGCCTCTGCTTACTCTACAAGCTTACAAAGCCAGGCTGCCTGAGCGCACCCTCTGAGGCAACCCAGCATCCCAGGGTTGCAGAAGGAATTGTCTGAGTTTCCATTGTTTCTTATGGGAAAATTCGCTTAGATATATGAGCATTTTGGACTACAAGCATGCTTCCAGTGTAGATTATTCTCGTAAATCAAGGTACCACTGAATTCTGATACTGGAGAATTAATTGTTGCGATCTCTCTCTCTCTCTCTCTCTCTCTCTCTCTCTCTCTCTCTTTCTCTCTCTCAAAACTAATATTACAGCATGTCTTTCCCCTTTTCAGTAACTTCTCCAGATCCGACTGTTACGGTGGTTACACAGACTGTGTTAACCAAGGAAACCACCATCTCCAAACAAGAAATGCCATCTTCTTTGCTTCTTGAAGTGCCAGCTCTGGCTGAATTCAACAGGGCCTGGGCAGACCTCACTGATTGGCTCAACCTATTGGATCGAGTAATAAAATCCCAAATTGTGACTGTGGGTGATCTTGATGAAATCAATGACATGATCATCAAACAAAAGGTATGTAGACACTATCTAGATGATTTTTGTTTAAAAAGCTGACGTTGATGACACAACATTGTCAAGAAGAAAAAAAGAACATGTTTCGTCACAAATCAATTTTAATTGAAAACCTGTAGATATTTTAAATATAGGTCCCAGTCCCCAGCAGATTTTCAATGTATGTTATGTTTGTCAATGCCATTTCAAAACACACAAGAAAATCAGTGGGATCATTTTGTGTAGTTCCTTTACAGTGAACTAATTACTGTGATATTTAGATGCCAAAATAACAACATTGCCAAAAGACGGCAAATACTTTCAGTGTGTAATACAGGCAGAAGAAATGAACATGTTCCACCTTTTTATGTTGGAATATTTCTCTAAGAACATCCTGAGAGGCTCATCTCCTGCTGTCATCCTTTTATGAAAGCTCCTCAATCCCTTCAAGAAAAGAGCATTTCATTAATGCAAGTGTTTTGTCAGCAAACTGTTTAAGTGCTACTTATATCTGAAAACACACACACACACAAATGGATACAAGGAACTTTTATTGGCATACAAGGAACATACAAGGAAACAATGTATGTAAACAATGTAAACACTACATAAAACCCACATAATCCACAGGTACCCCAATTACAGCATCATTATTCTTCGGTAACTCAACTCTTGACGAACTCCCATATAAATGTTGCTGTTCATCATCTGCTTCTTTGGAAATAACGAATCAGAGCTTTTGCTGGTTAGATGGATCCCCATGGTTGCCCAGGTCAAGCCTTATAAGCTTCATATGTATCTCCTCATAGAAACATGGGATTTTGTTTAGAAACATGTGATTTTGTTTCTACATTGTCCACACTGGCAAATCCTGGCAAATCCTTTCAAAGTATGGTAGCCCCTTTGGTTTTCTAGATGACATGGCATTAAATCTTACTGTGGAGTTTGCCTTGTGCTCTTGTGGCTTTTGAAGAATGAGAAAAAGACAGTCATTTGTCCTATCGTAATTAAAATGTATAAATACAGTGATGAACACATTTTTTTAAATTGACATCACTCAGCAACTCCTAGAATTCTGTATTTAAGATTTTCCTTTTGATTACCTAGAAGTCTTGCTCTTGACCTGTCAAACCAATTGAGTCAAGTTCTATTATCCATTGTTTTAATTTCTTAACAAGGGATAGTCCCTGTTGGAGGTATGGAATCTGCTAGATGATGTATCAAGCTTTATACATGTAGATGATAGATGATGATGATGTATCATGTATAAGCGTTCAGCCAAACTGTTGTTTCAATCTGAATTTACCCGTCTCCAAAGAACTGAGTAGGGGGAACCATCTCATCCTAACATGTTCCTCAAAAACAGAGTTTGTATCTATTTAACAGAGTGGTCTAATGCATTCAGCCAAACAGGGACACCATATAAGATTTGAGATATAATTTTCGCCCTAAGAACTTTTAGTGGAAATGACACATATCGTTTCCCTCTGTTAAAATAATATCCCATAGAAGACTGGGCCAAAAGCTGAGTTGCACTTGCAACAGCTTTCCTATGATAGACCCAAGAATGCCAAAAGTGGAAATTGATCTGAAAATATTTAAATTACTTAACTTGTTCTGTGGCATTCCCTTTAATTTTCCAGTTAAAGGTTTTTCATGTTTTGGCAAAAATCCTTATTTTGGTTTTTTTATAGATCAATTGTAATTTTTATTAGATAAGTATTCTGCACAGCTGCAAACCAGATAGTTCAAACCTGTGCATGTCTGGGAAAGCATTAATGAGTCAACTGCGTAAAGAAGTAATGGGACATGATGTGATTCCAGTTCTTGGACTATGTTCTTCCTCTCTAATTAGATGGACTGCAAAATTGAGATTAAACAGGGTCAGTGCTAGAATACATCTTTGCTTTACACCCCAGTTGGTTGCAAACAATTTTGTCAATCACAAAAATATGTAAATCCATAGGCATAGACAAAAACCTTTAACTTCAGCAGCTCTGGTGCAATAAAAGTAATTTGTTTATTATATAGCTTGAATGTAATTACCTGCTTCCTACATTTAACTGTGTTCAATATAACAGATCCAGCTTGCGTGAGCAAAACTCTAAGTGTTATACTTGCATTCCACTGAGACTTGTGGATTGAATGGCCTTCTCTTCATTATACAACATTGCTCTAATATCATTTCAATGAAAAATCTAATCATTCAGGTTTCAATTGTTTCCTCCTTTTAGTTTTATCTGCAATAAACTGAAGGTGCAAAGGCACAATATACTGTTCTTAATTAAAAATAGGACCTATTGGAGACTGATGACCATTTTAAGCTGGTGTGTGTAAGAATCTCAAGAACTACCTAACACTGTTTGGATCTAGTTTGCTATCAATTGCTCAACCTTTTGGTATCATACCATATGTTCAAATTTAGACACCAAGTATTATCTATATGGGCAAAACCTTTTCCTGGATTGTCCAAATGAAAAGTGAGTCACCATAAGTGACTTATCTATATATATATATATACAAGTCACTGACTGACAGACTGACTCATTCACTGACTGACTCACTCATCAATGCGTAACCAAAACCGGTGGGCCTAGAAGCATGAAATTTGGAGTGGGTGTTCCTTCCATGATGGAGGGAGTCACTAAGAACTGGTTTTCAGAAATTCCAACTGGAAGGTGGTGAAATGGGGCGCAATGCGTTTTCCTCCATACTTTGCATTGAAGAACTGGTGGCTGAGGGATGCTCTGCCCCAACCCCTGAACCTAGAAGCATGAAATTCAGGGAGGGTGTTCCTTCTGTGACATGAACACCCACCAAGAGCCAATGTCGAAAAATTTAACCCTTAAGTGGCTAAAAGGAGAGCAATGTGTTTTTGTCCTATACTTAACATGGAAGAGTGACCAGCATCCAGCCAATTTGTTGCTTAGTGCCTGGTGCACTAGGAAGGATGTTGTTCAGAGGGAGGGGTTGCATTGGGGAGGATGCTGCACATGGAGGGCCATTGTGCATGGGGTGATGATGCGCATGTGGGACTGATGCGCATGGGGTGTAGTTGCACATGGAGTGATGATGCGCATGGCGGGATAATGCGCATGGGGGATGATGTGCATGAGGAATTGATGCACATAGGGGGCTGATGCACATAGGGTGATGATGTGCATAGGGGGGATGAACCTGGGGGTGTTGTGCATGTTGTGGATGTGCATGGGCAGTTGATGCGCATGGGCGGTTGATGCGCATTGGGGTGGATGTTGTATGGGGAAATTTACTCTCGCAGCACGGGTATGCTTTCGCCAGTTTATAATAATACTAGCGAAAAGTGTACCCGCATTGTGGGAGTAAAATTTCCCCATATGCCACCCCCCTGGTGAATCAACACCCCATGTGCATCAGTCCCCCATGTGCAACTCCCCCATGCGCATCAGTCCCCCATCAGTCCCCCATATGCAACTTTTTCCCATGTGCACCTTCTCCCAATGCGCATCAGTCCCCCATGCGCAACTTCCCCATGTGCAATTTCCCCCATGCGCATCAACATCCCCCATGCGCATCAGTCCCCATGCGCAACTTCCCCCATGCGTGTTAGTCCCCCATGTGCAACACCTCCCCATGCGCAACATCCCCCATGCACAGCATCTCCATGCTCATCCACACCCCACACCATGTGCATCAGTCCCCCTTGCGCATCATTCCCCCATGTGCAACTTCCCCCCATGCACAACATCCCCCATACACATCAGTCCCCCATGCGCAACTTCACCCATGTGCATCATCCCCCATGCGCATCATCCCCCATGCACAACATCCCCATGCACATCCACACACCACACCACGTGCATCATCCCCCATGCGCATCATTCCCCCATGTGCAACACTCCATGCACATCCACACCCCATGCTCAACTTCCCCCCATGTGCAACATCCCTCATGCGCACCCACACCCCATGCACATCAGTCTCCCATGCGCAACTTCCCCATGTGCATCAGTCCCCAATGTGCAACTTCCCCATGTGCATCAACGCCCCATGTGCATCAACGCCCCATGTGCATCAATGCCCCATGCGCAACATCCCCCATGCGCAACATCCCCATGTGCAACATCCCCCATGTGCAACATCCCCCATGCGCATCAGTCCCCCATGCGCATCAGTCCCCCATGCGCCACTTCCCCCCATATGTAGCATCCTCCCCAGTGCAACCTCTTCCTCCTAACAACATCCCCCCAGTGAACCATGGACCGAGCACCAAATTGGCTGGAGGTTGGTCAGTCTTCCATGTTAAACATATGACAAAAACATGTTGACCCCTTTTCAGCCCCTTAAGGGTTAAATTTCTCCACATGGGTTCTTGGTGGGTTTTCATGTGACAGAAGGAACTCCCTCCCTGAATTTCATGCTTCTAGGTCCGGGGGTTGGGGCAGAATGTTGATGAGTCATCAATTCTTCAATGCAAAGTATAGAGAGGAAAATGCGTTGCGACCCATTCCCCCCATTCCCCCCCTTCTAGTTGGAATTTCCGAAAACCGGTTCTTAGTGCACCCTGCCGTCACGGAAGGAACACCCATCCCAAATTTCATGCTTCTAGGCCTGGCGGTTTTGGCAGGCCGTTGATGAGTGAGTGAGTCAGTCAGTCAGTGACTTTTCTCTTTTATATATATAGATTTACATCAAGCACGTGCTTTGCATTCTGTTGTGCCTCCAGACAGGGAATGGAAGGAGTTTGTCTCCCAACTGAAGCAAGTTTGTCTAAGACAAAAGCCTCAATTAGGTCGGCATTTGTCCCGTGCTGGCCTGGGGGTGTCACAAAAGTGGTGTAAGGCACTTCTGCACCACTCCTGAAGGAAGGCTAGGCTAGTGCACAGACATGCATTTGCCGCCCTACATCACCATGGGAAAAGTAAGACCAATGAATCCTGCCGGTCTAAGTTAGGATTGGACCCTTGGAGAGGGAGGTTCCCAAGTTCCTTGTCTCCATCATGTAAGCTTGTTTATATATTTGATTGGACAGTACTGTAAAAGCAGAACATTGTGTCCTCCCCAATACAAAAGCTAATGCAGGTTTTTCCTTCTTAAATAGTCTGAAATTGTGCAGTACATAAACTTAGCCGGTGTTTTGCTTCCATCCAGAGAAATAATTCTTCTTTAAAAATTAGACTCTGAAATAATCAATATAGCTTCACTTGTATCGCATGTAGAAAAATGCAGAGAATTTTGTAAAAGCTATTATTTTCTTTGAAATAGCAATAAGCATTTTGTTTGAGACAAGGACACAGCCTTCATACATGCAATGAGTTTTGCAGATCAAGAGCAGGTATATTTATAATGTGTTGAAAAACTACTTGATCTTAGCAGCAGTAGATTTGATGCCGCTGTAGAGCTTATCAACCTGGGAACAAAGAGCTAAAACACAATTCTCCAGGTACTTGAGAAGCAGACTTCATCGCACAACAGTGCTCTGGAGAGTTTCAAATAAATGGCCTCTGTACAGCTGCATTTTTACTGAGAAAAAAAATAGTTTAAGATACTTCACCATGTTTGAGTGCCAGAAAAAAGTGATTTCTGCAAATCTTAGAATGGAAAATGGTTTTGTAACGGTCGTAAGAATTTATAAAATTTAGGAGAGGATTGTCATTTTTTGAATCATCTCCTAATGAAGAAAACTTTTATGTTGTTCCTTTTTTGCTTGCAAAACATCTCTATAGTGTACATATTTCTTAATTTTCTTTTTGTTCCAGAATTATAAAAAAGTAATTGAATAGCTTATTTTCCATGTAATGTGCAGACCAAAAATGCTTAGTCCAAATTTAATCTTAGAATGCATGCCAAAACTTCAAGGAGAAAATTAAATATTTTCTGAAGTTAGTGAGAGAGGGGGAGAGGCAAATAAAAGAGACACTTCCAAGAAAACAAGATTTTAGCAATAAAGAAATTTGAACAAGCTAGCATTTTCCCAATCAAGAGGACTTGGAAAATAAGCGTTCCCTTATGTTGAGGATATAAATAATGTAAAGCATTCCCTTTCACTACTGTGTCCTTAAAGAAAGATTGAAGTCCAATGGGGTGTGCATGATCTGTAGAAGTTTCTCCAAGCCCAAACTCTCCTCATACAACACAATCCTAAACATGTCTACTCAGAAGTAAACCCTATTGTGTTCTTATTGGATCTTACTCCCAGAAAAATGTGTTTAGGATAGCAACCTTTATGACATAAGGGTCATTCCATGTCAAGTGGTCTAGTTTTGGAAAAGTGCCCCACACAAATATCACAGATTTTGATAAAATTTTGTATGTAGAGTCCCACATGTCTCAAACGAACTTGTGTAAAGTTATAGTTTCACATGTGGAATAGTTATTGAGATATAGTGGTTTGTTTGACTCCATTCCAAGTTGATGTACAGGACAACTATAAGATTATGTCAGCTTTTGGATACAATATTTCCTCTTCTGTTTTTTCTAAACAAAAAAACTGAGCTAGGTTGTATAAATTTTTCCACATTATTCAGTGGAACTAATAATAATTTTGGCTTCATTCATACAGAGTGGATAAATTGCAGCAAGGTTGACAAAAACGGGTATTTTCAATCTGATTTTGCAAAAATTACTTTTTAGAGATGCTTTCAAATAAACATCATATGAAAGAGTATGTTTCAAACTTTCCAAAAACTGGGTTTGACTTTGAAAATACCCTATTTGGGGGCTTTTAAAAAAATCATCAACTTTACACTCAAATTGTACACTAATGAAAAGAGCTAGGAGGTTAAATTATACATTCAGAAACAATGTTATATTAAGATATTATGCGCATTAATATTTATTACTTAAATTAATCACATTTATTACTTCACTATTGTGTAGAAAATGTAGGTTCTGTTTATGGATGGTTCATCTGACCAAGGAGGTGGTAGTCAATCTATTCTAGATGGTTGCACTTCCCACGCCTAAAGTTTTTAGCTTGAAGGTGCTGATAAATCCAGCTTTGGACACAATCCAGAGTGAGGGCAGTGAGGAGAGCCCTAGTTGGACTGCCCCAACTATTCTAAATCCAGAGCAGAAAGTTATGCTGCATCCAGAGAGTCAGGAAGCCTGGGCTGCCCTCACTGCTCCACAGCATGCTCAGTACATACGAAGTCAGTGACATCTGGGGAGGGCTTGCTTCCAAGGAGACCCCTTTCGGATCACTCTGAACAAGGAACAGCTGTGGTGCTGCCTTTTAAGGAAGCCCAGAAGTTCCTGACAACTAGTAACAGCTGCAGCGTGAGATTCCAGTACAGCAATACCTCTAGCGGAGAATGGATAAAAGGAGCTTGATGAAGTGATCTACTGTAATAGTGGAATGCAATAGTTGTGTCATTCGAGAGGCAGAGATTGCAAATAGGCTAGCCAAGAACTCAGATTTTTGGTCAATACTGCCATTCTTACTCTGCCTTATCATGGACCCCTATGGGTCTACTCATTACTATACCTGCTCCTGAGGTGGTATAACTCTGAGCTGGAAGAGGGCATTGAAGGAGCTGGAAGAGGGCATTTCTGCCCTGGAAACAGGCTCTGGATACAGAGTAACTGCTCTGCCCTAGGCAATGCTAAACATGCCCTCAACATGTCTCTCCTGAATTGCCAAAGCTGCCCCAGCTAGGGCAGCCCAGGTCCGCCTGTCTTGGGGCAGCCTATGTATCCCTCGGCTGCCCCAAGCCTTTTCCAGAATAACTAGGGTGTGTTGGATCAGCCCAATGATAGATATGGTAATGCAAGTGCACTTCTTGATTGTGCCCTATGGAGATTGGAATCATATCCATGACATGCAGCAGCTCTCACCAGAAAAGGTTGGTAGGCAATCTTCATACCCTGCCAGACAGAGTTTCCTAGCTCCTGGTAACCTTTAGGCAGGGCTGTGTTTAGGCTGTACATGTGAGACTGCCTTTAAGACTTTTCAGAAACTTCAGTATTAATGCAAATGCAGTGACTGAGCTGATATCTAGGAACATATCTCATCTTGCTTAACACATCTCATCTTGCTTAAATACTTAAAATTGGTTGCCAGTCCACCTATAGATACAATTTGCAATTAAACACAATTGACTGTCTTATCCTGGACCAAGTATTTGGCCTGTTCCATACAGGAGGGCACACTCTTCTAAGGTGTATACTTCTGTTTAGAGACATTATACTGAGTCAGTCTTGAGATTGGCAAAGTAAAGGTGCTTGTGATTACATGTGTCACCAGCAACAGAATTGTATCCAGGAAGCCTTCCAAATTATGTACTTTAAGTAAGTTTACCAGACACAAATGGGGATTTTGGCAGGTACAGCTTTTTAAACACTTCCCTCTTTTAGACATAAGCTATCATTACCTATCTGGTAACTCTATCTTATGAATCCCATACAGAACAGGTTGTGCAGTTACTCTAGGAAGGAGTCTCTAAACACCGACCCTGGAGCAGATGAGGTCCTTTGGCAAGTTTCCTTCTGGCCCTCGGGCAAACCCTACAATTCTCCAGAGGCAATGGGAGCTCTTCTCTACACACCTCTGGAGGGTATTTTGAGGCCTGGGGAGGCGGCACATACCTCCTCTCTCTATGTATAAAAGTGCTTATAAACTGGTTTGAAGAACACCCTCTCTGTTTGTGTGTTGGAATTGATTTGAATTAGTTTATGATCTGATTTAAATTCATTCATTCACCAGGTCTATCACTAATATAGTCATTTATGTAAATTTATTCAGATTTGAAATGTAAATCAATCCTTCTGGCCACAACACAGAATTAGAAAGACAATGTGACCCTCCTGCAAAAAAAGCTAGTGACTCCTACTCCAGGACCTAGGTCAAATGACTACCCACCACCAATACATACATCTTATTAGGATTAAAAAAGCAGGCCTCCGTCAGTCTTGAAAGACTATGGTATCGTGCTCAGCGCTGCATACGCTGCATGTGAAGCACAAAAGCCTGGGTTAGATTGTAATGGAGGATAGGCTGTTACCCATGCAGCAAATCCCCCCTCTCCACACCACTGAATTTGGCCAATGAAAAGGTAGAGCCAATACGATTGGATCCAACTGGCATCGCAGAGTTGGGCTAAGGACAGGAGCTCACCCTGTCTTGTGGGGCCGACCCAGGTCTTGAACCCTGGCCTGCTGGTTAACAGGCACAGCGTCTTAACCGCTTGCAAATTACACAAAAACATTTTTCATCATAGGAACTGTAAATACTTTGGAAAAGATTCACTTGCTCCATTTTCTGTGTCAGGCTGCTATTAACAGTAAAGAAGGATGGCTGGGGGAGCAATGACCCCTCGCACCACCAAAGGCAACAGAGCTTTGAAAGATGGAGTGTTGTGGAGCCAGATGAGGCCATTAGATTTCCATGTCCAAACTTAGAGATTTCGGGTACCCTAAATTACACAATTAGGATTTTGTGCAGCTGTTAATACATTTACATCCATTTAAACACAATCTGTGTTGTGAAGAATGTAAACATTTCCACAGGAATATTTCTGTGATTCCTTGATCAGATCTCCTTTGCTTGAAATCTTGGAACAAGTTTTGTTTTGTTTTGGAGGTAGAGTGGAAAATTAATTTTGTGTGATAGCATCTTCTCATGTGAACATCATATTGACCTTAGTGATCAAATACAGTGGAGGACAGATTGTATCAATTATATAGCAGAGAGAATTTGGCAAGAACAGCTCAACATGAAAGGGTTTAAAAGCGGTACCTGCCAAAATTCCCTCTGCTATATAATTGATACAATCTATCCTCCACTGTATCTGGTCACTCTATATTGACCTATTATTATTACAGCAATGTACTGTGAAAATATTACACAAAGTGGACTTGGGTATGCTTCCCCGCCCCAATATTAAGTGCCTTTTCTGTCTTATATTCCTCCATTTTTAGCTGACAAAATGCAAATATATTATTCTACTGTATTCTACTGTTCTTTTTTTCCTTTCAAGCAGGGACTTTCAAGCATTCATGTTTTCCCATTTGTTTGCTATTGTCTAAACATGTAATTTACCTTTGCACATTAAAATATTCAATTTATCTATATCAGAATATTTGTGCAATAAAAGAGTATGCATCATCAGTTGATTTTTATGCAGACCTAAGGCTCAGGTTTTTGAAATAATATATTGCTTGCAGAAATGTAGTCTAGATGGCAGAAAATGGGATCTTTGTTATCTGTTTTCTGAGGCAGGATTATTTCTAAATCCCCCAACTAGGCACAGATAATAAAGCTAGGAAAACCCCCAAGGTGAGAACATAGATGAATTGATTCTTTACTCAAGAGAGAACAGACAAGAAAATTGTTTAAAATTTACCCTTTTCTCCCACAAAAGATTGGTTTATAACAAAGGTATAAATAATCCAGTTTTGTGAAGCATAGATGCTAAGCTTTTCTCTGATGTCAGCTCCCATAAAATCACTTTAAAATCTGTCAGAAACATAATCAGAAATGCCCTTTGATCTAGTTTGCTGCTTCACGCCTGTTCCCGTTTGATATAAAAATGCACTAGGTGCAATAAGGGTAAAGCAGAAAGCAAAATAATTGCACAGCTTTTTATTGGTTTAAAATCAGCTCTGCACCTCTTCTGATTTTCCCCAAATTACTTGAAAATAAAGAATGGCGGGGGTTCCTAGTTAGTGTCAAATGATGGCAAAATGATGGTAGGTTCCTAGGGCTCAAGACCTATGCTTTCTAAGCAAAATTAAAAACTTTCTTTACTGAAAGACCAGGGGTGCAATCCTAATCAATTTAGGTCATCCTTACTCATCTGGCATATTTTCCTGTGGTCATGTGGGGAGTTTGGCATATGCTTATGCAGCGGCCTGTCCCACTCAGGAGTGGGGCAGAAGTACTGTATGGCCTACTTTTGGGACACCCCTAGAATAACATGGAATTATGCCAGAGCTTAGGCTGGTCTAACTGAAGATTAGGATTGCAGCCCAGGAGAATAGTCATCATGTTTTGAAATAAACAAATTCTTGAAATATATTTATTTCTCTTGTGCAACAAATTGTAGAGGTATCTTTCTTTAGCTTCAATTACACATATGTTATTTGCAGATATGTGAAATTCTAAATCGTCATAGCAATTCACTTAATATTTTTCATGTGGGTGACATCAGACCTATAGGGAAAAATGAGCTTCTGAATTCGTGCTTCTAAATTTCAACCATAGCTTTAAAAAAAATCAACATAAACACAACAAATGTCCTTATCTTTCACATCAGACAAGCCCTATGATGAATCTCTCTGGCTATTATGGAACTAGCATAGGTAATCTTCTGTTAAATTGTGTTATTGAATTGTGTACAGTATGCACTTAATGTGATTTTCAGTGTGGTTTATGGGTCCACAACATAAATCTGTCTTCATGAGTGCTTCTTTAACAGGACAAGTCATTTTCAGTGTACTATACACAATCATGCACTAATAATATATTGGAGAAATATATAAAAACAAATAGTTTTGTCCTTAAAATATATAATAGGCTACTTATTTTAAGGGTTTTGTTGATTCTTTTTGTCTGCTTAACTGTCTCAACTAGCAATATGTCACTAGCAATATGATATATAGATCAGCTTAACTGAAACCATATGAACAACAATTAATAGCACTGCAGTTAAAACCAAAAACCCATTAGCTGCAAGAGTGGCAGAGATATCTAGTTTTTACCTACTTATAAGGCTACATAGTTGCACAAATGTACCAAATCCAAGGAATGTGGAGTCTACACTGAGCTAGAAGCCTCAAGTCAGCATCATTATAACCAATGGGAAATTCCTCCTTGCTTGGCTACAAATCTTCATTGCCTCCCAGACACAATAGTGTGAATGCAAGCAAGATTAGTATCCTTGCTCCTCAACAAGCAAAGCCAATGCCCAAGAACATAAGGAGACTCCACTGGATCAGGCCTGTACATTTCAGCCTCCTGTACAGTGGTCCTCAACCTTTTTGGCCCCAGGAACCGGTTCTGTGGAAAAAAAATTTCCAGGGACCAGAGTTCTGCGTCTGGTGACCTGGAGGGAGGGCTTCCCCACCTAGAGCACAGCACAGCTGCCTCCAGCTGTAAAGCCCATTATAATAATTAGAGCTATTGCTAGGTTACTGTGGGCAGGATTGCAGGTGAGAACACAATGTCTCAATGCATGTCTACTCAGAGCAGGGATTTTCAGCCTTTTTTAGTGCAAGATGCAATGAAAATGCACAAAGCCATCCCAGTCACTCTTATTGGAGAGTAAGCCTCATATACTAAAATGGGACTTATTTCTGAGTAGAAAGGCATTGGATTGGACCCTGAGGCTGCAATCTTATCCATGCTTTTCTGGGAGTAAGCTCCACTGCCTACAATGGGTAGTAGGCATTACTACTGAGTAGACAGGCATAAGATTGGTCTTCAAGATGGCAGTCCTCCAGCAGAGCCTTCCTGCTGTGAGGAGGGGAAGAGACACTTAGAGGAGTCCTCTCATGGACCTGTCAGGCAGCTGACTAGGACCTCCAGTGGTCCCCAGACCAGGGGTTGAGAAACTCTGCTTTATCGTACAGTGGCTCAACAGATGAAGTGGTTTCATTAGAAAATCAGTATCAAGGAAGCAATTACATCAGTGATGAGGACAGGAAGTAAGGCAGCAGTGGCGGATTACCCACCTGGTTCTACAAGTCTAAGAAAGAAAAAAGAATTTCCCATACCAGCTGAAACATCTGTTTTTAGGCTCCTGCTTTCTGAAGCACTTGTTGAGCTCAGGATTGGGAGCACAGTAGCTTTGCACGCCCCTTTGCAAGACTTTCCACATCAGCTAAGGCACTTTTCCTTTTGTGCCAGGAATTAGCTGGAAAACCATTTAATGTTCTTATTTTAAACTATTCAACAATTGACAGTGGTAAAGAACAGTAACACATCCAGTTCTGAACCATCCATGCAGCCATTTGATATGAGTTCCTTTATTGAAGGCATATTTCAAGAGGTCTGAGAGGGCAGTGGATTTGGGGTCCCTTTTTGCCAAGGGTGCAGCTTCTATCACCTTCCAACTTGCCACCATTGGAGTCTGCACTGATCTGCCTCTCAGTTGCTTGAGTGAGAAGCAGATCATTTCCTCCCTTCTTTGCTCTTCTTGAGAAGTAAACTAGAACAGATTTTGGGTTATTCTCTAGGAACTTGGTGGGGAAAAAAATTCTTAGAGAGGGATAATGATATTCCTTCAGTCTTACACTTAATGCTTCATGTCACTGTATTAAAATCATTATTCATTTTCATGCTTTAAGGTCCTTACCTTATATATTTTCACAGTTTTCAGCTCATTGAACTAAATTTGAATGTATTGCTTTACATCAGTGTGAGAAAGTTAAGAATTTAATTGAGCTTTATATGGGGAGTGATAAAAGAGTCCATTTTCAAGCAACCCTGAAAAGAAAGCCGTTGTTGAAGTCTACCTTGGAAGTTTCTAATAGACTCAATTACTTATTTCAGTTTCTGTGTCTTTTTTAATGTGAAAGGTTTCTTTAGTGTTTTCAAACAGGGAGTTAGGCAAAGATGAGAAAAGTTGAATTTTAAAGAGCAGACAAAGAATAGAAAATACGCTTGGCAAAGTAAAGAAAACCTTTTTTATTCCAGCAGACTGTCATTCCAAGGCAGAGAAGCATTTCCGCTTGGCAGTCTTCCAGATTTCTGGTTAGGAAGATCTGCTTCTCATCTTTGAACAACACATTTCCATAGAGAGACACGTTTCATTAATTCTTAAATATGTAACACATTTCAAAACTCTGATCTCCACCTCCCAGTATGGCCATTTAGTTAGATTGCCTTTGTTATGGTAACACATAATGAAGAGAAGTCCAGATGCACCTCTTTCAGTCCTGTTGTTAATTCAGGGCCCTATTGTTCCTGCAGAGTAGTTTTCACTATATTAAGTTGTGTCATCAGCATAATAGAGAAGATAAGGGCTGCTGTCATCTTCATGCACTGTACATTGTAGGAGTTAGAAGACAATTGAGAAAATTCTAGTTATGAACACACATCAGGCAATGTACTTATTAAATGGTGTCAAAACAAAATTTTCAAAGGGAACTACATTGACACAAATCTTATTGGAGATGCTCACTTCTACTGGGTAAGAGTTAAAATCATCTCTGACTCACTTTCTAGCCAATTATTTGGTTAAGTGAAAAAGTGCAAGTCTTTGAGTGTAATGGCTTATCGGCAGATTGTGCTTAAGGATTTGAATTTAAAAACCGAGGTCAGTGAACCCAAATAACTTTTATTTTTACAACAGCTGTAGCAGGAGAAAGCAGAAAGCTAACACCAAGCCTTAGAATTTGATCTAAGGGGGAAAATCCTATAGGTAGGAAAAGTTTAGATTGCGCCCAATCCAGTAGTAAAAGAAGCCCAGTTTGGATTGCACACTCAATCTCTCTGAAAGAAACTGATTTGTAATGTTATCAACAGCCCTGTTTTTATATCTGATTCTAGCTATTTACTTTGTCTTGCCAATTCAGTTGCTTTGAGATAGGTTGTTTGTATTGTAGATGGATTGGTAAAAAAGTACAGGTCCAACCTTGTTATACCTGGATTTGACTCAACATGAATGGCCACTGCAAATCACAGCTTACAAACTGCTTTTCTACTGTTATAGAGAAGCAGTCATGCAAGCAATCATTCCATTTTTCGGTCCCAGAAACAAACACCTGCAGATATTGAGGCACTACCTTATTCAACTAAGCATAAAAGAGGAGCAAGGAATCCAGAAGTGGTTCTTTAAACCTATTTTTTCCATTGTTTTCTTTATATATGAATTTTTTTAACCCATAGGGGGTTCCAGAATGGAACTTAAGTGGACAGCACAGGACACCTGTACACACAAAAATTTGTCAATATGAAGATAACAGATGAAAAGAGAAGTTCCCTAGTTATTATTGATTGCCCCCAAAACATCTAGCTAACTAGCAGACAAATATTACAGGTGTTAAAGAGGTGATATTAGTAATCTTGTTTGCTTTGCATCTTTGTTTTTAATATAAATAGCTGTGGGGGGTCCATGGTCCATTCGGAAACAGCAAGGAAAGGGTTTTAAACTTATTGGTCCACTGTGGTCCACTCTCAGTTAGGGGAAACTGCTCTTTCCTCCAGGAGGCTGGTCCACACTATATTTGTTCATCACTTGATCACTGTGACATTATAGGATGACTTGTATGCACGAATGATTTCAGATCAAGTGATTTCAGATCAAATACCACAAATATAACTTTTGTGTCTTATATTAACACAAACTCAATGCTTTGTGTAGTTGGTTCACACCTTCAACTGCAAATCGTTTTAAGTAAACTGTGTTTGTGTAGGTGGGTGAGAGAGAGAGAGAGAATTATATTTCAAAAACTGAACTGGGAACACAACTGGTTTTGGTAATATAGAATATATTGGGAAATATCAAACATTTATAGGTGCTTATGGCATATAATCATAGTACTTATGCAAAATGTTTTGATTAAAAATTTATGATAGTACCTATCTTTACTTTTCTACTATAAGACCATATGCCCATTTTTTTCTGTCTGAAGTTCTAATTCATGCTCTCATCCAATGGACTGATTTAATTTTTACTGTTTTCCATCTGTCAGAAGTGTCTTATTTTTTCTCCATATCTTCTCTCAGCTAGCAGAATCCATCATGACATCTGATTTCCAACGGGTAAGCTGCAGTCACCATGACCCCATTAGTTGACATTTTACCATATGCTCACAAATAGTGTGAACATTACCCTTTCCTTCTTAGTATCCTTCTGTTCTGTGTTTGTGTTTGACTAGAAGATGCTGAAGGTGACTTCTGAGATTAATCAGTCTGATGCTGCTGATGTGTACAATGCTTAAAGTGATACGGTATATCAGTATGCAGTAAGGGGGGAAGTTAAGAAGCTTAGATTCCAATGGCCTCTTGTTTAGAAATATATAATACATAAAAGGTAATACAATATAAAATAATATAATATAAAAGATAGACCTGTATCACTTTAATAGAGGTCAGGCTTTAGGGAGAGTATGCCTTGCTGGCAGCAGTTGCTGTGAAACACCTTTTTCCAACTCTTATCTTACTTAACCTCCGTTAAGTAAGAATAAACATTTGCAGATGCAAACCTATCTTTTTCTATAGCTTCTACTTCGACTTGTTCACTCACATAGGCCTATATCCTAAAGTGAAATTAAGTCCCTTGCTCCGGAGCAGTTAAGATGACTTTCCAGAAGATAACACTAGAGGGTGACGTAACTGTGTGGACTCGTAACTGCTATGGATTTTGCCCATGGACTCTCTAGTTTGGACTCAAATAGTTTCAAGATATGTGAAATTTCTGCACTGGATAATTATATCCAGATAATTATGCCTTATCGCTCTCATACTAGCACTTATATTACATGACCACATCACAACTTCATAGGGCTAATTCTCAATTGCACACCATCAACTTTTGATGTACAAATACATGTCTTTAGAAAGGGAAAAGGGAAAGTGCCAAGAGTGGCTACACACTGTAGCTGTACTATCCCTTAGCAGCAACTAATTTTCACAGTGACTGCCAGCCATCCTCAGACAATTAATCTTTGCCTCTCTTGTTCTATAATGTTAACACTGACATCCAAGATGGATAGCATCAATAATCACATTTCATGGTATGGTGGGGGTCAAACTTTTAAAGCCATTAATGTAGTTTGCTTAACAACCAAAGCACCTCCAGCAATTCAAACCTTCTGATATGTACTAGCTCCATGTACTATATCCCAATGGTGTACGAGATAAATGCAAATGTAGATATGGTGCCCAGAACCAAATTCTTGATGATGACATCTAACATTTGTATGTTGCTTTCTCAATGTACAAAATACTACACTCATATTAACTAGATTTTATCCTTGCAACGGTCCTGTAAGGTAAATATCCCCATTTACTACTCGGGATCTGAAGTTGAGGGGGAGTGGATTGCCTAAGGCATGTCCAAGGAGAGCAAGTGGGAAGAGTGGTCTAAAAATGGAAAGACATGGCATGTCCATTTGCCTCCAAGATTCTTCTACTCTGATCTGCTTCCCGGTCTTTGTCTGCCTTCCACCCTATCCTGGAATGATCTCAAATCTCCTCTATCCCTAATCTTCTACTGTTTTATAAGATTTAAAACTTTGAAATATTACATTTCATTACATTACAATATTACATTAAATGTAATTGGAGAAATATTTTTCTCCAACTAGCTGGTAAAATAACTAAAAGAATGTTGGACTTCTGATATCCACATGTGCCAGTTCATCCAGGACTAGTATTTCATTTGTGGTAAAGTATCCACAGTTAAATGTTATTGGGCGCAATCCAGATTGAGGGCCGTGAGGAGTGCCCTACCTGGGCTGCCCCAACTATTCTGAATCCAGAGCAGAAAGTTATGCTGCATGCAGAGTCAGGAAGCCTGGGCTGCCCTCACTGCTCCAGAGCATGCTCAGTAGGCACCAAGTCAGTGACACCTGGGGGAGGGCTTGCTCCAGAGGAACTGAACAAGGAATAGCTGTGGTGCCTGCCTTATAAAGAAGCCAGACGTTCCTGACAACCAGTAACAGCTGCAGCATGAGAATGCATTACAGCAGTACCTCTAGTGGAGGGTGAATGCAAAGGGCCTGTTGGAGTGTCCTGCTGTATCCACAGGTTAGTGGGCTGCTGCAGTTGTGCCATATCCTGAAGTTGAGAGGCAGGGGTTGCAGCTAGGCTTGCTGAGATTTTTGGTCAACACTGGCATTCTTACTCTGCCTTATCATGGACCCCTATGGGTCTACTCATTGTTATACCTGCTCCTGAGGTGGTATAACTCTGAAGAGCTGGAAGAGGGCATTTCAGCCCTGGAAACAGGCTCTGGAGATAGAGAAATTGCTCTGCCCGAGGCAGTGCTAAACCTGCCCTAAACATGCCTTTCCTGAACTGCCTAGGCTGCCCTACTTAGGGCAGCCCAGGTCTACCTGTCTTGGGAAAGAATATGTATCCTTAGGCTGCCCCAAGCCTTTTCCAGAATAACTAGGGTGGCCCATCTTGAAATTGGGCAAGCCCAGTGATAGTTAGGGTTGCTCAAGTGCACTTCTGGATTGTGTCATGAGTCAGATTGCCCTGAGCTTTACATTTTATAAGGCAGCTTTCATGCTTCCATGGTATGGGAAAGCCTTATCCCGACATGCGTTATTGTATTCCCCTCATTTCTTGTCTGGTGCAAAAGCTGTGAACCAAGAACATGGTGAACTGGCATGTGTACCACACTGTTCTTTTGTTCTGCAGTGAGTAATGTCAAGATGGAAAATAGGTCATTTGACGGTCAGATCTGCCTAGATATCTTTCAACCATGTAATTCTGTTAACATGAGACACAGAGTTCTCCAATACATTTGGAAGTCCAAATGGCCGGTTAGTTCCTGTGAGGTGTAAGTAGCTTTATTGATTCTGCAACCTGTCATGTATGACTGCACAGAAGCAGGGGAGTTTTTCTATCCAGCTAAAATCCACAGGTGAGATCCTGACTTACTTGCAATTGTAAAAAGCACCCACAATGTTCTTTCAGCTTAATACGTACAATCTCATCCTTCCACAGCATCAATCCCCATTTGAGTTCCAAAACTGAATTGTTCGCCGAAGTGACACTTTGGGTGCACATCCCAATCAAAACCACCTACAGGCAGGATGGTTGTCATATTAGAATAATATGTCTTATTCTTTATATGGTTTCCAAGTGTCCCCTTTTTGGTGAACGGAATAAACTTGGCTGCCTCATAAAATTACATAATCGTCAGTACTGATATTCAGATAGATAGCTTGTGAAACCTGAAGATGCTGCTATAAGTGGATACAGCTGTAAATCAGTAATAAAAACAATCTTTTTTCTTATAGGAATTAACTAAAGCATAGGGAGGAAAAGTATATTTCCTGTTACTATTTTTGTTCAACAGAAACATTCATTTAGCAGTGCTTCTGGATAACTAATTGCTCTATTTTTTCAGTTTTGTTAAAGGATAAGGTTTCTATTTATAATGATTTCCTGGAGGGAAAACTGAGTGTAACTAATAAAATGGAAGTGTGCACTGACTACAACAAAAAAATGTTTCTTATGAAAAGGAAACTTAGAGTGCAATGCTAATCAATTTAGGTTAGCACTATTTTCCCAAGGAGGTGTGGAAACTTCAGCATATGTCTGTGCATTGGCCTAATACTGCAAGGAGTGAGACTGAAGTACCTTAAGTCACTTTTGTGACACCCCCAGGTTAGCCTTAACCTGCTAGGGCTTCAGCCACCCTAACTGAAGCTTAGGATTGCAGCCTTAATGGATTAAAATCAGTAAAATACAGTATTGTAATTTTATTTTGAAATCTTTTGCCTATGTAAATTAATTCTCTTTTTACTCCATCTCATTATAATCAGTTCAAAGTATAACTTTTCATTATAATATTTTACCCATGCATTTTAGTTATGCAGCTGTATTGTAGGTGCAAAATACCTCCATTTCCTGATATGCTGTTAGTGTGCTCTTAGCAGATCTAATTGCATTATTTACAGGTGTTCAGTACAGTATAAACTGGCAGACTTAGGGTGCAATCCAGAGTAACTACGGGGAGTCCTTGCTCCGGTGTAAGAACAATTTGTTCTGGATTGTAATATGAATTTCCCATAGGTTTTCACTAGGTGGTGTTGTAACTACGGGTGCATGTAATGTCTCTTACATGCTCCCATAGTTACTCTGGATTATAGGGTTAGATAATGAAACCAAATCTGACAATACTTAAAAAAACTTTCCACTTTAAAAAAAATCTCTAACCTGAAACAACTTTAGAATTCCTTACAGCTCAAATTTATTTGAGCTTGAACATTAGTGGCAGGAGGGACGAGCATGATGCCAGAAGGATGGTGGAATTGGTTGTGAGGTGGGAAAAATAGGGTGGCAACAGAGGATTAGTAAGAAATTCATACTTAACATATTCTGAGTGATACTTTTAACCATCAACTTTTATTTTAAATACGGTAAGTATTGCAATGGTCTTAACTGTGGAAGGGCCAAAACATTCTGGATCTTTAAATTCATCTGAATTCTTTCATACACTTTTGATTGAGGAAAATTAGACTGTATTTTAAAGCTTGATATTCAGTGGGTGGTCTTAAGTGATTCTCACAGATTCACCATGCAATCCTAGTTATGTAATGGCAGGTAGGCAGGGATGGCCAAACCCAGAATGCAAAATGTCACAAAAAGACGAAGTATATTTTATCATTCACTGATTGCATGAAAAAGTACTTTTAAAAAATTAACTAGATGCAGTGCCTCAACAAACTCATGTTATATAATGCAGTGATGACCTGATTTTAAAAATATTTTTGTCCGATTTTGTTAACTTTATTATTATTATATTTTAACTCCTAGTTACTTTTTTCATCCAGTAGATCTTAGTGTTTGAGGCAGACCTTCTCAGGGGAATGAAAAAATTCACTTGTCCTTGGGGCATTTAAAAAATTTAAGGAATAATTAGCATCTGGAGGCAGTTAGATTCTTCTTCCTACCACCAGCCAAGTCACAGACGGATTGAATGCCCCCCAGCAGAACATGCTTCCATTTGTAGAGGTTTGAACAGATTTTGTAGAAGTGATTGTTCCTTTTTTTGCTCATCATCCCAGCCTGTAAGGAGAACTGCTGTATTTTTGCCTTGCAAGTTTCCTTGCATTTTAGCCTTATGTGTAGTTTTAGAAACAGGTGGATATGTCTGATTGCATATGCCAGTGTTGGATTTATGCTCCATTATACAGGCTTATTTTGCGACAGCAGGCTGCATTTGCACAAATATGTGAAAAGAAGAGTAGAATATTAAGTTACAATAAGATTAAATAGAGGGTTTGACTCGAAAGATTGAAAAACACTGTGTCAAGTTACTGATTCTGGTAAAAATGGGAACTGTAAATATCATTCTTTAATATGATTTTTGGTATCTGTCAAAAAGTAGTTACAGTATATATAAAATTAAAACAACTATGGAAATAGATGGTGCATAAGTGGAATGAATGTGATAATATTAGAATATTGCATCCTGTATTTTTCAAACTGAATCTGCCTATACCTATTAGTAACAACATTTTGCATGAAGCCCTTATTTCATATCCACTTAGCTTCAGAATTGTTCACTTTTTTCCCTTAACCGATTCATATTATGCACATACTTGCTGACTTCAGCAATTTGTTCCATAGCTCAGCCACACTTTTGTGTAAAGAAACTATAAAAGTTAGGAACCTGAAAATTGGATTTCCCTTGAACAGTCACTAACCATAAATGTGGAAAAAGTCTTAGAAGTCAGTGACATTCCTTTTATAGTTAAAAAAAAACCCTATTATGTACAGGATGTGACTGTGTAATAATCAGCTTTCCATGATTCTGGAACTTCTAAAACTGGCTTTGTTTGAATATATAATTATAGAAGTTAGAATGACCAGAAACAAAAAAGCACATTTCTTGTTTCTATTGATGAACATCATTATAGGCAACATTCTGTTCATCATTTTACTACTTTCTAGGACAGAGTTGTAAATGAATCGCACTATATGTCTTATTCCAGCCTTAAAACTTTGTATTTCTTCTGCTTCTTTTTCTTCCCCCTTTTTAAAGAAATGCATATTCTTGCTTGATATCCTTCATATCAATTATGTTGTGTGTGTCACGTGCGCCTTCCTGTATTCTCTCCAACCTGTAAAACACAGTAATTTGTTCATAAAAGTCATGTTTCTGATAGGACTGATTAATAATTGAATAGCTATTACCATTTCCTTGTAGAGTCAGAGTGCAATTCTGTGCATGCCTACTTGGGAGTAATTCTCATTGTGTTAAATGGGCTGACTACTTGGGAAGATTTTGTAGGATTGCAACCTGAGAGACATAGAACAGGTGAACCTTGTATGATTAGAAAACTTGCAGACCATTTATACGACTACAGCCGAACCCTGTACATGACTGAGCTGCTGGCCAGTACGCTTTGCGACAACAAAGCTAAATCCTGCTGTTGCAAAAAGGCGGTGGGATGGGATTGATCTGGCAAGCATCATTGCTGCTGGATTCACCCCCACTCCCAGCCTCCCTATGCCCAGTTTTCTACTTCCCTTCCCAATTTCACACCATCCTCATCCCCACTGCTTCCTTACCTATTCTTGTGGCCGTGTTGGGATCCTAGGATCCTCTGTGGCAATACTCCCAAAATTGCTGCCAACAGCAGGTTCTGCATGTTGTCAGAGGCCATTCTCTCCCAGCTAATGATCTAACACAAGTCTGAGGAAGCCGGTAAGCAGGAGGCTTTCTGCAAAATCTTCTGATCTTCCCTTCCTTGCTAGATCGAGCACTCTCTTTTTGGGTGCAACTTCACCAACAAAGGGTGAAGTAAATAGGATTGGGATAATCAAATTTAACCTATATTTTATATCTTATGGGACTGAGAGTCATATTTGTTCTCATATTAGTCTGAATCTGACCTCTAAGGCACAACTATCTGACTGGTACCCATAATGCCAAGATGCCAATTATTACCATTTCCATTTAAATAGCTGACTTGTTTGCTGCTATACTTAAAGCTGGAAAATAGTTCAATCATATTATTCATTCCAATAGTTAACCAGCTTGCTAATATATCTAATACTAGAGATGTTGTGCTTTCTTCCTTGTTTACAGATGGCTATATTCTACTGTATCTTGTACAAGTCAATGTGCAAGATTCTGCAGTAGTTCAGAAACCAATTGGGATACTTTGGACACTTATATATATATGAATATGTGAGTTTCCCCCTTTTTCTCAGAATTATAGTGAGAAAATTAAATACCCAATTGGCTATAGAAATATGTCATTTTATGTGTATTTTTAGTCTCCCCCCTTCCCCCCCCACCAAGCCACCCAGAAGTTGAAGGACATTGTCCTTCAATTACTATTGAAGGACATTGTCCTGGTAAGTTGGCTCAAAGAGTCAGGTGAACTTTTGAACATAAATCAACTGATATATATGAAAAAATGTTTGTGTATTTTTAGGCAACACTACAGGACTTGGAGCAAAGGCGCCCACAACTGGAGGAGTTAATAACAGCAGCACAGAATCTGAAGAACAAAACTAGCAATCAAGAAGCTCGTACAGTCATTACTGATAGGAGTAAGTACTTCATTTTCTGTGCTTAGTTTTATCTTAGCCTGTATTAATTTTGGGTTTTCTTTCTTAATATATGAAATTATAAACTGGTTACAGTAGAACGTAAAGTTAAACACATTAGGGATTTTGAAGTTAGTGGATTTAAACATGCTTGAGTAAGCTGAATTGTAGATTAATGTTTTATTTTATCTATTCAAAAAGGCAAAGGCAACTTCTTCAGCATTTGTACCTTGTGGAGATGGTGTCCGCTTGTTGTGGACTGGAGTTCCTCCAATCCATGATAGACACGACATGGGTATACCTGGCCGGCCTGTCACAGGGGCCTGTCACCAGGATGTTGCCTTTCCCACCAAAGTGGTCCCTATTTATCTATTTGAATTTACATGCTTTCGAACTGCTAGGATGGCAGGAGCTGGGCTAAGGATGGGAGCTCACCCCATCTGATAGTACCCAGGTCTTGAACTGCTGGCCTGCTGAGTGAAATTCTGGTCAAGCAGTGTTCTAACACCAGCTTTCTAACCACTGAGCCACTGCAGCCCTCAGGTATATTTTTATCTATTCATATATGTTAAAAGAAATAACTTTTTTCTTACACCCCTGTCCTGGACTAGCCCCAGGGCATGTAGCAGTTCTATAACAGCCTCTGTCACTTTTTATGCACTAGCCAGGGAGCAGGCAGAGACAGAGATACTGTGCCTTGTCCTCATGTGAACCTACTTGGATGTGCATCAATTCTTTGTGGAAACTGATGCTCTGATCATTTTTCCACAGGGATAATCTGGTTGTAGTCCAGTTTGTCAGTCCCAGTAGAGAAAGTCACTCATTGTATTACTGCCCACAGGATGAGATTCCCAAGTGCCTCTTCCAGGACTTTTGGAACTTTTCACCAGCTCCTTCCTATTCTGTTTTCCCAATGTGCAGTACGTTGTGATGTAATATAGTAGGGGCAGTATTGGCCCAGTGCTGAGACAGGCTACGTCTCACCATCTTGCCTTCTTGACTTTCACAAATCTTTCCTAGTTATCTTATGTCGGTTTGTAAGGATTCCATTTATTGTAACTTTAATTCTGTGATCAGCCACTCTAACATATGGAATGCAGTACAGATGGAATACTGTATTGATTAATACTGTAATACAGTATTGATGAATTATGACTTGCTTCAGTTGTTAGCCAGCTTAATAGTCATAATAGTTCCTGTGACACTTTGGTACATATTAAGAAAAACAACCCATACACCTAAATCATTACCTCTTTAGATAAATATAGTAGCCTTTCCTTTAAAAAAGAACACAACGTATATACAGTTATCATATGATTTATTAAAGAATAAATAACGCCCTAGAGGAAATAGGAAAGCGCCCTAGAGGGAGACCACAGCTGCGATACAAAGAAATCTGCAGGAGGGATCTAAAGGCCTTGGGAATGGACATCAACAGCTGGGAAACCTTGACCTCCGATCATTCAGTGTGGAGACAAAAGACCCAGCATGGCCTTCTCCAACTGGAAGAGACATTTTTATGGCAGGCTGAAGCAAAGAGACAGATCTGAAAGCAGCGAAACCTGGGGCCTGGGCAGGGGACAGAATTTATTTGTCCTGAGTGTGGAAGGGATTGCCACTCTCAAATTGGCCTTTTTAGCCACACTAGATGTTGTTTCAGGACCTCCAATCAGACCACGATACCATAGTCTTTCGAGACTGAAGGATGCCAATAATGATGATGATGATTTATTAAGCTTTTAAGACAGATAAATTATTCTTATGAATGCTGTTTGAAAATTAATGCATGACAAAGAAAAATACCTAACCCTTATAGAACCTTCATCAACTGAGACCTCCAAAAATCAAACGCTCTGGGAATATTTCATTAAATTGAAAGGCAAGGGTTGCAATCCTAAAGACACTTTCTTGGTGTAAGACCCATTGGACACAATGGGGCTTACATCTGAGTAGACATGGTTAGGATTGTGCTCAAAGAGTCATAGCAGTATGGATTTTCAATTATAAGTAAAATGCAGCCATTAATTAATTTTGAAAACAATAATCTCTTGATGAGGCCACACTTGCAAGAAAACCAGTCAAATAATCAGAGACACTAACACTGCATGTTATGCTTTTATCAAATTTTTGTTTCATTTTCAGTATTATAAGTAATTCAATAATACAGTATTTCATCTGTACTGCATTCCATATCTTAGAGTGGCTGGTCACAGAATTAAAAGCAGGCCTCCGTCAGTCTTGAGAGACTATGGTATCGTGCTTGGTGCTGCATACGCTGCATGCGAAGCACGAAAACCTGGGTTGGATTTTTATGGAGGATAGGCAGTTACCCAAGCAGCAAATCCCCCCTCTCCACGCCACTGAATTAGTCCAATGGAAAGGCAGAGCCAATATGATTGGATCCAGCTGGCGTCGCAGAGCTGAGCTAAGGACAGGAGCTCACCCTGTCTTATGGGGCCGACCTAGGAATCGAACCCTGGCCTGCTTGTTAATAGGCACAGTGTCTTAGCCACTTGCGCCACCCACAGCCACCCACTTGCGCCACAGGTCACAGAATTAAAGTTATAATAAATGGAATCCTTACAAACCAACATAAAATTTGATTCCTTTCTGTTGGTTTTATGCCTTTAACAGAAATAATTCAAAATATTGTCTATGGAAATTAGAGAATTATGTTGCAGTCAGTGGTGGGCTCCAGCAGGTTCGCACCTACTCTATAGAACTGGTTGTTAATGAGAGACAGGACATATAAAGTTTAAAAATAGCCATTTAAAAGTGGCTGCCAGATGGGCAAAGAACCGGTAGTTAATTTATTTGAATCCCATCACTGGTTGCAGTCCTAATCAACTTTCCGCACTGGCAGAGCTGTGCCATTGGAGCATATACTGAACCCTGTATTGGGCATCTCACATCCTGCAGGGGCAGTCATGGAGGCCTCCTAAAAGAATGACAATGTTTGTTCTCCTACTTCTGAGATTATTTGCCCTTACCCCATTGCTGGAAAATTGGTTATGATTGTGCTCTTAAGTTCAGCGTTAAGGAGAATTTTCTGAATTTGTTATTGGTTTGCTTCCTGTATCACTCCCTTTTAGATAATTTATATTCATTCATGTATGAAATGGAGGGAGGGAGGGACCTGGTACTCCATACAAGGCATCTCCTCTTCAACTCATTGTCTCAAGTAGCATCCATAGAATCCCTTCCACTATGCTTAAGGCATTTGATTAAGGCAATAAATGCTGTATTTGAGAGGAGATCTTCCTAAGTAAAGGGTTCCCAGCATCTCTAATCACAGAAGCTCTCCAACAATAGCACTTGTTATTCCAAACATTGTTGATGTCTAGGGCAGGAGGCAGGACTTCTGAACATAGGGGTAGGTGTTATTACTACTATGTTATTTCACATATGGTGAAACCATAAAGTCCCTCCATGGTTTCATAACATCCAACCTGGGCTCTAATCGTGCAATTCTAACCAAAGTATTTCCTTTGAAATTTATTTTTAAGACAACTTTCTAAAATGTACCCACATATTTATGTAAAATACTTATTACATAAAGCGCCTTTGTTTTTCATCTAAGTATATTTCATGGCAGTTTCCCAGAAGTGGGTATTTTAAAACCTCTGGTGCAAGCACACTGCGAAACATTTGAGAGTGTGCCTTGATCCAGCAATATAGCAATAAAAATACTTTTATTGAAAATCTTGCTTTATCTGACAGCTTTATAGAAAAATCTTCAGCCTATCATTCACTTCCACAAAAATAATATATGAAGCCTCCACTGTGAATTACAGCACTGACGTTCATGGCAATATCTTAATAAAATAAGTATTGCTGCTATCACAATACCATCCATATCGTTTCTCACAGCTGCTGAAAATTTCTGAAAAGTACACATGCAAACATGTAGAACTCGGAAACAAGAGAAAATTGGACTTTATCATTTTCTCACAAGATTCTTATGAAATCTCATCAGGTTATTGATCTGGAAAAGATTAATCTTTTGGTCAGAATCAGCGAGAAAATATAAGGCATACCTTCTTCATGAAAAGCTATAATGACAGCCTAAATCACTATACGACAGGGCAGTGCCATCTGTGTGGCTCCTGATGCCTGCATACAAGAGGGATTTTTGGCTACTGGAGATCACCTCCAGATAAGAGGACATTTATCCCTTTGCCCCAGGATAAGCTCCTGTAGCCACAATGGGTCAAGCTGGGCTTGTGCCAGTGATATTGCTGGTGCAAATCTTCATAGATTTTCTGCAGGCAGGTCTTTTCCAGATGATGGGATTTTTTTTTATTTTTCAGGGGTCACTGGTGTCAAACCTGTCCAGCTTTGCCCTGATCTATCAGTTCTGCACCATCTCCTCCCCTTTTCACAGTTCTCCAATTCAACCCTTGATCCTGCCTCATACTGCCCTCTGTGCTTACCTGCTCTGATGGGCCTTTGTTGCTCTACCTAGCCATGGGGGAAGCTTCAACCTTCCCTCTGGCATGCTGGCTCCAAAGGATGGCATGACTAAATGCCATAGGTACATGGAATGGTGTTACCTTTGC